>CM057351.1:295416415-296666415 GCA_030015575.1 Agapanthus africanus
TTGCTCAATCTCGCAGCCGATCTTTCACCCCTCTCCACTCAGCTAGTTCTAGGGATCCACAAGACTATTCATCTTTTTATCCATATGTTGACCCTATCCCTGTCCAATCACCCACTTCCTACCAGTCCTACCCAACTTTTCCACCGTCACTAGACAATGTTTCTACACAGCCTATTGGGAGTTTTGCATATCCACACCATTTTGAATCTTTTACCGAAAACCCCTTACCACCCAAGTCTAGCTTGGAAGAGGCGTTGGAGGTGTATATCGCAGTAACAAATAAAATGATGAGGAATGTGGAAGCGTCCATGGCCGCCCTTATGCAACCTAGTGAACCGGTAGCTAGTGTCCCGCTAGCTCCAATTTTTTCAATGTATGAGGCGGCAGTTGGACAGAGTGAGAATGAGAGAGGATTTCCAAATCAAACCTACCCTTACCCAATTGAAGCCCACAACTCCAGTTTTCCATCGAATGTCCTAAATAATTCACAAGTTCAAAATAAAGACGAGTTGTGTGATTCTGTAGTGTTTGATTTGCCCAATTGTGAAGAACCCCTTTCGAGTGAAACCGCACCTAATCCTTTCGATCTTTACACCTCCACTCTAGAACTTAAATCGATAGATATCCATGCTTTTGATGAGGTGTCTAAAGAAATTGATTTTCACTTGATTGAGGATATAGACGCCGGGAATATTTCGGATGATGAACCTGTCGATTTGATTGAAATTTTATGTCCAATTCATCATCCCGAGTCATTAGATGTTTCTCCCGAACTTCATATGCGTCTTGATTTTGATGATAATGGCATGGATGAGTTAAATTTTAAAGTGAATTATAAGGATAGTATTGAGGAGAGTTTTGAGAATCGTATTGAGTTTGAACCATTTTTCTTTGATGTGTCGGATATTCCAATTCATCCTCCTGAACCTTTGACTGTTATATCACCCTCCCTCTTTTCCATCGTTCCGATCACACTTCATTTCACGCTTGACGACTGTGAGCTTGAAAACTTTTCCTTAGAATCTGACACAGTTCCCACAGCCGATGACACTTACGAGTGTTTCACTTTTTCGGACGATGTTGATGATTCACCGCCCGAGTTTGAGTCCTTTACATTTTCAGATGAGCCATCAGACTCGGTTGATTATAGTAGTTTCGAACCATTAAGGGAATCTTTCAAGTTCGAAACAGTTTATTACGGTGAGAATGAGACTATCCCTAATTCACTCCCTGTCGTCTTTCCCATTGTTCCGACCGGGAAAATGACCGTTACGCTTTCATCTCCTATACCAAGTTCGGCGTACCCATATTTTCTTGCGAATCTTGAGGGATTTGACCCCATTTCTCGACGGGTTGATAGGTTAGCGCAATCGCTTTTGACGCATCGGTCATCACAAATTGCGCTAATTTATGCACTCGCTTTACACCCTCAAGATCGTACTCCACTTCTTTCTTCTTTCCGCTATTCTTCTTCCCCACCGAGACCATATTCTCTTCTTCCCACACGGTCTCGTGTATTTCTCATTTCTTTTCTTTCTACTCCATCCTTTCACCAACCTGACCATTACCACGATAAGATTTTTGAATGGTTGGTGTTAACCTTTGGCTTGTGTAAGGCCAAGCTTAAGTTTGGGGGGAACCTTTGTATATATGTATATATATTTTTTGTTTTCTTTTTCTATAAAAAAATAACAAAAAAATTAAAAAACAATAAAATAAAAGTAAAAAATTATAAATAAATAAACAGGGGAGTGCCGACATTTTGACCCTCTTGGTGTAGCATGACAGTGAGGACACTGTCAAGTTTAAGTTTGGGGGTATGCTCGGTACGTCTTCTTCCTTCGCATTCATAGGTACATTTTTGCATTTGCATACTTATTTTAGAACCCATAAAAATTTGAAAATTTCAAAAATTATAAAAATTAATGTATTCAATTTTGGCTTATTTGACTAGAGTTTGACAAATAGGTTAACTAGCTAGGAACAACTAGACCTTAGACTTAGTGAATTAAAAACCCTAAAAATAACATTCCTTAAAGTTTAACGGTAGAAAGTATATGCCTTATAGTTTATTTAGAAATAGGCAAATTTTGGGTTCACTTCTTGGGCTAAGTCTAAACAAGGGAAGAGTATTGATGTTCTTATTAGAGTATAAGTTTGAAAAATAGTTCCTAGCTTAAATCTAGATTCTGAAAACGTATACCCTACAATTTTCACAATCACGCACCTTGAAACTTGGAATAGTAGAAGAGACCTTGAAATGCTCTTGTCTAAAGTCCTTAGTATGATGAAAATAAATATATATATATATATATATAAGTGTGAATAAAGAATAAAAAATGGACACTAGTTTTTGTGATTACTAAAGGCTGCAAAAATAGAAAAATATTTAGCGAGGGTGCTTCATCACCTAGTGCCTTAGACCAACTGGTTTGGGAGTCACTGCTAAAGCCTTGGGTGTTGCAAGACTAGGAAGTACATTTTAAAGTGAAAACGCATCTTGTAATCGGTTGTTGGTACATCAAGAAGTATTAACAGTCGCATGAAGGATGTGTGAGCAAAATTCACCAACTAATTAGTACTTTGGACAACGGACAAGGGTATGATTGCTTGATTTGAATTTCCAAGTGCAGGGGTGATTTATACACACACGTAGGGATATGTGATTAGAGTTTAGATGAGTGAAAGGAATGAATGATAGAACTTATATCTTTAATAGAGTTGATAGAAATTCCTAAGTAGAGATGGAACCCTAGAAGGAAAACTTAAGAAATGCCGAAAGCTAAGTAGGTCTACATAACATATATAATCTTAAGTTAAATAATGAGGAAGTGTGAAGAATATGGGTGGATAATTTGCGAGTTAAAAGATAATAGAATTCCTTGTTAGAAAACCTAATTGGAGAACAAAAATCAATGGGCCGAGTTGATAGGATTTTGTGGGTGTAATCCGCTGAAAACCCTCAGGAGACAACACTCCTCCTACTAGGGACACCTAGAGGTTTAACGGCTTGTTGCACGTGCTCAGTGCAATCGCGTTTCCCTGCGAAAGTGTGGTTAGGATTTTAGTGAATAAAATAATAAGTTTGCTCGAGGACGAGCAAAAAGGTAAGTTTAGGGGTATTTGTTCAGACCATAATATTGCATTTTTCATTCCCCTTTTCTTATCCTTTTTATAAATAAACAGGTACTCTTGACGCACGTTTATTGCATATTACAGGATACAGGTTACTTGAGCAAATACAGTGAAAAAGACACAAAACAACAGAAAAATGGACTTTTGACCAACAAGTAGACGGATCCTAATCAAGTCTAGTCGAAGAACAGTGCAAGGTCCAAAATGTCAAGTGAACGGTCAAAAGCTTCTTACAAGTTTTCACTGAAGATCTGGAAAAGACCAGGAAGCCAAACAAAGAAAATTAATGAAGAATAAACAAGCCCAAACACCCAGAAGGAAGAACAGAAAATTTAGTGGAATGAACCCACCAAAGGGCCGCGGATCCGCGGCCCAAGCCAATATTTGCCGCGGATCCGCGGCCGTCTAATGCCCGTGTCGGCGCAAACTTTCTGAGTTGGTGCGTCGGTGCGGGTGTTGGGATTTTCAGTGGGCAAATCTGTAATTGCACATATGCGAGAGCCTGTAACCCTAGTTTCCTTGTTTGCTTATAAATTGTAATCAAAAATTGTAAAACCCTATGCCTTTTTTCAATCAATAAATTTCAGAATTTCTGGGAGATAAATTCAGATCTGTTCTTCTTGTTTGGAGGGAGCCATCGAATTAGTAAGTAATTTCGTTTCTGTTCCTTTAATTAAAATGTTTTCTCATCCCCTAATGAACGAGTAATCTCCTCGCTTGTTAGGGTTAGCCTTAGGAAAAGGGTTGAGAGATGAGATCTCTCACCCCTTTCAATGCCACCTTCACCTAATGAATTAGAACTCCATGCATACGCGCACAACCGCTCCCTGCGGCATCCTACCCCTTGAGGTAACGATGAACCGTAGTATAAAGGGCCGGTTGCGCGTGTTTTCCATGGGGGTTAGGGTAATTATCAACATAGGAAGGATACGAATCTAGAGGAAGAAACATCTTCCCAAAAGATTCGTATCCACTTTATTGATAATTAACGTAACATCTAATAGATCTAAAAAAGAAGGCATTGAAAGCGGTGAGGAAAACGTTAATCTCCAAAACTTCCCCTAAGCCTAACCCTAGCAAGATTCTTAATTAGATTAATTAGATCCAGTTTTTATAGATTTTTATAAACCAATCAAAACGACATTTTGAATCAACTCGTTAAAACACATAAAAGAAATTTACCCGTCTCTGTGGATCGACCCGTACTCACCGGCTAGCTGCGAAGCGACGCCGTTTCTGATTGCGGTAAACTTATATTTTTGGACTAATCAAAGATCATTGATCTTGTTCTTAGATCAATGATCTATTAGAAGAAATTCTTCTATCTAAAAGGTCTTTTACCTTTTTTCTTCTTGAAATTTCTTCAGAGTTCTCTCTGTTTGAAGCTCTTGATTTTTCAAGAATGTTGATGACTTTGAATTGAGGTCTAGGGTCATTTTTATAGTGCCCATAAATTAGTTAAAGAGATCTTTCTCTGAGTGATTTGGGGAATTTTCCCCACCATTGGATCTTTTGATCCAAAGGCTTCTGTTTTACAGAAGAAAATCTTCTTATTTTAACAAGAACAGAAAGATTTCTTTAGAATCTTAATTCTGTTTGGCGCAAATGCTCCAGCGCGTGACACGTGTCAAGCAGCGCAACAGCGCTAGCGCATCTGTGCTGACACGTGTCGCGATGCGCAGTGCTTGCGCAACTGAAGCGTTGCTTCCTTTAATTTTACTTAAAATAGAGCTTTGCTCTGATTGGGTGCGCTGCTTCAAGCGCTGCGCTGATGTGTCTGCGCCTGACACGTGGCGCGTTGCGCCCGAGATTTGAACTGTTGCTTCAAAATTTGAATTTTGAATTTCCAACAGAGCTTTGCTCTGATTGGGGGAAACAGGCCCGCTTGCTTGTGGTTTACTTTGACTTTGACTTGGTCAACCAGGGTGTGATTATCGAGCCTAACAAAGTGCCCCCCATCAATGAATACACACAACATATATGAGTCGTTTGCATGAAATTGATGAATCTTCTTTCGCGTGGAGACGACTTGCTTTGGTTCCCGCTTTCTAGGAAGCTGACACTGCCCTTTTTACGACATGGACGGTCGATACTTGACGCGTCTCCGAGATGGAGTGTCGGTAGTTGATGTGCCCCCGAGGCAGAGTGTCTGGTTGACTTGATTCCAAGGAGGAGCATAATTCTGACGAGGAGGTCGTTACTGCCCTTTTAGCGACTTGTACGGTCGGTGCTGCCCTTTTAGCGACGTGGTCGGTCGGTGCTGCCCTTTTAGTGACGTGGACGGTCGGTGCTGCCCTTTTACCGACGTTGACGGTCGGTGCTGCTCTTTTAGCTACGTGGATGGTCGGTTCTGCCCTTTTAGCGACTTAGGCGGTCGGTGCTGCCCTTTTAGCGACGTGGGCGGTCGTTGCTGCGCTTTTAGTGACGTGGATGGTCGATTTTGCCCTTTTAACGACGTGGACGGTCGATGCTGCTCTTTTAGCGACTTGGACGGTCGATGCTGCCCTTTTAGCGACTTAGACGGTCGATGCTGCTCTTTTGACGTGGACGGTCGGTGCTGCCCTTTTAGCGACTTGGACGATCGATACTGCACTTTTAGCGATGTGGACGGTCGGTGCTGCCCTTTTAGCGACGTGGACGGTCAGTGCTGCCCTTATAGCGACTTGGACGGTTGATGCTGCTCTTTTAGCGACAGTGCTGGTTTGACTTGCTCCACTTCTTGCGGTGTCAGGGATGAAGTTGACTTGTTTCCGAGGTGGAGCTTGATTCTGCCAGGGAGGTCATTGGTTGTTTTGCTGATTTGATGTGATTTGGGTTGACATCAGCACCGCTACACTGGAATATGGTACTAGGAGCGAATCATTATCTGTCATGACAGGATTTGAGGATTTTGGTTTTGGTTTAGCATCAGCATCGCTATACTGGAATATGCTACCAGGAGCGAATCATCATTTGCCGTGAGGGGATTTCCCTCATTCCCAGTTTAATGACTTAGGGCTCATCTGTTCCCAGTTTAACGACTTAGGGGTCATATATTCCTAGTTTAAATACTCAGGGGTCTATTGGATTGGAGTTTGGAATTTTTGTGTTAGGGTAGGCATCATCGTTGCTAGCACTAAAGCACATGGGCCAGGAGCAATTCATCATTTGCCTTTTCTTGTTGGGGAGCGATGGCTTATGAGACAGGTTTAGGTCCTTATCACCTAAGGCTTTTCAATTTTATGCGCTGTAAGGGTACCATAAAAGCATTTTCTCCTTACGAGTCGAAAAGATCTCGTAGGTGTACTTTCTCCTTAGCGGTCGTGGGGACTCCCAAGTGTGTTTTTCCTTCATGAGTCGTAAGGATCCCACGAAAGTGTTTTCTTACGAGTCATGAGGATCCCGTAAGTTTGTTCTTCTCATGTATCATGAGGACATATGAGTGGGTCTTCCCAAATGGAGCATAATTCCAAGGGCGGAGACCAGCCGCGTAACTGGTGATTGCGGTGGGGCATGGGTATGATGAGAATTATTTGAGCCAGTGGATTGCATACGGTAGTCAACTTGGGGACCAACCGTAGGGCTAGGAGAATTTCAGGAAATTGGATTTTGGTTGGCGTCTGCATCGCTGCAATGGAATATGGTACCAAGAGCGACTCAACATTCACCGTTTTGGGATTTGGAATTTGGTTGGTGTCTGCATCGCTACACTAGAATATGGTACCAGGAGTGACTCATCATTCGCTATTGAGACATTCAGAGTTTGGTTGGCGTCTGCATCGCTGCACTAGAATATGGTACCAGGAGCGACTTATCATTCGCCGTTGAGGATTTGAGTTTTGGACGGCATCTGCATCGCTGCACTAGAATATGGTACCAGGAGCGACTCATCATTCGCCATTTGGAGGAGATTTTTTTTAAATTTTTTTATTACCACGATTGCTCTATCATTTCAGCTCTTCTTATCGCGAAGGTCGCGATTGCCTCATCATTTCGGTTATTTATTCGCGGTTGTCTCATCATTTCGGCTTTATTTTCATCTTTATTTACTCACTGATTTTTATTGCGAGTTGCCCCATCATTTCAGCTTTTTTTTTGTTTTTTTTATCTTTTTTTTGTTTTATTTACACATTTTTACATCCCTAATTTAACGATTGTTCCCAGTTTAATGATGTGGCGGTCATTGGTTCTGTATGAAGTTAGCGGTCCCAGCTTGACTGTTTGCCAACACGCCTTTAGACAGTTCTATCTCTCCTGCCTTATATTATTTTTCGACCCAATATTTGAAGACGAAATAATCCTCAATAGCATGACTTATCACTCTGTGATAGGGGCAATATTTGGGGTCGTCGGTCATATTTGCTTCCTGCGGTCTTTTTGATTCCGGCAATAGTAGACCGTTTCTTAGGGTATCCTTGAATATTTTACAGATTTTGTCCCTTCTGAAGGAATAGACCTTATCCAGCTTCTCTTTCAGTAGAGATTTTTCTCCCTCTCCGAACACTGGCTTCCGAGGTTGGTTGGCATTAGGCCTGCTCATCCTTTGCTTATTTCAGTTAGCCGAAGTGTTAAAAGATTTAGCATCGTCAGAATTTCTGCCTTTGCGATTTTCGTTCTTTCGGATTCTCAATGACTTATTGTTACTTTGGGAGTCAGAGAAGGACTCCTGCTTTGAGCGTTCCAACATCTAAACTTTCCTGGACAACTCTTGGAATGTTTTGAGATCCGTGGTATATAGAAACGGGGCCATCCAATTGTTGAGATTTCCGACGAGGAGACTGACAGATTGGCCCTGCTCTATCGGCGGTTCACATTTGACAGTGAGATTGCGCCATCGGGTTTTAAAATCCGTGCTACTTTCATTGTTCTTTGGCTTGGTCCTTACGAGATCAACAATGATGATCTTATCGCTGATGCTCATGAACCTCTGCTGAAACAGAGATTCCATTTAGACGAAAGTTGTGACGGGACCATCGGGTATGCTCGTGTACTAGTCGAAAGCAATATCGGTCAAGCTATTAACGAACTGGCGCAGGAGAAGCACATCATTGCCCCCAGTATTCCCGCATGAGGCATTAAAATGGGCGATGTGCTGATTCGCATTTCCCATCCCATCAAATTTTCTGAATTTAGGGATGACATAGCCGATAGGAAATTCTACAAGATCATACTGAGCAGGATATGGTCTCCCATTGCTGCTGATATCTTTTTGCGCTTCGGCATCGGCTACCAATGTTTTGATTTTGTTGGCAACCAAATCCAAGATTTTATCTTGAGTTAGCGGTCTACTGTCATCGGTAGCCAAGATATTTCCCGAGATAAGATGCGACTGACTTTTATGTGATCCGCCCACTTTTGGATTTGAGGGAATAGGCGTCGGCTGTCTCGGGACACCGTTTCCCGGTTCATGAGCAGAGCCCTGCGCTTGATTGGGAGGCTGAGAGGCAAGTTGGGCCGTGAGCTGTAAGACGGCGTTTGTCAAGTCGTCAATTTTTTAGTAGAGCTTGGCCATCTCCTTGTCTTTATTTCTGAGCTGCTTTCGGAGCTCCGGGAGAAGTTGCTGCTCTGCTGTCTTAGGATAGAAAGTTGGCTCATCTTCGCTTTTCGATCCCGACTCCTCATGAACTGAGGGCTCTCTCTGCTTATTAGCCTCACTGGAAGGGTCTTCATTACCTTCCAAAGGAGGTTGGTCTTGGAATGTGGTAGCCATATTCACACTAGATTGGATTTGAGATGTGGTGGCCCCATCTTTGCTGTGAAGGTTGTCGCTGGGACGCGTGCCCACCATGTAAACTGTGTGGATAATACATTCAGCCAACCTTTCATCACTGGCAGCTTGTTTCGTGGAGCGGTCTGGGCTTTGGAAATTCATAAATTTTAACATGGCCGGAGTCCTAGCCCTTTCGTTGGCTCTGTATTTGAGCCGCTTCTTCCTCAACTTCTCTGCCTTGAGCGCTTGGCAAGCTTCTGCTCTTTGGGAAGCCGCCATAGGCCGAGTGATGGGGAGGCTTGAGAAGACATCCGCCCGCGTATCCGTCGAAGGTATCGCCTGGGCTTGCCCGTTATGTCTGGCAACTTCTTTTATTCTGACGGCTTTGCCCCCAGCTGGGGCCTTGGAGAACCATTTGAACACCGACTCATGTCTAGGTTGGGGCGCCCTCGAGACCACCACATTTGGCCTCTTTCCTTTTGAGGCCGGTTTGTCGGTTACCGGAGCTTGAAGAGTAGGGACGGCGTTAGCTGGAATGAATAGAATAGAGCCAAATGGTAGCGGTGGCTCCTCTTACTGTAGCCCGAGACTGGCCGGAAAGACCGTCTTGGTGTCCATCTTCATAGTGTAGAAGATGGGTGTTGTGCTGAGAGCTAAGATCGTCTTTGGAGATATTTTGCTGCGTCCGAAGATTGCGATTGGAAAACGTTAACCTGCACACAAAAAAGCATGATTTCAGTACAGTCAATTGATATGCATATTAATTGAGTTCGTATAAATGCTTAACCCGAAATATGGGAGGAAAGATATGTCCCATCGGGCGTGCCAGAATCTGTAAGGTGTTTTTCGTCACCCTATTGAGATGGGAATACGTGCGCACTTGTCGGGCACATTATAAATTCCCCCTGCCTAGATTAGGCTGGGGTTTATTGATTGTGGGGATAGAATCTCCGGCAGCCGCGGACTAAGCTGTCGTTAATTACCTCTCGTATTTGGAGCGAGAGAATCTCCGATTGACAGGTCAAACAGGTCATGCGAACTCAATGTGCAGTATTGTGTTTTGAAGGGGTTTTGGATATATAAGGGGCCCCGTAGAGTTTTTATGAGGGTCCCGGTATCCGGATAGCGGGTCGGGGGTCAAGAGGGCTAACAACCCCTTGCGGGGTGCAGGGCAGCGTCCCGTTAGAAATTTTTTTCTAATGGGGGATGGTGTTTACTGTGGAGTGCATAAAAAATGGGGGAGAGGAGCGTCTTAAAGACGCGTGCGTGGCACGTGGGTGCATGGTGCCTATGGGCACGTGCCAAGCGCATGAGCGCTTGGCGCCTGCTGGTCACGTGCGCAGCACATGGGCGCTGGGCGCCAGCGGGTCACGTGCGCAGCACGTGACCGCGAGGCGTCCGCGGGTCACGTGCGCTGCATGCGACCACTGGTCGCTGAGCGGGTCGCGTGGGGCGCACGTGGGTTCTATAGTGCCCGCGGGTCACGTGCCTTAAACGTGACCGCGGGGCGTGCGTGCACATGGGAGCTTTTGTGTCCGCGGGTCATGTGCGCACACGTGGGCGCTTTAGTGCCCGGGGTCACGTGCGCTACACACGACCATTGGGCGCTTTAGCGCCCGCGGGTCATGTGCCATGCACGCAACCGCTGGGCGCCCGCGGGTCACATGCGCTGAACACGACCATTGGGCGCTTTAGCGCCCGTGAGTCATGTGCCATGCACGCGACCGCTGGGCGCCCGCGGGTTATGTGCGCGGCATGTGACCACGAGAAACACCAGCGGAAAGGGGCTTAGCCCCTAGGTTGGGGAGTTTAACTCCCAAGGGATTTTGGAGTTGAACTCCTAACAGGAATTTAATTTATGGAGTTAAAATCCAACAGATCTAGAAAGGAGTTAAACTCCTAGGAATCTTTGGTCCTTCTTTTGAGCCTTGGATCCTCCCAACGTGGGATTTTTGTAGATGAGCCTCCTTCTTTCTCTCGGTTGGCCGGATCTTGGGGGAAAAAGAGAGTAAGATTCAAAATCTCCCATTTCAGAGATTTGATGGGTGATCCGAGCTCCCCTTGGTGGATTTTGTGGTGAAAAACTACTTCTTTTTTTGGAAAGGAAGAGTTAAACTCTTGATTTAATTGGAAAATGAAAAGAAAGAGGAAGAACTTGAGAGAGTAAGGATGGAGGCACAAACCCTAGAGATTTGAGGAGAATGAATTGTATATTTTATTTCGTTATCATGTTGCCTTTTATAGGCTTACAAATTTACGTATAGCCCCTTGGGCTTTACAAATTGGCATTTTGCCCATCCCATTACTCATGTGCTCATTTTTTTTGCACATGAGCCATGGGCTTTACAAAAATTTGGCTTTATGCCCATAAAGATTACATCAAAATTATTTATTGCATGATTTTTATTTTAGCATGGAGGAGGTCGACCATGAGGATCGACTCGAGCATGGGCCCACTTGATCTAGGCTTGGACCCGCTTGCTTGGGGTTGACTTTGACTTTGACTTGGTCAACCGGGGTATAATTTTCGACCCCAACACTTACGTGAAAAGCACGCGAGTACCTACTACAGATAGAATTAAATCCTATAACAGCGCCCACGTGTTAAACACGTAAGCACTCACATGCAAAGCATGTGAGTACCGGCTTCAGATAGGATTAAATCTTATGTTAGCCCCTATGTATTAAACATGTGAGCACCCACGTGTTAAAAACGTGAGTTCCTTTACCGCATTCTTTTGGCAGCGCTTACATGTAAAGCACGTGAGCGCCGCTGCTATATATGTATATGGCAGCACTCACGTGATAGCACGTGAACGCCCCAATTTATAATGCTCTAATCAAATAGAACTAAATTCTATATGATATAATTAAATTCTATTTGGGAAATATTTCCCTGATCTTTCTTATAGGGAAATATCGTTTTCTAACAGAGAATCTTCGAATTAAAATCCAATGGTGATAAAATCACCAATTAAACCATCTGATAGAATTGAATTCTATGTTAGTAAAATATCTTCCTAATCTTATTATGCTAACAAGATATCCATATGATAGAATTAAATTATATTATACTAAAATATCTTCCTAATCTTGTTAAACTAACAAGATATCTATATGATAGAATTAAATTCTATGATAGAAAAATATTTTCCTAATCTTGTTAAACAAACAAGATATTCATATGATATAATTAAATTCTATGAGAGAAATATTTTCCCGATCTTTCTAAAATAAGAATGATCTTCTTTGTTAAACAGAGGGCCTTGGATCAAAGATCCAACGATGATTATAAAATCACCATCTGATTGTTTGATAGAATTAAATTCTATCTTAGGAAAATATTTTCCTAATTTTGTTAAATAATCAAGAATGATCTTTTCTGTAAAACAGAGAACTCTTGGATTAAAATCCAACAGTGAATAAAATTCACCGGTTGATCTTTAAGATCATTTTGGTTGATTATGAAATCATTCATGATCTCTCAATGAGAGATTTCCTCCAACAGATTGATTTTTCTCTTCTCCTATAAATAAGAGCAAAAGGGTTAAATCTAAAACGGAGGAGATCCCCAATAAGCTTCTGTAAAAAAATATACAGAAGGCTCTCCAAAATTTTCGGCAACAGAGAATTTAATTCTCTTCGAAGAAGAACATCTTCCTCCTCTAAACCTTAGGTAAAAAAAAAGATATCAAAACATCACCTTTACCTATTTAAGGGTTTAACTTTTTAAAAGAATTTAGTTCTTTCTTTGAATCTGAGATTCACAAGACAAGTCTCCCACAAATTGAGAATTTAATTCTCATCGGGAAGATTTTATTCCTGAGAATCAAAGATTCAGGTGAGAACACGGAAAGAAAAACATGAAGAAGATGGAGTCCATAATACTCCAGAAACATAGTTCCCTCACAAATCAAGAACTTGGTTCTTAAAGAACCTGATTCCAGATCCTCAAAATGGTGATCTTGGTAATTGTTAATGGTTAAAACGCCATTAACAGAAATTAAAATTCTCTAAAAACATTAACAGAGATTAAATCTCTAAGAAGACAGCGCCTCATATGAAATACATATGAGCGTTCAAAACTCAGCGCCTCACGTGAAACACACATGAGCGCCCAAAGCTGAGCGCCTCACGTGCAACACACTTGAGTGCCCAAAGCCAAGCGCCCAAAGCTGAGCACCTCACATGAAACATACGTGAGTGCTATATATCTGAGTGCACAGCACTGCTGGGTAGTATAAAATCCCAATATTAATACCAAATTGCCTAAGTCTGTGAAGCTTGAGCTTTATTTTTGCTTTTGAATCAACCGAGCCCATATGCTTATGATTTCCAAACTGATCTTAGTCCTATATATGACTAGTGATCTATCATCGATGATATCCAAAATGATATTCATCTTATATTTTCTAAGTTAATTTTAGTCTCATATAAGTCTAACGATTCTTAGACCCACTATGATATTTTTCCTCAAATACGGGATTTGGTTTAAGAGTACATCTTTCCACACCTCTGATATATATCGTTTTAATTCCTTAACGTCTTCAGAGAGATGGCGGGTCCCAACAACCAACAGCTCAAAGAGATGGTGGGTCTCAATAACCAACAACTCCTTCGTCCCTAAACACGGGAATGTTGGACCAAAATGTTCTTAAACTAATATTCACCCCCAAACACGGTGACATTGGACCGAAACTTCCTTAAACTAATATTTTTCCCAAACATGGAGATAATGGACCACGATGTCCTTAAACTAATATATTTTTCCTTGCGGATTATCTCCATATCGACTACCATATACTATCCATGGGCAATGCATATATGATCTAATGATCAGTTGAGCCCATATGCTCATTTGTTCCTAAGTTGATCTTAGTCTCATATATGACTAATGATCCCTAGATCAAACCCAACTTTCCCATGAATGGATCGACCTTACAAATATGAGAAATGCATCCTAATTTCATCCCCGTTGGCAAACCAAGCTACCAACGCGGACCTTGTCAAGTAAATGCTTGAAAAAAACATCTAATTTGATCTTAGTCTCAAATAAGACCAACGACCCTTAGATAAAGCCCAAAATTTCAAATGAACCGATGGTCCTCACAAATGTGAAAAATGCGTCCTAAGTTCATTCCCGTTGGCAAACCAAGCTACCAACATGGACCCCATCAAGCAAATGCTTGAATCAACCCTAAATCTAATATGTATGGATATGGAAAAATCCTCGCGCTACAGGCGACGACATAAATTAGTCTCCGTATACAATTCACAGGCAACCAAAATAAACTAAATATAACACGACACGAAGTGAAATACTGGAGCAGGAGAAAGTGATTATCGCAATGCAATAACATAATTAATTGCAGGGGCTTGCAACTGTAGGGAAGAGTGTCCCCACAATCAAAAACCCTTCATAAACGAGGGAAAATCTAATAAAGTCTGCTACATCGGTCGCATCTATCCAAACCTCCGATATACGGTGCCATAAATCAATTTGGTATTTTCGGAGAGGTAGATGGATATGTTCAAATAACATCTGCCCCCAAATTCAGGCTAGACGTCTTAACGTCTCAGTCCAGTCTTCAGCGGTAAACACCCACGACCACCAAATCTGATCACTCCCCGAGAAGGTGATATCGTCAAAAATACATGATCATCGGCTTCAAACTCTAACGATCTCCTGCTGGCATCTTCCTAACTCTTCTATCAGTCCTGAGCAGTCTTAATCCACTGTATGATCATCTGGATCTTATCCACCATCTGAACTATAAGCTCGGGGCTCAGTAATCTCCATTCACCAATGTCATCAAAACAAATAGGGGATCGACACTTCCGTCCGTAAAGAGCTTCGAACAGAGCCATCTGGATGCTAGCCTAGAAGCTGTTGTTATAAGAAAACTCCACCATATGAAGGTGATCCTCCTAAGAACCCTGAAAGTCCAGCATGCATACCCTCAATATGTCTTCGAGCATCTGAATAGTACACTTAGACTGTTCGTCCACCTATGGATAGTAAGTCATGCTGAACTTGAGACGTGTACCCAGACTCTCCTGTAAACTGTTCTAGAATAGGGAAATGAATCTGGTGTCTCTATCCGATACTATGCTGATCGGAACTCTGTGAAGTCACACTATCTCCTACTTGTACTTCTCTGTAAGTGACTCTGTCGACTGTCCCACTCGGAAAGGTATAAAGTGTGCTGCTTTCGTGAGACGGCCGATAATAACCCAGATGGTGTTGTTGCCTCTTCGACTCCGTGGTAGGGTTGTCACGTAATCCATAATGATATGCTCCCATTTCCACTTAGGTATCGAAAGTGGTTGCAACAATCCAGCTGTCCTCTGATGTTCTACTTTTACCTGTTAGCATACTAAGCACTTGGACATAAACTGTGCAATCTCTCGCTTCACCCATTCTACCAATAGTGCTGCCTCAGGTCTCGGTACATCTTCATGCCTCCTGGATGCACTGAATAAGCCGAACTGTGAGCCTCAGTTAATACTTCTTCTTAACTATCACCCTTGGGAATGCAGAGTCTGCTACCGAATCTAAAAGAACCGTCTCGATGTATGAGTAAATTTATCCTCAGTTCGGCTTCCACCTGCTCTCTGAATTTCCGCAATCAAGGATCGTCAGCCTGTGCATCCTTAATGCGATCTACAAGTGAAGACTGCATGTAGTTGCTAAAGCTGCCTGGTTGTACTCGGTATAACGAATTCTAGTTCAAGCTTCTGAAAGTCTTCAATGATGCTCCATTAACTGGTCAACATCATGACCGATGGCTTGCGACTGAGAGCGTCGGGTCTGTCATTTATTTTCCCCAGATGGTACCGTAGGTCTAAGTCGTAGTCCGCTATTAGTTCTAGCCATCGGCGCTACCTCATATTCAATTTATTCTGAGTGAACACGTATTTCAGACTCTCGTGTTCTATGTACACTTTTACCTTTTCACCCAATAAGTAATGTCTCCAGATCTTTAAGGAGAAAACCACAGTAGCTAACTCCAAGTCGTGATTAGGGTATTCCTTCTTGTGAGTCTTCAGTTGTCGTGAGGCATAAGCAACTACTTGACCGTACTGCATCAAAACACAGCCTAGACACTTTCCTAAAGTATTGCTGTGTATTACCAAACCACCTGAATTATCCAGCACTGTAAGAATAGGTGCCGTGGTCAACTTTTATTTTAGCAACTTATAAGCCTGTGCCCATTCTTCTGACCACACATAAGGCATTTCCTTCTACGTAAGTTTCGTCAAGGGTTCAGCGACCCTTACAAAGTTCTGAACAAAACTCCGATAATATCCTACTGGTCTTAAGAATCTTCTGATCTCGGACACTGACTTCGGTGTCGGCCAATCTCTAACAGATTCTATCTTCGCTGGGTCCACTGAAATTCCTTTGCCTGAAACAATGTGTCCTAAGAATTGTACTTTGTGGAGCCAGAACTCGCACTTGCTCAGGTTTGCGTATAACTTTTCTTCTCGTAGAATTAGTAGTACAGTTCGCAAATGTTCGGCGTTCTCCTCTCGAGTCTTAAAGTAGACTAGCATGTCTTCGATGAATTCAACGACAAACGTGTCCAAGTATTTAGCAAAGACCCTGTTCATCAGATCCATGAATATTTCTGGAGCATTGGTAACACCGAACGACATCACGAGAAACTCATAATGTCCGTATCGGGTCCGAAAATCCATCTTGCATACATCTCCAGCTGTTATTATGATATGGTGATAACCCGAATGAAGATCCAGCTTCGAGAATACCTTGGCACCACCCAATTGATCAAATAAGTCATCTATGGACGGAATGGGGTACCTGTTCTTTAGCGTTATTCTGTTCAGTTCATGGTAGTCTATGCACATCCGCTGCGAGTCATCCTTCTTCTTCACCAATAAGACCGGTGCTCCTCAGGGAGAAGCACTTGGACGAATAAATCCTTTCTTTAGAAGATCTTTAATTTTCTTCTTCAATTTCGCCAATTCAACTAGCCCCATTCTGTACGGTGCTTTAGAAACTAGCGATGTACCTAAAATCAGGTCGATTGAGAATCCCAAGACGCGAGGATGTGGTAGACCTGGTAAATCTTCAAGGAACACATCAAGGAAACCTCGAACGATTTCTGGCGCTAAGTTCTCGTTAATCTCCATAGCTGTCAATACCTTCGGCTTAGTTCTATACTTGGCTGGCTCCAAAGATTCGCTTCCACCCTCGAAAACAAACTCATGGTGATTGGGGATGCATAAATTCACATTCCTAACTCGGCAATCAATGATCGCATGGAATGTACTCATCCAATCCATCCTAAGAATCGCATCATAACTGCCTATCCCGATTAAAAAGAAATTCGCATAAAATTCCCTGCCACAAATTACAACTGGACAAGATCTACATTCACTACTAGACACTATAATACCATTGCCCGTATGTATTTCCCTACCCCTGGTTAATGGTTCATGTGGTATGGAGTGAGTGTTGACGAAATGCACAGATATGAAATAATGTGATGCTCCTGAATCAAATAGTACTCTAGCTGGCGTAGAATGGACGAGTAGAGTACCTGTAACAACGTCACCCGAGATCTCTGCCTACTAGGCAGTCAGGGTGAAAGCCCATCCTTGATCGCGACCTGTGTTGGTCTGCCTCTACTCCAACAACTCTGCTGCTGTGGTCCAGATCCTCCCTGTAACTCTGTCCGCTGAGGGCAACCACTAACCCTGTGCTAACTGGACCCGCAAAGTAAACACTGTCCCTTGATACGGCGACAGTCCTTCTGAGCATGTCTGGGCCTGTGACAATAACCGCAGACCAATCCCTTCCTCTGTTGCTGCTGCTGGGGCATGAAGCGACACTTCATCTGCGTCGTTCCTGGCCGGTGAAATGGTATAACCCCTCGGGACGATGTTTGAGTATGTGCTGGGATCATTGGGGGCCTCCTGTCACTTGAGCTGGGGCCTTTGAATTTATTGATCAGCTTCTCCTGAATTCATGCAATATTGAGTACTTGCGCAAAAGTCTGCAACTCAAGAAGCGCAATCAACTGCTGCAGCTCAAAGTCCCGTCCCTATAAGAAACGTCTGGTCCTGATGGCCTCTAAAGTGACCAAATATCAGTTCAGACGGTTGAATTCTGCCGCATATACATCAATGGGACGGCCGTTCTGCTTCAACAAGATAAATCATTCCTCTATTTTTTCTTTGGCTGTGGAAGGGAAGTAGTGGTTTAAGAAGTATTCTTTGAACTTGCTCCTATCGATCGGCTCACCGAGCCTGCTCTCTTCGACGGACCACTAAGTACGGGCATCGTCTTCCAGCTGAATCTTTACTATGTTTACCTTCTCTTCATTGGAGACCCATGCGGCCGTCAGTAGGTTCTTCACATTGACTAGCCATTGCTCTACCTCAAGTGGTTTGACAAACTTTGTAAACACAGCCAGGTGTTGCCTCCGGAAATCCGATACAGTGCCAGCTCTGGAAGGTGTATTGGTGCAGTGGCGCTCTCAGGGGTAGTAATAAGAGCTATGGGCCCTCCCAATACGGTAATTGCCCTGAGACCCTCGATAAGTAGGTCAATCATTCTTTCTTGAGCTTCCGCGAGAGTCGTTAGTGCGTTTAGGATTCTCTCTATGCGATCCTTGGAAGTAGAGTCTGAAGAGTGGTCCTTCAGAGAGGCCATGTCGTTGAAAGATAGATCAAAAGATATAATTAGATACAAAGATGAAAGCAAAGGATAATGAAGTGAAAACAATGTAATAAAGCATAAGTCACGTTATTCCTTTATACTAAACATGGTGCTCTGATACCAACGACGATGGTGATGGATGGAACGACACGATCATGGCGACAACAACGGCTATCTCGGGCATGCAAAGGAGGTGGTGAAGTCTCGGGTCTATCTCTGTGCAGCGGGGAACTTGATGGGAGTGTAGTGGCAATGATAGCGAGGGGCTGAGGAGATGATCAAGGATGGCCAGCGACGATCTAGAGCAGCTCTGGCGAAGGGTGGTAGCGAGGCTCATGTTTCATGTTGGGTTTGAGGATGCCCACAGTGAAGGAAGCAGTGGTGCTGGAAGTGTAGGTGGAAGTAGGAAACTGGTGATGGTGTCAGGAGCTGGGGCTCGTTGGAGGTGGATTCATCGGCGGTGACATGGTAGTGGAAGAAGGAAGCAGTGATGGGCATTGGTGTGGAGGTTAGAAGAGTGTTGCAGGTAGCGAGGAGGCTGTGGTGGTGCTGGGGGAGCTCCGGTGACTGGAAGAGGCCGTGGTGGTGCTAGGGGAGCTCCGGTGACTGGAGGAGGCTGTCGGTGAGGGCAGTGGCCGGTTCTTAGAGAGAAAATGGATAGAAAGAGAGGGAGCGGGAGTGAGAGAATGAGAAAGAGAGCGAGAGATTTTAGGGATAGAGAGAGACGCTGGAGAGATGAGGGATTTGTAGGAGGGGATCTCGAGGTTGTTGAGGCGTGGGTGAGGTCGAGGAGGCGAGCGGGTCACGAAGGGTGGTTGTGAGGAAGAAGGAAACATAGGGGGGCTTTTTTCGAAGGGAAAAAGAAAAAGGAGGAGAAGAAGAAGAAGGGAGTTGGGTCGCGTTTCGGTTGGGTGAGGGTTTGTAGGCTAGGGCCAGGTTTTGGAGAAGGGTTAGGGTTTTAAAAACTTAGGGTTTAAAAAAAATATAGGTTTTAGGTTTTAATTAATTAGGAAAATTTAAAATAAAATTAGGAAAAAATTCGAAAATATTTATTAAAGATTACGAAATTTTTTACAAAGAACCGGGGATTTACACTATCGGTTCTTGATGTAAGTCGATGTACAACACCCCACGAGTGGCGGGGAGGCGGAAAAATGAAAAACAATCTTGTTCTTTGGAATAATATCGACTAACCGAAACGATCTTTGCTAAACTATAACTAATAAATACATAAGAGTTGTTAACTACTATGAGAAGAGATTATACCTAGTGAACCTATTCCTTCGTCTTTTCGTTATCCACCTCCTCCTCGGCCTCCTCAATGTAATAGACGATCCACCCGAGAGCTTCTATTCCGAGCTTCACCTCTAATCTTGAGGTAACTAGGTTTCTTTAGTTGCTAATCAAAGGCACCTAGGTGATATAGAATGAGGTTATGGATTAATTAGTCTATCTAATCCTTGATCTCAACACATGAAATGGGAGGATTAGGGTTTGAAGAGAGAGAGAGCTTGAGGAGAGAGAAGGTGAGCATGAATAATGATGAAAATGTTTCTCACTTCTAATATATTATGAAGCATAAAGAATTATCAAATAAATAAATCAAATGATTTATCATCATGCTTCATTAAATATGTGAAATGAATCATCAAGTGAGTTATTAAGCAATTAATGCTTCATTAACTTACTTGAATGATTCATCTAATGAGTCACAAATGCATTTAATGTAAATGCCACCTAAACCCTCAAGTCACCATACTTCTAGAAGCTTCCTGCCATATTACGAGAACGCCCCTCCTATCCGTGAAAACACGGAAAAACTTTAGACTGTATAAATCCAATAAACCGATACTAGAATCTGGCTTAAACCAAAGTCGGCTAGTAAAAACTGTTCGAACGTCGTACGTGTGTTTAAACACGTATGCGTCCGAACCCTTGTCGTAAAACCATACGACATCTATATCGTTTCGCCTGGAGCAGGGAAACTTTCTCTGTGGGACTCTAAAGACTCGACTACTACGCTGGCAGTGGGTTTAACAACAGACCGCAGGCGGCACTAGCTGTACGTAACGGTCCCCAGGTAGATGTCGATAAGAAGGCCGATGAGGAACCCATCCGAACTCCTACTGAGCCTGATGTGACAATCTCCATACAATCCGGTCTGTTCGTCTAGGACTATCGCATATCGGGCCTAGGGGCGGCAAGCGTCAGTCCCCTAAAAGCGGTATAAGTCGTGTCGGAGTGAAGCCCATTACACCTTGAGAAACTACTGGAAAACCTACCAGTAAATCTCGCTTGCCCTGGCCAGGGACTTTGCATAATGGCTCTCTGACACAGCGCGATATCAACTCCCAATACCGGGAGAGACGAATCCTGTCTAACCGCCACTGCCTCTAGGTGCTCGGGACTGCACCCAACTACTACCTGTTTGCACGACTCCTTTGAGCCGTGGTAGGGTAGCAATCTAAGAACAGTGGGACACACTCGAGGCGAAGTAGCAGTGTCAAGTCTGCGGACTATGCCGTACTCATGTCACCTGGGAACTGCTAACTGACGACGGGTATAATACCAACCAACAGTTCCCTGCGAGTCCTGTCCGGTGTACCCATAACCCAATGAGCACCTGTATACTATCTCCAGTACGACGTACTGATGGCTGTGGGACATACCATCTCCCCAACTGGGATGAGAAGCGTACACACTAGTCTACTCCGGAGTATCGATGCCCTGTCTCGACAATCCTACGACTAGGGACCTGAAAAAGGATGTGCTTGTAGACTACTAAGCCCCCACTAGTGTGACAGCCATCACAACGCTGGTAGTCAAGCAAGATCCTAAGGGCTCTATCAATACGTACACACATATTAAGATAGATAAAACCAAGTAGCATACTACCATGTTTAGCAAGACTGTTATATAACTGTGAATATCCCAAGCTTCCATTAAGTAATATACAAGCTAGTATAATACAATAATGGCTCCTAGGGCATATACACTAACAATCTCCCATTTTCATTAGGGCCATGTACTGGCATATCGAAGACCGATGATCTCGAGTAGCCTCTCGAACTGAATCTGAGGTAAGGCCTTTGTGAATGGATCAGCAATGTTCTCCTCTGTAGTAACTCTCCGGATCTCGATCTCCCGGCGATCTACGATCTCCCTGATCAGGTGATACCGCCTTAAGATGTGTCTGGACTTCTGATGGGACCTGGGTTCCTTCGCTAAAGCTATAGCTTCGTTGTTGTCTCAATACAGCAGTATTGGATCAACAATGGTAGGAACCACCTGAAGTTCTGTGAGGAACTTCTTCATACAGAACGCTTCTTTTGCGGCATCGCAAGCAGCAATATACTCCGCTTCCATCGTCGAGTCTGCAACGGTGTCCTGCTTGGAGCTCTTCCAGCATACCGCCCCTCCATTGAGGGTAAAGACATAACCCGTCATAGACTTGGAGTCATCATTATCACTCTTGAAGCCGGAATCAGCAAAGGCCTCGATCTTGAGGTCTTTTCCGCCGTAAACCAAGAACATCTCCTTAGTCCTTCTCAGGTACTTGAGAATGTTCTTTATTGCTATTCAGTGCTTCTCCCCTGGGTCTGACTGATACCAGCTTACCACGCTTAATGCGTAAGCTACATCTGGTCCGGTGCACAACATCGCATACATTATAGAGCCTACCGCAGAAGCGTTGGGTATAATAGACATGCGATCCTTTTCCAAATCAGTCTTGGGAGATATCTCTTTGGATAGGGTGATTCCGTGACAAGCCGGTAGATTACCGCGCTTAGAATCTTCCATATTGAATCTTTTCAGTATAGTGTTGATATACTTGGACTGCGAAAGTCCCAACATCCTCTTGGATCTATTACGATAGATCCGGATCCCCAGAATGTAAGAGGCATCACCCAGGTCTTTCATGGAGAACCTGTGTGACAAGAATCTTTTGACAGATTGTAACATAGGAATGTCATTTCCTATCAATAGAATGTCATCCACGTACAAGACGAGGAATACGACAGTTCGTGCTACAATTTTACTATATATACATGGTTCATCTGGATTTTTGATAAAGTCATATTCTTTGACCGTTTCATCAAAACAGATGTTCCAACTCCGCGATGCCTGCTTTAGTCCATAAATGGACTTAAGCAACTTGCATACTTTCCCGCTGCTCCCACTCTGATTGAAACCTTCTGGCTGATCCATATAGACGCACTCTTCCAAATTACCATTTAGAAAAGCCGTCTTTATGTCCATCTGCCAGATCTCATAATCATGGAAGGCGGCAATAGCAAGAAGGACCCGAATGGATTTGAGCATAGCCACTGGAGAAAAAGTTTCGTCATAGTCCAAGCCAGGTCTTTGACGAAAACCCTTTGCAACAAGTCTAGCCTTATAGGTTTCCACCTGTCCATCTACACCAATCTTTTTCTTGAAGATCCATTTGCATCCTATGGGTTTTACCCTATCTGGAGAAAAGTCCAAAGTCCATACTTTGTTGGTGTACATAGACTCCATTTCGGTCCGCATTGCATCTAACCATCGTACCGAGTCGCTGCTCTGGATGGCCTGCTGGAAGCTAGTAGGTTCATCATCATCAATGATGCAATCCTCTCTATCCCCATCTATGAGAAAACCGTAGTATCTCTCAGGCGGATGAGACGGCCTACTACTCCTGCGGGAGGGGTGCGGGAATGTCCTGTTCTTCTTGAACTACTGGTTCTACCAAACTTTCAGTAGTAGTTTGTGGTTCTGGAATTTCTTCCAGTTCTATTTCGCTCCCACTTATTTCCTTTTCTAAAAACTGATATTCTAGAAAATGGGCATTCTGAGAAACAAAAACCTTTTGTTCCTCTGCGTAATAGAATAGATACCCCTTGGAGTTCTTTGGATATCCCACAAACTTACACTGTACTGATCGTGCATCAAGCTTGTCTGCATGATGCTTTTTAACAAAAGCTGGACATCCCCAAATCTTCAGATACTGAAGATAGGGTTTCTTCCCACTCCACATCTGATATGGTGTGGTTGGCACAGTCTTGGTAGGAACCATGTTCAAAAGATATGCCGCTGATTCTAGCGCATAACCCAAAAAAGATCGCGGTAACTCAGCATTACTCATCATGGAACATACCATATCCAATAGGGTTCGATTCCGTCTCTCCGATATACCATTATGCTGTGGAGTGTATGGAGGAGTAAGCAGAGAGAGAATTCCTTTCTCTTTTAGGTAACCTAGGAACTCGGCACTTAAGTATTCACCACCTCGATCAGATCTTAGTGTCTTGATACTTTTGCCGGTTTGGTTTTCTACTTCATTCTTATACTCTTGGAATTTCTCATAAGCCTCGGATTTATGTTTCATCAAATAAATGAATCCGTACCTAGAGTAATCATCCATAAAAGTAATGAAATAGGAAAAACCACCTCTTGCATGTGTAGACATTGGACCACGTACATCGCTGTGTATGAGTCCTAAGAGCTCGCTCGCTCTTACTCCATGTCCAGTGAATGGAGTCTTTGTCATCTTTCCTTTGTGACATGATTGACAAGTGGCATAAGTTTGATATTCGAACGAGTCCAAATATCCTTCTCTATGTAACGTAGTTAACCTTGTCTCATTGATGTGCCTAGTCTACAATACCAAAAGAAAGCCTTATTTAAATATGGAGACTTTCTTTTTAGTGTGTTCTGGACATTGAAAATCTGTAATTGATTTAAGACATATATACCGTTATCCAGTGTACCGGACCCAATCAAACTATGATTAAGGTGGATGTTAACAACATCGCTTACAAACATGAAATCATAACCTTTATTTGATAACAAGGAAACTGATATGATATTACACGTTAAACTTGGTACACAAAAACAGTTATGTAAAACCAAAATATGTCCACTCGTCAATCCCAGGTGATAATCCCCTACGGATACAGCTCCCACGCTAGCTCCGTTAGCAACCATCAGGGCCATATCACCAACCTTCAGCACTCTACGGTTTCTTAGTGCCTGCAATGAATTGCATATATGAGATCCTGATCTGGTATCCAATACCCAGGAAGTAGAGTTGATTGACAGACAATTCTCAATTACAAACACACCTGAAGTAGAAGCCACAGCTTGCTTCGGTTCCTGGTTCTTGGCGTTCCACGCCTTGCAATCTTTCTTCCAGTGCCCTTTCCTATGACAATGGAAGCATTCATCCTGGGACACTACTGGTACCGCAATCTTTTTCTTTCCCTTCGCTCCCACCTTACTAACACCTCCTCTAGATTTGGTGGCGGCCTTATTCTTCCTTCCTTTGGCCTTAGCCTTGGACCTGGAAGAAGAAGCACCGCGAACAAACATAGTGTATGTTTCCCTTGCCTTCTGCAAGGTGCCCTCTGCACTCCTCAACATGTTAAGGAGTTCTGAAAGTTCAACTTCTTTTCTTTGAATGTTGAAATTCAGAATAAACTGGGCGTAGGTGGAAGGAAGGGACTGGAGAATAAGGTCTGTATAGAGCTCATTATCCAAAGTCTTCCCAAGGTCTGCGAGCTCTTCTATATAGCCAATCATTTTTAGGACATGTTCTCCTACCGATGATCCGACGGCCAACCTCGCTTGAAACAAGTTCTTTGAGGTCTCGTATCTTGCTATACGAGATTGCTCTCCATAAAGTTCCTTTGTATGGAGAAATATGGCATCTAGATCCATATCCTCGTGCCTCCTCTGATGTTCATTATTCATCGAGGCAAGCACGATGCACTTGGCCTTCGCGCAATCTAACTCCCAGGTTTTGTGGATTTCCTTATCCGCATTACTGGATTTGGGACCTGGGACTGCAGGTGCCTTAGCGGTGAGGACATACCCCAATCTGTCATAGGTCAAAGCCATTTTGACATTCCGCAGCCAATTTTTATAGTTTGGCCATGTCAATATATTTTTCTCTAATAGTAACTTAAGTCCTGTCATGTTTTGGGTCGCTGCAATGAGAGAGAGAGAGGGAACACTTTAGCA
This sequence comes from Agapanthus africanus, assembly GCA_030015575.1. NCBI lineage: Eukaryota > Viridiplantae > Streptophyta > Magnoliopsida > Asparagales > Amaryllidaceae > Agapanthus > Agapanthus africanus. The sequence continues at coordinate 295,441,927 of CM057351.1, forward strand.
TGATGCTCTTACAAGTTTAGAGTGGTTTTTAGTTTATCTAAACTGGATGGCTCCCACTGTTTTTCGAATCCCTCCTCAAACAGAAAAGGAAGAACTAGCCAGGACTATTCTCACCGTACAATACTTGCTTAACCGTTCAGTCAGGCCAGTGTCGATACTCGAGGGAGGTTTTTCAATACTTTCACGAAGTTCCTTAATTAAATAACCTCTTTTCTCTATGGGCGTAGCCCCGCTGACACCTTTCTCGGCATCTACTTGGTTTATAGCATTGATCGTTAAGTGACGAATCTCCTGATGAGTAGCATATACTCACAGTAGGATCGGGATCCAAATATCATCGTATGATAATGCTGAAGGAATCCTACCAATATTCATCAAACTCCAAATGGTATGCATTTCTTTGCAAATTTCAGTTTCTTTAGAAATTCCCGATATAAATTCCCATGCTCTTATGACCTTGGCGTTGGTCAAAATGTCATAAGTCACATGTCAAGTTCTACCCATCATTATCTTATTAATTTGAACCCATCCGTACATATCCTTGACGTTGGCCAAAATGATAATACGACGGTCCCAAACTAACTCATCTATCTATGCAACAAATGAATACCCAGCAACTACCAAACACTATGCCTTGGCGTTGGTCAAAATACATAGCTTGAATACTACTGAATACCCAAATAAATTACGGAGGGCTACAAATGGTTTTGGCGAAACCATGAACGTAGTGAACTTGATATGATCGAAGGAACCTGATAGCTTTTAAAAGGAGTGGTTAAAGCTCCGCAATTAAAAATATCCTCTGTTTTAAAATAACCGAGTGGTTTCTTTTAAACTGTTCCAACGATTCAACTTTGGTTTATTTTCTTTGCATTAATAATAATGTGTCCCATCATTAACCTATCATTGCAGAAAACAACGAAAATACAACGTTCTCTTATGCCATCCGCATTCGCTACTGGGTCCCGTCATCACCCGTTAGGTTACTTAACTAACGACAGAGCGGGGCTGGGCTAGTGCGGGTGTAAAACATAAGTGACGTCTAAATAGCTATCATATATAGATATTGTACATTCGTCAGACGCAATAATAGGCATTCCAGATCACAGATGAACATTATTGGATATGCAAGTAATCCGCGTTTCTTCTGAGCCTACAACGAAAGATGGATTACACAGTTGTGATGAATAGCCATCACCCTACCCTAGACCCCTACCGGTATGGCAAACTACCCGCCAAGTACCCGAAGTGAAGCGGTCTCACTCAACAACGTGAGTAGGCCACTAAACACTTCAAAGTACCCAGTAGTTTGAGCACCCCACCTTGGGTTTAACCTAGGAGCAAAAACAGTAAAATGAAATAATACAACGGTGGTTACAACCGCAACCTGGATGTGCCCCGCAAAATAATATTACAACATATTACAATTACATCGAATGAATGAATATTAAAACCCATCTCAAACCCCGGTTAATCATCATAACAATCCAATCAAGTTCATAATCACAAACAGTAAAATCATTACAGAAATGTGCAACCCCTACCAACCGACATACTAGCAGTTAGGGGAAGTTTACGAACACATTATACAGTTCACATATATAATCTAATTAGCAAACATCGTATAATTTCGATCGAGCAAACATTTTAGATTCTACTCCAAAACTTCTCTGTGCACCTGAGACTAGAGCAGAAAATAAACATTCCAGAAAAGACAAAATATTCACAGAAGAGTTACTGGGGAAAATTGGGCTGAATCAGCTTCAACTCGGCCGTGGATCTGCGGCGGATCGGTGGGATCGGCCGCGGTTCCTGGCTGTTTGGCCGATTCATGCACCCAATTTTTTTCCAGTATTCTTATATTTCCCTGCTTGTATTTTTAGAGGTCCCTGAAAAATTTTTAGACCTCGATTTAAATTCGACAGAAACTTGGTGGATACGATATTTTTTCCGGTTCGTTTTGCGTTCGAAATTGTAACGACTTTGCTAATAAGTTAATTATTATTTAGCGAGGCTCTGATACCACTGTAAGTCGATGTACAACACCCCATGAGTGGCGGGAAGGCGGAAAAATGAAAAACAATCTTGTTCTTTGGATTAACATCGACTAACCGAAAGGATCTTTGCTAAACTATAACTAACAAATACATAGGAGTTGTTAACTACTATGAGAAGAGATTATACCTAGTGAACCTAGTCCTTCGTCTTTTCGTTATCCACCTCCTCCTCGGCCTCTTCTATGTAATAGACGATCCACCCGAGAGCTTCTATTCCAAGCTTCACCTCTAATCTTGAGATAACTAGGTTTCTTTAGTTGCTAATCAAAGGCACCTAGGTGATATAGAGTGAGGTTATGGATTAATTAGTCTATCTAATCCTTGATCTCAACACATGAGAGGGGAGGATTAGGGTTTAGAGAGAGAGAGAGCTTGAGGAGAGAGAAGGTGAGCATGAATAATGATGAAAATGTTTCTCACTTCTAATATATTATGAAGCATAAAGAATTATCAAATAAATAAATCAAATGATTAATCATCATGCTTCATTAAATATGTGCAATCAATCATCAAGTGAGTCCTTAAGCAATAAATGCTTCATTAACTCACTTGAATGATTTATCTAATGAGTCACAAATGCATTTAATGTAAATGCCACCTAAACCCTCATGTCACCATATTTCTAAAAGCTTCCCGCCAAATTACGAGAACGCCCCTCCTATCCGTGAAAACACGGAAAAACTTTAGACTGTATAAATCCAATAAACCGATACTAGAATCTGGCATAAACCAAAGTCGGCTAGTAAAAACTGTCCGAACGTCGTACGTGCGTTTAAACACGTATGCGTCCGAACCCTTGTCGTAAAACCATACGACCTCTATATCGTTTCGCCTGGAGCAGGGAAACTCTCCGTGTGGGACTCTAAAGACTCGACTACTACGCTGGCAGTGGGTTTAACCACAGACCGCAAGCGGCACTAGTTGTACGTAACGGTTCCCAGGTAGATGTCGATAAGAAGGCCGATGAGAAAACCCATCCGAACTCCTACTGAGCCTGATATGACAATCTCCATATAGTCCGGTCTGTTCGTCTAAGACTATCGCATATCAGGCCTAGGGGGTGGCAAGCGTCAATCCCCTAAGAGCGGTATAAGTCGTGTCGGAGTGAAGCCCATTACACCTTGAGAAACTACTGAAAAACCTACCAGTAAATCTCGCTTTCCCTGGCCAGGGACTTTGCGTAATGACTCTCTGACACAGTGCGATATCAACTCCCAATACCGGGAGAGACGAATCCTGTCTAACCACCACTGCCTCCAAGTGCTCGGGACTGCACCCAACTGCTACCTGTTTGCATGACTTCTTTGAGCCGTGGTAGGGTAGCAATCTAAGAACAGTGGGACACACTCGAGGCGAAGTAGCAGTGTCAAGTCTGCGGACTATGATGTACTCATGTCACCTGGGAACTGTTAACTGACGACGGGTATAATACCAACCAACAGTTCCCCGCGAGTCCTGTCCGGTGTACCCGTAACTCAACGAGCACCTGTATACTATCTCCAGTACGACGTACTGATGGCTGTGGGACATAGCATCTCCCCAACTGGGATGAGAAGCGTACACACTAGTCTACTCCGGAGTATCGATGCCCTGTCTCGATAATCCTACGACTAGGGACCTAAAAAAGGATGTGCTTGTAGACTACCCAGCCCCCACTAGTGTGACTGCCATCACAACGCTGGTAGTCAAGCAAGATCCTAAGGGCTCTATCAATACGTACACACATATTAAGATAGCAGCATACTACCATGTTTAGCAAGACTGTTATATAACTGTGAATATCCCAAGCTTCCATTAAGTAATATACAAGCTAGTATGATACAATAATGGCCCCTAGGGCATATACACTAACACTCGAGCTGTATATGAGGTGGACGGAGGGGAAACTGTGATGACGAATCTACGGGTAATCATCCAATACCAGAAAAAATACTGGTTTATCGGTATACCTGGCTGTATCACTTCGGCTATGTGGTTTACCCGACCGTACCATCGACCTACCTAAATTTGATACTCCATGAGCCAAGCATCCCCAATTAGCGCTCCACCCTGACGCGGTGTCCACTTCATCACACCTGGTATGTGCTGCCTCAAGCCGAACTGGCGAAGGACATGGTCTAGCACGTGCATATGAATACCATCGTTGCAAACGATCGACGTCCGTGTATGCCCGAAGCCGTGGCCTGACAAGCATAATGGATACAGAGTGCCCATCAGGTCAGGTGTGTACGGTGTCCACGTAACTAATGACTCCTCCAAGACATTGAACTCGTTGCGGTAGAAGCGAAGGTTGCGATCCGGTGTCACATCCCATGACTTAGGTACATTTTACCAGCATAGAGATTAAACACAAATTAATATTTCATAAACACTTGAAATTTGAAATATGCGCATAGGTTCAGTTACTTACTCGCAACCATATAGTCTTTGGCCATCTGAAGTGAACTGTGTCATAATGGTCGGGCAACCAATAGAAGGATATGCTTATGACCATATCTGAAATAAAATACGATAGAATGCTACTTTACATTGAATATCAATTTAATTACGCAAAATTAGTAGAATGCGGGTTTAAGTATTTTATACCTGAAGAAGCGTCAAATAGCCCCCAAAACTCTTCTACTCTATCAATGCAGCCATCCTCAGCTAGCTGTAGAGGAATGACAGAACTACACCCCCCCCCACACGATAAAATAGCATACTGGTCGAAATTAACTAAGTAAGGCAGCCAGGAAAGACTAATTCTGCTCTTTCTCTTATCAGTAAACAAGCGAACCCCTAGCTGATGTAAAATATAGGCTCATGCGTGCTGCTCTATCGCTGTAGGGGCAGCATCCATGGCAGGCTCAACACTAAACGCCTCCCATAGCTAACTCAAGTCAATACTACTGCCTCTCCTCTGCCCAACACCCCAAACTTATTTTTTGCTCGTTCCGAGTAAAACAAAATCCTGACCTCACTTTCACAAGGAACGCGATTGCACTGAGCTTGTGCAATAAGCCGTTAAATCTCTAGGTGTTCCTAGCAGGAGGAGTGTTGTCTCCCGAGGGTTTTCAGTGGATTACACCCATAAAATCCCGTCAAGCTAGTTTCACAAGTTAACGTCGATTCTACTCCTACAGTTTAGTATCTAGGTTAGAAATTCTATCATCCTAGGTTAGAAATTCTATCATCCTAAGTTAGAAATATTCAAACCTTATGTTCCACGCCTCCTATTTATTCAACCTCAAATCCTATACGTTTTTACAGTTTAGAAAGATCTCGGTTTCTCTTGAGTTTTCCTTCTAAAGCACGGTCTCCAATCAGGGATTTTTATCATCCTTACGGAAATCATAAGTCTTATTCTTTATTCCTATCTTTCTTCCAAATATCGATTGTAAATGCCTACGTGTGTATGTAAAATTTCAACCTTACACTTAAGAATTCAATTCAAGCTATAGTACCCTTACCCTAATGCCTAATACTACATCTTTTCGTTAATGATGGATGGTTTTGCTCACACACTTTTCATGCGACTATTAATGCTTCTTGAGGCACTAACAGCCGATTACTGAATGTGTGAGCTTAAAACGTAAATAGCAGTTTTCAGGTCTTGATTTTATTTATTTTTTCTTTTTTCTCTTTATTTTTCTTTTCTAAGACTGGATATATTTTTCAAAGATGCTCTTTTGGTGGTTAGCTTTATATACCGTTTTTTCTTTCATATTAGGTTATCAGGAAAGAGTATTTCTAGGTATCCTCTACTATCCAAAGTTTCAAAATGTGTGTATGTGCAGTTTGTAGGGTATATGCTTTCTAAAATTTGGACTCAAGAATAGAAACTATTTTTCAGACTTATACTTCAGTAAAACTTTCAATACTTTCCCTTCATCTCGACTTAACTCAAGAACTGAACTCAAGATTACCTACTTCTAAAAAAAACTGCAAGGACGTATAATTACCAAGGTTAAACATAAGGAGGGTTATTTTTAGGGTTTTCAATTCCTAAGCCTAGAATTTAGTTATTTCTAATGTATCAACTAAACTTTTGGAATAAACATCTAAATTACCCTATTAGCTAACTTGACGACAAAGTTTTTATATTTTTAGGAAAGTTTTCTGATTTTTATGGGTTTTTAAATAAGTATGCAAATACAAAATATACACATGAATGCGAAGGTAGAAAGCTTACCGAGCACACTCCCAAACTTAAACTTGACAGTGCCCTCACTGTCAGGCTACACTAAGAGGGTCAAAATTGTCGGCGCTCCCCTGTTTTTTTATACAAAACAAAAAGCAAACCAAAAATATATACACAAAAATATCCCCCCAAACTTAAGTGAAACAGTGTTACCGTTGTTTAAGCGTTAATGTTCAGAGTTAGGGGGAAAGAACAGTATTAATTTATACAAGGCCTTACACAAGCCAAAAGTTAGCACCAACCATTCAAAAATTATATCGCTATAATGTGCAGGTTGATGAAAGAATGCGGAGTTGAAAGAAATGGAGAATACACGAGACCGTATGGGGATGGAAGCGGGATACGGTCTCGGTGGAGTAGAAGAATGGCGGAGGGGAAAAAGAAATGGAATACGAACTTGAGGGTGAAAATGGAGTGAATAAATTAGTACAATTTGTAATTACCGATGTGTAAAAAATGATTGTACTAATCTATCAACCCGTTGAGAAATGGGGTCAAACCTCTCAAGATTCGTGAGAAAACATGGGTAGACCGAACTTGGTAAACTAGACACAGGAAATGAAAGTGATACGGTGTCTTGTGAAGTAGGAACGATGAAAAGGATGGAGGGAAGTGATCGAGGAATGGGATCTATTAAACATTCAGGTGGGTGTACACAGTCAATGAAAGGGACCGGATGCATTGGAAAATCCGACTCATCAAGTAAAACTGGTTCATCTAAAAATTTTCCTCAAAACTCTCCTCAAAAATTAGCCCATCCATGCATTTATCATCATCAAAATTTAGACGCATATGGGGTTCAGGAAAAACTATTTATGACTTGGGATGATGTCCACACGGTAGTGAAAGGACATGATGAATTAGTGAGAAAAACTCATCCAAAGCTATGGGTTCATCATCCAAAATATTCCTAGCGTCGATATCCTCAATCAAGTGAAAATCAAATTTCTCAGACACCTTATCAAAAGCATTGATTTCAATCAATTGTGGTTCTAGGATGGAGGTGTAGAGGTCAAAGGGTTTGGGTGTGGTTTCACCTGACAAGGTCCTTTCACAATACGGTAAATCAAACACTACAAAGTCGCACAACTTGTTAAACATTCTATCTTCAATTGGTGAATCATTTGGGACACTCGATAGACATTCAAAACCGGAGTTGTGGAATTCAATTTGCAATGAGTAGATTTGATTTGGAAGAGTGTACCACTCACTTTCATTACTTAAATTCTCAATCTGTCCAATTGCCTCATCATACATTGGAAAATTTGGAGCTGGTTGGAAACTGGCTACCGGGTCATTAGGTTGTATGAGGGCTGCCATGGACGTATTCAAATCCATCATCTGTTGGCATGACGCTACCCGAAATTCTTCGAATGACTGTTCAAGACTAGACATGGGCTGTGAAGGGGTTTCAGTAAAAGATTCAAACTCGTTTGGATACTTGAAACTCCCAAAAGGTTGTTCGAAAGCAATGTCTAGAGAAGGTGTAAAAGTCGGGTAGGATTGGTAGGAATCGAATTGTTGGACAGGATTAAGATCAACGTTATGATAAGGAGATGATTGGAATCATTAATCAGAAGAATTGGAAGTGGTGAAAGGAGTGAAAGATCGGCTATGGGATTGCGCAATACGTTCAGCAATGGACATTGGTTTAAGAGTTGCCATGTTTCTCTCAGAAGGGGTATCAACATGAGAAGGGTTGAAAGTTTGAAAAGGTTGATATGACGTGGATTGTGTGTCCAAGTGGTTTTCCTAGAAGCGTCTATCCGATCTTTCAAAAATATTTTTAGCATGGATGGATCGTTTGTCGTTCTACCGAAATAAGAACCATATGAAGAAATATCTGGCTGTGGGTACTAAAGCTCAACAAGAGTTGGTCTATGTGGGGTACCCATGATATGAAAAAAAAGGTGATGAAAAAAGAATGTGTGGTTTTTTTGTTTGTTTTATGTTAGTTATTAACAAAAGTATGAAATATACACACAAAAGATAAAGAAGGAAAAAAAATAATCACGACACAATACCACACACCTAATCGGTCTAGGGTTCATCTAGGTCAACTAGACCTGCTCAAGAACTTGATTGTTGAAGTAAAACTGTATCGAGAAACGGGCTCAAGATATACTGATCACGAGGCCAGGTAAGTGCAGAGATAAGGGGAGGTTTTCCAACACTTTCGTGAAGTTCCTTAATTAGAATAACCCTTTCTCTTTTGGCGGTTTCACCGTGAACACTTTCCTAGACACTCTATGAACGATATACTATTAAGCGATGTTCTAAACACAGTTAACTTCTCCTAATGAGAGCGAAGTCCTTAAAGGCTTAAAGTCTAGTTTCTTTTAAAATTTGTGCGGGTAAACGTTATGCTTAATTTTGTGATTTGTATGCCACAGAAAAGGTGATGAAATCTTTTATCGTATGTTGTACGGTTCGCTTGCCATTAAGTCCGTATTAATGGATGCAATGCGCAAATCAATGAAAAAGTTCAAAACGTCAAACAATCGTTTCTTATGTTTAGGCACGGCACTGCAACAAATACGGGTTAGTCACTTTTATCGTTTGACAGCGAACTTACAAATAATCTTGGAAAGATAGTTTATTGGATGCGTCGGATTTGAGAAGAAAGTGTTAGGAAATATGTACCGATAAGTTTTTGGGTTAAGAAACTCTCGTTGAATTGAATCCGGCCAGCTTTAAAAGTTCACTTGCGCTGGTCAAACTACCTGGATCTTTGGCACTGTACTTCGCAATCACCATAACTTTGAATGTACACTTTTCTCCATACGATCGCAGTTCGCAAATCCGTCAAAATCTGCAAATGTCGGAAAAATGGATTTTTATTGCGAAAAAGCGATATGAATGCCCAAACTCCTGCACACACAAAATTATAAAAATCGAACAATAAAATTGGGACAATAATAGAACACTGGAGCACATAACAAAATTTGGGAGTAAAAGGAGATGATTAGATCGGCGGCGCCGCACTTTAGGGAGAAGTCGCCGGGCTACTTGGTGAATTTGGGCTCCAAATTTTTTCAGGTATCAACTGTTTGACTAGTGTCTCAATGTTATTGTTTAACTTTTCTAATTAGTCCCAAAATTCTAGCAGGTCCAATTTCCAGAGAGCAAAAAGTTAGGAATGCCAATTTTTTTGTTGGTTTTTTTGAAATATTTTGATTTTTTTAGTTTTGTTTTTAGAATGGTGTTAGATTTATAAATAGGATATACAGAGATTAACCCGAAATAATAAGAATAAAAACGTTACTGTCTCCCCGGCAACGGCGCCATTTGATTGTTTGAAGTTTTCGCATTGTCGTTTTATAAAGAATTTAAAGCTAACCGCAATCAATACGGCGTCGCGTGTAGCTAGCCGCGATGAGTATAGATTGTCCGCAGGGAGATGGTGCGTTTTACGTTCTTGTCATCACGAGTTAAGTAAGGTTCGGAACGGTTTGTTTCTAATCTAAGTGTTGTATATGCAAAGTATAAGTTGTTAGGAATAGAGATACGTTAGTGTAAGTTAGGGAAGTCCGTACTCAATCCTTTGTGCCCAGCTTGACTGTTGAAGCTAGAGCAATCGGCAACAACATGGATTAGGATGCTTAAGCATGGTATTTATGAAATCCGGCTTATTGACCCTTATCCGTTTGTTCTTCTCTCTTGATTTTCGTCTCCGGCCAAACCGAATGCAACCGGTCACGGTTAGGGATCACCGATACCTTGGTAGGGTAGGGTGCCTAATGGAGCGCTTGCGTAAGGCTTGGGCGGAGTTCAATTGGAAAATATTGGGCAAAGGAAATGAGCAAATAGAACTTCTAACTTACAATATCATTCTCTTTCCTAACAACACCATTATTTGTAGGGTGTTTTTCGTCACCCTATTGAGATGGGAATGCGTGCACACTTGTCAGGCGTCCTACAGATTCCCCCCGCCTAAGGTAGGCTAGGGTTTATTTATTGTGGGGATCCGAATCTTCGGCAGCCGCAGACTAAGCTGCCGTTAATTACCCCTCGCCTTTGGGGCGAAAGAACCTCCGATTAACGGGTTAAACTGGTCATGCGAACTCAATGTGCAGTGTTGTGTTTTGGAGGGGTTTTGGATATATCGAGAGCCCCGCAGAGTTTTTATGGGGGTCCTTCTACCCGGATAGCGGGCTGAGGGTCAAGGGGGCTAGCAGCCCTCTTGCGGGGTGTGGGGCAGCGTTCTGTTAGAAATTTTTTTTCTAACAGGGACGGTGTCGTAGAGTGTGTGTGTATCTACACACACATACACACACATGTATACATATATATAAAAAGGGGGAAAACGCCCAAAGGATGCGTGGGACCAGCGCCTCACGTGCCTAGCACGCGAGCACTGGGCGCTTGAGCGGTGTGCGCTTAGACGCGAGCGCATCATGTGGGTGCTGGGCGCTCGAGCGCCAGCGCACCACGTGCCCGGCACATGGGCATTGGGCGCTTGTGTGCAAGGCGCTCGAGCGCTAGCGCACCACGTTCCCGGCACGTGGGCCCTGGGCGCTTGAGCGCTTGGGGCGCTAGGCGCTCGGGCGCCGGCGAGGAAAAAGGGATTTTAGCCCCAGAAATGGGATTTAAACTCCCGAAAGAGAATTTAAAGTGGAGTTAAACTTCTAAAATGTTTTGGAGTTGATGAAAAGGGTTCTTCTTTGGAGCTTTGGATCTTCCCCAAAATAGGGTTTTCGGAGATAGGCCTCCTTCTTCCTCCTCTGTTGGCCGGATCTTGAAGATCAAGAGATGTGCAATTTTAAAAATCTCTTCTTTTTGAGATCTGATGGGAGATCTGAGCTCCCCTTTGTGGGTTTTATGGTGAAAAACTATTTAGTTTTGGAAAAGGTAGCGTAAAACTCTTGATTTAATTCAAAAGAAAGAAGAAGGTTTAGAACCTTCAGAAAATGGAAAGAGGCACAAACCCTAAATTTTGAGGTGAATGAAAAGTGTATATTTTATTCATCATCATGTTGCCTTAAATAGGCTTACAAATTTACATATAGCCCCTTGGGCTTTACAAAATGGCATTTTGCCCATCCCATGGCTCATGTGCCATTTCTTTTTGCACATAAGTCATGGGCTTTACAAAAATTTGGCTTTATGCCCATTCATGCATAAAAAAAATTACATAAAAATAATTTATTACATGATTTTATTGTTGGCATGGGGAGGCTGGCCGCGGGCTCGACCTGGGCATGGGCCCACCTGGCTTGGGGGTTGACCTTGGTGCAAATTTTGACCCCAACAAAGTGTCCCCATCAATAAATGCACACCGCATATTTGAGTTGTATGCATGAAATTGATGAATCTTGAAGCTGGACTTCGAGGTGGAACATCATTCCGAGGGCGGAGCATCCCTCGGGGAGCATGATTCCTGGGGATCGGAGCATCATTCCGATTTGCGGAGCATAATTCCATGGTCGGAGTATCATTCTGATAAGCGGAGCATGATTCCCAAGGGTCGGAGCATAATTGTCACGCCCCGCTTCCCAGAGTACGCTAAGATGGGCACGTGACATAGCCAACCATGCTACCTGTGGATGGGAAAATCCTTCCACAGTCACATTACGGCTGAAGAGATATCAAGAACAGGAAGTAAACTAACTATCTAGTACATGTCCATAAGCCAGAGTAAAAGAGTCAAGAAATAATATAGTATGCGGAAGCAAAAGATCAAATAAACACTTGGAAAGTAAGATAGGATACCAACAGGATCCCTACCGCTCGGTCTAACAGCGGCAGTACTCCTGATCAGTCTGCAACAAGGTAGAGAATCTGGGCCATGCAAAACCCAGACATCAGCGCGTCATAGCATCATGCAATAATAAAAACAGGAATAGCAATACACGCAAGTATGAGTACAAATGATAAACAAGCATAACAGTGATATGAGTAAGGATAGTGGGGTAATGTGTAGTAAGTAATCTAAACTAGTCTATTAGGTTAACTATACTCAAGTCTTTGAAATCAATTTGATGAATCATCGATGTAACTCAATAGTATCCCGTGCATGCCCGGGATCATGGTCTAAGACTCTCGGGCTGAAACCGAGACATGCCGCTAGGCACTAAAAGGAAAAGGGTAAAGATGAATGATGTCCATGGCATCATCCCAAAGCTGGCCTAGCCTCTAAAGGGTAATGGATAACGATGGATGATGTCAGCAGCATCATCCCAAGGCTGGCCCAGCCTCTAAACTGATCGGTAAAGGTAGCACACTGTCGAGTTACAAGTCAGGTTTCATCATTGATTTCCCCATACCCCCAAGTTATATGTGCTCAAGTCATGTATTAAATAATCTAGAGCTAATGCCAACTCAGGATCAGGTAGGTACAAGTTTGTCTGGATAGACAACAGGAACGGTCCGTAAGTACTACAGATCAGGTTTGTTGGTGTTAGACACAAGATCAGGTAACAACTAAAGCCATGGTACATCAGGTCAAGTCAAATAATGTATTTAGGTGTTATGACATGTCAAGAGTGTACGGTAGCATGTCGTGTCAAGTAGGAAGTGCAACAGGTCATGTCAGGAAGCACAAAATGTTATGTGGGTACTCATAAATCAAACTAACATAAACATGGTTATAAGTAAACAAGCATGGGTACTATCAGAAGAATAAACTGGACATGTAATATAATATGCAAATAGGTACAGGTTAAATTATATCGATGTGCGGTTAACATTTAGAGTTCGGTTTATGGTTCCAACATCAAGTATCATACACTTAAACAAATATGGATTGTTGAAAATCATGTTAATGTGTACTAAAATAATCTAAAGATGCAATTGAATATAAATCAGGTTAGTTGTATGCAGACGGTCATCCGACAGGGTATAAAATATAAAAGGGTACTGTGGGTTATGCAAATAATTGTTACAAGATTTAAATATGAATGTGGGTACTATGTATAATAGAACTAAATGTAAACTGGTATGTTTCGAGCCATGAATCTAAAATGATATAATGGGACGTCGACATGTTAAAATGAAATTCTGGTGTTAAATGGAAACTATAGGTCTAACATGCACTCTAATAGGTGCATAGTAATTTAAATAGCATATATAGTAATTTAAAATAGCATGTAACAAGTTTCACTTGCCTTAGCCGGATCACGAAGCGGTATACGAAACGTCACGCGTCGGCGAGAAAAGTCGCGACGCGCGCACGGTACATGGAATGAGTCCAAACAACGCACGATGGATTCATACGGGTCAGGTATCCTCGCTAGGTCGTCGGGATCGTCGTCGGCCCAACCGGTTTCCGGCAATCAACGAACAGTGAACACTAATATTAAAAGTAAAGAAACATTATAGAAAGAAAGAAAAATAGAGAATGTAAAGGAGGAATGAGAATGAGGCAAGAAGAATTGCTCACTGGGTATTCAGAGGAATGATGGCGTCAATGGCGATGGTCGGAGGAACTCCAGCGATAAGAGAATGTGCAGGGCTCGGCTTGAAGGTTTTGGTGTGCATGTGTGCGAGATTCTTGGTGGTTGGAGTCGCTGGCAGAGGAGGCGAGGACAGGAGAGGGTTGTGGAGTCGGCGACGCGGTCGTCGGAGCACCGGCGGCGATGGTTCTCCAGTAAGGCAGCAGGGTTGTTAGGCTCGGTTTTAAGGAGTGCAGGTGAGGATTAAGGGGAGAAGGGAAGAGGAGAGGAGACGAGGGCGAGGTGGTGGTAATGAAGAGGAGGTCCTCGGTGATGAGACGACAATGAGTTGGCGCAGGTTAGGGCGTCGGTATGAGGTAGGTTGCAGGTGGAGGTGGTTGTGGTGCTCAGGAGAAGAGTAATGTGTGGGGTAAGCACTAGGGTGAGGTTGAGGAGGTAAGGACGAGGAAAGGACGACGAGGGTGGTCGGTGGCGAGGCGAGCTCTGGTGAGGGGTTGCAGGGCTCGAGTTTGGTGAAGGCTGTGGGTCGTCGTTGTCAGGTTGTTCTGGGAGATGAAATGAGAGGAAGGTGATGTGGAAGAGGTGAGAAAGGAGGCGAAGTCGATGAAGCGAGACGAAGCTGAGGAAAGGTCGAGGAAGAAGAAGGCGGCTAGGGTTCTCGTGGGGCGCTCGGGGTTTTGAAGAAGAGAAAAAGAAGGGATAGAAGGGAGGTGACGGTAGGGGAAACAGCGGTGACGGGACCTAAGTCTACCGCGAGAGGAGAGAGAGACGTGAGAAGAGAGAGATAGGGAGAGAGCGAGAGGAGAGAGAGGGAGGGAGGAGAAAGAAAATTAACATTTTCTGGGGGGGAGATGAAGAGAGAAAAGAGAAGAAGTTATGAGATGGGGAGAGAGAGAGAGATCTGTGGCTGTGAGAAGGAGAGAGAGGGAGAAAGGGAAAGGAGAAACAGCGAGAGGGAGAAAGGGAAAGGAGAAACAGTGAGAGAGAGCGCTCGTGGGCCCAGTGAAATGAAGGAAGGCTTCTGATTGGCTCGATGGGGGAAAAGAATAAAAATTTAGAAAAGATTTTACAACTAAAAGATTTCTCAGTTCCCAGTTTATTAACAGTAAAATCTAAGAAGTAAATAAAAAATAAAATAACTAGTTTGAATTTAGCCGGACTACAAAATATATCAAAAATGCGCCCAGGTCGGTCCAACATTTGAATTTGAAGTATGAAAATTATTAGCCAGCTTCAAAATTTAAAATGAAAGATTATAAGACAGAAATGCATACCCCCAAGAACGGACGCACGTACGTGCGCGTAGCCATCCAAACACGTCTGTTTCACTGAACGGGACGAGAACGCGATGCAAGGATGCTACCACAGGGTTAGGGGTACTAAGCAGGCCATGCAATGTATTTTAATAAATATTTTCGGTGACTAAAAAGTTATATGTTAAAATATGCGATGCCAGATGAAATGACGATATGTAGTTTGTACTAGATGCACGTGTCAAAGCAACGAGTCAGGATAAACTATAAATATAAATCAAACAAGTTCATGCAAGCGGGTCGGGTCGAATGCAATGTACCAAGTAACTACCATTCGACCCAAACACGATAAATCAAGAATAGACCATGGATAAGTAAATACGGAAACTGGAATTGGTATAAATGAACTCGGGTGTTACATTATACCCAACTACAAAAGAATTTCGTCCTCGAAATTCCAAGAACAAGATAGGATAACAAACAAGAAATTTCAAGAATAGATATGGAAACTTCTGCCGAAATTCATCATCTCGTTCCCAACCTAGTTCTCCAGGCGAGCGATTACTCCAAGAAACAAGTACAAGAGAGATAACTTTGTTCATAAGAACCTTCTCTCTTCGATCCACAATTGACATCGGTCGCTCCTCAAAGGTTAAATCTTCTCGTACAGTCAGTTTCAAATGATTCAACGCATGTGCTTCGTCTCGAACATACTTACGGGGTTGAGGTATGAGAAACACGTCATGACCATTCGCCAAGGATTTCGGTAACGCCAAACGATCAGCCACTTCTCCAACACGTTCCAAGATCTCAAAAGGTCCAACGAATCGAGGACTAAGCTTTTCTCGACTTCCGAAACGGATCACCCCTCAAGTCGGTGATATCTTCAAGAATACCAAATCACCAACGACGAACTCTAGAGGTCTTCTCGATGTATCTGCCCAACTCTTCTGTCGGTCTTGTGCTGCTTTCATAAGATTCCGGATAGTAGTAACCTTCTCAACTGTCTGTACAACTAAATCTGGTCCCAACAATCTTCGTTCTCCAACATCGTCCCAACAAACAGGTGACCAACACTTGCGACCATATAATGCTTCGAATGGAGCCATCTGAATGGTTGCATGAAAGCTGTTGCTGTAAGAAAAACTCTACCAAATGTAGATGATCCTACCATGAACCCTTGAAGTCCAACAAGTAGGCTCTCAGCATGTCTTCAAGAGTTTGGATCGTTCTCCGATTGACCATCTGTCTGAGAGTGATAAGTTATACCAAACTTCAACCTAGTCCCCAAACCTTCCTGTAAATTCCTCCAAAAGTGCGATAAGAATCGGGTGTCACGATCGGACACGGTGCTCACCGGCACTCTACACAATCTTACATTCCCTCTGCATGTACCGTTCGGCCAAAGCTTCTGTTTATTGACCAACTTGAAAGGGATGAAATGAGCTGCCTTGGTCAAACCGTCAACGATCACCCAAACTATACTGTTGCCTTTCGGACTCCTTGGTAAAGCCGTCACGAAATTCATGGTTATATGTTCCCACTTCTATTGAGGGATCGGAAGTGGTTGCAATAAACCAGCAACTCTTTGATGTTCAGCCTTAACTTGCTGACACACCAAGCACTTTGCTACGAAGTGGGCAATCTCCCGTTTCATACCTTCTCACCAGACGTGCTGTCATCTATCTCGGTACATCTTCATACCTCCTGGGTGTACGGAACATGCAGAACCGTGTGCCTCCTTCATAACTTCTTCGTGAATATCTTCATTTGGCACACACCAACGGCTACCATATCGCAACGAACCACCTTTATGAATCAATAAGTCCATTCGAAGTTCAGCTTCAACCTGTTCTCGAAACTTCCGCAATCTTGGGTCCTGCAATTGCGCTGCTTTAATATCCTCGATCAACGACGACTGTATTTGCAGCTGCATCAACTGTCCCGAAGAATACGGTAGCACAATCTCCAACTCGGATCTCCGAAAAATCTTCAATGCATCCCTTCTGTGCAGTTAACATCTGAATTGCTGGCAACCGACTAAGCGCATCCGGCACAACATTAACTTTTCCGGATGGTATTTAAGATCAAGATCGTAGTGAGCCATCAGCTCCAACCATCTACGATGTCTCGTAAATAGCTCCTTCTGAGTGGACATGTACTTAGGCTTTTGTGATCGGTGAATACTTTGACCCCTTTCACCCAATAAGTAGTGTCTCCAAATCTTCAAAATAATTACAGCTGCTAGCTCCAAGTCTTGAGTTGGGTAATTCTTCTCATGGGTCTTCAACAGTCTCGACGCGTAAGCTACAACCTTCCCACGCTGCATCAAACACATCCCAATCCTTTCCCAAATGCGTTGTTGTGAAACACCAATCCTCCGGAACTGTCTGGCACGGTTAAAATAGGTGCGATTATCGATCTCTATTTCAACGCCTCAAAAACTGACGCACACTTATCCGTCCATACCAACGGTACTTCCTTGCGCGTAAGCTTGGTCAAGGCTCAACCAAACGAGCAAAATTCTCCAACAACCTTCTATAGTATCCTGCAAGTCCAAGAAAACTTATGATCTCTACAACGTTCTTCGGAATCGGCCAATCTTGAACTGCTGCTATCTTCCCTGGATAAACGGCGATTCCATCCCCAGCTACGATATGCCCCAAAACTTTACTTCTTCAAGCCAAAACTCGCACTTGCTCATCTTTGCATACAATTTTTCTTGCATCAATGTCTGCAGTGCGATCTTCAAGTGTGCCGCATGCTCTTCAATACTCCTCGAGTAAACCGGAATATCTTCAATGAACACCACTATAAACTAGTCCAAGAATGGTGAAGAGATTCGGTTCATCAAGTCCATAAATATTGCCGGGGAATTCGTTACTCCGAAGGGCATCACTAATACTCGTAATGTCCATACCGAGTTCTGAACGCAGTCTCGCAAACATCCTCTGATTTAATTCGGACGTAATGATATCCGGATCGCAAATCCAGCTTCGAAAATACCCTCGCGGTACTAGGCTGCTCGAACAATTCTCCAATGCGAGGGGCCGGGTACTTATTCTCAATAGTCACCTGGTTTAAATTCTCAATAATCGATGAACATCCTCCTTGTGCCATCTTTTTTCTTTACTATAAGAACTGGAACTCCCTAATATAAGTTATTGCTGCGAATCCAACCCTTCTCAAGTAATCCAGCAACATGCTTCTTAACTCCTTCCAACGCCACTGGTGCCATCGGAAAAATACGTCTTTGAGATTGGCGATGCACCAGGAATATGATCAATCACAAACTCCACATCTCATTTTGCGGTAAATCCGAGGTATCCTCGATCACATCCATGAATTCTCGAACTACCGCTGGCGCTTCCTCCTTAACAACTTCCATCGACGAAAGAACATTGTTTGTCGGCCTAGCCCTAAACTCGACTGGCCCGACGAAACAGCTTCCTCCAGCAAAGCAAGCTCCGGATGTCTGGGAATCTGGAGAATCACTTTCCCTTCCTTACAATCAATATGAGCGTGGAAAGTGCCGTGAAAATCCATTCCCAAGACAACAACAAACAAAGGGGTGGACCATAATTGAATAATTCTAATGTGGGAAAACATGAACAAATAAGATACCGAGATGACTTCATCCGAAGTCAAGATACTGAAGAGGATAAGCACGGTAAACAGGATTCAAGCTTGTGATAAAACATGAACTGGAAAGCAAGAGAGACAAGGAAATATAACGACCATGGAACATGGAAGTGAATCAAGACCAGGACTCCAAGTTACTTAAATAGAGTACCGCATTGTAACCATGCTGCAGTTCATAGGTACAATTACATAACTCAACTCAAGTCGCTCAAATCCTAGTATCAGAATCAAGGAACAGGGAGGAACAATGGTGAACCAAAAGTTTCAAGTCGAGATGCAAAGTGGTTTGTATATCACTAAGGAGAAGAATAAGAGAAAGATATGATTCAAGAATCGTGATAACAATGTGGCAGGACATGTTCCTAATCATGAGTATTCTGATTCATGTATTGGGTCCAATACCCAACTACAAAAGAATCAAACCCGATTAACCTATATCCTATGGCTCTGATACCAAAAGAACCATGTCATGCTCCGCTTCCCAGAGTACGCTAAGATGGGCACGTGACATAGCCAACCATGCTACATGTAGATGGGAAAATCCTTCCACAGTCACATTATGGCTGAAGAGATATCAAGAACAGGAAAGTAAACTAACTATCTAGTACATGTCCATAAGCCAGAGTAAAAGAGTCAAGAAATAATATAGTATGCAGAAGCAAAAGATCAAATAAACACCTGGAAAGTAAGACAGGATACCAACAGGATCCCTACCGCTCGGTCTAACAGCGACAATACTCCTGATCAGTCTGCAACAAGGTAGAGAATCTGGGCCATGCAAAACCTAGACGTCAGCGCGTCATAACATCATGCAATAATAAAAACAGGGATAGCAATACATGCAAGTATGAGTACAAATGATAAACAAGCATAACAGTGATATGAGTAAAGATAGTGGGGTAATGTGTAGTAAGTAATCTAAACTAGTCTATTGGGTTAACTACTCTCTAGTCTTTAAAATCAATTTGATGAATTATCGATGTAACTCAATAATTTCCCGTGCGTGCCCGGGATCACGGTCTAAGACTCTCGGGCTGAAACCGAGACATGCCGCTAGGCACTAAATGGAAAATGGTAAAGATGAATGATGTCCCTGGCATCATCCCAAGGCTGGCCATGCCTCTAAAGGGTAATGGATAACGATGGATGATGTCAGCGGCATCATCCCAAGGCTGGCCCAGCCTCTAAACTGATCGGTAAAGGTAGCACACTGTCGAGTTACAAGTCAGATTTCATCATTGATTTTCCCATACCCCCAAGTTGTATGTGTTCAAGTCATATATTAAATAATCTAGAGCTAATGCCAACTCAGGATCAGGTAGGTGCAAGTTTGTCTGGATAGACAACAGGAACGGTCCGTAAGGACTGCAGGTCAGGTTTGTTGGTATTAGACACAAGATCAGGTAACAAGTAAAGCCATGGTACATCAGGTCAAGTCAAGTAATGTATTTAGATGTCATGTCATGTCAAGAGTGTACGGTACCATGTCGTGTCAAGTAGGAAGTGCAACAGATCATGTCAGGAAGCACAAAATGTTATGTGGGTACTCATAAATCAAACTAACATAAACATGGTTATAAGTAAACAAGCACGGGTACTATCAGAAGAATAAACTGGACATGTAATATAATATGCAAATAGGTACAGGTTAAATTATATCGATGCACGGTTAACATTTAGAGTTCGGTTTATGGTTCCAACATCAAGTATCATACACTTAAACAAATATGGATTGTTGAAAATCATGTTAATGTGTACTAAAATAATCTAAAGATGCAATTGAATATAAATCAGGTTAGTTGCATGCAGACGGTCGTCCGACAGGGTATATAATATAAAAGGGGACTATGGGTTATGCAAATAATTGTTACAAGATTTAAATATGAATGCGCGTACTATGTATAATAGAACTAAATGTAAACTGGTATGTTTCGAGCCATGAATCTAAAATGATATAATGGGACGTCGACGTGTTAAAATGGAATTCTGGTGTTAAATGGAAACTATAGGTCTAACGTGCACTCTAATAGGTGCATAGTAATTTAAATAGCATATATAGTAATTTAAAATAGCATGTAGCAAGTTTCACTTGCCTTGGCCGGATCACGAAGCGGTATACGGAATGTCATGCGTCCGCGAGAAAAGTCGCGACGCGCGCACGGTACACGGAATGAGTCCAAACAACGCATAATGGAATCGCACGGGTCAGGTATCCTCGCTAGGTCGTCGGGATCGTCGTCAGCCCGACCGGTTTCCGGCAATCAACGAACAGTGAACACTAATATTAAAAGTAAAGAAACATTATAGAAAGAAAGAAAAATAGAGAATGTAAAGGAGGAATGAGAATGAGGCAAGAAGAATTGCTCACTGGGTATTCAGAGGAATGATGGCGTCGACGGCGATGGTCGGAGGAACTCCGGCGATAAGAGAATGTACAGAGCTCGGCTTGAGGGTTTAGGTGTGCATGTGTGCGAGATTCTTGGTGGCTGGGGTCGCAGGCAGAGGAGGCGAGGACATGAGAGAGTTGTGGAGTCGGCGACGCGGTCGTCGGAGCTCCGGCGGCGATGGTTCTCCAGTAAGGCAACAGGGCTGTTATGCTCGGTTTTAAGGAGTGCAGGTGAGGGTTAAGGGGAGAAGGGAAGAGGAGAGGAGATGAGGGCGAGGTGGTGGTGATGAAGAGGAGGTCGCCGGCGATGAGTTGGCGCAGGTTAGGGCATCGGTGTGAGGTAAGATGTAGGTGGAGGTGGTTGTGGTGCTCAGGAGAAGAGTAATGTGTGGGGTGAGCACGAGGGTGAGGTTGAGGAGGTAAGGACGAGGAAAGGACGACGAGGGTGGTCGGTGGCGAGGCGAGCTCTGGTGAGGGGTTGCAGGGCTCGAGTTCGGTGAAAGCTGTGGGTCGTCGTTGTCAGGTTGCTCGGGGAGATGAAGGGAGAGGAAGGTGATGTGGAAGAGGTGAGAAAGGAGGCGAAGTCGATGAAGCGCGACGAGGCCGAGGAAAGGTCGAGGAAGAAGAAGGCGGCTAGGGTTCTCGTAGGGCGCTCGGGGTTTTGAAAAAGAGAAGAAGGAGGGATAAAAGGGAGGTGACGGTAGGGGAAACAGCGGTGACGAGACCTAAGTCTACCGCGAGAGGAGAGAGAGAGACGCGAGAAGAGAGATATAGGGAGAGAGCGAGAGGAGAGAGAGAGAGGGAGGAGAAAGAAAATTAACCATTTCTGGGGGAGAGAGGAAGAGAGAAAAGAGAAGAAGTTATGAGATGGGGAGAGAGAGATATCTGTGGCTGTGAGAAGGAGAGAGAGGGAGAAGGGGAAAGGAGATACAGCGAGAGAGAGAGAGAGAGCGCTCGTGGGCCCAGTGAAATGAAGGAAGGCTTCTGATTGGCTCGATGGGGGAAAAGAATAAAAATTAAAAAAGATTTTACAACTAAAAGATTTCTCAGTTCTCAGTTTATTAATAGTAAAATCTAAGAAGTGAATAAAAAAATAAAATAATTAGTTTTAATTTAGGCGGACTACAAAATATATCAGAAATGCGCCCGGGTTGGGTCCAACATTTGAATTTGAAGTATGAAAATTATTAGCCAGCTTCAAAATTTAAAATGAAAGATTATAATACAGAAATGCATACCCCTAAGAACGGACGCACGTACATGCGCGTAACCATCCAAACACGTCCGTTTCACTGAACGGGACGAGAACGCGATGCAAGGACGCTACCACAGGGTTAAGGGTACTAAGCAGGCCATGCAATATATTTTAATAAATATTTTCAGTGACTCAAAAGTTATATGTTAAAATATGTGATGCCGGATGAACCGATATGCAGTTTATACTAGATGCACGTGTCAAAGCAACGAGTCAGGATAAACTATAAATATAAATCAAACAAGTTCAAGCAAGCGGGTCGGGTCGAATGCAATGTACCAAGTAACTACCATTCGACCCAAACACGATAAATCAAGAATAGACCATGGATAAGTAAATACGGAAACTGGAATTGGTATAAATGAACTCGGGTGTTACAATAATTCCGAGGATCAGAGCATCATTCCGGAGAGCGGAGCATGATTCTAGGGATCAGAGCATTATTCCAGGGATCGGAGCATCATTCCGAAGAGCGGAGCATGATTCGAGGGTTTGGAGCATCATTCTGAAGGGCGGAGCATGATTCCAGGGATCGGAGCATCATTCCGAAGGGCGGAGCATGATTCCAGAGATCGAAGCATCATTCCGAAGGGCAGAGCATGATTCCACGGATCAGAGCATCATTTCGAAGAGTGGAGCATGATTCTAGGGGACGGAGCATCATTCCGAAGAGCGGAGCATGATTCCAAGGATCGGAGCATCATCCCGAAGAGCGGAGCATGATTCCTGGGTTCGGAGCATCATTCCGAAGAGCGGAGCATGATTCTAGGGTTCGGAGCATCATTCCAAAGAGCAGAGCATGATTCCAAGGATCGGAGCATCATTCCGAAGAGCGGAGCATGATTCCAGAGGACGGAGCATCACTCCAAAGAGCGGAGCATGATTCCTGGGTTCGGAGCATCATTCCGAAGAGCGGAGCATGATTCCAGGGGACGGAGCATCATTCCGAAAAGCGGAGCATGATTCCAGGGTTCGGAGCATCATTCCGAAAAGCGGAGCATGATTATAAGGATCAGAGCATCATTCCGAAGAGCGGAGCATGATTCCATGGGACGGAGCATCACTCCGAAGAGCGGAGCATGATTCTAGGGTTCGGAGCATCATTCCAAAGAGCAGAGCATGATTCCAGGGATCGGAGCATCATTCTGAAGAGCGGAGCATGATTCCAGGGATCGGAGCATCATTCCGAAGGGCGGCATACATTCTGACCGAAGCATAATTTCGATGCAGAGGTTGATTCCTAGGCAAAGTATAATTCCAACAGGGAAGGCAGATACGTCGAGGCGAAACATGATTTCGACATGGGGTACACTCTGAAACAAAGCATGATTCCG
Organism: Agapanthus africanus; assembly: GCA_030015575.1. NCBI lineage: Eukaryota > Viridiplantae > Streptophyta > Magnoliopsida > Asparagales > Amaryllidaceae > Agapanthus > Agapanthus africanus. Next base: position 295,465,428 of record CM057351.1, read on the forward strand.
GCGCAGAGCTTGCTGGTTGGCTTAATTCCAAGGAGGAGCATAATTCCGACGAGGAGGTTGTTGGTTGATTCCGAGCTGAAGCATAATTCCGACAGAGAAGGAAGATACACCGAGGTGAAGCTTGATTTCGACGCGGGGTACACTCTGAGACAAAGTATAACTCCGACGCAGAGATGGTTGGTTGATTTGATTTCGAGGCGGAGCATAATTCCGGCAGGGAAGGTAGATATCCCGAGGCTCGACACGAGGTAGGTTCTGGGACGGAGCATGATTCCGCCGCAGAGGTTATTAGTTTGATTTTATTTGGGTTGACATCAGCATCGCTATACTAGCATATGGTACCCGAAGAGAATCATCATTTGCCATGAGAGGATTTGGGGATTTTAGTTTTGGTCGGCATCTACATTGCTGCACTGGAATAATGCCAGGAGCAACTCATCATTTGCCCCGGGAGGATTTGGGAATTGGTTTTTGCTTGGCATCAGTATCGCTATACTGGAATATGGTACCAGGAGCGAATCATCATTTGCGCTTGCTTATCAGGAAGCGATGGCTTAGGAGACAGGTTTTAGGTCCCTATCACCTAAGACTTTTCAATTTTGTGAGCCGTAAGGGTCTCACAAAGCATTTTCTCCCTATGGGTCGTAAGGATCCCGTAGGTGTATTTTCTCCTTAGGAGTCGTGGGGACTCCTAAGTGTGTTGCTTCTTTGTGAGTTGTAAGGATCTCACGAGGAAATTTTCTCCTCACAAAGTCGAGAGGACTTTGTGAGTGCATTTCATCTCTTTTTCACGAGTCGGTGCCCTTTCGGGTTTTCATAAACTCACCGGCAGTCCTGCTGTTTTTACTCACGGAGCCCTTTTGGGTTTTCATCCGTGCCCATTTTGCTTGTGGACATACCCTTTTTTTTGGAATCTTCACCGCCGGTGGGACTTTGAATGTGGTCTCACCGGCAGGACTTTGGAGGGATTGGAACCGTTTTACGCCCGTGGATTGTATACGGTTTTTTAGGATGTATGATCCAGACCGTAGGGTCGGAAAAATTTCGGGACTTTGTCGGCGTCTGCATCGCTGCACTGGAATATGGTACCAGGAGCGACTCATCATTCGCCGTTGGGGTATGGGATTTGGAATTTAGTTGGCGTCTGCATTGCTGCACTGGAATATGGTACCATGAGCGACTCATCATTCTCCATTGGGAATTTGAGTTTTGGACGGCGTCTGCATCGCTGCACTGGAATATGGTACCAGGAGCGACTCATCATTCGCCATTGGGAATTTGAGTTTTGGACAGCGTCTGTATCGCTGCACTGGAATATGGTACCAGGAGCGACTCATCATTCGCTGTTGGGATTTGAGAAATTTGGAATTTTGGTTGGCGTCTGCATCGCTGCACAGGAATATAATACCAGGAGAGACTCATCATTCGCCGTTGGGAATTTGAGTTTTAGACGACGTCTGCATCGCTGCACTGGAATATGGTACCAGGAGCGACTTATCATTCACCGTTGGGATTTGAGAAATTTAGAATTTTGGTTGGCGTCTGCATCGCTGCACTGGAATATGATACCAGGAGCGACTCATCATTCGCCGTTAGGAATTTGAGTTTTGGACGGCGTCTGCATCGCTGCACTGGAATATGGTACCAGGAGCGACTCATCATTTGCCATTGCCTATTGGGAGGCGATAGCTTAGGAGATAGGTTTAGGTCGCTATCACCTAAGGCTTTTCTATTTTATGAGCCGTAAGGGTCCCATAAAAGCATTTTCTCCCTACGGGTCGCAAGGATCACGTAGGTGTATTTTCTCCTTTGGAGTCGTGGGGACTCCTAAGTGTGTTTTTTCTTTGTGAGTCGTAAGGATCCCACGAAGGTTTGTTCTCCTCATGTATCGTGAGGACACATGAGTGGGTCTTACCAATGGAGCATAATTCCAAGAGCGGAGACCAGCCGCGTAACTGGTGATTACGGTAGGGCATGGGTATAGAGAGAATTACTTGAACCCGTGGATTGTATACGGCAGTCAATTTGGGGACTGGCCGTAGGGCTGGAAAATTTTGGGACTTTTTTGGCGTCTGCATCGCTGCACTGGAATATGGTACCAGGAGCGACTCATCATTCGGCGTTTTTCTTTGTTTTACCACGATTGCTCTATCATTTCAGCTTTTCTTATCGCGATGATCGCGATTGCCCCATCATTTCGGCTTTTATTCGCGGTTGACCCATCATTTCGGCTTTATTTTCATCTTAATTTACTCGCTGATTTTTATTGCGAGTTGCCCCATCATTTCGGCTTTTCTTTATTTTTCTTTTATTTACATGTTTTTTGTTTATTTACATATATATATATATATATATATATATATATTTTATTTTTTTTACATTCCCAGTTTAACGACTTAGAGGTCGATCATTCCCAGTTTAACGACGTGGCAGTCAGCTGACGGGGAGCTTAGAGAAGATACCCGATCGAGCATTTGTTAAGGGCATTGCTGGAGCTTGCATGAGATGCCTAATTACTTTGTCGGTGTTGATGGCCTTGCCCCCAGCTGGGGCCAAGAAAAGCCGTTCAAATACCGACCTGCATTCGAAGATGGCAATTGGAAATTGTTAACCTGCAAATAGAAACATGATTTCAGTATAGGCAATCAATATGTATATTGATTGAGTTTGCATGAACGTTTAACCCGAAATATGGGAGGAGAGATCGGTCCCACCGGGCGTGCCGGAATCTGTAGGGTGTTTTTTGTCACCCCATTGAGATGGGAATGCGCGCACGCTTGTCAGGCGTACTACAGATTCCCCCTACTTAGGGTAAGAAGGGATTTATTGATTGTGGGGATCCGAATCTCCGGCAGCTGCGGACTAAGCTGCCGTTAATTACCCCTCGCCTTTGGGGCCAGAGAACCTCCGATTAACGGGTTAAACTGGTCATGCGAACTCAATGTGCAGTGTTGTGTTTTGGAGAGGTTTTGGATATATCGGGGGCCTTGCAGCGCCCCGTTAGAAATTTTTTTCTAACAGGAACGGTGTCGTAGTGTGTGTGTGTGTGTGTGTGTGTGTGTGTGTGTATAAAGGGGAAAAGCACCCAAAGGACGCGTGGGGCCAGCGCCTTACGTGCCTGGCGCTTGAGTGCTGGGCGCTTAGGCGCTGGGCGCTTAGGCGCTGTGCGCATCACGTGTCCGATACGTGGACGCTGGGCGCTTGAGCGCTGGACACTCGAGCGCTAGTGCACCACGTGCCCGGCACGTGGGCGCTGGGCACTTGAGCGCTTGGGGCGCTCAGACGCTTGGACGCCGGCGAGGAAAAAAGGATTTTAGCCCCAGAAATGGGATTTAAACTCCCGAAAGAGAATTTAGAGTGGAGTTAAACTCCTAGGATATTTTGGAGTTGATGAAAAGGGTTTTTCTTTGGAGCCCTGGATCTTCCCCAAAATGGGGTTTTCGGAGATGGGCCTCCTTCTTCCTTCTCTGTTGGCCGGATCTTGAAGATCAAGAGATGTGAGATTTTAAAAATCTCTTCTTTTTGAGATCTGATGGGAGATCTGAGCTCCCCTTTGTGGGTTTTATGGTGAAAAACTATTTAGTTTTGGAAAAGGAAGAGTAAAACTCTTGATTTAATTCAAAAGAAAGAAGAAGGTTTAGAACCTTCAGAAAGAGGAAAGAGGCACAAACCCTAGATTTTGAGGGGAATGAAAAGTGTATATTTTATTCATTATCATGTTGCCTTATATAGGCTTACATATTTACATATAGCCCCTTAGGCTTTATAAAATGGCATTTTCCCATCCCATGGCTCATGTGCCATTTCTTTTTGCACATAAGTCATGGGCTTTACAAAAATTTGGCTTTATGCCCATCCATGCATAAAAAGAATTACATAAAAATAATTTATTAAATGATTTTATTGTTAGCATAGGGAGGTTGGCCGCAGGCTCGGCTTGGGCATGGGCCCGCCTGACCTGGGCTTAGGCCCACCTAGCTTGTGGTTAACCTTGACTTTGACTCGGTCAACCGGAGTGCAAATTTTGACCCCAACATTATTCACAAACCATCAAAACAACAAAAAGAAAGAGAAAATGAAATTATAAAAGAAGAATAACACAACATTGCAAGTAAGTAAATGGAAAGAAATAAAATTGGAAGTAAGTGAAAGAGATAGAAAATGAATACAAAGAACCCAAGTGCAAAATGAAAGCTTTATTAACTTCAAGTGATGATACAGACCATGAGTTCAATAACCAAAAATTAAACTTGTAAGCTCAATGAAGAGGTTGCAAGATCAAGAGAAGGCAAAGAACTCAAAGTGAACTAGCTACTATGTACAAAGCTTCATAATGAAAAATGAAAACAAGAAGTAAACTATGGCTCAGAAGTGTATCCAAGTCTCTCCTTCCCTTACTCTCTGATCTGGTATTTATATTCACAAAATAAGATTAAACAAACAACAAAAATAAGATGATGTGACCCAAATAAACAACCAGAAGAAAAATGGGACATTTGGATATGATAAGACCGGCGACGCCGGGTTTTTGGACCATCTCACCGGTTTTGATTAGGTCAATTGGGCTCGTGTTGGTTCTGTGATGTAGTGCTCTCTCCACAATCCCACTGGTATTGTTTGATCTCTTTGTAGAAGCCTGGGTTGTACTCGGTAGTTTTGGAGGAAAATCTTGATGCGTTAAATCACATCACAACTTTTAGCATTTATCACACATCACCTCACTTGTGCCCACTTGTGCCATGGGCAGCCCCACCATTGTCCATGTGCCACAGAATTATGTGCACACTTGTATTGTGTTGGACCAAAATTGTGTACACATTTATTTGTTGCAAAAGAACTCTTTGGATATCGATCGGTTTGCAGTTCCGGTTACAGTGTCGGGTCACAAATGTTATATCCATGAATTTGAGTGTGTTTCCAGTATTTTGTCATGAATACCTGTAATCTATATTTACTGAACAGACACTGGTTAATAGTAACGATATATAACAAAACAGATAATGAATGAGTGGTGTTAAAATGCAGTTTTCTGAGATGAACAACCATCTAAAGCGAACTGTGTCATAATGGTCGAGCGACCAATAGAGGGATATGTCTATGACCATATCTGAAATAAAATACGATAGAATGTGACTTTACATTGAATATCAATTTAATTACGCAAAATTAGTAGAATGCGGGTTTAAGTATTTTATACCTGAAGAAGCGTCAAATAACTCCCAAAACTCTTCTACTCTATCAATACAGCCATTCTCAGCTCGCTGTAGAGGAATGAAAGAACTGCACTCTCCTACGATAAAGTAGCATATTGGTCAAGATCAGCTAAAAAAGGCAGCCAGGCAAGACTAATTCTGCTCTTGCTCCTATCCGTAAACAAGCGAACCCCTATCTGATGTAAAATGTAGGCTCATGCGTGCTGCTCGATCGCTGCAGGGGCAGCATCCATGGCAGGCTCAACACTAAACGCCACCCATAGCCAACTCAAGTTAATACTACTGCTTCTCCTCTGCCCAACAGGTGGAATCCTACCCAACAAGCTGGGACATAAATTTGACCAATCGTGGTTATACTCCTTAGCAACTAGCTCTTTGTCTATAGGCAGACCAAGCAACACAACGACGTCCTGAAGGGTGATAGTCATCTCATGAATCATCCATAACACTTTTGATATGAGTAGAACGTGGATGTCCTGCTTGTCTCCTATCGATAATTGGTAATATCATTGAACCATTGTATGCCTCCCAATATCGGCTATTAGTTACAGAATGGAACAACGGAGTATAAGCGGCTTTGTATTTGGAGAAAAAAATACCACTTCGAAACAAGATCGTGATGTGCAATGTTCCCCCACCCTCTACTCGTGTGCATGCTGAATTACATGTGAATAAGGAAACTTTTGCAACTTAGGTATATTGCATATACAACTGCAATTCCTACCGTCGATGATTACGCTATAATTTTTTCCATCTTTGCCAGTCACCTGCCATTCGGATTGGTTGAATCTCACGATCCAAGCATGCCTAGCATCAGTAGCCCTTTTTGTTATTAATTGTTCGAATTTAGGACATAACTTTGTCGTCCACTCTTGTCCCTCTCGACGTCGTGAAAAGAAGTATTTGTTCGTCCTGTAAAAAGTTCGTCCTATTAACATCTGAATAGGCAAAGATCAAGATCCTTTTAAGACGCAGTTAAAGCTTTTTGAAGCATTCATAGTCATCATGCAAAATCGCGTACCACCATCTTTCGAAAATGTCCATCTTTTTTCTTCATTTTTAAGACTACTTTCAATACCAGTATCTGCTCTTGGACATATACGGTTAAGTTCCTTTCTCTGCTATGTATATGTCAAGTCATCTGGTGCACATGCAACTTGAGAGAACAAACTCTGAAAGGTTTTGTCACTAAATCCAACAGTTGAGAAGTTGGCTCTGATATGTCGCATACAATAATGATGACCATGAGGTTCCGGCCATGATTTTCTTAGTGCTGTCGGAATTCCTTTCATCCGGTCAGATATGAAAGTAATGTGCTTTTCCCACACGGATGGAATGTAGAGATGAATGCAAGCAATGAAACCCTCAAAATTTTTAGTGATTTCACCTCCAACTACAGCATATGCCAAAGGATAAAGGCCATTATTTGCATCAGCACCGTTAGCTTTGAGCAAAGTCCTTTTGTATTTGCGGTATAAGTGTATCCTATCAATAATGAGAATGGGACAACAATAAGCGAAACTATCAATGGCCGATCCGAATGCCCAAAATACACCGGTAAAATATCCCATTCTTTCTAACATTGAAACATCAGTTATCTTGAAAACAATCTCGGGATTAGTAGATTTGATGGCGGTAAGGTATCGTGGCAAATGTTCATACGAATCTTCCCAATCTCCATATATTTTAGACAATACTCTGTTCAACGCATTTCATGCCTTCATATAATTTATTTCAATGAATAATGTATCTTTTATAAGCACTTGAATCATTTTGGGGGTCAAATCGACATCCACTTTCACAAAAAGAAATATCATGTAACATATGAATGTAGAAGCGGCATGTTTATGATTTGAATTCACTACAGGATTCACACAAGTATGATTACCCGCATACTTCTTTATTTACCAATATCCTGTCGGTGATTTACTCGAGATATATGCATGAAACCTCCACGGGCGGTTCATGTCTTTTTTACAAACGACGGTGTACTTGTTCGTGGTAGTCTTAATTGGTTTAAAAGAAACTCAGTGTTTAATTGACTAAACGCTGACTGCTTGAATTAACTTCTTCTTATTCTCGAAAAAATCGCCGACCTTCAACCCATTTTCAATATCGACTGCCGAAAGCCTATCGACACGAAAGTTGACATTCTCTATTACTGTTGTAGATAACATGTGAGCATCTATCATGTTATTAGCAAGTGGATCTTCAAATGCAACCAAGTCATTATTAACACATGAACTAGTAATCCACTGCTTATCATTCTCATCATCAAGGACATGTGCAATTTTCATGCTATCTTGTGGTTGAATCTCGTCCTCCTCCTCATCATCATCATTGCTTTCATCTCCATTATATTCCAACAGCGCTGGATTTATAGCAGGTATATCGGTTGGATGTGCGGAACCAACATTAGGGACTTGCATGGTACTTGATGTTCCGGCTTCATACCGACGAAATCCCGACCTATTGTTTGCCATTGATGTCCATCCCATATTGTATCCCGTATTGTATGATTGCATGTGCTCAGTATTTTGGGGCAAAATATTGAAGCCGACGCTTGGCGTTGGTATGCAATTAAAATCGAAGTTTGGTGGTGACATGCAATTATAACCGACCGGTGGTACATAAGAATTGCATACAAATTTATGAATACTTAGTAACTATAGCATATCTCCACTCTCAATAAATTGTGTTCCGCTAAATGTACATGCGGTATAAAGATATGTAAGGTAATACTTACTTCGTAAACTACCAATTCACTGGCGTCCTGCTTGGAGTGCCTTCATCTACGTAATTTTGATCTCTATAATGTTCATCATTAGTGGGATACATAAACCCGATAGAATCAACATTCATATTGAGCGTGCGTGTCATTTCTCCTTGCGGGTAATACTCAGATGCTCGAAAAGAAGTATCATGCACTTCAGACTGAGATTCGGGTAGTTGAGCGGACGTCAATATCTTCTTATTCACAAACAGCTCGATCGATTTCGATTCCGATGCAAGCATGACTTGTGTATCCTTATCATCGGATACTTCAATGGCGGTATATTCATGCTCCGTCGGCCATTTGCATATTAATGAGATATTGAATTCTAACGGATTGATTTTGGTTGCTTTGTACACTCTTTGGCACGGCTCGGTGTATGTGCTAGACTTCTTGACTCTAATCATCTTAGTTTTTCCTTCGATATATTCAAGGATATTATTTTTTCCAATCGATAATTGGCCACCGAAATAGCAAACTAGATGGAGGTAATTATCCGTCATTTTTCCACTTGCCAGAAAAATTGATGCATGCTTTGAGAATTCTCATCAAACAACCTACTTATTTATTTTCATATTTATACCCACCTAATTACATAAAATTACAATAAAATTCATATTTCTAGCATGTAACAAGTTGCAAGAACTTGTATTCTACTCATTAATCCGTCACAAGTAAAATCGAGAAAACCCCCTAATATGTACCTAATTTATTCGAATTGCTTTCCCGGTACGAAATTTTAACCACATATTATTATGAATTATTTTTAAATAAAATTAAGGTTTAGCTAACCTTCTAGATACTTACGGTGGTGGAGATGATGATGGTGAGGATGAAGACCGCCTGTGAATTTGCACCTAAACATGCATGAGAGAGAGAATGTGAGATCGAGAGATAGACAGAGAGAGGAGGGATCGAGAGAGCGTGGGTGGGACAGAGAGATTTGAAAGAGGGAGAGATGAAAGAGAGAGACTAGAGAGGGAGAGATCACCGGGGGGAGGGGAGGGTGGTCGGGGTAAAGAGAGGTCTTGGGGAGGGGGGAGAGGGAAGAGCGATCGGGGGAAAGAGAGAGTAGAGAGAGAGAATGAGCGAACGAGAGAGAGAGGGAGAGAGAGAGAGAGAATGAGCGAACGAGAATATTGAGGATGAGAAAAGTAAATCGATCGTATCTATTTAAATAGGAGAATGGGGCACACTTTTAAGGTGCGCCCCATTGTTTTTCACTTAAATATATGTGCACACTTTCAAAATGCATCCATTGATAAAAACACTTCAAAAACCGCGTCCCTTATAAATTTTATGGGCGCAATTTGAAACCGCGCCTAGTACGGATGCAGTTTGAAAATGTGCCCCATATATTTTTAATGGGCGAAGTTTCAAAATGCGTCGCTTAAATTTTTTTTATTGACGCCAGATCAGCACTAAATTTTTTTTATTGACGCCAGATCAGCGCCAGCGCTGATCTGGCGCCTAGGAGATAGAAAGTGGTATGTTTTTGTGATATGTTTTGAAAATGATTTGTTTTAAAAAATATTATTTTAATATGATTTAATATAAAAAATTGTACCTGTATATGATTATGCATTGCTTTGGGTAGATTGCTGGATAATCCATGCATGGTTGTTTCACCGTTAGGCGCTATTTGGTTGCAGAATTAGAATTGGATTTGACACTGTTTGGATTCTTGTATCCAAAAAAGAGTTTGAATTCTTGAATTCTTTGTTTGGTTGTAGGATTTTGATTGTTTTGGATTTGCTTGTTTTTTGTGAGAAGCTTACCATTTCTTTGGATTCTTGAATCCAAAAAAAAACTATGGATTTCTATGAATTTGGCACTGTTCACGTAGGTCCCACATACTTTATGTTATTAAAAAAAAAACCCTCTCTCTATCTTTCTATAATCTTCAAATCCAAATCCCACATATTTTTTCCCAACCAAATAATAATTATAAGGATATATAAATCCAATACTAAGAATTCAATACCAGCTAAACACAAAATTAGGTAATCCGGATATTTTCAATTGTACGGTTTAGAAATCCAAATTTCAAAATCCTACAACCAAACAGCCGCATCCTAATATTCTAATGTTTATTCCCTTGCACTTTATTACTCAAAAAGTTCAAAATTGCAGTTAATTCGGTACCTGATGGTGTTAACTGCTGGGTCTTGAAATGACGTCTATAACTCCTGCCTTCTTCCTTTTCAACCTCTCTTTCCCATAAAATTACCAGCAAAACCTTAGTCCCCCAAATTGAATTAACAATCAAAAATGAAATGGAGATGATGCTGAGAGCTTGAAGATCACTAATCATTTCATTTGGAGAGTTAATAATTGATTGCGATTTAGGTTTTTTCCCCTTTATATAGAGAGTAAAAAGAGAAACCTTAGATCTTCAAAATTTTAATTTCTTCTCTTTTTCGCGTGCGGTTCTTATCTCAGCTGAATAGAAAAGCCTTCTAAATTTTGATTTTGTTTACTGGGGTGGATCCATTTGAGGGCAGGATGGGCCACGGCATCATCCTGTTTTGAAAAATAAACAATATATATATATATAGAAAGAGAAAGTAACGGAGGAAAGAGGCCATAGGAGGGAATTTCCTCCTATGGAGCCGAAAAAACATACCCTTCCTCATTTTTTCCCATGATCGGCACCCACCATCTTCATCGGTATCATCTATAAGATGTGGGCATACCAAATTTCATGTGATTCTACAACCTTTTCACCGTTGATTTAGTTGGTTCAAAATTAACGGTTTACCGACAATAGAACTTTTTACATTGCTAAATCAACGGTGAAAAAGTTGTAGAATCACATGAAATTTAGTGTATTCACTTCTTAAATGATAACGATGAAGATAGTGGGTGCCAATCATCGAAAAAAATGAGGGAGGGGGTAATTTTTCGACGCCACAGAAGGAAATTCCTATATATATATATATATATATATATATATATATATATATAATGAAGATGAGGATGGCCTAGTGCTTTTAGGCGTTAATCTTAAATTCTGGATTTTGAGAGGGGCATGAGTTCCAACTCCTACTTGAGTCATATTTTATTTTTGGAATTAAATTATTCTTACATTATTCAAAATTCTTTCACAATATAGTTTTCTCTTATCATGCCCTCTTCTTTTAACTTCATCAAAAATATAAATAGATAATATAATAGTTTTTTCCTTTTCTATTTTACAAATTTGTTGTGTCATATATATGTGTGTGTGTGTGTGTGTGTGTGTTTTGATGCCTCTTTATGTGTTACATGGAAACACCATATGTATGTTATTACTCAAAAAATTCGGCTCAGGAGCTACCGTCCCCAAACCTCCACGTTCAGACATGGGTTTTTTACAATGATAACAATTTTGGCCTCACCCTTGATAAAATACTGGATCCGGCTGTTTGTTTATCTATGGATTTTGGTTTTCTTTGTGCTCTCTTAAGAAGAAGTTGAACTTGTAATTCATCATGTGAAGTCTGATGAAGAAGCGATAAAAAAAGGGGAGGGGAGCGGGGGAAGAGAAAATTTTAGGACATACAATAAAGGTTGAAGAAGATGTGAGGGGGTAAAAATGTCCAAAAGCACACAGCCAACTCATGTGAGAATCTTTTTCGGAGGATGGCAAATTGCTAAAAGTGAAATACTTTAGGATATTAAAGTGGAGGGGAAAATTCAAGGTATTAAACAATTTACCCTTTTTTCTACGTGGAAAGTTGATGAGAAAACGACATGTATTATATCAATTTTCTATAGTGGATAGGACACACTTAATGATCCATGTACTGGTATATTTTTTGCAGATATATATAAGATTCTCTTTAGAGTATAATGGAGAAAAGGTAAAGAGACGTAAATAATCGATGATACGATGTCATGTATCTCGCCGTTGTAGAAAATTTCTAAGATACGACCATGTGGTACGGTTTCCTGAAAATTACTATGGTTAATTGGTTGGAAATATTAAAAATAAAAAATTGACTCACTACTACAAATAAGGGTTGTCCCTACGGATTTATGGGCAACCCACTGCCCTTACGGATATATGCGTAGGGACGAAAAAACATCCCGTAGGTGCAAAGGCCGCAGGTGCAAGTTGAAGCCCTGAACTTGTCCCTATGGACAAATTCTTGCCCCTACGGATTTCTGTGTAGGTCCTGTTGCCCCTACGGAGTAGGCCGTAGGGTAAAAAGAGTTATATTATTTACGGTTTTTTTTAATATATTAAATATACCTACGGATATAACCGTAGGGCCATGTACTAACCCCTACGGATATCTACGTAGGTACCTATCCGTAGGGGCAGAATATCAGGAATACTGAGATTTTGCCCCTACGGATAACACCGTAGGGGCAAGGCCGTGGCCCCTACGGATATGTCCGTAGGGGCACTCCCAACCCCTTGGTACTGAAATCAGGGGGAGTTACTGCTGATATTGTGCCCCTACGGATATAATCGTAGGGGCAACATGTGTAACTACGGATTAATCCGTAGGTACATATTATCTGTATTTTTTTAAAAAAATGGACTGCTTGATTTTTTCCCGTCTTGTGCACAATAATATATACATCAATCAAATATAAAATTAATCATCACACAACATATATCGCAGTATTCATAATCACATCTCACGCATATATATAATATACAAAAGAAACCCAAAAACTGAATATGATATAAATATAAACCAATATCAATATCGTCTCAAAATGTAGTACAATGTGTATGATATAAATAAATACATGTTTCAAAAAATAAGAACCAAAAAGCTACCCTAGTTCGGTCCAGCTCCACCTCTGAATAACGATAGAATAACGCGCTCCTGCTCCTCGATCAATAAACTCTGCAATTCGGCGCGAGCGGGAGTCTAAGCGGCCTGTGGAGCTGGCGATGTGGTCTGCGCAGCCGCCGTCGAGACGGTCGCTTGCGGAGCCGCGGCTGCGGGAGTCTGAGCGGGCGGTGGAGCTATAGGAGCTGTCTGCGGAACCGCAGCCGATGTAGTGGCTTGCGGCCGAAGGAGATGCGTGTGGAGGCTCGGTCGATATACCCTGTCGCGTCTGGACCTAACGTGTGTAATAAGCGTGTAAAAACTATGTATTATTTGAATTCGTATCATTATTAACTTATTTCGAAACCCCGTTTGGATATCTAGTTTGTTGTTTATTTTAATTATATCTGTATGTATGATTAATCAAACTTAAGTCTAAAACCAAATAAGCTCAAGCTACGTACTAATTATGGATATGTTGATATCTATATAATATGACATGATATTTTACTATAAAGCAGTATACATATCAGCATCTCCTTCAACTCCTGAACGGTGGCCCTCAAGCTCTCCAGTTCCTGATGGACATGTCGGTCACCGGAGACAGAGGTTGTAACCGCCAAGGTGGAGTCCAACCTCATATGGGCCCTGTTAGGGTCCAGTCCTCGGCCTCTCTCCCAACCTCCGTGGTGCCCTCCGTGTGCGGAGTCCAGAACTGGGGTCAGCAGGCTCGGATCGCTCTGTCCGGTAAAATCGATCCCCGAGGCCTGGGCCTGCTCAACCACCCGCTCCTACACCCACATTAAGCAGTAAAGTATAAGTATAAAATTTAAACTTGAACCTTCCAAAACTAAAATTTTAAATTTAGGTAGAAAAAATATTAACACTTACGCAGTACTCCTGGGTAGCGACGTCAGGATATCGAAGCTCGCCCGTGGCAGGATCTGTCGAGGTGCCGTGGATGGCAAGATATGCGGATAGCACGCTCGGTGTACCACCTGACGCCATGATCCGAGATGTCTGCAATATTAGAAAGTAACTCTTAATATTATAAATATTAGAAAATAACTCTTAATATTGCAGAATATCACAAAGGTCAGTCTATTGTAATTTACCGATAACTCCATGGCTCGAGTAATGTTCCTCGAGCCACCTGTGTAAGTGGGGCGACCTCTCTTCGCCGACTTTCTGTTCTCTGTATTCTGAGCGGCCTGTTTCTGCACAACGCATTAACATTTAGTTTTCTAATTAAGAAACACAAAGAAATAAATTATATCATAAATAATGAATTACATTTAAAATACATACCTGTTTGCATTGGGAGTCGATATAAGCGCACAATAGAGGCCATGTCTCTACGTCGACTCTCGCAAACACCGGAGTAGATAGGAAGGCCGCTCTCTCTGCCTCGGGGGTCGCCATCCACAGGGAGTAGCAGTCGGCCTTCAGATCATTCCTGTTGTATCGGACCTTGGCCTGCATGTTCTTCATCAGGCCATTGTACAGAGCATGAAGGTCGAGCACCCTCCCCGGGTGATCAGGGTCGGCTACAGGCTGAAAATCGTAATCCAACTGAAAATACAAAAAAAAACATTATTTTTAGATTGCAAGTGTTAATAATAAATATATTGGATAGATCAAATGAAAATATATATTAATACATACCCGAGCCTGATCAAAGAAGAGGGCGAATGAGCGCTGGTGCTGCTCGCCCCACTCAACGTGAAGTGGATAGTTCTTCACGAGCCGGCTCTCGTCCCCCAAATACCGGCCGAACCTCTCGGCATGAGGACCGGTATAGCGATAGTCAAGGGTAAAAAAAAGGAGGAATGCTGCCTCCCCCTAGCTCTGTCAGGCCTCAGCCTATGGGACTGATTCGGGTCTCGAGTCCCCCTCTGGGGATGGGGAGGCCCTGCGTCTGCACGAAATATCAAGACAATCAATAATAAGACAAAGTTGTATTAAGAAATCAAGGTTAAACAAAAATTCAAGTGTGAAATATACCTCCGGTGACTATCGCACGAGCCTGGACCCGGGCAGCAGCACGAGCGGGACGATAGTTCCTCCGGTGAGGAACAACCGGGGTCCCGGATGCGGACGCATCCCCTCCAACTAGAAAATAAATATCGACGCAAAATTTCCATGAAGTTCATATTTATTCTATAGAGCATATGTAAAATGAATAAATATTTTAAATTTATTTGTAAGTCTACGCTAGCGCCCCGGCCGTCAACAGACGCCAAAATGCGGAACAAAACTTTTAAACTGGCGCTATCGTATGCTTTAACCCGGATCTGCCATTATTGCTAAACTAACAAACTGTAAAGAGTGTAGAATGGTTATACCGAACGATCCGAGTCCTTCGTTCTTCAACCATCATCCCACGCTCCGTTGCGGCTGCTCCGATCTCGTTGATCTCCGATCTCCTCGTCGAGGTGGCACCACATGATCGGTTCTTTAAACGGGCTCCCGCCTCTGACTCGAGGCAACTCGATCGTCAAGTTTGCTAAAAGAGACGACCAAGAATGATGTAGAGAATGAGTAGATGACTTTATCTCACTTCGTCCAAATCCGTGGACGATCGGTTAATGAAGTTGCCGAAGGAATCGGGTGATGGAATGAAATGGACTGTGAAATTCCATACACCGATAAAACCTATCATAATCTTTTCTCTCTAAAATGAAATCAACAAGTGAGAGTGAGGAGGAGAGAGAAGGCCGGCCATTTTATATGAAGGAAGGAGGTGACCGTAGGAGAGGGGGGTGACCACAAGAAAGCTTCTCACTTAAAAGATCAAGAAGAAAATATCTTAAGGAAAACAAAAAGCTTTAATCACAAAGCATGAATCATTAAGCATAGTCACCATATAATAAATGCACCATTAAAGTCAAGATGACTCATTAGCCACTTCATCACTTCTAAAAGCTTCTAGAATGATGACTCACTCATACAGAAGAAAAGATAAACCCGTCTTTAACCGAATGTTAAAAGACGGCTGATAGAAAACTGGAAACTGGCAACTTCCAAAAGTGATCCTGAAACAACTTTCAGGATAACCCCGAAACTGTATAAATATACTCGCATTTGTATTACGACCGAATACAAATGCAACTGAGACAAAGATATTATACCTACTCAATATAATACTCGGATCCGGCTTAAACCAAAGCTGACCAGTATTATCTGCCCGAAAAATAACACGTGCGTAAACGCACGTGCATTTTCCGAACCCAGCCATAAAACCATACGGCCTCTACAACGTTTCGCCCGAACTTGGGAAACTGCCTGTGGGGGACTCTAATGACTCGTCAGCACCCTGGCAGTGGGTTTAACCACAAACCGTCAGCGGCACTAGCTATGCGTAACGGCTGCCCATGGACTGACCTCAAGGGTGGCCGAGGAGCGAACTCAAGGGAGACCGATGAGCGAACTCCTCCGAAAAACCTACTGAGCCTAACAGTGACAATGTATATACAGTCCGGTCCGTTCGTCAATGAGTATCGCATATCCGCCTAGGGGCTAGCAACGTCAGACCCCTAATAGCAGTATAAGTCGTGTCGGAGTGAAGCCCAATAACACCCTGAGATACTACTGGAGTACCTACCAGTAAATCTCCTGCCACGGCCGTGGGCTTTGTGTAATGGCTCTCCTAAACACAGCACGATCTCGCCCCCAATACCGGGAGAGACGAATCCCCTGCCGATCCGCTCACGTGCCTCCATATGGCTCGGGACTGTACCCAAAAGCTACCTGTTTGCACGACTCCTTTGAGCCGTGGTAGGGTAGAAATCAAAGCACAGTGGGAACTCACACGAGACAAATGACGACCTCAGGTCGATGAACTAACCTGTACACATGTCACCAGGGAACTGCTATCTGACGATAGATATAATACTAACTAGCAGATTCCCGGCGAGTCCTGTCCGGTGTACTCATAACCCAATGAGCACCTGTATACATCTTAGGTGATCCAACTGACACCAGTGGCTTGTGAGAACGGCCACCGCCCCTCGTCGGGGTCTCGACTGTATACACTAGTCTACTCCGGAGTATCGATGCCCTGTCTCGAAACTCCCACGACTAGGGACCACAATTAAGGATATGCATATAAACTACCCAACTCTCACGTATATGATCGCCATCATACTGTTGGTAGTAAAGCAAGATCCTAAGGGCTCTATCAAAGTGTAACATGCAATCAGTCACCTGAACATGTACACGACTGATAAAGGCAAACCAGATAGCATACTATCATTTCGAGTAAGATTTTCCTACCGGGATAGGTCCTCCGCAATCATTGCAATCACGTACCTGCGATCCAATAATTGACTATGATGGCACTATCTCCAACAATCTCCCACTTGCACTCAAGGCTAATATTGCGATGTCGACTACTCACAGCCCGTGTGAAACCGAACATCCAACTCCTCTACTAATCAGTTTCACAAAACCCGTTTGTAAAACTATTGTGTTCGAGAAATAGCCTCGGTGAGTGGATCCGCCTAGAAGTATCTTTCTATATCTCTCTTAATCTCAAGTACGCGGAGAAAGCCATCTCCCGAATTGAGTAGTACCTGTCTTAGAATATGTCTGGATATCTGATGGGACCTTAGTTCATAAATGAACTCCATATCCAAACTTCTTAGACTGTATGGATCACTGAACCTAATCAGTATCCGGCACCATGCCACCCACAGTATCCTCTGGAACCACCTGTCCATAATACTGTCCCTCGTCAGAGGGAAAACTAAAAACTCTGACAATCACTCTGTCATCCATGTCACCTTTGAAGCCTGGAATGATAACCGTCTCCCGAAAGAGGCTGCCGTTATCAAATCCGTAGAACATGTACTAATGTTCTAAAACTGCTTCCTTATGTTTCTCCAGGATTGGATTAATACAAACTTATTGCATCTAGTGCAAAACCAACATTTGGTGTGGTACTTGACATCTCATGATTGACTCAATTGCCTAAGCAAGTGATCTGCCAATCATGCACATCCCTCTCCCCTTTAGTCTGTACGACACCTTTAGAGAGGGTGACTCCATCACCTGCAGGTACACCACCATGCTAGGAGTCAACTATTCTAAAAACCATTAGAATATCTGTCAAAGTACCTACATTGGGAAACTACCCAAATCCAGATCTAAAACCATAGATCTAGAAACCAGAATGTCAAATATTATATCCATATCCTGTCTGGAGAAACAACTGTGTGACGACCACAGTACAACCGATCGTAGTATAGGAATTTTACTTCCCACTCTTTGTATGTCATCCAGATACCATGACATCACACCCTACTACCTTCTTAACTGATCCATCCCCTATTCTGATTGAAGTCAAACCCATGACTGTCACATCAAAATTAGATGATCTATCTCCGCTATAACTGCTCAAGTCTATAAAT
Organism: Agapanthus africanus; assembly: GCA_030015575.1. NCBI lineage: Eukaryota > Viridiplantae > Streptophyta > Magnoliopsida > Asparagales > Amaryllidaceae > Agapanthus > Agapanthus africanus. The sequence continues at coordinate 295,483,597 of CM057351.1, forward strand.
AGATATAAGCATCTTGCCCACTATGCTTCCGCTGCTCCCACTGACTATGACAACCCTCCTACCGGGTCTCATATCCTGGAACAACAGTAGTGTCAAGTCTTGGTAGATAAGAACCTCCCTGTCACCGTCCTTGAGGCTACCGAAGTACCTCTCGGGTGTCTGAGGTTACCTACCTTACCTGCGGAGTGGCTATTGGAATGTCAAACCTGATCGAATATATAGGTCCTATTAAATTTTCCGTAATCGTTCGTGGTTCTGGAATCACTTCCAGTTCTACCATACTCCCACTACTGTTTTCTGAAAAAGATCCATTTTACTAAAACTGTGGCGAGTCAAGAACAATATCACTATTGATCTTCCAAATGGTAGAATATCAACCCTCGTCATAGCCAGGGTCAACCCACAAACAGCCATTACAGAAACGTGCCCTGAGTTATCCAGTGTCTGGTTTTAATCATAAGCTGGACAACTCCCCGTACCTTAATTTCTTTTAAGGTACGATCCATTCTATATCCAATACAGAAACTTTGGCACTTATTTAATCGGAACCATATTCAAACCATGCAGCTGTCTCTAGTGCATATCAACTTAATGGAAAGAGGCTAATCAACATTACTCAACTTAGGAATCCATCCAATTATGAGTAACCTGAAAGAGAAACTCGTTTCTCAAAACCATCACTATCATCTGAATACCAATCACAAGAATCTACATCTTCGATCTCTTTGAAGAATCCCGATACTTGTGATACCTGGTTCTCTACTTTATTCTTATACCCACAACTTCTCAAAACTTAGACCTTGTATTTCTACGAAACACTTGTCTAAATACTAGAGAAGTTATAAGTAAACAGAACAAAGTACGAGGACCTACCCCTTTGTCCTGAAGGACACTTGGACAACATACAATACTCTGTATAAGTCCGCTGAGTTAAACAACTCAAAACCTGTGCGTTGTAGGTGGAAAACTGTACCCTGGCGATTTCCTCAAATATCACCAATTACAACGAATTCCGATATAATGAGGACGATCACCTAATTCCCAATATCTTACTCCCACTCATCATCTGTAAAACCATACAGATATGAGAATGAAACCTGGTAAATACATACCCTTGGAGTAAGTGTCTAATCGGGAAAACAGTTTTTCCTTTAACAATGCACTGAAACATGAAAATGTTTCGTAGGGGTATCCTGGTATTCATAGCAATGCCTCTTCCATAATCCAATTCATGACTTCAACCGTATATTTTATTGCCGTCTCTCCAAATCCCTTTATTTGTCTTTAGTCATTACCTTCTGTACACCATCGTTAGGCTAAATGGTTTTCTTCCTTCCCTACCGTTCGGCACCAGCCTATGGTTTGGAAGAAGACTATCCAGTAAGCATAATAGGTGTACCCTCCTAAACCAAGGAGTACTCGCAACTGAGAGAAGGTGATGATAAAAGACAACTGAATAATACCTTATTCTTTTAAAGGTGAAATAGGAGTGGCGATGAAGTACGCGGTTTTGGTCGTGAATGATATCAGTCGCAATTTACTTTGCCCTCTTTCTAATCCCTTTATTTTGTCTTTACATATTACCTTCTGCACACCCTACTTAAGCTAATTGGTTTTCTTCATTCCCTACCTTTCGGCACCAGCCTATGGTTTGGAATAAGACTATCCAATAGGCGTAATAGGTGTACTCTCCTAAACCAAGGAGCTCTCGCAACCTGAGAGAAGGTGATAATAAAAGACAACTGAATAAACCAATTCTATTTCTCCTGAACCTGGATCCATCCCCGAAGAAGTCCCTTCGAGTTCGTATATAACCATACGATGGATCTATCCAATGGAAGTGGATATCCGTAGTAATACGGGTGTTCTGAGAAATGCAAAGGGTAAAAGAAGGAGTGGCAATGACTTATGCAACTCAGACAATCCAAAAGCCAGTATTTTAAGAAGGTTCGGTCAACCTGGTCACCGAGTCATAGTCTAGGGTCGGTCAAAGGTCGCTGCCAAAGAGAGAGAGAGAAAAGAAACACTCTGCGTGCACTCTAACCTAGATCAGAATGGTCATCATTTTATCTAATCCGGAAACCTCCCACTGTCCTGTCAAATTCTCCTCCAAACCTAAAGAAGAATCAATCGGGATCACCTGAAGAGTAAACCAACTCATCAGTGGGAATCGGGATCCAACTCTCATCGCATGTTAACGTGATGGAATGCATCCACGTTATTCATACTCCAGAAGGTATGCGCATACTTGGCAAGTTTCAGTTTCTTTAGAAACTCCCGATATCATTTTCTTGCCCCATGCTCTTATGACCTTGACGTATGCCAACAAATCATAAGTCACATGTCAAGTTCTGCCCGTCATTATCTTGTTAATTTGAACCCACCCGTACATACCCTTGACGTATGCCAACAAGGTAATACGACTGTTCCAAACCAACTCATCTATCTATGCAACAAATGAATACCCAGCAGCTACCAAACACTATGCCTTGACGTATGCCAACAAACATAGCTTGAATACTACTGACCATCCATAAGAAACGACGGAGGGCTACGGCTGGTTTTTGGCGAAAAACCTTTAACGTAGTGAACTTGATATCGCTGAAGGAACCTGATAGCTTTTTTAAAATATAGTGGCGAAAACCTTTTGCTAAAGAGGTCACTCCCGGTAAAGAGATCTCGGCTCTTTCCTCGTGGAATGAGGTGCAGGATATTCCACTGAATACCGCTATGCAAAGCAACATGTAATCGACTATAGTGAAGTTATTACTCTGACGCAAACTTCTGTCCAAGGGGTCGGTCCCGGTGAAGGGATATCGGCCCTTGCCTCGTCGAATGAGGTGCAGGATATTCCACTGAATACCGCTATGCATAACAAAAGGAAACGTCTTTGCAATAACACTTTTTAAAATTGTTCCAACAACTCAACATGTTTGTTTTACTTTGCATTGATCAGAATCAACGCAGTCCCATCATTAATCACACCAGAAAAGAACGAAAATAAAATGTACGTATATGCCATCCGCATTCGTCACTGGGTCCCGTCATCACTCGTTAGGTTACCTAACTAACGACAGAGCGGGGACTGGACTAGCGCGGGTGTAAAACATATACAACATCTAATAGTATATAAACCAATATACAATAATCGCTCCAGGCGTGATAATATGCAACATTACAGAAAAGTAATAAGCATCACAGAACAATACAGATATCTGGGATCCCCGAGTTTCACAGAGCCGCTGCTGAAACCCGACGTTCCCCTGTCGTGTGGATAGCCTGTGCAATGAAACCTAGACCCCTACGGGTGCGGCAAGTTACCCGCCAAAACCTGAAGCGAGGCAGTCCCCCACAGCATAGTGAATGGAACACCCGGCACTCCACGGAATCCGGTAAGCTTGGGCACCCCTCCTTGGGTCAACCTGTACCCCCTACGAGTGCGGCGAATAGTCTGCCAATTCTGAAGTGGGGACCCTCTGCCTCTCAAAGCCATGAGATGCGGACCCGTTGCTTTCCCGAACCCGGCTATCCGTGCACTCCGTCTTAGGGTAAAACCTAGTACAGTAATGAAAAATAGTACAATAGGTACATCGACCGCAACCTGGTCGTGCCCCAAAAGAATATAATACAACATACAGTGACGGCTGTCCACAAGTTGGACGCTCGCCCCGCAATATCAAATGTACAAATAAACACCAACTGTACTACCATTGCACACTGCTATCCACCACGACAAATCCGCAACATTACAGCACAACACAGAACATCAACGCGAATGTCACGTTCGCAAACCCGTCTAAAAGAACTATAGCAATCGGACGCGGTTTACCGATCAAATGACATTCCCGGTCGGAGATATAATGTAAGCACTGTAAACTAACGTGTTTAAATTTCGATCGACCAAAGACCAAAAATCAAAAAGTGGGCCCCACTGCTTACTGGTGAACAGTAACAAAAACTGGGCCAAAACTATATATACCAAAAACCCCAAAATCCCACAGAGAACCAACTGACAAAATTTGGGAGCACGTGCTCCCCACGTGGCCGCGGTTGCGCGGCCAAACCATGGGTTTGGCCGCCTTTCCGCGGCGTCTTGGAGGGATCACGACCCCAAATTTTGTCGTGGCTCTTAGAATTCCCTGCACGGATTTTTAAGACATGCAGAAATCGATTTTGAGACCATTTAAAATTAACAGAACTGTCAAGCTAGGATTTTGTGTTTTTCGATTTTCGGTCGGATCGATGTTTTAAACACGTTAGCACAAGTTAGTATAGCAAAATGGTGAGGCTTTGATACCACTGTAAGTCTACGCTAGCGCCCCGGCCGTCAACAGACGCCAAAATGCGGAACAAAACTTTTAAACTGGCGCTATCGTATGCTTTAACCCGGATCTGCCATTATTGCTAAACTAACAAACTGTAAAGAGTGTAGAATGGTTATACCGAACGATCCGAGTCCTTCGTTCTTCAACCATCATCCCACGCTCCGTTGCGGCTGCTCCGATCTCGTTGATCTCCGATCTCCTCGTCGAGGTGGCACCACATGATCGGTTCTTTAAACGGGCTCCCGCCTCTGACTCGAGGCAACTCGATCGTCAAGTTTGCTAAAAGAGACGACCAAGAATGATGTAGAGAATGAGTAGATGACTTTGTCTCACTTCGTCCAAATCCGTGGACGATCGGTTAATGAAGCTGCCGAAGGAATCGGGTGATGGAATGAAATGGACTGTGAAATTCCATACACCGATAAAACCTATCATAATCTTTTCTCTCTAAAATGAAATCAACAAGTGAGAGTGAGGAGGAGAGAGAAGGCCGGCCATTTTATATGAAGGAGGGAGGTGACCGTAGGAGAGGGGGGTGACCACAAGAAAGCTTCTCACTTAAAAGATCAAGAAGAAAATATCTTAAGGAAAACAAAAAGCTTTAATCACAAAGCATGAATCATTAAGCATAGTCACCATATAATAAATGCACCATTAAAGTCAAGATGACTCATTAGCCACTTCATCACTTCTAGAAGCTTCTAGAATGATGACTCACTCATACAGAAGAAAAGATAAATCCGTCTTTAACCGAATGTTAAAAGACGGCTGATAGAAAACTGGAAACTGGCAACTTCCAAAAGTGATCCTGAAACAACTTTCAGGATAACCCCGAAACTGTATAAATATACTCGCATTTGTATTACGACCGAATACAAATGCAACTGAGACAAAGATATTATACCTACTCAATATAATACTCGGATCCGGCTTAAACCAAAGCCGACCAGTATTATCTGCCCGAAAAATAACACGTGCGTAAACACACGTGCATTTTCCGAACCCAGCCATAAAACCATACGGCCTCTACAACGTTTCGCCCGAACTTGGGAAACTGCCTGTGGGGAACTCTAATGACTCGTCAGCACCCTGGCAGTGGGTTTAACCACAAACCGTCAGCGGCACTAGCTATGCGTAACGGCTGCCCATGGACTGACCTCAAGGGTGGCCGAGGAGCGAACTCAAGGGAGACCGATGAGCGAACTCCTCCAAAAACCTTACTGAGCCTAACAGTGACAATGTATATACAGTCCGGTCCGTTCGTCAATGAGTATCGCATATCCGCCTAGGGGGCTAGCAACGTCAGACCCCCAATAGCAGTATAAGTCGTGTCGGAGTGAAGCCCAATAACACCCTGAGATACTACTGGAGTACCTACCAGTAAATCTCCTGCCACGGCCGTGGGCTTTGTGTAATGGCTCTCCTAAACACAGCACGATCTCGCCCCCAATACCGGGAGAGACGAATCCCCTGCCGATCCGCTCACGTGCCTCCATATGGCTCGGGACTGTACCCAAAAGCTACCTGTTTGCACGACTCCTTTGAGCCGTGGTAGGGTAGAAATCAAAGCACAGTGGGAACTCACACGAGACAAATGACGACCTCAGGTCGATGAACTAACCTGTACACATGTCACCAGGGAACTGCTATCTGACGATAGATATAATACTAACTAGCAGATTCCCGGCGAGTCCTGTCCGGTGTACTCATAACCCAATGAGCACCTGTATACATCTTAGGTGATCCAACTGACACCAGTGGCTTGTGAGACCGGCCACCGCCCCTCGTCGGGGTCTCGACTGTATACACTAGTCTACTCCGGAGTATCGATGCCCTGTCTCGAAACTCCCACGACTAGAGACCACAATTAAGGATATGCATATAAACTACCCAACTCTCACGTATATGATCGCCATCATACTGTTGGTAGTAAAGCAAGATCCTAAGGGCTCTATCAAAGTGTAACATGCAATCAGTCACCTGAACATGTACACGACTGATAAAGGCAAACCAGATAGCATACTATCATTTCGAGTAAGATTTTCCTACCGGGATAGGTCCTCCGCAATCATTGCAATCACGTACCTGCGATCCAATAATTGACTATGAGGGCACTATCTCCAACATTATTCATACTAACCTGCAGACGATGCGGAGGGTATGGAAGCGGCAGGAGTGGCCCCTACGGAAGATGTGGACGCACCACCTATAATTAGACAATTAAAAATAGATTATATAAGTAATTGCAAAAAGAATGTGTAGATCAATAATATAACGTTCTAAATCAATATGCATGCACTATAGGATATATAAACATACCCGCAGGTGCGATGGTGTCACCACCTACAGCTATAAACATACCACATACCCATGTTTTACAATATGAAGCTCTGCCAATTCTACCTTCTGCCAGTACTTATTGCCACATCTATCGTACGGACAGAGAATCTTCTCTATTATGATCTTATTATGTGCGCGTGCAAATTCAAGGAAAGCAACAACTCCTGCGACAAACTTAGGTTGCATACGTTGTTTCCAATCCACATACATCCAGTCCTTAACTCTGACGTACTCATGGGCCATGTTAGACTGTAAAACATATAAATTGTAGGTTATGCTGACTGTATTGAGAAATATAAGAACGGGATAGTTACTGACAAAGGAGAAAATCCGTGTATACACTTTGTGTGTGCGTTTGTCGTTGAAAAGAATAAATTATCGCACGTATGTTAACCGATAGACGGGAACTAAGTGGCGCTTTTAGTTTCATATATGAGTATCGATGGGAATATGAAGGTTTCATATTATCATATATTGGTTTTAACCCGAACATCTCGAATCGCTCTCTAATTATGCGTTTGTTGTGTATTCTTATTGTATGTATGTTCCGGCTGTCGGGGGTAAGCTTCTATCCCATTAAGAATGTATAGAGCGAACGCCCATCACTTGTGCTTTCAACCGTTTCGAGTAAATTTCGGCAGCACCTCCCCGCTGTTCTCCGAGTACAGTGTAATAGAATAGATAATCATTTCAAAGCTGTGAAACAACGTTGAAATGAACATCTAATCTATCTTTGTACACGGAGAACCAGCGGAAAGGTACCGACGAAATATCTCGAAACGGATGAAAACACAAGTGAATGAAGGCGTTTGCTTTATACATTCTTAACTTGTCTACACGGGACAAATCTATGGGTTACCATACGATTGAATTTTCTCGTCGCGTAGACTATACGACGGTTGTTAGTATCGAGCTATACTGTCCGATATTTAACAACCTTCGTATAGTTCTAGGTCACGACGAGCATCGCACGTATGTTAACCGATAGACGGGGACTAAGTGGCGCTTTTAGTTTCATATATGAGTATCGATGAGAATATGAAGGTTTCATATTATCATATATTGGTTTTAACCCGAACATCTCGAATCGCTCTCTAATTATGCGTTTGTTGTGTATTCTTGTTGTATGTGTATGTTTCGGCTGTCGGGGGTAGGCTTCTATCCCATTAAGAATGTATAGAGCGAACGCCCATCACTTGTGCTTTCAACCATTTCGAGTAAATTTCGGCAGCACCTCCCCGCTGTTCTTCGAGTACACTGTAATAGAATAGATAATTATTTCAAAGCTGTGAAATAACATTGAAATGAACATCTAATCTATCTTTGTACACGGAGAACCAGCGGAAAGGTACCGACAAAATATCTCGAAACGGATGAAAACACAAGTGAATGAAGGCGTTTGCTTTATACATTCTTAACTTGTCCATACGGGACAAATCTATGGGTTACCATACAATTGAATTTTCTCATCGCATAGACTATACGACGGTTGTTAGTATCGAGCTATACTGTCCGATATTTAACAACCTTCGTATAGTTCTAGGTCACGACGAGTATCGCACGTATGTTAACCGATAGACGGGGACTAAGTGGCGCTTTTAGTTTCATATATGAGTATCGATGGGAATATGAAGGTTTCATATTATCATCGAGTATCATATATTGGTTTTAACCTGAATATCTCGAATCGCTCTCTAATTATGCGTTTGTTGTGCATTCGTGTTGTATGTGTAACATGATTTTAAACCATTGAGATCAAGATTGATAGAACTGATCATCCTACATTGCAATAGCATTCATCAACCAAAAACTATTATTGCAATGGCATTCATCTATAACAATCAACAATTAAAACTACAAATGTAGGATACTGATATCATAAAACGTTATACGCAACATATGAATTCACACGACTGAAACATGTATCAAAATATTGAAGTAGGGGGGGCAGAAAAAATCCTATTTGATTATAAAATGCATGGGTTTATATGATTTATATGTATGTATTTGAGTGCCGCAATCCCGAAATTTGCTTTAACTTGTACGTTGCTTTATGTTGTTAATTTGATCATTTTTAAAATTATAATTGGTTTTACACATAATTATTTCGTTATTGTAACAGAAAATTTTGTTTCTTTCGATATGAAACAGATACGATACACGATATGATAAATAAAAAAACGAAACACAAGCCGTATCAAGATTTAACAACTTTGATTATGTCATATACGCGGGCCGATATTTTCATATTAGCCAATAGGCAAAAATAGATTGCGGTCTGGATATGGCATATTGGCAGATGTTACCTATATGCATACATGCATGTTGTCTCCCCATTTTTTTTATAAATTAAACCAACTTTTCTATACATGCTAATAATTACTGGATACATTCAGGTTAAATGCATAGAGCTAGCCGTAATTTTCTCTACGGTAAACTTTCATCAATGCAACACTTTGGTTTGTCTAACTAGATCGCCATTCACGAACACAATCTATTTATATGGCATGATTTTATACACTTAATTTTACCACATTCAATGAAAATGAATCATTCATGATATGATACATGTATATACATCGATACCCAACCCCAACCTAACCCTAGCCCCAGCCCAGCCCCGCCCCAGCCCCAGCCCCAGCCCCAGCCTCAGCCCCAACCTAACCCCAGCCCCAGCCTAGCCCAGCCCTGCCGTAACCTAACCCTAACCCCAGCGCGCCCCAGCTAAACCCCAACCCCAACCCTAAGCCAAACCCTAACCCCAGCCCCAACCTCAGCCGCAGCCGAACCCCAACACCAACCCGAACCCCAACCCCAACCTCGACCCCGACCGCAACCCCTGCCGAACCCCAACTCCAACCGCAACCCTAGACCCAGCCATGAACCCTAGCTCTAAATAATCAAAAATTTCTTTAATTTAGTTGAAGATTTACTAACCTGAACGGCGGTGGCGACGACGAGAACGGCGGTGGCGATGACGAGAACGGCGGTGGCGATTTGGGGATTTTGTTTCGCGCGCGATCGAGAGAGGAAGAAAGAGAGCGTAGGCGATCGATCTGTGCCTTTATTAAATCGATATTTAGTTGCCCCTACGGATTTGTCTGTAGGTCCTTGGTTTGCGGCACTGTAGGGGCAAACACCAAATTAAGAATTGATATTTTTATTCTTGAACGTCTAGGCCCATAGGAGCAATCTTTTAACCCTACGGATTAATCCGTAGGGCTTACATAAATCTGCCCCTACGGATTTCAATATCCGTAGGGCAACCCCCTATTTTACTATTTTACTATTTTACTAGTGACTCTTTTTTTTGGGTACTCTTGGTTTTAGCTTTTCAAACACATTGGACTGTTATTTATCACCATTCTAGTAGCTTTTCGTGATGGGGTTAGGGTTTTCCAAACCATGGTTTTATGAGGTTTTAATGCTAAACTCTAAGAACAGTATTCGAGACCTGTTTGATAATCAAAAATAGTTTCCGAATCGTAATTTTAAAAAGTTTCAACAGATATATTGAACCGTATTAATTTTTAAACTCAAAATACTAGAGTTTCACAAAGTTTCAAGTCTCCTATTTTTATTTAAATTAAACCTTATTTTTAATATAACAGTGGTTTCAAGACGGTGTTGTCAACCGATCCTAAACTTTGTGAAACCCAATTTTTATGGAAGCCCGGTTCACATTTAACTTATATGAAACCAAGGTTTCAGAAAGCTTGTTACCAAATTGGGCAATACCTGATATATATACTATACCTACCATATTGAAGGACGAGTCCCCATATATATAATTTGATGATGCATGCTCGTAAAATGAGTTTTTCCATTTCAATTGCAAAATAGGAATGTTATATATATATATATATATATATATATATATATATATATATATATATCTTTGTGAGTTTTCTTTATCAAATGAAAATTCCAACCAATTCCATAAAAAAGTAAAACAGATCACAAGCAAATTAAAACAAAGCAAATGATCAGAACAAAACAGAGATCTGAGTTCATCAAGAAAGAGAGATCATATGGTGGGGATCCAAGACAGCTGGGAAACACATGCAACGACATTTGATAACCCCAACCCTTGCACATGCATGCATGCATCCCAAACCCACACGTGTCACCTCCTCATGCACCAGCTGATCCCATGCACACGTGTGCATGCATAGCGTAGCACAGCATCGATCGCGTACGTGTCAAAATGATTATCCTCAAGTATGGTGGGGAGATCGAATGTTACATGGAGGGGGCATCATGGGCCCAAGCATGGGCCTATCATCTTCAAGCTTTGGCATGTTGTTTGAGCGGTGGGTACACTTGAGTCAGAGCTTGATCTATATATTAATGTGTAATGACTTGTCTCTGTTTGATGTCGGCATGCATCGCAGCATGTTGATATGGGGGGTTCACGTCGCATATATATTAGTGTTGATGATAAGAAGGGACATGGAGACATGAGAAAAAAATAATTTGGTCATTGGTGGTGACACATTTGTCGGCAGCGCAGTGGAAAAATCTTATGAACACTACTACAAAGAAGGGTTGCCTCTACGGAATCCGTAGGGGCAACCCACTGCCCCTACGGATATATACGTAGGGGCGAAAAAATACCCCGTAGGTGCAAAGGCCGCAGGTGCAAGTTGAGGCCCTAAACTTGCCCCTACGGTCAAATTTTTGCCCCTACGGATTTATGTGTAGGTCCTGTTGCCCCTACGGATTAAGCCGTAGGGTATAAGATTTTATATTATTTACGGTTTATTTTAATAAATTACTTGGACCTACGGACATATCCGTAGGGGCATGTACTACTCCCTACGGATATGTGCGTAGATACGTATCCGTAGGGGCACAAATTCAGGATTCCTGATATTTTGCCCCTACGGATAACGCCGTAGGGGAGAGGCAGTGGCCCCTACGGATATATCCGTAGGGGCTTTCCCAACCCCCTGGCACTGAGATCAGGGGGAAATATCAGTTATTGCTGATATTTTGCCCCTACGGACATATCCGTAGGGGTAACATGTGTGTCTACGGATTAATCCGTAGGTACATATTGTCTGTAATTTTTTTTAAAAAATGGGCTGCTTGATTTTTTCCCGTCTGTTTCCCCCAATCAGAGTAAGGCTCTACTTAAATTTTGAAAATTCAAAATTCGAAGCAACGCTTCGGTTCCCGTGCGCAGCGCGCAATTTGCCACATGGCGGAAGTTGATTCGGCCGCGTAACGCCCAAGACAATGTGTCCAATCAGAGCAAGGCTCTTCAGAAAACATAATTAAGACTTAACTGCGCAAACGCATGGCAGCGCGACACGTGTCTGCGCAACTGCGCAAGCGCACGGATGCGCGACACGTGTCTGCGCAGTTGCGCAACCGCAACTGCGCAAGCGCACGACAGCGCGATACGTGTCTGCGCAGTTGCAAGCACACGACAGCGCGACACGTGTCTGCGCAGTTGCGCAATCGCAACTGCGCAAGCGCACGGATGCGCGACACGTGTCTGCGCAGTTGCGCAATCGCAACTGCGCAAGCGCACGACAGCGCGACACGTGTCACTCGCTGGTGAGTTGCGCAACAACAGAATGAAAATTTGATGAAATCTTTTCTGAAACAGAAGACTTTCTTCTGCCTTTGGATCAAAGATCCAATGGTGGGAAAATTCCCAAAATTATTCAGGAAAGATTTTGTTAACAAATCCAACAAATTTGTGAGCACTATAAATAAGACCTCAGGCCTCATTTAAATGATCATCAATCAATCAAGAGAAGAATTAACTTCTGGCAAAAAAAAAAAGAAGAGAAAGAACTCTTGAAGATTATTCAAGAACAAAAAAAAGAGGTAAAAACTTCTTTTAGAACAAGAGAAAAATCTCTGAAGAACAGAAGATAAAAAGAATTGAATAATAAATAGTGTCTTGCACTTGATATGAACCCTTGGTTCTGTAAAATCAGAGAATAATAAATAGTGCCTTGCACTTGATATGAACCCTTGGTTCTGTAAAATCAGGGAAAACAAGAAGAACCTGTTTTTCTTTGATCCAAATTTAGATCAAAAGTGCATAGCACTTTTGTTCTCAAATCAAGAACATTCTTGAGTTTCTGCACAAGTGCAACTCATTATTTAAAAGGGCCTGGCCCAAATAAAAAAAAATAATAAAAGGGCAGAGCCCTGTTTGGAAAATTCTTAAGGGCCTGGCCCAAGTCAAACTGCAAAATAATAAAGGGGCAGAGCCCTGTTTGGACTGATTCTTTCAGTCAGGCAGAGCCTAAAATAAAAAAATTGGACTTAACCCAATCCTGGCTGTAAGTCCTTAAATTAAATTGATTGAGCAAAATGGCTCTCTTAAACCAATTCACGACCGGTTCGAGGGTACATCTCCGAACTCCTTTGACATCCCTCATTGTAATTCCTCAACGACGTCAAAGAGGTGACGGGTCCCAACGACCATAAACTAACATCGGACCGAAACGTCCCTAAACTAATATCGGACCGAAACGTCCCTAAACTAATAATGGACCACCACGTCCCTAAACTGGCGATGGACCACTACGTCCCTAAACTGGCGTTGGACCACTACGTCCTTAAACTGGCAATGGACCGCCACGTCCCTAAACTGGCACAATAGGGCCCAAACGCTCTTTTGTTGGATCTAAACGGTCCCGTCTAAGTTGATCTTAACCCCAAATACGGTTAACGTGTCCTTAGATATTCAAATAAACGATAAAACTCCAAATCAACTTTGGTTCAAGGGTACACCTCTGAACTCCTCTGACGCCTGTCGTTGTAATCCCTCAACGACGTCAGAGAGGTGACGAGTCCCGACAACCAGATAATTAAATCAATCACTACGTCAGGTCGATCTTAGTCTAAAACAGGACTAACGTATCCTTGACGAACGTTTAAGTTGGTCTTAGCCGCAACGCGGCTAATGCATCCTTAAACTAAAAACACCAAACCCAAGTCTAACTAAATACGGATTTGGACTAATCCACGTCCTACGGGTGACGACATCACTCAGTCTCCGTATACAATCCACGGGCAACCACGAACAAAACAAACACACACGACACGAAGTGAAATTTTGGAGAAGGAGAAAGTTGTTATCGCGATGCGATAGCGTAATTAACTGCAGGGGCTTGCGCCTGCAGGGAAGAGCGTCCCCACAATCAAAAACCCCTCACCCTGAGGGGGAATCTGACGAAGTTTGCTACATCGGCCGCATCCGTCTAAACCTCCGATCCACGGTGCCATAAATCAACTTGGCATCTTCGGAGAGGTGGGCGGATAAAACCAAATAGCATCTGCCTCGAATCTCAGCGTCAGGACATCGCAGTCTTGTGCGCCGCCTTTCGGAGGGGAACAGATTCTGGCACGCCCGGTGGGACCTTTTCCTCTTTCCACTCCACACTTCGTGTGTCGTCTTCGCGAACCAATCGCGGTTTGTTAAATGATTGCCTTCGGATTTCAAGTTGCTAAGATTTGGTCTTTTGTCTGGTACAGAACCCAAGCATTCAATGGCCACCAACTGCACCAACTGCTCGAAATGCCACTGCAACGGACGTTCCACCTCACCGAGAGGTGTAGCATATGGGCCCCAGGCGGCTTCCTTCCTGACTCTGCCGGTAGGCCAGGTGACTCAGGCCACCACCGGCTTGTTCTTCGGGACCATGGTCCCACCTACAAGTTTCTCTGCGCCGATATCCGCACCAGAAGAGAACAAGAAGTCAGTATTCGACCGGCTCACTGCTACCACGACCCCTGTCAACGGGTCATCCGCTACTAAGCTGACAACCTCTGTTTTCACCAGGCTGGGTCAGAACTATAAAGTGGCTGTCCCAAAGAGGGCAATGGCCGCTGCTTCGGAAGCTGTTGAAGCGGTTTCTCCTATTAGAGAGTCGGTCTTCACAAGATTGACGGTTTCTACTCCTCCCCCAGCTGGTCAGAAGGCATCAGTCTTCGATAGGCTGACATCAGCAGTTACCCCACGCTCAAACAGGGGGCAGCAGGAAACCATCTCGATTTCTGAGCCAGTCCCAACGGCTCGTCGTGCGCGACGTCGCCATTGGCAGCGAGTAAGGAAAGCAGGGGGCAACTCTCCCTCAGGGCTAACCCCACCTGCTCCAGTGGTGGAGGTCAATGCTGCTGTTCCAATTGGGAACAGCTTTGAATTACTGAGGAAGGTGAGAAAGAACTCCCCGGTTGCTACGTTGAAAAGGTCTCCTCCACCCATGGAAAAAGCTCCGGAGACGAAACAGGAACAGCCCCCTCAACGGCTGTCGTCAAAAATTTATAAAGTTTGGCGGAGGGTTCAAGACTCCGTGATTGACTCAGACCACTTCCGTCGCCAGAAAAGGGCAAAGGTAGAAAAAGACAAGAACCGCCCCATTAAACAGCAGGGGGCAACAAATGCTAGAATGCCCGCTTCAACGGCTCCTTCAACCTCAAAGGTCCATAAAAGGAGGAGGCCAGAAAAAGCTCCCGTAACACTGACAAAGCTTAAAAGCGGTGAACCTAAACGCCCCAAGTCAGGGGGCATAACAGTTCATACGGTCTATATGGCTTCGGGGAAGGAAGAAAGTCGTACTTCTACAGGACACCGACCGCTTACTCGGTCAGTGACCAAGTCTCAGGAGCAGCAACAAAAGCTCCAGGAGATGATGACTACAATGGCTGCACTCACGGGGCCAAAAGAGAATCCTGAGACGTCCTTAGATGAGCGCCAAGAGGAAGAGACCGACGCCGAGTTCCTCCGCCGAGTACTGGAAAAGAGAGACAAAGAGGCTGCTGAACAAGCAGCCAATATACAGCGTATGGGCCTCCTCTTCCAGGACATGATAGGGATGATGATACAACCAGAGCCCCCGACTGAAGAACCCCCGATCGTCCTTGGGGATGATAGGGGAGAAACATCAAACCCTCAGCCCGTTCTATCGACGGCTAAAGAAGACACAATCTCTAAAACTGATCTGGACGAATATATAGCCCAGCAAATAAAGGTTCATCACGCGGCCGAAGCAGCCGGCCACGTCGTAAAAACGGGGCGACCGTATCCGGGCTGGTATGACCAAATCAGGTACCCGCCAGGTTACACAATTCCCAAGTTTCACGTCTACAAAGGGACCGGCAATCCCCATCAACATGTTGCCCAATTCAGGGTGCTTTGCGGTAACACCGGCGGCGACGACAAGCTTCTGCTTCGCCAGTTCGTTGGAAGCCTATCAGATACGGCGTTCGAATGGTATTCCGAGCTCCCCAACGACTCTATTAAAACCTTTGCAGAAATGGAGCTGCTCTTCACCCAACACTTTGCAAGTGCCAGTGAGCGTACTCCGATGACGGCGCTGATTAACGCCAGGGCAAAGCCCGGCGAGACGTGGGTCCAGTACGCTATATGGTGGCGTAATCTATGGTCTAAGTGTGAACAGCGTATAGAAGAAGCCCCTGCGGTGGGAATGTTTGTTGGAACCCTTGATCCACAAGCAACCATTTCGCAGTTTATGATGTTCTTCAAGCCGACTTCTTTCCAGGCTTTGATCGACAAATTGGCGCAGATGGACCAGATGGGCCATAAACCCCCTCTCCCGAAGCTGGACTCTCGAAACGATAAAGGAAAGGGAAAAGTGATCATCGTCGCTAATGCCCAACAACAACCGAACGACTCGAAGCCGGTTGCTCGTCCAAATAATACGCGCCCATACGTACCCCTTGAGGACAGGATGGGACGTGCTTACTCCTTCCCCCGTGATAAAACGAGGAGGTTATTTGAGCTGGCATTGCGCAATAGGCTCATAAATCTGCCAGATCCAAAACGTCCGTCGCAACCAAGTGACGTCAATGAGCCTAATTACTGCCCTTATCATCGAGTGCTAGGACATCCGATCGAAGACTGTTACGTTTTCAAAAATTGGCTTGAAAACCAGTACCGCCAGGGCAAATTCGCGCTATCCGACAAATGGAAGGTAAATCCCCCGCAGCCCCACACCTCTAAGGGGACAAATACGCCGGGGGCAACATGCTCCGTCGTTGAAGAAACTCCCTGGGAAGTTGTATTATCGGCCAAAACGAGGAGAATGCTAAATGATCTTCAGACCTGTCCAGCGGTCAAGTGGAAGAACCCCTTGGAGCCGCAGGTTATAGAGGGGATGTTGAAGCCACATCCGACTCCGAAGACCGATGGTGGTAGTTCAAGCGTTCATAACCAGCCGTCAAAATCTTCGAAAAAGAAGAAGAAGAAATCTAAGAAGCCCGTGAAGCCCGGCGACAAGCGCATCGACTTACAAAAGCAAAACGACGCGCTGGATGAATATAACCAAAAGGCGCGGACTCCCGTTACGCTCCAAGATTTCCTTGATCACGTCTTTCAAAAAGAAGATGAGGAGGAAAGTTCATCAGATGAATCCAAGGAATACGTGGCGAGCTGTCATATGATCTCTCACTCGACCTCGAACGATGAAGGGACTTCTGGCACCAAAACGCCGGGGGAAAATACTGAGTCAAGGGTTCCGGAATTATCAATAGGAATGATTGACGCGTTTCTTAGTGAAGCTCGATTGAAAAGTAAAGCTGATCAAGAACGCGAGACGGCTATATTCGAAAAGGCCAAGCGCCAGCGACTTGAGGGAGGAGCTGAGATGATCCCACTGGAGCAAAATGCCTCCACCGCTGACAAAACCCAATTCAAGATAAAAAAGAAGTTCGCTAAGGCCATATCGATGGGCATGAAGCTACCACCCTCAGAAGAAAAAGTTACTAGCGTGGTAGAAATGCACCCCTCTTATTGCTTATATCATCAGAAGGTCTCACATTCTACCCAAGAGTGTAAATCGTTCGATAGATGGTGGCAAGGATACGTCGCTAATCAACAACGCTTTAAACGGGAAAAGCGTAAGATTCGTCGGGAGCAAAGAAACACGACCAAAGTGCTTGAAAGAACTGCCGGCAACTGTCACATGGTTAATACTACCAGGTCACAAGTGCCTACATTTGGGAGCGACTCTGATGAGGAGCTAGAGCTCGCCCCTCTCTTTAAAGAGTCAACTTCGGGAAAAGAAGAGGAGCCAGTGGTTTGTGAAAATATCCGGCTGTGGAATCGGACACTGCCTGAAAAGAACCTCGGACCCTCGAATAGAAAAGATAAAGGGAAAGAAAAGGTCTCTGAAGACATCGTTTTAGATGACCAAGTTCTGGAAGAGCTAAACGCCAAGAACCCGCCGAAGAGAAGTAAGGTGGATTACAACGTTCTGGCACATCTGAGGAAACTGCCCTCTCAGCTCAGTATCCTTGATGCCTTGTTACTATCAAAGGAAGCCAGAGACTCTTTGATTAAGGCGCTACAAGATCCGGACCAGTTTCAAGCCTTCTTAGCCGAAGAAAAGATGAAAGACGAATTAGAAGAAGTGCACACAGCCGACGTTGCTTTTGGTGATGAAGACCTTCTCCTCGGGACGTGTGAACACAATCGCCCCCTTTACGTCTCAGGATATTGCCATGACATAAAGATAGGTAAAATCTTGGTCGATAACGGATCGTCCGTCAATTTACTCAATGTATAGGTGTTAAAAGAAATTTGCATGAGCATACAACACCTCGCCCGAGACAAGATCACTATCTCCGGTTTCGACTCTCAATCCTCAAAGACTCTTGGATCTGTGATATTGACGCTACGCTTCGGGTTGCTCGTCACAGACATCAAATTCCATGTTATAGACGCCAAGACGTGCTACAATGCTCTGCTTGGCCGACCATGGCTACACGAGTACAATATCATCCCTTCTACACAGCATCAGTGCATGAAGTATTCCAGGGATGGCCTCGAGTACACTGTGGCCGGAGAGTTGAATCCGTTTTCCATGAACGAAGTTCACAAGTATGAAGATGCTAAATACTTCTTGCCGAGCTTCGAAGACACGGAAAGGTGTCACAAACCGGAGAACAAAACTAATGCCACCATCCCTGTCTTCGGCAGTGACACCGAGGAGGAGGATATAATTTATTCAGGTCCATCCCAATCTACCAGGCCAGGACCATCCGTTCCTTCGTTGATCTTCGGTAGTGATTCAGAGGATGAAGTTCATGCTGTATTCCCTGCTCGGCGTTCGATACGGATTTCCGCTGATGAAGAGCGAAGTCTGCAGATAACCATGGTGCCACTTGAACATTACAAAGAACTGGATGCACTCGACACCAACAGCGTAGAAGAATTGCAGACATTCTATATCCCTCCCGGACGAAAAGGCGAGAAGGCAATCCTATTCTACCGTTCTGAAGAAAACAAAGTAGAAAAAGAAATTTGGCATGGCGCGGATCCCACGCTCGATAGGCTTCAGCCTATCCGTCTTCCCCGATATTATACCGAAGGTTTGAAGAAACTGCTGAAACGCCAGGGGATGTCCTTCACACAGACCGTTAGAAAAGCCAAATTCTATGACAAGGTCTGGAACATTCCCGGGACCCAATGCAAACTGCCTAACGGGAGAGTAGAAACCAAAGGGCTTGGGTACATCCCGCCAAAGAAGCGGGAGCTAGTAAACAGCTGTTATGCCATGTATGACTTCGATGAAGAGGCGGACGCTCAATGGGAGGATGCTAATCCTGAACCAGCAAAAGTTCCTGATACAAAACCGCCCAGTCCATCGTCCGAAGACCAGATGAGCAAACTTATAAGGGATGCGAGTCAAATAGCCCGAGATGATCACGATCGTGAAATGGCAATCTATGAGAAAGCTAAGACACAGCGTCTCCTTCAACAGGCAGTAAAGAACGAAGATGCCGCTCCTTGTCAACCCGCTACAAAAAAGGTTCGACGCGAAAACAAAAACAAGTCGAAAGGCAAGAGAGGCGCTCGACAACCACAAAGCAGAGCTAAGAAGCCACGCATCCGAGAATCGAGCGTTATTGACTTAGCCCTCAGGAAGAAAATGGGTCGAGCATACTCATTTCCTCGGAACAAAACAAGGAAAATATTCGATCTCGCTCTAAAACATCAAATGCTTACGTTGCCAGAGTCTAAACACCCTGAACAAGCAGGCGAAGTCTCCAACCCAAAGTATTGCTTTTACCATCGAGTAGTGGGGCATCCGCTTGAAGATTGCTTCACCTTTAAGAATTGGGTTGAGGACCAATATCAGCTTGGCAAATTCGCGTTGTCTGACAGTTGGAGGGTAGCGCCGCCGCAAAAGCACGAACCCGAAAACACAAGAATAAAACCAACTCCGCATTGGGATTGGCAGAAAATTCGCACCTGCCATGTGATAACAATATTAAAAGAAGGGTCCGAGGACATGAACAACCTCCCTTGGTGCTTTGAAAGCGGCAGCGATGAGGTAATCTCAGAATTTCCCCCAGCCCCGAAAGAACTGGAAGATGGAATCCATACCACTGCAGATAATCTCAAGAAAATTGAGTTGGGGACGGAAAATGACCCGCGACCGACATTCATCAGCGAGCTGTTATCGGAAGAAAGGGTAGCTGCGTTAAAGGATGTGCTTCTACAGCATAAAGATTGCTTTGCGTGGAACTATTCCGAAATGCCGGGACTAGATCCAGAAATTGCTGTACACAAGTTGGCGATATCCCCGGACATCAAGCCAGTCAAACAAGCGCCGAGAAGAATGCGACTCGAGCTTGAGATGAGCATCAACGCCGAAGTCAAAAAGCTGATAGACTCAGGCTTCATCCAGGAAGTCCAATACCCTGAATGGATCGCCAACATCGTCCCAGTGATGAAGAAAAATGGGACAGTGCGCATATGCGTAGACTTCCGGGATCTTAATAAAGCTTGCCTGAAGGATGATTTCCCAGTGCCAGTCACGGAACTGATGATAGACAATACATCCACTCATGAAGTTTTCTCCTTCATGGACGGCTCGTCAGGGTATAATCAAATAAAAATGCATCCAGAAGACCAGAAGCATACAGCCTTCAGGACTCCTCTTGGTATATTTTGTTATAAAGTGATGCCCTTCGGTTTGAAGAACGCCGGTGCCATCTATCAAAGGGCCATGACAAAGATCTTCGACGACCTTATACACGAAATCGTCGAATGCTATATCGACGATCTCGTGGTTAAAAGCAAATCATACGAGGAACATCTCGAGCATCTGAAGACTGTATTTCAACGCCTTCGGCAATACAATTTGAAGATGAATCCTCTTAAATGTGCGTTCGGGGTTTCCTCGGGCAAATTCCTGGGATTCGTTGTTCGACACCGAGGTATTGAAATAGATCCGTCAAAGATTAAAGCGATCATGGAAATGCCTCCGCCGAGGACTCTCAAACAGCTTCGGTCTCTCCAAGGGAAACTCGCATACATACGGCGATTTATAGCCAACCTTTCAGGAAAGTGCCGTCCTTATAGCTACCTGATGAAGAAGGGAACCCCATTCGTTTGGGATCAAAAATGCCAAGGCGCACTGGATGAGATCAAGCAATACCTGCAGAACCCGCCAGTGTTGGCTGCTCCGGTTAAGGGGAAGCCTCTCATTCTTTATACAACCGCCCTCGAAGGTTCCTTAGGCGCATTATGGGCACAAGAGAACGATCAAGGGAAAGAAAGAGCACTCTACTACTTAAGTCGAGTCCTGCTGGGGGCAGAAAGCAACTACTCTCCCATTGAAAAACACTGCCTGGCATTGATCTTCGCAATAACAAAGCTTAGGCACTATGCGTTGGCGCACGAGGTCCGTCTGATTTCAAAAGTGGACCCTCTTAAATATCTAATGTCAAAAGCCATATTGACAGGACGACTCGCTAAATAGGCCCTGCTCTTGATGGAATTTTCGATAACGTATCAACCTCTCAAGGCAGTAAAAGGCCAGGCCATCGCCGACTTCCTTGCTGAGCATCCCATACCTGCCGACTCTCCTTTAAATTGCGATTTGCCGGACAGACATACATTTGACGCAATCGACAGTGGTGATACCCGTTGGGAGCTTTACTTCGATGGGGCGTCTTCTATGAAAAAACATAAATAAAGTATGCCAACGATCAAATCGGGGGTGGAACTCATCTTTGTGACTCCCCAAGGAGGAATAATGCGCTTCGCCTTCTCCTTAACAGAGCCGAGAACGAATAATGAAGCTGAATATGAAGCTCTGATAGCAGGCCTTGAGATCGCCATCGATATGGGAATTGAGAGCCTCCTCATATACGGGGACTCCCAACTGGTCGTCAGTCAAGTGAACGGCGATTACCAAACATGCAAACCGGAATTGGTAAAATACGGTGAAAAAGTGCAGCAACTGCTAACCCAAATTCCCTCCTACACGTTGGAAAGCATACCGCGCGCGGAAAACAGCAAAGCAGACGCACTAGCCAAACTTGCTAAAGAACTGGCTGACGAGAACCTCGACGACGTTAGAATCGTGGTACAGAGTCGTCGAGTGCTCACCCCAACAGAAATATCTCCGAAATCGTCTGAAGAAAAAGGGACGAAAGAGGAGACAACCCTGCAAACAAAAGACTGGGAAAATACCGGGGACTGGAGAGAAGTCTTCATAGATTACTTCAAGTTCCACCGAATACCTGAAGAGGCGTCCACAAGACATCAGCTCATGAAACGAGCTCTGTCTTTCGCCTTCGTCAATGATACTCTGTACAAGAGGTCATTCGATTCTCTGTGGTTGAGATGCTTAGGACCTGACGAAGCGAGAAGGGTCGTCCAGAAAGTTCACGACGGACTCTGTGGTTCCCACCAAGCAGGCCCTAAGATGAAGTTGAAGATAAAACGGATGGGCTACTACTGGCCCACGATGATGCAGGATTGCCTGGAATAAGCAAGGCAATGTCATTCATGCCAAATTCATGGGGACTTCATCCATCAACATCCCAATCCATTGCATCCAACAGTGGCTAGTTGGCCATTCGAAATGTGGGGAACTGACATAGTCGGCCCCATCGAACCAGCATCGTCAAAGGGACATCGCTTCATCTTGGCGACGACTGATTACTTCTCCAAATGGGCAGAGGCGGTACCGTTGAGGGAAGTGAAAACGGAGAACATCCTCCATTTCTTCAGAACGCACGTCATATACCGGTTTGGAACCCCGAGAAGAATCATCTCTGATAATGGGCCAGCCTACCGAAGTCATAAAATTAGCCGTTTCGCACAGCAGCACAATATAGACTGGAGATATTCCTCAGTTTATATCCCGCGAGCTAACGGTCTAGCTGAGGCCTTCAACAAGACCTTGACGAAGATCATGAAGAAAACAGTGTCACGAAATAAGAGAGATTGGCACGAAAGATTGCAAGAAGCTCTTTGGGCGTATCGAACTACATTTAAAACAGCCACAAACACAACGCCATACGCGTTGGTATTTGGGACGGAAGCAGTACTCCCTCTCGAGATAGAATTACCCTCTCTACGAGTGGCAGTCCACTACGAGCTGACAGATGAAGAAAATGCTCACCTTCGGTTTGAAGAGCTTGACGCCCTTGATGAAATCCGGCTTCTAGCACAACAAAATCTGGAAGCCTATAAAGCAAAGATGACGCGCTCATATGAGAGATTGAGCCGCCCGAGGACATTCCACCAAGGCGAACTCGTGCTAGTGGTCAAAAGGCCCATGATCCCCAATCGCGCCAAGCGGGGAAAGTTCGAGCCAAATTATGAAGGACCGTACATCGTTGATAAGGTCTACCAAGGTGGGGCCTATCTACTCATGGATATGCACGGTGAAAGGCCTTTCAGGCCAATAAACGGTCGCTTCCTAAAGAAATACTACGCTTAATAAGCCACAGCCTAGGTCAATGGTAGATGACGACGACTATGTCCGCTCGCTATCTTCCTAAGCTCAAGCTTTGTAAGTAGTAGCCAGCCCTCTCAACGGCGGACCAAAATGTCCTTAAACTAATAGCAGACCGGAACGTCTTTAAACTACTACCACAGCATCCTTAGGCTGACGAGATAATATATATATATATATATATATATATATATATATATATATATATATATATAAAACGGTAAGTCCATAAGCAAAATGGGCACGGATGAAAACCCGAAAGGGCTCCATGAGTAAAAACAGCAGGACTACCGGCGAGTGTTTGTGAAAACCTGAAAGGGCGCAACCTCGTTAAGAACACTTATAGGGTCCTCTCGACCTTGTAAGGAGAAACCACCTGCGTGAGATCCTTACGACTCACAAAGGAGCAACACACTTAGGGATCCCCACGATTCCTAAGGAGAAAATATACTTGCGAGATCCTCACGACTCGTAAGGAGAACTCTCTTATGGGACCCTCACGGCTCATAGGATTTGAAAGTCTTAAGTCACAGAGACCTAAACCTGTGCTTAAGCAAACCCCCACAAACTTTCAATATTGCCCTACAAGTGGTTCAATATTGACCCTTGTATACAATCCACGGGCGCGAATAAACATTTCCCTAACTAAGTCCCATCTGAAGCTAGGGATATGTGTGCATGGTAAACGACCCTTGTAAATCCTCTCGACTTACAAGGAGAAAGCCCTCCTGTAGGATCCTTACGACTTACAGAGAAACAAACACTTAGGGATCCTCACGACTCCTAAGGAGAAAATACACCTACAAGATCCCCACGACTTGTAGGGAGAAATACCTTCACGAGACCCTTACGGCTCATGAAGTCAAAAGCCTTAGCCGACAGGATCCTAACCCTGGTCGCTAAGCCTCCTTTGTTCGACAACGACAGAGGCAAATGATGGTTCGCTCCTGGTAGTATCCCAGTTGCAGCGGTGCTGATGCCGAAATCGGTGTCCAATTTCAGGTTTACGGCGAAAGCCAGTAGGCCGCTCATGCATACGAAATAGCCGAAATGATAGGGCAACTTGCAATAAAAAGCAGCAAGTAAAATGTATGCATGCAAAATAGCCGAAATGATTGGGCAACTCGTAATAAAAAGCAACGAGTAAAAAAAAAAAAAAACAAATAGCCGAAATGATTGGGCACCGCGAAAAATAGCCGAAAAGATTGGGCAATCGCGATTTTCGCGATATAAAATCTGAAATGATAGAGCATCGCGGAAATAAAATAAAATAAAAAGAAGAAATGATAAAACTTTGGCCCTACAGTTAAGATCACATCGATCCCTGGATACAATCCAAAGGCGTAAACAGAGAATGAACCATACTTTCCCGGCGGATTCCGTCAGAAGACGAACCCCAAATCTCACCGGTTCATTTCAGCCGAAGAAGCCAGTGACTTCAGCAAAATTCCTCGACTCACGGATACAAACACTCTTTGATGAGAGCCTTCTGATCCGCGTCGACCCGCAGAGCCACCAGTGCCTCCGTAGGAATCCTCGACTCGTTTCAAACCCCAAGGAAACAAATAATCCTTAGCGCTTGGGAAACAAATAATTCCAGCAAACTCCTCGACTCACGGATACAAACACTCCTTGACGAGAGCTTCCTGATCCGCGTCGACCCGCAGAGCTACCAGAGCCCCCGTGGGAACCCTCGACTCGTTTCAAACCCCAAGGACACAAATAATCCTTGGCGCTTGGGAAACAAATAATCCCTCGCAAAATTTCTCAACTCACGGATACAAACACTCCTTGACGAGAGCCTTCTGATCCGCGTCGACTCGCAG
Organism: Agapanthus africanus; assembly: GCA_030015575.1. NCBI lineage: Eukaryota > Viridiplantae > Streptophyta > Magnoliopsida > Asparagales > Amaryllidaceae > Agapanthus > Agapanthus africanus. The sequence goes on from CM057351.1 coordinate 295,508,836, forward strand.
AGCCACCAGCGCCTCCGTGGGAACCATCGACTCGTTTCAAACCCCAAGGACACAAATAATCCTTGGAGCTTGGGAAACAAATAATCCCTCGCAAAATTTCTCAACTCACGGATACAAACACTCCTTGACGAGAGCCTTCTGATCCGCGTCGACTCGCAGAGCCACCAGCGCCTCCGTGGGAACCATCGACTCGTTTCAAACCCCAAGGACACAAATAATCCTTGGCGCTTGGGAAACAAACAATCCCTCGCAAAACTCCTCGACTCACGGATACAAACACTCCTTGACGAGAGCCTTCTGATCCGCGTCGACTCGCAGAGCCACCAGCGCCTCCGTGGGAACCATCGACTCGTTTCAAACCCCAAGGACACAAATAATCCTTGGCGCTTGGGAAACAAACAATCCCTCGCAAAACTCCTCGACTCACGGATACAAACACTCCTTGACGAGAGCTTCCTGATCCGCGTCGACCCGCAGAGCTACCAGAGCCCCCGTGGGAACCCTCGACTCGTTTCAAACCCCAAGGACCTAAATAATCCTTGGCGCTTGGGAAACAAATAATCCCTCGCAAAACTTCTCAACTCACGGATACAAACACTCCTTGACGAGAGCCTTCTGATCCGCGTCGACCCGCAGAGCCACCAGCGCCTCCGTGGGAACCATCGACTCGTTTCAAACCCCAAGGACACAAATAATCCTTGGCGCTTGGGAAACAAATAATCCCTCGCAAAACTTCTCAACTCACGGATACAAACACTCCGTGACGAAAGCTTCTTTGACTCACATCTTGGGCAGTAAGGATTCAAAAACTTGCTTCCTGAACAAATGGGATCCTGCAAGTCAATCCTAAATGGTCTCTTGCATACTATTCACGGGTCTCACTCTCTGAAGTCGATTCTCGACAAAGAGAGAAACAACCGCTTACGAGCCCTCTCGACTCGTAAGAGGGCAACGGGACCCTGCAAGTCAATCCTAAATGGTCTCTTACATACTATTCACGGGTCTCACTCTCTAAAGTCGTTTCTCGACAAAGAGGGAAACAACCGCTTACGAGCCCTCTCGACTCGTAGGAGGGAGAAATTCTCTCATAGGATCCTTTCGACTTATGAGAGAAAACCCCACTTGGGAATCCTCACGATTCCTAAGGAGAAAATCCACCTACGAGATCCTCTCGATCCGTAGGGAGAAAAGTCTCTATGAGACCCTCACGGCTCATAGAGTTGAAAAGTCTTAGGCAGCAGATCCGAACCTGCGGCCTAAGCCATCGCTATCTCTTGAAGAAACCAAGATGCTTACTCTATTACCTGTCAATCATATTTATAAAGACAGCATACTGATAATAAGAGAAGGGAGAAAAACAAAGAAATGATACGAGACATTAAAAAAAATGTGTATCTTTATTTATTAATTCAATCAAGTACATGGCGAATCATACAAAAGAATAAAGAATGTATACATCTTATCCAAAAAAGAAAATTACAAGTGTATTGATACAAGGGCAGCTATTGGGAAGGGAGCGTCTTGCACAGATGTAGCAATCGCTCGCATATGTCCTTCCACACCTTCTCTTGCTCGGCTACCACCGTCAACTCTGCCTCCACTTGGGCTCGTTGCCGCAAGACCGATGCAAGTTGCTCCCTCACGACTTGATAAGCAGCCTCCCGACTTGGGATATTGCGCTCAGCCACGTCAAGCTTCCGCTTTAAGTTTAGCCCATGGGAGATGCGCTCCAAGAGACCCTCAAAGATAGTCTTCACTTGGGCGGCATTTGCCTCAACCTCAGCGCGCAGATGGGCCGTTTCGTTCGAGGTCTTTTGGCATTCCCTTAGTCTTTGAGCTGCTTCTTGCTCCAAGTGGCGGGAGTGCGAAGTGCTTTGCTCGAGCCAAGTTGTGCGTTGGGTGCTCAGAGCTAAAACTTCGGGAGAAGGGCGCGTCAACTCCAGCCGGTATAGACAGGCCTCGATCTCCCTGCAGTGATTAACCCAAGATTCAACGACGCCTTCGTTGTGAAAAGTTACGAGCGCCGCTAACATTGGGTTAACATCCACAGCGAAATCTACAGCAGAAGGGAGAGCATCCATGCTGAGCTCTTCGATATACCCGGTCAGCATGCCTAGACTCATCACAGCACCCTTTGAAGACGGGCGCCTCAAGAAAGGGCCTGCCGGTATAAGGACGCGCGACTCAAAGTGGACCGGAGCCGGAACAATAGCTGCAAAACAAGACATAATTAAACGGTGGTTCAAGAGATATTTAAGGATTACAAAAAAAAAGGTGGGGTGTTTGCTATACCGGCAGCAACGGACGGCAGAGCCGGGAGGGCCGGTAGCGCGGCAGGTCTGGCATCCCCTCCTTCGATTTGTGACACTGCAATAAAGAAAGGGAAAGGTCAAGAATCATTTAATTACTAGAAAAAGGGGATGAACGAAGATACTATATTGAACGTACACTCACCAGCGCCACTAGAGGGAGAAGTAAGCTCGAAGGGGAAGGAGAAGTGTGGGAGCAACACCTGATATAGATGATCAAAGAGCCCTCCTGAAAAGACACGATGGTATGGCATTAGTCCATGAACTATACGTTTAAGAGATTAACTTGTGAGTCACAGGTCCATACCTTCCAACATCCGCGACGGCACGAGGGAAAACGGGGAAGTGACCACCGCCAAAGGAGTAGTTGACGGTGCTCCCTCAAGCAATGGAGCGTCGGCACTGGCCGCACCTGCAAAGACAAGCTTGTTAGAGGAGATTACAAGATATATATAAAAAAAAGGGGAGGGGAAACAATAGTAACCCGAAACTTACCCGATGAACTGCCAGCTGAGACGGAGGCAATTCCTTCCTCTACTGACATCAGGCCACCACCCGTAGCCTCATCACCTGACTCGATGGGAGCCGTTGTTGTGCTCGCAAGCCCGGGAGACGGCAAGGAACCATACGCAGGGAGGGCTATGATTGGGGTATTGCCAGATTCCAGAGAAGGAGCGGCTGGCTCCTCCTCAGGAATCGTGGCCACCTCATCCACTACTCCTTCGGGTCCTACGGTCACAGTTGCCTCATCCATCGGCACCGCGACATCTCCAGCCTCAAGCGCCTCGATTTCTACTGCCTCCGGCCCAACAATCATCTCACCTGCCGCCGTTTCAGATGCGGCGTCGATAACCTTCTCGGCAGCGAATTCTTCAACTTCTGTTTCGGGCGCCGTGGCCCCGATGACGTTGCTCACTGTCAGCTCAGGCTCGGCAGGCGCCGCTTCCTCCGCTCCCCGGGGTTCGACGGTCTCCGCCTCCCCCTCAGTCGGACTTGGCCCTGCAAATAGGAGTGCGTATGAGTCAACGATTTGATAATTCTTACAACAAAGTTCTGAAAGAAAGGTTACCTGAAGAGGATTTATCGTTTGCATCCCGGACCGTGCGCGCCGCCTGCCTATGAGCAGTAGATAGGGCGGCAGGGGCCTCTTCAGAAGAAGTGTCGGCACGAGGAATAGTGCTAGGGCCCGCTCCTGCGGCCAAAGCAGCTCTGCGCGCCTTAGCTTCGCGTCTTGACCACTTCCGCTCCTCTCGAGCCGATGAGACAGATGCCACCAGAGCCTCCTTAAGGGAGGCTTCTTCGCCCGTATACAGGGATGCCTCTAGATTCTTCAAGGCGTCCCTCGTCGCTCTATCAAGCTGAGGCTCTTGTGACAACTGCAGCGAAGCCGGGACTTCGATGACGGGCTTGGGAAGGATCCTCGCGTCGATTAATACAACCCCTGCAAAGAAACAAAAGAAGGTCAGATTGACTATCATAAAAAGACAACAAACTTTCCTTATAAAAGAGAAAGGGCTAAAACATACCGACGCTTGCTAGGGTACGCTTCTTCTCCTCCTCTTGGAAGGTTTTCAGGGAGGCAGCGATAGCCTCTTCAGTAGAAGCGCCTGTTAAAAATGGAGCAAATGTTAGTTAAATACAATGATACAAAATGCAATGAAATAATAAATAACGCGTCTGATGATTACCGGACTCGGCGAGTTTGTTCAACATCGCTTCAAGCCTTGCCGATCGCTCCGAAGCTGCGATGGCGGCAGCTAGATTGGTGTCCTCAGGGTCCACCACAAAACCTTCATTGCTGCCGTACTCGCATATGGCTTCGGCAGGAGAAGCCGCAGGTTTTGAGCCGAGGATCACATCGAGGGATAGGGTGGACTTCTTCTTCTTCTGTCCGCCAGCCTTGGATTCACTCGGAACAGCTTTGTGCTTGCCAGCTTTGGCAGTCACTTTCGGGCGGCGAGTCCCGATGTCCGCCCCTGCGCCCGATTCCGGCGATACCGCTTTAACCGTCTTTGTCGGAGCACGGGGCGCCATTGGTGCATCCACCGTAGTAGACAGTGGCAATCCACGCGGAGGGGGCAACACGCGTGGTCGATCAACTCCGGCATCTTTCATCGGAGGGATAACCTCAACCCTGGGCTGCAAGGGAGCCTTGCGATCACCGCCAGGAGGCGCAGCCCTACGATCGACCAGTAGGCGTTTCTCCATCAAGATGATTGGGCCCATCGCGTGCGCGTACCAGGCCACATACGAATTGAGTATCTTAGGGGTACAGCTGGGCTCACTAATAAAAAAGTAGGAGCCTGTATTGAGCCGGATGAAGTGATGCATCGCATTCCGTACCCCCTCTGGGCCGACTGCAGGTGTTCTCAAGAAGGCTTCCAATGGGACCCCTTGGTTGTAACTCGATTGCCGGGCAAATCGATGCGGGTTATACCTCATGAAGAGGGCCGTTTCATTTTGCCTAAATACCAAGTAGCCCGGCCGAATGGAGTAAAGGTGGAGGATTTCCCGAGCCTTCAACACAGAAACACCGCCCTTAAAGTCATCACGCAGCGGCACCACCGACTTAGTGGTCTCAGAACCCATGGTGATGACCTTATCCACAAAAGAGGTCTTCGCCCCGACTAGATGCGAACGCAGAAGCAATCCCCTAGACTCCCGCGGAGGTGCAAACACAATGGAAGCCCCGACCAATCGCATGATTCTTGGAAGTCTGAATCTCTCAAAGAATGGAGGAGTTTTATGGGCACCAAACACTCCTCGAACATGTAGCTCCATCCAAGAAGTGAAGTAGTGCATCGGGAAGTTAGAAGGCTGTACCCCAGGCTCATTAGCGTCCGCCGCTACGCTAAGTCCATTGTAGAGGTAAGCCAACCCGGCGATCCCCACTGATAACTGCAGACCGGCCACCATTCGATGCGCCGGGTAAAAGACAGAAGACCGCATAAGGCGTGGGTGCATGGGAAGCGCGAAGCTGCACAGCCACAGACCTAAGAACCCTATGAAGAAGGTCTCCTCATCCATGCCAGGAACGGCGATCTCTGAGAAAGGGACGCTAGCAGTGCCAGGAAGGTAAAAACTTCGCTGATCAATTTTCGATGAAGGTCGGCGGTCCAGGCCGAAACCAAAAGGGTTAGTAAGTTGAGCGAACTTCTCACCCTGCTCTGATAAAAATTCCGGGCGAATAAAACGAGCAAAGAAGTCCGCGAAACTAACGCCCCGGTCGCCCAATTCCAAATGAAGCTCCTCGTAAATCTCCAATACCTTAACCAGGCCCGGATGCTGATGCTGAATGGCATTTTCCGGAGTTAAGTCGAATACCACCTGCTTGGTGGCAAAGACGTACTCGTCAGGAGGAAGCAGCTCTTCGTAGTGCTCCCCCCTCGCCGGTAAACCTGAAAGTTCAACGAATTCCTCTAGAGAAATGGAAACTTCCCTATCCGCTGTCAGGAAAGTATGTGTGGGGATATTCCATTGTTCAATGAAGGCCTTTGTCCACCACGTTGGAGGAGTAGGATACTCGAAAAGCGAGACGTAGACGGCGGAGTATAAACCAATCTTCGTCAGGTGAGCTCTTTTCGCCGCTAAAATGTACCGGGCCCATGGCAGGTATCCAGCAAGCGGTCGCGGATTCAATCCAATGTTGTAAGCCTGTCCCCAAGGGCGTGCTTCACCCTGACAAATTCGCCTTCCCAAGATATCTATGGCCGGCGGCGGTTGCACCGGAATAGCGCCGATTGCAGGCTGGAGGAGGTCGTCTGAATTCCAATTTTTAACCTCCACGGCATACTCCACCGGGGGTTTGTCCGCATAGGGGATCGTAACTATAGGTTCGGAAGGAGAGGCGGAACTAAAACTGCAACGGCCTTGGATAATCTGACTGTACCACCTTCCCCATAGGTGAAGTCTCTTGCACTCAGGATCGTGATCTTTAATCAAGGCGAACACTACCCGGTCCACTGGCGCATGTGGGAACCCTCCTTCGGAGCGAACGAAGGGAAAAGACAAGTCGTCAGACATCTTTTCTGCATAAAATATATATATATATATCATTAGTGGCCTGACGCTTAACATTTAAAAAAAAAAAGAATAATATATATAATAATAAAAAATAATAATAAATAAAAATCTCGCTCCACACTGTGATGCAGTGGGTAGGGGACCAAAGGGGGACCAACAAAATCAAGATGACGGCGCATCATTTGATGAGACAATCCCACCATTGGATGAGACTATCAGTCAATAAAAAAGACCCCCAAGAGAATATCCTCATTGGGGGGATCCCTAGAGACAAGGAGAAAATCTCCTCTTTTCAGAGCAAAGCTCTGCCACAGAGTGACATTTGTCAAACTCCTGTTTCAAAGAAATAAAACTTCTTAAAAAAGAGCCTAGCTCTGTAGTAGTAATAAAAATTTATAACTCCTAAGAATTAAAATTTTGGGATCTTAAAGATCCATGGAAACTTTTAAAAAGTGTTCTAGTTGATCTGTGAGCAGGGCTCTGTTCATGGGTTAAAACCCAAGAACAGAGTCTCTGTAAATTTTGAGAGCAAGGCTCTGTTGAAGAAACCCCAAAGGGGTTTCCTTTAGATCAAAGATCTATAAGAGCAAGGCTCTGTTAATTAAATTTAATTTAAATTAAATTAATTTAATTTTACCTAGAATGGTTCTAAGGTTAGAACTTGGAAGTTCTTAAGGAAATCACAAGAGCAAGGCTCTGGAAGTTCTCAAGTAAGAGCAAGGCTCTGAAATTCAATTTCTTGAGAATGGTAAAGAATTACCAAGGACCAAGGGTCCTATTTATAGGCGCCTGCGCCTGTTCACTTGACCCCTTGATCCGACGGTCAGGATCTTGCCACCGCTGCACTCACGCGCGCGCCACGTGAGCGCAACGGTGGGGGGGCATCTGTTTCCTCCAATCAGAGCAAGGCTCTACTTAAATTTTGAAAATTCAAAATTCGAAGCAACGCTTCGGTTCCCGTGCGCAGCGCGCAATTTGCCACATGGCGGAAGTTGATTCGGCAGCGTAACGCCCAAGACAATGTGTCCAATCAGAGCAAGGCTCTTCAGAAAACATAATTAAGACTTAACTGCGCAAACGCATGGCAGCGCGACACGTGTCTGCGCAGTTGCGCAACCGCAACTGCGCAAGCGCACGGATGCGCGACACGTGTCTGCGCAGTTGCGCAACCGCAACTGCGCAAGCGCATGGCTGCACGACACGTGTCTGCGCAGTTGCGCAATCGCAACTGCGCAAGCGCACGACAGCGCGACACGTGTCTGCGCAGTTGCGCAATCGCAACTGCGCAAGCGCACGGATGCGCGACACGTGTCTGCGCAGTTGCGCAATCGCAACTGCGCAAGCGCACGACAGCGCGACACGTGTCACTCGCTGGTGAGTTGCGCAGCAACAGAATGAAAATTTGATGAAATCTTTTCTGAAACAGAAGACTTTCTTCTGCCTTTGGATCAAAGATCCAATGGTGGGAAAATTCCCAAAATTATTCAGGAAAGATTTTGTTAACAAATCCAACAAATTTGTGAGCACTATAAATAAGACCTCAGGCCTCATTTAAATGATCATCAATCAATCAAGAGAAGAATTAACTTCTAGCAAAAAAAAAAGAAGAGAAAGAACTCTTGAAGATTATTCAAGAACAAAAAAAAAAGAGGTAAAAACTTCTTTTAGAACAAGAGAAAAATCTCTGAAGAACAGAAGATAAAAAGAATTGAATAATAAATAGTGCCTTGCACTTGATATGAACCCTTGGTTCTGTAAAATCAGAGAATAATAAATAGTGCCTTGCACTTGATATGAACCCTTGGTTCTGTAAAATCAGGGAAAACAAGAAGAACCTGTTTTCCTTTGATCCAAATTTAGATCAAAAGTGCTATGCACTTTTGTTCTCAAATCAAGAACATTCTTGAGTTTCTGCACAAGTGCAACTCATTATTTAAAAGGGCCTGGCCCAAATAAAAAAAAATAATAAAAGGGCAGAGCCCTGTTTGGAAAATTCTTAAGGGCCTGGCCCAAGTCAAACTGCAAAATAATAAAGGGGCAGACCCCTGTTTGGACTGATTCTTTCTGTCAGGCAGAGCCTAAAATAAAAAAATTGGACTTAACCCAATCCTGGCTGTAAGTCCTTAAATTAAATTGATTGAGCAAAATGGCTCTCTTAAACCAATTCACGACCGGTTCGAGGGTACATCTCCGAACTCCTTTGACATCCCTCGTTGTAATTCCTCAACGACGTCAAAGAGGTGACGGGTCCCAACGACCATAAACTAATATCGGACCGAAACGTCCCTAAACTAATATCGGACCGAAACGTCCCTAAACTAATAATGGACCACCACGTCCCTAAACTGGCGTTGGACCACTACGTCCTTAAACTGGCAATGGACCGCCACGTCCCTAAACTGGCACAATAGGGCCCAAACGCTCTTTTGTTGGATCTAAACGGTCCCGTCTAAGTTGATCTTAACCCCAAATACGGTTAACGTGTCCTTAGATATTCAAATAAACGATAAAACTCCAAATCAACTTTGGTTCAAGGGTACACCTCTGAACTCCTCTGACGCCTGTCGTTGTAATCCCTCAACGACGTCAGAGAGGTGACGAGTCCCGACAACCAGATAATTAAATCAATCACTACGTCAGGTCGATCTTAGTCTAAAACAGGACTAACGTATCCTTGACGAACGTTTAAGTTGGTCTTAGCCGCAACGCGGCTAATGCATCCTTAAACTAAAAACACCAAATCCAAGTCTAACTAAATACGGATTTGGACTAATCCACGTCCTACGGGTGACGACATCACTCAGTCTTCGTATACAATCCACGGGCAACCACGAACAAAACAAACACACACGACACGAAGTGAAATTTTGGAGAAGGAGAAAGTTGTTATCGCGATGTGATAGCGTAATTAACTGCAGGGGCTTGCGCCTGCAGGGAAGAGCGTCCCCACAATCAAAAACCCCTCACCCTGAGGGGGAATCTGACGAAGTTTGCTACATCGGCCGCATCCGTCTAAACCTCCGATCCACGGTGCCATAAATCAACTTGGCATCTTCGGAGAGGTGGGCGGATAAAACCAAATAGCATCTGCCCCGAATCTCAGCGTCAGGACATCGCAGTCTTGTGCGCCGCCTTTCGGAGGGGAACACCGCCCTGTGCACAATAATATATACATCAATCAAATCATATATTGCAGTATTCATAATCACATCTCACGCATATATATAATGTACAAAAGAAACACAAAAATTGAATATGATATAAATACAAACCAATATCAATATCATTTCAAAATGTAGTACAATGTGTATGATATAAATAAATACATGTTTCAAAAAATAAGAACCAAAAATCTACCCTAGCTCGGTCCAGCTCCACCTCTGAATAACGATAGAATAACGCGCGCCTGCTCCTCGGTCAATAAACTCTGCAATTCGTCGCGAGCGGGAGTCTGAGCGGCATGTGGAGCCGGCGATGTGGTTTGCGCAGCCGCCGTCGAGGTAGTCGCTTGCGGAGCCGCGGCTGCGGGAGTCTGAGTGGACGGTGGAGCTACAGGAGCTGTCTGCGGAACCGCAGTCGATGTAGTGGCTTGCGGAGCCGCAGCCGAAGGAGATGCATGTGGAGGCTCGGCCGATCTACCCTGTCGCGTCTGGATATAACGTGTGTAAGAAGCGTGTAAGAACTGTTTATTATTCGAATTCGTATCATTATTAAGTTATTTCGAAACCCTGTTTGGATATCTAGTTTGGAAAAGCGTTGTTTATTTCAATTACATATGTATGTATGATTAATCAAACTTAAGTCTAAAACCAAATAAGCTCAAGCTACGTACTAATTATGGATATGTTGATATGTATATAATTTGAAATGATATTTTACTATAAAGTAGTATACATACCAGCATCTCCTTCAACTCCTGAACGCTGGCCCTCAAGCTATCCAGTTCATGATGGACATGCCGGTCACTGGAGACGGAGGAAGTAACCACCGGGGTGGAGTCCAACCTCATATGGGCCCTGCTAGGGCGCCCCAATCCCCGGCCTCTCTCCCAACCTCCGTGGTGCCCTCCGTGGTGCCGTCCCCGTCGCGTCTGGACCTAACGTGTGCAATAAGCGTGTAAGAACTCTGTTTTATTTGAATTCTTATCATTATCGAGTTATTTCGAAACCCCATTTGGATATCTAGTTTGGAAAACTGTAGTTTATTTTAATTAGATATGTACATGTATGATTAATAAAACATAAGTCTACAACCAAATAAGCTCAGGCTATGTACTGATATTGGATATGTTGATATCTATAATATGACATTATATTTTACTATTAAGTAGTATACATACCAGCATCTCCTTCAACTCCTGAACGGTGGCCTTCAAGCTCTCCAGTTCCTGCTGGATACGTCGCTCACTGGAGACGGAGGAAGTAACCGCCGGGGTGGAGTCCAACCTCATATGGGCCCTGCTAGAGCCCAGTCCTCGGCCTCTCTCCCAACCTCCGTGGTGCCGTCCGTGTGCGGTGTCCAGAACTGGGGTCAGCAGCCTCGAATGCTGCCTTCCCCCTAGCAACTGTCAGAACATTATATTTAGCACATACTGGTCTATAAAATTGACAAGAAATACAAAAATCAACAAATTCAAAGCCTTACCTACAGAGATAGAAGATGTGCTCCTCTGGTATCTGCATGTATCAAAATTTGAATAATATTAATTAATTTCAGTACATACATACTAACAAGGTAAACTCGCATATAGCGCTGCTTACACATATGACAGGGAGTGAACAAGCTCTTGTAGATCATCAGGCGCAAATCTAATCTCATCAAGCAGCCCATGATAATAAGTTGGATGACTAAGAGCAAAAGGAATGTGTGTATATTTATGATATAGCATTCTAAATCAATATACATGCCCTATATAATATATAAACATACCTGGAGGAACGGGAGTGGCCTCTGTCCCTGATATGGACGCATCACCAACAACTAGACAATCAAACATTGACAATATAAGTAATTTTGACATAAACAGGCATGGATATCTATAATATTACATTCAGAATGGATATTAGAGAGCGCACCTGCAGTGAGAAGTGATAAAAGTATCACCCAACAAGAGTGTAATTTACAGAATCAGTTGAGACTCTTGAAAGTCATAGAAGAACCTGACCTGCACAAATCTGATGTATGCTTTCCATTGGACACTAAGAAGTCTCTAAAGGGAAAAGCCTATGTGAAAGCCATCATTAGTTCATATCAGAAGATTGATACTGAAACAGAGAACAAGGAATGTCATTTTTTTCTTCTTCTGCCACATTACTGTCTTCTCCTTCTTATTATGTGCGGGTGCAAATTCAATGTCTATATTGAGAATATGGATTAATAGTGGGTAGGAAAAGTATTTCTCAAATGGCTTTTGCGTCTAAAAACCATAAACTACTAAGTAATGGCATACATAATTTTTTTAGTATAAAGGTTGTTATTTTAAGTTTTCCCTTATAGAGATATGATCTAACTGCATCTATAAACTATAAGTGTGCAGAAAATTATGATAGAAACCATAAGAAAGGGTCGTAGCCATGCATAACCTTGAATCTACATACCAAATCATGCAAAAGCATGCACTTATTGTCACCTTGCCTTGAAATATAAAATATCTTGGAAGACTATAAGCGAGCATTTAAATCTTGATAGCTTTTGACTTCAACATATATTTTTCTCAAGTACCATGAAATATACTTCCTCCGTATAAACCGTTTTCAGGAAGATGGATTAATAATGACAAATTATCCATTGTGGCTCACTAGGTTAGCATTTTCTCTTCTATTGACCATCTTACTAATCTGCTTGGTAAATTTATTCGGAACCGGCTGCGAATCATTAAAAGTCATGCATAAGAAAGAAAGTTAAAATACAGATATATAGCATACCGATACATCGAAACTTCAAAGTTGCGATGACAATCCAGAGATATTTATTTCTACACACGTGGTGCGCGTGCGAATGCGTCAGGCATCATGGACAAATATTTCAGAACATGGAAAGTATTATTCGTATAAAGTAATTAAAACTTTTAAACACCTTGGGTAGATATTTTCTTAGTTGATGCAATCATATCATGATGACTAAATTTAAGCTATTATACATATTCATATGTATTTTTCTAACCTAATATCACACACACACACACACACACACACAGAGAGAGAGAGAACACCAGGTAGGTAGAGAAATCAGGTAGTAGGATCCTGAAGAAATGGAGTCCATAGCATTGCTCATCATCATCATCCATGATCCCTTTGATAATATTTTTTCAAAGGGATCATGGATGATGATGATGAGCAATGCTATGGACTCCATTTCTTCAGGGTCCTGCTAGCTGATTTCTCTACCAAACTGGTGTTCTCTCTGTGTGTGTGTGTGTGTGTGTGTGTGATATATTAGGTTAGAAAAATACATATGCATATGTATAATAGCTTAAATTTAGTCCTCATGATATGATTGCATCAACTAAGAAAATATCTACCCAAGGTGTTTAAAAGTTTTAATTACTTTATACGAATAATACTTTCCATGTTCTGAAATATTTGTCCATGATGCCTGACGCATTCGCACGCGCACCACGTGTGTAGAAATAAATATCTCTGGATTGCCATCGCAACTTTGAAGTTTCGATGTATCGGTATGCTATATATCTGTATTTTAGCTTTCTTTCTTATGCATGTATTTTAATGATTCGCAGCCGGTTCCGAATAAATTTACCAAGCAGATTAGTAAAATGGTCAATAAATTTACCAAGCAGATTAGTTTATGGTTTTTAGACGCAAAAGCCATTTGAGAAATACTTTTCCTACCCACTATTAATCCATATTCTCAATATAGTCATTGAATTTGCACGCGCACATAATAAGAAGGAGAAGACAGTAATGTGGCAGGAGAAGACAGTAAAAAATGACATTCCTTGTTCTCTGTTTCAGCATCAATCTTTTGATATGAACTAATGATGGCTTTCACATAGGCTTTTCCCTTTAAAGACTTCTTAGTGTCCAATGGAAAGCATACATCAGATTTGTGCAGGTCAGGTTCTTCTATGACTTTCAAGAGTCTCAACTGATTCTGTAAATTACACTCTTGTTGGGTGATACTTTTATCACTTCTCACTGCAGGTGCGCTCTCTAATATCCATTTTGAATATCGATAATATTACATTCAAAATGGATATTAGAGAGCGCACCTGCAGTGAGAAGTGGTAAAAGTATCACCCAACTAGGGTGTAATTTACAGAATCAGTTGAGACTCTTGAAAGTCATAAAAGAACTTGACCTGCACAAATCTGATGTAAACTTTCTATTGGACACTAAGAAGTCTCTAAAGGGAAAAGCCTATGTGAAAGCCATCATTAGTTCATATCAGAAGATTGATGCTAAAACAGAGAACAAGAAATGTCATTTTTTTCTTCTTCTGCCACATTACTGTCTTCTCCTTCTTATTATGTGCGCGTGCAAATTCAATGACTATATTGAGAATATGGATTAATAGTGGGTAGGAAAAGTATTTCTCAAATGGCTTTTGCGTCTAAAAACCATAAACTACTAAGTAATGGCATACATAATTTTTTAGTATAAAGGTTGTTATTTTAAGTGCACGTGCAAATTCAATGAAAGCGGAAACTCCAGTGACAAACTTAGGTTGCATACGTTGTTGCCAATTCACATACATCCAGTCCATAACCCTGACGTACTCATGGGCCATGTTAGACTGTATCATATAAATTGTAGGTTATGATGACTATATTGAGAAATCTAAGAACGGGATGGTTACTGAAAAAGGAGAAAATCCGTGTATATGCTTTGTGTGTGCGTTTATCGTTGAAAAAAATAAATTATCGATAATTAAAGTTAGATTTGAGAATACCCATGTATGAGTTGTATTCTATATATGTGTGTTTCGATTTATGATTTCGCTTAAGTGTAGGGTTGTTTTTACTTAAAGAAGTATCACCATCTACTATATATAAAAAAATGTAGCAAACTAGGACTAGAACTCATTTAACATTATCAACTAGTGAGATTTCAATGTCGAAAACTCCCTAAAAAGGAAAATTACTAAAAGGAAAAGACTCTTTGAACAAAACGCATCCACTAGCAATAATATGGAACTGAGACTCGATCAAGATTCTCTGGACTAAAAAATTCCAAGGAATTGCTATTTGAATTACGTTAATTTGGAACACGATCGTTGTAAGTTGTACTTTCCAGACTTGTGCCATGCCCATGAGCACACAAACTTCTCCCCAATCACAAATCCCAGTCCAGATTGGTATTCAAAATTTATTTAATTAGTTTGTGATCCACATCATTGATTCGTTGCTTGAGGCATCAATGTAGGCACAAATATCACTGAAGCAGCCTAAATCACCATATGAACCGGTTATCGGTTTCAATTCCACCAGAATTAGAATTTCATCCGAACAACTTTCACACAGTAATCGGAACCTAGTCAACAAATTTGTCTTGCCCGTTGTGGTTTTACTTATGTACAGTACTTCCACAAAATACGTGCTGTCATTTCTAAATGGAAGTTTCTCAGTGCCACCATAGTAGCAGAAGATGAAATTGTTTATCGCAACTAGATTATGCTAAGCCTCGGATAGATTAGGCAAACATGATCTAGAAGAATATAATTAGCAGAGGAAAAATATAATAAAACAAAACAAAGCGTAGCAAATAAGATAAAATAAAATAAAGATATATAAAATAAAAGAGAAATAAGTTTTCGAGAGGAGAGGTGCAAGATATCATGTGCCCCGAAGAAAAGGAGGGCAAAAACAGTGTTGGCATTCATAAGAGGAAAGCTAGACCAACAAGAAGAAACATTACAAATATTACTATGTTTATGAATTATCACAGAAAATCAACCCAGAATCTGCAAGAAAATCAAAAGTATGGCTCAAATATGAGACGGACAAATATCTTTTCCTCTCTTATCTTTTCTTTTTGAAAACAAATACCAGAAGATGTTGACTTTCTGGATAGATAGGAGTGGATATGATAAAAACATGTAAAGGGTGCATGGAAGTGCTAACAGAGACTCTTTGTTGCAACTTTATAGTAAACCGAACAATAACTGGCATATTCAAGTTAAAAGAATTGAAAGAATAATGAACATGGCTTACAAACTTGGGTGAGAACGATGTGACACTCAGGAAAACATCTAAAAGACAAATTCATAAATGCGGTTAGGCCAAAACCGGACTAAATCCTGCCATGCGACTGATATTCCTTGATGTAGAAGTAAATATAACTGTGGCACACACGCATACATGCACACAAAAACTATGGCACAAACAAGTGGAAATATGCAAATAAACATGCATGCATGCAGACATTAAAAGATTAATATAACAGAGATGTCTACTGATGATTTGTAAGATGTTATCGCAGGTAGGACAACTGCCAATTCTATGGCTTGTGGCCACCAGCGACTGCTTTCTCACCACAGT
Source organism: Agapanthus africanus (assembly GCA_030015575.1). NCBI lineage: Eukaryota > Viridiplantae > Streptophyta > Magnoliopsida > Asparagales > Amaryllidaceae > Agapanthus > Agapanthus africanus. The sequence continues at coordinate 295,524,664 of CM057351.1, forward strand.
AAAAATAATGAGGGACTATAACATATCATGAATTCGATATGCACCGTGATTTCATAGCATATGTCTATTAACCTATAATGTACAAGTTCTCGGCGTTGATTGCAGAGGTGCATACAGTCTGAACTAGTAAATATACGTAAGAAGGAAAAAGAAGAAACGATTCATAAATATGGTTGGGCCAGAAACAGACTTAGTCACTGGATGACATATAACTGATATTCCTTGATGTAGAAGTCAATACACCTTTGATAACAAACTCATTCTTTTTTGGGAGATATATGAATAACCGACTCTGACCCTCAGCATTCCATTGAACACATGGAAATCCATCGTATCTCATATCCAGCCACCTCACTTCACCGATCCTATGATCGCCCTCTGGAGGACGCACAACCCTAGCCGTAGCCCCAGCCCCAGCCCCAGCCCCAACCCTAGCCCTAGCCGCAGCCCAGCCTTAGCCCCAGCCCGCAGCCCCAGCCGCACCCAATAAAAAATTTGATAAATTGACCCTTCCCCGACCCCGACCCCGAACCCGACCCCGCAGCCCAGCCCCTGCCCCAACCCTAACCCGACCCAGCAGCCCAGCCCCAGCCCAACCCCAACTCACGCGCCATGAACCCTAAGCCCAAAATAATCCAATAAATTCTTTAACTTACCTCGAGATTTACTCACCTGAACGGCTGCTGGGCCTGGGGCGACGACCTGAACGGCGGTGGCGACGACCTGAACCGCGGTGGCGACGAGAACTGCAGTGGCGATGAAACCGGCGGTGGCGACGAGGAGAACAACCTTGGCGACGACGGCGTGGCGATTTGGGGCTTATTTTCGCGCGCGATCGAGAGAGAGAGAAGGAAGTGAGCGTAGGTGATCGATCTGGGATTTTGTTAAATCGATATTTACTTGCCCCTACGGACATATCCGTAGGTCCTTTGTTTGCGCCTCCGTAGGGGCAAACACCTAATTAAGAATTAATATTTTTATTCTTGGACGTCTTTGCCCGTAGGGGCAACCTTTTAGACCTACGGATTAATCCGTAGGGCCAAGTTATTTCTGCCCCTACGGATTACAATATCCGTAGGGGCAACCCCCTATTTTACTAGTGGAATTCTAAGATCTCTTTTAACGAATAACAACTAGAATAAAGCAAAATTAAATAGCAATAGAAGAGATTTAACATGGAAAACCCAAACGGGAAAAACCACACGGAAAGGGGAAAAAACTTTATTAGAACTTTAGAGAAAACTTTACAGAAAATTACAAACCCTCTCCTTTAAAATCTCCGACGAGATCTACCTTCTTCTCTCTTGAAGTTCTTTTTAATGGCCTTCTTAATCTCGAGCCGTCTTTTCGCCTCCCTTAAACCTTATGGTCAAGCCCTCTTTAAAAATTAATCCCAGCATCCTATTTATACCTGAAACAAATCTGAGTTATAATAAGAGTTCCTTATTTAGGGAAACTGCTCCGTTCGACCCAAAATTCTTTGAGCCGGCTCAACATAAATATGAACCGTCTAATATGAACAGAGAAGAATCGCTAATTTTAGATAGATTGTGAGACGTCTCAATATTACCTTGAGCCGTCTTAGAATAGGGTTGAGCTGGCTCAAGATTGTCATCAGCTGTCTCAACATCTATACAAGATATCTTCACAACAATCTCTACCTTGGTTTGTATATTCTTATAACCACCTTGAAAATTTGCAGCCTTCGTCTTATACTCCTTAGTTTTTCCTTAATTCTCCCGTTTCCCTTTCCGGCATAGCCTAAAACATGAAACTACGAACCGTCACAAATTTTCCTTAATAATGCGAAACTGATGCGACCCTCTTACTGAGATCACAAACCTTCTCACATTTGAGTATTTGAAGAGAAGCCTAAGCTGACTTGAACTTCTCCATAGGAATAACTTTTGTTAGCATGCTCGCCGCCGGATTCGCTTAAGTATCGATTTTAATCAAATCAACCTTCTTTTCAGCCTACTCTCTTATCTTGTGATACTGTACATTGATGTGTTTCGTTCGACTGTGGTATACCTGATTCTTCTCCAGGTGAATGGCGCTTTAACTGTCTCAAAACAAAGGAACCGACCCTCTCGAATACGAACTCGCAAACTAAACCTTTTAACCACAAGGTTTCCTTCGATATTTCTACTGCTGCCATGTATTCTGCCTCCGTCGTTGATAACGCCATAGTATCCTAAAGTGTTGACCTCCAACCTACAGGAGATTCTGCAACTGTATATACATAGTCTGTAATTGATCTTCTCTTGTCCAAATCACCAACGTAATCAGCATCTATATATCACTGCAACTGGCTCGATTTATTTTTTGACTTGCGAAAAAGCAAACCAAGATCTTTTCTTCCTTTCAGATACCGAAGTATCCACTTTACAGCCTCCCAATGGAGCTTTCCTGGATTTGACATGTATCGACTAACCAGACTTACCGCATAAGATATATCTGGACGCGTGCATACAATAACGTACATAAGTGATCCCGTCGCGATTGCATATGGTACTTGAGATATCTTTTGCTCCTCCTCTAATTTCGAACACTCTTTGAGGGATAACTTAAAATGACCAGCGGCATGGGTACTCACTTATCTTGAGTCCTTCATGCTGAATCTCTCCAACACTTTCTCAATATGCTTTCTTTAGGATAGCCATAACTTTCCAGCCTTCCTATCTCGAAAAATTGTCATCCTCAGAATTTTCTTTGTTTCACCTAAATGCTTTATGTCAAATTGTGCACTAAATGAAGTTTTGAGCGCCTTTATTTCCTCCATGCTCTTAGCAGCAATTAACATGTCATCGACATATACACTACTACAAATAGGGGTTTCCCCCTACGGATAAATCCCTAGGAGCAAAACACTGCCCCTATTGCTATAGCCGTAGGGGCACGAAAATACGCCGTAGGTGCACACGCCGCAGGTGCAGGTCTTAGCCTTAAACATGCCCCTACGGTTAAATACTTGCCCCTACGGCTTAATGCATAGGTCCATCTGTCCCTACGAATTACACTGTAGGGACAAAATAGTTATTTAATTTATCGGTTTATAAAATAAAATAGTTGGCCCTACGTATAAGTCCGTAGAGCCAAATAGATGCCCTTACGGCTCTATGCATAGGTCCAGATGTGTAGGGGCAAAATATCAGCTAGCCTGATATATTGTCCCTACGGATAACTATGTAGGGGCATGTGTATGCCCCTACGGTCAAATCCGTAGGGACAAGTCTAACCCCTCTTACTGAGATCATAGGGGAAAAATATCAGGTATCCTGATATTTTGTCCCTACGGATATATGTGTAGGGGTAACCTTTCAACCTACGGATTAAACGGTAGGTGCAAACTTTGGCCCTACGGATTAATCCGTAGGTACATATTATCAGTTTTTTTTAAAAGGGCTGCTTGTTTTTTCCTCGCCCTGTGCACAATAATATATACATCATATATAAAAGTAATCAACACGCAGAATATATGCCGCAGTATTCATAATCAACAACTCACGCATAATATATAAAAGAAATCAACAAGCAGAATACGATATCAATCTAAATCAATATGAACACGCAAACACCACCAATATCAATATCGTCCAAAATTTATACAATATGTATCATATAAGTAAATACACGTTTAAAATATAAGAATCAAAAAGCTACCCTAGCTCGGTCCAGCTCCACTTCTGATAAACTCCGTAATCTGGCGCGCCTGCTCCTCGGATATACCCTGAGTCAACATCTCGAGCAATGCGGTGTGTACGGGAGTCTGAGCGGGCTGTGGAGCTGTAGGAGTGGTCTACGCAACCGTCGCCAAAGTAGTGGGTTGCGGAGCCGCAGCTGCGGGAGTCTGAGCGGGCTGTGGAGCTATAGGAGTGATCCGCGCAACCGCAGCCGAGGTAGTGGCTTGTGGAGCCGCAGCCGAAGGAGATGCATGTGGAGGCTCAGCCGAAGTACCCTGTTATGTCTGTTCAGTTTTGTGTGTAATAAACGAGTAAGAACTGTGTATTAGTCGAATTCGTATCATTATCAGGTTATGTAAGTTTGATTAATCATACATACATACTGTGTATTAGTTTGGAAAACCGTAGTTTATTTTAATTAGACAGTTCTATGTATATATGATTAATCAAAGCTAAGTCTACAACCAAATAAGCTCAGGTTACGTACTAATATTGGATATGTTTCTATCTATAATATGACATAATATTTTACTATTAAGTAGTATACATACCAACATCTCCTTCAACTCCTGGACGGTGGCCTTCAAGGTGTCCAGTTCTTGCTCGAAACGCCGCTTACGGGAGATAGAGAAAGTAACCGCCGGAGCGGAGTCCAACCTCATATGGGCCCTACCAGGACCCAGTCCCCGGCCTCTCTCCCAACCTCCATGGTGCCCTCCGTGTGTGGCATCTAGGACTGGGGTCAGCAGCATCAGATCGTTCTGTCCAGTAAAATCGATCCCCGATGCCTCTGCCTACTCAACCACCCGCTCCTACACCCACATTAACCAATAAAATATAAATATATCTTTTAAATTTGAACCTTTCAAAACAAAAATTTCAAATAGGGGTTGAATAAATATTAACACTTACGCAATACTCCTGGGTAGCGGTGTCGGGGTATCGAAGCTCGCCCGTGGCAGGATCTGTCGAGGTGTCGTGGATGGCAAGGTGCGCGGACAGCACGCTCGGTATACCACCCTGCGCCAGGGGTCTGAGCACTCTGCAATTTGCCGAAAATTTACATATATTAGAAAATAACTCTTAATATTACATTATATCACAGTAGGTCTATTGTAATTTACCGATAACTCCATGGCACGAGTAATATTTCTCGAGCCACCTGTATAAGTGGAGCGACCCCTCTTCGCCGACTTCCTATTCTCTTTATTTTGATCGGCCTATTTCTGCACAACACATTCAGATTTAGTTTTCTAATTAAGCAACACAAAAATATAAATTATATACTAAACAATGAACTACATTTAAAATATATATCTGTTTGCGCTGAGAGTCGAAATATTAGCACAATAGAGGCCATGTATCTACGTCGACTCTCGCAAAGGCCGGAGTATGTAGGAGGGCCGCTCTCTCTGCCTCGGGGGTCGTCATCCACAGGGAATAGCAGTCGATCTTCAGCTCATTCCTATTGTATCGGACCTTCGATTGCATGTTCTTCATCAGGCCATGGTACAGAGCGTGAAGATCGAGCACCCTCCCAGGTTGATCAGGGTCGGGTACCGGCTGAAAATCGTAATCCAACTGAAAATACAAAAAAAACAATGTTATTAAATTGCAAGTGTTAATAATAAATATATTGGATAAATCAAATGAAAATATATATTAATACCCGAGCCTGATCCCAGAAGAGGGCGAATGAGCGCCGGTGCTGGTCGCCCCACTCAACATGAAGTGGATAGTTCTTCACGAGGAGGCTCTCATCCCATATATACCGGCCGAACCTCTCAGCATAATCGTCGGTATAGCGATAATCAGGGGTAAAAAAGAGGGGGAATGCTGCCTCCCCGCTAGCTCTGTCGGGCCTCAGCCTGTGGGACTAATTCGGGCCTCGAGTCTCCCTCTCGGGATGGGGAGGCCCTGCGTCTACAAGAAATATCAAGACAATCAATATTAAGACAAAGTGGTATTAAGAAATCAAGGTTTAACGAAAATTGAAGTGTGATATATACCTCCGGCGACAGAAGCACGAGCCTGGGCCTAGGCAGCACGAGCGGGACGATAGTTCCTCCGGTGAGGAACAACCGGTGATCCGGACGTGGACGCATCTCCAACTAGAAAATAAATATCGATAAAATTACATGAAGTTCATGTTTATTCTTAAAGGATATGTAAAATGAATAAATATTTTATATTTATTCATACAAATCTGCAGACTGAGCAGAGGGTATGGAAGTGACGGGAGTGGCCCTTGCACCAGACGAGGACGCACCACCTATAATTAGACAATCAAATATCAGCTATATAAGTATTTGCAAAAAGAATGCGTATATCAATAATATAATATTCTAAATCAACATTTATACACTATAGGATATATAAACATACCCGCAGGTGCGGTGGTGGGCTCTGCCGAAAATGTGAAGGCACCACCTACAGCTCGAGATGTAAGTACGTAAGAGCAAAAAGAATGTATGTATATTTATGATATAGCATTATAAATCAATATACAGACACTATATGATATATAAACATACCTGGAGGTGCGGGAGTGGCCTCTGTCCCTGATGTGGACGCATCACCAACAGCTAGACAATCAAACATTGACAATGTAAGTAATTTTGACATGAACATGCATGTATATCTATAATATTACATTCAAAATGAATATGCGTGCAATATACCTGGATGTGTGTCAAAGTCCACATGGAAGGAGGCATTAGAAGGGGTCTCCGATCGGGGTGCAAGACCGGCCCTCTGAAGCTCCCTACGCAGCTCTCCGGCCGGCAGAACCGCTCTGCCTCTGCCGGTGCCGCGGCTAGAGCTCCTGCCGCCCCTCGCTGCTCCTGTCATCGTCATCAAATCTAGATAAAACGGTTCGTGGACTCATTAGACAATCATTACAAGCATTGACTATATATATATAGATCGTAAAATGTGAAGTAATAATATAACATTACTGATAACCTTTTTCGTTTCGTGGGCGCATTAGACATATCTACTTGGATTTCATCATCGATATCATTTCTAATCCACGTAACTTCATGATCAGCCGAAGACAACCCGACTTTCGAAACAGACAGTAGGAGCACTCTAAGTCTTCTCTCTTCTTCATCCTCATCGCTGTCCTCGAATTCTGGGACATCGTAGACATCCCTGGGTTTCCAACGGCATACGACACTCTATCCTGGATGCTTCAAACACTGTGAGTAGTATACTTTGAACGCTTGGTTCGGAAAGATAAACGGATCTTCCTGACTGTAAAATCGAAGTGTGTTCACATTGGTCAATCCATATTCATCTTTCCAAGTCCCGAGATTGCTTCTCCACTTATCCATATCGGTTCGCGTATCGTACCAAGTACACTGAAATATATAAAAGGGTTCTGATCGTCCGAGATATTGGATGCCAAGTATACAATTTAAGTATCCATAATAAATCACACCATCCGATCCCACCGTCGCAATCCCACTATTCTAAGTGGTAATGTTTCTATGTCCTTAACTTCAAATTTGTATTCAAGGACACCAAATCCTTTATAATATGCAACCTCCATACTAGGAAACTGAGCTAAACATCTTGAATCACTCTCTAATGATGCAGACAAGTTCGGATCATGGATCTAACAAAACAAATTTTACGACAAATACATAACGATATAAGTTTAGATTAAAACTGATAGCAATAACATGTTATTCGAATAACTTACTGTTAGTAGTATGTATGCCCTAGAGGCCAGTATTGTACAGATGATGTATATTATATTGGATGCTTGGACATATATAGAGATGACTTTCTTGCTCGACATGATAGTATGCTATCTGGTTGACCTTTATCTTAACATGTACACTTGTCTCTTTATACTGTCTTATAGTTACATGTTGGTAAAGCCCTTAGGATGTGTACTTGACTACCTGGACTATGATGTAGATCATACTAGTGGGGACATGGTAGTCTATAAGTACATCCTTCAAGGTCCCTAGTCGTGGGTGTATCGAGACGGGGCATCGATATACCAGAGTAGACTAGCGTATACGCTTCTCGACCCATGTGATGGGCGATGGATGATCCCATATCCATTGGTGTTTGACATCAGAGATGGTATACGGGTGCTCAGTGGAGACTGAGTACACTGGACGGACTCGTCGAGAACTCCCAGATGGTATTATACCTCACGTCAGATGGCAGTTCTCAGGTGACACTAGTACAGGTTAGTCTGTAGACCCGAGATCGTCATAGAGTCTTGTGTGATTCCCACTGTGCTTTGATCTCCACCTTACCACGTCCATGAGGGCGTGCAAAACGGTGGTCTTTGGGTACAGTCCCGAGTCACATGGAGGCAATGAGCGATAGGAGGGGTTTCGTCTCTCCCGGTATTGGGAGTTGATGTTGCGCTGTGCTCGATTGGCCGTAACAGGGAAGTCCCTGGCCAGGGCTGATCAGAGATTTACTGGTAAGTGTTACCAGTAGTTTCTCGACCCGTTATGAGCCTCACATCGGCACGACTTATCGGTTATTGGGGTCTGACGTTTACCACCCCTAGACTTGATATGCGACATATCAGACGAAGAGACCGGACTGTACGGTAAGTGTTACTGGTCGGATTCGCAGGAGTGTGAGCGGGCTAGCTCGTCGATCTTCTGATCGCTCAATACCCGGGTGGTCGTTACGTTTAGCAGACCGCTTGCGGCTTGTAGGTGCTTGATATGATCATCATCTGCTACCGGCGTATTGACGAGTCTTTAGAGTCCTACACAGAGGTTTCCTAGCTCAAGCGAAACGAAATAGGAGCGCATATGAGATATGTGCAGGACCGAGAATGATGTGTGTATGTGATACCGCATTTCATTCTCGCGATATATGTTTCGATTGGTTATATTCGATATGACCTAGTTATCGAATCATTGATTCGATAAATCGATGCATAGAATACTAGTCGGTTATGTGCGACATGACCGGATCATTGAATCAAGTGTTGATTTAATGATTTAATGTATAATTATATATTTGATATATTACTTTGCATTAACTAGTATTGGTTCACTTTAAACGGATTTTTCTCACCTGATGCATATTGTATATGTGATATACTTTTGTATACATATTTGTATCATGTTTGATGATACATGATCTTGTTGTTAAGTATAAAGAATTAAACCATGGTTAAAAGTTGATTAGGGTTTTGCATTTTCATCTATTTATTTATTTGTTTGTTTGAAAAGAATTATGATGAGAATGGTGGCTCTTTTTGTTTTAAGTTGAAGCTTCATGAAGCTTTGACTTTTGTAACCATCCTTATCTTCATACTTAACCCTAACCCTCTCTAGTGACCATGGTTTATTCTCTACACTTAACCTAGGTTAGAACATGATAAGTATTTGTTTTTATTATTCTTTTTAACAATACTTATCATATTCTTTCTTCTTGCTCTCCTTCTTCTTCAAGAGAGAAAACTAGTTGCCATCAATGGTAACATGAGCAAAAGTGAGTGAAATCCAAATCTAAAGTGTAGCCACCTCATATTTCTTCATCCTCTACCTCTTGCCAAGTTGTTTTGGGTGTTTACTTCACAAGTTTCACAAGTTTGTGAAGTCGGAGCTTGAACTAGTGCAACCTCGACGTAGATCGTCTTTGACACAAAGCCGACGACCTATTCCGCACATTATTCCGATGAAGCCGACGAATGAGTCGAGGGTTCGTGATGGACAGCGAGGGCATGATCACGTGGAGCTAAGGAGGTGGAAATCCGGATCTACAAAGGTTGTAGCATCTAACCCATAGTTAAGTAGTTAACTAGTTTTCCGTTTCGCCTAAACATCTAGTCTAAAGATCCGTAGTCTAGGGTTTCTCGGCACCAAAAATTTTAAATTGGCATGTCCGATGCCTTGTGAGACCTTACTAGAGTGCCTAGGAACCTTTCACTTACATGATCTGCAACCCAATCGCAAAAATTATCCTGATGATATTTTTCCAATCGTTCATCGTTCCAATCAGGATGCCCCTCACGTACCTCGTTAAAATGAATTCTGTTCTCGACAATAAATTATGACATTAATATTATATCATTTCATACACACACAAACACAAATATAACAATTAATCCAAAAAAACTTACTCTCTAATTTTTTTCAAGACGTGCGCTATTGAGCAAGATAAACCGGTATATCTTGTTGATAAACATAGTGTCTATAGTGTCTACCCTCTTATAATCGGTTTTACTATATGGCCCGTCTTGAATTCTTCGAGGTCGGTTAAGTCTCGTCTCAATGTTCTCGTCCAGATAGAGGGAACATAATGTGGTTGTTTCATCTAGAAGATAATCTTGCATGATAGAACCCTCTGGTCAATTTCTATTTCGTATATACTTTTTAAGAGTGTAGAGGTACCTAAAGAAAATATGTTGAATAAATAAATACGGGCATACAAGATAACAATAATTTTAGAAATTGCGCGAAACGAAAAATTCCACGTACCTCTCGACGGGATACATCCATCAATATTGTACCGGTCCGGCTAACTTAGCCTCAGTTGCAAGATGAACCGTCAGGTGTATTATGGTATCGAAGAATGACGGTGGGAAAATACGCTCAAACTTGCAAAGTATCAACGCAATAGAATTTTATAGTTTCTCCAGCGTCACAACATCCAGTGTTTTAGCGCATAACTCTCTGAAAAAACAATATAGTTCGTTGATTACTAGACCAACCGATTCGGGGAGGGAAGTCCTGAGGGCTAATGGGAGAAGGTGCTCCATGATAACTTGGTGATCATGACTTTTCAGCCCATCGATCTTGCCTTTCACAATTTTTATCTTCTTGCTGAAAGAATCTGAGAAACCTGTGGGAACTTTCAAATCATGCAACACCTGCAGGAATCTTTTCTTCTCCGGTTGTGACATATGATAAGCGGCATTGGGAAGTACAAACTTGCCTGGTTTACCCTCTACCAGTTTAGGATGCAATTCACTTCTAATTTCCCAGTCCTGTAGATCCATCCGAATATTGAGGTTGTCTTTCGATTTCCCGTCTTTACAAATAAGCAAGTTGAGTACGTGCTCGGATACTTTCTTCTCTATGTGCATGACGTCCAGACAATGACGCACTAAATTTGTTGACCATTACGGAAGCTCGAAGAAAATGCTTAACTTGTTCCAGAATGTTGGTTTGACCTGTTTTGTCGGATCCATCCCGAAGGTCACATTATCGTAACCATCCAACTGAGCAGTTACGTCCTCTCCGGACAATGGGGCTGGAGGTCCAAGAAGCTCCTGATGAACATCAAAGTGAACAACATCTAACCTGTAGGGGTAGTCTAGAGGCAGGAAACGTCGATGGCCGCAATAACAAACCTTCCTGCTAAAATTTAAGAATTTCGATATTGTATGTTGATGGCAATGAGGACATGCTTTGTGACCATGTACGGGCCAACCTGATAGCATTCCATAAACAGGAAAGTCATTAATTGTCCACATTAAATCCGCACGCAGTATGAAGGTTGTATTTGTGTTTGCATCGTAAGTCTCTACACCATCAATGAATAGAGATTTTAACTCCTCGATCAGAGGTCGGAGATATACGTCAATATTGTTTCCCGGTGAGTTTGGTCCGTCGATAAGAAGAGGCATCATAAAGTATGATTGGTCCATAACCAACCAAGGTGACAGATTATAAACTATCATTACAACGGGCCATGTGCTGTGGCTTCCAGCTATATAGTTGAATGGGCAGAACCCATCACTAGCCAGTCCGAGCCTGACATTGCGAGGATCGCTACTGAATATTGCGTGCCTCCTATCGAAATCCTTCCATGCCGGTGAATCTCTTGGATGAATCATTTTTCCATCTTCACTTGGAGGAGTACGGTGATGCCAAATCATTGCCTCGGCTGTTTTCTTGCACCTGAATAGCCTCTGCAGCCTCTGTGTTATGGAAAAGTATCGTGCTATCTTGACATGTATATCGGGCTTCTTATCAGAATCTTTTGGCTTATACCTGGCCTCTCCGCATGTTGGACACTCTTTCAAATCTGAATTCTCTTTCCGGTACACCATGCAATTTTTAGGACATGCTTGAATCTTCTCACACTTCAGACCCAAATCAGACATCATCTTCTGGGCTCCGTACTAGCTATCGGGCATGTTATTTCCCGGGGGCATAGAATCTCTCAAGAACAAAAGAAGCATTGTGAATGACTTGTTGCTCCATCCATTTAGGCACTTAATTTGGAAAAGTTGGACGAACCATGAGAGGGTAGAATGCTTTGCATTCTTATAAATTGGTTTTCTAGCATCATTCATGAAATTTTCATACTTATCCACACGCGGTCCTTGACCGGAAGAAATGTCATCTTTGGTACGAATAGATTCACCTAGGACAGCCTTTACCATATTCTCCATTTCTTCTGATGGAAAGAAATTACAGTCTTCTTCTTCTGCTGCATTACCTTCTTCTCCTTCTTCTTCTGCAGCATTATCATCTACTCCTTCTTCTGCCGCATTACTGTGTTCTTCTCCTTCCCCGTGATATAGCCAAGTTGTATAAAGTCTAGTAAAACCATGTTTAACGATATGAAGCTCTGCAAATTATACCTTCTACCGGTACTTATTCCCACATCTATCGCACGGGCAGAGAATCTTCTCTATCACGATCTTGTTATGTGCGTGTGAAAATTCAATAAAAGCAGCAACTCCTACGACAAACTTAGGTTGCATACGTTGTTGCCAGTCAACATACATCCAGTCCTTAACTCTGACATACTCATGGGCCATGTTAGACTGTATAACATATAAATTATAGGTTATGATGACTATATTGAGAAATCTAAGAACGAGATGGTTACTGACAAAGGAGAAAATCCGTGTATATGCTTTGTATGTGCGTTTTTCGTTGAAAAGAATAAATTATCGATAATCAAAGTTAGATTTGAGGATACCCATGTATGAGTTGTATTCTATATATGTGCGTTTCAATTTATGATTTTGCTTATGTGTAGGGTTGTTAGTGTGTATGTGTTGTGTGTGCGTTTGTTGTGTATTCGTGTTGTATGTGTGTGTTTCGGCTATCGAGGGTAAGGCTTCTATCCCATTAAGAATGTATAGAGCAGACACCCATTCGCTTGTGCTTTCAACCGTTTCGAGTAAATTTCGGCAGCACCTCCCCGCTGTTCTCCGAGTACACTGTAATAGAATAAATAATCATTTCAAAGCTGTGAAACAACGTTGAAATAAACATCTAATCTATCTTTGTACACGGAGAACCAGCGGAAAAGTACCGGCGAAATATCTCGAAACGGATGAAAACACAAGTGAATGCAGATGTTTGCTTTATACATTCCTAACTTGTCCACACGGGACAAATCTATCGGTTATCATACGATTGAATCTTCTCGTCACATAGACTACACGACGGTTGTTAGTACCGAGCTATACCGTCAGATATTTAATAACCTTCGTATAGTTCTATGTCACGACGAACATCGAACGTATGTTAACCGATAGACGGGGACTAAGTGGCCCTTTGAGTTTCATATATGAGTATCGATGAGAATATGAAAGTTTTCTATTATCATCGAGTATCATATATTGGTTTTAACTTGAACATTTAACATGAATAGGTTTAACGTTTACGTTTCGTTATTAAGGGTTTGAAATTTCAAGTTTAGGGTAAATTTTTCTTGCGTTTACGGTAAAGTTGTACGTTTACATTATCATCGAGTATATACTGAATGAACTAGTGCACTATAAACCCTAACCCTAAATAACCCAAATTAACCTAATTAACCACAATTAACTATAATCATTACCCTAACACAAATTTACCCAAATTAACCTAATTAACCCTAATCAACACCCTAACCGTTTCAAATTATCACTAATTAACCCAAATTAACCATACCCTCTAATTAACCCAAATTAATCCTATCCTCTAACCCTAAACCTGAACCAAACCCTAACCCTAACCCTAACTACCCTAAACATAAGCCCAACTAATTAACCCTAACCCTAACCCTAGCCCCAACCCCAACCGAACCCTGACCCTAACCCCGACCCCAACCCCAACCCCTACCGAATCCTAACCCCAGCCCCAGCCCCAGCCCCACCCCAACCCCAACCGAACCCTAACCCCAGCCCCAACTGAACCCCAGCCCCAGCCCCAAACAAACCCCAACCCCAACCCCAACCGAACCCTAACCCCAACCGAACCCTAACCCTAACCCTAACCTAAACCTAAACTGAACCCGATGCCTAACCCTAACCTTCACCCCTACCCAAACCCTGAACCCTGAACCCTAGCCCTAACATCATCAAAATTATAAATAATTGGAGATTTACTAACCTGTAGCGGGCGGTGGAGGAGACCGGTGGTCGACGACGCAATCGGCAACGAGTCGCGGGCTGTGGCGACGAGGAAGTCGACGAGGAAGTTTTGGGAATGAGGGCGGTGGCGGGCCGTGGGCGGAGGGCGGTGGAGAAGAGGAAAAAATTGGAGGCGCGGGAACGAGATTGAGACGCGGGAGAGATTGAGAGAGAGAATTATGGGAACGAGATCGAGGCGTAGGTCTTTTCTGTGCCCTTTTTTTTATTAAATACCCATTTATATGCCTCTACGGACTTAAACGTAGGTCATTTTTTTGTAGCTCAGTAGGGCCAAACAACAAATTATGATTTAATATTTTTAAATTAAAACGTAGGGTACCGTAGGGACAACCATGGGGACCTACGGACTTATCCGTAGGGGCAAGAAAACGTTGCCCCTACGGATTCCTGTGTCCGTAGGGGCAACCCTATATTGTAGTAGTGATAGGAGTAGATATATCAACGAGCCATCTTTAAACCGCTTCGAGTACAAGCAACTGTCTTACTCACATCGAGAGTAGTTGGTCTTCATCATAAAAGATTGAAGCACTTGTATCGCTTCCTTGGAGATAGTTTCAACCCATATAGAGATATCTTGAGTTCACATACGTGTTCCTTGAATTGTCCTAGATGGAGGGTGAATAGGACTAAACAACCAATATGCCCAAATAAAAATTCATACTTGCTACAAGATATCACAATTGTAAAAGCTTACACAAAAAGACAGCTAATTATGGGAAAGGTGTAAGCAAGACTATATATGTATACAAATCATGTAGCAAGAACCAATAAGCATGAATGAGCAAAAAAGCAATAACAGGATGCAATTTCTAGTAAGAGTATAAAGCAAGAGTTTAGAGAAATTGCAAACGTAGACATAAGATTTTTACAGTGGTTCGACCATCGATAACGTCTCGGTCCCTAGTCTACTTTCTTTAGGCCCGCAAGCCCGTTCCCTTTATCTTCTCAACACGTCTTCTCCGAGACTACATGTTGCTTGCCACTACGAACAACACAAACGCCCCACTTCTGGTTAGAGTCAAACCTTATAACTCACTCTTATCACTTACAAAGACACTCTTGCACTTTAAAGTTCTCACATAAAGAAAGAAGAGGAAAAATACATGCACAATACTCTCAAAAGAGTTTTACAAGATTGCTCACTAATACTCAAGAAGTATGGATGATCAAAGAATAGCTCTTGAATTTTTTTGAGTGTGTGAGAGAGATGATATAATCAAACTCAAGTTTTTTCTCACAAGGGATGAGAAAATCACTTTAGAACTTTTGGGAATTTTATCAAGTGATTACTACAGAAAAATCCATAGGAAAAGCTATTTATAGCATTTAGAAAGAAATTAGTTGTTATTGCCAAGCTGGCAGAAAAAACATCGACAGACGTCTGAAGCCAAAAACCGCAGATGTCTGAAGTTTAAACAATAAAAGTCCAACGGTTATAAATGACTATATTTTTGAAATATTTTCAACTACAGACGTCTGCATCCATATCTTCAGACATCTGACTCTCATTTTAAAGATTTGCAAGTAAAAGACCATAGACTCGGCAGATGTTTGATGAGTAATTCTCAGACGTCTGAAGAACCAAAAAATCCTTTTCCAAATATTTCATCAAACATCTGTACATTGACAATCAGACGTCTGGATCTTCTCTGTTAGAAATGGCAATAAGGGCCAGAGAAAAGGAAGACGTCTGAAGTGTCCCATTCAGACGTATGAAGAACAAAAAATAATTTTATAAAACCCTTATCAGACGTCTGCATGCTTCTCTTCAGACGTTTGTCTCTCTTCTCTGTTTCAAGACAAAGAAAAGTCAGACATCTTAAGCTTTGCATGCAAACTTCTGAGTGAGCACATAAACTGATATTTTAGGTTTTTATAAAATATAAAATTTTGAAATCGAAAATCCCGATATTTATGCAATGTAAAACATTTGTGCATGTATATGTGAGTGTTCAAGAGCTACTACTTGATAATACCATATACTTAGAGTGCTTAAAATGATCCTATTAGATTTGACCGCTTTTGTAGGCTTCATTATGCGACTCTTCGTCTCGAGCTCTTGACCCTTGGAATTTCGCTTGAACTTTGAAACACGCCACTTATGAGTGTGTTGGATATGTATGCCCTAGAGGCCTGTATTATATAGGATGCTAGGGATATATATGTTGGATATGTATGCCCTAAAGGACTATATCGTATATGATGCTGGGGATATGTATGTACAGGACAATCTTGCTTAGTTATGTGGTATAGTATTTGAGTTGTTTTTATTTGAACATGTGTATATGTTTATCTTACTGTCTTATATTGCATATACATATTGATAAAGACTCGTTATAGTAGTATACTATTTTGGTTTGTCTTTATCTTAACATGTGCATATGCTATACTCGATATCACATATGGCGGATACATGTTGATAAAACCCGTAGGATTTTGCTTGACTACCAGCGTTATGATGGCGATCATACTTGTGGGAGCTGGATAGTTGATAAGCACATCCTTAAAGGTCCCAAGTCACAGGAGTATCGAGACTGGGCATTAATATTCTAAAGTAGACTTGTGTATACTTTTCTAGACCCCGACGAGGGGCGATAGTTGGTGTCACAGCCATTGGCGTGATCACCTAAGATTGTATACAGGTGCTCACTATGGGTGAGTGCACTGGACGGACTCGCTGAGTGCCTCTAGATGGTATTATACCTATCGTCGGATAGCAGTTCTCAGGTGACATGAGTACAGATTAGTCTTTAGACCTAAGATCATCATTTGTATCATGTGAGTTCCCACTGTTCTTTGATCACTACCCTACCACGACTCTACTGAGTCGTGCAAATAGGTTTTGGTTGGGTACAGTCCCGAGCCACATGGAGGCAGGGAGTGATTGTCGGGGATTCGTCTCTCCCGGTATTGGAAATCGATATCGCACTGTGTCCGGTTGGCCAGAACCATAAGACCTTGGACAAGGTTGTTGAGATTTACCGTTGATTAGATTAGTAGTTTCTCGGATCGGTCCAGAGCCAAATCGACACGAATTATCAGGTTATTAGGGGTCTGACGTTTACCACCCACTTAGACCTGGTATGCGATACTCTTAGACGACGAGACCGGACTGTACGGAGATTGCCACGGATAGGCTCAGTAAGGGTGTAACGACTCTGAATTTACTGTATAGAATTTTTCAGTTTAATATACAGAAATGAGTTATACAGCCTGAGATTGAGTTATAAGTTAACTTTGTTAAATGGCAAGAAGCAACTTGTAGCTCACTGGTAAAACCCTTGCACTGCTGTGACGTAGCCTCTGTGTTCGATCCCCATCAGACACATTATTTTTCTGATTTTTTCTTTTTAATCATTTGGAAGCCCAAAAGTTTACACGTGCAATACACATAAAAATGAAAAGACAGAAAAATTAAAATGTGCAAAAGGGTTTAAACACCGACTTGTACACGTGACACAAATCTAGCGACTCAACTCCTCTAATCGACCAGTGGAAATACCATAATGGTCGGTGCCGATGGTTCAACCATGGCAAATGATGCACGGGCTTTGCACACTTGACTTTTCTCCTACCCCTAACTCTCCTGCACTGTTTGATTTCTCTACAATCAAATAGAGACATTTTATTTCACCATTTATTATCTTTTTAATGCATTTTAATTCACCATTTTAATTCCAAAACCCTAATTCTACACTATAAATACCACCCACACTTTGGCTCAGCATCATTTTGAAATTTCTAGCTAAAACTCTAAAAAATTCTCTAAGTACAAGTGGAGTAAAAAGGAGTTAGCAAGCGGTCAAATTTCAGCGAAGGATCGAAACTATTCCGGCACTCCCGCGATGCCACGACGACAACCCTCTCTTCTTATATCTTTCTTTAAGCCTCCTAACTTATAAGTCCCTTCCAATATTATTTTCTCTTCTTTGAAAATCCATTTTAAAACGAATATCGGTAAGTGGAGTTAATACCGATATCTATTTGCTAAACCCTAAAAATTCCCATTTTTCTTACTTATTTTTCATCCAAATTTTACAAAATAATTGTAATCTTAATTATAAATGTTTAAAATAAATTTTAACCTAGAATTCCATGCAAAATAACTTTAACTTAAGTTTTTCGTTAAAATACAATGAATTTTAAATATTACCTCTTTTAGTATCGCTTAAACATACCTTAGAAAAACTTCATGGGGGTAACGACCTACCCCTAAAATACACTCTTATTCCATAGCATGATACCTTTTGTGTGAATTTTGGTTACGAAGAAAATATTAAATTAAAATACCACTCATTTTAAAAATGGTTTTCTTTTAAAACAATATTCTTAATTCCTTTGCGAATATGCCTCTACAACCCTCTTTAGGAAACATGCTATTGGATGGTGTGGATTGTCGCACATCCTTGGGCTAGTAGAGCGAGATGCAGACCTCCTCATGGAGCATTCGATTTCAAAAGGTTTTAAATACGGTTTTTAAGAAAAACACATTTTTCTACTAAATAAAATTTAATTTTTAATAATTATATAAAAATTACAAAAATTCATATATTTTCAAAATATAATAAACTTACATTTTTTTAAAATGAAAAAATTATAAGTTGCACTAAAATACCATTAAGATACCAACAAAGGACAAGTTTTACAATAAAATACCATGACTTTCCAAGCTAAGCAATTATCACTAAAATACCTCAAATTCTTAAAATTCATATCCATGAAAACCCTAAACAATATAAATAAATACTCGAGGTTTATTTTGAAATTTTATTAAAAATATTTTTTATAAAACTCCCTCGAGTTATATAAAACAATATTTAAGTACTTTAGTAAATATGGGTTTAAGCGGGATCAATTCTGTTGAGCCCCAGGGAGCCGGAGAAAGTGAGTGCTTTCTTATTTAAGGTAGAAAATTAAACGGAGTTATCAATAGTAATTGTCTTGGAAAAAGGCACAAATCCTACCATCCATGTGCAGCAGTTACCGATGACTCCCGAACCTAATTCAGGATCTAAATCAGTTACAAGTGTCTGACTCAGTCTGAGTCTAACTCAAACCTGAATCCAAACTCAAATCAGATTCCAATTCAAATATGAATCGAAAGTCTAACATGAATACTTGAACAAGAACCTGAATACCTGAATTCAAACATCAATATCAGACCTGAATACTTGACTTGACTTGACCGAACCATGGTTATAACTTGACATGACTTCTTGAATACATGATTCCATCCTGAACCTGACTACTTGAACAACTTGTATCCATGGTTTCGGCAAGACCTGTAAATATACTCTATACAATACATCGCGCGGGGATAACGGGGTAGATTGGTACAGAACGTATTAACGTGGCACGAGATGGTCACTTAAAAGACACCTACATGAACTCTCATGTCGTTATCCCGTGGGTTTTGACGGGGCTTTGTACTACATGTTACCATAGTCCACGGGGCAAGATGGACTCCTCTCGTATACACAAATATTTTCTATACCAAGCTACAAACAACTATGTTAGAATAACAAGCATATACCTGTACAACTTACCAGTTTCTATAAACATTACTTGTTCTATTCCATTCCTTCTTTTGAGACTTACCGAACGCTAGTTCGCTGACGACATTCCTGTCTTTTCTTTCTTTGGAATGTTCGTCAGGAGGACCGGACTCTTAGGAGATCGAGCCTGATTGATCGTCTTCGTGTCGTGTTTTGAAATGTTTCACAACTAAAGAAATTTATACCGCAATCAATTGGCGGTGTTTATTGTAGTTTCGTCAATGAGAACGGATCATCCACTGAGAAAGTGTGAATCTATACGAAATCGTTTTAGTTTAGTTGAAAATAAAAGGTGAAAGAAAATGATTCAAGATTTGTAAGGTTTAGTTTCAAGAAACATAAAGAAATAAGATCTAGAATCAAGAATTAATAAAGATCAAGAAAATGTCCAAACCAATTAAATTCTCAAGATTTGTAAAGTAGCTTGTATGAATCGATCAAATTGATAGTGATGATGAATACTGATGATTACGAATTCTTATCTATTGAGGATTTGTTGCTAGATCGATGACGATCAACGAGGTTTAGGGATCTATTGAAGAAACTAGGGTTTCTCCTTTACCATCTCATGTCCTTTCATTGATTATCATTCAAATTCTAGCCTCTAGCAAATTAAATCACCGATCGTTGATCTCTAATTTAGAGCGAAAACATTCAAGAAAGCGATCTTGCTCAAATTAGGTCTTCGATAATTCAATTTCCTAAAGTTTACAAAACTCATAAGACTTAAGAATCGTTCAAGAATTTAATCATCATCATTTACCAATTCTCTCGATTCCGTTACAAGCGGAGATTTCACTCAAACATCTTGAAAAAAGAAAGAATCAAGAATCGGTAACTTTTCATAATGCAAGAATGTAAAGAAAAGCAAGATTTATAATTTTCACCTTTATTAATCGACGATTAGGTACAATTCACTCAATGATTATAAGATTTGAGGAGGTAACTAGATCCGTCGAAATTAGCTTCGCATCGATCTTCTTGAGTCGCGGATCGTCGTGGATCTCTTGCTCGGATGCAGATCGGCGTTGCTTCAAAGGATCTTCATTTGCTTGCTTGAGTTGCTTCTCGATGGAACTTGATTTGGCTTTGGAATTGGATTTGGGTTAGGGTTTTGGATCACAAGTTGTGTCACTCAACTTGTGCAAATTTGGCTCAATATTCAACAACTCAATTAATGAACAACTACCGAACAACTAATCAACAACAACCTTTTCAATGAAGCCCTAGGTCCCCTTTTATAGTTTTTCTCTATCTTCTCTTAGAAGCTTGGTTGTTATGAGGCTTGCATGGGAAGCTTGGTAGGTATCAAACCTGCATAAGAAGCTTAGCTGTTAGAAAGGAAGCTTCTGGAGAAATCTACACAATTCGAAGTGTATTGGAGAAGTTTGACCGTTAAAAGAAGAGCCCTGCAAAAAGTTCCAACCGCCGATGAATCGAATCGGCCGCAGATCCGCGGTGGATCGGCCTGACTCGACCGCGGATCCGCGGCCATTTTAGGAGCTTTCTGCATTATTTTTCCATGGTAATTTTGATGTTGTCTTTAGGGTTTTCTTTTGATGCATGGAATCTTATAATTCTTACTTGGTTACTGCCAGATTTCAAGTCTCTGACTTGATGCGTTTTATCAGCACTTTTGTGATTCCGACTCTTTAACCTGGAGAATTTCCTGCACGCAATCTCGAGACAATTGTTTAAATATACAAAGATCATGCCTGTAGTAATAAACACACAATTTCCCTCATAATGCCGGTTATAATGTATAACACATGTTAATTGATATTTCGCAGACGAATTGCTAATATGTGCTATATTTATACCAAACACCTTTAGATGATTAGAAATAGTAGGGAAATTGGTGTGTTAAAAATGCAATATTTTCGACTGATCAGAGCCTAACCAGGAGGACTTGGACCAGTTCACTGCCCAGCCGAACTTCTTGCTCTCCTTGTTTTACTTTCAGTTTGTACGCCATTGTTTAGGCATTGTTTATATCATTGTATCTTTCCTTTTCAAAAATAGTTGTATGTAAAGATGAATGTAAATAATGGTTGCTGTTTATTTTATATCACTTTTCATTCTTGTGTATTTTATATATATTGCTTAATTACGCTTACCGTATTTATTTCTTAGTAAATACATTGCGGCCTGCCAGTCACCGTTTCTGTAAACTAGGAAGCGGGGTATGACAGGTTTTGTTGGCGGCCCATGCATGTCTGTTCTGCATGAAATCTTAAGCAATATATCACAAGAATTATAAGGATCAGCAACTATACATTCCTTACATTTCAAATTTCTTGAATCTATCCTAACCATTCTTTTTCTATCAAGGTCATGGATTCACCGAATAACACTAGTACCAACGTCAATGGCAACACTCCACCGCCTACTCTACCACCACCACCTACCGTTGCAGCTCCCATTAACGAGCAAACAGTACTTCTTAAGGCAATCAAGAGCCTCTTGGAGGGTCAGCAGCAACAGACTGCTATCCTCATACACCGTCCCGAAGTCGAGACACCCAGAGTCAAGCAATTCCGGGCACTGCATCCAAAGCATTTCTCAGGAAAAGAGAGCCCACTGGAGGCGGAAGAATGGGCCCAGTCGATAGAAGATGATTTGGCAGCTGCACAAGTGCCAGAGATTTCTTGGCTGAGGGTTGCGAAGCTGTAACTGACAGACAATGCTAGAGTCTGGTGAAAGGCCAAAGAAATCCGTCTCACCCAACCTATCGAATGGAAGACGTTTCGCGATATGTTCGATGCGAAGTACTTCCCTGAGACTGCCCGTTTTGACATGGAGCAGTAGTTCATCTACTTACAATAAGGCTCGATGTGGAGCAAGTTCGTGGATGAATATGATGTTGAGTTTACCATGCTTAGCAGGTAAGATATTATCTCAAATTCAAATTCCTAATATCACTTATTACAATGCTAACACATGACCGTAACAGGTTCGCGGCACACCTGATAACTACTGCTCAAAACCGGGCACGACGATTTCATCAAGGGCTGGACCCGGAATCCAAGCTGCACTCGCTACAGAGGATTTCCCAACTAATGATCTTGCTTTGAAGGCTGCCCGATGTTATGAGGCAGTTGTGAAGAAGAAGGGCAGACCTCAGATTGCCGATGTGAAACATCCTGCTATACAGATGACTGGAGGAGCCTCTTCCAGGCCAATTTTATCACCCAGGAGACCGGGAGAATAATTTAACCGGCCTAGTCCAGACTTTTGCTTCTACTGTAAGAGGAATGAACACCTGGTGTAAGACTCCAGACGTGCAAATGGCATGTGTTTGGTTTGTGGCGCATCTACTCACGCCATAGGATCATGTCCACATCGTTTCAACATAGCTCCAGGTGCTAGACCTGCAATCAAAGTCCTGCAACAGCCAGCTATTCAGGCTCCTGCATCTTGTCTTGCTCTCCCTACTCCACCTCCACATGGACCTCCTGCACAGCCTCCTCGTCAATTCCACCAGGCACAGAGAAACATACCTCAGGGACAGAGGAATGTGCCTCCAGCAAGGAGGAATGTACCCAAACGTCAGGCTTTCACAATGACGTTTGAGGAAGCTGAAGCCGCATGCCAAGTAATTACTGGTAATTCCTAATCATTTCACATCTTTTCAATCCTTGTATATCACTATATCTTTTCCTGTATCTAAAACCAATATCACACAACTTAGGTATTATACTAGTAGCCACCCTTCCTGCACTCGCACTGTTCGACACTGGAGCATCACACTGCTTCATGTCCCAACGATTTATGAGAACGCATGCGATTCCCATGAAGCCACTCATTTCAAACTGGAATGTCAGTTCCGGGAATGGAGTATTAAAAGAAACTATGGGATTTGATCAGTGTCCAGTTGTAGTTTGCGAATGAGAATTCTATGTGAATTTCAAAGTACTGGATATCCCAAATTTCGATATTGTGTTGGGAATGAACTGGTTGGGAGTTTTCTATGCTACGATTGACTTCCGTCAAAGGAGAGTAGTATTTGATATACCAGATCACCCAGTCTTCTACTTCAAGAGAAGAGACAGAACATTGGAGCTAGGAATCATCCGTCCTAAACCAAAGAATGCAGAAGTGTTTACTTTACCGGCGGAAGAATAAAATCCAGAGGTCGTTCGAGAGTTCGAGGATGTGTTCCCTGAAGATATATCAGGTTTGTCTCCCGATCGAGCTCTTGAATTCAGCATTGATTTACTACCGGTATGCAACCAGTAATCAAAGCTCCATACTGGTTAAGTCCTGAGGGATTGAAGGAGATCCGTATTCAGTTGGACGAACCCCCGAAGAAAGGTTGGATTCGTCCCGGTACTTCAAGTTGGGGGTCTCCAATTTTGCTTGTAACAACCTAGTTCATTTATACCAATTCCAGTTCTTGTATTTCCTTAATTGTGGTATTTTCCTGACTTATCGTGTTTTGGGTGCGAATAGTATTTTACATTTTACATTGCATTCGACCCGACCCGCTTGCTTGAACTTACTTGATTCATATTTATGAATTATCCTGACCTGTTATATTGACTCGTGCACTTTCATTTTAATTTATACATCTTGCATACTGGCATTTTATCTAGCATTTGCATTTTTACAATATAACATTTTAAGTCACAAAAAATATTTTAAAAATACATAACATGGCTTGCGTGATACCCCTAGCCCCGTGGTAGCATCCGCGCATCTTGTTCTTGTCCCGTTCAACGAAACAGACGTGTTTGGATGTCTACGCGCACGTACGTGCATCCGTTCTTAGGGGTATTCAGTTTCGTTACCCGAGCATTCATTTTTAATTTTGGTCGTTGTATATATTTTTCATATTTTTAAACCGGATTTTTAGACCCGACCCGGGCGTGTTTTGGAGTAAGTTTGTATTTGCCAAAATCTCAAAACGTACTAATATTATATTCTAATAAATTATAACTATTACTATAAAATATAAATTTACTATTTATATTTTATTATTACTAAAAATATAGTTTTTACTCCTAACAGTTCACACCTCTCTCTCTCTCTCTCTCTATTAGTTCGTTTATATTTCTTTACCCACCAAATCCTTATCAACTGATCTCATCCACTCTCTCCTTTTTTTTCTATTTATATTTTTTATAACCCACGTATAAACCGTTCTCTCTCCTCTTTCTTCTCATCTTCTTCTTTTCTTTTTCCCGCTTCCTGCCTCTGCCTCTGAGAAACCCTAACCCTCGCCTCGCGCTCGCCCTCGCTCGCCTCTACCTTCGTCGCCGCCTAATCCCAGAACTCGTCACCCTCGCCATCCTCGTCTCCACCTCCTCCTAAAACACCAACCTAGAACCTGAGCTTCCCCTCTCCAACCGAGCCCGCAACCCACTTTCACCTTGCCTCCCCATCGCTGCAACGCCTCGCGGTCGCCGGCGACCTCCTCTTCATCACAACCACCTCACTCTCATCCCCTCTCCTCTGTGCTTCTCATACACTAATCGCTGCAACCCAATTCTAGCCAAACCCTAGCATCACCACCATCTTATTCTCCCCACACCTGCCGCCCAACCAGTAAGACATTGCTGACAGCCTCTTCTCCCAAACCAACAGAAACCTTCGTCACCATCATCGCCTGACCGATCGACAGTGTGATCTCCTTCCTCTTTCCTCGGCTGCAACCTTTGATCCCGACATCAAGAACCTTAACACTTCACTGCCCATCGCCAGAAAACCCACGTCGATGCCTCCTCGCCTCCTCTGTCCCTGACCCGAGCCATACCAAACCACAGAACAGCCACAACCTTCATCTCTTCTTTCTTCTCTTTCTTCTTCTTCTTTTTTTTCCTTCTCTTCTTGCTTTCTTGTTTCTTGATCCATGTTTCCGATCACTGCCGGAGCCGTGCTCGCCGCCGCCAATCCGGGCGACCCAGTGGACATCCCTATCCAGCGTGGTCTGTTCCTGCATTGCTTGGTTCGGTCTCGTGTGCGCCGTATGTGCATTGCAACTTTTACCGACATTGGACGTTGCAGCGCGTATCCATATCGTGATCCCCGAGGCAAGTTAATCTTGCTACATACTATATAACTCATTATATACCTATTTAAATAAATATCATACCTGTATTTTAAATCTAGTATCCCATGTTTCATATTACAGCTTTTCGACGTTCTTTTTACATCTGTATAGTGCATTTCAGATCTAGGGCATGCAAGTCTATCTTGTTACATGCTACATTACATTTTATACATCTATTTTAATAATTATAACACTGGAATTCTAAATCTTGCATCCCACATTATCATTTTGCATGTTTCACAGTTTCCCGACATCCGTTTGCATTCGTACATAGTATTTTACATCTATCGCATGCAAACCTATCTTGTTACATACTATATTACAATATACTGCACCCAATGGAATATTTATATCACATATTGCTTAGTTGTACATCCCACATTACCATTTTATAGTTTTATAACTTTTTGGATACCCGTTTGCATCCATCTCATTTAGAATATATATAATTGCATCCATAGATCATATTAATACATAACACCGTGATATTAACACCCCATGTTTAATAATGTGCATCCTAATCAGTGTTGGAACTATAAATGTAACCCTAATCGATAATTGTGCATCTATATCTTTGAATTTTATCTATTTGCATACCATATCACATTATTCCATTTTATTGTTACATTAGTACTCCATACTTGATTTTGTGTACCCATACTTATTACAATTTGATTATGAGCACCCACTTGATACTTGTGCACCACCTGACATGACTTGATACACCTCTACTTGTCACGACTTGATACATGTGCACTACTTGACTTGATTTGATCCATGTACACTACCTGACATGACCTGATGTACCACAGCTTGACATGTTACCTGATCTTGTTACTAATGCCGACAATCTTGACTTGTTGTCCCTATGGACATATCCTGTTGTCTATACAGACAAACCTGTACATGCTTGATCCTGTGTTGGCATTAGCTCCAGATTTACCAATACCTGACTTGAACACATAACCTTGGGGGTATGGGGAAATCAAAAGTGTAAACTAAAGTGTAGCTTACAAGGGTATTACTTGATCCGTGGTCTCGGGGGATAACGAGACAGAATCATCCGTGATTCTTACTTGATCCGTGGTCCCGGGGGATAACGGGACAGAGTCATTCATGACTCCCACTACCTGATCCGTGGTCTCGAGGGATAACGGGACATATCCTTTGAGTTACATGGAGGATTACTCTAATTGATTTCAATAATTTTAGAGTAGATAACCCTATAACACAGTTTAGACTATTCACTGCACTTCACCTATATATATCCGGTTCACTGATCTATATTCATGTTACTGTTTATTCCTGATAACTGGTTATTGTTTATATTTCATACCTGCATATTTCATTTCATCCTGCTTGCTTAGAATTATTGATATTATGACGCACTGACGTCTGGGTTTTGCATGACCCAGATCCCTTGTCCTTATCGCAGGCTGTCCAGGAGTACTTTGATCAACAGGCCGAGCGGTGATGACCTGTTATTAGTTTAGTTTAGTTTCCTTTCAATATTTTCATTCCTGATGTGAGCCCGCATTATGGGACATGCATTCCAGTTATTATTGTATTGGATCTTTTTTCTTCCGCGTTATTTTATTCTTGACTCGTTATTCTAGCTCATGGACATGTATTAGATAGTTGTTTATTATTGTTCTTGATATCTCTACAGCCATAATGTGACTGTGGAGGCATATTTCATATCCACAGGTAGCATGGTTGGCTCTGTCACGTGCCTATCTTAGCGCACTCTGAGAAGCGGGGCGTGACAGGGTTTGTTTGGTATCAGAGCCATAGGATTTAGGTTAATCGGGTTTGATTCTTTTGTAGTTGGGTATAGGACCCAATACACGAATCAGAAAATCCGTGATTAGGAACATGTCCTGCCACATTGTTCTTATGATTCTTGAATCTTATCTTTCTCTTGACCCTCGTCTTGATGATATACAAACAACTTTGCATCTCGAGTTAAAATTCTTTTGGTTCCCTATTGTTTCTTCCGTCCTATTCCTTTGATTCGGATACTAGGATTTGGGCGACTTGAACGGAGTTATGTGATTGTAACTATGAACTGCAGCATGGTCACAATGCGGTACTCTATTTAAGTAACTTGGAGTCCTGGTCTTGTTTCATTTCCTTGTTTCATGGTCGTTTTATTACCTTGGTTCTCTTCGTTTCATTGCTTACCAGTTCATGTTTTGCAGATTTCTTGGTGACCGATAACGGCAGTTATGAAGTTGTCTTGGGAATGGATTTTCTCGGCACTTTCCACGCTCACATTGATTGTAGGGCAAAGAAAGTGATTTTCCAGATTCCCGGACATCCGGAGTTTGTTTTTGCTGGAGGAAGCAGTTCTGTTGGGCCAGTCGAGTTTAGGGCTAGGCCGACAAACAGTGTTCTTTCGTCGATGGAAGTTGATAAGGAGGAAGCGCCAGCTGTAGTTCGAGAGTTCATGGACGCGTTCAAGGACATCTTGGGTTTACCGCCAAAACGAGATGTGGAGTTCGTGATCGATCTTGTTCCTGGTGCAGCGCCAATCTCAAAGGCGTACTATCCGATGGCACCAGTGGAGTTGGAAGAAGTCAAGAAGTAGGTTACCGAATTACTTGAGAAGGGTTGGATTCGCAACAGAAATTCACCTTGGGGAGCTCCAATTCTTCTAGTCAAGAAGAAAGATGGCACAAGGAGGATGTGCATCGATTATCAAGAATTAAACCGGGTGACTATTAAGAACAAGTACCCGATCCCTCGCATTGGCGAATTATTCGAGCAGCTTAGTGGCGCAAGGGTATTCTCGAAGCTGGATTTGCGATCCGGATATCATCAGGACCGAGTTAAATCAGAAGATATTTGCAAGACAACGTTCAGAACTCGGTATAGACATTACGAGTATTTAGTGATGCCCTTCGGAGTAACGAATGCACCGGCGATATTTATGGACTTGATGAACCGAATCTTTTCACCATTCTTGGACTAGTTTATAGTGGTGTTCATTGATGATGTTCTGGTCTACTCAAAGAGTATTGAAGAGCATGCAGAACACTTGAAGATCGCACTGCAGACATTGAGGCAAGAAAGATTGTATGCAAAGATGAGCAAGTGCGAATTTTGGCTTGAAGAAGTGAAGTTTTTGGGGCATGTCGTGTCCGGAGATGGAATCGCCGTTGATCCCGAAAAGATTGCAGCAGTTCGATATTGGCCGATTCCGAAGAACGTGGCAGAGATCAGAAGCTTTCTTGGACTTGCCGGGTATTACAGAAGGTTCGTGGAGAATTTTGCTCGTTTGGCCGAGCCTTTGACCAAGCTTACGCGCAAGGAAGTACCGTTCGTATGGACGGATAAGTGTGCGTCGGCTTTTGAGGCGTTGAAGCAGAGGCTGATAACCGCTCCTATTTTGACCGTGCCAGACAGTTCCGGAGGATTGGTGATTCACAGCGACGCATCTAGGAATGGATTGGGATGTGTTTTGATACAGCATGGGAAGGTTATAGCTTACGCATCGAGACAGTTGAAGAGCTATGAGAAGAATTACCCAACTCATGATTTGGAGCTAGCAGCTGTGATTTTCGCTTTGAAGATTTGGAGGCACTACTTATTGGGAGAAATGGTCGAAGTATTCACCGATCACAAAAGCCTGAAGTATGTGTTCACACAGAAGGAGCTTAATATGAGGCAGCGTAGATGGTTGGAGCTGATGGCTGACTACGATCTTGATCTTAAGTACCATCCGGGGAAAGTTAATGTTGTGCCGGATGCGCTTAGTCGGTTGCCAGCAATTCAGATGTTGACTGGACTTTCAGAGAATCAATTTGGAGGTTGTGCTACCGCATTCTTCGGGACAGTTGATGCAGCTGCAAGTACAGTCGTCGTTGATCGAGAATATTAAAGCAGCGCAGTTACATGACCCTAGATTGCAAAGGTTTCGAGAACAACTTGAAGCTGGACTTCAAACGGACTTGTTGATTCATGAAGATGGTTCGTAGCGATATGGTAGCCGTTTGTGTGTGCCAAAAGGAGATATTCGCGAAGAAGTGATGAAGGAGGCGCACAGTTCCGCATATTCCGTACATCCAGGAGGCACGAAGATATACCGAGATCTACGACAATATTTCTGGTGGGAAGGCATGAAATGGGAGATTGCCCGCTTTGTAGCGAAGTGTTTGGTGTGTCAGCAAGTTAAGGCTGAACATCAAAGGGTTGCTGGTTTATTGCAACCACTTCCGATTCCTCAATAGAAGTGAGAATATATAACCATGGATTTCGTGACGGCTTTACCGCGGAGTCCAAAGGGCAACAACGATGTTTGGGTGATTGTTGATCGATTGACCAATGCAGCTCATTTCATACCATTTCGAGTTGGTCAGTCAACGGAAACGTTAGCAGAACGGTACATGCAGGAGATCGTAAGATTGCATGAAGTACCGGTGAGCATTGTGTCCGACCGTGACACCCGTTTCTTATCACACTTCTGGAGGAGCTTACAGGAAAGTTTGGGGACTCGATTGAAGTTTAGCACAACCTATCATCCTCAGACAGATGACCATTCAGAGAGAACGATCCAAACTCTTGAAGACATGTTGAGAGCTTGCATGTTAGACTTGAAGGGTTCATAGGAGGATCATCTACACTTGGTGGAGTTTTCTTACAATAACAGTTTTCAGGCGACTATTCAGATGGATCCATTCGAAGCATTATATGGTCGCAAGTGTCGTTCGCCTGTTTGTTGGGACGATATTGGAGAACAAAGATTGTTGGGACCAGATTTGATCGTGCAGACAGTAGAGAAAGTTAACACTATCCGGAATCATATAACGACAGCACAAGATCGGCAGAAGAGTTGGGCCGATACATCGGGAAGACCCCTAGAGTTCGCTGTTGGTGATCTGGTATTCTTGAAGATATCACCGACTAGAGGAGTGATTCGTTTTGGGAGTCGAGACAAGCTTAGTCCTCAATTCGTTGGGCCTTTCGAGATTTTGGAACGTGTTGGAGAAGTGGCGTATCGTTTGGCTTTACCACAATTTTTGGCGAATGTTCATGACGTGTTTCATGTATCTCAACTCCGTAAATATGTTCGAGATGAAACACACGTGCTGGATCATTCGTAGCTGACTGTACGAAAAGATTTAACCTTTGAGGAACGACCGATGTCGATTGTGGATCGAAGAGAAAAGGTTCTTAAGAACAAGGTTATCCCTCCCGTACTTGTTTCTTGGGAAAATCGCTCGCATGGAGAATCAACTTGGGAACGAGAAGATGAAATCCGACAGAAGTTTCCACATCTATTCTTGTAGTTTCTGGATTGTTTATCCTTTCTTGTTCTTGGAATTTCGAGGACGAAATTCTTTTTGTAGTTGGGAATAATGTAACAACCTAGTTCATTTATACCAATTCCAGTTCTTGTATTTCCTTAATTGTGGTATTTTCCTGACTTATCGTGTTTTGGGTGCGAATAGTATTTTACATTTTACATTGCATTCGACCCGACCCGCTTGCTTGAACTTACTTGATTCATATTTATGAATTATCCTGACCTGTTATATTGACTCGTGCACTTTCATTTTAATTTATACATCTTGCATACTGGCATTTTATCTGGCATTTGCATTTTTACAATATAACATTTTAAGTGACATAAAATATTTTTAAAATACATAACATGGCTTGCGTGATACTCCTAAACCCGTGGCAGCATCTGCACATCTTGTTCTCGTCCCGTTCAGCGAAACGGACGTGTTTGGATGGCTACGCGCATGTACGTGCATCCGTTCTTGGGGGTATTCAGTTTCGTTACCCAAGCATTCATTTTTAATTTTGGTCGCTGTATATATTTTTCATATTTTTAAACCGGATTTTTAGACCCGACCCGGACGTGTTTTGGAGTAAGTTTGTATTTACCAAAATCTCAAAACGTACTAATATTATATTCTAATAAATTATAACTATTACTATAAAATATAAATTTACTATTTATATTTTATTATAACTTAAAATATATTTTTTACTCCTAACAGTTCATACCTCTCTCTCTCTATATATATTAGTTTGTTTATATTTCTTTACCCACCAAATCCTTATCAGCTGATCTCATCCTCTCTCCTTTTTTTCTATTTATATTTTTTATAACCCATGTACACACCGTTCCCTCTCCTCTTTCTTCTCATCTTCTTCTTTTCTTTTTCCCGCTTCCTGCCTCCGCCTCCGAGAAACCCTAACCCTCGCCTCGCGCTCGCCCTTGCTCGCCTCCACCCTCGCCGCCGCCTAATCCCAGAACTCGTCACCCTCGCCATCCTCGTCTCCACCTCCTCTTCAAACACCAACCCAGAACACGAGCTTCCTCTCTCCAACTGAGCCTGCAACCAACTTTCACCTTGCCTCCCCGTCGCCGCAACGCCTCGCCGTCGCCGGCGACCTCCTCTTCATCACAACCATCTCGCTCTCATCCCCTCTCCTCTGTGCTTCTCATACAACAATCGCTGCAACCCAACTCCAGCCAAACCCTAGCATCACCACCATTTTATTCTCCCCACACCTGCAGCCCAACCAGTGAGACATTGCCGACAGCCTTCTTCTACCAAACCAACAGAAACCTTCGTCACCATTATCGCCTGACCGATCGACAGTGTGATCTCCTTCCTCTTTCCTCGGCTGCAACCTTTGATCCTGACATCAAGAACCTTAACACCTCACTGCCCATCGCCGGAAAACCCCCATCGACGCCTCCTCGCCTCCTCTGTCCCTAACCCGAACCATACCAAACTACAGAACAACCACAACTTCTTTCTTCCCTTTCTTCTTCTTGTTGTTTTTCCTTCTCTTTTTGCTTTCTTGTTTCTTGATCCATGTTTCCGATCACCGCCGGAGACGTGCTCGCTACCGCTGATCCGGGCGACCCAGTGGACATCCCTATCCAGCGTGGTCCGTTCCTGCATTGCTTGGTTCAATCCCGTGTGCGCCGTATGTGCATTGCAACTTTTACCGACATTGGACGTTGCAACGTGTATCCGTATCGTGATCCCCGAGGCAAGTTAATCTTGCTACATGCTATATAACTCATTATATACATGTTTAAATAAATATCATACCTGTATTTTTAATCTAGTATCCCATGTTTGATATTACAGCTTTTCGACGTTCCGTTTACATCTGTATAGTCCATTTCAGATCTAGGGCATGCAAGTCTATCTTTCTACATGCTATATTACATTTTATACATCTATTTTAATAATTATAACACTGGAATTCTAAATCTTGCATCCCACATTATCATTTTGCATGTTTCACAGTTTTCCGACATCCGTTTGCATCCGTACGTAGTATTATACATCTATCGCATGCAAACCTATCTTGTTACATACTATATTACAATATACTGCACCCAATGGAATATTTATATCACATATTGCTTAGTTGTACATCCCACATTACCATTTTATAGTTTTATAACTTTTCGGATACCCGTTTGCATCCATCTCATTTAGAATATATATAACTGTATCCATAGATCATATTAATACATAACACTATGATATTAACACCCCATGTTTAATAAAGTACATCCTAATCCATATTGGAACTATAAATGTAACCCTAATCGATAATTGTGCATCCATATCTTTGAATTTATATTTATTTGCATACCATATCACATTATTCCATTTTATTGTTACATTAGTACTCCATACATGATTTTGTGTATCTATACTTATTACAGTTTGATTATGAGTACCCACTTGATACTTGTGCACCACCTGATATGACTTGATACACCACCACTTGTCACGACTTGATACATGTGTACTACTTGACATGATTTGATCCATGTACACTACCTGACATGACCTGACCACAGCTTGACATGTTACCTGATCTTGTTACTAATGCAGACAATCTTGACCTGTTGTCCCTACGGACATATCCTGTTGTCTATACAGACAAACCTGTACCTGCTTGATCCTGTGTTGGCATTAGCTCCAGATTTACCAATACCTGACTTGAACACATAACCTTGGGGGTATGGGGAAATCAAAAGTGTAAACTAAAGTGTAGCTTACAAGGGTATTACTTGATCCGTGGTCCCGGGGGATAACGGGACAGAATCATTCATGATTCTTACTTGATCCGTGGTCCCGGGGGATAACGGGACAGAGTCATTCATGACTCCAACTACCTGATCCGTGGTCCCGGGGGATAACGAGACATATCCTTTGAGTTACATGGAGGATTACTCTAATTGATTTCAATAATTTTAGAATAGATAACCCTATAGCACAGTTTAGACTATTCACTGCACTTCACCTGTATATATCCGGTTCACTGATCTATATTCATGTTACTGTTTATTCCTGATAACTGGTTACTGTTTATACTTCATACCTGCATATTTCATTTCATCCTGCTTGCTTAGAATTATTGATATTATGACGCACTGACGTCTGGGTTTTGCATGGCCCAGATCCCTTGTCCTTATCGCGGGCTGTCCAGGAGTACTTTGATCAACAGGCCGAGCGGTGATGACCTGTTATTAGTTTAGTTTCATTTCAGTATTTTCATTCCTGATGTGAGCCCGCATTATTTTATTCTTGACTCGTTATTCTGGCTCATGGACATGTATTAGATAGTTGTTTATTATTGTTCTTGATATCTCTACAGCCGTAATGTGACTGTGGAGGGATATTTCCTATCCACAGGTAGCATGGTTGGTTCTGTCACGTGCCTATCTTAGCGCACTCTGGGAAGCGGGGCATGACAAAGAAGAAAGAAGGTTCATACAGGATGTGTGTTGATTACCGAGCTCTGAACGAAGTGAAGATCAAGAACAAGTATTCACTATCGTGCATCGATGATATTTTCGATCAGCTAAGTGGGTCTTGTGTATTTTTGAAGCTAGATCTTCATTCGGGCTATCATCAGGTGAAGGTCAAAGAGTCTGATATTCCGAAGCCAGCGTTCAGGACTCGATATGGTCATTATGAGTATCTTGTAATGCCATTTGGAGTGACCAATGCACCTTCTATATTCATGAATCTGATAAACCAAGTTTTTCGAGAGTTCTTAGACAGGTTCGTCATCATCTTCATCGACGATATCATGGTGTATTCAAAAAATCAGAAAGAACATGCTGAGGATTTACGGATTGTCCTAGAGACATTGCGGCGACATCAGCTCTATGCTAAGTACAGCAAGTGTGAATTTTGGATAGATCAAGTCGGATTTCTCGGACATATCGTTTCAGGCAAAGAAATCTCAGTAGATACAGCTAAGGTATCAGTTGTCAGCGAATGGCCCACACCAAAGACGGTGAAAGATATACGAAGTTTCTTGGGATTAGCAGGATATTACAAAAGATTCATTGAAGGTTTTTCAAAGATTTCAGTACCCCTGACCAAGTTCACACGTAAAGATGAAGCATTTGCGTGGTCAGAAGCATGTGAAAACGATTTTGTAGAACTCAAATTAAGATTAACTTCAGCTCCTATCCTTGTAATACCGGATCAATCTGGCTGATTCGTCGTACATTGTGATGCGTCCGGTAAGGGATTAGGATGTGTTCTACATCAGCATGGAAAAGTTGTGGCTTTCACGTTTAGACAGCTGAAGGTTCATGAGCGCAACTATCCAATACATGATCTGGAGTTGGCAGCCGTTATCTTTGCACTTAAGATTTGGCGCCACCATCTTCTGGGAGAAAGAGTGGATATATACACTGACCATAAGAGTTTGAAGTATGTATTTACTCAGAAGGAATTGAACATGCGGCAGAGAAGATGGCTAGAACTCATGGCGGACTTCGACATCAACCTACAGTATCATCCAGGGAAGGTGAATGTAGTTCCTGATGCACTTAGCCACCAGTCATTAGCAATGAATCTCACCGCTCAGTGGAAGCTACAACAGGAATTGTACGGATTGGCAATCGAAGTAGTTATGTCAAGTAACACTTCGTATTTGATGAACTTACAAGTCCAGTCCACTCTTGTCAATCAGATCAAATGAGCTCAAGCAAATGATGCCAAGCTACAAAAGATCCGAGAACAAGTAGAAAGTGGACTTCGAACTGACTTCATCATCCACGAAGTTGGATCATTGCGATAAATGGCCCAGTTCTAGAAAAGTTGATGAAAGAAGCTCACAGCTCTCCTTATTCTGTACACCCCGGTGGTACAAAAATGTACAAGGATCTATGGTAACACTACTGGTGGCATGGAATGAAGCACGAAGTATCCAGAAGCGTAGCCATGTGTTTGGTGTGTCAGCAAGTAAAGGATGAATATCACAGAACTGCTGGTCTACTTCAGCCGTTACCAATCCTAGAATGGAAATGGCAGCACATTACCATGGACTTTGTGACTGCCCTTCCTTGCAGTACGAAGGGTAATGACGCAGTATGTGTTATTATGGATCGACTCATCAAGTCGGCTCACTTTATTCCATTTCGAGTTGACCAGTCAACCGAGATGTTTGCAAAGAAGTACATGGAGGTAAGCATGAATCTAAAGTAAAGATTTAACCTCAAGATGTATTATTTTGATACCCATGAAACTCATGCAGAAGATTGTGAGATTACATGGAGTACCAGTTTGCATCGTCTCCGATTGTGATACCGGATTCCAATCATAGAATCTGCAAGCTAGTCTGGGAATGAGTCTGAACTTCAACACAGCTTACCATCCATAAACGGACAGACAGTCCGAGTGAACAATTCAGATTCTATAAGACATGCTAAGAGCTTGTATGTTAGACTTCTGAGGTTCATGAGAAGATCACCTACACCTTGTAGAGTTTTCATATAACAACAGCTATCAGGCGAGCATTAGAATGGCACCATTTGCAACACTCTACGGATGGAAGTTTCGTTCACCATTAAGTTGGGATGACTTTGGAGATCGTGAACTCTTTAGGCCAGAGATGATCGTGGCAACTGTGGATGTAGTTCGCACGATTAGGGAAATAATGCGCATAGCCCAAGACCGACAGAAACATTGGGCTGATACAAAGCGCCGACACCCGGAGTTCCAACCTGGAGACCATGTTTTTCTGAAGATCTCTCCAAACCGAGGAGTGATCCGCTTTGGCAAGAAGGGTAAGCTCAGTCCCAGATACATAGGATCGTTCAACATTCTCGAATGAGTCGGAGAAGTGGCATACCGTTTGGCACTACCATCCTCATTGGAAGGAGTGCATAACGTGTTCCACATATCCCAACTATGAAGATATGTGAGCGACCTCAGCCACATCCTTGATCACTCAGAGTTCACAGTCCAGACTGACCTGATTTGCGAGCAATAACCCGTTGAGATCCTGGATCGAAAGGTGAAGATACTGTGGAACAAGGAAGTAAACTTGGTCCTAGTGATGTGGAGAAAAGATTCTCCAGGAGAATCAATGTGGGAACGAGAAGAAGACATGCGTGTAAGATACCATCACTTATTTGTAAATTAGTCCCTATGTAAATGTAAATTTCGAGGATGAAATTTTTAAAAGGAGGTTAGAATGTAACAATTTTGAATTTACTGTACAAAATTTTCCAGTTTAATATACAGAAATGAGTTAAACAACTTGAAATTGAGTTATAAGTTAACTTTGTTAAATAACAGCAAGAAACAACTTGTAGCTCGCTGGTAAAGGCCTTGCACTGCTGTGACGTAGCCTCTGTGTTCGATCCCTATTAGACACATTATTTTTCTGATTTTTTCTTTTTAACTTTTTGAAACCCCAAAAGTTTATACGTGCAATACACATAAAAATGAAAAGTCAGAAAACTCAAACATGCGCAAAAGGGTTTAAACACTGACTTGTACACGTGGCACAAATCCAGCGACTCAACTCTTCTAATCGACCGGTGGAAATGCCATAATGGCCAGCACCGACGGTTCAATCGTGGCAAATGATGCCCGGGCGTTGCACACTTGACTCTTCCCTTATTCCTAACTCCCCTGCACTGTTTGATTTCCCTGCAATCAAACAAAGATCCTTCATTTCACCATTTATTATCTTTTTAATACATTTTAATTCACCATTTTAATTCCAAAACCCTAATTCTATACTATAAATACCACTCCACAATTTGGCTCGGCATCATTCTGAAATTTCTAGCCAAAACTTTCAAAAATTCTCTAAGTACAAGTGGAGTAAAGAGGAGTTAGCAAGCGGTCAACTTTCGGCGAAATATCGAAGCTATTCTGGCGCTCACGCGATGCCACGATGACAACCCTCTCTTTTTATACCTTTCTTTAAACCTCCTAACTTGTAAGTTCCTTCCAATCTTCTTTTCTCTTCTTTAAAAATCCATTTTAAAACGAATATCGGTAAGTGGAGTTAATACCGATATCTATTTGCTAAACCCTAAAAAATCCCCTTTTTGTTACATATTGTTCATCCAAATTTTACACAATAATTGTAATCTTAATCATAAATGTCTAGAATAATTTTTAACCTAGAATTTCTTGCAAAATAATTTTAACTTAAGTTTTTCATTAAAATACTATGTACTTTAAATATCACCTCTTTTAGTATCGCTTAAATATACCTTAGAAAAACTTCACGGGGTAACGACCTACCCCTCACATACACTCTTGTTCCATAGCACGATGTCTTTTATGTGAATTTTGATTACGAAGAAAATATTACATTAAAATAGCACTCAATTTAAAAACGGTTTTCTTTTAAAAACAGTATTCTTAATTCCTTTGCGAATATGCCTCTACAACCATCTTTAGAGGACCCGATATTGGATGGTGTGGATTATCGCACATCCTTGGGCTAGTAGAGCGAGATGCAAACCTCCTCACGGAGCATTCGGTCTCGAAAGGTTTTAAATACGGTTTTTAAGAAAAATGCATTTTTCTACTTAAATAAAATTTAATTTTTAATAATGATATAAAAAATTACAAAAATCATATATTTTCAAAATATAATAAACTTTCATATTTTTAAAATGGAAGAATTACAAGTTTCACCGAAATACCATCAAGATACCAACAAAAGACAAGTTTTACAATAAAATACCATGAACTTTCCAAGCTAAGCAATTATCACTAAAGTACATCAAATCCTTAAAATTCATATTCATGAAAATCCGAAATAATATAAATAAATACTCGAGGTTTATTTTGAAATTTTATTAAAAATATTTTTCATAAAACCCACTCGAGTTATATAAAACAATATTTAAGGACTTTAGTAAATATAGGTTTAAGCGGGATCAATTCTTTTGAGCCCCAGGGAGCTAGAGAAAGTGAGTGCTTCTCTATTTAAGATAGAAAACTTAATGGAGTTATCAATAGTAATTGTCTTGGAAAAAGGCAAAAATCCTGCCGTCCATGTGCCGCAGTTACCGATGACTCCCGAACCTAATTCAGGATCTAAATCAGTTACAAGTGTCTGACTCAGTCTGAGTCTAACTCAAACCTGAATCCAAACTCAAATCAGAGTCTAATTCAAACATGAATCCAAAGTCTAACATGAATACTTGAATATGAACCTGAATACCTGAATTCAAACATTAATATCAAACCTGAATACTTGACTTGACTTGACCGAACCATAGTTATAACTTGACATGACTTCTTGAATACATGATTATATCCTGAACCTGACTACTT
The DNA here is from genome assembly GCA_030015575.1 of Agapanthus africanus. Classification (NCBI taxonomy): domain Eukaryota; kingdom Viridiplantae; phylum Streptophyta; class Magnoliopsida; order Asparagales; family Amaryllidaceae; genus Agapanthus; species Agapanthus africanus. The sequence continues at coordinate 295,563,927 of CM057351.1, forward strand.
GAACAACTTGTACCCATGGTTTCGGCAAAACTTGTAAATATACTCTATACAATACATCACGCGGGGATGACGGGGTAGATTGGTACGGAACGTATTAACGTGGCATGAGACGGTCACTTAAAAGACACTTACATGAATTCCCATGCCGTTGTCCCGTGGGTTTTGATGGGGTCTTCTACTACATGTTACCATAGTCCATGGGGTAAGATGGACTCCTCTCGTATACACAAATACTTTCTGTACCAGGCTACAAACAACTGCATTAGAATAACAAGCATATACCTATACAACTTACCAGTTTCTTTTAACATTACTTGTTCTATTCCATTCCTTCTTTTGGGACTTACCGAGCGCTAGTTCGCTAACGACATTCCTGTCTTTTCTTTCTTTGGAATGTTCATCAGGAGGTTCGGACTTTCAGGAGATCGAGCCTAATCAGGAGGACTTGGACCAGTTCACTGCCCAGCCGGACTTCTAGCTCTCCTTGTATTACTTTCAGTTTGTATGCCACTGTTTAAGCATTGTTTATATCATTATATTTTTTCTTTTCAAAACAGTTGTATGTAAATAAATGTTGCTGTTTATTTTATATCACTTGTCATTCTTGTGCATTATATATATATATATATTGCTTAATTACGCTTAACGTATTTATTTCTTACTAAATACGTTGCGGCCCGCCACGTCATCATTTCCGTACACTGGGAAGCGGGGCGTGACAAGGGGTCCGGATGAGCTTGCTCGTCCGTCTTCCTTTCGACAAGTACCTGGGCGGTCGTTACGTACAGCTAGTGCCGCTGACGTGCTTATGGTTAAACCCACTACCAGCGTACTGTCGAGTTTTTAGAGTCGCACACAGAGTTTCCCTGATTCAGTTGAATGATTAGTGGCCATATTTTGATACATGCAGGATTCCGATCGAATGATAATACCAGCCGGCTTAAGATTAAACCGTATTATTAAATCAGGTATTGATTTAATAATTTACATATACATATTTCGATATGTACATTCTAGTGTTATCCGGGCTTTTGATCGGACAGTTGATTATACTAGCCGGCTTAGGATTAAGCCGGATTATTAAATCAGGTATTGATTTAATAATTTATATATACATATTTCGATATGTATATTCTAGTGTTATGTTCTTTGTATTATTTTACCTCTTTGGGTATTCGTATTTTGATACGAATACGGGTATGTATATACGGGAGAGTGTATTCTGTATTTATACGGAAAACATTCTAGAAGGAGAACACCTCATTTCAATTGTTTTTCTTTTTATAGAAAATAGAAATGAGGTGGAGGGGTGAGGTGGCAAGAGAATGGTTTGTGGCATGGTTGAATAGGGTGGACAAATGAATTTATAATTCATTTGTCTACACTATTCAAGTATGGTGACTTTTTATTATTGCAAAAATCTTTTGATATAACCATTCTTGCATTTTATTCTGTGATGAGATTTTCCATTCACACCGTTCTTTTTCTCTCACCATTCTTGAGCTCCTTCTTCCTTTTCACCCTACACTCTCATGAGTTGAGAATCAAGGATGAAGAGAGGTAGAAAAAATACTAGAACAACAAACTACATCACTAGACACTCTAGGTTAGCAACCTAGAGCTTTTAGTTGCTCTACTAGAATTTTGAGTAGAGCTAGAGCCATGAAACACATCCCTCGGATGGATCATCTTCGACGGAGGAGGACCGAAGATCAAGCTCGATCATGGAGACCCCTTGGAGCTAAGGAAGATGGTAGAAAATCGAAGGACACGTATCTTTCGGTATAACCTCTAATCACAGTAGCTAGATTTCCTTACAAGTTTAATATTTGGTTAGATTCTAGATAGTGGTTTCTAGTGCCAATTTTTTTAAAATTCAAAATTTTTCGTTTCGCAACGGCCGCTGTTAGCGGCCAGGGCACTAGGAACCCCAACAGGGTGTTGGTCGATTGATCTTCAATTGGACTTTGACATTTGACGCTTCAAACTTGTACTTGGCTTCTTAGCTTCTTCAAGCTTGATATTGCAATTTGAGAAGCTCTAGATCCGTATCCTCCAATCTCCATTAGATTTTTCATTTAAGCTCGATTTCCTCCATCCTCCATTGTAAGCTTGTATCATGAGAAATCCTGAAAAATCATCTCAAAACGACCAAACTCATATATAGTGTTATGAAATACGCAATATAATAAACACATGTATATGTATATGGTGTCTAAAATATACTAAACAAGATAATGAGATACTATATAAAACCATTCATTGTTTCAATATCAAAAAACTATGAAAATAAATAGTATATCATTATCAAGATATAAATCAAATGCAAAGTATGATATATATATATATATATATATATATATATATATATATATATATATATATATATGTATATATATTGAAAACCAAAATAAAGAACACATGTATATATATAAGTATTTATGATGTCTAACAAATAAGTAAGATTACGGAATATGACATCATAAATAATTATTCATATTTGAATATGAAAACAATGAAAAGGAATAATATTTCAATATCAATATATATCAAAAGCAAAGCATGAGATATTGAAATACTATTCGATATACACATGTTACAAGATACGCAAGCTAATAAAAAGTGTATACAAGTTTGATGTTGATAATATAAATAAGATAAAGTATGTGACACTAAACAACTATTCATATTTTAGCTATCATCAAAATAAAGCGAGAATGGATAATGAAAATCCATAAGCTAACAATCCTCCTTGCCGAGCTCCATAAATCCTTTGGGTAGCGTCATGCATAGTCATAAATTCGTCGTTCGGGTATAATTCGGCGACGTCGAAAATTCGGATTCGGAGAACTATTCGGAAAAAATCGGCAGGTATTCGGGAAAGATTCGGGAAATGTTCGGGAAGGATTTCGAGCAAGAAATTAATATATGAGACGTTAGGTTTTGATTTTGTGAATTATCCGTTGTTTTTTGAATTATTCGTTGTTTTTTCGAATTATTCGTGAATTATTCGGCCCATTCGGTAATGGCGATTAAATCGGAGATTTAATCGGCTGATAAAAAATTCACGAATTATTCACGAATTTGCAGAATAATTCATGAATTATGTGACTATGGCCTCATGAAGATTGTCTCATCCAACTTACCATGCAGAAAGGTTGTTTTCACATCTATTTGTTCCAACTCTAAATTCTGAATTGCTACCAGCGCTAACAAAACTCGAATAGATTTATACATGACTACATGCGAGAAAATCTCGTTGTATTCAACCTCCTCCTTTTGAGCATAACCTTTCGCCACTAAGCTTGCTTTGTTTGCTCATCATCCTTTTTCCTGAATACCCACTTATAGCCAATAACCCTTTGTCCTTTCGGCAACTCAATCAACTTCCACGTGTCATTCTTTCGAAGTGACTCTATTTCATCTGTCATCACAACAACCAATCGATCCCTATCTTCTTGCTCAATGGCCTCCTGATAATTACTGGGATCTCCACTTTCAGTGATTAAAGCAAATGCAAGTATATTTTCGAAACTGTACCTTATCGGTGCCTTATGTAGACGTGCTGATCTCTTTAATTCCATTATCTGTGGGTACTGCTAGGGTTGGTTCTTACTGTTTGTCTTCATATTCTGCCCGTCCACCTCTGCATCAATAGACTAAAATTGTGCTTCAGTATCTGTATCTTTACGAGTGCCAAAAAACTCCACCTCCGATGGATCATCGTCACCTGATGCTCTACATGTCTCCTTATTTTCTTCAACCACTTCTTTCAACATGAATACCTTATCGAAGATCACATCTCGGCTAGTCAATGCCCTTCTATTTTCCGGATCCCATAGCTTATAGCCTTTGACTCCAATTTTGAATCCCAAAAAAACACACCTCTTTTAATTTGACTCCAGTTTGGTCCTATCCTTTTGATTCACGAGTGAGTAAGCATGGCACCCAAACACCCGTAACGAATCATAACTGACCGGTTCTCCTCTCTACACTTCTTCGGAAATTTGAAGATTTGTGGTTGTAGGTGGAGACCTGTTAACTAAAAAATATACATGACTTACCGCCTCTGCCCAGAAGTTCTCCGAAAGGCCGAATTTTAACCGCACACTTGTGGCTCTCTCTAATAGTGCCCTGTTCATGCGCTCTGCTACCACATTTTGCTCTGGAAGACTTGAAACTATGCATTGTCTTTGTATACCCTATTCTTTATAGTAGTCTTGAAACTCCTCGAGATATATTCACCTCTGTTATCTTCCCCAAGTACTTCATCGATCGCCCCTTTTTCCTTCTCAACAGCCGTTTCCACTCCTTAAATTTGGCAAACACTTGACTTGTGTTAGAGGAAATAGACTCATACCTTCTGTAAGAAGTCGTCATTAAAAGTGATATAGTTTATGGCACCTCTCTTTGATGGAACCGGTGATGGCCCCTATATTTCTGAGTGTATATAGTCAAGAAGTCCTTCGGTCTTGTGCATGGGTTGCTTGAAGACTACTTTTTTTTGCTTCCCCATCATGCAATATTTGCAGAAGTCTAGCTTGTACGTGGTAATCCCTTCAAGCAACTCCCTTTTGTGCAACTCATGAAGACCCTTCTCACTCATGTGGCCAAGACGCATATGCCACAACTTCGCAGTATCCTCCACCTGTTTCGTTGTAACCACGGCTGCACTGCCAGTAATTGTGCTACTGGCCAAACGATATAAGTTCTTCATTCGTTGTCCTTTCATAACCACTAGGGCACCCCTGACAACCTTTAGCACTCCATATTGACCTACGAACTTGTATCCATCCGCATCCAATGCTTCTAGAGAAATCATATTCTTCTTTAATTCCGGAACATGTCTCACGTTCACAAGTGTTCGCACCGCACCATCAAACGTGTAAAGTTTGATGTTCCCTATACCAAAGGCCTTGCACGCTGCATTGTTTCCCATAAGAACACTGCTACTATTAAACTCCTTATAGGTGTCGAATGACTCCTTTTGGGGACACATATGATATGAACATCTGGAGTCAAGTATCCAAGCACCAGAATTTTCCTCCTTCCCAGTATGTACTGTGAGTATATCACACGGTGCTTCTTCTTCTGCTTCTGTCGCAACACTTGCTTGATCCGAACAACTTGTACTGGTTTCTTTACCTCTCTTCTCCAACCACCGTTTCTACTTTTGACATTGCTTCCTCCTATCATCTGGCTGTTTGAAAAAAAACATGGTTTGCCATCTTACCCTGATGATTTGGATTTCCCCTATTGCTCTTACCTCCGTTTTTTGTCTTCGACCTTCCCTTTTCACTAGGAAACAACCTTGATGACTACTCTGATGGATTTTATTTCTTCATGATCTCATTGTTGAGAAGCGTAGTTGTAACCTCCTCCATCTTGAGAATCTCCTTCCCATAGAGAATTGTTGTCACCAAGTGTTCATAAGATATTGAAAGCGAAGAAAGGAGCAAAGCGCTTGGTCTTCCTTCTCTAACTTTACCTCAAGGCATATAAGATCACTGACCATCTTATTGAAGCTATTCAAGTGGTCGTGAATTGGAGTACCTTTCTTCATGCATAGACTGTAGAGCTGCTTCTTTAAATACAACTTGTTAGATAAGGATTTTGTCATATACAAGCTCTCTATCTTTAACCATAAACTTGCCGCAGAAGTTTCTTTCACGACGTTGTACATCACGTTGTCCGCCAGACAAAACTCTATCATGCATTGTGCCCTTTGATCCATATCTTCCCATGTATCATTTGCCATATTGGTAGGTTTCTTATCGCCAAGAACTTTAAATAGCCCTTATTTTACAAGAAATGTCTTAATCCTTCTCTGCCTCATCGAGAAGTTCCCTTTACCATTAAATTTCTCCATCTCGAACTTGCTACTATTGACCTTGTTATTCGTCATCTTTAATTCCGAAAAAGGAAACTTTCCCTCGGATCCTTATGAACCAAAATCTTCAGAATCACAATCTAAGAAGATGGAGAGCGTACACAAGCGTCATCACCCACCGTAGATTTAGATCGTAAAACCAAAGAACAAAAGATCTTATACCAATTATCGGCAGCGCAACAGAAAAACCGTGTGGATCCTATGATCCCTTTTAACGAATAACAACTAGAACAAAAAAAATCAAATAGCAACACAAGAGATTTAACATGGAAAACCCAAACGGGAAAAACCATGAGGAAAGGGAAGAAAACTTTATTAGAATTTTAGAGAAAACTTTATAGAAAATTACAAACCTTCTCCTTTAAGATCTCCAACGAGATCCACCTTCTTCTCTCTTGAAGTTCTCCTTAATGGCCTTCTCGATCTCTTATGGAGCAGTATTTTCACCTCTCTTAAACCTTATAATCAAGCCCTCTTTAAAACTTAACCCTAGCATCCTATTTATACCCAAAACAAATCTAAGTTATAATATGATTTTCTTATTTAACGAAATTGTTCTATTCGACCAGAAAATCTTTTGAGCCGGCTCAACATAAGTATGAGTCGGCTCATATGAACAGAGAAGAATCGCTAATTCAAGACAGGTTATGAGACGTCTCAAAGTTAGCTTAAACCGTCTCAGAATAGAGTTGAGCCGGCTCAAGATTTTCATGAGCCGTCTCAACATCTATAGAAGACACCTACACAACTACATTATAGATGTATGCATGTTTGATTATCTATCCCTTTCTAGTACCCATTCATGTTGCCCTGATGCAAGATGTGGTGGGTGTTTGTGTTGGAGATTTCTAATTATTGGATAATCATGAATTGGTTAATGATGAGAAATTACTCTGTACGTGTTTCAGATGTTGTGTCCATCTGGACTTTGAACACATTTCGACCGGCTATTTTGGGTCGACATAATAGTATCTCTTAGTTTCTGTCTTATGGTTATGAAGTTTTTGGGGAAATAGAAGGAGACCTCCGAATAACTTTTAGCACAAAAATAGAACCGTCCTTTCCTTACTGACTTAAAGGCTGTTGAATTTTAATTAACAGCTGACATGTGCCTATCAAGTCCGCGGTTATTAGATCAAAACCCCTTCGAAAAGGAGAATAAAGAATAATAATAAGAAGAAGAAATGAAATGTAGAAGATGAGATTAGAGATTTGGAAGGTTTGAAGAGAGATTAGGGATTTGAAAAATTCGAAGAGGACCTGGCTACGATAAAATAGACAAGAGATTAGAGATTTTTTAACATTCGTCTTATAAGAAGAAGAAGAGGTATTATATATGGATTTGGAAAAGAAAAGAAAGGACTGAGGTTACGGATTTGCACGTGTAAAAGATTTACGTTTTTAGGGGCATGTGAATTGTATAAATAATTATAGTAATTTTGAGAAATTTGAAAGAAAAAAAGAATAATTAAGAGAAGAGAGTAGTTTACTCTGGAGAAGTATTTTGGTATTAATCATGTGCTTGGTAAGTGATAGATTAAGATGAAAAAGAAATTATTTTGGTTCCTAGTGCTCTCGCCGCGAACTCACGGCCATTGCAGAATCCAAAAACAAAATTTTTGATAGCATTAGAAACCTAAACCCAACAATCTACTTCAAACACTTAAACTAGAAAAACAACAAGATAGAAATCATAAATTTTGTAGCGTTTTCATTTGCTCCAATTGGGTTGGACTCTAGCATGCTCTCAAGAGCTCAGGATCGCGCTCGCAAGCTGGTCTTCCTTTGCCGAAGACGATCCATCCGAGAGAACCAAGTTTAAGATTCAACTTCATCAATGAAGTAGCTAATGATCCTAGGCTGCTAATCTAGGATGCTTAGGATGTGTGTGAGTGTTCTAGTATTTTTCTTTCTCTTTTATCTTCTTCTTTCTCAACACATGAGAATAGTAGGAGATAATGAAGAAGAAGAAGGAGGAGCCATGGACGAGAGAGAAGCAAGAATGGTAGAATGAGAATCACTCTAGAAATTCAAGCATGCTCTTTTTGGTTTTGTTTAAAAGAATTTTCCATTTTAAAATTGCAACCATGCTTGAATAGTATATGCAAATGAACTAATAATTCATTTGCCCATATCCTCCACCATTTCTCTATTCCACCTCATTTCATAATTTCTTTTAAACAAAAGAAAAGTAAATCCTAGGAATGAGGTGTCCTCCTTCTAGAAATATTCTTGTATAAATACAAGAATACGTCCCAGCAAATACATGCCCGTATTCGTATCAAAATACGAATACTCAAGAGATAAAAAATATAATAAACATAATACTAGAATATATATATATATATATATATATATATATAAATTATTAAATCAAAAGTTGATTTAATAATCCGACTTAATTCAAAGCTGGCTAGTATTATCATCCGCCCGATTAAAGTCCGTGTGGCTTGCACACATACCTAATCGGAACCCTGCACGTATCAATATACAGCCACCACATCATTTTTCCCGAAATGGGGAAACCCTCTATGTTGGACTCTAAAAACTTGACAATACGCTTGGCAGTGTATTTAACCACAAGCACGTCAGCTGCACTAGCTGTACGTAACGGCTACCCAAGTAATAAACGAAAGGAAGACCGACGAGCAAACTCATCTGTACTCCTACTGAGCCTGTCCGTGACAATCTCCGTACAGTCCGGTTTGTTCGTCTAAGAGTATCACATATTGGGCGTAGGGGGTTGGATAAAGTCAGACCTCTAATAACGCGATAAGTCGTGTCGGTGTGAAGCCCACCACCCACTGAGAAACTACTGATCCAAATCAGTAATTCTCGTCCATCTTGGCCAAGGATATCTGGTGATGGCCATCCATGCACAGTACGACATCTACCCCCAATACCGGGAGAGACGAATCCCCGACAATTCGCTCACTGCCTCCATGTAGCTCGGGACTGTACCCAATTAAAATCTGTTTGCATGACTCCTTTGAGCTGTGGTAAGATAGTAATCAAAGCACAGTGGAAACTCACACGAGACAAATGGCGATCTCAGGTCGACAGACTAACCTGGCTCTGATACCATTGTTAGTTTCTAGTGCTATCGCCGCTAACCCACGGCCAATGCGGAGTCCAAAAATAAAATTTTTGATGGAACTAGAAACATAAACCCAATAATTTACTCTAAACACTTAAACTAGAAAAACAACAAGATAGAAATCATCGTCTTCATTTACTCCAATTAGGTTGGACTCTAGCATACTCTCAAGAGCTTCAGATCGCACTTGCAAGCCGGTCTTCTTTTGCCGAAGATGATCCACTCGAGAGAACTAAATTCAAGCTTCAACTTCATCAATGAAGTAACTGAGGATCCTAGATTGCTAATCTAGAATGCTTAAGATGTGTGTGAGTGTTCTAACATTTCTCTTTCTCTTTTATCTTCTTATTTCTCAACACATGAGAATGGTAGAAGATAATAAAAAAGAAGAAGGAGGAGGAGCCATGGAAGAGAGAAGCAAGAATGGTAGAATGAAAATCACTCTAGAAATTCAAGCATGCACTTTTCGGTTTTGTTTAAAAGAATTTTCCATTTTAAAATTGCAACCATACTTGAATAGTATATGCAAATGAATTAAAAATTTATTTGCCCATACCCTCCACCATTTCTCTTTTCCACCTCATTTCACAATTTCTTTTAAAGAAAAGAAAATTAAATCCTAGAAATGAGATGTCCTCTTTCTAGAAGTATTCTTGTATAAATACAAGAATACGTCCTCGCAAATACATGCCCGTATTCATGTCAAAATACGAATACTCAAGAGATAGAAAAATATAATGAACATATACTAGAATATACATATCAAAATATATATATATATATATATATATATATATATATATATATATATATATATGTAACTTATTAAATCAAAACTTGAATTAATAATCCGGATTAATCCAAAGCCGGCTAGTATTATCATCCGTCCGGTTAAAGTCCGTGTGGCTAGCACACATACCTAATCGGAACCCTGCACGTATTAATATATGGCCACTACATCATTTTTTCCGGACTGGGAAAACCCTCTGTGTGGGACTCTAAAGACTCGACAATTCGCTAGTAGTGGGTTTAACCATAAGCACGTCAGCGACACTAGCTGTATGTAACGGCTACTCATGTATTGAACGAAAGGAAGGCTGACGAGCAAACTCATCCGTATCCCTACTGAGCCTGTCCATGACAATCTCCGTACAGTCCAGTCTGTTCGTCTAAGAGTATCGCATATCGGGTCTAGCGGGCTGGATAAAGTCAGGCCTTAATAACGCGATAAGTGGTGTCGGTGTGAAGCCCATCACCCACTGAAAAACTACTGATCCAAATTAGTAATTCTCGTCCACCTTAGCCAAGAATTTCTGGTGATGGCCACCTTTGCGCAATGCGACATCTACCCCAATACCGAAAGAGACGAATCCCTGATAATCCGCTCACTGCCTCCATGTAGCTCGGGACTGTACCAAACTAAAACCTATTTACACAACTCTTTTGAGCCGTGGTAGGGTAGTAATCAAAGCATAATAGGAACTCACACGAGAAAACTGACGATCTTAGGTCGACAGACTAACTTGTACCCATGTCATTTGAGAACAGCTATCTGACAATAAGTATAATACCATCTAGCATGTTGTGAGCACCTGTATACTATCTTTGGTGACTAACTGACACCAATGGCTGTGAGACCGGCGATCTCCCCTGGTCGGGATCAAGAAACGTATACACCAGTCTACTCTGGAATATCGATGCCCAGTCTCGATATTCCCACGACTAGGGACATTTAAGAATTTGCTTATAGATTACCCAGTTCTCACAAGTGTGATCGCCACAATAACCCTGGTAGTGAAGAAAGAATGTTATAAGCTCTATCAATATGTAATAGTGATCCGTAATACCACATAATTGTAAGTCTACGCTAGCGCCCCGGCTGTCTACAGACGCCAAATGCGGAACAAAAACTTTTTAACTGGCGCTATCGTATACTTTAACCCGGATCTGCCATTATTGCTAAACTAACAAACTGTAAAGAGTGTAGAAAGGTTATACCGAACGATCCGAGTCCTTCGGTCTTTAACCATCATCCCACGCTCCGTTGCGGCTGCTCCGATCTCTTCGATCTTCGATCTCCTCGTCGAGGTGGCACCACGTCGACGATTCTTTAAACGGGCTCCCGCCTCTGACTTGAGGCAACTCGATCGTCAAGTTTGCTAAAAGAGACGACCAAGAATGATGTAGAGAATGAGTAGATGACTTTGTCTCACTTCGTCCAAGTCCGTGGACGATCGGTTAATGAAGTTGCCGAGGGAATCGGGTGATGGAATGAAATGAGCTGTGAATTCCATACACCCCAAAATCTATCATAATCTTTTCACAAATGAAAACCATCAAGTGAGAGAGAGAGGAAGGGGGCCGGCCACTTATAGGAGTGGGAGGTGACCGTAGGAGAAAGAGGGTGACCACAAGAAAGCTTCTCACTCAAAATATCAAGAACAAATATCCTTAGCTAAACAAAATGCTTTAATGTTAAAGCATGAGTCACTTAAACACCTCATCAAGTCATTAATGCAACCAATGAAAACTCAACACCAATTAATCCTAGTCACCTCATCTAGAATCTTCTAGAACACTGACTCACCTCAACAGAAGAAAAGATAAATCCGTCTTTAACCGAATGTTAAAAGACGGCTGATAGAAAACTGGAAACTGGCAACTTCCAAAAGTGATCCTGAAACGACTTTCAGGATAACCCCGTAACTGTATAAATATACCCGCAATTGTATTACGACCGAATACAAATGCAACTGAGAAAAAGATATTATACCTACTCAATATAATACTCGGATCCGGCTTAAACCAAAGCCGACCAGTATCATCTGCCCGAAAAATAACACGTGCGTAAACGCACGTGCATTTTCCGAACCCTGCCATAAAACCATACGGCCTCTACAACGTTTCGCCCGAACTTGGGAAACTGTCTGTCGGGGACTCTAATGACTCGTCAGTACCCTGGCAGTGGGTTTAACCACAAACCGTCAGCGGCACTAGCAATGCGTAACGGCTGCCCATGGACTGACCTCAAGGGATGCCGATGAGCGCACTCATCCGGAAAACCCTACTGAGCCTAACAGTGACAATGTATATACAGTCCGGTCCGTTCGTCTATGAGTATCGCATATCTGCCTAGGGGGCTAGTAACGTCAGACCCCCAATAGCAGTATAAGTCGTGTCGGAGTGAAGCCCAATAACACCCTGAGATACTACTGGAGTACCTACCAGTAAATCTCCTGCCATGGCCATGGACTTTGTGTAATGGCTCTCCTAGACACAGTACGACCTCGCCCCCAATACCGGGAGAGACGAATCCCCTGCCGATCCGCTCACGTGCCTCCATATGGCTCGGGACTGTACCCAAAAACTACCTGTTTGCACGACTCCTTTGAGCCGTGGTAGGGTAGAAATCAAAGCACAGTGGGAACTCACACGAGACAAATGACGACCTCAGGTCGATGAACTAACCTGTACACATGTCACCAGGGAACTGCTATCTGACGGTAGATATAATACTAACTAGCAGGTTCCCGGTGAGTCTTGTCCGGTGTACTCATAACCCAATGAGCACCTGTATACATCTTAGGTGATCCAACTGACACCAGTGGCTTGTGAGACCGGCCACCGCCCTTCGTCGGGGTCTCGACTGTACACACTAGTCTACTCCGGAGTATCGATGCCCTGTCTCGAAACTCCCACGACTAGGGACCACAATTAAGGATATGCGTATAAACCACCCAACTCTCACGTATATGATCGCCATCATACTGTTGGTGGTAAAGCAAGATCCTAAGGGCTCTATCAAAGTGTAACATGTAATCAGTCACCTGATCATGTACACGACTGATAAAGGCAAACCAGATAGCATACTATCATTTCGAGTAAGACTGTCCTACTGGTATAGGTCCTCCGTAATCATTGCAATCACGTACCCGTGATCCAATAATTGACTATGAGGGCACTATCTCCAACAATAATAAATGTACATGATGATAAAGATGAACCAGATAGTATACTATCATCTCGTGTAAGACTGTTCTACCCTTATAGGTTCTCTCTCTAATCGCCTGCCTGCGATTACAATAATTGACTGGAGAGCACTATAGCCAACAAATTAAGTCAGGATTGCAATACATGCATGTTTCTAAAACTTAATTCGTTTCTAGTTTTTGGGTAAAAAATGAGAGGATTTTCTAAAGTTTAGCAAAGGTTTTCCAAAAAAGAATGACCTAGATTAATTTAAATTATGCAGACAAGTTATCAACATAACAATTACCTTAATTATAGCAATGCAGATATTCTCACTAAAAACCATGACACCTAAATAAACACGATCAAATCTTTCACTACTACGAATATGGTTTGCCCCTACGGTTGGAACCGTAGGGGCAAATCACTGTCCCTACGGTGTCCACCGTAGAAGCAGATAAATTCCCCTATGGTTACAAATTTGCCCATATGGAAAAAGCCGCAGGGGTCATTGCCCCTACGGTTTCCAACGTAAGGGCAGTTTCATTTTATACATTTTTTTAAAAGTTTTTTAATATCAGGCAAACTTAGCCCCTACGGTTTCCACCGTTGGAACACAGTATCAACTTTTTCTAATAATTTATCCCTGTTTACCGCCGAAAACCGGTCAGACGAACTGGGTTAGAACGTATAGTCTGAATTTGGGAGTTGATGCATAGGTTTGATCCATCCACTTCTCCGAAAACACTAAGTAATTATTACGTCGTATATCAAGGATTTGGAAGTATGTGACCGATGTAACTGATTTCAGATCCCCTCTCAGGGTGAGAGGTTTATTGATTATGGGGAAGGATATTTTTTACAGGTGTAAGCCCCTGTAGTTAATTACGTTTTTGTGTACGACAACAACTTTCTGCACTCCAGGTTCTTTGCTTTATGTGTCGTGTTTTTATTTGTTTATTTTGGGTTGTCCTTGGATTGTATACGAAAACTAATTTTGTCGTTGCCTATAGAATGCGGATTAGTCTAATTCCGAATTTATTATATATTTTTTGGATTGGGTCAAGCATTTTATTGATAAGGTCCACGTTAGCGTCTTGGTTTGCTAACGGGAGTGAACTTAGGTTTCAGTTCTCACATTTATGAGATCCATCGGTTCACATGAGAGCGGAAGCTCTTTCTAAGGTCATGTTTGTCTCATTTGAGATCTAAGGTCAACTTAGAGGGTTTGAGCATATAGGCACTACCTAGGGAAATATAGTCTTATATGAGACCTAGATTAACCTAGGTAGCTTGAGAATATTATTCTCAAAGATATTAACATCATCAGGAAGATTTAGCTTCAAGACATAGCCAAATCGTGCTAAGTATGGGGCCTGTTTGGCACTCATATGCTTTTGGCGTTAGCATGGCTCGGCTTAGGATTGGCGCATGGCTTTGGCGCATGCTCGCGTGTATTGCACATGGCGCCTGGTGGGACAAAGTATATGCTTGGTGTTGGCGCACGTCTTTGGAGCAACTCGGGTTAGCTTGGCGCTGGCGCACGTCCTTTTCACGTGGCATAGCCTGGGTCTTGGTAGGTGTTTGTTTGGCACTAGCGCACGTATTTGCATGTGGCACAAGTCTAGGTTTGACAGCTTAAGCTCTGTTCATTAAAAGGTTAACTTTTCAAGATGATCTTTTGATCAAGTCCATAAAAATCATATTTTTTGTGACCTTCGGAACTTAAATTATTGGGTATGAATATCTTTTGGGGGAAACTATGTCCTATGAAGTTGAGAATTCAATCCTTTTGGTGATCCTTGATCCATGATACGGGAGAATACCATAGTTCTTCCTCCAAGAAATCAGATCTTGAGATTATATCCCTCATGAGAGGTTAACCTCTTGCTTAGAGGAGATATAACTCATGGATCTTTGATCCGAAAGAAAAACCTAGGGTTCTCAAGAAGCTTAAGCTTCGAATGGTGTCAAAGGAGAGATTTTTCTCTGTGTTCTTTAGCTCGGGTTTGAGGTGGATGAAGAAGAATTTTGTTCTTGCAGGGACTTAAGTCTCGGGTTTTTTACCTTGCAGGGGGGTCTGTGTCTGTGGAGATTAATCTCTTAGGTTCTTATTTATAGGACAGGAAAAAATTAATCAAGTTAAGAGAATCTCTCATTTGAGATGTCTTAATTGATCTTAAGATCAATCGGTGATACTTAAGTATCATTGGACCTTTAATCCAAGGGTTCTCTGCTAATAGTGAAAATATCTTTCTTATTTTAGAAAGATACAGGAAAAATTTCTTATTAATAAAAGATATCTTTTTGTTTTAGAAAGATACA
Organism: Agapanthus africanus; assembly: GCA_030015575.1. NCBI lineage: Eukaryota > Viridiplantae > Streptophyta > Magnoliopsida > Asparagales > Amaryllidaceae > Agapanthus > Agapanthus africanus. The sequence continues at coordinate 295,579,208 of CM057351.1, forward strand.
GGGAAATATTTTCCCAAATAGAGCTTAAGCTCTACCTGAAGCATGCGCTTCAACAGAGATTGGTGTCGGCGCCACATGCATTACACGTGTGGCGTCGACACCAGAGTTTAGCATTGACGTTGCTTGTGCTAGGATTGGCATTAGTGCCTATTCTTGTCTAAAATTTGGGCGTCCATATTAAAAACCAAGTACAATGCACAAGAGAAAGCGTACAAAAGAGTCCAAAGCGTTAAGTAGCCTCAATATGCACAAAAGAATACAAAACAGTTTTATCCGGACTATATTTTGAAAAACTCCCAAACGAGAATTAGAAAAATTCTGATGGCATTGAAAGTGTCTCGAAAAATGCTTCGATTTGATATATTACGGGTCTCATAACTCTTCCGGAATCAAAAGTTATGCGGCAAACGTGTATTGCACATATAGTTTGAGCAATACTCTACCACATGAAGGGATGCAATTTTAGTCCCACATTGGCAAAAAGAGAGAGCTCCTCTACCACTCCCCCATAAATAAGTGGGGATACTTCTAAAAAAACGGGGATTCGTCCTCAAAGAAGATTCATCTTCACAGAAGGCTCACGCTTCATGGATAAAGGTCCAAGGCATACGTGCCCCAAAGTGCGTATATGCGCAAGTGCCAATGGCGTCATGCGCGCGATGTGCTACACATATGTTCTGGCGCCATATGCGCTACCTACAGTGCACGTGCTCCGCGCAACACGTGTGCTAGCGCCAAGCGCAACACGTGCGCCGCACGTGTTCAAAAACAATTAAGACTTTTCGGTAATTCGGAGCTACTGCTCCAACATGCTCTCTCCCGTTATGAACAGGGCATGATTTTAGCGTACATCCTACCACACTTTCAATATACGGCATTGTAATCACTTAGCATATTCGGAAAGATGATAGGTCCCGATGACCAACACTTCCTCTATAAAAAGAGAGAATCGGCCAAAGAATTATCGACATAGTGATATTAAAAGAGAAAATTATCAAGAGAGGGCATCCTATAAACAAAAGCTTAAAAAGATTGAAGCATCTGCTTCATTGAAAGCCATTGCTTTCCCTATGATACACACCCCCAAAAGATGCGCAAGTGCTAAATGCACTCTCTGCAAGAAATGTGCATGCACATATCGTATAATTTATGTGATGGCGCAAGCGCTAAAGCCCAAGGGCAGTGCCAAATGCGCACCACGTGCAACGCACGTGCGCAATTTTTAGGCACTAGTGCCAACTTTGGTCTCGTTGAGACCCATGCGCACCAAAGTGCGTAACCAGAAAACCAACAGCCATGCGCAATACAAGTGCGCAAGCGCACATGTTTCCAAAGCGCAAGTGCGCATGATGCTAAGCAAATACTTGAAGACTTAGCAAAATATCTAAGTATGGAAGCCTATACATCATATGTGATCAAATGATCAAACGAGAACATGTTCTCAAGATATGACTAAATCATCTAAGTTGACCTTAATTCTCAAATGAGATTAACCTGTCCTTGGATAAAACTTAAGCTTTTATATGAACTGATTGACCCCACGATGTGAGAATGGAATCTAAGTTCGCCATCATTGGCAAACCAAGATACCAATATGGGCATTATCAAGCAATGCTTGATCAAACATGAGTTGGATAACCAAGACACCAACCAATAAAGATCAAAAGAGCTTATGGAACTCACAAGGTGAGAATGGAAATAAGTTCACCCACGTAAGAAAACCAAGCTACCAACGTGGCCCCCTCAAGTGGAGCAACTCTCCCCTACAACAAAACATCTGGAAGTCTCTAACGAGTCATGATTTGGGTCAACGGTAAATAATGACACCTATGTTCTCTTGCTATCTTCCCAGATCAAAACTTCTAAAGACAAGCAATGCTTTGTCAAGCTCCCGCTTATCAACAAGCAACGCTTAGCGGTGAGTAAATTCTCATGGAGCAACATTTCCACAAAACAAAATCATGACACAATGCTTCTCTCAAAAACCAACAACAACGAAAGCAAGGTTTTTCATGCCCTGCGATCTGGATCAGACAACCAACGTATACAATCCATGGGCGCGAAAAATATGAAAGCGAATGAATTTGTTGGCCATATCAACGGTCAAAAATATGGACACAAGGAATAAATACTTGGAGTGTAGTAAGTTGTTGTCGTATGCGACAACGTAATTAACTGCAGGGGTTTGCGCCTGTAGGAAGAATGCATCCCCGCAATCAATAAACCTTTCATCCGTGATAGGGAATCTGAAGTTACTTATATCGGTCGCATTCATCCAAACCTTCGATATATGGCACTATAAATCAACTTAGTATTTTCGGAGAGGTGGATGAATCATACCTATGCATCTGCCCCCAAATTCAGGCAAGAAGTTCAATACCAGTTCGTCTGACCGGTTTTCGGCGGTAAAAAGATTCTGGCACGCCTGGTGGGAATTGGTTTTCTCTTTCCACTCCATACTTCATGTGTCGTGTGTTTGACTTGTCGTATCGGATAAGATTTTGATTACCATCCCGTTGTCACGGTAATTTTGAAAGATTACAACGACTTCAAAGCAATAAAGATGCAACTAAGAATTTCATCCTTTTCATGATTTCTATAGGATCAATTTCCAAAACGGCTCACCAACACCCAAGGGGGCCCAGTTGTTGAAAGAATTGAGCATGTACAGTTTGGACAATTCTCCGGACACTCTTAAAGGAGGACAATGCTTCGCCAAATGAAGAAGCTCCTCAAAGGTCGATCTTTGAAGGATTGACCCCTAAGTCGATGGATCTCCCAAAGGTTCCCATACCGCCAAGAAGGTCGGTTTACAAAGGGCTGACTCCCAAAGCTGCAAATGTACTAAAAGACCATTTACCTCCAAGCAGGCCGGTCTTCGAAAGCCTGAAACAACCACCAATGTTAAGTCGAAGATGGTCATCACCGAAATGCGCAGGGGGAAAAATCTCAATCTTTGACCCCACATAGGGGGAAAGCTATTTAATCCCAAACCCCAGGAAGGGGGAATCTCAGTGGAGCTTCTTTAGTCGACATGGTCCCTATGGAAAGAAATTCTCAACTAGATACATGCGCAGTATGAAGAAGGAAAGAAACGCCACTTAAGTTACACAAGTTAGTCGCAAGTAAAGGATGATGACTAGGGTCCACTCGTTGTTCTTCACTTTTACCTTGTTCTATTTATGATGACGCTAAACCAATCTTCTGTCTATAAGAATGTTAAACCCATTATGTCTATGAGAATGGTAAACATATTCCGTCTATGATGACGTTAAACTTCATTTGTCTATGATAACGTTAAACTTCCTTCGTCTATAATGACATTAAACTTCGTCTTTGGTCTATGATGACGTTAAACATCCCGTCTATGATGTCGTCAAACCGTCAGTCTATGGTGACAATAAACCAAATTCCCCCGTCTAAGTAGACGTTAAACCAAATTTCTTCGTCTAAGTAGACGTTAAACTAAGCTCTCCCGTCTAACTAGATGTTAAACTAAATTCCCTTATCTAAGTAGAAGTTAAACTAAGTTCCTCCGTCTAAATAGACGTTAAACAAGTCTATAATGACGTTAAACCCTTCGTCTATGATGACGTTAAATCTCCTCCGTCCATGTAGACTTTAAACTATACTATTCTGTCTAAGTAGACGTTAAACAAAAATCTTCTGTCTAACTAGACATTAAACAAACTCTCCTGCCTAAGACGACGTTAAATGTTTCGTCGAATCACATCGAATGGCAGATGAATAAAGACGATAGCTTTGTTCCCGAACCAAAGCACAAATTGGTGTTTGAGCGGCTTTTTATCTCCCAATCTGGACGCAAAGCCGTTAATTTATAGGGGTAATAAGACGTCCTAGGCTAGCTCAGGCGAGGCCTATGACGACCGCAAATGCAAATATTGAAATTATTCATAGAGGGGGTGAATAGGAAAAAGCTTCCGAAATGCCCAATTAAAAAAATCTAAACACTTGCTAATACACAATCACAATTGAAATAGCTTACACAAACATATAAACCCAATATGAGAATGGTATAAGCAAGACTATAAGCATGCAATTATGAGTAATAATCAACAAGCAAGAATTATGCCAAGTATAGTAATGATCATAAGGTGTTATCATGCAATTTCTAAGCTAACGAGCAAATAAGAGATAGGAAACTGCAAACTCAAACACGCAAGATTTATAGTGGTTCGGAAGATCCCCTAGTCCACTTTATTTAGGCACACGAATCCGTTCCACTAAATACATGTTTCTTTTAGAGATAAACATGTTGCCCGCAAGCAACACACAACCCCACTTCCAGTGGAGGCTAAACCAAACACGTCTCCTCAAAAGACTACATGTTCTTCGCCACTACGAACAACACTTCCCTTACAAGCTCATCGCTCTTATCTCTACAAAGATACTCTCCAATCTTACAATGGCAATCTTGCACTAAAAATCCCAAATGCAAAAAAAGAAGAGATCCCATTTGAAGCACAATACTCTTGATAGAGTTTTCAATAAAGCTCAACTAATACTCAAGAAGATGGCAAATCAAAATTAGCTTTTGAGTGCGTGTTTGTGAGAGATTGGATAAGCAAATGGAAATATCTTTAAACTCTCACAAGATGTGGGATATTTCTTTTAAAGATCACTTGGATATTTGCAATAGAAAATCTCAAGAATTGAGTATGTGATACCAAGAAAAAACCAACCCAAATCACTTTTATAGCCAAAGAAAAACAACTCAAAATCAAGTGGGGACAAGCAGTTTAAGTACGCGGCAGACGTCTGAAGACAAGACAGACAAACATCTGGCCTAAAATAAAATAAAACCCCAACGGCTATAAACAGCTACTTTTTCAAACTTTTTCTACTTCAGACGTCTGTCGACTATAGGTTCAGACGTCTGCCATAGTTTTTCAAAGATGGCCAAACAAAGTACATAGAACAAACTAACGTCTGAGGAACAACTTACAAACATTTGAAGAAGAAAATATTTTCAAAAGATTTTGAACTGCAGACGTTTGTTATCTATATCTTCAAATGTTTGTTCCTTAAAAAAATTCATTCCAATGAAAGCACAGAGAAGAAACATATGTCTGAAGAAGTATTGATAGGAATTTGTTGAACAACCAAATGTTTGTTCTGATAAGTTTCAGACGTTTGTTCTTTAAAAAGTTTCATCCTAATGAAAACACAGAGAACAGACAGACGTCTGAATAAGCACGAGACAGTTGTAACACCTTAGAATGTGATTAGTGGTTAGTTATGATTTAATGTGGGGGTTTTAGTAAAAAGTTTACCAAAACGGTTTTCAAATATTTTATCAGAATTTATGAATATTTTATTAGAATTTAATTTGGACTGCACACACATGTGCATGTTAACTAGGGCTAGGTTTGGGGTTAAACCATGTTTAGAGAGTCATGGTGGACTAACCTATTTCATTAGGTTAATGTGAAGTTAACTAAGTGTATTAGTTTTTTTTAATATAATTAGTTTTGTTTTGGGAGTTGACTTGAGATTGGAGAGAGAGAGAGGGAATGATGGCATGAGGTATGCTTGGTAATGATAAGAGAGAGGGGAAAAGGGGGGGTTGACTCTCATCCCTCTCATTTCTTTTTTTCAAACACTCATTCTTACATCTCTCTCCCTCTCATTCTTTCACAAACAACAGCAACGGCAGCAAGGCAGCAGCAGCAGCAGAAGCAAGCAGCAGCAGCAGCAAGCAGCAGCAAGGCAGCAGCAGTAGCAATAGCAACAGCAGCAACAACAGCAACAATAACAACAACAGCAGCAGCACACACCCCACCCCCTTCTCTTCTCTTCTTCTTCTTCTTCTTGCATCCTAGGACCAACTTGAGGTATAATGTTAAACCCAACTTCCATTTTTGCTAAACATGTAGTTATTTAGCTTAATTTAGTAATTAATATGGTTTTAGTGCTAGTTTTGTGTATTAAGTGGAGTTTAGGCCAAGTTAGGATTTTTATGGTTAAAGTAGCTTAACTAAGTGCTGTTAAGGTCATCAAATCCAAGTTTTCGCACCAGATTTCACAAAAATACCATAATGTATCTTTTAGTGTTAATTAGTGTTTTAGTTAGATTTTGGGTTCTTTTTGAGATCTGCTTTTGACCCGGGTACTTCAGGAAAAAGTTGCAAACGCTGGATCTTAGTGACTGAGATAGGACCACACCCCCAAACACGAGACCCCCTCTCCCCTTTAAGGCCATAGATTTATTGTGTCTGGCCGTAATTTGCGGCCAAAGGGTGGGTGTGGGTGTCGGGTCTTGGTCTGTAGGAGTCTGCTGTATATCTAAGGTTTTTGGTATATACAATTTTTGCTTTTTCCATTCGAGTCAAAATCTGGAACCTAAAACATCATTTTCAATACTTTTTAACTTATGCGATACGTGCGTTATGTGAGTTTGGTTCATTGTTCACTGCGCGTCACAGCGAGTCGGGGTGGTTTCAGGCGAGGTTACACACGTTTTAGCGTATCGAGTGCACACGCGTTTAGCTTCCAACGCGAGTTTCTCCTTTGATCTTGATATCGCATTTTGGCAGGATATTAGCCTTATGTGTGTTTCTTGTATGTTCTAGGATCGATCGCGGAGACGTCGGACGCGGCGCGGAAGGGAAAAGCGGTAGTTGGACCTGGCTAGTATGAGATCACGGGTGAGTAGATGTACACATCTATAGGGGAAATCGTTTGGAAGGCGCAAGACGCCCGATAGTTTAGATAGTTAAAAACTTCTAGTAGTATTTGCATTTATGAGTATAGCGCCTAGTTAATCATCTTGCTGCATTCACGATCCTATATATTTACATACATGTGCGAACTCATCTTATAGGACACTTGCACCATTACCATGGTTTTATGCAGCACGAATACTATTCATGCGACACACACGCCTTGGTAATTGATATGCCACAAACACTAGATAACTTGTATAGCCTGAAATCTAGAACAATTTCACCATATATGATGTTTAAACTTGTGCTAATACATTTAAATTCCTCAGGATGAACATGTAGGATTGCTAGTCATATGTATGTACCTCATTACATCATTCGTTCATGCCTAGTCTATTAGTCATACATTGCAGTTCGACTTGTTGATACCATAAGCATTTATTATCATTGACATGTGTACTTATGATGATTTCTTGAGGATTTCAGCACTTGAAATTTATGAGATTTTGGGGGAAAAGCCGCAAGGATTTAATAAACCCGATATTATTTTTAAACATTGCGAGTTGCGGTTTTTCTCGTGATATGATACATGTGTCGTCCACCATGGGTTTTCTGTTATTTTTCGAGACCCGTTTCGAAGAGTTGGATGAACCGTCTCGGGTACATGGTGGGCCCGGTAAGGTACCCCGGGGTAAGAAGATCGAGTTGTAGACGATGAGCCTGGCAGGGGCAGACTACCTACTGATGATTGTTGGCGTGGCGGATATCCAGAGAATACCGACCGTAGTCATGAGATATTGATATATTGATACTTTGAGATGGGTCGGCCGGAAGGCTGGGGCCCGAGATATTGTGATACCGATACTTGAGATTTTGAGATAGTCGTTTGAGGTGTCGATGCTGGACACAGATTTCTGTTGATTCCATTGATTTTATGTTGATATTTCAAAAGAGTTTTTTTAGATGAAAATAATGACTTTCTCATATCAACATATTCAGACCACGGGTTAAACTTGATTCATGTTGTATACATACCTGCTAGTACATCATGCCAGATTAGTATTGTAAAATTGATTCATGTTGTATACATATCTGCTAGCATATCATGCCATATCAGTATTGTTGAGTTATGACACTTTGCGTGCATGCTTACGATAACCTTTATATATGTTACTTATTACTCATAAGTTGGAAACTCATCCCCGTTGTGCCACAGCCTTTTTGCAGGTCCGTTTCGTCAGCACTGTAGCGGTGGATGCACTTGCTCCTTTTGGTCCACTTGCTTGGATTTGAGACTTTTGTTCGTAGGTGGGTTGTGACATTATTTTGTTTCCACCTTGTATATTTATTGTATTTAGAGTACTCCATCTACTGTACCTGCTACTTATACTGATATATATTGACCTAGAGACGAGACAGTGAGATTTGTGGACATTAATGTTTTTTCTCTGGATCGAGCTCACTTGAGCCGACATGATGCTTATTACTTGTGCCTTTTATGCTTATTATTTTTGCACATTGATGATTTAAATTGCGTGGGATTTGAGTCCGCTTCGGCGAAGAGCTAGCTCCCGCTTGGGGATTCCTTATTTCATGTTATATGTATATTCCTGTTTTGTACCCGTTTGGGGCCAGTTTTTACAAAGGAGACTCTGCCGGAAATTTTCGGGAAATGTGATGTTGCTTTTAAAAGACTTGATGCGACTTAATTATTTGGAAATTTCTTTCTATGTTTTGGTTTTCCTTCACTCTACTGCTCTTTTGGTTTTGATTTCTGGGTTTTGGCTTACTTAGATTACGTACGCCTCAAGACGTTTCGTAATTTAAGTGCCAGTCACGTTCCGTACCTTTTCGCGTCATGACAAAGTTGGTATCAGAGCGATAGGTTTTACCTTTCTGAGTGTAGGACGACCCTTGGTAGATGGAGCAAGTGACTTAAGCAGGGTAACGTAACGTGTGTATGTCCGCGGCATACTTGCGATTCGGTACTCCGCCTAGGTGACTTTAGGATATACTTGCTTGAAATTCCTTCTTCAATTCCGTGTATCCTATGATTCTCTTGCACTGTTCTTATTATCCTGTTTCCTGTACTAGCCACTATGTCGTCGAAGGCTACGAAAGCGCAGAGGGCTGCTGCCAGAGATGAGATTCGAGCAGGCTCATCCGAGACGAGGACCGATCAGGATGGCGTACCTATCCCTCAGATTCAGATTAACCCGCCTTCCCCAGGCCGCATGGATAGGCTAGAGTCAGGTGTGCAGGAGTTACGACAGATGGTGGGAGGTATGCAGGAGTTACGACAGATGGTGGGATCCTTAGTCGAGGCTAGTCGTGCACGGGGATCTGAGGACGTACCTACCACTGCATAGACTATGATTGTACCTGTTGCCCAGACAGTTGCTCCTACTACTACCGTGGCTATTCCAGTATCACTTCAGGATTTCATGAGGCTGAGACCCCCAGTCTTCACCGGCACTGATGCAGCGGAGGATCCACAGACATTCCTCGACAGATTATCTAGGATTTTTCGTTCGCTCAGATGTTCTGACGATAGATGGGTGGAGCTTACGAGTTTCCGTCTAGAGGGCCTTGCGCAGACATAGTGTGAGTCGGTCGAGAGAGGTCGAGCTGCAGGTCTACCTCCGATGACTTGGGACGAGTTCACAGCAGTATTTCTAGCCCGTTTTCTTCCAGGGAGCGTTCGTGATGCTCGAGCTCATAGTTTTGAGGCTTTGCTCAAGACTCCAGGGATGACAGTGTCCAAGTACGATATCCAGTTTACTCAGTTGTCCCGATATGCTCCGTACTTGGTTGATACTGAAGAGAAGAGGGTAAAGAGGTTTATGCAGGGACTTGACACCCAGTTATTTCTTGCCATCGGCGCCCAGCACTTCGACACTTATGCAACTGCTATGGACACGGCCTTACGGATGGAGGCGCGCATTTCAGGGACTTTGATCGTTTCTGGGCCGAAGAGGATTCGTACTGATATGCCAGCTCAGAGGCAGATAGGTAGGCATCGTGACAGATTCTTTCCGAGAGATGGTGGTGGCAGAGGAGTTGGACGGGGTCAGTTTTATGGTTCTTATCCGCAGGACCAGCAGACGTCGCTATGATGTTTTAGGTACGGGAGTCCGTACCATCGTATCGGAGACTGTATAGTGAGACGACATGGAGCGTCGACAGTTCCACACATGACTTTACCACCTTCACCACCTCCTCAGAAAGCTCTACTTCCTACCCCCGGTGATATTCTACGCCAGTTAGATGCCCCCAGAGGCCGTGGACACGGCGGTCCTGTTCAGAGAGGACGAGGAGGCAGAGGCCGAGGCAGAGTACAGCCAACTATTGGTGGGGGACAGGCCCGAGTGTTTGCTTTGACTCCGCAGGATACGCAGGCATCCAATGTCGTTGTGACAGGTACATTGCCAGTATGTTCTTTCGACGCGCGGGTATTTTTCGACCCAGGTTCCACACATTCGTATGTATCTACACACTTTGCACTGATGTTGGTCCATGAGTCATCATTGTTAGATCAGCCGCTTGTTGTTATTACTCCGGTAGACGAGTCGTTTGTCGTGTTTCGTTTGTGTTTCGTTCGTATCGGGAAGAGGGATTCATCGGTCGATTTGATTCTCCTCGATATGTTGGACTTTGATGTGCTTCTGGGCATGGACTGGCTAGCCACTTGTTATGTATTTGTAGACTGCCATGAGAAGGCAGTCGGATTTAGTTTTCTGGGAGAGCCAGTCCTTGTTATTCAGGGAGACTGCAGCGTCACCCTTCCCAGCTTGATTTCATCTCTTCGCGCTGGTAAGCTCTTGCGGAAGGGATGTCAGGGATTCTTAGCGTATGTTTGTGATACTTGAGCTGCAGAGGTTCCGTTGGACCAGGCCCCCATTGTGTGTGAGTTTCCTAATGTCTTCCCTGACGAGATGCCTGGACTACCGCCTGAGCGCGATGTCGAGTTCTGCATCGATTTGATCCCTGGCACGGGGCCTATTTCCATACTGCCTTATCGGATGGTCCCGACAGAGCTTAGAGAGCTGAAGGATCAGTTGTAGGAGTTGTTAGATAAGGGGCTTATTCGACCTTGTGTATCTCCGTGGGGTGCTCCTGTCCTGTTCGTCAAGAAGAAAGACGACAGTTTGCGCTTGTGCATTGATTACCGCCAGCTGAACCAGGTTACCGTACGGAACAAATATCCCTTACCACGTATCGATGATTTGTTCGACCAGCTTCAGGGTGCAGGCTACTTTTCGAGGATCGACTTGCGATCGGGTTACCATCAGTTGCGGGTGCGGCAGGAGGATATTCCGAGGACGGCTTTTCGCACCCGTTACGGACACTATGAGTTTTTGGTGTTGTCGTTCGGACTCACCAATGCACCAGCCGCGTCTATGGACTTGATGAACTGCATTTTCAGGCCGTATCTAGATATGTTCATCATCGTATTTATTGACGACATTTTGGTGTATTCCTGGAGCCGAGAGGAGCATGAGCAGCATCTGCGGATCACCTTGCAGACTTTGAGGGAGCACCAACTGTTCGGGAAATTTTCCAAGTGCGCGTTTTAGCTAGACAGTGTTGATTTCTTGGGTCACGTGGTTACGAGTGATGGTATACGTGTGGACCCGAAGAAGATCGAGGCCATTCAGCATTGGCCCAGACCAGCATCAGTTATAGAGATCCGCAGCTTCCTAGGCCTGGCTGGCTACTATAGACGATTTGTTCAGGACTTCTCCCGTATCGCTGCACCGTTGACCGGGTTGACCCGGAAGGGAGTTCCTTTTGATTGGACTGAGGCGTGCGAGCATAGCTTCCAGCAGTTGAAGACTCATTTGACTACTGCACCAGTGTTGTCATTGCCTTCAGGATCGGGCGGATTCGTGGTTTATTGCGACGCTTCTCGAGTGGGACTAGGTTGCGTGTTGATGCAACACGACAGGGTTATCACGTATGCTTCTCGGTAGCTGAAGACACATGAACAGAATTACCCTACGCACGATTTAGAGATGGCTGCAGTGGTGTTTGCACTCAAGATCTGGAGACATTACCTATATGGCGAGTCGTGCCAGATATTCACGGATCACAAAAGCTTGAAGTACATATTTCAGCAGCGAGACTTGAATCTGAGACAACGTCGTTGGATGGAGCTGGTGAAAGACTATGACTGCGAAATCCTTTATCATCCGGGCAAGGTGAACATTGTGGCAGATGCTTTGAGTAGGAGGCCCGGAGGTAGTCTATCTTATTTGAGCGCCGTGCAGAGGCAGTCATCAGAAGATTAGAAGATTCTATGCGACAGCCGAGAGGAGTTCGAGTTCACTCCGACTGGGGGCCAGCTTGCGCATATTCATGCACGTCTGCAGTTGCTTGACCGTATTCGAGGGGCGTAGCCCAGTGATGACCGTCTTTCAGAGATCATGGAGCAGATTAGGCAGGGCAGAGATTCCGAGTTCGTGATCGATGATCAGGGAGTACTGCTATTTGGGACTCGATTGTGCATACCAGATTCTGAGATACTGCGGCGTGAGATTCTTGGGGAGGCGCATATATCAATATACAGCGTTCATCCCAGTTCCACGAAGATGTACCGCAATCTGAGAGATGTTTATTGGTGGGACGGAATGAGGAGGGACGTCACAGACATCGTGTCGAGATGCCTGACTTGTCAGCAAGTCAAGGCCGAGCACCAGAGGCCCGCTGGAGAGTTGCAGCCTTTGCCCATTCCGGAGTGGAAGTGGGAGCAGATTTCTATGGATTTCATTGTGGGTCTACCCAGGACCAGTCGAGGGTATGACTCCATTTGGGTGATCGTGGATCGATTGACGAAAGCGGATCACTTCCTTCCAGTAAAGACCACTTTCGGTTTTGCTCAGTATGCCCAGATTTACACCGAAGAGATCGTACAGTTGCATGGCGTCCCGACCTGTATCGTGTCAGACCGAGGCACCCAGTTTACCAGCCTACTATGGAAGAGACTTCAGGAGGCGTTGGGCACCCGTTTGAGTTTCAGCACAGCATTTCATCAGCAGACCGACGGCCAGTCAGAGCGGACTATTCAGACTCTTGAGGACATGCTCCGAGCGTGCATTTTAGATTTCGAAGGTAGCTGGGATCACCATTTGCCCTTAGTAGAGTTCTTCTACAACAACAGTCTCCAGGATACCATTTAGATGGCACCATTCGAGGCTCTATATGGGAGGAGATGCAGATCGCCCGTCTGTTGGACAGAGCTCAGCGAGAGTAGCATTTTGGGGCCGCAGATTGTTGAGGAGACGACCGTGAATATCCTGTTGATTCGTGATAGGATGAGAGCAGCCCAGAGTAGGCAGAGATCTTATGCGGACCGTCGTCAGCGCAGACTTGAGTTTTCGGTTGGCGATCATGTTTTTCTGAGGGTCTCTCCGATGAAGAGCGTGATGAGATTTGGGAAGAAGGGGAAACTTAGTCCCAGATATGTGGGCCCCTTCGAGATCCTCGAGTGTGTTGGTGCAGTTGCGTATCGTTTGGCTCTTCCACCCAGCATTCTGGATGTTCACCTCGTATTCCACATGTCGATGCTTTGCAGATATCTTCATGACCCTTCTCACATGATTCAGAATCAGACCGTTCAGCTTGAGCGCGATCATTCGTCCACCGAGCAGCCAGTAGTGATATTGGATCGGCATGTGAAGAAACTTCGATCAAAGGTCTTGCCATCTGTGAAGGTTCTTTGGCACAGCCAGAATGGTGAAGAGATCACTTGGGAGGCCGAGGGCGAGATGCGCAAGAAATTCCCTCATCTCTTTGAAGGTACGCGTATGTATATTTTTAAATTCGGGGACGAATTTCTTTAAGGGGGGAAGATTGTAACACCTTAGAATGTGATTAGTGGTTAGTTATGCTTTAATATGGGGTTTTTAGTAAAAAGTTTACCAAAGAGGTTTTCAAATATTTTATCAGAATTTATGAATATTTTATTAGAATTTAATTTGGACTGCACACACATGTGCATGTTAACCAGGGCTAAGTTTAGGGTTAACCCATGGTGGACTAACCCATTTCATTAGGTTAATATGAAGTTAACTAAGTGTATTATTTTTTTTTAATATAATTAGTTTTGTTTTGGGAGTTGACTTGAGATTGGAGGGAGAGAGAGAGGGAATGATGGCATGAGGCATGCTTGGTAATGATGAGAGAGAGGGGAAAGGGGGTGGGGGGTTGACTCTCATCCCTCTCATTTCTTTTTTTTCAAACACTAATTCTCACATCTCTCCCCCTCTCATTCTTTCATACACAACAGCGGCAGCAGCAAGGCGGCAGCAGCAGCAGCAGCAGCAGCAGCAGTAACACCCCCCCCCCACCCCCTTCTCTTCTCTTTTTCTTCTTCTTGCATCGTAGGACCAACTTGAGGTATAATGTTAAACCCAACTTCCATTTTTGCTAAACATGTAGTTATTTAGCTTAATTTAGTAATTAATGTGGTTTTAGTGCTAGTTTTGTGAATTAAGTGGAGTTTAGGCCAAGTTAGGATTTTTATGGTTAAAATAGCTTAACTAAGTGCTGTTAAGGTCATCTAATCCAAGTTTTTGCACCAGATTTCACAAAAATACCATATTGTATCATTTAGTGTTAATTAGTGTTTTAGTTAGATTTTGGGTTCTTTTTGAGATCTGCTTTTGACCCGGGTACTTCAGGAAAAAGTTGCAAACACTGGAGCTTAGTGACTGAGATAGGACCACACACCCAAAACATGAGACCCCCTCTCCCCTTTAAGGCCGCAGATTTATTATGTCTGGCCGCAATTTTCGGCCAGAGGGTGGGTGTGGGTGTCGGGTCTTGGTCTGTAGGAGTCTGCTGTATATCTAAGGTTTTTGGTTTATACAATTTTTGCTTTTTCCACTCGAGTCAAAATGTGGAACCTAAAACCACGTATTCAATACTTTTTAACCTGTGCGATACGTGCGTTATGTGAGTTGGGTTCGTTGTTCACTGCGCGTCACAGCGAGTCGGGGTGGTTTCAGGCGAGATTACACACGTTTTAGCGTATCGAGTGCACACGCGTTTAGCTTCCAACACGAGTTTCTCCTTTGATTTTGATATCGCATTTTGGCAGGATATTAGCCTTATGTGTATTGCTTGTGTGTTCTAGGATCGATCGCGAAGACATCAGACGCGGCGCAGAAGGGAAAAGCGGTGGTTGGACCTGGCTAGCACGAGATCACAGGTGAGTAGATGTACACATCTACGGGGGAAATCATTTGGATGGAGCAAGACGCCCGATAGTTTAGATAGTTAAAAACTTCTAGTAGTACTAGCATTTATGAGTATAGCGCCTAGTTAATCATCTTGCTGCATTCACGATCCTATATATTTACATACATGTGCGAACTCATCTTATAGGACACTTGCACCATTACCATGGTTTTATGCAGCACGAGCACTATTCATGCGACACACACTCCTTGGTAATTGCTATGCCACAAACATTAGATAACTTGTATAGCCTGAAATCTAGAACAATTTCACCATATATGATGTTTAAACTTGTGCTAATATATTTAAATTCCTCAGGATGAACATGTAGGATTGCTAGTCATATGCATGTACCTCATTACATCATTCGTTCATGCCTAGTCTATTAGTCATACATTGCAGTTCGACTTGTTGATACCATAGGCATTTATTACCATTGACATGTGTACTTATGATGATTTTCTTGAGAATTTCAGCACTTGAGATTTATGAGATTTTGGGGGAAAAGCCGCAAGGATTTAATAAACCTGATATTACTTTTAAACATTGCGAGTTGCGGTTTTTCTTGTGATATGATACATGTGTCGTCCACCATGGGTTTTCTGTTATTTTTCGAGACCCATTTCGAGGAGTTGGATGAACCGTCTTGGGTACATGGTGGGCCCGGTAATGTACCCCGGGGTAAGAAGATCGAGTTGTAGACGATGAGCCTGGCAGGGGCAGACTACCTACTGATGATTGTTGGCGCGGCGGATATCCAGAGAATACCGACAGTGGTCGTGAGATATTGAGATATTGATACTTTGAGATGGGCCGGCCGGATGACTGGGGCCTGAGATATTGTGATACCGATACTTGAGATTTTGAGATAGTCGTTTGAGGTGTCGATGCTGGACACGGATTTCTGTTGATTCCATTGATTTTATGTTGATATTTCAAAAGAGTTTTTTTTAGATTAAAATAATGACTTTCTCATATCAACATATTCAAACCACGGGTTAAACTTGATTCATGTTGTATGCATACCTGCTAGTACATCCTGCCAGATTAGTATTGTAAAATTGATTCATGTTGTATGCATATCTGCTAGCATATCATGCCATATCAGTATTGTTGAGTTATGACACTTTACGTGCATGCTTACGATAGCTTTTATAGATGTTACTTATTACTCACGAGTTGGCAACTCACCCCCGTTGTGCCACAACCTTTTTGCAGGTCCGTTCTGTCAGCACTGTAGCGGCGGACGCACTTGCTCCTTTTGCTCCACTTGCTTGGATTTGAGACTTTTGCTCGTAGGTGGGTTGTGAGATTATTTTGTTTCTATCTTGTATATTTATTGTATCTAGAGTACTCCATCTACTGTACCTGCTACTTATACTGATGTATATTGACTTAGAGACGAGACAGTGAGATTTGTGGACATTTATGTTGTTTCTCTGGGTCGAGCTCACTTGAGCCGACATGATGCTTATTACTTGTGCCTTTTATGCTTATTATTTTTGCACATTGATGATTTATATTGCATGGGATTTGAGTCCGCTTCGGCGAAGAGCTAGCTCCCGCTTGGGGATGCCTTATTTCATGTTATATGTATATTCCTGTTTTGTACCCGTTTGGGGCCAGTTTTTACAAAGGAGACTCTGCCGGAAATTTTTGGGAAATGTGATGTTGCTTTTAAAAGACTTGATGCGACTTAATTATTTGGAAATTTCTTTCTATGTTTTGGTTTTCCTTCACGCTACTGCTCTTTTAGTTTTGATTTCTGGGCTTTGGCTTACTTAGATTATGTACGTCTTGAGACATTTCGTAATTTAAGTGCCAGTCACGTTCCGTACCTTTTCGGGTCGTGACACGTCTGAAACAAAAATAGCATGAAAACTAATATTTCAGGCATTTGGGGTTTTTAGAAAAACATAGAAAGACGACAGACGTCTGAAGCATATAGGGACAGACGTCTGAAGTGTAAAAACTCAGAAACTTATGTTTTATGATGAAAATTAATTTTAAATCTAAAACCCCGATGTTCTTGCAATGTAAAATGTTTGTGCTAGTGTGTGTGAGTATTCAAGAGCTCTAATTTATACTAACCATATTCAATAGAATACTTACATAGAATACTATGTCGACGTCGCATCTCTTCGAAATCTTGAATTTTTGACACTTCGACACTAGCTTTTGAAACTTTGACGCTTCGCTTGAACTTTGCGTTGGTCGATTGATCTTCAATTTGCTTCAACACTTGACGCTTCAAACTCGAACAAGCCATTCCACTCACTTGCGTCTTGAAGTCGATATTTTATCTTCAAATGAACTTCGCTTTGACTCCGATCTTTGACGCTTCGAACTTGGACTTGGTTTCTAGATTCTTGGCTATTCGTAGTTTGAACTCTTGAATCCTTTGAACCTTAGCTACTAAGAATCATGAAGCTTGAAAATGCAATTTGGGAAGCTCTTGTCCATATCCTCCAACCTCTATCCGTTTAAGCTCAATAACGTCCACCTTCCTTTATAGAGCTTTGTTTCGAGATATCCGATATCCTGAAATACAATCTCAAAGACTTAGCTCATCATATACAGTGTTATGGAATAAACAAGATATAATTATATGTATATGAACATTCATTATTTCGATTATCATAAGCTATGATTAATATATCAATACCAAGATATAAATTAAACTCAAAGTATGAGATATTAACACATACACACACACGATACATGAAAACCAAGAAATAGGACACATGTATATACATATTGATATTATGAATACAAGACAACGAATATGAGTAATATATCGATATCAAGAATATAATACAAGTAAAGCATATCGATATTGGTATATTACTCGATATACACAAGATATGGGATAAGCAAGCTAAACAACATGTGTATACGAGTTTAGTGTCGATAAGGTAAAATAAGATAAGTAAGTGACACTAAACGAACTATTTATCTTTAAGATATCATCAAAACCAAATAATAGGATTATCGAAATCCATAAGTCATTAATCTCTCCCTTTGTAATGATGGCAAAATATGAATTGGAAATAGTATATCTATATTAAATAAAATCAAATATCCGATATCGATATACTAAAAATTCATATTATTTTCCCCCCTTTTGACACAATCAAAAAAGGTATTTAGGGAAATTAGAACGTTTGAACTACTCCCCCTAAGCATATGCGTACACCTAAACCAAATCAAATGTTTGAATCACTCCCCCTAAATGTTTGCATAAGAGAACACTAGGAAATGGATACGAGCACAAGTAAAATGCAAATTTTGAAAATAAAGGTCAACCTGAATCCAAAAGCATGTATATAAGAGATATGCAAAGTAAAGCAAGTATACATGCACAAACATCCATATGAACAAAATATAAACAAGTTCTAATATCATGTGGAGGCAAGTTTACCAATTGAAAATGAACAATTTTGAATGCAGAGCTCAACTCATAAACAAGAGAATGTTTTGAAAAAGATATACAATGTAAAAGCTTAAAAACACGCGCTAACCTATAAAAAGTAAAACAACATTTGAAAGTTATGAGTTAGAATACATGAGCAGAATACGATTCATAAAAACAAAACATAGAAATACTGTGTTTCTCATGTACAAAGTGTGCGCGTGTATTTAAAGACATAGATTTTTTTAAAAAAAGAATGTGCACAACACGAGATTCGAAATGTAAATACGAAATATTATATCTCAATAGCGCAACACTTACATATCCCAATCGGTTGAATCTCCCAAAAATGTTAGGCAAGCCCAAAGGATCGATCTGTGAATCCTATCTCACAATCACTTGTAAACCAAACCATTAAAGCTCAAAAGATGATAATAATGGAATTCAAGTGATAGAAAATAATGATACTAAACTCAAGAACCGATCAAAATATGCATATATAACCAAGATGAAACCAATGAAAGGTTCAAAAGTGCAATCAACTCACATAAATAGATACCAATTGAAAACAATATGAAACCAATTGGAAATAATTGAAAACCGTATGTGAGTGCAAGCATGAGTAACTATCTCATCTTAAGTGTCGACTCCTCGGTGAAGGGTCTCTAATTCTTCCGCTATACCCGTAAGATTCGTTGTAATTAAATAAATCCACAAGTGGGTCCCCGAGAAGGGTTGCAGAAGCCATTTGGCAAGATGAGCTAAGAATTCAATACTAATGAATAATTTACTTATGCAAAAAGGTGTTTGTGCAATAATTAGGCAAGTTTAAATATAGGCACATATCAACAAGACAAAAAGCAAAGATACCAATTGAAAATTGGTTCAAGTTAAAACAAGTGACAATATATCCTGTTGGAGATAGTGCCCTCAGAGTCAATTATTGAATCACAGGCACGTGATTGCAATGATTGAGGGAGGACCTATGCCGGTAGAACAGTCTTACTCAAGATGATAGTATGCTATCTGGTTTATCTTTATCATCGTGTACTGCTTTAGGTGACCTTACAGGTCACTATTGCGCGTTGATAGAGCCCTTAGGATTCTTGCTTGACGGCCAGCAGTATGATGGCGATCCTATACGTGGGAGCTGGAGTCTATAAGCATATCTTTAAAAGGTCCCTAGTCGTAGGAGTTTTCGAGACAGGGCATCGATACTCCAGAGTAGACTAGTGTATACAGTCGATACCCCGACGAGGGGCGGTGGCCGGTCTCACAAGCCACTGGTGTCAGTTGGTTCACCTAAGATGTATACAGGTGCTCATTGGGTTATGAGTACACCGGACAGGACTCGCCGGGAACATGCTAGTTGGGATTATACCAGATGTCAGATAGCAGTTCCCTGGTGACATGTGTACAGGTTAGTTCATCAACCTGAGATCATAATTTGTCTCGTGTGAGTTCCCACTGTACTTTGATTACTACCCTACCACGGCTCAAAGTAGTCGTGCAAACAGGTTTTAGTTGGGTACAGTCCCGAGCCACATGGAGGCAGTGAGCGGATCGATAGGGGTTCATCTCTCCCGGTATTGGGGGTGAGGTCGCGCTGTGTCTAGGAGAGCCAGTACACGAAGTCCTTGGCCAAGGCAAGAGATTTACTGGTAGGTATTCCAGTAGTATCTCAGGGTGTTCTGGACTATACTCCGACAAGACTTGTACCGCTTTTGGGGGTCTGACTTTTACGAACCCCCTAGGCCCGCCATGCGATGCTCATAGACTAACGGACCGGACTGTACGGATATTGTCACTGACAGGCTCAGTAGGGTGTCAGGATGAGTTCGCTCATCGACTTCCCTTTTGGTCAATACCCGGTAGCTCGTTACGTACGTTTAATACCTCTGACGTGCTAGTGGTTAAATCCACAGCCAAAGTATTGACGAGTCTTTAGAGTCCCCCACAGACAGTTTCTCAAGTTTCGGGCGAAACGCTGTAGAGGCCGTATGGATATATGGCAGGGTTCGATCATATGCATGCGGTATTGCACGGATCATGATCGGACGAATAATACTAGCGGGCTTTAGTTTAAGCCGGATCCTAGTATTATACAGTGTAGATTTTGTCTCATTGCATTTGTATTCGGTCGGAATACAAATGCGGGTATGTATATACAGTCGCGGGGTTTTCCTGTAATTTATTACCGGATCACTTTTTGAAGTTGCCAGTTTGTATTTCGTTTCGGCCATTTTCCTTTCTATCTTTCTTTGGCTGAAAATTGGTGTAGAGGGGGTTATTTGCAAAGTGCAAATTAGCAATATGGAGGGTTGTTTTTGTGATGATAGGTTCATGATGGTTCTAGCTTCCATTGACTTCTTTTTGTTCATCATTGCTTGCTATGATGGGTTGAGTGATGGGTTTTGGTTTTGACTTAGTGGTGATCATTGTTCCTAATCATCACCCTTTTCTTTTTCTTGTTTGATTGACCTCCCTCCTCTCTCCACATGATGACCGGCCACACATTAGAAAGGCGGGGGATGTCCAAATATTTGGTGTGGGGTTTTCATCTCTTTTGGCTTGCACAAAAACCCCCTAGCTCATCTCCAAAGTATATCTCCTTCCCCACTTCTAAATGGCAACTTCTTATAACCCCATGAGACATAGAGTTCTACACTATTCTACAGCAATCTTAGACACGTCGGCTTGCCAACTTCGTGTCCGAGTTGCTTCGGTTCAAGAGGTGGGTGCCCGTAAAAAGACTTCTCGATGTAGTGCCCTTTCCGACGAGGAGATCGAGACCGGAGATTCCGTGGGGAGATCGGGATGGTGGCCGAAGACCGAAGGACACGGATCGCTCGGTATAGCTCTCTACCCTTTCTCCAATTAGCTAGTAGTAGGTTAATGGTCTGATCCGGGTTTATAGTCCGCGGTAGCGCCGGTTTCTAAGTTAAAGAAAAGTTTTGTTTTCCGCATTTTGGCCTCGTACAGACGGCCCGGGCGCTGCCGTGCACTTACATTGGTATCAGAGCCAGGCCATTAACCTAGTCTAGCTTGCTCTAACGTGTTTACAAGTTCGATCGAACGGATTTTCTAAAAAACCGCGTTTTCAAGTCTAGTTTCTGTCGATTTTATTTTGTGCTCCAAAAATTTTTCTGGGCATGTCAAAAAATCGTGCAGGGTTTTTTAAGCATTCCGTGAAAATTTGGTAGCTCGATGGCACTGTTTTACCGCGGAACCGCGACCAAACCCATGCATTGGTCACGGTTCCGCCGCCATTTTAACTCCTTGCTTCACCAAATTTCTACAGTATCTATCTGACTTGGAAATAAGGTTTTTGGTATATTCTGTTTGGGCCCAGATTTATTTTGAGTGCTACAGTTGTGCTTGGGGCCCACTTCGGAAAATTTAGTCGATCGAAAATTTTAAACATGTTAGTTCATAGTATTTACATTATATCTGCGATTGTGAATGTCACTTGATCGGTAAATCCTGTCTAACTGCTATAGCCCTTTTAGACGGATTTGCGAACGTGACATTCACGTTGATGTTCTGTGTTGTGCTGTGATGTTGCAGATTTGTCGTGGTGGATAGCCTGGATGCAATGGTAGTACAGTTTGGTTGTATATGTACATTTGATATTGCGGGGCGAGCGTCCGACATGTGGACTGCCGTTACTGCCTGTTTGTATATTATTCTTTTGGGGCACGACCGGGCTGAGGTCGATGTACCCGTTGTATATTTTACTTTCTGTACTAGGATTACCCCGCGGTGGGGTGCACGGATAGCCGGGTTCTAGAGGGCAACGGGCCCGCATCTCATGGCTTTGAGACGGAGAGGGCTTCACTCTAGAATTGGCGGGATATTCGCCGCACTCGTATGGGGTACAGGTTGACCCAAGGAGGGGTGCTCAAGTTACCGGATTCCGTGAAGTGCTGAGTGGTCCATTCACGTTGCTTAAGGGGGCTGCCTCGCTTCAGGTTTTGGCGGGTAACTTGCCGCGCCCGTAAGGGTCTAGGATTTCATTGCACAGGTTATCCACATGACTAGGGGAACGTCGAGTTTCAGTAGCGGCTCTATGAAACCCTGAGATCCCAGATACTTGTATTGTTCCGTGATGCTTATTACATTTCTGTTATGTTGCTTTTTATCACGCCTTGAGCGAATATTATATATTGATATATATACTAGTAGATGTTGTATATGTTTTACACCCGCGCTAGTCTAGTCCCCGCTCTGTCGTTAGTTATGTAACCTAACGGGTGATGACGGGACCCAGTGGCGAATGCGGGTGGCATATACGTACATCATATTTTCGTTCTTTATTGGTGTGATCAATTGATGGGACTGCGTTGATTCGGATCAATGCAAGCTAAACAAACCTATTCTAATGTTTTTGGAACATTTTTCAAAAAGTTGTTATTGCAAGTACGTTCTCTTTTGTTTTGCACAGTGGTATTCGGTTATGAATATCCAGCACCTCACTCGACGAGGCAAGGGCTGAGATCCCTTCACCGGGAGTGACCCCTTGGACAGAAGTTTGCGTCAGGGTAATAACTTCACTATAGCCGATTACTTTTTGCTTTGCATCGAGGTATTCAGTTGGAATATCCTGCACCTCATTCTACGGGGAAAGAGCCGAGATCCCTTCACCAGGAGTGACCTCTTTAACAAAGGTTTTCGCCATTATATTTTTATAAAAAGTTATCCGGTTCTTTCAACGATATCAAGTTCATTACGCTAAAGGTTTTTCGCCAAAAACCTGCCGTAGCCCTCCGTCATTTCAGATTAGTATTGCTCAGTATTCGTGCTGTAGGGTTGCTAGGCACTGCCACAAGGGTCTACGAGGCATCAACCATGCCCGATTCAAAAATTAGCCGTGCCGAACAACCCAAAGCCGGATCTTTATACTAGAGTTTAGGCGAAAACATGCACGTTAAACATTTTAACACTAAGTGAGAGGGATTACAACCTTTGTAGATCCGGTCCTTCACTTCAATAGCTCCGTGTAGATGTCCCCTTCGCTGCGATCGTGAACTCCGGACTCTAGAAAAACTCCATAAGAAGAACGAACGTGCTTTCTTCGATGACTTTGAGGCCGAAGATGATCTACGTCGGGGAGACACTAACTCAAGCTATTCCTTCACTAGGTCATGAACTTTGTGAAGAGAACACACTCTACTACATGGCAAGTGGTAGAGTATGAAGAAGTAGGCGGTGGGCTCACTTTAGAATTGATTTTCTCACACCTTTTCTCATAGCACCATTAGAGCTTGAAAGCTTTTTCAAGGAGCTTGATGAAGAAGAAGAAGAAAGAATAATATCATCATATGAATTATCTATCCTCAATAATGTAATTATCGGTGAGTTAAGCTATCATGCTTAACTCATGTAGAGAATTGACCAAGGTATATGGTTAAGGGTTGGGTTAACTAAATATCCTAAAGAATGACAAAAGAGTTGACTTTGTCAATATTTCCACATGCTTCATGAAAGCTTGAGAACTTTGACAAAGTCTTTCTCTTTTGTTATTCTTAAGATATAAACAAAACCCTAATCTTTACCCTAATCTTGGTATAAGTCTCATACACCCATCTTTGATGTATCATCAAGCATGACACAATCATTTGTACACAAATATATATCACATATACACTTATGCACTATCAAGTGAGAAAATAAATCTTAAGTGAGCTAATACTAGTTAATGTAATGTAATATATCAAATATATATAATCATACATTAAATTATTAAATCAACTCTTGATTTAATAACCCGGCTATAACCGACTAATATCATGTGTAACAACTTATCGAATCAACACTTGATCCGATAACCCGACTATATCACATACAACCGATCAATGTCACAAATCGCGAGAATAGAATACGGTATCTCATATCGTATTAATCTCGGTCCCGCACATATCACATATGTGCTCCTACTCCGTTTCGCTTGAGCCAGGAAACCCCTGTGTAGGACTCTAAAGACTCGTCAATACGCCGGCAGTAGGTGATGATCATATCAAACACCCACAAGCCGCAAGTGGTCTGCTAAACGTAACGGCCACCCGGGTTTTGAGCGATCAGAAGATCAACAAGCAAGCCTATACATTCTCCTGCGAATCCAATCAGTAACACTCCCGTACAGTCCGGTCTCGTCGTCTGATATGTCGCATATCTCGCCTAGGGGTGGTAAACGTCAGACCCCCAATAGCTCGATAAGTCGTGTCGATATGAGGTCTATAACAGTTCGAGAAACTACTTATAACACTTACCAGTAAATCTCAGCAACCCTAGCCAGGGATTTCCGGTTATAGCCAATCGAACACAGCACAACATAAACTCCCTATAACGAGAGAGACAAATCCTCTCCTATCGCTCATTACCTCCATGTGATTCGGGACTGTACCCAAAAGCCACCTTTTTGCACGCCCTCTTGGACGTGGTATGATGGAAATCAAAGCACAGTGGGAATCACACAAGACTCTATGACGATCTCGGGTCAACAGACTACTCTGTACCAGTGTCACCGGAGAACTGCCATCTGACGTGAGTTATAATACCATCTGGGAGTTCTTGGCGAGTCTGTCCAGTGTACCCAGTCTCTACTAAGCACCCGTACACCATTCTTGATGTCAAACACCGATGGATATGGGATCATCCATCGCCCATCATATGGGTCAAGATGCGTATACGCTAGTCTACTCTGGTGTATCGATGCCCTGTCTCGATACACCCTCGACTAGGAACAGTTATAGGATGTACTCGTCGACTACCGTGGCCCCACAAGTATGATCTCATCATAGTCCTAGTAGTCGAGTACATATCCTACGGGCTTTATCAACATGTAACATAGAGACAATCAGAGTACATGTTAATATAAAGTACAACCAGATAGCATACTATCATGTCGAGCAAGAAAGTCCTCCCTATATATGTCCAAGCATCCATTACAATATACATCGTATGTACAGTAATGGCCTCTAGGGCATACATATAACTAACAATCTCCCACTTGCACTAGGGCCATCTGTTGTAGTATTGCATACCCAACAATTAGCTGCGGTTGAAGTATCTCATACTCAACTATCCCATAAAAGTCTCTACTGGGAAAAAGGCCTTTGTGAGTGGATCCGCGCTGTCGTCCTCTGTGTCTACACCCCTAACCTCGATCTCCCTGGAGATCAACCATCTCCATGATCAGGCGATACTGCCTAAGAATTATATCTGGATTTCTGATGGGACGGGGGTTCCTTGGTAAAAGCCACAACTCCATTGTCACACAATGGTAGGAACGAAGTTCATCTCATGAACTTATATATATCTAGACTGCCTCTTTGGTAGCATCCTTGGTAATGATGTATCTTGCCTTTAATCGTCTAGTAAGTCACGGTATCTAGCTTGGAACTCTTCCAACATACCGTCCCTCCACTGAGGGTATAGACAAGCCTGCGACTGACATTCAGTCGTCCTTATCACCTTGGAACCTTTTCAGTGATTCTCCCCAGGATCGATTGATACCATCTCACTACAACTAGTGAGTATCCTAACATCCAATTAGATCTATCTCATAGATCCAAAAACCTAGGATTTAGGAGGTATCAATTTGATCATATATGGAGAATCCTTGTGATAAGCGGAGATTGACCGAGCGTAGCATAGGAAACTCCTTCCCTATCAAGAGTATGTTATCCACGTACTCTACGAGGATCACCACCATACTCTCTACTAACTTTTTGTATATACAAGGTTCATCTACCATTTTGATGAAGTCAAACTCTTTGACTACCACATCAAAACAAACGTTCCAACTCCGCGATGCCTGCTTTATCATATAAAACATCTTGCGCACGTTTTCGCTGCTCCCACTGTCTACGAAGCCCTCTGGCTGTGTACTTATAGACGCTATCTTCCAAATCATCATTTAGAAAAGCTGTCATGACACCCAACCGCCAGATATCGTAGTCATGGTATTTAGCCGTGGCAAGTAGGATCTAGATGGACTTAAGCATAGCTTTGAAAGTCTCAACTTTTCCATGTACACCAAGTAATCTTCTTAAGATATACTTGCTCATGATGGGAATTTAACCCTTCAGATAAAGCAACCAAAGTCCAT
This sequence comes from Agapanthus africanus, assembly GCA_030015575.1. NCBI lineage: Eukaryota > Viridiplantae > Streptophyta > Magnoliopsida > Asparagales > Amaryllidaceae > Agapanthus > Agapanthus africanus. Next base: position 295,605,657 of record CM057351.1, read on the forward strand.
ACTTTGTTGGTGTATAAAGATTCCATCTCAGATCGATAAGCATCCAGTCATTCTTACAGAGTCTCACTCCTGATGGCCAGCTCGAAACTAGTTGGGTCATCATCTCATGATTCAATCCTCGCTCCCACTGTCATAGAGAAACCGAAGTATCTCTCAGGTGGGTGAGGAACCCTACTAGATCGGCGGAGAGGCTGAGCTTCGTTGGTTACTATTGAATACTTTGGTTCTATCAAATCATCTGTTATAGTTTATATAGCTGGAACTCCTTCCAGTTCTACCTCATGACCACTAATTTCTTCACAAGAAATTCCCTTTCACAAAGGTGGCATGTTGAGAAACAAAACATTTTTGTTCCTCGATTAGGTAGAAGATATTCCCTTGCGTATGCTTAGGATATCCAACAAACTTCCACAGATCTGTCTTTGCCTCGAGCTTGTCCGGATTTTGCTTTTTAGACATAGGCCGGACAATCCAAATCTTAACAAACTTAAGATATGGGCTCTTCCCATTCCATATCATATATGAAGTGGTAGGCAACTGATTTGATTTGAACCCTATTCAATAGGTATGCAGCTTCTCGAGTGCATAACTCCCAAAAGGAAATAGGAAACTCGGTAGAACTCATCATAGAGCACACCATATCACATAGGGTTCTATTGCTCCGCCCGGATATACCATCGTGCTATGGTGTATACGGAGGAGTAATGCTGAGAAAGAATCTCATTCTCCTTTAGAATAGTCCAGAAATTCCGTGCTCAAGTATTCTCCTCCTTGATCTCATCAAAGGACATAATACTTATACCCGTATTTTGGTTTTCTACTTCTAACTTATATTCTGTGAATATCTCAAAAGCTTCAGACTTGTGTTTCAACAGGAACATATGTCTGAATCTTGAGAGATCATCATAGAATGTAATGAAGTACAAAGAACCGGTCTTGGCATGTGTAGACAGGGGACCTTCATACATCATCATGTATCAATCCCAAGAGTTCACTAACTCTTTCTCTGTTTCCAATAAATGGAGCTGTGGTCATCTTATCTCTGTGACATGACCAGCAAGTTTCACAAGATGTAAATTCAAACTAATTTAAATATGCATCTTTATGTAACTTCAGCTAGTCGGGTCGTATTGATATGACCTAGTCTACAATGCCTCAAGAAGGATTCGTTCATTTCTGAACTCTTCCTCTTGTGTGTGTTCTTTATACTAAGAACTGTAGTTTAATTTAGAACGTTTATGTTTTTAGATAACGTACCTGAACCGATCAACTCTTGATATAGGAAATGTTCAAAACATTATCCAACAATACAAAATTATATCCTTTCTTTACTAATAAAGAGACTGATATGATGTTGTATATCAGGTTCGGTATCTAATAACATTCGTTCAGAATCAATGTATTCTGGTAATACAGGGTGATAGTGACCAACAGACTTGGCTGCAACACTTGCACCGTTTCTATCTCATGAAACTTATCACCCGTTCTCAGTTCTCTACCTATCTGTAGCCCATGTAACAAATTACATATGTAGTATTCTGATCCAGTATCACATACCCAGGACGTAAAGGTTACTGAGAAACAGTTCTCTGTAATGAACACACCCGAAGATGATGCATCCGCATGCACTTTCTTTGTTTGGGCGGCACGGGAAATCTGGTATTCCCCAATTTCCTGCTCTGTCTTATAACAATTATAAGTTGGAGCGGGACCAACGTTCCCTAGCGCAGTACAACAAGCGGGTTCGGTCAATATATCCGTATTATTATCTTGATTAAGGCGTGATATGGTCGCTACCTGGAGAGAGAGAGAAGAAAACACTCAGCGTATGCTCTTGCAAGATTAGATTGGTTATCTAATATATCTAATCAGGATGTCTCCCACTGTTTTAGTCAAATCTTCCTTCAAACCGTAAAAGGAAAGACTAGCCGGGATTAATTACACTCTACAAGTTCGCCAATCTTTCAGCCAGGCCAGTGTAGGTACTTTGAGGGAGGTTCCCCGTGCTTTCGTACGGACCTAATTAAAGTAAACCTCGTTTTCCCAGGGGCGTAACCCCGTTAACACCTTTCTAGACACCTACTTGATCGGCTAATTGTAATGTGTAAAACTCTCCCAGGAGTAACTCTTACTCGCAGCGGGTATCGGGATCCAACTATCTCATAGAAGGTATGCAATCTCATTGCAAATTTCAACACTTGAAATTCCCAATAATATTTTACCCCTAGCGTCCCATGACCTTGACGCAGGCCAACAAGCCACAGTGCGCTAGTCAACTTCAACCCGTCATTTCTTGATTGAATTAAACTCACCCGCACGACCCTTGACGCAGGCCAACAAAGTCGCACGACTACCCTAATCCAATCTGCATCATATGCATAAACAGATAAATACTAGTTAGCTACCGCACACTACGCCTTGACGCAGGCCAACAAACGTAGCACGAATACTAAGTAGGACTTATCTGAAATGACGGAGGGCTACGACATGTTTTTATGAAAACCCTTTGCGTAATGAACTTGATATCGTTGTAGAATCGAGTGATTTTAAATGGAGTGTTTTTGAGGCTTTTCTAGTTTCGCTAAAGTGGTCACTCCCGGTGAAGGGATCGTCGGCTCTTTCCTCATTGAATAAGGTGCACGATATTTCACAAATATCACTATGCAAAGCAAGAACTATAGAAGCAATCAAAAGACAGACCGAGTTTGTAGCATCTGCTAGTTTCACTAAAGAGGTCACTCCCGGTGAAGGGATCTCGGCTCTTTCCTTATCGAATAAGGTGCTGGATGTTCTATAAGGAACTCCGCTATGCAAAGCAAGAACTAGAGCTACCGGTTTTTAAACAAGTTTCTACAACATCTTAGGTTTCTTTTAGTTTCATTAATCTCATTAATGAAGTCCCATTTTATTATGCTTCGCAAGCATCTCTTTTGAAACGAAATCTGCAATATAACATATATCTCATATATATAATATAAACATTCGTCTCAGGCAGTAATATGATCTCATCACAGAACATAGCAGCAGAAGAACATATATGAAATATTGGATATACTAGGACGTCCGTGTTTTTAATACGAGCCTGTATAAAACACGGATTCCACGGTCGCGATGAATAGCCAAACCTACATCCCTAGACCCCCTACGAGAGCGACAAGCAACACTGCCAATTCTAGGGTTAGGAGACCCGGTCTCGACTCCTCGACATGGTCTCCCACTGGACCCTAGAACCCGGTTACTTGTGCTCCCCGCCTTGGGTCTACCTAATGCGGAAAAGTAAATAATATACAATGGTGACATCATCCTCAGCCCGAAAGTGCCCCAATAAAAGAATATTACATACAAATGAATTTTACATGAATGAAAAAGAAAAAACTCTCATCTCACATAAAACCCCCGGCTATTCAGAACGCGACGATCCAATATAACATATCACAGCAATACATAATATCTCATATCATCAACGTAAGCAAGTATGCGTATCCCGATTGTCGTTGATGTATAGCAACGAAGCCGGCGATACACCACACACTAGGCTTACGGTCACAGAAAAGAAAGTGTAAAACTACAACAGTTGGAATCCGCAACCTTCCTAGACATCGCATGCCTAACCAAATGAATTCCTTAGACATCGCATGCCTAACAATTATAAACCCCGCATTTTAGTCTCTTTATCGAAAACACTTTTCAATATCTAGTCGGGCAATTCAACAAGATTCCCGACATCCAGATCGAATGCTCGTCGCAAACTTCAGTAGATGGCCGCACCCCCGATGCCGTCGACGAAGTGCACTAAGGCGGAACACCGCTGCCGCGAGCACCCGAATGGATGCTTTTGGCGACGGGGTTCTCCTACAGTCGCTTGGTCGGGGCTATGGGGTGTGGCTGTCTATTTAGTTTACCCGGCGAGTATCCGTGTACGCTACGTGATTGCGACGGACTTTTGATCATATCAGAATTCTGTGGCAACCGATCATTTGAGACTGAAGTGCTAGATTTATAACATTCAAATTAGTTATCTCATAACTACATGTGGATTCCAAAAATTGTATCACATTCCAGATAAATAGACAGTGTTAAACTTTCTGATCGAATAATCAAACACCCAAGATTTCCCAAATCGCTCAACACTTGAGCGGAGTTCAAAAAGTATCCATCACATGCCACAGTACCAATGGTCCAGCCGTAGAAGGGTCAAGCCAACGCCTCACATGTGGCATGCCGTACTGCCCCAAACCCTAAGGTTCAGAGGCAGTTCAAGACGGTCACATAATCGAGTTAAGGTTTTTTTGTCTTCTAGAGGGTCCACCGCGTTACTTGCATGACTTAGAAAGTTTCAAACTAGAGAAAAATTCCAACTTTTGAAAAAATTTCCGACTGGGGAAAAAGTGAGTTATTGATATCCGTTCGAACTTTTTAACAGTTTCTAAAAATTACACGGACAAATCTAAACAAAGTCAAATTATCCGATCGAATCAACGAGTCCCCAATACAACCCAGAAAAACTCAACACTTGAGTGGAATTAAAAAATTCCCAGAAAAAAATGACAAGAAAAGACCTAAGAATAAATATATGAAATATGAGGGACTAAGTCTAAATTTTGGCCGCGGAACCGCCGCCAAACCCTTGGTTTGGCCGCGGTTCCGCGGTCAAATAAGTGACTTAGTGGACCGTACTTCACAGTAATTCTTAGTTTTTCCTGCTTGTTTTTCTGAGTATTTTTAATTCATAAAAATCACATTTTTGAAAAATGTCCAGAGAAGGGTAAACACCGGGGTTTCCGGGTTCGATCGGACTTTAAACTTTGCTCAGACTTCGCATAAAGCTCTAGCTTGGCTATGATACCACTGTAGGGTTGCTAGGCACCGCCACAAGGGTCTACGAGGCATCAACCATGCCCGATTCAAAAATTAGCCGTGCCGAACAACCCAAAGCCGGATCTTTATACTAGAGTTTAGGCGAAAACATGCACGTTAAACATTTTAACACTAAGTGAGAGGGATTACAACCTTTGTAGATCCGGTCCTTCACTTCAATAGCTCCATGTAGATGTCCCCTTCGCTGCGATCGTGAACTCCGGACTCTAGAAAAGCTCCATAAGAAGAACGAACGTGCTTTCTTCGATGACTTCGAGGCCGAAGATGATCTACGTCGGGGAGACACTAACTCAAGCTATTCCTTCACTAGGTCATGAACTTTGTGAAGAGAACACACTCTACAACATGGCAAGTGGTAGAGTATGAAGAAGTAGGAGGTGGGCTCACTTTAGAATTGATTTTCTCACACTTTTTCTCATGGCACCATTAGAGCTTGAAAGCTTTTTCAAGGAGCTTGATGAAGAAGAAGAAGAAAGAATAATATCATCATATGAATTATCTATCCTCAATAATGTAATCATCGGTGAGTTAAGCTATCATTCTTAACTCATGTAGAGAATTGACCAAGGTATATGGTTAAGGGTTGGGTTAACTAAATATCCTAAAGAATGACAAAAGAGTTGACTTTGTCATTGTTTCTACAAGCTTCATGAAAGCTTGAGAACTTTGACAAAGTCTTTCTCTTTTGTTATTCTTAAGATATAAACAAAACCCTAATCTTTACCCTAATCTTGGTATAAGTCTCATACACCCATCTTTGATGTATCATCAAGCATGACACAATCATTTGTACACAAATATATATCACATATACACTTATGCACAATCAAGTGAGAAAATAAATCTTAAGTGAGCTAATACTAGTTAATGCAATGTAATATATCAAATATATATAATCATACATTAAATTATTAAATCAACTCTTGATTTAATAACCCGGCTATAACCGACTAATATCATGTGTAACAACTTATCGAATCATCACTTGATCCGATAACCCGGTTATATCGCATACAAGCGATCAATATCACGAATCGCGAGAATAGAATACGGTATCTCATATCGTATTAATTTCGGTCCCGCACATATCACATATGTGCTCTTACTCCATTTCGCTTGAGCCAGGAAACCCCGGTGTAGGACTCTAAAGACTCGTCAATACGCCGGCAGTAGGTGATGATCATATCAAACACCCACAAGCCGCAAGCGGTCTGCAAAATGTAACGGCCACCTGGGTATTGAGCGATCAGAAGATCAACAAGCAAGCCTGTACATTCTCCTGCGAATCCAATCAGTAACACTCCCGTACAGTCCGGTCTCGTCGTCTGATATGTTGCATATCTCGCCTAGAGGTGGTAAACGTCAGACCCCAACAGCTCGATAAGTCGTGTCGATATGAGGTCTATAACAGTTCGAGAAACTACTGATAACACTTACCAGTAAATCTCAGCAACCCTGGCCAGGGATTTCCGGTTATAGCCAATCGAACACAGCACAACATCTACTCCCTATACCGGGAGAGACGAATCCTCTCCTATCGCTCATTGCCTCCACGTGATTCGTGACTGTACCCAAAAGCCACCTTTTTGCACGCCCTCTTGGACGTGGTATGATGGAAATCAAAGCACAGTGGGAACCACACAAGACTCTATGACGATCTCGGGTCAACCGATTACTCTGTACCAGTGTCACCGGAGAACTACCATCTGACGTGAGGTATACTACCATCTAGGAGTTCTCGGCGAGTCCGTCCAGTGTACCCAGTCTCTACTGAGCACCCGTACACCATCCTTAATGTCAAACACCGATGGATATGGGATCATCCATTGCCCATCATATGGGTCAAGATACATTTACGCTAGTCTACTCTGGTGTATCGATGCCCTGTCTCGATACACCCTCGACTAGGAATAGTTATAGGATGTACTCGTAGACTACCGTGGCCCCACTAGTATGATCTCATCATAGTCCTAGTAGTCGAGTACATATCCTAAGGGCTTTATCAACATGTAACATAGAGACAATCAGAGTTCATGTTAAGATAAAGTACAACTAGATAGCATACTATCATGTCGAGCAAGAAAGTCCTCCCTATATATGTCCAAGCATCCATTACAATATACATCGTATGTACAGTAATGGCCTCTAGGGCATACATATAACTAACACGTGCTACGTATGTCGTGCATTGCCGAGGCGTAGTGTTCGGTAGCTCTGTAATGCTTTTCTGTCGCATGGATAAGTGGATTGGTTAGGACAGTCGTACGGTTATGTTGGCATTGTCAAGGACTCGTACGGGTGGGTTTAACACAATCAAGATAATGACGGGTTGAACTTGACTAGGACTCTTTGATATGTTGGCATTGTCAAGGTCACTTGGGTCCTAGGGGTAAAATCATACATCGGGAGTTTCTGAAGAAACTGAAACTTGCCAGGCATGCGCATACCTTCTGGAGTGTGATAACATGAGTGGATTCCATCACGTTATCATGCGATGATAGTTGGATCCCGATTCCCACTGATGAGTTGCTTTACTCCTCGGGTGATCCCGACTAATTCTTCTTTCAGGTTTGGAGAAGAATTTGAGGATACAGTGGGAGGTTTCCTGATTAGATAAATTGGTAACCATTCTGATCTAGGTTAGAGTGCACGCTGAGTGTTTCTTTTCTCTCTCTCTTTGGCAGCGACCATGGCCTGACCCTAGACTAGGACTCAGTAACCTAGTTAACCGAACCGTCTTATAACACCGGCTTCTGGATTGTCAGAGTTGCATACCTCATTGCCACTCCTTCTTTTACCATTTTCTCCAGGACACCTCGTATTACTACGAACATCCACTTCCATTGGATAAAACCATCGTATGGTTATATACGAACTCGAAGGAACATATTCCAGATTCGAGGATGGTTTCCAGTTCTGGAGAAAACGAATAGGACTATTCAGTTGTCATTTTCTTTTACCTTCTCTCAGGTTGCGAGTGCTCCTTGGATTAGGATAGTACACCTATTACGCTAATTGGATAGTCTTCTTCCAAACCATAGGCAGGTGCCGAACGGTAGGGAATGAAGAAAACCAATTAGCCTAACGATGGTGTACAGAAGGTATTAAGTAAAGACAAATAAAGGGATTAGAAAGAGGGCAGAGTAAATTGCGACTGCTATTCACGACCAAACCAAATATTTCTTCGCCAATCCTACATCACCTTTGTATTTCTCCAGAACACTCCGTATCACTATAAAGATTGACAGTTATTTGGATACTCCATCGTATGGTTATATACGAACTCGAAAGGAACTTGTTCCAGTTTGGGGATGGATTCTGGTTCAGGAGAAATATGAATAAGGTTTAGTCGGTTGTCTTCTATCTTCACCTTCTCTCGCATTGCGAGTGCTACTAGGATTAGGTCAGTACACCTGTTACGCTTATTGGATAGTCTTCTTCCAAACCATAGGCTGGTGCCGAAAGGTAGGGAAGGAAGAAAACCATTTAGCCTAAGAGGGTGTACAGAAGGTAACGACTAAAGACATATGAAGGGATTTGGAGAGATGTCAAAGAAATATACGGTTACAGTTGTGAATCTGGATAATGGAAGAGGCATTACTAGGAATACCCGGATACCCCTGAGAAACATTTATATGATTCAGTTTCACTGTGTATTGTTATTAGAAAACTGATTTCCCAATTAGATACTTGCTCCAGGGTATGTATTTACCAGGTATGATTCTCACATCTGTATGGTTTTACAGATGATGAGTAGGAGTAAGTTATTGGGAATTAGGTGATCATCCTCATTATATCGGAATTCGTTGTAATTGGTGATATTTGAGGAAATCACCTGGGTTGTTTGCCGGATGGCAAATATTTGGTTTTGAATATTCGTTGTAATGCACCAATTTCAAATTGATATATCTGTACGTCTATTTTATAGAGTGAGATATAACTTTTTGAAATTATGTCAGTAACATTTACCTATATCAGTGGATGGTTAGGTAAGGAGCATTAAACAGCGGTGCAATTCTTCATAACCATAGTACAGTTTTCAACCTACGACACACAGCGAATGAGTTATTAGACTCAAGGGACTTATACAGAGCATTGTATGTTGTCGAGTGTCCATTAGGACAGAGGGGTTGGTCATCGTACTATATTCTGTTTACTTTTGACTTCTCTAGTTCTTAGACAAGTGTTTCGTAGAAACACAAGGTCCAAGTTTTGAGAAGTTATAGGTATATGAATAAAGTAGAGAACCAGGTGTTTCAAGTATCGGGATTCTTCAAGGTGATCGAAGATGTAGATACTTGTGTATGGTATTCAGTTGATAGTAATGGTTTTGAGAAACTTATTTCTTTTTCAGGTTACTCATATCTGGATGCATTTCTAAGTTGAGTAACGCTGATAGGCTTCCTTCCATTTAGTTGACATGAACTGGAGACAGTTGCATGATTTGAATCTGGTTCCAATTAAATTAGTGCCTCTGTTTCTATATTGGATATAGAACGGTTCATATTTTAAAGATATTAAGGTACGGGGAGTTGTCCGGCTTATGCTTAAAACCAGACTCCGGATAACTCAAGGCACGTTTCTGTAATGGCTGTTTGTGGGTTGACCCGGGCTATGACGAGGGTTGACTTTCTACCATCTGGAAGATCAATAGTGATATTGTTCTAGACTCGCCACAGTTTTAACAAAAATAGATTTTTTCAGAAAACAATAGTGGGAGTATGGTAGAACTAGAAGTGATTCCAGAACCGCAAACGATTACTGAAAATTTGATAAGAACCTAAAGATTCAATCTGGTTTGACATTCCATTGGCCACTCCGCAGATATGGTGGGTAACCTCAGGCACCCGAAAGGTACTTCGGTAGCTTCAAGGACGGTGACAGGGAAGTTCTTGTTTACCCAGACTTGACACTACTGTTGTTCCAGACTGTGAGACCCGGCGGGAGGATAAATATAGCGTCGTTCTGAACTGGATTTAGAAGTGCACGTGTATATGACTCTGCCAGAGGGTTGTCGTAATCAGTGGGAGCAACGGATGCGTAGTGGACAAGTAGCTTGTGTCTATTTAGAGACTAAAGCAGATGTAGCGGAGATAGATCATCTATTTCTGATATGACAGTCATAGGTTTGACTTCATCAGAATAGGGGATGGATCTGTTAAGAAGGTAGTAGAGTGTGATGTCTTGATTTTTGGATGACATACACATAGTAGGAAGTGATATTCCTGCACTACGACCGGTTATACTTTAGTTGTCACACAGTGGTTTCTCCACATAGGATATGGATATTATATCAGACATTCTGGTTACTGGAGTTTCCCAATTAGGATACTTAGACAGCATTCTAAAAGTATTTAGAATGGACGACCCCTGGCACGGTAGTGTACCTGCAGGTGATGGAGTTACCCTCTCTGAAGGTGTCTTACAGACTAAAGGAGAGAGGGATGCGCATGATTGGCAGATCACTTGCTTAGGCAATTGAGTCGATCGTGAGATGTCAAGTACCACACCAGATATTGTTTTTGCACGAGATGCAGTAAGTTGGTATTAATCCAATCCTGGAGAAACATTCGGAAGCGGTTTTAGAACATAAGTGGATGTTCTAGGGATTTGATAACGGCAGCCTCTTTCGGGAGACAGTTATCATTCCAGGCTTCCAAGGTGACCTGGATGACAGAGTGACTGTCAGAGTTATAGTTTTCCCTCTGACGAGGGGCAGTATTTTAGACAGGTGGTCCAGACGGATACTGAAGGAGGCATGGCACAGGATACTGATTAAGTTCAGTTGACGATACAGTCTAAGAAGTTTGGATTTGGAGTTCATTTATGAGCTAGGTCCCATCAGATATCCAGACACATTCTAAGACAGGTATTGCTCATTTCGGGAGATGGTTTTCTCCGCGAACTTGAGATAAAGAGAGATATAGAAAGAAACATCAAAGCGGATCGACTCACTAAGGCTATTCCTCGAAAGCATTAGTTTCGTAAACGGGTTTTGTGAGACTGATTAGTAGAGGAGTTGGGTGTTCGGTATCACACGGGCTGTGAGTTTGCGACATCGCAATAATTAGCCTTGAGTGCAAGTGGGAGATTGTTGGAGATAGTGCCCTCAGAGTCAATTATTGGATCACAGGCACGTGATTGCAATGATTGAGGGAGGACCTATGCCGGTAGAACAGTCTTACTAAAGATGATAGTATGCTATCTGGTTTATCTTTATCATCGTGTACTACTTTAGGTGACCTTACATGTCACTATTGCGCGTTGATAGAGCCCTTAGGATTCTTGCTTGACGGCCATCAGTATGATGGCGATCATATACGTGGGAGCTGGGGTCTATAAGCACATCCTTAAAAGGTCTCTAGTCGTGGGAGTTTTCGAGACAGGGCATCGATACTCCAGAGTAGACTAGTGTATACAGTTAAGACCCCGACGAGGGGCGGTGGCCGGTCTCACAAGCCACTGGTGTCAGTTGGTTCACCTAAGATGTATAGAGCTGCTCATTGGGTTATGAGTACACCGGACAGGACTCGCCGGGAACATGCTAGTTGGGATTATACCAGACGTCAGATAGCAGTTCCCTGGTGACATGTGTACAGGTTAGTTCGTCGACCTGAGATCATCATTTTTCTCGTGTGAGTTCCCACTGTACTTTGATTACTAACCTACCACGGCTCAAAGGAGTCGTGCAAACAGGTTTTAGTTGGGTAAAGTCCCAAGCCACATGGAAGCAGTGGGCGGATCGGCAGGGGTTCGTCTCTCCCGGTATTGGGGGTGAGGTCACGCTGTATCTAGGAGAGCCAGTACACGAAGTCCTTGGCCAATGCAGGAGATTTACTGGTAGGTATTCCAGTAGTATCTCAGGGTGTTCTGGACTACACTCCGACACGACTTGTACCGCTTTTGGGGGTCTGACTTTTACCAACCCCCTAGGCCCGCCATGCGATGCTCATAGGCGAACGGACCGGACTGTACGGATATTGTCACTGACAGGCTCAGTAGGGTGTCAGGATGAGTTCGCTTATCGACTTCCTTTTTGGTCAATACCTGGTAGCCCGTTACGTACGGCTAATACCTCTGACGTGCTAGTGGTTAAATCCACAGCCAAAGTATTGACGAGTCTTTAGAGACCCCCACAGACAGTTTCTCAAGTTTCGGGCGAAACGCTGTAGAGGCCGTATGGATATATGGCAGGGTTCGATCATATGCGTGCGGTATTCCACGGATCATGATCGGACGAATAATACTAGCGGGCTTTGGTTTAAGCCGGATCCTAGTATTATACAGTGTAGATTTTGACTCATTGCATTTGTATTCGGTCGGAATACAAATGCGGGTATGTATATACAGTCGCGTGGTTTTCCTGTAATTTATTACCGGATCACTTTTTGAAGTTGCCAGTTTGTATTTCGTTTCGGCCATTTTCCTTTCTATTTTTCTTTGGCTGAAAATTGGTGTGGAGGGGGTTATTTGCAAATGTGCAAATTAGCAATATGGAGGGTTGTTTTTGTGATGATAGGTTCATGATGGTTCTAGCTTCCGTTGACTTCTTTTTGTTCATCATTGCTTGCTATGATGGGTTGAGTGATGGGTTTTGGTTTTGACTTGGTGGTGATCCTTGTTCCTAATCATCACCCTTTTCTCTTTCTTGTTTGATTGACCTCCCTCCTCTCTCCACATGATGGCCGGCCACACATTAGAAAGGGGGGGCTGTCCAAATATTTGGTGTGGGGTTTTCATCTCTTTTGGCTTGCACAAAAACCCCTTAGCTCATCTCCAAAGTATATCTCCTTCCCCACTTCCAAATGGCAACTTCTTATAACCCTATGAGACATAGAGTTCTACACTATTCTACAGCAATCTTGAACACGTCGGCTTGCCAACTTCGTGTCCGAGTTGCCTCGGTTCAAGAGGTGGGAGCCCGTAAAAAGACTTCTCGATGTGGTGCCCTTTCCGACGAGGAGATCGACACCGGAGATTCCGCGGGGAGATCGGGATGGTGGCCGAAGACCGAAGGACACGGATCGCTCGGTATAGCTTTCTACCCTTTCTCCAATTAGCTAGTAGTAGGTTAATGGTCCGATCCGGGTTTATAGTGTTGGAGATAGTGCCCTCAGAGTCAATTATTGGATCACAGGCACGTGATTGCAATGATTGAGGGAGGACCTATTCCGGTAGGACAGTCTTACTCAAGATGATAGTATGCTATCTGGTTTATCTATATCATCGTGTACTGTTTTAGGTGATCTGACAGGTCACTATTGCACGTTGATAGAGCCCCTAGGATTCTTGCTTGACTGCCAGCAGTATGAGGGCGATCATATACGTGGGAGCTGGTAGTCTATAAGCACATCCTTAAAAGGTCCCTAGTCGTGGGAGTTTTGAGACAGGGCATCGATACTCCAGAGTAGACTAGTGTATACAGTCGAGACCCCGACGAGGGGCGGTGGCCGGTCTCACAACCCACTGGTGTCAGTTGGTTCACCTAAGATGTATACAGGTGCTCATTGGGTTATGAGTACACCAGACAGGACTCGCCGGGAATATGCTAGTTGGTCTTATACCTGACGCCAGATAGCTGTTCCCTGGTGACATGTGTGCAGGTTAGTTTATCGACCTGAGGATCGTCATTTGTCTCGTGTGAGTTCCTACTGTACTTTGATTACTACCCTACCACGCTCAAAGGAGACGTGCAAACAGGTTTTAGTTGGGTACAGTCCCGAGCCACATGGAGGCAGTGAGCGGATCTTCAGGGGTTCGTCTCTCCCGGTATTGGGAGTGAGGTCGCGCTGTGTCTAGGAGAGCCATTACATAAAGCCCTCGGCTGAGGCAGGAGATTTACTGGTAGGTATTCCAGTAGTATCTCAGGGTGTTCTGGGTTACACTCCGACACGACTTGTACCGCTTTTGGGGGTCTGACTTTTACCAACCCCCTAGGCCCGCGATGCGATGCTCATAGTCGAACGGACCGGACTGTACGGATATTGTCACTGACAGGCTCAGTAGGGTGTCGGGATGAGTTCGCACATCGACGTCCCTTTTGGTCAATAGCTGGTAGCCCGTCACGTATGGCTAATACCTCTGACGTGCTAGTGGTTAAATCCACAGCCATAGAATTGACGAGTCTTTAGAGTCCACCACACACAGTTACTCAAGTTTCGGGTGAAACGCTGTTGAGGCCGTATGGAGATATGCCAGGGTTCGATCAGATACGTGCGGTATTGCACGGATCGTGATCGGACGGATTTTACTAGCCGGCTTTGGTTTAAGCCGGATCCTAGTATTATACAGTGTAGTTTTATCTCTTTGCATTTGTATTCTGTGGGAATATAGATGCATAGCGGGGTTTTCCTGTAATTTATTACGGGATCAGTTTTCTGAAGTTGCCAGTTTGCATTCCGTTCCGGCCAGTTTTCCTTTGTTCCTTCACGGCCGGACTTTCAGATGGAGGGGGTTATTTGCAAGTTTGCAAATAACTTATTGAGGAGGGGGTATTATGCATTTGTGGCTTCATGATATGATTATCATCATGAGATGCTTTATCCATCTTTTCTTTTGTATTAATTGAGATTAGAGTTGGATTTGATTTGGTGTGACTTGGTTATCATTGCTTGGGGGTGTGGTCACCATTCTACTTTTACTACCATCACCTCCCTTCATGGTTTGAGTTTTTTCTCTCCTCATTCTAACAAAAGGGGCCGGCCACATTAGATGAGAGAATGAGAGGTTCATTTTTGATGAGGGAAATTTTATCATCTCATTTTTGCATGCTTCACAAATTCATCCACCTCACTCCAAAGTCCATTGCTCATTCCTCCATCAAAGGCAACTTCATAACCCCAAAGAGACAAGCTACTACACTTAGTCTACAGCAAATCTTAGACGCGTCGGCTAGCCAACTTCGCGCCCGAGTTGTCTCGGTCAAGAGGTGGGAGCCCGTAAAAGAAATCGGCTACGTGGTGCCCTTTCCGATGAGGAGGTGACGAACGGTGATTCCGCGGGAGATCGGGACGACGACGAGAAGACCGAAGGACACGGATCGCTCGGTATATCTCTTTACCCATTCTCTTGATAGCTAGGATTAGGTTAATGGTTACGATCCGGGTGTTTCCTGATTTAAAATCAGGAAAGCTTCTGGGAAAAGCTTCAAAAAGGGGCCACGTGCTTACACGTGACCAGCAGTCACGTGTTGACACGTGACATATAAAAGCAGCGGAAAAGGGCACATTGGTTCCCTGATCAAGTCAAGGAAAAGGCTTCAGAAGAGGTCACGTGCTCCCACGTGACCAGGGTCACGTGTTGGCACGTGACGTTCAAAGCAGCAGACTCGCTCTCCAGTTGAACCAAGGAAAGAGGCGCCAGACAAGGGTCACGTGCTCACACGTGACCAGGGGTCATGTGGTAGCACGTGACGGCTAAGCAGCAGAAGAAGGCAGAGTACAAAAGAAGGAAAGGGCTCGTTACAAGGGAGTCACGTGTCCACACGTGACCATGGGTCACGTGGTCACACGTGACCGGCTTTCAAAGCCCATTTTGCTAACAGAATTAAATTCTGAAAGAGATTCAAATCTTTCCAAAGGAAAGCAATTATCTGGAACTGATCAAATTAAAGATTCAGAGATGATTAAATATCATCTATCTATGGAAAATCTCGAGTTTGGAAAGATTTTCCCTTTAAATCTAACAGAAATAACAAAGGAGAATCCCTGGATTTGAAATCCAATGGTGAATAAAATTCACCTAATAATCCAAGGGTCAAAAACAAATGATGGATACAAATCAAATCTCTTTATAAAGATTCATCAAAAACTAATTGATTCGGCTGCTTCTCCTATAAATAGGAGCCTAGAGACACAAAAGAGAGGGAGAGATACACGCAGAGGGAGAAAAAAGGAGAGAGCCTTGATACTTTGAGGAATTTGGAGCTTCTGCAAAAAGAAAACCCTAGGTAAGAAAGGGAAGGCTTCCTGAAAGAAGGAGAATTTAATTCTCAACAGAGTTTAACTCTGACAAAATAAAAAACAGAAGAACATATTTCTTCTCTCTTTGATAGAGGATCTGCAAAGTGCACATCTCCCCTTTAGGTTGAGAATTTAATTCTCAATGGGTTGAGACCCTGCCATGCAGATCCAAAACATGGAGAGGGAATGGAAAAACGAGAATTTAATTCTCACAGAACTATAGGAATTTAATTCCTCTAAGATAAAAGTAGGGCTTGACCCTGTGTTTTGGGAATTTAATTCCTTCAGAACAGAGAGAAACAGGGTTTAACCCTAATTAAGAACTTAGTTCTGTTGAAATAACGGGAATTCAATTCCCTTAATCATAATTTAACAGGGACTAGAAGTTTAATTCCTTAAAAAGCTTTTATTAGGGTTTAACCCTATTCAGTTCTTCACATAAACGAGGAATTTAATTCCTACAGAAGATTCAGGGTTCAATTCTACTCCAGAATATAAGTCTTCAAAAGGAAGTAGGAATTTAATTCCTTTGAAAATTAAAGCTCGAGGAATTTAATTCCTGAAAAAGGATCAACAGATTCTCTAAACAATATACATGGAGGCAGGGTCACGTGCCACCACGTGACCCCCTCAAAAGATCTATAGAAAGCCCTTTGAGGCAGTCCCCCACGTGACCCACGTGACCCTTGACAGAAGCTCTAACACATAGGCATATGAATGCCCGTCACGTGATGGCACGTGATGCTCTGAAAGATGCAATAATCTTAGCAGAATGAATGGAGAGAGGGCGCTCTCACGTGTCGCCACGTGACCCCTCTTGCTTTAGTGTTTAACACTAAGTTGGAACTCCTGAATCCAGTGTTAAAACACTGTTGGGCCGTAGTGTTCAAAACCAATCAAAGAACTTTATTTGCAGTGTTCAACACTGACTACCTTAGTGTTTAACACTAATTTGAGAGCTTTGTTGCCGATGCTTGATACTGATCTGTTTTAGTGTTTAACACTAATGTGAAAGCCTTGTTGCTGGTGTTTAACACCAATAATCTTTTAGTGTTAAACACTAACTTGTCAACCTCATTCCCAGTGTTCAACACTGATTGCTCTGAAGTGTTTAACACTAGGCTTTGGCCCAATTGGCTAAAGGGATAGAGGCAAAGCCTCTCCCTCAATGGACCCACAAGAAGTCAATATTCCAGACATGATAGGACTTAGCCCAAGCTGGCCATAAGTCCTCAATTCGTAATTAACTGGGCCAATGGGCTCATAATATAATTAATGGGTCTTGATCCCAAATTAGGCCAAGGACTATTTAATCCATTCCGGTTCTAGGGTACATCTCTTCACTCCTTTGATACTTGGCATTGTAATCCCTCAATGTCTTCAAAGAGGTGACGGGTCCCGATGACCACCCATGATATGGACTGTGGGGTCCTTAAACCCATGTCTAATGCAAAATTCCTGGTCACGTGGAACGCGGATAACGTCACTCTTTGACCCCGCGGAAAACGCCTAGAGCGGAGCCTAGTCCTCGCCAAGCACGGCCGTGAACCCGTGTGAAGCATCTAGTGCAAAATTCCTGGTTATGTGGAACGTGGATAACGTCACTCTTTGACCCCGCGGAAAACGCCCAGAGCGGAGCCTGGTCCTCGCCAAGCACGGCAGTGAACCCGTGTGAAGCATCCAGAGCACATACCGGACTGTGGAGTCCTTAAACCCATGGACTATGACGTCCTTAACCTTGACCGAGATGTCTTAAAACTAACAATGGACCGCAATGTCCTTAAACTACCCATGGACCGCAATGTCCTTAAACTACCCATGGACCGCAATGTCCTTAAACTAGAACAATAGAACCCAGCATGCTCTTTTGTCGGATCTAAACGGTCCCGTTTAAGTTGATCTTAGCCTCAAAGATGGCTAACGTATCCTTAAACCTTCAAACAGACTGGACTATGAATCCCCCAAATTAACTCTGGCTCGAGGGTACATCTCTGAACTCCTTTGACATCCGTCGTTGTAATCCTTCAACGTCGTCAGATAGGTGACGGGTCCCGACGGCCACATATACGATGGACCACTATGTCCCTAAACTGGAACAATAGAGCCCAAACGCTCTTTTGTCGGATCTAAACGATCCTGTTAAGTTGATCTTAGTCTCAAATCGGACTAACATATCCTTAACAAACGTTTGAGCTGATCTTAGCCTCAAGTATGGCTGACGTATCCTCAAACCAGACCCCCAAACCCAAATCTAAGATAAACACGGATTTGGACTAGTCCACCCTCTACGGGCGACGATATAACTCAGTCTCCGTAAATAATCCACGGGCAACAAAACATAAAATAAACACACATGACACGAAGTGACCATCTGGAGAAGGAGAAAGTTGTTACCGCGATGCGGTAGCGTAATTAACTGCAGGGGCTTGCGCCTGCAGGGAAGAGCGTCCCCACAATCAAAAACCCCTCAAACGAGGGGGAATCTGACGAAGTCTGCTACATCGGCCGCATCCGTCTAAACCTCCGATGCACGGTGCCATAAATAACTTGGCATCTTCGGAGAGATGGACGGATAGCACCAATTAGCATCTGCCCCGAACCTCAGGTACGGACGCCCGAGTCCCGGCCGCCGTTCGGAGGGGAACAGATTCTGGCACGCCAAGTGGGACCTTTTCCTCTTTCCACTCCACACTTCGTGTGTCGTGATTCGCGAACCAATCGCGGTTCGCTAATGGTTGCCCTTGGGTTTCAAGATACTAAGAATTGGCGTCTTGCTTATTGCAGAAAGTAAAGGATCGATGGCTTCTACTTCTGCGAAATCCTCCAACTGCTCAGACTGCAATTGCGACCAACGCGTTACCTCGCCAGGAGGTATAGCCTATGGACCCCAAGCTGCTTCGTTGTTCACAATGCCGGTGGACCAAGTGACTCAAGCCACTACCGGATTGTTCTTCGGGAATATACTCCCATCATCAAGCTTCGCGGCGCCGGTACTGACAAAGGAAGCTCCCAAGAAGTCAGTCTTTGATCGTCTTACCCCTGCCGCGGCTCCTCTCAACGAGTCGCCCAACGTCAACGCCTCGGTCTTCTCTAGATTGGGCCGGAAATCCTGCGAACTCATCATAGGGCCTACAATCTCAGAGAAGGCTGCTTCTAAGAAAGTGACCGGTCCTGCTCCTGAAGACATCAAAGCGACTTCACCTGCCACAAAGTCGGTCTTTTCAAGATTGACGGCTCCAGCTCCCGCTCCTGCTATCCAAAGGACGTCGGTCTTTGACAGGCTAACACCAACAACAACCCCCCACCCACACAGGGGGCAAGACAAAACCATTCTTACCGCTGACCCAACGCCGTCCGCTCGACACGCTCGACGTCGCCATTGGCGCCGAGTAAGGAAGGCTGGGGGCAACTCCCCCTCTGGGTTGGCTCCATCAGCCCCGGTGGCAGAAGTTAATGCTGCTGTTCCAACTGGGAACAGCTTCGAAATGCTAAATAAGGTGCGAAGAAATTCTCCTACTGCAGTGCTGAAGAGGTCTCCTCCCCCGTTAAAAAAGGTTATGGAAATGGAATCAGAACAGCCCCAATCTCCTCAACGGCTGTCTTCCAAAATCTATAAGGTTTGGCGGCAGGCCCGAGACTCGATCATCGATCCAAACTCCTCCCGCCAGCACAAGAAGCTGAAAATCCAACCGGAAGCTGGTCACCAGGCTGAACCCCGAAAGGCTGTCGGGACGCCCACTTCAACGGCCCCCTCAACCTCCATGGCTCATAAAAGGAGGAGGCCAGAGAAGACCCCCCAACGTGCAACGACGGCTAAAAGCACTGAGCCCAGACGCCCTAAGTCTGGGGGCATGATGGTCCACACCGTATATATGGCCTCTGGAAAGGAGGAGAGCCGCACTTCTACAGGCCACAGACCACTTACCCGATCCGTGACGAAAGCCC
The DNA here is from genome assembly GCA_030015575.1 of Agapanthus africanus. Classification (NCBI taxonomy): domain Eukaryota; kingdom Viridiplantae; phylum Streptophyta; class Magnoliopsida; order Asparagales; family Amaryllidaceae; genus Agapanthus; species Agapanthus africanus. The sequence goes on from CM057351.1 coordinate 295,625,441, forward strand.
AGGAGCAGCAACAAAAGCTCCAAGAAATGATGAATGCTATGGCCGCACTTACCGGGCCAAAAGAAAACCCAGAAACGTCCTCAGACGCGCGCCAAGAAGAAGAAACCGACGCTGAATTCCTTCGCCGGATACTGGAGAAAAAGGACAAAGAGGCTGCTGAACAAGCAGCCAACATACAACGTATGGGCCTTCTCTTCCAAGATATGATAGGAATGATGATCCAGCAGGACTTGCCCGCCGAAGATCCCCCAATCGTTCTTGAAGACGACCGAGGAGAAACGTCGAATCCACTGCCAGCCCTCTCAACGGCCAAGGAGGAGGCAATCTCTAAGGCAGACTTGGCTGACTACATAGCCCAGCAAATCCGGGTCCATCATGCGACTGAGGCAGCTGGTCAAGTCGTGAAAACGGGGCGGCCGTATCCAAGCTGGTACGACCAAATCAAATACCCGCAAGGCTATACGATACCAAAATTCCACGTGTACAAGAGGACCGGCAATCCCCATCAACATGTCGCCCAGTTCCGGGCCCTCTGTGGTAACACCGGCGGTGATGATAAACTGTTGCTCCGCCAGTTCGTAGGTAGCTTATCAGAAACATCGTTCGAATGGTATTCGGAACTCCCGAACGATTCTATGAAAACGTTCGCTGAAATGGAGCTGCTATTCACTCAGCGATTCGCGAGCGCCAGCGAACGCACTCCAATAACTGCTTTGATTAACGCCAGGGTCAAACCAGGCGAAACCTGGGTCCAGTATGCTATACGCTGGCGGAACTTGTGGTCGAGATGCGAGCAACGCATTGAGGAGGCACCCGCAGTGGGTATGTTCGTGGGAACCCTAGACCCCCACGCAACTATCTCCCAGTTTATGATGTTCTTTAAGCCAACCACATTCCAGGCTTTAATCGACAAGTTGGCTCAGATGGACCAGATGGGTCATAGACCACCTCCCCCGAAGTCGGAACCTCGGAATGACAAGGGTAAAGGAAGGGCGACCTTCGTCGCAAATGCCCAACTGCAACCTAACGCCCCGAAACCGGCAGATCAATTGGAAGAAAGACGCCGGTATTGTAATGAGAAGATGAAACGTCCCTACTCGTTCCCATGAGACAAGACGAAACGGTTATTCGAGCTGGCAATACGCAACAGACTTATAAACCTACCGAATCCAAGGCGACCGCCATAACCCACCGAGGTTAATAACCCTAGCTATTGCCCTTACCATCAAACGGTAAGTCATCCGATTGAAGATTGCTTCGTCTTCAAAGGATGGATTGAAGATCAATACCTCCAGGGGAAGTTTGTACTTTCCAAGAAGTGGAAGGTGAGCCCACCACAGCCGCATACTCCTAAGAAAACAGATACATTGGGGGTAACCTGCTCCTTTATTGAAGAAGCTCCATGGGAGGTCGTGCTATCAACGAAAACCAAAAGAATGCTGAGAGACCTTCACGCGTGCCCTGCGATCGAATGGAAAGACCCTCTTGAACCTCAAATTATCGAGGGGATGTTGAAGCCCCGCACAACTACGAAGGCTCGTGATAAGGGCCCAAATACTCACGCCCAACCGTCAAAATCTTCGAAGAAAAAGAAGAAGAAATCCAAGAAGCTCGCGAAGCTTGGAGACGAGCACACGAACTTGCAGAAGCAAATCGACGCGCTGGAAGAGTATAATCAAAAGGCACGAACTCCTGTCACATTGCAAGAGTTCCTCAACCACATCTTTCAAGAGGGAGATGATGAAGAGAGCTCATCGGATGAATCCGAAGAGTATGTGGCAAGTTGTAACGTAATCTCCCACTCGTTTACCGATGATGAGAAAACTCCTAGCACTAAGAAGCTGGAGGCAGAACCTGAGCGTGCATGGCTGACAAATGAAATGATCAATGCCTTTCTAGACGAGATTCGTCTAAAAAGTAAAGCGGATCAGGAGCGTGAGATGGCAACGTCAGAAGGAACCAAATGCAGGTGACTGAATGAAAGAGTTGAACTATCCCCGCCAGATCAAAAGGCATCCGAAGTAGACAAGAAGATACTCAAGACGAGGAAAAGGTTTGCCAAAGCCATGTCAATGGGAATGAAGCTACCACCCTCGGAAGGGAATACACACGATGGGGTGGAGAGGTACCCTAATTATTGCGCATATCATCGGAGAATCTCACACCCCACGGAGGAGTGCGACGCCTTTAAAATATGGTGGCAAGGATATGTTACTCGTCAGCAACATTTTAAGCGCATGAAACGCAAGAGCCGTCGGGAGCGAAGAAGTACTGTCGAAGGGCACAACAGAACTACTGGCAACTGTTACATGGTTAACGCCGGGGGGTCACAAGTTCTCACCTTTGGGAGCGACTCTGATGAAGAAATGGCTCTGGGCCCTCTCTTTAAAGAATCCGTTTTAGGGAAAGAGGAGGAATCAGAGGCCTGCGAGAACATCCAGCTGCGCAATCGCACACTCCCAGAAAAGAATCTCGGGCCCGTAAGTAGAAAAGATAAGGGAAAGAAAAATGCCACTGAAGATATCACTTTAGATGACCAAGTCATGAAAGAACTGGCTGCCAAAGACCCTCCTAGGAGGAGTAAAGTGGACTATAACATCCTCGCGCACCTAAGGAAGCTACCTTCTCAGCTTAGCATTCTCGACGCCCTCCTATTATCAAAAGAAGCGCGAGACTCACTAATTAAGGCATTACAAGAACCTGAACAATTCCAAGCCTTCCTCGCCACTGAAAAGATGAAGGATGAACTGGAGGAAGTGCATACAGCCGATATCACTTTCGGTGATGAAGACCTCCTTCTCGGGACGTGCGACCATAACCGTCCCCTATATGCCTCCGGATACTACCATGATATCAAGATAGGCAAGATCCTGGTGGATAATGGATCCTCTGTCAATCTCCTTAATGTTCGGGTGTTGAAGGAAATCTGCATGAGTGTGCAACATCTCGCTCGTGACAAAATTACTATCTCCGGTTTCGATTCACAATCGTCACGGACTCTCGGATCTGTGATACTAACATTACGCTTTGGACTTCTCGTCACAGACATCAAATTCCATGTCATTGACGCCAAGACCTGCTACAACGCCTTGCTCGGCCGTCCTTGGCTAACGAGTACAACATCATCCCTTCTACACAACATCAGTGTATGAAGTACTTTAAAGATGGTTTCGAGTATACTGTAACAGGCGAGTTGAACCCATTTTCCGTGAACGAAGTCCGCAAATACGAGGATGCGAAATACTTTTTGCCAGATTTCGAGGATACAGAAAGGTGTCGCAACCCGGAGAACAAAGCCGCCGCCACTATCCCTGTTTTCGGGAGCTATACCGAAGAAGAGGAAGAGATAGTTTATGCAGGGCCATCTCGACGCAGCAACCCGGGAACGTCCGCCCCCATGTTAGTCTTCGGAAGTGACTCGGAAGATGAGGTTAATGCCGTGTTCTCCAATCGGCTGCCGATACAAGCACCCCTTTGCGATGACCATAGTTTGCAAATCACCATGGTACCGCGAGAATACTACAAGGATCTCGACACGCTTCAAGCTCACAATGTGCAGGACCTGCAAACATTTTACATCCCTCCCAGGCAAAGGGGTGAGAAGGTGATCCTATTCTACCGATCCTCAGAGTTGAAAATAGAGAAAGAGATCTGGCATGGCGCGGATGCTACATGCGACAGACTCCAACCCATCCGTCTGCCCAGATACTATACAAATGGATTAAAGAAGCTATTGAAGCGCCAGGGAGTACCCTTAAAACAGACTGTTCGGCAGGCTCGGTTCTACAACAAGATTTGGGATGTCCCTGGGACTCAGCACAAATTGCCCAACGGGAAAATGGAAACACTCGGGCTTGGATACGCGAGAGCGGGAAAACGGGAACGGGTCCACAGTAACTACGCCATATACACCTTTGATGAAGAAGAGGACGCCCTGTCAGGAGATGCCAACCCCTCGTCAAAATTACACCCCGCGATCGAAACGCCGAGTCCGTCGTTTGGAGAACGAACGGACAAGCCTATCAGGAAAATGGGTCCGAAAGCTCAGGAAAACCACAACCGCGAAATGGCCATCTACGAGAAGGCCAGGACGCAACGCCTATTTCAACAGGCTCCAAAAGACAAAGATGCTCATCTTTGTCAACCCGTTGTGCGAAAGGCCCGATGCGGAGACGGAAATAAATTAAGAAGCGGGAAGAGGAGCCGACAACAACGACGCAGGATTAGAGGGTTACGGGTACTGCGCGGCTCGGATTCCTCCCTCATGGAAAAGATGAGTCGAGCGTATTCCTTCCCCCAAGACAAGACGGAGAAGTTACTCAAGCTCGCTTTAAAACATCAAATGATCGCACTTCCAGAGTCTAGACACCCTGAGCAAGCTAACAAGGCTTCTCGTTTGAGCTATTGCTCTTATCACCGAGCCATAGGACATCCTACCGAAGACTGCTTCACCTTCAAGAACTGGGTCGAGGACCAGTACCAACGGGGCAGATTCGCTTTATCCAACGGCTGGAGGGTAACGCCGCCACAAAAGCATGAACCCAAGGCCGCAAGAGAAAAACCGGATCCACCTCAGTCCTGGGAGCGGATTCGCACCTGTTATACGATTACGATATTAAAAGAAGAGCGCGAGAACATGGATGACTTTCCCCAGTGCTTTGAGAACAGCGACGACGAGGTGATCTCAGAATTTCCGCCAGCTCCGAGAGAACTGGAAGATGGTATACATACTACGGCGGATAACCTCAGGAAGATTGAGTTGGGATCGGCAGATGACCAGCGACCGACATTTGTCAGCGAGCTACTCTCTGAAGAAAAGGTGGTCGCGTTAAAGAACGTGCTTCTACGGCATAAAGACTGCTTCGCGTGGAACTACTCTGAGATGCCAGGATTAGATCCGGAGGTTGCCGTGCATAAATTAGCAATATCCCCGGATATCAAGCCAGTCAAGCAAGCGCCAAGAACGATGCGACTCGAGCTTGAGATGAGCATCAACGCCGAAGTCAAGAAGCTGATCGATTCTGGATTTATTCAAGAAGTCCAATATCCCGATTGGATCGCCAATATCGTCCCGGTAATGAAAAAGAATGGGACAGTACGCATATGTGTGGATTTCAGGGATCTCAATAAAGCCTGTCCAAAGGATGATTTCCCAGTACCGGTAACCGAGCTGATGATAGATAACACGTCCACTCACGAGGTTTTCTCCTTTATGGACGGTTCGTCAGGATACAATCAGATAAAGATGCATCCCGAAGACCAGAAGCACACCGCTTTCCGGACCCCTTTGGGTATATTCTGCTACAGGGTTATGCCCTTTGGTCTAAAGAACGTGGGCGCTACCTATCAAAGGGCCATGACAAAGATCTTCGACGACCTCATACATGACATCGTCGAGTGCTATATCAATGACCTCGTAGTAAAGAGCATGTCATACGAAGATCATTTAAAGCATCTGGAGACTGTATTTCAACGCCTTCGGCAATATAACTTGAAAATGAATCCCCTCAAATGCGCGTTTGGAGTCTCCTCGGGCAAATTCCTGGGATTCATCGCTCGACACCGAGGTATTGAAATAGATCCGTCAAAGATTAAAGCGATTATGGAAATGCCTCCGCCAAGAACCCTCAAACAGTTGCGGTCTCTCCAAGGGAAGCTCGCATACATCCGGCGATTTATCGCAAATCTTTCAGGAAAATGCCGTCCTTACAGCCACCTGATGAAGAAGGGAACTCCGTTCATTTGGGATCATAAATGCCAAGGTGCACTAGACGAGATCAAGCAGTACCTGCAGAACCCTCCGGTGTTGGCTGCGCCGGTCAAGGGAAAACCCCTCATTCTTTATACGACCGCCCTCGAAGGTTCCTTGGGCGCATTATGGGCACAGGAGAATGATCAGGGGAAAGAGAGAGCACTCTACTACTTAAGTCGAGTTCTGCTGGGGGCAGAAAGCAACTACTCTCCCATTGAAAAACATTGCTTGGCATTGATCTTCGTGATAACAAAGCTCAGGCACTATGCGTTGGCGCATGAAGTCCGTCTCATTTCAAAGGTGGACCCCCTTAAATACTTGATGTCGAAAGCCATATTGACGGGACGACTCGCTAAATGGGCCCTACTCTTGATGGAGTTCTCGGTAACGTATCAACCTCTCAAGGCAGTAAAAGGCCAAGCCATTGCCGATTTCCTCGCCGAGCACCCGATACCGGCCGATTCTCCTCTGAACTGTGATTTGCCGGACGAGCATGCATTTGATGCGATTGGCAGCGGTAGCACCCGATGGGAACTCTATTTCGATGGAGCGTCCTCCGTAAAGAAGCAGAAACAGGGTATCCCAATGATCAAATCGGGGATAGGCCTCATCTTTGCAACTCCACAAGGAGGGATAATGCGCTTCGCCTTCTCCTTAACAGAGCCGAGGACAAACAATGAAGCTAAATACGAAGCTCTGATAGCGGGCCTCGAAATCGCCATCGACTTGGGAATTGAAGACCTCCTTATATACGGGGATTCTCAACTGGTTGTTAGTCAAGTAAATGGTGATTACCAAACGTGCAAACCGGAGTTGGTGAGGTACGGCGAAAAGGTGCAACAACTATTGATCCAAATTCCCTCCTATACTTTGGAGAATATACCGCGCACGGAAAACAGTAAAGCAGACGCGTTAGCCAAACTTGCTAAAGAACTGGCGGACGAAAACCTCGATGATGTAAGAATCGTGGTACAAAGCCGTCGAGTGCTTGCCCCGGCAGAAATACCCCCGGAATTATATAAAGAGAAGGGAGCGACTGAGCAGACGACCCTATAAATAAAAGACCATGAGAAGGCCGAGGACTGGAGGGAAGTCCTCATAGACTACTTTAAATCCCACCGAATGCCCAAAGATACATCCTCCAGGCATCAGCTCACGAAACGAGCTCTATCTTTCGCTTTCGTCAACAATACTCTGTACAAGAGGTCGTTTGATTCTCTATGGCTGAGATGCCTAGGACCTGACGAAGCGGAAAGAGTCATTCAGGAAGTTCATGACGGACTCTGGGTTCCCACCAAGCAGGCCCTAAGATGAAGTTGAAGATAAAACGGATGGGTTACTACTGGCCCACGATGATCCAGGACTGCCTTGAGTATGCGAAGCAATGCCACTCGTGCCAGATTCATGGGGACTTTATCCACCAACATCCGAATCCACTACACCCAACGGTGGCTAGTTGGCCATTCGAAATGTGGGGGACTGACATAGTCGGCCCCATCGAGCCAGCATCATCCTGGAGACATCGTTTTATCCTAGCGACAACTGATTACTTCTCCAAATGGGCAGAAGCAATACCATTGAGGGAAGTGAAGACGGAGAATATCCTCCATTTCTTCAAGACACACGTCATCTATCGGTTCGGAACCCCACGGCGGATTATCTCCGATAACGGGCCAGCCTACAGAAGCCATAAGATTAGCCGCTTCGCGCAGCAGCACAATATAGACTGGAGATATTCTTCAGTTTACAATCCACGAGCTAACGGTCTAGCCGAGGCTTTCAATAAGACCTTGACGAAGATCATAAAAAAGACCGTTTCCCGGAATAAGAGAGACTGGCACGAGAGGCTGCAAGAAGCCCTTTGGGCTTATCGAACTACATTCAGGACGGCCACGAACACAACGCCGTACGCGTTGGTATTTGGGACGGAAGCAGTACTCCCCCTCGAGATAGAGTTACCCTCTCTACGAGTGGCAATCCACCACGAGCTGACGGACGAAGAAAATGCTCACCTTCGGCTTGAGGAGCTTGATGCCCTCGACGAAACTCGGCTCATAGGCGCAACAACATCTAGAAGCCTACAAGGCAAAGATGACGCGCTCGTACGAGAGATTGACCAGGCCGAGAACATTCCGCCAAGGCGAACTCGTGCTAGTGGTCAAGAGACCTATGATCCCCAATCGTGCCAAACGGGGGAAATTTGAGCCAAACTACGAAGGCCCCTACATCATAGACAAGGTCTATCAAGGTGGAGCCTATCTACTCATGGACATGCACGGTGAAAGGCCTTTCAGGCCAATAAACGGCCGCTTCTTAAAGAAATACTATGCTTGATGAGCCATAGCCTGGGTCAATGATAGATGACGACGACTATGCCCGCTCGCTATCTTCCTAGGCTCAGACTTTGCAAGCAGTGGCTGGCCCTCCCATATCGACGGACCGAAACGTCCTTAAACTAACAACGGACCGAAACGTCCTTAAACTAACGACGGACCGAAACGTCCTTAAACTAACGACGGACCGAAACGTCCTTAAACCAGCGACGGACCGAAACGTCCTTAAACCAGCGACGGACCGAAACGTCCTTAAACTAACGACGGACCGAAACGTCCTTAAACTATCGATGGACCGAAATGTCCTTAAACTAACGACGGACCGAAACGTCCTTAAACTATCGATGGACCGAAATGTCTTTAAACTATCGACGGACCAAAACGTCCTTAAACTATCGACGGACCGAAATGTCTTTAAACTAACGACAGACCGAAAAGTCCCTAAACTACTACCGCAGTGTCCTTAGGCTGACGAGATAAAAAAAAAGAAAAAATAAAAAATAAAAAAACGGTGCGTCCACAAGCAAAACGGGCACGGATGAAAACCCGAAAGGGCTCCGTGAGTAAAAACAGCAGGACTACCGGCGAGTGTTTGTGAAAACCCGAAAGGGCGCAACCTCGTTAAAAGACACTTATAGGGTCCTCTCGACCTTGTAAGGAGAAACCACCTGCGTGAGATCCTTATGACTCGCAAAGGAGTAACACACTTAGGGATCCTCACGATTTCTAAGGAGAAAATACACTTGCGAGATCCTCACGACTCGTAAGGAGAATTCTCTCATGAGACCCTCACGGCTCACGAGATTTGAAAGTCTTAAGTTACAGAAATCTAAACCTGTTCTTAAGCAGATCCCCCACAACCTTCGATATTGCCCTACAAGGGACTCAATACTGACCCTTGTATACAATCCACGGGCGCGAATAAACATTTCCCCAGCAAAGTCCAACCCTTGTAGGTCCTCTCGACCCATAAGGAGAAAGCCCTCTTGTAGGATCCTTATGACTTACAGAGAAGCGCACACTTAGGACTCCTCACGATCCCTAAGGAGAAAATACACCTGCAAGATCCTCACGACTTGTAGGGAGAAATACCTTTGTGAGACCCTTACGGCTCATGAAGTCAAAAGCCTTGGTCGACAGGACCCTTAACCCTGTTTGCCAAGCCACCTTTGTTCAACATCGACAGAGGCGAATGATGATTCGCTCCTGGCAATATTCCAGTTGTAGCGGTGCTGATGCCGAAATCGGTGCATAAAATCCAGGCTTGCAGCAGAAAAGCTAGCAAGCCACACATGCCTACAAAATAGCCGAAATGATGGGGCAACTTGCAATAAAAAACAGCAAGTAAAAATGAAGGCATGAAAAATAACCGAAATGATGGGGCAACTCGCAATAAAAAGCAGCGAGCAGAAAATAAATAAATAGCCGAAACGATTGGGCACCGCGAAAAATAGCCGAAATGATGGGGCAATCGCGACCTTCGCGATATAAAAGCTGAAATGATAGAGCATCGCGGGAAAAAGAAATAAAATAAAAGTGAAATCCTCGCCCTACAGGTGATGTTACATCTACCTCTGTATACAATCCAGGGGCGCAAACAAAGAAGGGATCATACTCCCTCCCCAGGTTTCATCATAAGGAGAAGCCAAATCTCGACGGTTCACAGATAGCCTAGAGATCATCTCGACGTCCGTCTCATGGCAGCAGACACAACATCAAGCGAAACGGAACAGCGGCAACCCCCAGTTCCATGGCTCGGCGATACATATCACCAAGAGTCAAACCTCCATCCCGTGAAATGCGGATACAATCAACAAAATTCCTGGTCACGTGGAACACGGATAACGTCACTCTTTGACCCCGTGGAAAACGTCCAGAGCGGATCCTGGTCCTCGCAGAACACGGCAGTAAACCCGTGCGAAGCATCCAGAGCGGAGCCTAGTCCTCGCCTAACGCGGCAGTGAACCCGTGTGAAGCATCTAGTGCAAAATTCCTGGTCACGTGGAACGCGGATAATGTCACTCTTTGACCCCGTGGAAAACGTCCAGAGCGGATCCTGGTCCTCGCAGAACACGACAGTGAACCCGTGCGAAGCATCCAGAGCGGAGCCTAGTCCTCGCCTAACGCGGCAGTGAACCCATGTGAAGCATCTAGTGCAAAATTCCTGGTTACGTGGAACGCGGATAATGTCACTCTTTGACCCCGTGGAAAACGTCCAGAGCGGATCCTGGTCCTCGCAGAGCACGGCAGTGAACCCATGTGAAGCATCCAGAGCGGAGCCTAGTCCTCGCCTAACGCGGCAGTGAACCCGTGTGAAGCATCTAGTGCAAAATTCCTGGTCACGTGGAACGCGGATAATGTCACTCTTTGACCCCATGGAAAACGTCCAGAGCGGATCCTGGTCCTCGCAGAACATGGCAGTGAACCCGTGCGAAGCATCCAGAGCGGAGCCTAGTCCTCGCCTAACGCGGCAGTGAACCCGTGTGAAGCATCTAGTGCAAAATTCCTGGTTACGTAGAACACGGATAATGTCACTCTTTGACCCCGTGGAAAACGTCCAGAGCGGATCCTGGTCCTCGCAGAGCACGGCAGTGAACCCGTGTGAAGCATCCAGAGCGGAGCCTAGTCCTCGCCTAACGCGGCAGTGAACCCGTGTGAAGCATCTAGCGCAAAATTCCTGGTTACGTGGAACGTGGATAATGTCACTCTTTGACCCCATGGAAAACATCCAGAGCGGAGCCTGGTCCTCGCCAAGCACGGCAGTGAACCCGTGTGAAGCATCCAGAGCAAATACCGGACTGTGGAGTCCTTAAAATCCACGGACTATGACGTCCTTAACCTCGACCGTGATGTCTTAAAACTAACGATCAACCCCCCCGATTCCCTACGGATTCTACCTTGGCTTAAGGGTACATCTCTTCACTTCTTTGATACCTGGCATTGTAATTCCTCAACGTCTTCAAAGAGGTGACGGGTCCCTGCAACCAAACACCGGACTGTGGAGTCCCTAAATCCACGGACTATGAGGTCCTTAACCTTGACCGTGATGTCTTAAAACTAACACCGGACTGTGGAGTTCCTAAATCCACGGACTATGAGGTCCTTAACCTTGACCGTGATCTCTTAAAACTAACATCGGACTGTGGAGTCCCTAAATCTACGGACTATGAGGTCCTTAACCTTGACCGCGATGTCTTAAAACTAACATCGGACTGTGGAGTCCTTAAATCCACGCACTATGAGGTCCTTAACCTTGACCGCGACGTCTTTAAACTACAATACCTGGAGAAGCCTCTGACCCCATGAAACACGGATAAGGGTGACCACATTCAGCACTTGCAGGTCCTCACGACCTGTAAGGAAGAAAAAAACTCCCTTGTGAGATCCTTACGACTCTCAAGGGTAAACCCGCTTAAAATCCTCACGATCTCTAAGAAGAACTTACACCTATGGGATCCGCTCGGCCTGTAGGGAGAAAAACTCTTTATGAGACCCTCGTGGCTCATAAGATGCAAAAGTCTTAGGAAGCAGATCTTAACCCTGAATCCTGAGCCATCGCTGTCCTGCGAGGAGATCAAGGTAGAATATCCGCAGAATACATTCAATAAAAGGAGGGGGTCCACCAACCGAGCAGCAAAACGGGGGATCATCTCCTCAAGAGGAACTTCCCATGGCTGTCGACGAGCATGAGGGCGATTGCAGGCCATAGCGCTCGTTTGTTTCTCAAGACAAGTTACTCCAAGATATAAAAAAATAATATTATAAATCTCTTTGTGAAGGAAAAAGAAAGCTATAGCCTCGTATATAAAGAAATGCATTAAGTGCTGTGCGCGGAAAATCTTGCATGGTGAAGCTATTTCCAAGGCCCAAAAAAGGAAAGGCATCGAAAATCAAGGAGATGGAACTATTTCCAAGGCCCTTTTTCTGCATCTAATATTGTGCACTGAAAATATGGCATGGGGAAAATTCTGTGAACGGCCCCATCAAGGGACCCCACGTGCAGAACACGTGAGGCCTAAACCTGAGGTGCACTTTAAAGGAAATATATGGAGTAGTACCCTGCATATTAAACGCACAAACAACAATAGTAGCAAAATGATAAAATCCCAGAGAAAAGGCATGCAAACATGGGAAGACATAATAAAACTTGTCACTCATACTTCAAGAGGTTCATACAAAAATATAGAGGACACATTTACAATGGTAAAACTTCAGATGCGGGGCATGGGTTGAGAAACTCAAAATTAACTTTATTCAAGATCTTCCAAGCATTTCGAACCTCCCGAGTATGCTTTCTCTCACGGTCACAAGCATCGGGGTCCCCACGAATGTCCTCTACCCTCCGGTAGGCGGCAAGTATGGCTGATTGCTGAAAAATCTGATGCAGGAGATCAATGAGATTATCCCGCCTTCTCTTTGAAATCAAGTGCATCAGATACACCGAGTGTACTTTATCCTCGGCGGCGTCCAATGACCCAAGCGGCACACCAGCACAAAATAAAGGGAGAGCCTCCCTGATCGCCAGCACGATCAGCCTCAGAAGAGAAGAGCGACGGGGGAGTAGCCGATGGTTGTACTCGTCAAAGCGGCTCATGATCTCGGCACACTGAGCATCGGTGAACTCCTGGTTCTGACTGCGGCCCAGCGCACGAATATTCCCGTAGGAAATGATCTCATCAAGACTATACAGATGGGCATCCATGATACCAGAAATAAAAGTCACGAGAATCGTTAGAAAACCCCTATTTCATTAATTGCAGAAGAACAACCTCGGGCCAAGAGACCCCAGGAAGCCTCCGTGTGAAGAAATCAAGTCCTTCATTGGAATTAAAGTCCTTATTGAGAAAAGGGAATTAAATTCCCAGAAACATTTTTGATGGAATTAAATTCCAGGGGGTTGAAACGCCATCATCATCTCCCCGAAGATCACCTAAACCCTAAGAGATCTACAGTTTGAAGGTTAAGCGGTTTCATGTTCTTATGGAAAATATGAAGGAAAAAGGGTAAAAACCCTTGTTTTGGATCCATAGAAATGTGAAGGTCCATCGTTGTCCAAGAACATTACCTGAGAAAAAGGACTCTTTTCGAACAGAGTTAAACTCTGAAGATTGCATCAAGACAGAAAACTAAGCTCTGAAAGCGAGAATTAAATTCTCAAGGAAGAAGTTCTCAAAAGAAGAAGAAGATGAGCAAAGTGAAGGCCCTTCTGAAGAGACAGTGGTATTTATAGAAGGCAGTGGAAACATTTGATCTCCCCAGATCCTTAGAGGAATCCAACGGTCACAAGAGGTGACAGCGTTGCACTCACGTGCAGACACGTGAGAACAACGCGGTGGGGGCATTTGTTTCCTGATTTAAAATCAGGAAAGCTTCTGGGAAAAGCTTCAAAAAGGGGCCACATGCTTACACGTGACCAGCAGTCACGTGTTGACACGTGACATATAAAAGCAGCGGAAAAGGGCACATTGGTTCCCTGATCAAGTCAAGGAAAAGGCTTCAGAGGAGGTCACGTGCTCCCACGTGACCAGGGTCACGTGTTGGCACGTGACGTTCAAAGCAGCAGACTCGCTCTCCAGTTGAACCAAGGAAAGAGGCGCCAGACAAGGGTCACGTGCTCACACGTGACCAGGGGTCACGTGGTAGCACGTGACGGCTAAGCAGCAGAAGAAGGCAGAGTGCAAAAGAAGGAAAGGGCTCGTTACAAGGGAGTCACGTGTCCATACGTGACCATGGGTCACGTGGTCACACGTGACCGGCTTTCAAAGCCCATTTTGCTAACATAATTAAATTCTGAAAGAGATTCAAATCTTTCCAAAGGAAAGCAATTATCTGGAACCGATCAAATTAAAGATTCAGAGATGATTAAATATCATCTATCTATGGAAAATCTCGAGTTTGGAAAGATTTCCCCTTTAAATCTAACAGAAATAACAAAGGAGAATCCCTGGATTTGAAATCCAATGGTGAATAAAATTCACCTAATAATCCAAGGGTCAAAAACAAATGATGGATACAAATCAAATCTCTTAATAAAGATTCATCAAAAACTAATTGATTCGGCTGCTTCTCCTATAAATAGGAGCCTAGAGACACAAAAGAGAGGGAGAAAAAAGGAGAGAGCCTTGATACTTTGAGGAATTTGGAGCTTCTGCAAAAAGAAAACCCTAGGTAAGAAAGGGAAGGCTTCCTGAAAGAAGGAGAATTTAATTCTCAACAGAGTTTAACTCTGACAAAATAAAAAACAGAAGAACATATTTCTTTTCTCTTTGATAGAGGATCTGCAAAGTGCACATCTACCCTTTAGGTTGAGAATTTAATTCTCAATGGGTTGAGACCCTGCCATGCAGATCCAAAACATGGAGAGGGAATGGAAAAACGAGAATTTAATTCTCACAGAACTATAGGAATTTAATTCCTCTAAGATAAAAGTAGGGCTTGACCCTGTGTTATGGGAATTTAATTCCTTCAGAACAGAGAGAAACAGGGTTTAACCCTAATTAAGAACTTAGTTCTGTTGAAACAACGGGAATTCAATTCCCTTAATCATAATTTAACAGGGACTAGAAGTTTAATTCCTTAAAAAGCTTTTATTAGGGTTTAACCCTATTCAGTTCTTCACATAAACGAGGAATTTAATTCCTACAGAAGATTCAGGGTTCAATTCTACTCCAGAATATAAGTCTTCAAAAGGAAGTAGGAATTTAATTCCTTTGAAAATTAAAGCTCGAGGAATTTAATTCCTGAAAAAGGATCAACAGATTCTCTAAACAATATACATGGAGGCAGGGTCACGTGCCACCACGTGACCCCCTCAAAAGATCTACAGAAAGCCCTTTGAGGCAGTCCCCCACGTGACCCACGTGACCCTTGACAGAAGCTCTAACACATAGGCATATGAATGCCCGTCACGTGATGGCACGTGATGCTCTGAAAGATGCAATAATATTAGCAGAATGAATGGAGAGAGGGCGCTCTCACGTGTCGCCACGTGACCCCTCTTGCTTTAGTGTTTAACACTAAGTTGGAACTCCTGAATCCAGTGTTAAAACACTGTTGGGCCGTAGTGTTCAACACCAATCAAAGAACTTTATTTGCATTGTTCAACACTGACTACCTTAGTGTTTAACACTAATTTGAGAGCTTTGTTGCCGATGCTTGATACTGATCTATTTTAGTGTTTAACACTAATGTGAAAGCCTTGTTGCTGGTGTTTAACACCAATAATCTTTTAGTGTTAAACACTAACTTGTCAACCTCATTCCCAGTGTTCAACACTGATTGCTCTGAAGTGTTTAACACTAGGCTTTGGCCCAATTGGCTAAAGGGATAGAGGCAAAGCCTCTCCCTCAATGGACCCACAAGAAGTCAATATTCCAGACATGATAGGACTTAGCCCAAGCTGGCCATAAGTCCTCAATTCGTAATTAACTGGGCCAATGGGCTCATAATATAATTAATGGGTCTTGATCCCAAATTGGGCCAAGGACTATTTAATCCATTCCGGTTCTAGGGTACATCTCTTCACTCCTTTGATACTTGGCATTGTAATCCCTCAATGTCTTCAAAGAGGTGACGGGTCCCGATGACCACCCATGATATGGACTGTGGGGTCCTTAAACCCATGTCTAATGCAAAATTCCTGGTCACGTGGAACGCGGATAACGTCACTCTTTGACCCCGCGGAAAACGCCTAGAGCGGAGCCTAGTCCTCGCCAAGCACGGCCGTGAACCCGTGTGAAGCATCTAGTGCAAAATTCCTGGTTACGTAGAACGTGGATAACGTCACTCTTTGACCCCGCGGAAAACGCCCAGAGCGGAGCCTGGTCCTCGCCAAGCACGGCAGTGAACCCGTGTGAAGCATCCAGAGCACATACCGGACTGTGGAGTCCTTAAACCCATGGACTATGACGTCCTTAACCTTGACCGAGATGTCTTAAAACTAACAATGGACCGCAATGTCCTTAAACTACCCATGGACCGCAATGTCCTTAAACTACCCATGGACCGCAATGTCCTTAAACTAGAACAATAGAGCCCAGCATGCTCTTTTGTCGGATCTAAACGGTCCCGTTTAAGTTGATCTTAGCCTCAAAGATGGCTAACGTATCCTTAAACCTTCAAACAGACTGGACTATGAATCCCCCAAATTAACTCTGGCTCGAGGGTACATCTCTGAACTCCTCTGACATCCGTCGTTGTAATCCTTCAACGTCGTCAGAGAGGTGACGGGTCCCGATGGCCACATATACGATGGACCACTATGTCCCTAAACTGGAACAATGGAGCCCAAACGCTCTTTTGTCGGATCTAAACGATCCTGTTAAGTTGATCTTAGTCTCAAATCGGACTAACGTATCCTTAACAAACGTTTGAGCTGATCTTAGCCTCAAGTATGGCTGACGTATCCTCAAACCAGACCCCCAAACCCAAATCTAAGATAAACACGGATTTGGACTAGTCCACCCCCTACGGGCGACGATATAACTCAGTCTCCGTAAACAATCCACGGGCAACAAAACATAAAATAAACACACATGACATGAAGTGACCATCTGGAGAAGGAGAAAGTTGTTACCGCGATGCGGTAGCGTAATTAACTGCAGGGGCTTGCGTCTGCAGGGAAGAGCGTCCCCACAATCAAAAACCCCTCAAACGAAGGGGAATCTGACGAAGTCTGCTACATCGGCCGCATCCGTCTAAACCTCCGATGCACGGTGCCATAAACAACTTGGCATCTTCGGAGAGATGGACGGATAGCACCAATTAGCATCTGCCCCGAACCTCAGGTACGGACGCCCGAGTCCAGGCCGCCGTTCGGAGGGGAACACCGGGTTTATTGTCCGCGGTAGCGCCGGTTTAAAGTTAAGAAAATTTTTGATTCCGCATTTTGGCCTCGAGTAGACGGCCGGGGCGCTGCCGTGGCACAACATGGTATCAGAGCCATGCCATTAACCTAGTCTAGCTTGGTCTAGTATGTTTACACTTTCGATCGAACAAAATTCCAAAAACCCGCGTTTACAATAGCATCAGTTTCTGTCGAAATTTTTTGGAGTCCAAAAATTTTTCAGGTTGTTTCAGAATGATGTTCAGGGGATTATAAGCTTCCTGTAAAAATTTGGTCGCGCGATCTCATTACCCAACCCCGGAACCGCGGCCAAACCCATGCTTGGGCCGCGGTTCCGCCGCTGTTTTAACTGTTCAGCGCACCAAATTTTTCCAGAGAGCTTATGTGTAGAAAATAGGGTTTTTGGAACATTCTTTTTGGGCCCAGAATTTCTTTATGTGCTACAGTAGTGCTTGGGGCCCACTTGGGTAAATTTGATCGATCGAATTTTTAAAACATGTTAGTTCACAGTATTTACATTATATCTACGACCGTGAAAGTCATTTGATCGGTAAATCCTGTCTAACTGCTATAGCCCTCTTAGACGGATTTGTGAACGTGACATTCACGTTGATGTTCTGTGTTGTGCTGTGATGTTGCGGATTGGTCGTGGGGGATAGCCTGGAAGCAATGTTAGTACAGTTTTGTTTTATATGTACATTTGATATTGCGGGGCGAGCGTCCGACATATGGACTGCCGTCACTGCCTGTTTGTATTATTCTTTTGGGGCACGACCGGGTCGAGGTCGATGTACCCGTTGTATGTATATTTTACTTTCTGTACCAGGATTACCCCAAGGAGGGGTGCACGGATAGCCGGGTTCTAGAGGGCAACAAGCCCGCATCTCATGGCATTGAGACGGAGGGGGCTTCACTCTAGAATTGGCGGGCTATTCGCCGCACTCGTAGGGGGTATAGGTTGACCCAGGAGGGGTGCCCAAGTCACCAGATTTCGTGAAGTGCTGGGTGGTCCATTCACATTGCTGAAGGGGGCTGCCTCACTTCAGGTTTTGGCGGGTGACTTGCCGCGCCCGTAGGGGTCTACGATTTTCATTGCACAGGCTATCCACACGACCAGGGGAACGTCGGGTTTCAGCAGCGGCTCTGTGAAACCCGGGGCTTCCAGATATCTGTATTGTTCTGTGATGCTGGTTACATTTCTGTGATGTTGCATTTTATCACGCCTTGAGCGAATATTATATATTGATATATATACTAGTAGATGTTGTATATGTTTTGCATCCGCGCTAGTCCAGTCCCCGCTCTGTCGTTAGTTAAGTAACCTAACGGGTGATGACGGGACCCAGTGGCGAATGCGGATGGCATATACGTACATCATTATTTTCGTTCTTTATTGGTGTGATCAATTGATGCGACTGCGTTGATTCGGATCAATGCAAGCTAAACAAACCTATTCTGATGTTGTTGGAACATTTTTCAAAAAGCTGTTATTGCAACGGCGTTCTCTTTTGTTTTGCACAGTGGTATTCGGTTATGAATATCCAGCACCTCAGTCGACGAGGCAAGGGCCGAGATCCCTTCACCGGGAGTGACCCCTTGGAAAGAAGTTTGCGTCAGGGCAATAACTTCACTATAGCCGATTACTTTTACTTTGCATCATGGTATTCAGTTGGAATATCCCGCACCTCATTCTACGGGGAAAGAGCAGAGATCCCTTCACCGGGAGTGACCTCTTTAGCAAAGGTTTTCGTCACTATATTTTTATAAAAAGTTATGCAGTTCCTTCAACAATATCAAGTTCATTACGTTAAAGGTTTTTCGCCAAAAACCAGCCGTAGCCCTCCGTCATTTCTTACGGGTATTGTTTAGTATTCGTGCTGCGTTTGTTGACTCCGTCAAGGCGTAGTGTACGGTAGCTAAGTAGTGCTTGTTTGTTGCATAAATGGGATTGGTTAGGATAGTCGTGCGGCCTTGTTGACTCCGTCAAGGGCACGTACGGGTGGGTTTAATGCAATCCAGATAATGACGGGTTGAACTTGAGTAGGACTCTTTGATTTTTTGACTCCGTCAAGGTCACTTGGGTCCTAGGGGTAAAAATATGATCGGGAGTTTCTAAAGAAACTGAAACATGCCGGGCATGCGCATACCTTCTGGAGTGTGGTGACGTAAGTGGATTCCGTCACGTTGTCATGCGATGATAGTTGGATCCCAATTCCCACTGATGAGTTGGTTTACTCCTCGGGTGATCCCGACTAATTCTTCTTTCAGGTTTGGAGGAGAATTTGAGGTTACAGTGGGAGGTTTCCAGATTAGATAAAGTGATAACCATTCTGATCTAGGTTAGAGTGCACGCTGAGTGTTTCTTTTCTCTCTCTCTTTGGCAGCGACCATTGACCCGACCCTTGACTATGACTCAGTGACCAAAATTAACCGAACCTTCTTAAACACTGGCTTTTGGATTGTCAGAGTTGCATACCTCCTTGCCACTCCTACTTTTACCCTTTTCTCCAGGACAACCCGTATTACTACGAACGTCCACTTCCATTGGACAAAACCATCGTATGGTTATATACGAACTCGAAGGAATTCGAGGATGGTTTCCGGTTCTGGAGAAAACGAATAGGACTATTCAGTTGTCTTTTCCTTTTACCTTCTCTCAGGTTGCGAGTACTTCTTGGTTAAGGAGATAGTACACCTATCACGCAAATTGGATAGTCTTCTTCCGAACCTTAGGCTGGTGCCGAACGGTGGGGAATGAAGAAAACCAATTAGCATAACGATGGTGCACAGAAGGTATTAAGTAAAGAGATATCAAGGGATTAGTAAGAGGGCAAAGTAAATTGCGACTGCTATTCACAACCAAACCAAGTATTTCTTCGCCAATCCTATATCACCTTTGTATTTCTCCAAAACACTCCGTATCACTACGAAGATCCACAGTTATTTGGATACTCCATCGTATGGTTATATACGAACTCGAAAGGAACTTGTTCCAGTTCGGGGATGGATTTTGGTTCAGGAGAAATAGGAATAAGGTTTTATTCGGTTGTCTTTTATCTTCACCTTCTCTCGCATTGCGAGTGCTCCTAGGATTAGGACAGTACATCCATTATGCTTATTGGATAGTCTTCTTTCAAACCATAGGCTGGTGCCGAAAGGTAGGGAAGGAAGAAAACCATTTGGCCTAAAGGGGTGTGCAGAAGGTAACGACTAAAGACATATAAAGGGATTTGGAGAGATGGCAAAGAAATATACGGTTACAGTTGTGAATCTGGATAATGGAAGAGGCATTACTAGGAATACCGTGATACCCCATCGAAACATTTCAATGTTTCAGTTTCACTGTGTACTGTTAAAAGAAAAACTGATTTCCCAATTAGACCTTGCTCCAGGGTATGTATTTACCAGGTATGATTCTCACATCTGTATGGTTTTACAGATGATGAGTGGGAGTAAGTTATTAGGAATTAGATGATCATCCTCATTATATCGGGATTCGTTGTAATTGACGATATTTGAGGAAGTCACCTGGGCTGTTTGCCGGATGACAAATATTTGGTTTTGAATATCCGTTGTTATGCACCAATTTCAAATTGATATATCTGTACGTCTATTTTTATAGAGTGAGATATACCTTTTTGAAATTATGTCTATGACATTTACCTATATCAGTGGATGGTTAGGTAAGGAGCATTGAACAGCGGTGTAATTCTTCTTAACCATAAGTACAGTTTTCAACCTACGACACACAGTGAATGAGTTGTTAGACTCAGCGGACTTATACAAAGTTTTGTGTATGTTGTCCAGTGTCCATTAGGACAGAGGGGTTGGTTCTCGTACTCTATTCTGTTTACTTATGATTTCTCTAGTTCTTAGACATGTGTTTCATAGAAATACAAGGTCCAAGTTTTGAGAAGTTATAGGTATGTGGATAAAGTAGAGAACCAGGTGTTGCAAGTATCGGGATTCTTCAAGGCGGTCGAAGATATAGATACTTGTGAATGGTATTCAGTTGATAGTAATGATTAAGAGAACTTTCTTCTCTTTCAGGTTACTCATAATTGGAAGCATTCCTAAGTTGAGTAACGCTGATCGGCCTCCTTCCATTTAGTTGACATGCACTGGTGACAGCTGAATGATTTGAATCTGGTTCAATTAAATCAGTGCCTCTGTTTCTGTATTGGATATAGAACAGTTCATATCTTAACAATGTTAAGGTACGGGGAGTTGTCCAGCTTATGCTTAAAACCAGACTCTGGATAACTCAAGGCACGTTTCTGTAATGGCTGTTTGTGGGTTGACCCGGGCTATGACGAGGGTTGACTTTCTACCATCTGGAAGATCAATAGTGATATTGTTCTTAACTCGCCACGGTTTTAAATAAAAATGGATTTTTTCAGAAAACAGTAGTGGGAGTATGGTAGAACTGGAAGTGATTCCAGAACCGCAAATGATTACTGAAGATTTGATAAGAACCTAAAGATTCAATCTGGTTTGACATTCCATTGGCCACTCCGCAGATATGGTGGGTAACCTCAGGCACCCGAGAGGTGCTCCGGTAGCCTCAAGGACGGTGACAGGGAGGTTCTTGTTTACCCAGACTTTCCATTGCTGTTGCTCCAGACTGTGAGACCCGGCAGGAGGACGTCATTCTAAACTGGCTTTAGAAGCGTACGTGTATATGACTCTGTCAGAGGGTTGTCGTAGTCAGTGGGAGCAGCGGAAGCATAGTGGACAAGTGGCTTATGTCTATTTATAGACTAAAGCAGATATAGCGGAGATAGATCATCTATTTCTGATGTGACAGTCATAGGTTTGACTTCGTCAGAATAGGGGTGGATCTGTTAAGAAGGTAATAGGGTGTGATGTCCTGGTATTTGGATGACATACACAGAGTAGGAAGTGATATTCCTATACTACGATCGGTTATACTTTGGTTGTCACACAGCAGTTTCTCCACATAGGAATTGGATCTTATATCGTACATTCTGGTTACTAGATCTATGGTTTTAGATCTAGATTTGGGTGGTTTCCCAATCTGGGTACTTTGACAGCATTCTATGAGTATTTAGAATGGACGACTCCTGATACGGTAGTGTACCTGCAGGTGATGGAGTCACCCTCTCTAAAGGTGTCTTACAGACTAAAGGGGAGAGGGATGTGCATGATTGGCAGATCACTTGCTTAGGCAATTGAGTCAATCATGAGATGTCAAGTACCACACCAGATGTTGTTTTTGCAGGAGATGCAATAAGTTGATATTGATCCAACCCTGGAAAAACTTTCGGAAGCAGTTTTAGAACATAAGTGAATGTTCTAGGGATATGATATCGACAGCCTCCTTTAGGAGACGGTTATCATTCCAGGCTTCCAAGGTGACCTGGATGACAGAATGACTATCAGAGCTATAGTTTTTCCCCCTGACGAGGGGCAGTATTTTGGACAGATGGTCCAGGTGGATACTGAGGGAAGGCATGGCGCAGGATACTGATTAAGTTCAGTTGACGATATAGTCTAAGAAGTTTGGATTTGGAGTTCACTTATGAGCTAGGTCCCATCAGATATCCAGACATATTCTAAGACATGTATTGCTCATTTCGGGAGATGGTTTCTCCGCGAACTTAAGATATAGAGAGACATAGAAAGAAATATCAAAGCGGATCCACTCACTGAGGCTATTCCTCGAACGCAATAGTTTCGCAAACGAGCTTTGTGAGACTGACTAGTAGAGGAGTTGGGTGTTCGGTATCACATGGGCTGTGAGTATGCGACATCGCACAATAATTAGCCTTGAGTGCAAGTGGGAGATTGTTGGAGATAGTGCCCTCAGAGTCAATTATTGGATCATAGGCACGTGATTGCAATGATTGAGGGAGGACCTATTCCAGGAGGACAGTCTTACTCAAGATGATAGTATGCTATCTAGTTTATCTTTATCATCGTGTACTGTTTTAGGTGACCTGACAGGTCACTATTGCACGTTGATAGAGCCCCTAGGATTCTTGCTTGACTGCCAGCAGTATGAGGGCGATCATATATGTGGGAGCTGGCAGTCTATAAGCACATCCTTAAAAGGTCCCTAGTCGTGGGAGTTTCGAGACAGGGCATCGATACTCCAGAGCAGACTAGTGTATACAGTCGAGACCCGGACGAGGGGCGGTGGCCGGTCTCACAAGACACTGGTGTCAGTTGGTTCACCTAAGATGTATACAGGTGCTCATTGGGTTATGAGTACACCGGACAGGACTCGCCAGGAATATGCTAGTTGGTCTTATACCTGACGTCAGATAACAATTCCCTGGTGACATGTGTGCAGCTTAGTTCATCGACCTGAGGATCTTCACCTGTCTCGTGTGAGTTCCCACTGTACTTTGATTACTACCCTACCACGCTCAAAGGAGACGTGCAAACAGGTTTTAGTTGGGTACAGTCCCGAGCCACATGGAGGCAGTGAGCGGATCTTCAGGGGTTCGTCTCTCCCGGTATTGGGAGTGAGGTCGCGCTGTGTCTAGGAGAGCCATTACATAAAGCCCTCGGCCGAGGCAGGAGATTTACTGGTAGGTATTCCAGTAGTATCTCAGGGTGTTCTGGGTTACACTCCGACACGACTTGTACCGCTTTTGGGGGTCTGACTTTTACCAACCCCCTAGGCCCGCCATGCGATGCTCATAGACGAACGGACCGGACTTTACGAATATTGTCACTGACAGGCTCAGTAGGGTGTCAGGATGAGTTCGCTCATCGACGTCCCTTTTGGTCAATAGCTGGTAGCCCGTCACGTATGGCTAATACCTCTGACGTGCTAGTGGTTAAATCCCCAGCCATAGTATTGACGAGTCTTTAGAGTCCACCACACACAGTTACTCAAGTTTCGGGCGAAACGCTGTTGAGGCCGTATGGAGATATGCCAGGGTTCGATCAGATACGTGCGGTATTGCACGGATCGTGATCGGACGGATTTTACTAGCCGGGTTTGGTTTAAGCCGGATCCTAGTATTAGACAGTGTAGTTTTGTCTCTTTGCATTTGTATTCAGTGGGAATACAGATGCGGGCATGTATATGCAGTAGCGGGGTTTTCCTGTAATTTATTACGGTATCAGTTTTCTGAAGTTGCCAGTTTGCATTCCGTTCCGGCCAGTTTTCCTTTGTTCCTTCACGGCCGGACTTTCTGATGGAGGGGGTTATTTGCAATTTTGCAAATAACTTATTGAGGAGGGGGTATTATGCATTTGTGGCTTCATGATATGATTATCATCATGAGATGCTTTATTCATCTTTTCCTTTGTATTAATTGAGATTAGAGTTGGATTTGATTTGGTGTGACTTGGTTATCATTGCTTGGGGGTGTGGTCACCATTCTACTTTTACTACCATCACCTCCCTTCATGGTTTGAGTTTTTTCTCTCCTCATTCTAACAAAAGGGGCCGGCCACATTAGATGAGAGAATGAGAGGTTCATTTTTGATGAGGGAAATTTTATCATCTCATTTTTGCATGCTTCACAAATTCATCCACCTCACTCCAAAGTCCATTGCTCAATCCTCCATCAAAGGCAACTTCATAACCCCAAAGAGACAAGCTACTACACTTAGTCTACAGCAAATCTTGGACGCGTCGGCTAGCCAACTTCGTGCCCAAGTTGCCTCGGTCAAGTGGTGGGAGCCCGTAAAAGAAATCGGCTACGTGGTGCCCTTTCCGACGAGGAGGTGACGAACGGTGATTCCGCGGGAGATCGGGATGACGACGAGAAGACCGAAGGACACGGATCGCTCGGTATATCTCTCTACCCATTCTCTTGATAGCTAGGATTAGGTTAATGGTTACGATCCGGGTTTATTGTCCGCGGTAGCGCCGGTTTAAAGTTCAGAAAATTTTTGATTCCGCATTTTGGCCTCGAGTAGACGGCCGGGGCGCTGCCGTGGCACAACATATAGTCCGCGGTAGCGCCGGTTTCTAAGTTAAATAAAAGTTTTGTTTTCCGCATTTTGGCCTCGTACAGACGGCCGGGGCGCTGCCATGCACTTACATATCCATATGAAAAATATTTAAACACTTTAAACCCATATGGATACAAACTCTCACATAGAAGATTAAATAATAATTTAAACATGTGAGAGTGGTTTATGACAAGAAAACTAAAAGGTAAGAAAATCTAAATCAAGTTTTTAAAGCACATTGTGCTCAAGTTTAAAAGATAGGAAGTTTAAGGCAAATGATCACAAGAAATCATATATGAGCAAAAAAAAATGATACCAATTGTAAATACCAATTGAAATATCGTATGACTAGCATCTCATACATGAACAAGCACTAAAAGATTGTCAAGTTAACACAAGTGAAATTTTCACGACCCGAAATTGGCACGTGACGGCCCTTAAACTACGCAACGTCTACAGGCGTAACGAAGTTTAAGTAAGTCGAAAACCCAGCAATCTAAACCATCAAAAGTAGTAAGAAATAAGAATATTGTTAAAACTTTTGAAAATCTCGAGTACAAATTCTTTAAAGTCAAATTTTAGTTTCTTAAAAATTTTGGCAGCACCTCCTTTATAAAAACTAACCCTAAAAATAGGTACAACATAAATATAAGTAAAGCATCCCCAACGGGATCAAATCCACGCCCAATGGCGGAAAACAACCACCACAACAGATATACGATGCCGTAGCGAAGAAATAAAAAACGATAGAAGTAAAACTGCATAAAAGACCTCCAAATCACAAAATAATATATAATATTGTCCTCACATCAAGTCTCTAAGTCATGCAAGATAATGGTAGATGGAGAGTACAGGATATGACGAATACACAATAAACATGAACGGATAACCACAAAACCCACCTAAAGCAAAACTGCATACTGTGAGCCGAAGCGGTATCCGCAGCAAAAGATACTATGATAGATGATAATAGCCCTGCCTCTGACTACTGTGAGGAACGACCTGCAAAACACTGTGGCACAACGGGGTGATTTGCTAACTCGTGAATAGTAAATAACATATGCAGGTAATCGCAAGTATGCACGTACAGCGCGAATCTAACATATGTAAGCTAAGCAATAAATGGTCATATGAATGCAATAGTCATGAAAGATACTCTAGTAGGTACATCTAATACATGAAATAATAATATGACAATCTGTATGCAACAATCATGTAAGGTACTCTATCAGGTACAGCTAATACATGAAGCGATGATATGATAATGTATATACGCAACAGTCATGAAAGGTACTTTAGCAGGTACAACTAATACATGAAGCAATGCATATAAAATAAAGTATGTAAATGCAATAGTCATGGAAGGTACTCTATCAGGTACTACTAATACATGAAGCAGTGCATAAATAATAAATGCGAAGTATAGGATAAAACATGTCATTTCCACGAAATCCTGACATCGTGGTTGGACCAAAGTCCATCAAGACAATCCAAATGCCAATTTTCTCAAATCTGCCCCCAAATTTGGCTCTTATATCTTATAAGTCTCACAAATCCTGAATGTACGATATCAAGTAAATCTCATATATCCTGTATCCAATATCAAGTGAATCTCAAATATTCTGAATCCAATATCAAGTAAATCCCAAATATCCTAAATCCAATATCAAGTGATTCTCATATATCCTAAGTATATTTGCATAAATAATTATGATGATGTATATGAATTGATATGTATACATATATATTAGCGTCCCATTCCACTAATATATATATATATATATATATATATATATATATATATATATATATATAACAGCGTCCCATTCCACTGTTATATGTACTTGGAGTAAAAATATTATGAAAACAAGTGTCTAACATCAACACATAAATACTCATATCCATACGTTTCTCGAATCGTAAGTGTCCGGTATCGACACTCGTGATCCACGTATCGGTCTTTCTCATATTCATACGTTCCTCGAATCGTAAGTGTCCGGTATCGACACCCGTGATCCACGTATTGGTATATACTTTCCTCGAATCGTAAGTGTCTGGTATCGACACCCGTGATCCACGTATCGGTATAAAACAAATCTCTGAGTAGATGCATCTAAATATCAAGTAAAGAATAAGAAATACTTGCATAATTTCATGAAACCACCACGGTCCCCAAATCCAGAAAATATCATGAAAAATCCATATCTCAATGCGAAAACCCATGAATATAATATATGCAACATAAAACTGTAATGTGAGCATATAAAGGAAAAACCGCTAATTAACTGCAACAAGTTAATATAATATGTCATGCGGTTCCTAATTTCTCCAATTCTACATAACATCAAATAAAGGTAAATATGTAGCTATATCATTATGTGTGTATGTACCTATCGCTAATGGTACAATACCCTATAGGTATACAGGTAACTAGCATGTAAGCATATCAAGGCATATGTGTAAGCATGTAGGTATACAGGTATACTATATGTCATATGCATAAAGAAATATGAATCAATGTCTCAATGTCCCTAACCAAACAATATCATATAGGTATGTGTGTTATGCGTGTCATGGCAATTATTGACGGTGTGTGTGGCATACAATCAATGCTCTTGCAACATGAGCCGTCAATAATAGTGCAGTGTCTTAAGGGTACAAGTCCAAGCACAACAAGTAACTAAGCAATAAGGGGTATGCGCAACTCTATATATGAAATAGAATATGCGACAATATTATAACATCTCTAGCCCAGACGCATAACGCCATGCGGGCGATTCCCCTGTAGATGTTAAATCTACTCACCAACTCTTCTGGCTAAGTGAAGTCTACCACTCGCTTTCCCCTGTTAGCAGCGCCCGAAGTCCTCGCCTGCGATCCTGAAAGCATATAACAATATAACAAGTCTATATTAGAAATCGACCAAAAACACGTACCAACTACGTTTGACCGACGCACCAACTCCAAACATACTCTCAAGTGTTCGTTATGTGGCTAACGCGCGTAGCGACACTACGAAACCAACTCAAGAGCAAAAACTACACAAAAACACGAACGACATCGGCACGACCCTAACTAGGAACGCAAAGTGACACAAAAACCAAGCCTAGACCCTGATCGTACCGATCGCGCATTCACAACACAATAATAAATGTGGAATCAATATAATTAACGTTGCAACGTCAAAACAAACCCACGCCTAAAATTTACCGAAACCTAGTAAGCAATATATATCATTTTAGCACCAAACTACAAGTTTTTACCAAACTAGTATTTACAACCATCACTAATTAGCAAGATTAAACCATTTAAAGCTTTACTATAATTTTAATCTCAACTAATTAGGATTAGCAAAAGTTTAGTTTGTTAACTAGCTAAATTAACCGATTAGGAAAATATCATATAACAAATTAGCAACTTGATTAAGTTTTCATAATCTTCAATTAACAATTAACCATTTCATCAAGATAAAACCTAACTTGAACTTCATTAACATTAACATGAATGAATTAAACATGAAATTAAAGCTATAATTAAACAATTAAAGAGCTAACTTAAGATTTAAACATAACAATTAAGGATTAGGGTTAGAGTTTTATACCTCACAAAAAGATCAAAAATAAGCAACTAGAAATCCAAAGTTAGCCTCCAAAAATCCTAATTTGAAGAAGATCCAAGCTAGTTTTGAGTTCAAGAATGAAGGAAAATGATTATATTTGAGTTTGTATGAATTTATTTGGATTTTTGATGATTTATTTTGGCTTGAAATGATGAATATTGAGTGAGGAAACACAAGGGCAGCAAGGGTATGAAACGGTCGGCCATTGCAAGGAGAAGGTAGTTTTGTAAAAAAAAATGAAGAAAGTTCTAGCTAAAAACAACATTAAATGCTAATTAATGCAAAAGCCACATTTTCTTTTCTTTTTCTTTAAAATTCATTTTAATACACAAAATATCTAGATATTATGGATGGATGGATTAACAAAATATCTAGTGATTAAATTAGCATAGATTCTCATTAGTAGTAATTAACCCAAGCCAAAAAGTAATTACAACTAATAAAGTGCACAAATAAAGCATTAAAATAATATTTAATTAGGGAAAAATTCTATGTGAACCAAAACTTCCCATTGACCCCTAAAGCCCGCGCACTAGCTTTATTCTAGCTAAACTAGGTGCCGACAAGTTTATACAGAAGTTTGATCACAATCAGTTTAAAACGGAAAACACCGACTATTTTACCCTAAAAATGGAAAATTCGCAAAACGATTTCTAAAACGTTACAGAAATATATGGGGTATATCTAAATAACAGATACTCAAATAGAATATCAATATTTAATCGCAAATGTGTTGGATATAGTGCCCTCAAGGCAATTATTGTAATTGCAGGAACGCGATTATGATAATTGACGGATGATCTATAAATGTAGAACAATCTTATTCGAGATGATATTATGCTATCTGCTTTGTCTTTATCATTGATATGTATACATTTTATTTGTTATTACGTGTTGCTAATACATAATGATGAAGCACGTAGGATTCTTGCTTGACTACTAGAATTATGATGGTGATCATATACGTGAGAGATGGGTAGTCCATGTACACATCCTTAAATGTCCCTAGTCGTAGGA
The DNA here is from genome assembly GCA_030015575.1 of Agapanthus africanus. Taxonomy (NCBI): domain Eukaryota; kingdom Viridiplantae; phylum Streptophyta; class Magnoliopsida; order Asparagales; family Amaryllidaceae; genus Agapanthus; species Agapanthus africanus. Next base: position 295,654,945 of record CM057351.1, read on the forward strand.
GTATCGATACTGGGTATCGATACTCCGGAGTAGACTAGTGTATACGTTTCGAGACCCTAATGAGGGGGATGGCTGGTCTCACAAGCCATTAGTGTTATGTCACATAAGATGGTATACAGGTGCTCACTAGAGCTGAGTACACCAGACGGACTTGTCGAGAAATTCTAGATGGTATTATATTTAACGTCAGATAGAAGTTCTCTAGTGGCATAAATACAAGTTAATCTTCTGACCTGAGATCGTCATTTGTCTCGTATGAGTTTCTACTATACTTAGATTACTACCCTACCACGAATCAAGAGGAGTCGTGCAAAAATGTTTTAGTTGGGTACAGTCCCGAGCCACATGGAGGCAGCGAGCGATTGTCGGGGATTCGTCTCTCCTGGTATTAGGCGCCGATGTCGTGCTGTGTTCGGTTGTCCATCACCATAAATCCATGGCCACAGTGGATGAGATTTATTGATATGAGTTCAGTAGTTTCTTAGTTGTTGATAAGCTTGACTCCGACATGACTTATCGGGTTATTAGGGGTCTACCGTTATCCACCTTCTGGATCCGGTATGTGATACTCTTAGAAGAAGAGATAGGATAGTATGAAAATTTTCACATTCAGACTCAGTAGGATATGACCGGACTTGATTGTTGACCTCCCTTTCGGTATATACCTGGGTAGCCATTACGTATAGCTAGTGCCGCTGACGTGCTTGTGGTTTTTGGATTTATGTAGTAAATCACTGCCAGCGTATTGTCGAGTCTTTAGAGTCCCACACAGAGAGTTTTTCGGTTCAGGCGATATGATGTAGATGACTTATGTTGGTACATATAGGGGTCCGATTAAATACGTGTACATACTACACGGACTTTAATCAGACAGTTGATAATACTAGCGGTTTAGAATTAAGCTGGATATTAAATTAGGTTTTGATTTAATATATATATATATATATATATATATATATATATATTAATTATGTATTCTAGTATTATTATTCACTATTCATTTTATCTCTCTTAGCTATTCGTATTTTTATACGGATACGCGCATATATATTTCGATACGTATACTGGGTTGTATTCCGTATTTACACGGAATTTGTTCTAGAAGACGGACACCTCATTTGTTGATTTTTCTTTTTAAAGAAAATTAAAAATGAGATGGAGGTTGAGGTGGCATTAAGCATGGTTAAAGACATGTAGAGGGGAATGAGCCTTCATTTGTTTATTACAAAATTAGTTATGAAATTTTTTGTATGGTTAAAAAATATTGTGAAGCCATTCTTTCTACATTCATTCATTCTCATTCTTTCAACACTTGCTCATTTGATATTATGGCTACTTCTTCACCTCCTCCTTCATCTTGCATGCTCTCTTGAGCTTCATATTAAAGAGAAAATTATAGTGGAAAATTTCTACATCCCCATTCTCCGTTCCAAGCGATCTTGGGGCATTTGTTACTTTATTAGGTGAAACTGGTACTTGGAACAGTTCTCTCGGGTGGATCATCTTTGGCAAGGGCGGTTGTCATTCAAGTTTGTTCACGATGGCCTACAAGAATTTTTTAGGGGTCTTCCACAATTGGGTGGACACGCATCAAAGGTTGTAGTCTCTATGAACCTTATATATTTCGTTGCTAGTTTAGTTGTATGGTTTGATTCCTATGGAATATGTGTTTTGTGCTTACTAAAAGTCATTGTTTTCGCTTCTGCCTTGGCCGTGGCTTCCGCAACGCGAGCACAACACACTTTCATGGTATCAGAGCCTGTCCATACCCTTAAATTGGCATTTTACGGCTTAAGAATTCATCGTTTTCGCCAATATGGAAACTCCTGATTTCAGCCATAAAATTCAGCCGTGTTTGTGTTTACATCTACAATTTTAAAACTTATACTATATCCACAGAGCTCTCGTTTTGGAATGGGGACTCCGTAGTGGATTGAGGGTGACCTGTAATGTCTCAGGAATCCACATTCAAAACCGTTTTTCGATGTTGGTCGCTGTTTTTGCTTGGCTGAAAACTGCTTCAATTGGCTGTCCAAAAATCCATTTCTTTTGTGTTTTCGATTCCCGCGGGCTCTTGGTTCGGACCAAGAACCTGCGAGGAGGATCGGGGGTACCCCGATGAGTTCCCGAGGGCATTGGATGGGTCGTTTGGACTCATTGTTTTGCAAAAACAATGGATTTTCGGATGGCGGAGTGCACTCGATTTTCATTGTTTGGAAAATTTAAGTGTAAGCTTCGCGGATGTTGAATTCTAAGGTCATGGTTTTCATTATACATGCTACTGTGATGTATATGTGTTGTTAAACGTCGTCTAATTGCTATATGTTCAATTATACGGGGTTGCACACTTGCTTGTGTTACTTGTTTCAGTGATATATGTGTTGTTAAACGTCGTCTAATTGCTATATGTTCAATTATACGGGGTTGCACACTTGCTTGTGCCCCAATATATATATATCTTGTTTATGGTTTAGACGGATTGACGTGTCGGGTAGCCCCTCGTGCAATTTGGTTGTACAGTTTTGATTTACATTGTTGTACTCATTTATTCGGGACGAGCTCCAACTTATGGCCACCATTTCCGTATTATGTATATTCTTTTATTGGGGCTCTACCAGGATGCGGTCGATGTCACCATTGTATATATTTCATTTCTGTACTAGGATTAACCCAGAAGAAGTGCTCGACTAGCCGGATTCTAGAGTGCAGCATGTGGCCATCTCATGAAGTTAAGACCGGGTTGCCTCGCTCTAGAATTGGAGGGTTGCTCGTCGCACTTGTAGGGGTTATAGGATCGACCCGCGGAGAAGTGCATAAGTTTCTGGATTCTAGAAAGCGACGAGTGACCGACTCATTTCATTGAGGACGGGTTACCCAATTTCTAGAATTGGCAGGTGATTTGCCGTACTCATAGGGGTCTAAGATCGACTTTGTACGGGCTATCCACACGACCGAGGAACATCACGTTTTATTTGCGGCTCAAATGAAATGTGGGAGTCCTAGTTTATCAGCTATTCCATATTGTTATTCGCATGCATATGATGGTTATTATCTGCCTGTGATACTATTACTTGCCTACGATGATATATATATTATATTTAGTAGATATTTCTATATGTTTTGCATTCACTCTAGCCCTGTTCCCGCCCTGCCGTAAGTTAAGTAACCTTACGGTGAAGACCCGGGACCCCGTGATAAATGTGGATGGCATATAAAAGTATGCTATTTTGGTTGTTTCTGGTGTGGCTTAGAAACTTATTTTGATAGGATCTCATTATATGTTTAATGTAAGGAAAACAAACCTAATTGATGTTGTTGGAATCAATTTTTAAAACTAGTCGGTTTTCTTCAAAACAATAGTCATATTCTTCTTCTTTGCATAGAGGTATTTAGTTAGGAATATCCCGCATCTCATTCTATGAGGAAAGAGCCTTGATCCATTCTTGGGCAGTTCGCTCTTAAGCAAAATTTTATGTTTCTAGTTTTAAAAGCGGAACCTAAACCACTCCATTTCAAAGCCACTTGAGTTTCTTCAACGATATTAAGTGCATTACGTTAAAAGTTTTTCGCCAAATACTAGCTGTAGAACTCCGTCATTTCTTATGAGTAGTACTTAGTATTCGTGCTGCGTATGTTGACTGTGTCAAGGCGCAGTGTACGCTAGCTAAGTGGTGCTTGTTTGTAGCATGTGATGCGATTGGTTAGGACAGTCGTGTAACCATTTTGACTGTGTTAAGGGTTATGCGGGTGGGTCTAATACACTCAAGATAATGACGGGTTGAACTTGACTCGTTCACTTTTTGATATGTTGACTGTGTCAAGGTCACTTAAGTCCTAGGGACAAAAACCATATCGGGAGTTTCAAATATAATGAGAACTTTCTAAGTTTGCACATACCTTCTGGAGTGTGGTAATTTTTGTCGGATTCCGTCAAAATTTTCACACAATGATAGTTAGGTCCCGATTCTCACTGATGAGTAGGTATTATTCCTCGGGAAATTTTCACTTCACAATTAGCTAACCTATTAGATATCTAAAAAGTTTTACCGAGATTATGCCTCTGCAAAAATGGGATTATTTAATTAGGTCCATGCGAAAGCACGGGGGACCTCTCTCGGAGTACCAACACTGACCTGGCTGAATGGTTAGCGAACTTGTAAAGTTTATTTGATCCCGACTAGTTCTACTTTTAAGGCTTGAAGGAGAATTTTAGGATATAGTGGGAGCCATCCTGGCTAAATAAAGTGATTAACCAATCTAATTTTGATAAACTGCATGCTGAGTGTTTCTTTTCTCTCTCTAGTTACAGTGACCCATGCCTTACTTTAAACTAAAACTCATTAATCAAGTAAACTGAAGCTTCTTACATATTTTGGTTTTGGATTGTCATAATTCACGACAAAGTCGCATATTTCCCTGCTACTCCTACTTTCCCTTTGCTTTTCTCCAGAACACTCTGTATCACCATGATGATCCATACTGTTTAAAAATGCCATCGTATAGTTACATATGAACTCGAAGAAATAATCTCAGTCGAGGATGACCACTGGTTCTAGTGAATTTGAATATGATTATTCAGTTGTCTCTTCCCTTTACCTTCTCTTGGGTTGTGAGAGCTCCTTGTATTAGGAGAGTGCACCTATTACGCTTATTGGATAGTCTTCTTCCAAATCTTAGGCCGGTGCCGAAAGGTAGGTAAGGAAGAAAACCAATTAGCTTAAGTACAGTGTACATAAGGTAAGATGTAGAGACAGATAAAGGGATTGAAGTGAGGGCAAAGGAAATTGCAACCACTGTCATGAATCTGGATATTGGAGAAGGCATTAATAGGAATACTCGGCCACCCCCTTAAAACATTTTCATATTTCAGTATTTCTGTGTACTTATAAATGAGAACTGTTTTCCCAATTAATTCTGATTCCAGGATATGTATGTACCGGATTTGGATTTCATATCTATACAGCGTTACAGATGCTGAGTAGGAGTAGAATATTGGGAAATGGGCGATTTGACACTTAATATCGGAATTCGTTGAAATTGGTGATATTGGATTAAATCGGCAGGCTTTGCCTAATGGAAAATATTTGGTTTCGAATAACCATTGTTATGCACCAATTTTTAAAATTGAATATCTATATCTTTATTTTATAAAGTGAGATATAAATTTTGAAAATTTTGTTTTACACATTTACCATTATCAGTTGTGGATAAGGTAAGGCGCACTGAATAACGGTGTAAGACATTCTTGATTAAAATACATTTTTCAACTTACAACACACGAAATTTGAGTTAGTATCTCTTGGGACTTATACATGAAAATGTGCGTTGTCCAGTGTCCTTCGGGACAAGGGGTTGGTACTCTTACTTCATTCAGATTTACCTATGAGTTATCTGGTTTTAGACATGCATTTGTTGTAATGTAAGGTCCAAAGATTTTGAAAAGTTTAGGTATAAGAATAATGTAGAGAACCATACATTGGAAGTATTAGGATTCTTCGAAGTGATCGAAAATATAGATACTTATGCTAGGTATTCCATCATAGTAATATTAAGAATTTGATTCTCTCACAGGTTACTCATCCGTGGGTGCGCTCTTTGATGCATAATGCTGCATTGGCTTTTTTCCATTTAAGTGATATGCACTGGAAACAGCTGCATGAAATTTGAATCTGGTTCCATCTAAATTAGTGCCTTTAATTCTATATGGACATAGATTGGTTGCATATCTTGAGGATGTTAAGATATATAGTTATCCGGTTTCTGTTTAAAAGAAGAATCCGGAAAAACTCAAGGCACACTTCGATAATGATAGTTTGTGGATTATCCCAAGCAATTGCTAGGTTTTTGATTCTACCATTTTCAAGATCAATAGTTACATTGTTCTTGACTCGCCACCTTTTTATAAAAGGAATCTTTTTGCAAAAGAAACTATTGGGAGTATGGTAGAGCTGGAAGTGATTCCAGAACCATAAATGGTTGCTGAAAATTTAGTAGAACCTGGAGATTCAATTGAACTTGACAAACCTTAGTCACTCCGCAGATTTAGTAGGTGACCTCAGCCACCCGAGAGATATTTCTGTTTTCTCATAAACGGTGATAAAAAGGTCAGGATCATGGTTATGATGGCCCTACTAGTTATCTGCAGGTCATAAGAAGTAGAAATTTTCAGGTGACCATATATTTTATATCCAAGATGGACTCCACGCACTTCAACAAATTATGGATTTTGTACTTTTCTGGGTGCTCCTGAAGGGGTAAAGCCCATTAGGAGTAAGTAGATCTTTCGAAATCTATGCAGGTGGAAAGATATTAACCTAATAAGGCTAAACTTGTTAATGATTCTCATCAAATACCCGTTGTGGATTGTGATGAGACTTTTACTTCAGTGTCTACGTTGAAGTCCATAACGGATATGACTTGACATTGTTGCTGCTCTATACTATGATATCTGGCAAGAGAATGACTATAACATCTTTCTAAATGCGAATTTGGAAGTGCACCTGTATATGACTCTGCCTGAGGGTTATCGTAATCAGTGGGAGCAGCGGAAGGTGTGCAATTTGCTTATGTCTATTCGTAGACTAAAGCATGCATAGCGGAGACAGATTATCCGTTTTGATGTGATAGTCAATATGATTAACTTCATCAAAACAACAGATGAAGCTAGTAAGAAGGATGTGGGGAGTTATGTCTTGAGATTTGGATGACATACTCCAGATAGAAAGTGATGTTTCCTATATTACAATAGGTCGAATTTTGGTTGTCACATGGTGTTTTCTCCACATAGGATCTAGATAATATATCAAGAATTCTGGTTACTAGATATATTTATTTAGATCTAGATTTAGGAAGTGTCCCAATCCGGGTGCTTAGACAGCATTCTAAAAGTATATTAGAATGGACGACTCTTGGTATGGTAGTGTACCCGCAGGTGATGGAGTTACCTTCTCTAAAAAGATGTCTTTTAGACTAATGAGGAGAGAGACTGACATGTATGACATATCATTTGTTTAGGCAATTAAGTCAATCATGTAATGTATTGTACAAAACCAGATGTTGCTTATACACTTATTGTAGTAAGCAGATATTAATCCAATCCCGGAGAAACAAAGTGAAGCAATTATGAACATAAGAGCATGTTCTTGGTATATGGTAACGGCAGCCTCCTCCAGAAGGCGGTTATTGGTTTAGGCTTCCAAGGTGACCTGGATGACATAGATACTGTCAGATTTTTAAGTTTAGTCTCTTCTAAGGAGCAATATATTGGATGAGGTTCCAATCGGGATACTGAGATAGTCATGGTGCAGGATGCTGGTTATGACTCAACGGAGGATACAGCCCAAGAAGTTTGTTGAATAAATTTATTCATTTATGAACTTTATCCCATCATGTATCTAGACAAATTCTTGAGATGGGGTATCGCTTAATTCGGGAGATTATTGATCTCCACGAAGTTGAGACATAGAGAGAGGAAGTTGGAACATTGTAGCGCATCCACTCACTGAGGTTATTTCTCGAACACGGATATTTCACAAACACGCTTTGCGAAACTGATTAGTAGAGAAATTGGGTATTCGATAGCATACGGGATGTGGGTATGCGATACCGTAATAATTAACCTTAAGTGCAAGTGGGAGATTGTTGGATATAGTGCCCTCAAGGCAATTATTGTAATTGCAGGAACACAATTATGATAATTGAAGGAGGACCTATACAGGTAGAACAATCTTACTAAAGAGATATTATACTATCTGGTTTATCTTTATTATTGATGTGTATACGTTTTACTTGTTATTACGTTTCACTAATACATAATGATGAAGCCCATAGGATTCTTACTTGACTACCAGCATTATGATAGCGATCATATACATGAGAGTTGGAAAGTCCATGAGCACATCCTTAAATGTCCCTAGTCGTTGGAGTATCGAGACTGGGTATCAATACTCCACAGTAAATTAGTGTATACATTTCGAGACCCCAACGAAGGGCGGTGTCCGGTCATACAATCCATTGGTGTTGTGTTACCTAAGATAGTATACATGTGCTCACTAGAGGTGAGTCCACCAGACGGACTCGCCGAGAACTTCTAGATGGTATTATATCTATCGTCAGATGGAAGTTCTCTAGTAGCATGAGTACAAATTAGTTTTTTGACCTGAGATCGTTATTTGTTTCGTGTGAGTTCCTATTGTACTTAGATTACTACCCTACCACTGCTCAAGAGGAGTCGTGCAAATAGGTTTTAGTTGGGTACAGTCCCGAGCCACATAAATGCAGTGAGCGATTGTCGGGGATTCGTCTCTCCTGATATTAGGAGTCGATGTCGCACTGTGTTCAGTTGGCCATCATCCTAAATCCGTGGCCACGGTGGATGAGATTTACTGATATGAGTTCAGTAGTTTCTCAGTTGATGATGGGCCTGACTCCGACACGACTCATCGGGTTGTTAGGTGTCTGGCGTTATCCACCCTCTAGACCCGGTATGCGATACTGATAGACGAAGAGACCGGACTGTACAGAGATTGTCAGATTCAGGCTCAGTAGGGTACGGACGGACTTAATTGTCGACATCCCTTTTGGCATATACCTAGTTAGCCATTACTTACAGCTAGTGCCGCTGACATGCTTGTGGTTTTTGGATTTATCTAGTAAATCACTGTCAGCGTATTGTTGAGTATTTAGAGTCCCACACATAGGGTTTTCTCGGTTCAGGCCATATGATGTAGATGATTTATGTTGGTACATACAGGGGTCTGATGAAATACATGTACAGGCTACACGGACTTTAATCGGATGGTTGATAATACTAGCAAGTTAGGATTAAGCCGGATATTAAATCAGGTATTGATTTAATATATATATATATATATATATATATATATACATACATACATATATATACACACACACACATATATTTAATATTTGTATTGTCGTATTATTATTCACTATTCATTTTTTCTCTCTTGGCTATTTGTATTTTTATATGGATACACATATATGTATTTCGATACGTATACCGGATTGTATTCCGTATTTATACTGAATTTGTTCTAGAAGATGGACACCTCATTTGTTGATTTTTCGTTTTAAAGAAAATTAAAAATGAGGTGGAGGGTGAGGTGGCATTGAGCATGGTTGAAGACATGTAGAGAGGAATGAGCTTTCATTTGTTTATTACTAAATTAGTTATGATATTTTTTGTATGGTTAGAAAATATTGTGAAACTATTCTTTCTACATTTATTCATTCTCATTCTTTCTACACTTGCTCGTTTGGTATTATGGCTACTTCTTCACCTCCTCCTTCTTCATCTTGCATGCTCTCTTGAGCTTCATAGTAGAGAGAAATTACAGGAGAAAATTCCCACATCCCCACTCTCTATTTCTAGCGACCTTGGAGCGACGGTTGCTTCACTAGGTGAAACTGGAGCTTGGAACGGTTCCCTCGGGTGGATCATTTTCGGTAAGGACGGTCGCCATTCAAGCTTGTTCCCGACGGCCTACAAGGAGCTTGGAGGGGTCTGCCATGATTGGGTGAGCACGCATCAAAGGTTGTAGTCTCTATGAACCTTGTATGTTTCGTTGCTAGTTTAGTTGTATGGTTTGATTCCTAAGGAATATGTGTTTTGTGCTTGCTAAATATCATTGTTTTCGTTTCAGCCTTGGCCGCGGATTCTACGGCGCGAGCACAACACACTTTCAAAATGAATACACGATATTCTAAGCAAGTATAGCAAGAAATACGATACCCGACAAATTGATGATCTATAGTAAGTTTTCCATTTGAATTTCATTTTCTCATCACATCCCGAATCCCTCAATTCATCAATTGGTTCACACCTACAAAATAGGATATGGAAAGGGATTTCGGTATCCAAGTTTTCTTGGATCTATATGGGTTTGCCTCGGGAACCCATCTAGTCTTGGAATGCAAAGAGATATTATTTTTCAAGCTAGATGCATAAGCCAAGTGTCCATGTACATCACAAAAGTTGCAAGTTTGTGTATGTGCATGCATGGAGATATTAGAAGTGTCAATAGTATGAGATAGTGTAAGTGTAGGATGCGCATGCTTCTTGAAAATTTGTTTTGAGCTAAATCTATAAAGGTATGCATGAGAATGTGCATGAGATTTAGCAAAGCTTGAAGCATGTTTGACACGCTTAGAAGAAGAGGGTTTTGAACTTTTAAATAATTAAAAACGCCACCTCTTCGATTTAAAATTTCCTTTTCCTTGCTAACAAAAGAACCAATGTTTGAAAACTTAGCAAGGGATGCAACCAAAACATCATTTTGAGTTTTGAGAGAATTGTTTTCATAAATTAAAGAGTCTTGAGACACAATAGAAGATTTCAATAAATTGATTTCATTTTACAAACATGAAATCACATCAATATTTTCTTGTCTCAAAACATCGCAAGAAGAAACCAAAATCTTATTTTCGTTTTTGAGAGATGCATTTTTAAAAATAAGAGATTTTTGAGATGATATAGATGATTTTAAAAGATCAATCTCGGTTTTAAAAGTAGCAATAGACTCATCCTTTTCTTTTCTCAAGGTTTCATAAAATAAAACCAAATTTGCATTTTCAAGTTTCAAAGTATCAATGGAAACACAATATAAATCAAGTTTTGAAAGCAACTCATTCTTCTCAACAACTAATCTATCAATTAAAGCAACTTGAGAATCATGAGTGGAATTTAAAGAACTAAATTTGGTAATCAAATTTTTGTTCAAATTCTCAAAAAATTCACAACAAAAAACCAAATCTCTTCTCTCGTTTTCTAAGATAGAAATACGTTTTTTAAGCAAAACAATTTTAGATGCTAATGAAATATGACTATCATGCGAAGTATTGAAAGTATCTAATAATTGATCTTGAGTAAGTTTACGGAAATCATAAAAATAATTACCTACAACCTCATGATCAAAGCACCCTTTTTCCGACTCCATAGTGTTGGATCGTCTCTTTTGATTCGTATTTTGTTAAGACTCCTCCAAAGTCGCTATTTGAGTCGTTCTCTTGGTATTCTCTTTTTTATTGCAAATGGCTTGCTGTCCATAGATATTCTCCAAAGAGCATCACAAGTCATGTGCCGTCTTGCAAAAAGAGACATTTATAAGAATATCAACATTTAAAGCAACATAAAGAATTTTAATAGCTTTAATGTTCAAAACAAATAAATCTTTTTTATGAGTACTCCATTTAGATTTAGCAATAGTAGAAAAAGAATTCTCACGATCAACAATTAAACACATACTCCTACCAAGAGATTCTAAAAAGCATTGCATCATAAGTTTCCAAAAATCAAATTTTGAACCATCAAAATATGGAGGGTTATGAATAGATGGTTCATCACGATAAAAACACGAAGGTAAAGATGATGCCATGGATCACTCTAAGATAAATCCTACAAGTTATGAGTATCAAGCTCTGATACCAATTGAAATTATTCCTCGAAGGGGGGTGAATAGGAATAAACTATCGAAATACCCAATTAAAAAAATCTAAACACTTGCTAATACACAATCACTATTGAAATAGCTTACAAAAACATATAAACACAATACGATGAAAGTTCATAGTGCCCTCGCCGCTAACCAGCAGCCAATGCGAAATCCGAAAACAAAAATTTTCAAGGCGCTAAAAACTTATACCCTAGAATCTAAACCAATTACCTAAACTAGCAAACATAAAATGATAGAAATCACAACCTTTGTAGCATCTTCATTTGCTCCAATTGGGCTGGACTCTAGTATGCTTTCAAGAGCTCCGAATCGCGCTTGCAAGCCGGTCCACCTTCATCGAAGATGATCCACCCAAGCGAACCAAGTTCAAGTTTCAACTTCATCAATGATGTAACTAAAGATCTTAAATTGCTAATCTATGAAGCTTAGTGATGTGTGTGAGTGCTCTAGTATTTTTCTTTCTCTTTATCTTCATAGTTCTCAACTCATGAGAGGGTTGAATATGAAGAAGAAGAAGAATGAGCCTTGGTAGAGAGAGCGGTAAGAATGGTAGAATGAATAAAAACCTTTTTTTTTATTCAAGCATGCTTCATCACTTTTGTAAAAAGAATTTTTCCATTTTAAAACTACAACCATGCTTGAATAGTATTTGAAAATGAATTTATAATTCATTTGCCTATACCTTCCATCATTTCTTTTTTCCATCTCATTTCATATTTTCTTTATAAAGAAAATCGTAGAAATAAGGTGTCCTTCTTCTGGAAGTATTCTTGTATGAATACAAGAATACGTCCCCACAAATACATGCATGTATTCGTATCAAAATACAAATACCCAAGAGATAGAAAAATACAATGAACATAATACTAGCATATACACATCGAAATATATATGTAAATTATTAAATCAAAACTTGATTTAATAATCCGGCTTAATCCTAAGCCGGCTAGTATTATCATTCGCCCGATTGAAGTCCGTGTGGCTAGCAGACATACCTAATCAGAACCTTGCACGTATCAATATACGGCCTCTATATCATTTTGCCTGAACTGGGAAAACCCTCTGCGTAGAACTCTAAAGACTCGTCAAAACGCTGGCAGTAGGTTTAACCACAAGCACGTCAGCGGCACTAGCTGTACGTAACAGCTACCCATGTATTGAGTGAAAGTAAGGCCAATGAGAAAACTCATCCGTACCCCTACTGAGCCTTTCTATGAAAATATCTATACAGTTCGGTCTTTTCGTCTGAGATAATCACATACCGGGTCTAGAGGGTGGATAACGTCAGACCCCTACTAACCCGATAAGTCACGCCGGTCTGAAACTCATCACCCACTGAGAAACTATTGATATCACATCAGTAAATCTCACCCACCTTGGCCAAGGTTTTTTTGTGATGGCTGACCCAATATAGTGTGACACTGACTCCCAATACCGAGAGAGACGAATCCCTGACGATTGTTCACTGCCTCCATGTGGCTCAGGACTGTACCCAACTAAAACATGTTTGCACGACTCCTTTGAGCCGTGGTAGGATGGTAATCTAAGTATAGTAGGAACACACACGAGACAAATGAAAATCTCAGGTCAAAGGGCTAACCTGTACTCATGCTACAAGAGAACTTCCATATGACGATGGTATAATACCAACTAGAAGTTCACGGCAAGTCCGTCCGGTGTACTCACCTCCAGTGAGGACCTCTATACTATCTTAGACGACTCAACACCAATGGCTTGTGAGACCGGCCACCGCCTTTCATCGGGGTCTCGAAAAGTATACATTAGTTTACTCCGGAGTATCAATACTCGGTCTCGATACTATCTCGACTAGGGACATTTAAGGATGTGCTTATGGGCCTCCCAGCTCCCATGTATATGATCGCCATTATAATGCTGGTAGTCAAGCAATAATCCTATGGGTTTTATCAAAACATATACATAAAATGATAAAGACAAATCAGATAACATATTATCTTCTCGACCTGTATAGGTTCTCGTTGCCTACCTACAATTACAATAATTGCCTTGAGGGCACTATATCCAATAATCTCCCACTTGCACTTAAGGCTAATTATTGCGTTATCGCATACTCACAGCTCGTGTACTACCGAATACCCAATTTCTCTACTAGTCATTTTCTCAAAAACCGTTTTGATAAACTTACGTGTTCAAGAAATAGTCTTGTAGAGTGTTTTTCGTCACCCCATTGAGATGAGAATACGCATCGCTTGTATGGCGTATTATAGATTCCCCCTGCCTAGGGTAGGCGGGGATTTATTGATTGTGGGGATTCGAATCTCCGGCAGCTGCGGACTAAGCTTCCGTTAATTACCCCTCGCCGTTGGTAGCGAGAGAACCTCTGATTGACGGGTCAATTTGGTTATGCGAACTCAATGTGCAATGTAAGTATGTGTGTCTTGAGGGGTTTTGGATATATTGATAGCCTCGCAGAGTTTACGGGGGTCTCGCTACCCGGATAGCTAGCCGGGGGTCAAGGAGGCGAGTAGCCCCCTTGCGGGGTGCTAGGAAGCGCCCCCGTTAGAAATTTTTTCTAGTATATTTAGTGTGGAGAGCATGGGAAAAGAGGGGTGAATAGCGTCTAAAGGACGCATGGGCACCAGCGCCTCACGTGCCAGGCATGCGGGCGCTGGGCGCCAGCGCCTCACGTGCAAGGCAAGCGGGCGTTGGGCGCTTGCGGAAAAATAGGAGGGGAACTTGGCCCCGGGATTAAGAGTTAAAATACGAGGGATTTTGAGTGGAGTTAAACTCCAAAATATTTATATTTGGAGTTAAACTCCTAAAACATCTGGATTAGGAGTTAAACTCCTTTAAGGGTTTGGGTCCTGGAGGTGAACTCCCCAAAGATCTTCAGAGGTGATCAAAGAGGACCCCTTTCTTCTCTCTTAAGCCCCGGATCTTCTCTTGAGCCTTTGATCTTTCCCAAAATGGGATTTTTGGAGATGGGTCTTCTTCTTCCTCCTCTTTATTGGCTGGATCTTGGAGAAAAGAGGGTGAGATTTCAAAATCTCCCTTTTTAGAGATTTGATGGAAGATCCGAGTTCCTCTTCAAGGATTTTATGGTGAAAAACTGTTTCTTTTTGGAAAAAGAAGAGTTGAACTCTTGATTTAATTCAAAAAAAAAAAATAGAAGAAGGTTTAGAACCTTGAAGCAGGAGAAGGAGACACAGAAACCCTAGATTTTGAGGGGAATGAAATGTCCTCTTAATTTCATTATCATGTTGCCTTTTATAGGCTTACAAATTTACATATAGCCCCTTAGGCTTTACAAATTGGCATTTTGCCCATCCTATGCCTCATGTGCTCATTTCTTTTGCACATGAGCCATGGATTTTACAAATATTTTGCTTTATGCCCATTTTTCTTACATTTATTCATAAAAATTATATCAAAATTATTTATTACAAAATTTTTATTTTTGCATGGGGGAGGCCGGCCGTTTCATGTTTGGGCTCGACTCGGGCATGGGCCCACTTAACCTGGGCTTGGGCTCACTTGGCTTGGGGTTGACTTTGACTTTGACTTGGACAATCGGGGTGTAAATTTTGACCATAACAAAGTGCCCCCATTAATAAATGCACAACGCGTATATGAGTTGTGTGCATGAAATTGATGGATCTTGGAGTTAGACTTCAAGGTGGAACATCATTCCGGAAGCATCATTCCGGAAGCATAATTCCGGGGGATCAGAGCATAATTCCGGGGATCGGAGCATCATTCCGGGATCGGAGCATCATTCCGAAGAGTGGAGCATGATTCCAGGGTTTGGAGCATGATTCCGGGAGCATAATTCGGGGGGGGGAGGATATATTCTGAGACGAAGCATAGTTTCGGCGCAGGGTTCCGAGTCGAAGTATAATTTCGATATGGGACAGGTATATTCTGAGACAAAGCTTAGTTCCAACATGGGCAGACATTTTGAACGAAATATAGCTCTGATGCAGAGCTTGATTCCGAGTTGAAGCATAATTCCGACAGGGAAGGCAGATATTCAGAGGCGAAGCATGATTTCGACACGGGGTACATTATGAGAGGAAGCATGATTTTGCCGCAGCGCTTGTTGGCTGACTTTATTCCAAGACGGAGCATAATTCCAACGGGGTGTTTATTGGTTGATTTAATTCCGAGTCGAAGCATAATTCCGACAGGGAGGTAGATACTCCGAGGCAAAGCCTGATTTCTACATGGGGTACATTATGAGATGAAGCATGATTTCGCCTCAGAGCTTGTTGGCTGACTTGATTCCGAAATGGAGCATAATTCCGACGGGGAGTTCATTGGTTGACTTGACTCCGATTCGATGCATAATCCCGATGAGGAGGCCGTTACTACACTTTTGGCGACTTGGACGGTCGGTGCTGCCCTTTTTGTGACTTGGACGGTCGGTGCTTGACGTGTCTGTGAGACGGAGTGTCTATATCACTACTACAATATGGGGTTGCCCCTACGGATGATGAAATCCGTAGGGGCAGATTTTTATTGCCCCTACGGACTAAGCCGTAGGGCCTAATGGTTGTCCCTACGGTGCCCGACTTTTTAATTTAAAAATATTAAATCTTAATTTGTTGTTTGGCCCTACGGAGCCGCGAACCAATAACCTACGGTTATGTCCGTAGGGGCATCTAAATGGGAATTTAATAAAAAAAAAGGCACAGAAATGCCCTACGTCTCGATCTCTTTCCCTCTCGTTCCCAAAATTTTCTCTCGTTCCCGCGTCTCCAATTTTCTCTTCGTCGCCACCGCACGCCCTCCGTTCTCAGCCCGCCACCGCCTTCCGTTCTCGGCCCACCACCGCCCTCGTTCTTCCTCGTCGAGTTCCTCGTCGCCGATTGCGTGCGTCGTCAACCGCCAAGCGTCTCCGTCGTCTCCTCCACTGTCTACAGGTAAGTAAATCTCCAATTAAACATAATTGTGATGATGTTAGGGCTAGTGTTCAGGGTTCGGGTAGGGATGAGGGTTAAGGTTAGGCATCGGGTTCAGTTTATGTTAGGGTTAGGGTTAGGGTTGGGGCTCGGCTGGGGCTGGGGCTGGGGTTGGGGTTTAGCTGGGGCTGGGTCTGGGGTTAGGGTTAGGTTGGGGCTGGGGTTGGGGTTAGGGTGGGGCTGGGCTGGGCTGGGGCTGGGGTTAGGATTAGGTTGGGGTTGGGGTTTGCTGAATTTGGCAAACCTGAGAAGAATTTCCAACAATTTTAGCCTAGTTTGATTACTATAATTATTGTTGATCGAGAAAATCTTGGGTCCTTCTAATCAAACATTGTTTGTTACTGTATGTCAATGAGTACTGATAAAAGAAAAAACCGATTTCAAGTGGAAATTAGGTATCTATAATGTTCTAATATAAAAATTAAGAAATCCCTTTTATTTAAATATAAAGCATATATTTCATGTTAACAATAGGAGTTTGGCTTCAAGCATGGTTAATTATATATGGATCTATGTTTATAATTATGAAAAAGAGTATCAACTTAGAACTATCATACTATCATGTTGATCTGCATGGTGATCTGATGAATGTGTCTAAATTTTATATAATCTCCTAGAAATACCTTGATGCCTTGTATCGATAAATTTCAGGTTAATTAGTTAATTAGGCATATGGATTGTTATATTATAGGTGAGCCGAATATCAAGAAATTGTAGAATTATTGGATTTATGAGTTTTGATAAACATTGATTTGATAAAAAAAATGGTAATTTGTAATATCTTAGTTTTTCCCAAGTTAGGGCTTCAAGCCAAGGTTGTTCTCCTCGTCGCCACCGCCGGTTTCGTCGCCACTGCAGTTCTCGTCGCCACCGCGGTTCAGGTCGTCGCCACCGCCGTTCAGGTCGTCGCCCCAGCCCCAGCAGCCGTTCAGGTGAGTAAATCTCGAGGTAAGTTAAAGAATTTATTGGATTATTTTGGGCTTAGGGTTCATGGCGTGCGAGTTGGGGTTGGGCTGGGGTCACGGTCGCAGTCGGGGTCGGGTTAGGGTTGGGGCAGGGGCTGGGCTCCGGGGTCGGGTTCGGGGTCGGGGTAGGGTTAGGGTCGGGGTCGGGGTCGGGGAAGGGTCAATTTATCAAATTTTTTATTGGGGGTGCGGCTGGGGTTGCGGGCTGGGGCTAGGGCTGGGCTGCGGCTAGGGCTGGGGTTGGGGCTGGGGCTGGGGCTGCGGCTAGGGCTGTGCGTCCTCCAGAGGGCGATCATAGGATCGGTGAAGTGAGGTGGCTGGATATGAGATACGATGGATTTCCATGTGTTCAATGGAATGCTGAGGGTCAGAGTCGATTATTCATATATCTCCCCAAAAAGAATGAGTTTGTTATCAAAGGTGTATTGACTTCTACATCAAGGAATATCAGTTATATGTCATCCAGTGACTAAGTCTGTTTCTGGCCCAACCATATTTATGAATCGTTTCTTCTTTTTCCTTCTTACGTATATTTACTAGTTCAGACTGTATGCACCTCTGCAATCAACGCCGAGAGCTTGTACATTATAGGTTAATAGACATATGCTATGAAATCACGGTGCATATCGAATTCATGATATGTTATAGTCCCTCATTATTTTTGTGTGCATGTGTGCGTGTGTGCCACAGTTATATTTACTTCTACATCAAGGAATATCAGTCGCAAGGCAGGATTTAGTCCGGTTTTGGCCTAACCGCATTTATGAATTTGCCTTTTAGATGTTTTCCTGAGTGTCACATCGTTCTCACCCAAGTTTGTAAGCCATGTTCATTATTCTTTCAATTCTTTTAACTTGAATATGCCAGTTATTGTTCCGTTTACTATAAAGTTGCAACAAAGAGTCTCTGTTAGCACTTCCATGCACCCTTTACATGTTTTTATCATATCCACTCCTATCTATCCAGAAAGTCAACATCTTCTGGTATTTGTTTTCAAAAAGAAAAGATAAGAGAGGAAAAGATATTTGTCCGTCTCATATTTGAGCCATACTTTTGATTTTCTTGCAGATTCTGGGTTGATTTTCTGTGATAATTCATAAACATAGTAATATTTGTAATGTTTTTTCTTGTTAGTCTAGCTTTCCTCTTATGAATGCCAACACTGTTTTTGCCCTCCTTTTCTTCGTGGCACATGATATCATGCACCTCTCCTCTCGAAAACTTATTTCTCTTTTATTTTATATATCTTTATTTTATTTTATCTTATTTGCTACGCTTTGTTTTGTTTTATTATATTTTTCCTCGGCTAATTATATTCTTCTAGATCATGTTTGCCTAATCTATCCGAGGCTTAGCATAATCTAGTTGCGATAAAAAATTCCATCTTCTGCTACTATGGTGGCACTGAGAAACTTCCATTTAGAAATGACAACACGTATTTTGTGGAAGTACTGTACATAAGTAAAACCACAACGGGCATGACAAATTTGTTGACCAGGTTCCGATTACTGTGTGAAAGTTGTTCGGATGAAATTCTAATTCTGGTGGAATTGAAACCGATAACCGGTTCATATGGTGATTTAGGCTGCTTCAGTGATATTTGTGCCTACATTGATGCCTCAAGCAACGAATCAAATGATGTGGATCACAAACTAATTAAATAAATTTTGAATACCAATCTGGACTGGGATTTGAATACCAATCCTAGTTTGCTACATTTTTTTATATATAGTAGATGGTGATACTTCTTTAAGTAAAAACAACCCTACACTTAAGCGAAATCATAAATCGAAACACACATATATAGAATACAACTCATACATGGGTATCCTCAAATCTAACTTTCATTGAATTTGCACGCGCACTTAAAATAACAACCTTTATACTAAAAAATTATGTATGCCATTACTTAGTAGTTTATGGTTTTTAGACGCAAAAGCCATTTGAGAAATACTTTTCCTACTCACTATTAATCCATATTCTCAATATAGTCATTGAATTTGCACGCGCACATAATAAGAAGGAGAAGACAGTAATGTGGCAGAAGGAGAAGACAGTAATGTGGCAGAAGAAGAAAAAAATGACATTCCTTGTTCTCTGTTTCAGCATCAATCTTCTGATATGAACTAATGATGGCTTTCACATAGGCTTTTCCCTTTAGAGACTTCTTAGTATCCAATGGAAAGCATACATCAGATTTGTGCAGGTCAGGTTCTTCTATGACTTTCAAGAGTCTCAACTGATTCTGTAAATTACACTCTAGTTGGGTGATACTTTTACCACTTCTCACTGTAGGTGCGCTCTCTAATATCCATTTTGAATGTAATATTATCGATATTCAAAATGAATATTAGAGAGCGCACCTGCAGTGAGAAGTGGTAAAAGTATCACCCAACTAGGGTGTAATTTACAGAATCAGTTGAGACTCTTGAAACTCATAGAAGAACCCGACCTGCACAAATTTGATGTATGCTTTCCATTGGACACTAAGAAGTCTCTAAAGGGAAAAGCCTATGTGAAAGCCATCATTAGTTCATATCAGAAGATTGATGCTGAAACAGAGAACAAGGAATGTCATTTTTTTCTTCTTCTGCCACATTACTGTCTTCTCCTTCTTATTATGTGCGCGTGCAAATTCAATGACTATATTGAGAATATGGATTAATAGTGGGTAGGAAAAGTATTTCTCAAATGGCTTTTGCGTCTAAAAACCATAAACTACTAAGTAATGGCATACATAATTTTTTTAGTATAAAGGTTGTTATTTTAAGTTTTCCCTTATAGAGATATGATCTAACTGCATCTATAAACTATAAGTGTGCAGAAAATTATGATAAGAAACCATAAGAAAGGGTCGTAGCCATGCATAACCTTGAATCTACATACCAAATCATGCAAAAGCATGCACTTATTGTCACCTTGCCTTGGAATATAAAATATCTTGGAAGACTATAAGCGAGCATTTAAATCTTGATAGGTTTTGACTTCAACATATATTTTTCTCAAGTACCATGAAATATACTTCCTCCGTATAAACCGTTTTCAGGAAGATGGATTAATAATGACAAATTATCCATTGTGGCTCACTAGGTTAGCATTTTCTCTTCTATTGACCATCTTACTAATTTGCTTGGTAAATTTATTCGGAACCGGCTGTGAATCATTAAAAGACATGCATAAGAAAGAAAGCTAAAATACAGATATATAGCATACCGATACATCGAAACTTCATAGTTGCGATGGCAATCCAGAGATATTTATTTCTACACACGTGGTGCGCGTGCGAATGCGTCAGGCATCATGGACAAATATTTCAGAACATGGAAAGTATTATTCGTATAAAGTAATTAAAACTTTTAAACACCTTGGGTAGATATTTTCTTAGTTGATGCAATCATATCATGAGGACTAAATTTAAGCTATTATACATATGCATATGTATTTTTCTAACCTAATATATCTCACACACACACACAGAGAGAGAGAGAGAACACCAGTTTGGTAGAGAAATCAGCTAGCAGGACCCTGAAGAAATGGAGTCCATAGCATTGCTCATCATCATCATCCGTGATCCCTTTGAAAAAATATTATCAAAGGGATCATGGATGATGATGATGAGCAATACTATGGACTCCATTTCTTCAGGATCCTGCTACCTGATTTCTTTACCTACCTGGTGTTCTCTCTCTCTCTCTCTGTGTGTGTGTGTGTGTGTGATATATTTGGTTAGAAAAATACATATGCATATGTATAATAGCTTAAATTTAGTCCTCATGATATGATTGCATCAACTAAGAAAATATCTACCCAAGGTGTTTAAAAGTTTTAATTACTTTATACGAATAATACTTTCCATGTTCTGAAATATTTGTCCATGATGCCTGACGCATTCGCACGCGCACCACGTGTGTAGAAATAAATATCTCTGGATTGCCATCGCAACTTTGAAGTTTCGATGTATCGGTATGCTATATATCTGTATTTTAGCTTTCTTTCTTATGCATGTCTTTTAATGATCCACAGCCGGTTCCGAATAAATTTACCAAGCAGATTAGTAAGATGGTCAATAGAAGAGAAAATGCTAACCTAGTGAGCCATAATGGATAATTTGTCATTATTAATCCATTTTCCTGAAAACGGTTTATACGGAGGAAGTATATTTCATGGTACTTGAGAAAAATATATGTTGAAGTCAAAACCTATCAAGATTTAAATGCTCGCTTATAGTCTTCCAAGATATTTTATATTCCAAGACAAGGTGACAATAAGTGTATGCTTTTGCACGATTTGGTATATAGATTCAAGGTTATGCATTGCTACGACCCTTTCTTATGGTTTCTTATCATAATTTTCTGCACACTTATAGTTTATAGATGCAGTTAGATCATATCACTATAAGGGAAAACTTAAAATAACAACCTTTATACTGAAAAAATTATGTATGCCATTACTTAGTAGTTTATGGTTTTTAGACGCAAAAGGCATTTGAGAAATACTTTTCCTACCCACTATTAATCCATATTCTCAATATAGTCATTGAATTTGCACGCGCACATAATAAGAAGGAGAAGACAGTAATGTGGCAGAAGGAGAAGACAGTAATGTGGCAGAAGAAGAAAAAAATGACATTCCTCGTTCTCTGTTTCAGCATCAATCTTCTGATATGAACTAATGATGGCTTTCACATAGGCTTTTCCCTTTAGAGACTTCTTAGTGTCCAATGGAAAGCATACATCAGATTTGTGCAGGTCGGGTTCTTCTATGACTTTCAAGAGTCTCAACTGATTCTGTAAGTTACACCCTAGTTGGGTGATACTTTTACCACTTCTCACTGCAGGTGCGCTCTCTAATATCCATTTTGAATGTAATATTATAGATATCCATGCCTGTTTATGTCAAAATTACTTATATTGTCAATGTTTGATTGTCTAGTTGTTGGTGATGCGTCCATATCAGGGACAGAGGCCACTCCCGTTCCTCCAGGCATGTTTATATATTATATAGGGCATGTATATTGATTTAGAATGCTATATCATAAATATACACACATTCCTTTTGCTCTTAGTCGTCCAACTCATTATCATGGGCTGCTTGATGAGATTAGATTTGCGCCTGATGATCTACAAGAGCTTGTTCACTCCCTGTCATATGTGTAAGCAGCGTTATATGCGAGTTTACCTTGTTAGTATGTATGTACTGAAATTAATTAATATTATTCAAATTTTGATACATGCAGATACCAGAGGAGCACATCTTCTATCTCTGTAGGTAAGGCTTTGAATTTGTTGATTTTGGTATTTCTTGTCAATTTTATAGACCAGTATGTGCTAAATATAATGTTCTGACAGTTGCTAGGGGGAAGGCAGCATTCGAGGCTGCTGACCCCAGTCCTGGACGCCGCACACGGACGGCACCACGGAGGTTGGGAGAGAGGCCGAGGACTGGGCTCTAGCAGGGCCCATATGAGGTTGGACTCCACCCCGGTGGTTACTTCCTCCGTCTCCAGTGAGCGACATATCCAGCAGGAACTGGAGAGCTTGAAGGCCACCGTTCAGGAGTTGAATGAGATGCTGGTATGTATACTACTTAATAGTAAAATATAATGTCATATTATAGATATCAACATATCCAATATCAGTACATAGCCTGAGCTTATTTGGTTGTAGACTTATGTTTTATTGATCATACATGTACATATCTAATTAAAATAAACTACAGTTTTCCAAACTAGATATCCAAATGGGGTTTCAAAATAACTCGATAATGATAAGAATTCGAATGTGGGTGTAGGAGCGGGTGGTTGAGCAGGTCCACACCTCGGGGATCGATTTTACCGGACAGAACGATCCGAGGCTGCTGACCCCAGTTCTGGACGCCGCACACGGAGGGCACCATGGAGGTTGGGAGAGGCCGGGGATTGGGCCCTAGCAGGGCCTATATGAGGTTGGACTCCACCCCGGCGGTTACTTCCTCCGTCTCCAGTGACCGACATGTCCATCATGAACTGGATAGCTTGAGGGCCAGCGTTCAGGAGTTGAAGGAGATGCTGGTATGTATACTACTTGATAGTAAAATATCATTTCATATTATATACATATCAACATATCCATAATTAGTACGTAGCTTGAGCTTATTTGGTTTTAGACTTAAGTTTGATTAATCATACATACATATGTAATTGAAAAAAACAACGCTTTTCCAAACTAGATATCCAAACAGAGTTTCGAAATAACTTAATAATGATACGAATTCGAATAATAAACAGTTCTTACACGCTTCTTACACACGTTATATCCAGACGCGACAGGGTAGATCGGCCGAGCCTCCACACGCATCTCCTTCGACTGCGGCTCCGCAAGCCACTACATCAGCTGCGGTTCCGCAGACAGCTCCTGTAGCTCCACCACCCACTCAGACTCCCGCAGCCGCGGCTCCGCAAGCAACTACCTCGACGGCGGCTGCGCAGACCACATCGCCGGCTCCACATGCCGCTCAGACTCCCGCTCGCGACGAATTGCAGAGTTTATTGACCGAGGAGCAGGCGCGCGTTATTCTATCGTTATTCAGAGGTGGAGCTGGACCGAGCTAGGGTAGATTTTTGGTTCTTTTTTTTTTTTGAAACATGTATTTATTTATATCATACACATTGTACTACATTTTGAAACGATATTGATATTGGTTTGTATTTATATCATATTCAGTTTTTGTGTTTCTTTTGTATATTATATATATGCGTGAGATGTGATTATGAATACTGCAATATAAGATTTGATTGATGTATATATTATTGTGCACAGGGCGGGAAAAAATCAAGCAGCCTATTTTTTAAAAAAAATTACAGACAATATGTACCTACGGATTAATCCGTAGGCACTCATGTTACCCCTACGGATATGTCCGTAGGGGCACAATATCAGCAGTAACTGATATTTCCCCCAGATCTCAGTGCCAGGGGGTTGGGAACTGGACCTACACATATATCCGTAGGGGCAACTGACTCTCCCCTACGGCGTTATCCGTAGGGGCAAAATATCAGGAATCCTGAATTTATGCCCCTACGGAAACGTACCTACGCATATATATGTAGGGGGTAGTACATGCCCCTACGGGTATATCCGTAGGGCCAAGTAATTTATTAAAATAAACCGTAAATAATATAAAATCTTGTACCCTACGGCTTAAGCCGTAGGGGAAACTGGACCTACACATATATCCGTAGGGGCAAGAATTTAACCGTATGGGCAAGTTCAGGGCCTCAACTTGCACCTGCGGCCTTTGCACCTACGGGATATTTTTTCCCCTACGTATATATCCGTAGGGGCAGTGGGTTGCCCCTACGGATAAATCCGTAGGGGCAACCCTTCTTTGTAGTAGTGTATGTGACGTTTCCCCGGCACGGAGTGTCACTGGTTGACTTGATACCAAGGCAGAGCATAATTCCGGCAGGGGAGGTAGATACTCAGAGGCGAAGCATGATTTCGAAACGGGGTACACTCTGAGACGAAGCATGATTTCGACGCAGAGGTTGATTCCCAGGCGAAGCATATTTCCGACAGGGAAGGCAGATACTCCGAGGCGAAGCTTAATTTCGACATGGGGTACATTCTGAGACAAAGCATAATTCCGCCGCAGAGGTTGATTCCCAGACGAAGTATAATTCCGACAGGGAAGGCAGATACTCTGAGGCGAAGCAAAATTCTACACGGGGTACACTCTGAGACGAAGTATGATTTCTCCGCAGAGGTTGATTCCCAGGCGAAGCATAATTCTGACAGGGAAGGATGATACTCTGAGGAAAAGCATAATTTCAACACGGGGTACACTCTGAGACGAAGCATGATTCCACTGCTGAGGTTGATTCCCAGAAGAAGCATAATTCTGACAGGGAAGGCAGATACTCCGAGGCGAAGTATAATTTCGACACGAGGTACACTCTGAGACGAAGCATGATTCCTCCGTAGAGGTTGATTCCCAGGCGAAGCATGATTCCGCCGTAGAGGTTGATTCCCAGGCGAAGCATAATTCCGATAGGAAAGGCAGATACTCCGAGGCGAAGCATAATTCCGACACGGGGTACACTCTTAGACGAAGCATGATTCCGCCGTAGAGGTTGATTCCCATACGAAACATAATTCCGACAGGGATGGCAGATACTCCGAGGCGAAGCATAATTCCGACACGGGATACACTCTGAGACGAAGCGTGATTCCGCCGCAGAGGTTGTTGGTTGTCTTGCTGACTTGGTGTGATTTGGGTTGACATCAGCATCGCTACACTGGAATATGGTATCAGGAGCGAAGCATCATTTGCCATGAGAGGATTTGGGGATTTTGGTTTTGGGTTGGCATCAGCACCGCTACACTGGAATATGGTACCAGGAGCGAATCATCATTTGCCATGAGGGGATTTCCCTCATTCCCAGTTTAACGACTTAGGGGTCATCTGTTCCCAGTTTAACGACTTAGAGCTCATCTATTCCCAGTTTAAAGACTTAGGGGCCTATTGGATCGAATGTTTGGAATTTTGGGGTTGGGGTCGGCATCTTGGGGTGAGCATTGCTAACACTGGAGCACAAGTGCCAGGAGCAATTCATCACTTGCCTTTGCCTGTTGGGGAGCGATGGCTTAGGAGACAAGTTTAGGTCCCTATTACCTAAGGCTTTTCAATTTTATGAGCCGCAAGGGTCCCATAAAAGCATTTTCTCCCTACAAGTCGAAAGAATCTCGTAGGTGTTCTATCTCCTTAGGAGTCGTGAGGACCCCAAGTGTGTTTTTTCCTTTACGAGTCGTAAGGATCTCACAAAGGTGTTTTCTTACGAGTCGAAAGGATCTCGCAAGCTTTGTTCTCCTCATGTATCGTGAGGACATATGAATGGGTCTTCCCAAATCGAGCATAATTCCGAGAGCGGAGACCCGCCGCTTGACTAATGATTGCGGTGGGGCATGGGTATGATGGGAATTATTTGAGCCCGTGGATTGTATACGGTAGTCAACTTGGGGACCAACCGTAGGGCTGGGAGAATTTTGAGAAATTGGATTTTGGTTGGTGTCTGCATCGCTACACTGGAATATAGTACCTGAAGCGACTCATCAGTCACCGTTGGAATATCCAGGGATTTGAAATTTTGGTTGGCGTCTGCATCGCTGTAATGGAATATGGTACCAGGAGCGACTCATCATTAGCCGTTTGAGGATTTGGATTTTGGTCAGCGTCTGCATCGCTGCACTAGAATATGGTACCAGGAGCGACTTATCATTCGCCGTTTTTTTTACCGCGATTGCTCTATCATTTCAGCTCTTCTTATCGCAAAGGTCGCGATTGCCCTATCATTTTGGCTATTTATTCGCGGTTTCCCCATCATTTGGCAGTTTATTTTTATTTTTATTTTACTCGTTGATTTTTATTGTGAGTTGCCCCATCATTTTGGCTGTTTATTTTCATTTTTATTTTGCTCGCTGATTTTTATTGCGAGTTGCCCCATCATTTCGACTCTTTTATTTATTTACACTTTTTTTTATTTACACATTTTTTTACATCCCCAGTTTAATGACTTAGAGGTCGATTGTTCCCAGTTTAACGATGTGGTGGTTGAATGTTCCCAGTTTAACGATGTGGTGGTCATGTTTGCTTATCCCAGCTCCTCGAACTTTGATCTTGGCGGAGTTATGTTGATGACCGTAGCTCTGTGGCTTGTCGGTATATCTGACGACTGTGACGATTTCCCAAGTTTGTATTGGTTCTCTACCCAATCTTTGAAAACATAGCAGTCTTCAATGATAGGACTCACCATTCTATGATATGTGCAGTATATGTGATTGCCGGTCATGTTAATTTCATATGGCCTTTTTGGAATAGGCAGTTACAGACCGTTGTTCAAGGTGTCCACGAATATTTTGCAGACTTCATCCCTCCTGAAGGAGTATACCTTTTTCTTTCTCTCCATTAGAGTAGGTGCCTTTACTGATGCTGGTCCTTGAGGCCGACCAGTCTTTGGTTCGCCTGTTGTCCGCTTAGCCCATTCAGTGTACATATCGGAGAGACTGGAAGCTGATCGCGGCCGTTTTTTGCAAAAGTGTTCCGCTCTTGGGCTGGAGGGAGTATCAGTTGGCTGCTTCCGGATATCAATCCCTGGCTCACGAACCAAAATTTGATTTTGCTGTAATTGCAATCGGGCAACTTGGGTCGTGAGATCTGCCACGACGTTTGCCAGCTCGTCGACTTTGGAATGGACCTTGTCCATCTTCTCGTCCCTCTCCTGAAGCTGCTTTTGAAACCATTAGAATAATGCTTGTTCTATAGTTTCAGGTATGACAACGGGGTCATCCTTACCGCCTAATCTTGATATAGCAAGAACCACGGGTTCCTTTGGCTCAATGGCCTGAGCAGTCTCTTCATCATTTGGATCGAGCCAGTGTTGGATGGAAACAACCGCGCCATTGTCATGGCTATAAGGCGTTGGAGGACTTGTTCCTCTGACCTCCATCATGTAGACCGTATGGTTTGTGTACCCGTCTATCGCTTCTTCATTGGCAATGTTGATCGCTTGGCTCTTAGCCTGTTGCCTTAGTCCGCTCTTTTCAGAGAAAGACAGATGTCTGAGAGAATCAGGTTCCCGAAGGGTTTTGGTCTCCGTTTATATGAAATTGGCGGTCGCAGCTTGACTGCTTGTTAACACGCCTTTAGACAGTTCTATCTCTTCGGCCTTGTATTGTTTTTTGACCCAATATTTGTAGATGAATCATTCCTCAATAGCATGACTTATCACTCTGTGATAGGGGCAATATTTGGGGTCGTCGGTCATATTCGCTTCTTGCGGTCATTTTGATTCTGGCAATTGTAGACCATTTCTCAGGGCGTCTTTGAATATTTTATGGACTTTATCCCTTATGAAGGAATAGACCTTATCCGGCTTCTCTTTTAGTGGAGATTCTCCCCCCTCTATGAACACTGGCTTCTGAGGCTGGTTGGCATTAGGCGCGCTCATCCCTTTCTTATTTTGTCTAGAAGAAGTGTTAAAAGATTCAGTATCGTCGAAATTTCCGCATTTGCGATTATCTTCCTTTCGGTTTCTTCAGGACCTATTATTATTTTGGGAATCAGAGAAGGACTCCTGCTTTGAGCGCTCCAATATCTGGACTTTCCTGGTCAGCTCTTGGAATGTTTTGAGACCCACGGTGCATAGAAACGGAGCCATCCAATTGTTGATATTTTCGATGAGGAGGCGGACAGATTGGTCATGCTCTATCGGCGGTTCATATTTGATGGAGAGATTACGCCACCGGGTTATAAAATCCGTGTTGCTTTCGTTGTTCTTTGGCTTAGTCCTTACGAGGTCGGCAATGGTGATCTTATCGCTGACACACATGAACCTTTTGTAAGTGCACGGCAGCGCCCCGGCCGTCATTCCGAGGCCAAAATGCGGAAACGATACTTTTACTTTAAACTTTTAAACCGGCGCTACCGCGTACTAAAACCCGAATCGGGCCATTAACCTAATGCTAGCAAACTAGAGAAAGGGTAGAAAGCTATACCGAGCGATCCGTGTCCTTCGGTCTTCGGCCTCCATCCCGATCTCCTCGCGGAATCTCTGGTCTTCATCTCCTCGTCGGAAAGGGCACCACATCGCCGATTCTTTTTACGGGCTCCCGCTTCGTCCGAAGCAACTCGGGAACGAAGTGTGCTAGCCGACGTGCCCAAGGTGAAGTTGAGAATGTTGTGATCACTTTATCTCTTGCATCCATGGCTTTGGATGGAGGTTAAAGTGTTGCCATTGATGGAAGCAATGAGCTAGAGGAAGAAGAAGAAGAAGAACAAGAGCTTTTCTTTTTCTTTTCTTTTCTTTTGTTGGAATAAGAGTGAGAGAGTGAGATTATGAAAATACAAGACCAATAATACCAACCATGGCAACCCCTCTCTCTCTCCATCTCATTTCAACACATTAAACAAAACACTAATGTGACCATGAGTCATCTAAATGTCCATGTCACATTTAATGCAATGCATGATGAATTTCTAGCTCATTATTTTCATTAACAAACATTAATCCAAATGTTTGCAACAATAAAAAGATCCGGCAACATCTAAAGTAAACTCGTGATGGATCACAAGGATACCCCTCATCTGTATATACATACCTGCATCCGCATTCCGACTGAATGCGAATGCGATGAGACTAAAGTAATCCAACAAATCTAATACTAGGATCCGGCTTAAATCAAAGCCCACTAGTATGATCCGTCCGATCATGATCCATGCAATACCGCACGTATAAGATCGAACCCTGCCATATATCATACGACCACTACAACGTTTCGCCCGAAACTTGAGAAACTGTCTATGGGAGACTCTAAAGACTCGTCAATACTTTGCCTGTGGATTTAACCACTAGCACGTCAGAGGTATTAGCCATACGTAACGGGCTACCAGGTATTGACCAAAAGAGACGTCGATGAGCGAACTCATCCTGACACCCTACTGAGCCTGTCAGTGACAATATCCGTACAGTCCGGTCCGTTCGTCTATGAGCATCGCATGTCGGGCCTAGGGGGTTGGTAAAAGTCAGACCCCCAAAAGCGGTACAAGTCGTGTTGGAGTGTAGCCCAGAACACCCTGAGATACTACTGGAATACCTACCAGTAAATCTCCTGCCTTGGCCAAGGATTTCGTGTAATGGCTCTCCTAGACAAAGTGCGACCTCACCCCCAATACCGGGAGAGACGAACCCCTGCAGATCCGCTTACTGCCTCCATATGGCTCGGGACTATACCCAACTAAAGCCTGTTTGCACGACTCCTTTGAGCCGTGGTAGGGTAGTAATCAAAGTACAGTGGGAACTCACACGAGACAAATGACGATCTCAGGTCGATGAACTAACCTGTACACATGTCACCGGGGAACTGCTATCTGACGTCAGGTATAAAACCAACTAGTATATTCCCGGCGAGTCCTGTCCGGTGTACTCATAACCTAATGAGCACCTGTATACATCTTAGGTGAACCAACTGACACCAGTGGCTTGTGAGACCGGCCACCGCCCCTCGTCGGGGTCTCGACTGTATACACTAGTCTACTCTGGAGTACCGATGTCCTGTCTCGAAAACTCCCACGACTAGGGACCTTTTAAGGATGTACTTATAGACCCCAGCTCCCACGTATATGATCGCCATCATACTGCTGGCCGTCAAGCAAGAATCCTAAGGGCTCTATCAACGTGCAATAGTGACCTGTAAGGTCACCTAAAGCAGTACACGATGATAAAGATAAACCAGATAGCATACTATCTTCTTGAGTAAGACTGTTCTACCGGCATAGGTCCTCCCTCAATCATTGCAATCACGTGTCTGTGATACAATAATTGACTCTGAGGGCACTATCTCTAACAATCTCCCACTTTCATTCAAGGCTAATTATTGCGATGTCGCATACTCACAGCCCGTGTGATACCGAACACCCAACTCCTCTACTAATCGGTCTCACAAACACCCGTTTGCGAAACTAATGCGTTCGAGGAATGACCTCAGTGAGTGGATCCGCTCTGATGTTTCTTTCTATGTCTTTCTTTATCTCAAGTTCGCGGAGAAAGCCATCTCCGGAAATGAGCAATACCTGTCTTAGAATATGTTTGGATATCTGATGGGACCTAGCTTATAAATGAACTCCAAATCCAAACTTCTTAGACTGTATCGTCAACTGAAATCAATCAGCATCCTGCGCCATACCTCCCTCAGTATCCTCTTAGACCACCTGTCTAAAATACTTCCCCTCGTCAGAGGGAAAACTATAACTCTGACAGTCACTCTGTCATCCAGGTCACCTTGGAAGCCTGGAATGATAACTATCTCCCGAAAGAGGATGTCGTTATCATTTCCCCAGAACATCAACTTATGTTCTAAAACTGCTTCCGAATGCTTCTCCAGGATTGGATCAATATCAACTTATTGCATCTAGTGCAAAAACATCTGGTGTGGTACTTGACATCTCATGACTGACTCAATTACCTAAGCAAGTGATCTTCCAATCATGCACATCCCTCTCCCCTTTAGTCTGTAAGACACCTTTAGAGAGGGTGACTCCATCACCTGCAGGTACACTACCATGCCAGGAGTCGTCCATTCTAAAACACCTTTAAAATGTTGTCTAAGTACCCAGATTGGGAAACTACCCAAATCTAGATCTAAAACCATAGATCTAGTAACCAGAATATCTGATATAATATCCAAATTCTAAGTGGAGAAACCACTGTGTGACAACCAAAGTATAACCGATCGTAGTATAGGAATATCAATTCCTACTCTGTGTATGTCATCCAGATACCAGGACATCACACCCTACTACCTTCTTAACAGATCCATCCCCTATTCTGATGAAGTCATACCTATGACTGTCACATCAGAAATAGATGATCTATCTCCGCTATTTCTGCTTTAGTCTATAAATAGACATAAGCCACTTTTCCACTAATGCTTCCGCTGCTCCCACTGACTACGATAACCCTCTGGCAGAGTCATATACACGTGCACTTCTAAAGCTAGTCTAGAACGACGCTATACTCATCCTCCTGCCGGGTCTCACAGTCTAGAACAACAGCAATGGCAAGTCTGGGTAAACAAGAACCTCCCTGCCACCGTCCTTGAGGCTACCGAAGTACCTCTCGAGTGCCTGAGTTTACCCACCATATCTGTGGAGTGGCCAATGGAATGTCAAACCAGATTGAATCTTTAGGTTCTTATCAAATTTTCAGTAATCGTTTGCGGTTCTGGAATCACTTCCAGTTCTACCATACTCCCACTTCTGTTTTCTGAAAAAAACCATTTTACTTAAAACTGTGGTGAGTCAAGAACAATATCACTATTGATCTTCCAGATGGTAAAAAGTCATCCCTCGTTATAGCCTGGGTCAACCCACAAACAACCATTACAGAAACGTGCCTTGAGCTATCCAGAGTCTGGTTTTAAGCATAAGCCGGACAACTCCCCGTACCTTAACAATGTTAAGATATGAACTGTTCTATATCCAATACAGAAATAGAGGCACTGATTTAATTGAAACCAGATTCAAATCATGCAGCTGCCTCCAGTGCATGTCAACTAAATGAAAGGAGGCTGATCAGCATTACTCACCATAGGAATGCTTCCAATTATGAGTAACCTGAAAGAGAAGCAAGTTCTCTTAATCATTACTATTAACTGAATACCATACACAAGTATCTACATCTTCGATCTCCTTGAAGAATCCCGATACTTGCAACATCTGGTTCTCTACTTTATTCATATACCTATAACTTCTCAAAACTTGGACCTTATGTTTCTACGAAACACTTGTCTAAGAACTAGAGAAGTCATAAGTAAACCGAATATAGTACGAGGACCAACCCCTCTGTCCTAATGGACACTGGACAACATACAATACTCTGTATAAGTCCCTTGAGTCTAACAACTCAATCCCTGTGTGTCGTAGGTTGAAAACTGTACTATGGTTATGAAGAATTACACCGCTGTTTAATGCTCCTTACCTAACCATCTGCTGATATAGGTAAATGTCTTAGACATAATTTCAAAAAGGTATATCTCACTCTATAAAAATAGACGTACAGATATATCAATTTGAAATTGGTGCATAGCAACGGATATTCAAAACCAAATATTTGTCGTCCGGCAAACAACCCAGGTGATTTCCTCAAATATCACCAATTACAACGAATTCCGATATAATGAGGATGATCACCTAATTCCCAATAACTTACTCCCACTCATCATCTGCAAAACCATACAGATGTGAGAATCATACCTGGTAAATACATACCCTGGAGCAAGGGCTAATTGGGAAATCAGTTTTCTTTTAACAGTACACTGTGAAACTGAAACATTGAAATGTTTCGTAGGGGTATCCGGGTATTCCTAGTAGTGCCTCTTCCATTATCAGATTCACAACTGTAACTGTATATTTCTTTGCCATCTCTCCAAATCCCTTTATATGTCTTTAGTCATTACCTTCTGTACACCCCTTTAGGCTAAATGGTTTTCTTCCTTCCCTACCTTTCGGCACCAGCCTATGGTTTGGAAGAAGACTATCCAATAAGCATAATGGGTGTACTGTCCTAATCCTAGGAGCACTCGCAATGCGAGAGAAGGTGAAGATAAAAAACAACCGAATAAATCTTATTCCTATTTCTCCTGAACCAGAATCCATCCCCAAACTGGAACAAGTTTTTTCGAGTTTGTATATAACCATACGATGGAGTATCCAATAAACTGTGGATCTTCGTAGTGATACGGAGTGTTCTGGAGAAATACAAAGGTGATATAGGAGTGGCGATGAAATACTCGGTTTGGTCGTGAATAGTAGTCGCAGTTTACTTTGCCCTCTTACTAATCCCTTTATTTGTCTTTACTTAATACCTTCTGCACACCATCGTTAGATTAATTGGTTTTCTTCATTCCCCACCGTTCGGCACCTGCCTATGCTTTGGAAGAAGACTATCCAATTAGCGTAACAGGTGTACCGTCCTAATCCAAGGAGCACTCGCAACCTGAGAGAAGGTAAAAGGAAAAGACAACTGAATAGTCCTATTCGTTTTCTCCAGAACCGGAAACCATCCTCGAATAAATCCCTTCGAGTTCGTATATAACCATACGATGGTTTTATCCAATGGAAGTGGACGTTCGTAGTAATACGGGGTGTTCTGGAGAAAAGGGTAAAAGTAGGAGTGGCAATGAGGTATGCAACTCTGACAATCCAAAAGCCAGTCTTATAAGAAGGTTCGGTCAACTTGGTCACTGAGTCATGGTCAAGGGTCGGGCTGTGGTCGCTGCCAAAGAGAGAGAGAAAATAAACACTCAGCATGCACTCTAACCTAGATCAGAATGGTTATCACTTTATCTAATCAGGAAACCTCCCACTGTAACCTCAAATTCTCCTCCAAACCTGAAAGAAGAATTAGTCGGGATCACCCGAGGAGTAAACCAACTCATCAGTGGGAATCGGGATCCAACTATCATCGCATGATAACGTGATGGAATCCACTCACGTTATCACACTCCAGAAGGTATGCGTATATCTGGCAAGTTTCAGTTTCTTTAGAAACTCTATGAATTTTACCCCATGCTCTTATGACCTTGACGAAGGCCAACATATCATAAGTCACATGTCAAGTTCTACCCATCATTGTCCAGGTTAATTTGAACCCACCCGTACATACCCTTGACGAAGGCCAAAATAGTAGTACGACTGTCCCAAACCAACACATCTATCTATGCAGCAGAAAAGTAACAAATAGCTACCATACACTATGCCTTGACGAAGGCCAACATACATAGCATGAATACTAAGTGCTACCTTTCTGAAATGACGGAGGGCTACGAATGGTTTTTGGCGAAAAACCTTTAACGTAATGAATTTTATATCGTTGAAGGAACCGGATGGCTTTTTATGAAAATATAGTGGCGAAAACCTTTTGCTAAAGAGGTCACTCCCGGTGAAGGGATCTCGGCTCTTTCCCCGTAGAATGAGGTGCAGGATATTCCAACTGAATACCACGATGCAAAGCAAAAGTGATCGACTATAGTGAAGTTATTACCCTGACGCAAACTTCTGTCCAAGGGGTCACTCCCGGTGAAGGGATCTCGGCCCTTGCCTCGTCGACTGAGGTGCTGGATATTCATAACCGAATACCGATGTGCAAAACAAAAGAGAACGTCCTTGCAATAACAGCTTTTTGAAAAATTGTTCCAACAACATCAGAATAGGTTTGTTTAGCTTGCATTGATCCGAATCAACGCAGTCCCATCAATTGATCACACCAATAAAGAACGAAAATAATGATGAACGTATATGCTATCCGCATTCGCCACTGGGTCCCGTCATCACCCGTTAGGTTACTTAACTAACGACAGAGCGGGGACTGGACTAGCGCGGATGCAAAACATATAAAACATCTACTAGTATATATATCAATATATAATATTCGCTCAAGGCGTGATAAAATGCAACATCACAGAAATGTAATAAGTATCACAGAACAATACAGATATCTGGGATCCCCGGGTTTCATAGAGCTGCTACTGAAAACCGACGTTCCCCTGGTCGTGTGGATAGCCTGTGTAATGAAATCCTAGACCCCTACGGGCGCGGCAAGTTACCTGCCAAAACCTGAAGCGAGGCAGCCCCCTTCAATAACGTGAATGGACCACCCAGCACTTCACGGAATCCGGTAACTTGAGCACTCCTCCTTGGGTCAACCTATACCCCCTACGAGTGCGGTGAATAGCCCGCCAATTCTAGAGTGAAGCCCCCTCCGTCTCAAAGCCATGAGATGCGGGCCCGTTGCCCTCTAGAACCCGGCTATCCGTGCACCCCTTCGCTGGTTAATCCTAGTACAGAAAGTAAAATATACAACGGGTACATCGACCTCAGCCCGGTCGTGCCCCAAAAGAATAATATACAAACAGGCAGTGACGGCAGTCCACATGTCGGACGCTCGCCCCACAATATCTAATGTACATAATAATACCAAAACTGTACTAACATTGCATCCATGCTATCCACCACTACAAATCCGCAACATCACAGCACAACACATAATATCAACGTGAATGTCACGTTCACAAACCCGTCTAAAAGGGCTATAGAAGTTAGACAGGATTTACCGATCATGTGACATTCACGGTCGCAGATATAATGTAAATACTGTAAACTAACATGTTTTAAAATTTTCGATCGACAAAATTTCCCGAAGTGGGCCCCAAGTACAACTGCAGCACTCAAAATAATCTGGGCCCAAACAGAATATACCAAAAACCCCAATTCCAACACAGAGAGCCCTTGAAGAAATTTAGTGAGATGAAGCCACATAATGGCGACGGAACCGCGGCCAAAAGGGGGTTATGGCCGTGGTTCCACGGCGTTACTGTTGAGTCGTGTTACCAAATTTCTACAGTACTCCTAAAAAACCCTGCCTGATTTTCTGCAATGCACCAAATTATTTTTTGACCACAGAAAAATTTCGACAGAAACTGAACTTTGAAAATGCGGTTTTTGGAATTTTCGTTCGATCGAAGTTCTAAACACGTTAGAGCAAGCTAGACTAGGTTAATGGCGTGGCTCTGATACCAATGTAAGTGCACGGCAGCGCCCCGGCCGTCATTCCGAGACCAAAATGCGGAAACGATACTTTTTCTTTAAACTTTTAAACCGGCGCTACCGCGTACTAAAACCCGGATCGGGCCATTAACCTAATGCTAGAAAACTAGAGAAAGGGTAGAAAGCTATACCGAGCAATCCGTGTCCTTCGGTCTTCGGCCTCTATCCCGATCTCCTCGCGGAATCTCCGGTCTTCATCTCCTCGTCGGAAAGGGAACCACATCGCCGATTCTTTTTACGGGCTTGCGCTACGTCCGAAGCAACTCGGGCACGAAGTGTGCTAGCCGACGTGCCCAAGGTGAAGTAGAGAATGTTGTGATCACTTTGTCTCTTGCATCCATGGCTTTGGATGGAGGTTAAAGTGTTGCCATTGATGGAAGCAATGAGCTAGAGGAAGAAGAAGAAGAACAAGAGCTTTTCTTTTTCTTTTCTTTTCTTTTGTTGGAATGAGAGTGAGAGAGTCAGATTATGAAAATACAAGACCAATAATACCAACCATGGCAGCCCCTATCTCTCTCCATCTCATTTCAACACATTAAACAAAACACTAATGTGACATCTTTGCTAAAAAGAGACCATGAGTCATCTAAATGTCCATGTCACATTTAATGCAATGCATGATGAATTTCTAGCTCATTATTTCCATTAACAAACATTAATCCAAATGTTTGCAACAATAAAAAGATCCGGCAACATCTAAAGTAAACTCGTGACGGATTACAAGGATACCCCTCATCTGTATATACATACCTGTATCCGCATTTTAACTGAATGCGAATGCGATGAGACTAAAGTAATCCAACAAATCTAATACCAGGATCCGGCTTAAACCAAAGCCCACTAGTATGATCCGTCCGATCATGATCCGTGCAATACCGCACGTATAAGATCGAACCCTGCCATATATCATACGGCCTCTACAACGTTTCGCCCGAAACTTGAGAAACTGTCTGTGGGAGACTCTAAAGATTCGTCAATACTTTGGCTGTGGATTTAACCACTAGCACGTCAGAGGTATTAGCCATACGTAACGGGCTACCAGGTATTGACCAAAAGGGACGTCGATGAGCGAATTCATCCTGACACCCTACTGAGCCTGTCAGTGACAATATCCGTACAGTCCAGTCTGTTCGTCTATGAGTATCGCATGTCGGGCCTAGGGGGTTGGTAAAAGTCAGACCCCCAAAAGTAGTACAAGTCGTGTCGGAGTGTAGCCCAGAACACCCTGAGATACTACTGGAATACCTACCAGTAAATCTCCTGCCTTGGCCAAGGACTTCGTGTAATGGCTCTCCTAGACACAGTGCGACCTCACCCCCAATACCGGGAGAGACGAACCCCTGCAGATACGCTCACTGCCTCCATGTGGCTCGGGACTGTACCCAACTAAAACCTGTTTGCACGACTCCTTTGAGCCGTGGTAGGGTAGTAATCAAAGTACAGTGGGAACTCACACGAGACAAATGACGATCTCAGGTCGATGAACTAACCTGTACACATGTCACCAGGGAACTGCTATCTGACGTCAGGTATAAAACCAACTAGCATATTCCCGGCGAGTCCTGTCCGGTGTACTCATAACCCAATGAGCACCTGTATACATCTTAGGTGAACCAACTGACACCAGTGGCTTGTGAGACCGGCCACCGCCCCTCGTCGGGGTCTCGACTGTATACACTAGTCTACTCTGGAGTACCGATGCCCTGTCTCGAAAACTCCCACGACCAGGGACCTTTTAAGGATGTGCTTATAGACTCCAACTCCTACGTATATGATCGCCATCATACTGCTGGCCGTCAAGCAAGAATCCTATGTTCTCTATCAACGCGCAATAGTGACCTGTAAGGTCACCTAAAGCAGTACACGATGATAAAGATAAACCAGATAGCATACTATCATCTTGAGTAAGACTGTTCTACCGGCATAGGTCCTCCCTCAATCATTACAATCACGTGCCTGTGATCCAATAATTGACTCTGAGGGCACTATCTCCAACACCTTTGCCGAAATAGAGATTCCATTTGGGCGAAAGTGGTAATGGAGCCATCTGGTATGCTCGTGTACTGGTCGAAAGCGATATCGGTTAAGCTATTAACGAACTGGCAGAGGAGAAGTGCATCATTGCCCCCAGTATTCCCGCATAAGGCTTTAAAGTGGGCGATGTACTGATTCGCATTTCCCGTCCTATCAAACCTTCCGAATTTGGGGATGACATAGCCGCTAGGAAATTCTACCAGATCATACTGAGCAGGATACGGCCTCCCACTACTGCTAACAAGTTTTTGCGCTTCGGCTTCGGCTACCAATGTTTTGACTTTGTTGGCTACCAAATCCTTGATTTGATCTTGAGTTAGCGGGCAACTGTCATCGGTAGCCAAGACATTTCCCGAGATAGGATGCGACTGACTTTCATGCGGTCCTCCCACCTTTGGATTTCAAGGAACAGGCGTTGGCTGCCTCGAGACACCGTTTCTCGGTTCATGAGCAGAGCTTTGCGCTTGATTGGGCAAATGAGAGGCAAGTTTGGCCGTGAGCTGTAAGACGACGTTTGTCCAGTCTTCAATTTTTGAGTAGAGCTTGGCCATCTCCTTGTCTTTGTTTCTGAGCTGCTTCTGGAGCTCTTGGATAAGTTGTTGCTCTGCGGTTTTGGGACAGAAGATTGGCTCCTCTTCTCTTTCTGAGCCCGACTCCTCATGAACCGAGGGATCTCTCTTCTTATCAGCCTCACTGGAAGGGTTTTCATTACCTTCCAGAGGAGGCTGGTCTTGGGAAGTAACATCCATATTCACCAGATTGGAATTGAGATGTAGTAGCCCCATCCTTTCTTTTGCTGCGAAGGTTGTCATTGGGACGTGTGCCTACTATGTAGACAGTGTGGACCACACATCCAGCCATCTCTTTATCTTTGGCGGCTGGTTTTTCGGACCGTCGTCGTGGCCCTTCCTATTTTGGAAAGGATAGGCGACTGAAGACGGTTGGCCCGACTGGGTCCTTGGGTGGCGCTATCTGAATCGTAGCTTTCTTGACTCTTGCGGTCATGGAATTCTTCTGAACCAATTTCAGCGGTTCAAAAGAGTTAGCGAGCTTCACAGCCGATTCAACTGTTATTGCGAGATAACCCTGTTCTTGGAACCTCATGAAGTTCAACCGAGCAGGAGCCCTAGCCTTTTTGTTAGCTCTGTATCTGAGCCTTTTCTGTCTTAGATTCTCGATTTTGAGGGCTTGACAGGCATCCGTCATCCAGGAAGCCATCGTGAGTTTATTGACGGGGAGCTTTGAGAAGATACTCGATTGAGCAGTTATCAGGGGCACTACTGGAGCTTGCCTTAGATGCATGTTGCTTTGTTGGTGTTGATGGCCTTGCCCCCAGCTGGGGCCAAGGAAAATCGTTCAAACACCGACTTACGTTTGGGTAGTGGTGCTTTCGAGATCACCACATTTGGCCTCTTGCCTTTCGAGGCCGGTTTGTCTGTTACCGGAGCTTGACGAGCTGGGATGATGTCAGCTGGTACGAACAGAATAGAGCCAAATGATAGCAGCGGCTCCTCTCACTGTCGCCTGAGACTGGCCGGGAGGATCTTCCTGGCGTCCATCTTCATCATGTAGGAGATAGGAGCTGTGTCGAAAGATGAGCTTGTCCTTGGAGACATTTTTGCTGCGTCCGAAGATTGCAATTAGAAATTGTTAACCTGCAAAAAGAAGTATAATTTCAGTACAGGCAATCGATGTATATGCTGATTGAGTTCGCATGAACGTTTATCCTGAAATATGGGAGGAAAGATATGTCCCACCAGGCGTGCCAGAGTCTGTAGGGTGTTTTTTGTCACCCTATTGAGATGGGAATACGCGTCGCTTGTCGGGCGTACTACAGATTCCCCCTGCCTTGGGTAGGCATGGGTTTATTAATTGTGGGGATATGAATCTCTGGTAGCCGCGGACTAAACTGCCATTAATTACCCCTCGCCTTTGGTAGCGAGAGAACCTCCGATTGACGGGTCAAACTGTTCATGCGAACTCAATGTGCAATGCACATATATGTTTCTTGAAGGGTTTTGGATATATCGGGAGTCTCGCAGAGTTTACGGGGGTCCCACTAACCGGATAGCTAGCTTTGGAGTTATATTTAGTGTGGAGTGCATGGGAAAAGAGGGGTGAATAGCGTCCAAAGGACGCATAGGCGCCAACGCCTCACGTGCCAGGCACTCGGGCGCCTCACGTGCAAGGCACGCAGGCGCCGGGCACCTCATGCGCCCGACACGCGGGCGCTGGACGCCTGCGGAAAAATAGGAGGGGAACTTGGCCCCGGGATTAGGAGTTAAACTCCGAAGGATTTTGAGAGGAGTTAAACTCAAAAAGATTTATATTTGGAGTTAAACTCCTAAAGGATCTGGATTAGGAGTTAAACTCCTTTGAGGGTTTGGGTCTTGGAGGTGAACTCCCCAAAGATTTTCAGAGGTGATCAAAGGGGACCCCTTTCTTCTCTCTTAAGCCCTGGATCTTCTTTTGAGCCTTGGATCTTTCCCATAGTAGGATTTTTGGAGATGGGTCTTCTTCTTTCTCCTCTCTATTGGTTGGATCTTGGAGAAAAGAGGGTGAGATTTCAAAATCTTCCCTTTTGGAGATTTGATAGAAGATCTGAGTTCCCCTTTAAGAGTTTTATGGTGAAAAACTGTTTCCTTTCGGAAAAAGAAGAGTTAAACTCTTGATTTAATTCAAAAAAGAGAGAAGAAGGTTTAGAACCTTGAGGCATTAGAAGAAGGCAGAAAAACCCTAGATTTTGAGGAGAATGAAAATTCCACTTTATTTCATTATCATGTTAAATTTTATACGCTTACAAATTTACATATAACCCTTTGGGCTTTACAAAATGGCATTTTTCCCATCTCATGCCTCATGTGCTCATTTCTTTGGCACCTAAGCCATGGGTTTTACAAAAATTTAGCTTTATGCCCATTTTTCTTACATTTATTCATAAAAATTACATCAAAATTATTTATTACAATTTTTTTATTTTGGCATGGGGGAGGCCGGACGCTT
Source organism: Agapanthus africanus (assembly GCA_030015575.1). NCBI lineage: Eukaryota > Viridiplantae > Streptophyta > Magnoliopsida > Asparagales > Amaryllidaceae > Agapanthus > Agapanthus africanus. The sequence goes on from CM057351.1 coordinate 295,696,498, forward strand.
CATGTTTGGGCTCGACTCGGGTATGGGCCTACTTGACCTGGGCTTGGGGTTAACTTTGACTTTGACTTGGTCAACCGAGGTGTAAATTTTGACCCCGACAAGTCTTAGTGGGTGGACCCTCTCCAATATTTCTATCTTTATCTCTCTATATCTCAACTTCGCGGAGAACTACTATCTCCCGAAATGAGTGATACATGTCTTACAAATTGTCTGGATATCTGAAGGGACCTTGTTCATAACATGAACACCAAATCAAACAAGTTTCTTAGACTGTATCCATTGCTGACGTAATCAGCATCCAGTGCCATGACCACCTCAGCATCCTGTTTGGAAAACTATCCGATATACTGCACCTGAGAAGAGGGTAAACCTATAACTCTGACAGCTACTTTGTTATCCAGGTCATCTTGGAAGCCTATACCGATAACCGCCACCTGCAGGAGGCTGCCATTGCCATACGCCAAGAACATCATCTTATTTTCTTAATTGCTTCCCAATGTTTCTCAAGGATTGGATTAATATATGCTTATTGCAGCTAGTGCAAAAGCAATATCTGGTGTGATACTTGATATCTCATGATTGACTCAATTACCTAAACAATTGATATGCCAATCATGCAAATCTCTCTCCTCATCAGTCTAGAAGACATCTCTTTATAGAGGGTGACTCCCTTACCTGCGGGTACACCACCACGCTAGGAGTCGTCCATTCTAAAACACTTTATAATAGTGTCAAGGTACCCGAATTGGGACACTTCCCAAATATAGATCTAGTCACCAGAATCCCTGATATTTTATCCAGATCGTACATGAAGAAACACCTTGTGACAACCACAATATAACCGATCATAGTATAGGAACATCGATTCCTATCATAAGCACGTCATCCAAATACCAGGACATCACTCCTTACTATCTTCTTACCAGGTCCATCTGCTGTTCTGATGAAGTCAAACTCCATGACTGTTTCATCAAAAGGGAAGTCTCTGGTATAGGGAGTAGGTGATAGAAGGAATTCGTCTCTCCCGGTATAGGGAGTCGATATCGCGCTGCGTGCGGTTGGCGAATACCATAAGTCCCTGGCCAGGACAAGTGAGGTTTATTGGTAGGATTGCCAATAATTTCTCATGTGGTATTGGGTTTCACGCCGACACGATTTAATGCGCTGCTAGGGGCCTGACGTTTACGACCCCTATGACCGATATGCGATACACTCAGACGAATAGACCGGACTATACGGAGAATGTCACATATAGGCTTATTAGGGGTTCAGACAAGTCTTCTTATCGATCTTCTTATCGACAGATACCTGGGTAGCCATTATGCACAGCTAGTGCCGCTAATATGCTTGTGTCACGCCCTGCTTTCCGGTGTATGGGGATGGAGACGTGGCAGGCACGCGACGTATTTACTCAGAAATAAATACGTTAAGCGTAAATAAGCAATATATGAAAAGCATAAGAATAGACCAGAGATATAATGTAAACAACAACTTTTATTAACATTCATCTTTACAATACAACTGATTTGAAAAGGAAATGTACAATTATAAGTACAAGGAAAGAAAGAGAAATGTACAATGGAAAGTACTCCTGAGGGTCCGGTCCTCTTGACGAACATTCCAAAGAAAGAAAGAGATAGGAGTGCCTTCAGCAAACATGCATTCGGTAAGTCCCAAAAGAAGAGAAGGAATACAACAAGTAATATAGAAGGAAACTGTTATGTTATACAGGCATCAGTTTATTACTCTAACGTAGTTGTTTGTAGCTTGGTATAGAAGGTATTAGTATATACGAGAGGAGTCCAACTGTCCCGTGGACAATGGTAAGATGTAAGTACAAGGTCCCGTCGAAACCTATGGGACAACGGCACGAGATTTCATATAGGTGTCTTTTAGTGACCATCTCGTTCCACTTATAATACATTCCGTATCAATCTACCCCGTTAACCCCGTGTAATATTTTATATAGATTATAATTATCAGACTTGCCGAGACCATGTATACAAGTTGTTCATGTAATCAGGTTTAGGATGTAAACAAGTAGTCATGTACTCAAGTCAAGTTATATCCATGGTTCCGTCAAGTCAAGTCATGTTTGCATATTGATATTGTTCTGGTGTTCAGGTTCAAGTATACATGTTATGGTTTGGATTCATGTTTGAATTGTATTTTGGTTTGAGTTGAATTCAGGCTTGATTTAGACTCAGACTTGAGTCAGACACTTATAACTGATTTGGATCATGAATTAGGTTCGGGAGTTATCGGTAACTGCTGCACATGGACTGCAGGATTTGTGTCTTTTTCCAAGACAATTACCATTGAGAACACTGTTAAGTTTTTTCTACCTTAAATAGGCAAGCACTCACTTTCTCCGCCTCCCTGAGGCTCAAGAGAATTGATCCCGCTTAAACCCATATTTACTAAAGTCCTTAATTCAAATTTATATAACTCGAGGGGGTTTTATGAAAAATATTTTTAAGATATAGTTCAAAATAATCACGACAAATTATTTAGATTATTTAGGGTTTCCATGGATGTGTATTTTAAGAATTGAGGTATTTTAATGATAATTACCATAACTTGAATAGTTCATGGTATTTTACTGTAAACTTGTCTTGTATTGATATCTTGATGGTATTTTGATGAAACTTGTAATTCTTTCCTTTAAAAAATTTAAAGTTATTATATTTTGAAAATGTATGGATTTGTAATATTTATATAATTATTAAAAATTAAGTTTTGATTATCAAGTAGAAAATTTTGTTTTCCTTAAAAATCGTATTAAAAAAATTTCGAGACTGAATGCTCCGTGAGGAAGTCTGCATCTCGCTCTATTAGGCTAAGGATGTGCGATAATCCGCACCATCCAATATCGGGTCCCCTAAAAAGGGTTGTAGAGGGTTATTTGCAAAGGAATTTAAAATACAATCTAAAAGAAAACCGTTTTTATAGTATATGGTATTTTGATGTAATATGGTAATAAAAATATGTTCAAAGGATATCGTGCTATGGAAACATGTGTGTATGTGAGGGGTAGGTCATTACCATGTGAAGTTTTCTAATGGTATATTCAAACAAAAGAATAAAAGATGACGTATATAAAGTTCATGGTATTTTCATGTAAAATGTAGATTAAAGTTATTTAGCATGATATTTTTTAGTGAAAGTTGGTTCTAAATATTAGTTTTATGGTTATAACTTAGGGTAAGAATTTGGATGAAAGATATCGAAGAAATAGTGAAATTTTTAGGGTATAGAATAAGATGTCGGTATTAATTCCACTTACTGACATGTTTTGAAAAAAAGGATTTTTCAAGAAGAAGAAAAGGGCATGAAAGCGACTTACTAGTGAATTAGTTTAAGGAAAGATTGAAGAAGAAAGATTGGTAGTCATGGCATCGCGGGGTCGCCAGAATAGTCTCGATTCCTCGCAGGAAATTGGTCGTTGGCTAACTCCTCTTCTACTCCACTTGCACTTGAGAAAATTTGAGAGTTTTGGCTAGAATTTTCAGAATGAGGAAGGGCTAATGCATGAGATAGTATTTATAATGTGGAATTAGGGTTTTGGAATTAAAAGAGCGAATTAAAATGCATTAAAAGTGATAAATTAGGGAATTGGAGGGTCTCTGTTTGATTGCAGAGTAATCAAATAGTGCATAGGTGATAGGGGTAGGCCAAGGAACTTGTGTGCAAAACCCGAGGCTTATTGCCCACGGTTGGCTTGCCGACGCCGGCTCAAATTCCCATCTTGCCTGTCGTTCTTGAGGAGGGGCCGGTGGATTGTTGCCATGTGTCCATGTCTGTATTTATACCATTTTGCACATGTTTATTTTTCCAGACTTTTCATTTTTATGTACATTGCACGTGTATAATTTTGGGCTTCCAAAAAGTTTAAAGGAAAATTCAGAAAAAATATAATGTGTCTGATGGGGTTCGAACACAGGGGCAACGTCACAGCAGTGTAAGGCTTTACCAGTGAGCTACGAGTTGTTTCTTGCTGTTCTTAACAAAAATTAACTTTTCAATTGTACTCAGGCTTGCAAACTCCTTTCTGTACATTAAATTGAAAAAATTTCGTACAGTAAATTCAGAGTCGTTACAGCTTGTGAGTTAGGGTTTCGATAGTTAACTCACTGCCAGCGTATTTTCGAGTCTTTAGAGTCCCACACAGAGCTTTTACCCCTTTGGCGAAATGATGTATTGGCTGTACTGGATGCGTGTAGGGGTCCGTTTGCAATGCGTGTATTTTCATACACCAATGGTAATTGGAAATTTCATAATAATAGCCGGTCTTTATATAAGACGATATTAAATCAAGATGGATTTAATATATAATACATGTATTTTTAGTATATGTATTTTCTAGCATTATGTCATATTCATCTCTTTTGTTCTCTTTAATGTTTTTATTAAGTAGATTGGTACTGTATGTATGTGTGTGTGTGTGTGTATACATTAATATGTATATGTATAGGTATTTATTTATATTACACAGTATTAATCTATTTGTTAATTAAGTTTGGTTTTAATTAAGGGTTTTGCTTTGCTTATATTCCTCCATGGTTTATTTTATCATTTTGGATATGTAGGAGCTTTGACACTTGGAGGGAAGACAATTGGATGGACACTTGGCTAGTTAGGTGAAGATGAAGGGCTAGGATACATTCTTAGTGTATGCTTAATTTATTTAAGTATACAACTGTCACGCCCCGCTTCCCAGAGTACGCTAAATTGAGCACGTGACATAGCCAACCATGCTACCTGTGGGTAGGAAGTATCCATCCACAGTCACATTACGGCTGTAAAGATATCAAGAACAAATATAACTATCTAAAACATGTCCATAAGCCAAGATAACATGAGTCAAGAATAAAAAAATGCGGAAGCAAAAGATCCAATACAAAATAACTGGAATGTATGTCCCATATACGGGCTCACATCAGAAATAAAATGCAGGAAATAAAGAACTAACTACTGTTGACACCTCACAGCTCAGCCTGCTGGCTGAAGTACTCCTGCTCGGACTGCAGCAAAGGCACGGAATTTGGGCCATGCAAAACCCAGACATCAGCGTGTCATGTCATCAAGTGATAAAATATAAACAGGGTGACAGGAAATGCAAATGTAAACATGAACGAAAAGCAGGTGTAACAGTAATATAAATCAGGGCAGTACAGAGTAGTGTGCAGTGAGTAAACTAAACTGTTCTATTAGGTTTTCTATTCTAAAGTCTTTGAAATCAAATTGATGAATCATCGATGTAACTCAATAGTATCCCGTGCATGCCCGGGACCACGGTCTACAGACTCTCGGGCTGAAACCGAGACGTGCCGCTAGGCAGTAAAAGGTAGCAGGTATAGACGAGTGATGTCAGCATCACCACTCCGGGGCTGGCCTAGCCCGTATGACTGATCAGAACAGGTATCGAACCGTTGAGTTACAAGTCAGGTTTCACCATTGATTTCCCCATACCCCCAAGTTATGTATGTCAAGTCAGGTATTCAGTAATCAAGACTTAATGCTAATACAGGATCAGGTAAAAGCAGGTTTGTCTGGATAGACAACATGAACGGTCCATGAGGACTACATGTCAGGTTTGTTGGCATTAGACTCAAGATCAAGTAAAGGGTCAAGCCATGGTACATCAGGTCAAGTCGAGTAGTGTACGGTACCATGTCGGGTCAATCAATATGTGTGTAGCAAGTCAGGCTAGGGTGTAAAAGATAACATGTGGGTACTCATAAACAGCTAGCATAATCATGGTTATAAATACTCAAGCATGGGTACTATCGCAACAATAAACTGGCACATGTAATATGATATGCAAATAGGTACCGATTTGATTACTTGGATGCACGGTTAGCAGTTTGGGTTTAAGAGATAGTTCTATCATTTCATGCATACAGTATGACCTTTATGGATGTTAAATTCATGTTAAAGTGTACTAAATAATCTAAAGATATATTTGAATATACATCAGGTGAGTTGTATGCACACGGTCGTCCGACAGGATATAAAATATGAAAGGGTACTGTGGGTCATGCAAATAAGTGTCACAAGATTTAAATATGAATGCGGGTACTATGTATAATAGAACTAACAGCAAACGGGTATATTTCGAGCCATGATTCTAAAATGATATAATGGGACGTCGACTTGTTAAAAGAATTCTGGTATTAAAATGGAACTACAGATCTAAAGTGCACTCTAACAGATACATAGTAATTTAAATGGCATAAGTAGTAGTTTAAATAGCATGTAGCAAGATTAACTTGCCTCGACGGGTCGCGAAACGGAAAACGGAACGTTACGCGTCGGCGGGGAACTATCGCGACGTGCGCACGGTTCACGGAATGAACCCAAACGACGAACGACGGAGTCACACGGGTCAGGGGTCCTCGCTGGAACGTCGGGGATCGTCGCCGGCACGGTCGGATTCCGGCAAACCAAGAAAAATAGTGAGTATAAACAATGGGAAACTGCATGGAAGAGAAGCAAGAAAAGGAATGAAACGAATAGAGGGGATTGATGAGAGAACTCACTCACTGGATTGCAGGGGAAACCGCATCGTCGGTGCGTCGTCGACGGAGCTCCGACGATGTACAGAAGCACCTTTCACAGAACAGAAAAGAAATTAAGATTAAGAAGAAGAAAAGAAAGAAGAGGAGAGGGGTGAGAGAGGAAGGTTGCTCACAGGGATTGGGAGACAGCTGTGATTGCAAGGCGGCAGTCGTCGGCAAGGACCTCCGGCAGAACGACGGCAAGGCAGCGCGTTCAAGGTTTCAGGGAAGGTCTCGAGTGCTCAGGTGCTAGGGTTTGGTGTAGGTTGGGGTTTAGATGAAAGGTTCTGGCGTTGTAGGGAGAGCAGAGGAGAAGGAGGAGGTTGCAACGGCGAGGGTGGTCGGCGGCGATGGGACGAGACGGTGCAGGGTTCACGGCTGCAATGGGTTCGCTGGAGGGTGAGTGCACAGGGAACTAGACCTAGAAAGGAAGAAGGAGAAAGAGAAGATGAGAACGAGGAGAAGAGGAGGTGCTGGGTTAGGGTTACACGAAGCGATGGGTTTTGGTTTAAAATGAGAGAAGCGCTGCGGGGGGTTTTAAATGAGAGAGAAAGGGAGAAACGTGAAGGGAGGTGATGGGATCTCCTCGCGGTGACGGGACTCGATGAGGGAATAGTGATCGCGAGAGGGGAGAGAGTGGGTGCGAGAGGAGAGAGAAAGAGAAGGGAGAGAGAGAGAATGCGCTCGGGAAGAGAGAGAAAGAGAAGGAGAAAGTAAGATGGGGAGACGTGGGCCCAGGGAAAATGAAACAAAGGTTTTTGATTGGTGGAAAAGAAAGATAGAAAAAGAAACGAGCTCGGTGGGGGCCAGGTGCACACAAGGAGGGCTTTGATTGGCTAACTAAAATACGAATTGGTTAGGAAAATTTTTAGAAAAGATTTGCTAATATTTTTAACGAACGAGTTTCACTGCCTGGGGAAGGAAAATGAAGAGTTTTGATTGGCTGTAGGAAAAATAATTGGTTTAGGGAAAGATTTTAATTTTTTTTCTCTCGTTTGGTTTAATAAATTGATAGGCTGAAAATTTACTTTGGCTGATAAAAGATTTAGAAAAATAGGATTTGGCGTAAAAGCAAAATATTTCAGAATTGCACCCGGGTCGGGTCCAAAATTTGAATTTGAAAAACGAGAATTATTGGCGGGTTCCAAAAATTAAAATGAAGTATTCTATAATTAAAAATCATACCCCCAAGAACGGACGCACGTGCGTGCGCGTAGCCGTCCAAACACGTCCATTTCACTGAACGGGACGAGAACACGATGCAAGGACGCTACCCCAGGGTTAGGGGTGTCGAGCAGGCTATGACAAGTATTTTTAATTTAATTTTAGATGACTTAAATTGTTATATGCAGAATTTGAATTGTCGGGGTAAATTTATAATTAGCAACAAACAAAATCAGGATAATGAACTGATTACCACACACCACACATATGGAAACAGAAACTTGTAGAACTGGACTCGGTTGTTACATTATACCCAACTACAAAAAGAATTTCGTCCTCGAAATTCCAAGAATACAAAGGATAGACAAAACAAACTACAAGAAAAGATGAGGAAACTTCTGCCGGATTTCATCTTCTCGTTCCCAAGTGGACTCTCTATGCGAGCGATTTCCCCAAGAAACAAGTACAAGAGGGATAACCTTGTTCTTAAGAACCTTTTCCCGTCGATCCACAATTTCAACCGGTTGCTCCTCAAAAGTCAAATCTTCTCGTACCGTCAGCTCCGAATGATCCAATACATGCGTTTCATCCCGAACATACTTACGGAGTTGAGATACGTGAAACACATCATGCACATTCGCCAAGGACTGTGGTAACGCCAAACGATACGCTACCTCACCAATACGCTCCAAGATCTCAAAGGGTCCAACGAATCGAGGACTGAGTTTTCCTCGACTTCCAAAACGAATCACCCCTCTAGTCGGTGATATCTTCAAGAATACCAAATCACCCATGGCGAACTCTAGAGGTCTTCTCGACGTATCTGCCCAACTCTTCTGTCGGTCTTGTGCTGCTTTCATATGATTCCGAATAGCGTTAACTTTCTCGACTGTCTGCACAACCAAATCTGGTCCCAACAATCTTCGTTCACCGACATCGTCCCAACAAACAGGTGAACGACACTTGCGACCATACAAAGCTTCGAATGGAGCCATCTGAATCGTCGCCTGAAAACTGTTGTTGTAAGAAAACTCCACCAAATGTAGATGATCCTCCCATGAACCCTTGAAGTCCAACATGCACGCTCTCAACATATCTTCAAGAGTTTGGATCGTTCTCTCCGACTGACCATCAGTTTGAGGATGATAAGCTGTGCTAAACTTCAATCGAGTCCCCAAACTTTCCTGTAAACTCCTCCAGAAGTGTGATAAGAACCGAGTGTCCCGATCGGACACGATGCTCACCGGTACTCCATGCAATCTTACAATCTCCTGCATGTACCGCTCCGCCAAAGTTTCTGTTGATTGACCAACCAGAAAAGGAATGAAATGAGTTGCCTTGGTCAAACGATCAACAATCACCCATACTGCATTGTTGCCTTTTGGACTCCGCGGTAGAGCTGTCACGAAATCCATGGTTATATGTTCCCACTTCCATTGAGGAATCGGAAGTGGTTGCAGTAAACCAGCAACCCTTTGATGTTCAGCCTTAACTTGCTGACACACCAAGCACTTTGCCATAAAGCAAGCGATCTCATGTTTCATACCTTCCCACCAGAAATGCTGTCGTAAGTCTCGGTACATCTTCGTGCCTCCTGGATGTACGGAATAAGATGAACTGTGTGCCTCCTTCATAAGCTCTTCGCGAACATCTCCCTTTGGCACACACAAACGGCTACCATACCTCAACGAACCATCTTCGTGGATCAATAAATCTTTTCGTAGTCCGGCTTCAACCTGTTCTCGAAACTTTTGCAATCTAGGATCCTGCGATTGCGCTGCTTTAATATTCTCGATCAACGATGAATGTACTTGCAGCTGCATCAACTATCCCGAAGAACACGGTAGTACAACCTCCAAATCAAATCTTTAAAAGTCTTCCACGAGTTCCTTCTGCGTAGTCAACATCTGAATGGCTGGTAACCGACTGAGCGCATCCGGTACAACATTAACCTTCCTCGGATGGTACTTGAGATCAAGATCGTAGTCAGCCATCAGCTCTAACCATCTACACTGCCTCATATTAAGCTCCTTCTGCGTGAACACATACTTCAAGCTCTTATGATCCGTGAAAACTTCGACCCTTTCGCCCAAAAGGTAATGTCTCCAAATCTTCAAAGCGAAAATCACAGCCGCAAGCTCCAAGTCGTGAGTTGGATAATTCTTCTCATGGGTCATCAACTGTCTTGATGCGTACGCTACAACCTTCCCAAGCTGCATCAAAACACATCCCAATCCCTTTCCAGATGCGTCGCTGTGAATCACCAATCCTCCGGAATTGTCTGGCACGGTCAGAATAGGAGCGGTTATCAATCTCTGCTTCAACGTCTCAAAAGCTGACGCACATCTATCCGTCCACACAAAAGGTACCTCCTTGCGTGTAAGCTTGGTTAACGGCTCCGCCAGACGAGTAAAGTTCTCCACAAATCTTCTGTAATACCCAGCGAGTCCAAGAAAACTTCTTATCTCAGCAAAATTCTTTGGAATCGGCCAATCTCGAACTGCTGCAATCCTTTCTGGATCGATGGCGATTCCATCGCCAGACACAACATGCCCCAAAAACTTTACTTCTTCCAGCCAAAACTCGCACTTGCTCATCTTCGCAAACAACTTCTCTTGTCTCAACGTCTGCAGTGCGATCTTCAGATGCTCAGCATGCTCTTCAGAACGTTTCGAGTAAACCAGAATATCGTAAATGAACACCACAATAAACTGGTCCAAGAATGGTGAAAACATTCGGTTCATCAAGTCTATGAATATCGCCGGTGCATTCGCTACTCCGAAGGGCATCACTAAGTACTCGTAATGTCCATACCGAGTTCGGAACGCCGTCTTGCAAATATCTTCTGCTTTCACTCGGACCTGATGATATCCGGATCGCAAATCCAGCTTCGAGAATACCCTCGCGCCACTAAGCTGCTCAAATAGTTCGCCAATGCGAGGGATCGGGTACTTGTTTTTTATAGTCACCCGGTTTAATTCTCGATAGTCGATGCACATCCTTCTTGTGCCATCCTTCTTCTTAACTAGAAGAACTGGAGCTCCCCAGGGTGAGTTACTGCTTCGAATCCAACCCTTCTCGAGCAGTTCAGCAACCTGTTTCTTGACTTCTTCCAACTCCACTGGTGCCATTGGATAATACGCTTTAGATACTGGCGCTGCACCAAGAATAAGATCAATTGCGAACTCTACATCTCGCTTTGGCGGTAAACCCGATATATCTTCAAACACGTCCATAAAATCGTGAACAACAGCTGGCTCTTCACTTTCATCAACCTCTATTGATGCAAGAACACTATTTGTCGGCCTAGCCCTAAACTCGACTGGCCCGACAGAGCTGCTTCCTCCAGTGAAGGTAAACCCGGGATGTCCGGGAATCTGGAAAATTACTTTCTTTACTTTACAATCAATGTGAGCGTGTAAAGTGCCAAGAAAATCCATTCCTAAGACAACCTCGTAGCTGCCCATATCAATAACCAAGAAATCTGCAAAAAGCTACCGTCCGCAAACAATAACTGTACAATCTTTACACTCTCTACTAGATATGATTTTCCCATTTCCAGTGTGTATGTCCCAGAAACTAGACAGGGTCGTGCACGTAATCGAGTGTGTAGCTATAAACTTGGATGACATAAAACAATGGGATTCACCAGAATCAAATAACGCTAATGCGGGAAAACCATGAACGAGTAGAATACCTGAAACAACTTCTCCTGACGCCTTAGCTTCCTCAGCCGTCAAGGTAAAAGCTCGAGCCTGATTAGGTCCTTGAGTCAGCTGCTTCTGTCCCTGAAATGGTCTCTGCGGAGGCTTCTGAATATCATCCCTCGTACGAATCTTCGACGGACAAGCGCTGACAGTGTGATCTGCCGCTCCATAAACTAAACAGAGTCCTTGCCTCCTTCGACACTCCTTTTGCACGTGTCCAGGTAAATGGCAGTAGTCACAAATCAGGCTCCTTCTTCGATCAACGACAACAGGCTTCTTCATCGGTGTTACGCCACGACGGTCCACTGGAATACCTCTGCGTCCATGAGCTCGGTTTGGTACAAATGCCGGCTTCCTCACTGCAACTGTTGTCTGCTGTAAACTCCCATTCTTCCTAGATAGGCTCTGCTGTTCTCGGGCTGCCGTAAGAACCCGTGAAAAAGTGATCAAACCCAGGGAGACAATCTGCCTCTGGATGTCCACATCCAAGCTGCGCATGAACCTCCTTGCCCTGTCTGCATCGTTGGCAACTAAAGGTCCAGCGAATCTACTGAGTCATGTCCACTCTGCTGCATGTACATCTACGGGTGCACCATTCTGCTTCAGACCGATGAACTTCTCTTCCATTTCCTCCCGTGCAGTCCGCGGGAAGAACTTCTCCAGGAAACTCTTCGAAAAATCCACCCACTTGATCGGCTTGGGAAAGCGGGTCTCCTCCACAAGCCACCATTCACGGGCGTAGTCCACTAACTGAATACGCAACACATCCACCCTTTTATCTTCCGGGATCTGCGCCGCAATAAGTAAGTTCTCCGTGTCAACTAGCCACTGCTCTGCTGGCAATGGCTCCTCCAAACCGGTAAAGACAGACGGACCCAAACGCCTGAAATCTGCTACAGTCCCAACACGATCAACTGGCTTAGCTCCAACACTGTTCATGGACTGCTGAACGGTCTGCAAACCTTCCTGAAACGATTCAGCTTGCTGCTGGATCAACTCGGTCTGCCTCTTTTGATTCTCCAGCATTCCCCGTATCACTCCAAGCATGGCGGCTTCGTCAACACGCCTTTGATACGTCTTCAGATTCTTGCCTGCCATACCCCTAAAATCAAAACACCCAAGATTAGCATGATAACAAATTTACAATATAGATCAAGGCTAGAACTTCAAGTTACTTAAATAGAGTACCGCATTGTAACTATGCCGCGGTATCATAGCTATAATTACATAACTCCACCCAAGTCGTCTAAGTCCTATAGATAACAAGGAATCAGGTTTTCAAGTCGATATGCAAAGGAAGTTTGCACATCGTAAAAGATATAATCAGGAAGAACTTGATTCAAGAATGGTAAAACGGCAAGGTGGCAGGACATGTTTCCTAAACACGGGTATTCTGATTCGTGTATTGGGTACAATACCCAACTACAAAAAAAGAATCAACCCGACTAACCTATGGCTCTGATACCAAAAGAACCATGTCACGCCCTACTTCCCAGAGTACGCTAAATTGGGCACGTGACATAGCCAACCATGCTACCTGTGGATAGGAAGTATCCATCCACAGTCACATTACGGCTGTAGAGATATCAAGAACAAATATAACTATCTAAAACATGTCCATAAGCTAAGATAACATGAGTCAAGAATAATAAAAGTGCGGAAGCAAAAGATCCAATACAAAATAACTGGAATGTATGTCCCATAATATAGGCTCACATCAGGAATAAAATGCAGGAAATAAAGAACTAACTACTGTTGACACTTCACAGCTCAGCCTGCTGGCTGAAGTACTCCTGCTCGGACTGCAGCAAAGGCATGGAATCTGGGCCATGCAAAACTCAGACGTCAGCGCGTCATGTCATCAAGTGATAAAATATAAACAGGGTGACAGGAAATGCAAATGTAAACATGAACGAAAAGCAGGTGTAACAGTAATATAAATCAGGGCAGTACAGAGTAGTATGCAGTGAGTAAACTAAACTGTTCTATTAGGTTTTCTATTCTAAAGTCTTTGAAATCAAATTGATGAATCATCGATGTAACTCAATAGTATCCCGTGCATGCCCGGGACCACGGTCTACAAACTCTCGGGATGAAACCGAGACGTGCCGCTAGGCAGTAAAAAGTAGCAGGTACAGACGAGTGATGTCAGCATCATCACTCCGGGGCTGGCCTAGCCCATAAGACTGATCAGAACATGTATCGAACTGTTGAGTTACAAGTCAGGTTTCACCATTGATTTCCCCATACCCCCAAGTTATGTATGTCAAGTCAGGTATTCAGTAATCAAGACCTAATGCCAACACAGGATCAGGTAAAAGCAGGTTTGTCTGGATAGACAATAGGAACGGTCCGTGAGGACTACATGTCAGGTTTGTTGGCATTAGACTCAAGATCAAGTAACGGGTCAAGCCATGGTACATCAGGTCAAGTCGAGTAGTGTACGGTACCATGTCGGGTCAATCAATATGTGTGTAGCAAGTCAGGCTAGGGTGTAAAAGATAACATGTGGGTACTCATAAACAGCTAGCATAATCATGGTTATAAATACTCAAGCATGGGTACTATCGCAACAATAAACTGGCACATGTAATATGATATGCAAATAGTTACCGATTTGATTACTTGGATGCACGGTTAGCAGTTTGGGTTTAAGAGATAGTTCTATCATTTCATGCATACAGTATGACCTTTATGGATGTTAAATTCATGTTAAAGTGTACTAAATAATCTAAAGATATATTTGAATATACATCAGGTGAGTTGTATGCACACGGTCGTCCGACAGGATATAAAATATGAAAGGGTACTGTGGGTCATGCAAATAAGTGTCACAAGATTTAAATATGAATGCGGGTACTATGTATAACAGAACTAACATCAAACGGGTATATTTCGAGCCATGATTCTAAAATGATATAATGGGACGTCGACTTGTTAAATAGAATTCTGGTATTAAAATGGAACTACAGATCTAAAGTGCACTCTAACAGGTACATAGTAATTTAAATGGCATAAGTAGTAGTTTAAATGGCATGTAGCAAGATTAACTTGCCTCGACGGGTCGCGAAACGGAAAATGGAACGTTACGCGTCGGCGGGGAACTATCGCGATGTGCGCACGGTTCACGGAATGAACCCAAACGACGAACGGCGGAGTCACACGGGTCAGGGGTCCTCGCTGGAACGTCGGGGATCATCGCCGGCACGGTCGGATTCCGGCAAACCAAGAAAAGCAGTGAGTATGAACAAAGGGAAACTGCATGGAAGAGAAGCAAGAAAAGGAATGAAACGAATAGAGGGGATTGATGAGAGAACGAACTCACTGGATTGCAGGGGAAACAGCGTCGTCGGTGCGTCGTCGACGGAGCTCCGACGATGTACAGAAGCACCTTTCACAGAACAGAAAAGAAATTAATATTAAGAAGAAGAAAAGAAAAAAGAGGAGAGGGGTGAGAGAGGAAGGTTGCTCACAGGGATTGGGAGACAGCTGTGATTGTAAGGCGGCAGTCGTCGGCAAGGACCTCCGGCCGAACGACGGCAAGGCAACGCGTTCAAGGTTTCAGGGAAGGTCTCGGGTGCTCAGGTGCTATGGTTTGGTGTAGGTTAGGGTTTAGATGTAAGGTTTTGGCATTGTAGGGAGAGCAGAGGAGAAGGAGGAGGTTGCAATGGCGAGGGTGGTCGGCGGCGATGGGATGAGACGGTGCTGGGTTCACGGCTGCAATGGGTTCGCTGGAGGGTGAGTGCACAGGGAACGAGACCTAAAAAGGAAGAAGGAGAAAGAGAAGATGAGAACGAGGAGAAGAGGAGGTGCTTGGTTAGGGTTACACGAGTCGATGGGTTTTGGTTTAAAAGGAGAGAAGCGCTGCGGGGGTTTTAAACGAGAGAGAAAGGGAGAAACGTGAAGGGAGGTGACGGGATCTCCTCGCGGTGACGGGACTCGAGGAGGGAATAGTGATCGCGAGAGGAGAAAGAGTGGGTGCGAGAGGAGAGAGAAAGTGAAGGGAGGGAGGGAGAGAATGCGCTCGAGGAGAGAGAGAAAGAGAAGGAGAAAGTAAGAGGGGGAGACGTGGGCCCAGGGAAAATGAAACAAAGGTTTTTGATTGGTGGAAAAGAAAGATAGAAAAAGAAACGAGCTCGGTGGGGGCCAGGTGCACACAAGGAGGGCTTTGATTGGGTAACTAAAATAGGAATTGGTTAGGAAAATTTTTAGAAAAGATTTGCTAATATTTTAACGAATGAGTTTCACTGGCTGGG
Source organism: Agapanthus africanus (assembly GCA_030015575.1). Taxonomy (NCBI): domain Eukaryota; kingdom Viridiplantae; phylum Streptophyta; class Magnoliopsida; order Asparagales; family Amaryllidaceae; genus Agapanthus; species Agapanthus africanus. The sequence continues at coordinate 295,712,185 of CM057351.1, forward strand.
GAAGGAAAATGAAGAGTTTTGATTGGCTGTAGGAAAAATAATTGGTTCAGGAAAAAATTTGGGAAAGATTTTATTTTGTTTTCTCTCGTTTGGGTTAATAAATTGATAGGCTGAAAATTTACTTTGGCTGATAAAAGATTTAGAAAAATAGGATTTGGCGTAAAAGCAAAATATTTCAGAATTGCGCCCGGGTCGGGTCCAAAATTTGAATTTGAAAAACGAGAATTATTGACGTGTTCCAAAAATTAAAATGAAGTATTCTATAATTAAAAAAGCATACCCCCAAGAACGGACGCACGTGCGTGTAGCCGTCCAAACACGTCTGTTTCACTGAACGGGACGAGAACACGATGCAAGGACGCTACCCCAGGGTTAGGGGTGTCGAGCAGGCCATGACAAGTATTTTTAATTTAATTTTAGATGACTTAAATTGTTATATGCAGAATTTGAATTTTTGGGGTAAATTTATAACTAGCAACAAACAAAATCAGGATAATGAATTGAATACCACACACCACACATATGGAAACAGAAACTTGTAGAACTGGACTCGGTTGTTACAACAACTCTTTCTTTTTCCTTCATAACTTTCTTTTAAAAAAATAGCCTTCATCTTTACCAAAAGTTTAAGCCTCCTTCTTCTTCCCCTTTTCCCTCTCTTTTAGCAAGAAATCTCTCATTTAAATCCATTAGAAAATCACAAAGAGAGTAGAAGAGAAGACTACATTATCTAGAACCTCCAAATTAGCAACTTGGAGTTTCTAGTTTGATCTCTACTTAGAGATTGGTGAGCCAAAACTTAGAGGAGCTCAAGGTGGATCATCTTGGACCTCGTTTAGAACAAGAAGACTTCAAGGACCTCTAGGAGCTCAAGTAGTTCAAGTTCAACCTCTACATCCTTCAAGATTAGCTTAAGGATGTAAGTATAACCTAAATCTAGTTTCTAGCTTCAAGTTTCGATTTTTAGTTCATATTACCTCTTTATTGGTAGTTTTGCTCACTTGATTTTTGAAAATCATGCATGCTTAGCCTCAAATATTATTTCAAGTGGGAAATCCTAGACTAACAAAAGTACCCTCCAAACCTCTTCTATTGGAAAACCAATCTACCAACGAGGAGAAAACTCACTCATATATCCTCACGATCCATGAGGAGAATGATGCCAAACAAAAAGGGTACGTCCATAAGAAAAATGGGTACGGATGAAAGCCCAAAAAGACTCCGTGAGTAAAAACAGCAGGAATACCGCGAGCTTATGAAATCCCGAAAGAGCGCAAACTCGTGAAGAGAAAGAAAAATATACTTGGGAGATCCTCTCAACTTGCAAGGAGAAAACACCTTCGTGAGATCTTTATGACACACAAAGGAGAAATACACTTAGGAATCCTCACGATTCCTAAGGAGAAAATACACTTACGAGATCCTCTCGACTTGTAAGGAGAAAATAATTTTATGATACCCTCACGGCTCATAAAATCAAAAATCATAAGTTATAGAGATCTAAACCCGTTTCTTAAGTCATCACCCTCTAAAATTGCCCTACAAGCAGTTTGATTCCGACTCTTGTATACAATTCATGGGCGCAAACAAATGAAAATGAACGATATGCTCCATCAAACACTACCAAGCAGAAGAGCTTTCCAATAACAGTTCAAGTCTTGATAGCAATATATATGCGGCCTAAAGACCAATTCAACGCCCCATCGTATTCCAGCAGAGTACAGACGTGGCATCAACAAGGACCAAAGGTTCAAAAAAAGCAGTGTGATGGCATCAACCTAGCAGTAAGTCTCGATGGCAATACGTACAGCCTAGAGATTATCTTGACGTTCCTTCTTATTCCAGCAGAGTACAGACGCGACGTCAACAAGGATCAATTGGTCAAAATAAAGCGGAGTGATGGTATATCCGTAACTTCAGGTCTCGATGATAGTATATACATGCATAAAGACTGTTGGATGCCATCTCACCTCCGTAGGGTGTAGTCATGACTTCTCTAGGACTCAAACAATCTGAGCTCAAGGTAAACCGCCATGGTGACACCTAACGTTGAATCTCCGATGGCCATCGATACACTCACCTAAGAAGTTACTTGAGGCGTTGTATCCCCGTCGGGATTAGAGATACGATAAGTGCGTAGTTGCTCCAACAGCGACCCGAGGGGACACAAACCAAGAAGAAATAAGCTAGCGCAATGGTGCGATGGACTACACCCAGTATTGCAAACCTGACGGCCATTTATACTAACGGGAGTATGTTAACGTCAGTCTGAGTTTATCCATACTTAAAAAAGAGGATAGACTGAATGCTCTGGGACAAATAAATAAACTAAGCAAAAATATTTCAACACAATCAGAAAAAAGAAAAGTGCAACTTTCGGGCCTCAAGGTTGAGGACTACATCTTTTAAGAATCTTAATTTGAGTTAATGGTAGATGACAACGCTAGTGTCCGCTTGCTACTTTCTCAGATTAAGGTTCTATAAGTGATGTACAATACGCCAGCCATAAAGCTGTCCTGTACTTTATACTACTCTACACTATTTAACCCATGTATATAGCTACGTGGGCAAACTAGTGGGGAAAATTTGTTCTCGCCTAAAATTTGGGCATCCATACCAAAAACCAAGTACAATGCAGAAGCGAAAGAGTACAAAAGAGTCCAAAGCGTCAAGCGGCCTCAATACGCTCAAGAGAATGAAAAACAGTTTTATCCATACTATAAATTTCCAGAATCCCAAATAAAAATTAGATATATTCTGATGGCATCGAAAGCATTTCGAAAATTGGTCCGATTTGACATATTACGAGTCTCATAACTCCTTCGGAATCAAAAGTTATGAGCAAACATACACTGCACGTATAGTTTGAGCAATGCTCTATAACATGAAGGGATGCAATTTTAGTCCAACATCGGCACAGAGAGAGAGAGAGAGAGAGAGAGAGAGAGAGAGCGAGAGAGCTCTTCTACCACTCCCCTTACAAATAAGTGGGGATACTTCCTAAAAAGGGGGATTCATCCTCAAAGAAGATTCGTCTTCACAGAAGCTTCATGGACAAAAGTCCAAGGCATATGTGTCCCCCATAGTGCGCATATGCGTAAGTGCGAATGGCGCCATGCGCTCCATGTGTAGAGCACATGCATTTGCGTCATGCGCGCCACATGTGTCGCATATGTACCTATGCTAAGCGCAACAAGTGCGATGCACATGTTCAAGCGCAAATAAGCCTTTTTGGCAATTCAGAGCTACTGCTCCAACATGCTCTCTCCCTTATGAACAGGGCATGGTTTTAGGGTACATCCCATTACACCTTTAATATACGGCATTGTAATCAATTAGCATCTTCGGAGAGATGGTGGGTCTCGATGACCAACGCTTCCTCTATAAAAAGAGAGAATCGGCCAAAGCATCATCGACATCGAGATATTAAGAGAGAAAATTTTCAAGAGAGGACAGCCTCTAAATAGAAGCTTAAAAAGATTGAAGCTTCCGCTTCATTGCAAGCCATTGCTCTCCTGAAAGCCATTGCTTTCCACATGATGCGTACACCCTAAAAGACGTGCAAGTGCTAAATGCACTCTCTGCAAGAAATGCGCATGCACATCTCGTATAATTCATGTAATGGCATAAGCGCTAAAGCCCAAGGGCAGTGCCAAATGCGTACCATGTGCAACACACGTGCACAATCGTCAGGCACTAGTGCCAACCTTGGTCCCGTTGAGACCCATGCGCACCAATATGCAAGGCCAGAAAACCAAGCTCTATGCACAATACAAGTGCACAAGCGCACATGTTCCTAAAGCGCAAGTGCGCATGATGCTTAGCAAATGCTTGAGACTTAGCAAAATATCTAAGTTCGGAAGCTTATACTTCATATGTGATCAAATGATCAATCGAGAACATATTCTCAAAATATGACCAAATCATGTAAATTGACCTTAGTTCTCATATGAGATTAACATTTCCTTGGATAAAGCTTAATCTTGTATATGAACTGATGCACCTCACGATGTGAGAATGGAACCAAGTTCACCCTCATTGGCAAACCAAGATACCAATATGGGCATTATCAAGAAATGCTTGATCAAACGTGAGTTAGATAACCAAGACACCAACCTACAAAGATCAAAAATGCTTATGAACCTCATAAGGTGTGTAACGACTCTAAAATTACTGTACAGAACTTTCTTGTTATTGTACAGAAAAACGTATTACAGTCTGTGTAACAGTTAAAAGTCAAATTTGTTTAATAAAAGCAAGAAGCAACTTGTAGCTCATTGATAAAGCCTTTACACTGCTGTAACGCAGCCTGTGTGTTCGATTCTCATTATAGGGTTTGTTTCGTCACCCCATTGAGATGGGAAATACGCATCGCTTATGAGGTGCATTATAGATTCCCCCTGTTCAGGATAGGCCAGGGTTTATTGATTGCGGGGAAAGTGTTGTGGAGTGTGTATATATAAAAAAAAGGTGAATAGCATCTAAAAGACGCACGGGCGCCAGCGCCTCACGTGCCCAGCACACGGATGCTGGGCGCCAGTGCCTTACATGCCCAGCACACGGGAGCTAGGCGTGCTTGGCACGCGGGCACAGGACGTCAGCGCCTCACGTGCTTGGCGTTGGGTGACAGTGGGAAAAAAGGGGCTTAGCCCCTATACATGGAGCTGTACTCCCAATTGACTTTTGGATTTAAACTCTTAAAAAAAGGACAAAGGGGCTTAGCCCCTGCACTGGGTGTTTTACTTCCAATTGACTTTTGGAGTTAAACTCTTAAAAAGAAAAGACTTTTTTTCCCGGAGTTAAACTCCCAAGAGATTTTTGAAGATGATGAAAAGGGTCCCCTTTGTTCTCCCTTGAGCCCTAAATCTTCTTTTGAGTCTGGGATCTTCCTAAAGTGAGGTTTTTTTTATAGGAGATGTGTCTCCTTCTTCCTCCTCTGTGTTGGCTAGATCTTGGAGAAAAAAGGAGATGGGATTTAAAAATCTCCTCTTTTAAAGATCCGATGGAAGATCTAACTCCCCTTTGTTGGTTTCAAGGTGAAAAACTATTCCTTTTTAGAAAAGAAGAGTGAAACTCTTGGTTTAATTTAAGAAAAAGGAAGAAGGGTTATAAGCTTAAGGAAGGAGAAGGAGGCACAGAGCTCTAGACTTTTTTAAGAGAATGAAAAAGTTGTTTATTTAGATTTTCCATCATGTTTGCCTTTATAGGCTACACACTTTACATATAGCCCCTTGAGCTTTGCCAAATGGCATTTGTGCCACCCCATGACTTATGTGCTTATCTCTTTTTGCACATAAGCCATGGGGTTTACAAAATTTTGGCTTTTTGCCCATTTTATATACATTTATTTCTATATAAAAAGAGAATTATATTAAACCAATTTATGGATTCATACTTTTTGTTATGGGGCCGGTCCCTTCCATGCTCGGTCTTGACCTGGACTTGGGCCCATTTGGTTTGGGGTTAACTTTGATTTTGACTTGGTCAACCGGGGCATAATTTTTGACCCCAACAAAGTGCCCCCCATCAATAAGTGCAAACCTCTTGTGTGGGTTGTGTGCATGAAATTGATGGATCTTGTTCTATATGGAACTTGATTTGGTTGGGTTCCCTTTTGACGACTTGGAGGGTCGATGCTGCCATTTTAGCAACTTGGATGGTCGATACTGCCATTTTAGCAACGTGGATGATCGGTGCTGCCATTTTAGTGACATGGACGGTCGGTGCTGCCATTTTTGCGATCTAGACGGTCGATACTGCCCTTTTTCCAACGTGGACGGTCAGTGCTGCCCTTTCCGTGACTTGGACGGTCAGTGCTGCCTTTTTTGCAACTTGGACGTTCATTGCTGCCATTTTTGTGACTTAGACGGTCGTTGCTGCCATTTTTGCTACTTGGACGGTCGATGTTGCACTTTTTATGACTTGTATGGTCGATGCTGCCATTTTTGCGTCTTGTACTGTCGTTGCTGCCATTTTTGCGACTTAGACGGTCGGTGCTGCCCTTTTTGCGACTTGGACGGTCGATGCTTCCATTTTAGCGACATGGACGGTCGGTGACTTGCTCCGCTTCTTGCGGTGTTGGGATTGAAGTTGACTTGCTCCGCTTTCTGCGGTGTCAGGGTTGATTTGTTTGATTTGATTTATTTTGGGAGTTCCCTACCTGTCCAGCAGGACTTTTGAGCTTGGAAGCGCTACCGGGTGCGACATTAATTTGATGTGTTTGATTTCTACCTTGTTTGGCGGGACTTTTGAATTAAAGAGGAACTTGGAATTTGGATTTTGTTTGGCATCAGCATTGCTGCACTGGAATAATACCAGGAGCAACTCATCATTTGTCTTTGGGAAGACTTGGGAATTAGGTTTTTTGGTTCGGCATCAGCACCACTAACAATGAAGCAATGCCAGGAGCGACTCATCATTTGCCCTAAGAAGACTTGGGATTTGGGTTTTGGGTCGGCATCAGCACAGCTAACACTGAAGCATAGTGCCAGGAGCGACTCATTATTTGCTGTGCCCGTTAAGGAACGATGGCTTAGAAGACATGTTTAGATCCTTATCACCGAAGGCTTTTCAATTTTATGAGCCGTAAGGGTCTCATAAAAGCATTTTTCCATATGAGTCAAGAGGATTTTGCAGGTGTATTCTCCCTAGGAATCGTGGGGATTCCTAAGTGTGTTGCTCCTTTGTGAGTCGTAAGGATCTCATGAGGGGATTTTCTCCTCACAAGGTCGAGAGGACTTTGCGAGTGTATTTCATCTTTTTTCATGAGTTTGCGGCCTTTCGGGTTTTCACAAACTCGCTGGCAGTCCTGCTGTTTTTACTTATGGAGCCCTTTCGGGTTTTCATCTGTGCTAGTTTTGCTTGTGGACAAATCCTTTTTTTCGTCGGTGGGACTTTAAATGTTGTATCGCCGCTAGGACTTGAGAGAGATAGGGGTCATTTGCGCCTGTGGATTGTATACGGTTTTACAGGATGTATGATCCAGACCGTAGGGCCGGTATGCTCAATTCGCCTGCGACTTGGAGCATTCACGCGTAGTATTTCTTAAGATATCGTCCATTGATGGGTGGCATGGGCCTTTCTTCCTCAGCATTTATCAGTTGGTAGGATCCTCCATCAAACACTTTCTCGATAACGTATGGTCCTTCCCAGTTTGGCTCGAATTTTCCCTTGACATGTCAATTGGGGATGATCGGTCTTTTGATGACCAACACCAATTCGCTTTTCTTAAAAGCGCAGAGATGGGTCACCTTATCATAGGCCCTTGACATTTGGGCTCGGTATAGCTCCTGATTTTGCTGCACTGCGAGCCTCTTTTTCTCGAGCGCATCGAGCTGTTCGAGGAGAAGGAGGACATTTTCCCCCTCTGTCAAACCATGCTGGACAGCCATTCTGAGGCTTGGAACTTCGAATTCAAGTGGGAGGATTGCTTCCACTCCAAAGAGTAGTGAGTATGGAGTGGACTGAGTTGGAGTACGATGCGTGGTACGATACGCCCACAACGACTCATGGAGCTTAAGATTCCTGTCTCTCTTGTTGGCTGAGGCATTTTTCCTCAGGAGCTTGCGTAGAATTTTATTGAAGGCTTCGGCTAGCCCATTAGCTCTTGGATTATAGATGGAGGAATATCTCTAGTGTATCTTGTGCCGAGTAGTGAACCTTGAGATTTTGAAGCTCTTGAAAGAAGGCCTATTGTCAGATATGATTCTTCTCGGTGTACCGAAGTGGTATAGAATATTATGCCGGAAGAACGACAGAATATCTTCTGTCTTGACTTCTTTTAGCGGGACAGAATCAGCCCATCTGGAGAAGTAGTCAGCTGCGGCCAATATGAACCGGTAGCTTTTGGATGACGGAGGATCAATTGGACCAACTATGTCGGTGCCCCAAACTTCGAAGGGCCATGACGCCACCGTAGGATGCAGTGGATTGGGATACTTATGAATGAAGTAACCATGAATTTGGTAGAGATGACACCTCTTCGCATGCTTTTCGCAATCCCTTATCATGGTAGGCCAGTAATACCCAAACCGTTTGATTTGAAGCTGCATTTTAGGGCCGGATTTGTGAGCTCCGCAGACGCCTGAAGTGAACTTCTTTCATGACTTTTTGGGTTTCGGCTGAGGATAGACATCTGAGCCAGATTTGGTCATATAATCTGTGGTATAGCGTATTGTTTACAAACACGTATCGAAGAGCTCTTTTCTTCAGCTGAATCCTTATAGATTTTCCTTCGGGCGGTTTGTCGTATCGGAGGTACTCTATGAAGGGTTCTCTCCAATCGGGATCATCTTGGATAATCAGAGCTTCTTCGACAGGATTGTTCTCTTGTTATATACTTCCTTCTTCATGCAAAGAGACAGGAGGTAGAATTTTCCGGCTTCTGACTGTTATTAGAATTTCATCCATATCGGGATCTACCAGCTCCTTAGCTAAGCGAGCGAGTACGTCAGCTTTTCCATTCAACGCCCTAAGAATTCTCATCAGTTCAACGTGGGTGAACTATTTCATAAGCTCTACTACCCGGTTTCTGTATCAAGCTAACTCGGGTTTGTATATCTTATAGTCGGCGCTTACTTGGTTGACGACAAGCTGGGAATCACCGTAGACTCGTAGCCGAAGGATTTCCATTTCTATAGTGAGCTCCAGACCTGCTATCAGAGCCTCGTATTCAGCCTCGTTGTTTGTACGAGGCTTGGTGAGAGAAAAAGAACGTCGTAGGGTTCCCATCGATAGCGTGATGAACACCAATCTTATCCCTGTTTTTATCTGTGGGACGCTTGATTTGCTGGAGGTCCTAATTGATGAGGCTCCTGATTGATTCTTTTTCCGTTGTGTCGGTATTTAGAAAATTGTATGAAATCACAACCAAAAATATTTGACCGCAATCAATAACGGTGTCGGATTGTAGCGCGTTAGTAAGTGCGGATCGTCCATAAGGATTGTGTGATTCGTTCGTATTTTGTTTTGTTTGAATTGAAAATTTAAAAGTAAAGCAAAAACGATTCAAGATTTATATCGATGAATTTCAAGAATCAACTATTCTAATCAAGAATCAAGTATTGATAAAATTCCAATCGATTTAAGTTTCAAGATTTGAAGTAAAACTCGTAGGAATCGATTAGATCGTAGATGTGAAAAAGTCTAGAGATTACCGTTTCTTATCCATTAAGAAGTTGATGCTAAATCGATGTCGATTCATCGAGGATCAAGGATCTTGTGAAGAATTAGGGTTCCTCATCCTATCCTTTGTCCTTTTGATGAATCACATTCACTAGATAGCTTCTAGAAAATTGAATGATCGATCGTTGATCTTTAGATCGTGCGAAAAGAATCAAGAACGCATTTCGCATCGATCTAGATCATCGATCATCCAATTTTCAAGAATTTACAATTGTTATAGGACTTAAGAAAACGTTTAAAGATTCATCAACATCATCATTCTACAATCGTTTCGACTCCTCCACGAGCGGAGTTTTATTCAAGCATCATCACAAAGAATACATTCAAGAATTGAAGATGAATCATAATGCTCGAATTGAAATATAAGCAAGTTTAAAGAATCTTCACCATTATTTATTCCACAAATTGTTACACATTGCTCAAGACTACAAGAATTTGAGAAGGAACAAAATTGTTGAATCTAGCGTTGCATCGGCTCCTTGAGTCGTGGATCGGCTTGGATCTCGTGCTCCGTTGAAGTCCGGCTTCGCTTCTAAAGGATCGTTGAAGACTTGCTTTGCTTGCACTCAAAGGATCTTGAATTTGAGGTTTCTTGATTGGATTAGGGTTAGGGTTTGGAGTGGCTAGAGTTTGGGTTGAAGAAGTGATAGAACAACACTCAACAACAAATGAATTGAGGAACAAACTATTGAACAACCTTTTCAAGAGAGGCCTAGGGTCCTTTTTATAGGTTTCCAAAACCCTAGCTCTAGGAATTCAAATTTGAATTTTCCCTCCAAAAGTTTGTTATAGGGAGAGGCTTCTAGAAGTAGTTAGTTAGGGTTTAGCTTCTAGCTTAAGCTAGGAGGTTAGGGAGAAGGTTCTAGGCTTTTAATGGAGTTAGGGTGAAGATTGCTTTGGAAGCTAGGAATGTTTAGTTTAGAACCGAAGGTTTGCTGAATCTGGAAGAAGCTTCGAGATCCATCTGGAAAATGTAGTGGCTTTCTGAAGTGTGGGCACTGAGAGAAGAGGGCTGAGCTCAAGCAGGGAAGCTGACGTGGCAAAGCCGCCGCGGAACCGCGGCGCAAGGTGGCTCCGGCCGCGGTTCCGCGGCCACTTGGCTGAGATAGGGCTTGAAACTTCATGTAGTGCTTTATTCTGTCTTCAGGTGTACTCTCTGATATGTTGAATCTCTGAATGACTTTTAGATCATTGCCAGATTCCAAATCCTTGAGTTGGCGTCTTTTTAACAGTCTTTGTTTTGTAAATTTGACCATTCTTCTGTAATTTCCTGCACAGACTTCGAAACACAAGTTGCACTAAACAAGAATGATCCAATGCCATGAAATACAGTCAATTTCCCTTAGAGTGCCGGTTTTAAAGTCAAACACATGCTATCTGATATTTAACGATTGTTTTGCTAATATGTGCTATATGAATGCCGAACACTTCTAGATGAGTGCAAATGATAGGGAAACTGCCGGTTTAAAGATGCAGTATTTTCGACTGATCAAATTCCCCCAAACTTATTTTCGATCGTCTCGAGCGAACTATTTTATTAAAAAGAGAAGGAGAAAATAAAGAAAGAGAAAAACCAACTAGCACACTTTCGTAGGCAACACGATTGCACTGAGCACGTGCAACAAGCCTTTAAACCTCTAGGTGTCCCTAGTAGGAGGAGTGTTGTCTCCTGAGAGTTTTCAGCGGATTGCACCCACAAAATCCAATGAAAAAAGAAAGATCATGAATATTACATTTAAAGAAAAGAATTGTAAAAGAAATACTTTGAAAATTAGGGTTTCCAACTAAGCTAGCTTTTCGGTTGTCATGAGCCCTATCTTAATAGTCATGAAAAGATGTCGGAAATCACGTCCGCCCTCAATAAAACATCGTCTTATTCTTCATTCCTATCTTTCTTCCAAACATCGATCATATAACCCTGCGTGTGTATAAAGACATCCCTACACCCGGAGAATTCAATTCAAGCTATCATACTCTTGCCCATCAGCCTTAGTACTTTTTAATTAATGAATATTTAGATGAGATTGCTCGCACACTTTCATGCGACCGTTAATACTTCTTGAGGTACTAACCGACCGATTACTCATGTGCTTGCTTAATTGGTGTATTTTCCTCGTCTTGCACCACCTAAGGCTTAGCAGTGACTCCCAGACCAGTTGGCCTTAGGGCACTAGATGAAGAGGCACCCTCGCTATATTTTTTTATTACTGCCTTGGCGATAACAAAACCAGTGTCAATTTTTCTCACCACTTTATATTTTATTCATTTTTTTATTTTTTTATTTCCTTCATACATCGGCTTTAAGACAAGAGCATTTCAAGGTATGCTCTACTATCCCGAGCTTCAAGACGTGTAGCAGGGTATCAACGTTCAAAATGTTTGGCTTCCAGAATAGAAACTATTTTTCAGACTTATTTTTATCCTCAGATTAGTGACTTCCTTCATCTTACTAACCCTTGGGACAACGGCTCATAACTACTTATTACTAGTTCGTATAAGAAAACTTCTAATTTTCTAGGTTTTCTTAAATTTTTCTAATCTCATGGATGTAATTTTTCACTATCTAATCTTTTATTATCTTATTTATGTACAAAAACATGTTTAAATATTAAAATATTTTTATATTTTGGAAATTTTAAATTTTTTAGGGGTTTTGAAAATTTTTAAATTTTTATAGGTTTTAACGAAATGTTTTGTGCTTATGCAAATGATTTAAAAATAAGCACAAACCTCCCCCAAACTTGTTTTCAACAGTGTCCTCACTGTTGCCAACGCTATATCTACAAAAACCTGTAAGTCTGGGAGGAATTTATTAGTGGGGGCAAAATATATAAGTGAAGATCCTCCACCAAACTTATTCTTTTCACTCACCTCCATTCAAAAGATGATGCAATGATATACAGGACATGAAGGTGAGACGGTGGAATTTTAATCAAGGTAAAATGGCTCCTGTAAGAACAGGAGTTCCTCCATGGGGTCAGTGGAAAAATACGGCTTTAGTCTATGTCCATTCACTTTGAAAAATGTGCCGTTATTAACATTTTCTACTTTCACTGCCCCGTGCGGGAATACAGACCGCACAACAAAAGGTCCCTTCCACCGAGATCGAAGCTTACCCGCGTGAAGGTGTAGTCGTGAATCATAAAGAAGGACTTGTTGACCAGATGAAAATGTTTTCCTCAAAATATTTTTATCGTGAAAAACCTTAGCCCTATTCTTTACGATTGCAGCGTTATCATAAGCTTCATCACGGAGTTCGCTTAGCTCATTTAATTGCAGCTTCCGAAAGTTGCAGGATTGGTTTAGGTCAAAGTTAATTTCCTTAATAGCCCACAATGCTTTATGCTCAATCTCGACAGGTAAGTGACATGCCTTCTCAAACACTATCCTATATGGAGACATCCCTAGGTCGGTTTTAAATGCAGTTCGGAATGCCCAAAGAGCATCCGTCAGTTTGGTCGACCAATCTTTTCTATTCTTAGCAACAGTCTTCTCCAAGATTTGTTTGATCTGTCTATTTTACATCTCAGCCTGCCCGCTCGTTTGGGGATGATAGGGTGTAGAAAGTCTGTGGTTGATTGCGTATTTCCGCATCAAAGTCTCGAAAGACCTGTTGCAGAAATGTGTCCCATTATCGCTAATGATAGCACGTGGGTGTCCAAATCGCGAAAAGATATTTTCTTTTAAGAAATTAATGACAACCTTCTTGTCATTAGTGCGACATGGAATAGCTTCAACCCACTTTGAGACATAATCAACCGCCAGCAGTATGTACAAATTCCCAAAGGAGTTGGGAAAGGGACCCATAAAGTCAATGCCCCAAACATCGAAAATTTCAACCACTAGGATGGGTTGCTGAGCCATTTCATTTCTCCGGAAAATTCTACCCGTGTACTGACACTGTGTACAGGTTTTGCAATAGTCAAATGCGTCCTTGAACAAGGTCGGCCAATAAAATCTGCATTGCAAAACCTTCTCCGCCGTCTTTTTAGGACCGAAGTGACCCCCACAGGCCTGATCATGACAGAAAGATAGAATACTCTTGAACTCTTCTTTCGGGACACATCGGCGAATGATCTGATCAGGACAATACTTAAACAGATATGGATCATCCCAGTAAAAGTGTTTTACTTGGGATAGAAAACGGTATTTGTCCTGTTTTGACCAATCGCTGGATATAAGTCCCGTGACAAGATAGTTCACAATATCCCTGAACCAAGGTTCATTGGATACGCTCAAGAGTTGTTCGTCAGGAAACGAATCATTGATCGGCAGGGTCACAGTGGAAGAAGAGATGCGTGAAAGATGGTCGGCTACCACGTTTTCACATCCTTTCTTATCTTTGATAACAAGATCAAATTCTTGTAACAGAAGGATCCAACGTATTAGCCGACCTTTTGCATCTTTCTTTGCCAGAAGATGTTTTAAGGCGGAATGGTCAGTGTACACAACTATAGGTGAGCTAATCAAGTAAGGCCTGAATTTTTCTAATGTAAATACAACTGCCAAAAGTTCTTTTTCGGTAGTTGTATAGTTGATTTGAGCATCATTCAGGGTCTTACTCGCATAATAGATCACGTGTGGCATCTTTTCAATGTGTTGTCCTAAGACTGCACCTACTGCGAAATCGGATGCATCACACATCAGCTCAAAGGGGTAGTCGCAATTTGGAGACGATAGAACGGGGGCTGTAGTGAGGGAGTGTTTGAGTGAGTTGAAAGCTACCTCACAATCCGAGTCAAAGTGGAAGGTCATATCCTTGGCGAAGAGAAGAGTTAAAGGTCTAGCAATTTTGCTAAAATCCTTAATGAATCTCCTATAAAAGCCCGCATGGCCAAGGAATGATCGAATATCTTTGACGCTTTTGGGATGAGGAAGGTTTTGAATGACATCTATCTTAGCTCTGTCAACCTCAATGCCTTTCTGTGAAATAACATGTCCAAGTACAATTCCCTCTTGGACCATGAAATGGCATTTTTCCCAATTCAAAGTTAAGTTCTTCTCTTTGCATCGAGTAAGAACTGCGTCATGATTCGCAAGGCAATCAGAAAAAGAGTCTCCAAAAATCGAGAAATCGTCCATAAAGATCTCCAGAAAATTCTCGACCATGTCAGAGAATATCCCCATCATACACCGCTGAAAGGTAGCGGGAGCATTGCATAACCCAAAGGGCATGTGTCTATAAGCAAAGGTACCAAAAGGACAAGTAAAAGTGGTTTTATCTTGATCCTTTTTGGCGATGGGGACCTGATTATAACCAGAGTATCCGTCCATAAAGCAATAATAGTCTCGTCCAGCTAAGCATTCCAGCATTTGATCAATGAATGGTAGAGGAAAGTGGTCTTTCCTCGTGGCAGCATTGAGTTTTCTGTAATCAATACATACACGCCACCCAGTTTGGGCGCGTGTCTGAATCAACTCATTTTCCTCATTGGTAATAACAGTGATGCCGGATTTCTTAGGGACGACATGTATAGGACTCACCCATTGGCTATCGGAGATTGGGTATATAATACCATTATCTAGGCATTTGACAATCTCTTTCATCACCGCTTCCTTCATGACGGGATTCAACCGTCTCTGTGGTTCTCGGGTTGGTCTGGCATCATCCATCACATGTATATGATGTTCTACAATCAAGGGACCAATCCCTTTGATGTCCGCCATTGTCCAACCAAACGCCTCTCTACTAGATCGCAATACCGATAAAAGTGCACTCTCTTGCTCTGATACTAGAGAAGCGGATATGATAATCGGTAAAGACTCATTCTCACCTAAATAAGCATATTTAATATGAGAAGGTAAAATTTTGAGATCTAATGTTGGTGGAGCAATAATAGAAGGTGGGATCATTGAGTGATTTTTGGAGTCACAAAAAAGCTCATAGCCTGTGAAAGATACAGACTCGGGTGGTGATAGGTTAGGAGTGTCGGACTCAAGTATGGGAAATGTGTCCTCACTAAGATCAAGTGTAAGATCAAACCTCAGACGACCGGAGGCTACAAACCATAGGCAGTGATGTGGTAGTGTCGTCGAGATCTGTAAAGCAAAGTTCCTCAACTCCGCAACTTTCGGGAGCGATCTCGTGGACAAAGCACTCATCAAGAATATGAGCAGAGGGTTCTGATGGCTGACTTCCAACTTTGTAGATGTTTAGTTCAATGGTCATATTTCCAAATGATAAGTTCATTGAACCATTTCTACAGTTAATAACAGCATTGGAAGTGGCAAGGAAAGGTCAACCCAAAATCACCGGAATTTGGCTCCGGGGGTTTGCTACAGGCTGTGTATCGAGTACAATGAAGTCTACAGAGAATACAAATTCCCCGACCTTTATCAACACATCCTCTAGTTCACCCCTTGGTTTGGTGATTGAACGGTCTGCCATTTGGAGAGTGCAGTGAGAAGGTTTCAACTCTCCAATTCCTAACTGCTCATAGACAGAATATGGAAGTAGGTTAACACTTGCGCCAAGGTCTAAAAGAGCACGATTTATGTTTTTACCCCCAATAGAAATCGATATCGTAGGACATCCTGGGTCCTTACGTTTCTTTGGTAGCTGTGGGATAAAAGCAGTGCTAATATTATTGGACATGAAGACCTTCTTCGGTACTTGAGTTTTCCTCTTCCTAGTGCACAAGTCCTTAAGAATTTTCGCATAAGCGGGGACTTGTTGAATCGCATCTAAGAGAGGGATGTTGATGTTAACCTGTTTGAACATTTCCATAATTTTCTCCATATGTGGACTCGATTTGTTACCCCTTAACCGATTCAGGTAAGGAGCTTTAGCAATAAGCGTTGGGTCCATCATAGGAGAAAGAAGTGGGGGTAGACGTGATCCCAAAAGAGGAGTGGGGATCGTTTGTGGAGAACTAGAAGGGCTATACTGAGGTGTCGAGCCTAGTGGGAAATGGAGAATAGGCTCGCGAGAAGGTGGTGGGGTAGAAGAACAAGGATCAGAAGTAGAAGTGTGTGTGTGAGGAAAGGTCTCAGCCGGGGTGTTATTGATAGGATTTTCAATATCATCAATTCCTTCCCCGACATGGTTATTCAGCACTCTTCCTGATCTCAACGTTGTGGCGATATTTACATTGTAATGCCCAGGATTCGGTAGAGGTTGAGACGGAAGTTTCCCTTTTTCTCTCGCACTCATTTCGGCTTTAAGTCGTGCAATTTCAGCTTCCATCGATCTGACACTCTCAGCTTGGGATGCTGAGTTTTTCTTTATCTCACTGACGGAAGATCTAACCTCAGCCGATACCTCTATGAAATTTGACAAGAGTGATTTCATGGTTTGAGTGAATTGAGAGAATTCGTCAGAATATGACAACTGCATAGGATTAGACTGTGCAGGAGTGTTGACCTAGTTTTGGAAATTTTGTGACTGATAGGGGTGCTGAGTGAGTTGAAGTGGTTGCTGTTGTGGTGGAAGAGCCCTTTGGAAATTATTTTGGCTTAGAACCGTGTTTTGAGATTGTTGTTGTTGGTTCCAAGCAAAATTCGGGTGATTCCTCCAACCCTGATTGTACGTGGAAGAATATGGATCGTTTTTAGGTCTTTGAAATGCGGCATTAGTATGCTCATGACCTTGAAACGGAGAGCTTAATGGACATTCTTCCGTTAAGTGAGAAGGATCAGAACAGCACCCACATACAGTTTTGGGGAGCGGCATTGGGTTTAAGGAGGCTGTTGAAAATTTGTGTTCCATAGCTTCGAGCTTCTTTTGCATTGCTGTCATCTCAGCTCGAACACCTATAGACACATCTATTTACTGTACGCCACCCCTATTCAATGATTGGGTTCCACTCTCCCACTGTAGCGATTTTTCAGCGAACTCTTCTAAAAATTTCCAAGCTTCCCCATCATCCTTGGTCGTAAAGGTGCCTTGACACATGTTTTCAAGGTTCTGTTTAGTGTTTGGGTTAATGCCCTCATAAATGATTCGGCAAAGATCCCATCTCGGGATGCCGTGATGAGGACATTAAACCAATAGATCCTTGAAACGTTCAAAGCATTTAGAGAATGATTCAGTAGGAAGCTGGGTGAATTGATTTAGTTCGCTACGGATTCGAGCTGTCTTGTGCATAAGGTAGAATTTCTTAAGGAATGCCGCAACGAATTCTTCCCAATTCGTAATAGAATGTGCGGTAG
Source organism: Agapanthus africanus (assembly GCA_030015575.1). NCBI lineage: Eukaryota > Viridiplantae > Streptophyta > Magnoliopsida > Asparagales > Amaryllidaceae > Agapanthus > Agapanthus africanus. The sequence continues at coordinate 295,729,519 of CM057351.1, forward strand.
TGTTATATAGCCACTTCTCGGCTATATCGCACAAAGTAAATGGAAGAATTCGTAGACGCATAGCATCCACAGAAAGTTGTGACGTACCCATCATTGCACATACGTTTTTAAACTTGGTGATGAAAACGTAAGCGTCTTCAGTCTCGAGTCCGTGGAATTTGGGTAAAAGGTTGATGTATTGGGGTTTAATTTCAAAATTATGCCCGTTGGCTGGTGGAATGGATAAGCAGGTCGAAAGAGGACCTCACAATGGATAGCACCTCTCTTGGAGAGAGATGCGGGGTGGATTCTGCGCACCAACGGATGGCGGCAGATTAGTGGTAAAGAAGTTCGATGGAGACGGATCCATCGATGTGGGTGTGGTAGTGGGTAAAGAAGAGGTAAATGGAGAAATACCGACTTCGGAGTCGATAGGAGGTACGCGGACTAAACGGGCACTAGAATCCCGTGTCCAGCCTATCTTGCACTAAAAAGGATTAGTACAAGTGGCAGCGTGACTTATAATTAAAGGAGATGAATGAATGAATGCGGTGTTTGTTTTGAAAAGTGATACGGATTTTTTTTGAAAAAATGATGCAAGCACAACAAATGCAACACACAAAACCTTAATTCTAGGGGTCACCTAGGTCAAATCTCTAGACCGCTCCTAACTGCCAAAAGACAAGTCGCAGGATAAATCCTCCACTGCCTATTTGTCTCTCTTTGTGGCCAGGTAAGTGGGAGGTTCTTCACTACGTAAGTATTTGGCCTAATTAAGTAACCACTAGCCTTCGACACACTTGCCTTAGACACTACAAAAGAAACGCGGATAAGCAATGAATTACCCACGGCCTTCTTCTGTCCTAAGTGAGCGCGACAGTCCTTAGAGTCATCTCTAGATTTCTTTTAGTTAATGAGGGTAAATGCGAATGCAATTTTGTGATTTTTGGGGCTTAGGAAGGGTAATGAACTCCCCACTTAATCTGGATTTGGTCTTTGCCCCTTAATGTTCGTATTAATATGCAAACAACCACAAAATCAAAAACACGCACAATTTAATTTTGCTTTTTGCGGCGCTGCGATTTTTGCAAAGAAGCCTGCAGAAAAATGTTATTTGGAGCAGACAGAGAAGCAGATAAGAAAGTAAGAGATCACCTGAGAGCAAAATTGTACAGAGAGGCTTTCACCTAGCCGCAGAACCGCCGCAATAGGTGGCTCCGACCGCGGAAATGCGCCCGTCTGTACTGTTCACTGCACAATTTTTTCACAGCAAGCTGCTGTTAACTTCTTAAGCTCTCTGGAAATGTCTGAAAAAAATTTCACTTTCTCCACAGCTTCCAGAATTCCTCGCAATCAAATCACAACACACTTTTAGATTTTGTGCGAATTTTGATCTCAAAATTGTAATGGAATAAATCTTTCAATTCAAATTTCAAATAAAGAACGAATTAGCGCGCGATCCCCGGCAACGGCGCCATTTGATTGATTCTTTTTCCGTTGTGTCGGTATTTAGAAAATTGTATGAAATCACAACCAAAAATATTTGACCGCAATCAATAACGGTGTCGGATTGTAGCGCGCTAGTAAGTGCGGATCGTCCACAGGGATTGTGCGATTCGTTCGTATTTTGTTTTGTTTGAATTGAAAATTTAAAAGTAAAGCAAAAACGATTCAAGATTTATATCGATGAATTTCAAGAATCAACTATTCTAATCAAGAATCAAGAAAGCGATAAACATCAAGAATCAAGTATTGATAGAATTCCAATCGATTTAAGTTTTAAGATTTGAAGTAAAACTCGTAGGAATCGATTAAATCGTAGATGTGAAGAAGACTAGAGATTACCGTTTCTTATCCATTAACAAGTTGATGCTAAATCGATGTTGATTCATCGAGGATCAAGGATCTTGTGAAGAATTAGGGTTCCTCATCCTATCCTTTGTCCTTTCGATGAATCACATTCACTAGATAGCTTCTAGAAAATCGAATGATCGATCGTTGATCTCTAGATCGTGCGAAAAGAATCAAGAACGCATTTCGCATCGATCTAGATCATCGATCATCCAATTTTCAAGAATTTACAATTGTTATAGGACTTAAGAAAACGTTTAAAGATTCGTCAACATCATCATTCTATAATCGTTTCGACTCCCCACGAGCGGAGTTTTATTCAAGCATCATCACAAAGAATACATTCAAGAATTAAAGATGAATCATAATGCTCGAATTGAAATATAAGCAAGTTTAAAGAATCTTCACCTTTATTTATTCCACAAATTGTTACACATTGCTCAAGACTACAAGAATTTGAGAAGGAACAAAATTGTCGAATCTAGCGTTGCATCGGCTCCTTGAGTCGTGGATCGGCTTGGATCTCGTGCTCCGTTGAAGTTCGGCTTCGCTTCTAAAGTATCGTTGCAGACTTGCTTTGCTTGCACTCAAAGGATCTTAAATTTGAGGTTTCTTGATTGGATTAGGGTTAGGGTTTGGAGTGGCTAGAGTTTGGGTTGAAGAGGTGATAGAACAACACTCAACAACAAATGAATTGAGGAATAAACTATTGAACAACCTTTTCAAGAGAGGCCTAGGGTCCTTTTTATAGGTTTCCAAAACCCTAGCTCTAGGAATTCAAATTTGAATTTTCCCTCCAAAAGTTTGTTATAGGGAGAGGTTTCTAGAAGTAGTTAGTTAGGGTTTAGCTTCTAGCTTAAGCTAGGAGGTTAGGGAGAAGGTTCTAGGCTCTTAATGGAGTTAGGGTGAAGCTTGCTTTGGAAGCTTGGAATGTTTAGTTTAGAACCCAAGGTTTGCTGAATCTGGCAGAAGCTTCGAGATCCATCTGGAAAATGTAGTGGCTTTCTGAAGTGTGGCCACTGAGAGAAGAGGTCTGAGCTCAAGCAGGGGAGCTGACGTGGCAAAGCCGCCGCGGAACCGTGGCGCAAGGCGGCTCCGGCCGCGGTTCCGCGGCCACTTGGCTGAGATAGGGCTTGAAACTTCATGTAGTGCTTTGTTCTGTCTTCAGGTGTACTCTCTGATATGTTGAATCTCTGAATGACTTTTAGATCATTGCCAGATTCCAAATCCTTGAGTTGGCGTCTTTTTAACAGTCTTTGTTTTGTAAATTTGACTATTCTTCTGTAATTTCCTGCACAGACTTCGAAACACAAGTTGCGCTACACAAGAATGATGCAATGCCATGAAATACAGTCAATTTCCCTTAGAGTGCCGGTTTTAAAGTCAAACACATGCAATCTGATATTTAACGACTGTTTTGATAATATGTGCTATATGAATGCCGAACACTTCTAGATGAGTGCAATTGATAGGGAAATTGCCGGTTTAAAGATACAGTATTTTCGACTGATCAAATTCCCCCAAACTTATTTTCGATCGTCTCGAGCGAACTGTTTTATTAAAAAAGAGAAGGAAAAAATAAAGAAAGAGAAAAACTAACTAGCACACTTTCGTAGGCAACACGATTGCACTAAGCACGTGCAACAAGCCTTTAAACCTCTAGGTGTCCCTAGTAGGAGGAGTGTTGTCTCCTGAGAGTTTTCAGCGGATTGCACCCACAAAATCCAATAATAAAATAAAGGCCATGAATATTACATTTAAAGAAAAGAATTGTAAAAGAAAGACTTTGAAAATTAGGGTTTCCAACTATGCTAGCTTTTCGGTTGTCATGAGCCCTATCTTAATAGTCATGAAAAGATGTCGGAAATCACGTCCTCCCTCAATAAAACATCGTCTTATTCTTCATTCCTATCTTTCTTCCAAACATCGATCATATAACCTTGCGTGTGTGTAAAGACATCCCTACACCCGGAGAATTCAATTCAATCTATCATACTCTTGCCCATCAGCCTCAGTACTTTTTAATTAATGAATATTTAGATGAGATTGCTCGCACACTTTCATGCGACCGTTAATACTTCTTGAGGTACTAACCGACCGATTACTCATGTGCTTGCTTAATTGGTGTATTTTCCTCGTCTTGCACCACCTAAGGCTTAGCAGTGACTCCCAGACCAGTTGGCCTTAGGGCACTAGATGAAGAGGCACCCTGGCTATATTTTTTTATTGCTGCCTTGGCGATAACAAAACCATTGTCCATTTTTCTCACCACTTTATATTTTATTCATTTTCTTATTTTTTTTATTTCCTTCATACATCGTCTTTAAGACAAGAGCATTTCAAGGTATCCTTTACTATCCCGAGCTTCAAGACGTGTGTAAGTGCAAATAGCAGGGCATCAACGTTCAAAATGTTTGGCTTCCAGAATAGAAACTATTTTTCAGACTTATTTTTATCCTCAGATCAGTGACTTCCTTCATCTTACTAACCCTTGGGACAACGGCTCATAACTACTTATTACTAGTTCGTATAAGAAAACTTCTAATTTTCTAGGTTTTCTTAAATTTTTCTAATCTCATGGATGTAATCTTTCACTATCTAATCTTTTAATATCTTATTTATGTACAAAAAAATGTTTAAATATTAAAATATTTTTATATTTTGGAAATTTTAAATTTTTTATGGGTTTTGAAATTTTTTAATTTTTTATAGGTTTTTAACGAAATGTTTTGTGCTTATGCAAATGATATGCAAATGATGCAAAAATAAGCACAAACCTCCCCCAAACTTATTTTCAACAGTGTCCTCACTGTTGCCAACCGCTATATCTACAAAAACCTGTAAGTCTGGGAGGAATTTATTAGTGGGGGAAAAATATATAAGTGAAGATCCTCCCCCAAACTTATTCTTTTCACTCACCTCCATTCAAAAGATGATGCAATGATATACGGGACATGAAGGTGAGACGGAGGAATTTTAATCAAGGTAAAATGGCTCCTGTAAGAACAGGAGCTCCTCTGTGGGGTCAGTGAAAAAATACGGCTTTAGTCTATGTCCATTCACTTTGAAAAATGTGCCGTTTTTAACATTTTCCACTTTCACTGCCCCGTGGGGGAATACAGACCGCACAACAAAAGGTCCCTTGCACCGAGATCGAAGCTTACCCGCGTGAAGGTGTAGTCGTGAATCATAAAGAAGGACTTGTTGACCAGGTGAAAATGTTTTCCTCAAAATGTTTTTATCGTGAAAAACCTTAGTCCTATTCTTTACGATTACAGCGTTATCATAAGCTTCATCGCGGAGTTCGCTTAGCTCATTTAATTGCAGCTTCCGAAAGTTGCAGGATTGGTTTAGGTCAAAGTTAATTTCCTTAATAGCCCACAATGCTTTATGCTCAATCTCGACAGGTAAGTGACATGCCTTCTCAAACACTATCCTATATGGAGACATCCCTAGGTCGGTTTTAAATGCAGTTCGGAATGCCCAAAGAGCATCCGTCAGTTTGGTCGACCAATCTTTTCTATTCTTAGCAACAGTCTTCTCCAAAATTTGTTTGATCTGTCTATTTGAGATCTCAGCCTGCCCGCTCGTTTGGGGATGATAGGGTGTAGAAAGTCTGTGGTTGATTGCGTATTTCCGCATCAGAGTCTCGAAAGACCTGTTGCAGAAATGTGTCCCATTATCGCTAATGATAGCACGTGGGTGTCCAAATCGCGAAAAGATATTCTCTTTTAAAAACTTAATTACAACCTTCTTGTCATTAGTGTGACGTGGAATGGCTTCAACCCACTTTGAGACATAATCAACCGCCAGCAGTATGTACAAATTCCTAAAGGAGTTCGGAAAGGGACCCATAAAGTCAATGCCCCAAACATCGAAAATTTCAACCACTAGGATGGGTTGCTGAGGCATTTCATTTCTCCGGGAAATTCTACCCGTGTACTGACACTGTGTATAGGTTTTGCAATAGTCAAATGCGTCCTTGAACAAGGTCGGACAATAAATTCCGCATTGCAAAACCTTCTCCGCCGTCTTTTTAGGACCGAAGTGACCCCCACAGGCCTGATCATGACAGAAAGATAGAACACTCTTGAACTCTTCTTTCGGGACACATCGGTGAATGATCTGATCAGGACAATACTTAAACAGATATGGATCATCCCAGTAAAAGTGTTTTACTTGGGATAGAAAACGGTATTTGGAATGGGAGCAGCAAGCACTGGAGGGTGCAGCAGGTACTGTTTGATATTTTCGAACGCTTCTTGACATTCGGTATCCCAGACGAAAGGAGCTCCTTTCTTCATGAGCTTCAAGTAGGGCATGCATCTTCCCGATAGGTTCGAGATGAATCTTCGTATGTAAGCGAGCTTGCCTTGAGAGGATCTTAGCTACGTCAGATTCTTCAAATGAGGCATCTCTATGATGCCCTTTATCTTCGATGGGTCAACTTCGATCCCCTGATTTTGCACTATGAAACCTAAGAATTTTACTGATGACGCGCCAAAAGCGCACTTTAGAGGATTCATCTTCAGATTATATTCTCTCAGTCTGGTGAAAACGGTCCTGAGATCTTAGATGTGATCGGCCTTAGTTTTAGTCTTGACGACCAAATCATCAACATAACATTCGACGACTTTATAGATTAATCATCAAAGATATTGGTCATTGCCCTTTGATATGTAGCACCTGCGTTCTTTAATCCGAATGGCATTACCTTGTAGCAGTAAATCCTGATCGGGGTTCGAAATACTGTGTGTTTCTCATCCCCGGACGACATCTTGATTTGATTATATCGAGACGAGCTATCTATGAAAGCGAACAAATCATAATTTAAGGTATCGTCAACCATCATTTCCATGACCGGAAGCGGGAAATCGTCTTTAGGGCATTCCTTATTGAGATCCCTGAAATCGACGCAAACTCGTATATGCCCGTTCTTCTTTTCCACTGGGACGATGCACGGGATCCAGCCTGCGTATTTCTCTTCCCTAATGAAGCCGGCATCGATGAGTTTCTTGGTTTCCTCAATGACCTTTTCTTCCGGTTCCTTTCTCATCCTTCGAGGAGCTTGTTTGACTAGCTTAGCATCAGGAGATATAGCCAGCTTATGCACGACCACTTCAGGGGAAAGGCCAGGAATTTCTTTGTACGTCCACGCGAAGCAGTCGACAAACTCATGCAGCAAAGTGACTATCTGCTCTTTCATTTCCTCTGACAAGAGTGGGCTGATGTAGGTCAGCCTTGGATTATCGGGCGTTCCCAAATCAACCTCGGTTAGCTCGTCGAAGGTTGCTTGTCCGCCATCTTCGAGCTCTCGAGGAGCTTCTTCTGGCTCGGCTATCTCATCGTTGTCATTTGACCTTTCATTAGTTTCACCAACATGGATCATGTAGCATGCTTTGGAATCAGGTTGACTGAAACCTATGCGCCGTCTATCTAGAATTCGTCCATCGATGAGTGCTCGGATTCGAGGTGGATGCCATATCTCCTCATAAACCTTCGCTTCGGAGTCCGTTTGATATAATCGGCATCCGCACTTTTTAAAATATTCCCGCATCTCGGGCGCATAATATCTGGGGTTTAGGACAACCTTTTTGCATCTTTCATATGGAAGGTACGTGACAGACAAATCGTCCAGGTGCACGACAGGATTTGACTCATAAAACAGAATGCTCTTCTGTCCACTTTTTCTTTCGAGAACGTAGAAAGTTTGCAGTTGGTTCACGGTAGAGACCGACAAAGCATCCAACTTCTTGCACATATATTCTGGAACCCTTGTGATAGGTAGGGATTCTTCTGTAATCTCGAAGGTTTCTCTTAGCTTCGCATTTTGCATAAGGACCTGATTGGATAGATTCAGCGTGCTTGCGCTTTCTAAAAGATAGATCAAAAATATTTGTAACCGCAATCAAGAACGGCGTCGCTTGGTAGCTAGCCGGTGAGTACGGGTCGGTCCACAGGGATGTTGTGAATCTCCTAGTCGTGCTTACGAGTTAATTCCGAAAGGTGTTCGGATTGGTTATTAAATCTAAAAATCTAATTCTATCTAAAAACTAAATTAATCTAGATCTAAATCTTGCTAGGGTTAGGTTTAGGAATGGTTTGGAAATGTAAATAAATCTCAACGCTTTCTATACCCAGATTAGGATCTAAGAGGAGTTATGGTAATTATCAATAAAGCGGATTGGATCCATTCGGGAAGGTGTTCCTTCCTCTAGGTTCTTGTCCTTCCTTTAGAGATCCTTACCCTAACCTCCATGGAAAACATCACACCCGGGCCTTTATACTACGGTATCACCGCTACCTCGAGGGATAAGGTGCCGTAGGGAGCGGTATGTGCATGTATGCATGGAGTCCTATAGATTCTATGTGATGGGTAAGAAAGGGATGAGAGATCTCATCTCTCAAAAGCCTTTCCCAAAGCTAACATCTAAAGCAAGGAATTAAAATCTAAACTAGAACAATTAAATAAAACTACTTACAGATGTATCCCTCCAATCATCCATGCAGGGTTGTCAGATCTGAATTTCTGAATGGAAAAGAAACACCGATGCTCTCCAAAAGATTTCTAAATTTTATTCATTAAAGGGAGGCATAAGAAATTACAAGCTTTAGAGTTCAATTTATAGGAAATAGAAACCCTAGGTTACATTTTGATCCGCATGTCTACAATTACAAAAATAGCCCTAGGTCAACTAGTCAAAGCCGCAAATAAATTTTGGTAAAATAAAATCTTCCTTTTGTCTTCTTAAAAAGGAAGTATTGGGCCTTTCCTTTGTGGGCTCTTCTTTCTTTGGGCTTCCTGGGCTACTTAATTCTTTAATTCTTTCTTTAAAATAGCTTCTGTTCTCTTTCAGATTTTCCAGTGAATAATTGTGGTGGACTTTTAACCGTGGCTTCGAAATCTTGGACCTTGCATTGCCTTGTACTTTGTGAATTTTATCTTTGATGCAGGCTTGATCAAGAGTCTTCTGTTTGTTTGTCAAAAGTCCCTTTTTGTATCATCTTTTGTCTTTTTCACTGTTTTCGCTCCAAGAACCTGTAACCTGTAATATGTAGCAGACATGCATCAAAAGCACCTGTTTATTTATAAAACGAATAAGAATGGGGAATATAAAATGCAATATTATGATATGAATAAATACCCCCAAACTTATCTTTTGCTCGTCCTCGAGCAAACTTATTTTTATTCACTAAAATCCTAACCGCACTTTCGCAGGGAAACGCGATTGCACTGAGCTCATGCAACAAGCCGTTAAATCTCTAGGTGTCCATAGTAGGAGGAGTGTTGTCTCTTGAGGGTTTTCAGCGGATTACACCCACAAAATCCTATCAACTCGGCCCATTGATTTTTTGTTCTCCAATTAGGTTTTCTAACAAGGAATTCTATTATCTTTTGACTCACAAATTATCCACCCATATTCTTCACACTTCCTCATTATTTAACTTAAGATTATATATGTTATGTAGACCTACTTAGCTTTCGGCATCTCTTAAGTTTTCCTTTTAGGGTTTCCATCTCCACTTAGGAATTTTTATCAACTCTATTAAAGATACAAGTTCTATTCTTCACTCCTTTCTCTCATCTAAACTCCAATCACATATCCCTACGTGTGTGTATAGATCACCCCTACACTTGGAAATTCAAATCAAGCAATCATACTCTCGTCCATTATCCAAAGCACTTATTAATTAGTGAATTTTTAAATAAAATTTGCTTACACATCCTTCATGCGACTGTTAATACTTCTTGAGGTACCAACAACCGATTACAAGATGCGTTAGCACTTTAAGCGTACTTCCTAGTTTTGCAACACCCAAAGCTTTAGCAGTGACTCCCAAACCAGTTGGTCTAAGGCACTAGGTGATGAAGCACCCTCGCTAAATATTTTTCTATTTTTTTTTACAGCCTTAAGTAATCACAAAAACCAGTGTCCATTTTTTTTTCTTTATTCACTTTTTTTTCTTTTATTTTCATTGTACTAAGGACTTTTAGACAAGAGCATTTCAAGGTCTCTTCTACTATTCCAAGTTTCAAGGTACGTGATTGTGCAATTTGTAGGGTATATGTTTTCAGAGTGTAGACTTAAGTTAGGAACTATTTTTCAAACTTATACTCTAATAAGAACATCAATACTCTTCCCTCATTTCGACTTAGCCCAAGAAGTGAACCCAAAATTTGCCTATTTCTAAATAAACTACAAAGGCATATACTTTCTACCGTTAAACTTTAAGGACGGTTATCTTTAGGGTTTTTAATTCACTAAGTCTAAGATCTAGTTGTTCCTAACCAGTTAACCTATTTGTCAAACTCAAGTCAATTAGCCAAAATTGAATACATTAATTTTTATAATTTTTGAAATTTTTCAAATTTTTATGGGTTTTCAAATAAGTATGCAAATGCAAAAAAAATATGTACAAATGAATGCGAAGGAAGAAGACGTACCGAGCATACCCCCAAACTTGAACTTGACAGTGTCCTCACTGTCATGCTAAACCAAGAGGGTCAAAATGCCGATACTCCCATGTTTATTTATTTATAATTTTTTTTATATTTTTAATGTTTTGAATTTTTTTTTATTTTTATAGAAAAAGAAAACAAAAAAATATATATACATATATACAACAAAGTCCCCCCAAACTTAAGCTTGGCCTTACACAAGCCAAAGGTTAGCACCAACCATTCAAAAATCTTATCGTGGTAATGGTCGAGTTGGTGAAATAATGGGGTGTAGAGGAAAGAAATGAGAAACACGCGAGACCGTGTGGAAAGAAGAATGGTAGAATATGGTCTCGGTGGGGGAGAAGAATGGCGAAAAGAAGAAGGAAGTGGAGTACGATCTTGAGGGTGTAAATTGAGTGAATAAATTAGCGCAATATGTGATGACCAATATGTTATAAGCGATTGCGCTAACCTATCAACCCGTCGGGAAATGGGGTCAAATCCCTCAAGATTCGCAAGAAAACATGGGTACGCCGAACTTGGTATAGAAGATGAAAGCGTAACTGTCATTTGCCCGGTCGAGACAATAAGAAAGACGAAAGGGAGTGAATTAGGGATAGTATCTTTCTCACCGTAGTAAACTGTTTCGAACTTGAAAGATTCCATTAATGGTTCGAAACTACTATAATCAACCGAGTCTGATGGCTCATCTGAAAATGTAAAGGACTCAAACTCGAACGGTGAATCATCAACATCGTCCGAAAAAGTAAAACACTCGTAAGTGTTATCATCTGTGAAAACTGTGTCATATTCAAAGGAAAATTTTTCAAGCTCACAGTCTTCAAGCGTGGTCGAAACGATGGAACGGAGGGAGGGTGATATAACAGTCAAAGCTTCAGGAGGATGAATTGGAAAATCAGACACATCAAATAAAAATGATTCAACCTCAATATTATCCTCAAGACTCTCCTCAATACTATCCTCAATATTCAACTCATCCATGCCATTATCATCAAAGTCTAGATGCATATGAGATTCGGGAGAAACATTTAATAACTCAGGATGATGATTTGAACATAAAATTTCAAGCAAATCGACAGGTTCATCATCCGAAATATTCCCGGCGTCTATATCCTCAATCAAGTGAAAATCAATTTCTTTGGACACCTCATCAGCATGGATATGTATCGATTTAGGTTCTAGAGTGGAGGTGTAAAGATCGAAAGAATTAGGTGCGGTTTCACTCGAAAGGGGCTCCTCACAATTTGGCAAATCAAACACTACAAAATCGCACAACTCGTTTTTATTTTGACCTTGTGAATCATTTAGGACATTCGATGGAAAACTGGAGTTGTGGGCTTCAATTGGGTAAGGGTAGGTTTGATTTGAAAATCCTCTCTCATTCTCATTCTGTCCAACCGCCTCCTCATACATTGAAAAATTTGGTGCTAGCGGGAAACTAGCTACCGGTTCAGCAGGTTGCATAAGGGCGGCCACGGACGCTTCCACATTCCTAACCATTTTTTTTTGTTGCTGCGATATACGCCTCCAACGCCTCTTCCAAACTAGACTTTGGTGGTAAGGGGGTTTCGGGAAAAGATTCGAAATTGTGTGGATATGCAAAACTCCCAACAGGCTGTGTAGAATCAATGTCTAGTGAAGGTGGTAAGGTCGGGTAGGACTGGTAGGAAGTGGGTGGTAGGACAGGGGTAGGGTCTACATGTGGATAAAAATGTGAATAATCTTGTGGATCCCTAGAACTAGATGTGTGGAGAGGGGTGAAAGATCGACTGCGAGATTGAGCAATATGCTCAGCAATGGATATCGGCCTAGGAGTGTCAGATGGACTCGGAAAAGTGGTGTCAACATATGTAGGTGGTAAAGGTTGACTAGGTTGACACAAAGTGGGTTGAAAAGTCAAACTGTTTCTCCTAGACTCCTCTATATGATCTTTCAGAGATTTTTTAGGCATGGAGGGATCGTTTTTAAATTGACCGAACACATTGACATATGATGCAAAATTAGGTTCGGGATACCAAAGTTCGGCTAATGATTTTTTATGTGGGGTACCCATGTTAAAAGAAGAAAGGTGACAAAAAGAAAGGTTGGATGGTGCAAGGATTTATTTGGGGCTAAAAAATTTTGCAAGTTCTATAAAATATTTGTCCTTTTTATTTTCATTTTTCATTAATTTTTTTCTTTCTCTTTATTTGGAAAAATTTTGTTGCAAAAAGATTTTTAGAGAAAAGATATGCAACAGCAAAATATTTTATAGAAAAGATATGCAACAGCAAAATATTACTTGCAATTGGTTATTATTTGAAGCATATCACAAGAATCTTTATTTGGAAAAAATTGTTGCGAAAAGATATTCGAGAAAAGATATGCAACAACAAAATATTTCTTGCAATCAATTTAGTTCAAGCGGGGCCCAAAAATCCTGCACAAGACTTGTTATATGGAAGGCAATATATTTTATAGCTCACAGAATCTTGCAGGAATTTCCATAAAATATATTTCAAAAATTACAGAGGAGGAACAGAGGATGCTTACACAGCAAAGATAATCAGATGATGTCACTGTTCCACCGCCCTTCCGCGGCGAAACCAGGCTCCCACCGCGATTTCGCGGTCAAAATGACTGCACAGTGCCCCAAAAAAAATTTTCACGGTCTCATTTGACAAGACGACCGCGGTTCCGCGGCCTAAGGTAGGTTTTGGCCGTGGAATCGCGGCACTTTGGTCGGTTCACTGCTTCACAAAAAAATCCAGCATTCTGTTTTTTAAAATATCTTCTGTTTCGATATTTTGTTTCCTGTTTTGCTTTCTGGAAATCTCCAGATCCGAATTTATATATCCTGCAAAAATTTAAACAAAAAAAGTATCCCTTCCAAAAATAACAGATTATATATTTTTTTATATTTTTTGGATTTTTTTAGATTTTTATGATTTTTTTAAATTTTATGATTAACCCGAAATTGCGAAAAGAAAATTCTACGTCATCCCCGGCAACGACGCCATTTGATTGGATGATTCAGCGTGCTTGCGCTTTCTAAAAGATAGATCAAAAATATTTGTAACCGCAATCAAGAACGGCGTCGCTTGGTAGCTAGCCGGTGAGTACGGGTCGGTCCACAGGGATGTTGTGAATCTCCTAGTCGTGCTTACGAGTTAATTCCGAAGGGTGTTCGGATTGGTTATTAAATCTAAAAATCTAATTCTATCTAAAAACTAAATTAATCTAGATCTAAATCTTGCTAGGGTTAGGTTTAGGAATGGTTTGGAAATGTAAATAAATCTCAACGCTTTCTATACCCAGATTAGGATCTAAGAGGAGTTATGGTAATTATCAATAAAGCGGATTGGATCCATTCGGGAAGGTGTTCCTTCCTCTAGGTTCTTGTCCTTCCTTTAGAGATTCTTACCCTAACCTCCATGGAAAACATCATACCCGGGCCTTTATACTACGGTATCACCGCTACCTCGAGGGATAGGATGCCGTAGGGAGCGGTATGTGCATGTATGCATGGAGTCCTATAGATTCTATGTGATGGGTAAGAAAGGGATGAGAGATCTCATCTCTCAAAAGCCTTTCCCAAAGCTAACATCTAAAGCAAGGAATTAAAATCTAAACTAGAACAATTAAATAAAACTACTTACAGATGTATCCCTCCAATCATCCATGCAGGGTTGTCAGATCTGAATTTCTGAATGGAAAAGAAACACCGATGCTCTCCAAAAGATTTCTAAATTTTATTCATTAAAGGGAGGCATAAGAAATTACAAGCTTTAGAGTTCTATTTATAGGAAATAGAAACCCTAGGTTACATTTTGATCCGCATGTCTACAATTACAAAAATAGCCCTAGGTCAACTAGTCAAAGCCGCAAATGAATTTTGGTAAAATAAAATCTTCCTTTTGTCTTCTTAAAAAGGAAGTATTGGGCCTTTCCTTTGTGGGCTCTTCTGTCTTTGGGCTTCCTGGGCTACTTAATTCTTTAATTCTTTCTTTAAAATAGCTTCTGTTCTCTTTCAGATTTTCCAGTGAATAATTGTGGTGGACTTTTAACCGTGGCTTCGAAATCTTGGACCTTGCATTGCCTTGTACTTTGTGAATTTTATCTTTGATGCAGGCTTGATCAAGAGTCTTCTGTTTGTTTGTCAAAAGTCCCTTTTTGTATCATCTTTTGTCTTTTTCACTGTTTTCGCTCCAAGAACCTGTAACCTGTAATATGTAGCAGACATGCATCAAAAGCACCTGTTTATTTATAAAACGAATAAGAATGGGGAATATAAAATGCAATATTATGATATGAACAGGGCCCAATACGCATAGCTGTTGCGAGGCGGGTCCTCTTCCTCCGACTCTTTCGTGTCGCTGCCAAGATGATGGCGAATTTTGCTGCTAGATGGGCCTTCAATATCAGACCCGTCCATATCGCTACCGAAACGAGGGCGAGGTTTATGTAAAGATGTACTTCCAGCGTTGGACTCATCAGTGTCATTGCTGAAACGCGGGCGCACTTGGGGTTTTTTTTCTTTTGAAAGTGACAGCCGGCTCAGATTTTCTTTTGAGTTTCGGAGTTGCTCCGTCCTCGGTCAGTTGTGGCTTAGAATTTTGGGGGTTCACAAAATACTGAGAATCTTCATATCGGACTTCATGCATACCGAATGGCTGGATGTCTCTGTCAATGCGTCTTTCTTCGCCAATTTTTGTATACTTCAAGCATTGATGGAGGGTTGACAGAACGATGCCGTAATCGTGGAGCCACGGCCGTTCCAAGAGAATTTTATAAGACATGTCAGCATCAATCACGTATATCATAGCTTCGGTATGCAGATCCCCAAATTTGATTGGCAGAGCTATAGACCCCAGAACTTGCTGGCAGTTTTGATTGAAGCCTTGAATGACAATCATTTCCCTTGACAAGTGTCGGGCGTCCATTAACAAACTCTTCAGAGTATGCAAGTTCATGATGTTCACTGAGGATCCCGGATCAATCAATATGCGATTAATTCGATCTCCATCACTGTACCCGGTCACGTAAAGCGCCCGGTTATGCTCAGTTGTTCCCAGTAGCAGGTCTTCTTCCTTAAATGTGACCGCGGCGGTATGCAGGGTGTACTGGGATTCTTTCATATTAATTTCCGTAAAGCGAGCCTGGTACCGCTCGGGGTTTTGTAAAGCATGAATTAGAACATCTCTAAGTTCTTTAGATAGGACCAAGGTGTCTGGATGCTTAGGAGAGACGGAAGCTTACATAGATGGGCCAAGATATTATAGTCCACTGAGGAAGGACTCGAGTTTTCATGAGCCGGATCTCTGCCATCTTCTTCATTAACGACTTATTTTTCCTTTCCTTTTAGGGTGTTGCCGTGATTTGGCGGTAGAGTCCTGCCGCTTCTGAGCTGGATTTGGTTAGCCTTTGTGGTGAGCTCTTCGTCCTCTTCACGAAAGCATAGCTCTTCCTCAGAGTCGCTACTAAGGTGGTCGACATAGCAGGTCATGATTGATATGAAAGAGTGTGTTTGTAGTGTAACCGCAATCAGAACGGTGTCGCGCGTAGCTAGACCGAGATGAGTACGGGTCGTCCTCTGGGAAACGTGGAACCTTTTATTTTTACTTTAGATGTGTTGAGAAAGAGAGAAGGAATAAAGAATTTTGTGAAAAGTTTCTAGATCTACTTTAAACAAGAATGTAAAATATAGATCTAGATTATTTTAGAGATTTAAATAATATAATAATAGGGCTTGTAGGGTTCGTTAGGATTTAGTAGTTATGGAAGATTAATTAAAAGTTACCATTTTTATCCATTAATAGATTTAGAACTAGAACGACGGTGATGCGTGTAGATTAGGGTTTCTGGAGGGAAAAGGAATCCCACTCGTAACCCTTATCTCGACACGGAACTCCGTTCATATCTAGCCTTTACCAAAACAATCATTAATCTAATCTCTAATCGCGGTCGGAACTAGCAAGGAATTGCTAGCGCGCCCGATTAGGATGTTAATGATTATTTTAATAAAGTTCCTAAACTTTATAGGACTTAAAAAGGGTTTAATTATTTTCATCGCCCATTAGCCTACCTTAATCCTACGAACCCTAACAAGCGGAGAATTACTCGCGCATGTTGGGAGAAGAAGATGAAAAGAAAGAGAGGGAAAACATAATGTAAAAAAAACAATTAAATAAAAAAAACTACCTTTATTAATCAACTCCTTCAAACTAAACTTTTAATCCATAGAAAATGATTACAAAACTTGATTTGCTTCTCGATCTTTCCTAGGGAGGTAGTCGAACAGTCGATGATCAGCCTGGATGCGTGAGCGTCGGGAGCTTCGTGATCTCTTCGGCTTGATACCTTTTCCAAGAGGTTCTCGGTGCCTTTTTATAGTGAAAACCCTGAATCTTATTGATGAAAACTTGGTAAAATTCAGCAGAGAATAATGCCCCAAAATCTTGCACTCCAATTCCATAAGATTGCGGCGGATCCGCGGCCCCAGGGCGTGTTTGGCCGCGGATCCACGCTCAAGGAATGAGATCTCTCTGTCGTTTTTCTTGGTCTTTCATCTGGTGACATTTGGCAATCGTAGGAATCTTCAGAATCTGAAAATATTTTCTCGGTTGCTTCCAGACTTGGTCTCCAAGTTTGCTTCTTAATTTGGCAAGTTTTCTTCAACAAATTGATTTGTTTGTTAAATCCTTCATAACAACTTGGAAATATTCTGCACAACAACTCAAATAAGATTTTAGTAGACTTTGTTCTACTAGGATTAGGTCAATAATATTATTTGCATACATTTTCCTACCAAATGATAATTAAAATATATTAACACATGGAAAATAATGTTTTTACACATAAACCCTCATATGTATAATATATTATAATAAAGTCCTTTTTTAATATAAAAATGGTAGGAAAAATGTACTACAAATGTGCAGTTTTATCGACTGAACAAATACCCCCAAACTTATCTTTGATCGTCCCGAGCAAACTAGTTTATTTAAGAGGAGAAAAAAGAAAGGAGAAAACTAAGCACACTTTCGTAGGCAGACACGATTGCACTGAGCACGTGCAACAAGCCGTTAAACCTCTAGGTGTCCCTAGTAGGAGGAGTGTTGTCTCCTGAGGGTTTTCAGCGGATTACACCCACAAAATCCAATAACAAAAGAAAGATGGTGAAATTTACATATAAAGACAAGAACCTTAAAAGAAATACTTTGAAAAGAAGAGTTTCCAACTATGCCAGCTTTTCAGTTGTCATGAGCCCTATCTTAATAGTCATGAAAAGATGTTAGAAATCACATTATCCCTCAATAAAATATCGTTTTTATTCTTCATTCCTACCTTTCATCCAAACATTGATCATATAACCCCACGTGTGTGTCAATAACATCCCTACAGTCGGAGAATTCAATTCAAGCTATCATACTCTTGTCCATCTACCTTAGTACTTTTTAATTTGATGAATACTTAGATTTGCTCACACATTTTCATGCGACCGTTAATACTTTTTGAGGTACTAACCAACCGATTACTCATGTGATTGCTGATTAGGTGATAATATTTCCTCGTCTTGCACCACCTAAGGCTTAGCAGTGACTCCCAGACCAGTTGGCCTTAGGGCACTAGGTGAAGAGGCACCCTCGCTATATTTTTTTTTATTGCTGCCTTGGCGATAACAAAACCAGTGTTCATTTTTTTCTTTTCACCATTTTTATATTTTCTTCATTTTTTTCACTTCCTTCATACTTTGGCTTTTAGACAAGAGCATTTCAAGGTATCCTCTACTATCCCGAGTCTCAAGACGTGTGTAGGTACATATTGTAGGGTATCAACATTCAAATGTTTGGCTTCCAGAATATAAACTATTTTTCAGACTTATTTTTATCCTCAGATTATTGACTTCCTTCATCTTACTAACCCTTGGGACAACAGCTCATAACTACTTATTACTAGTTCGTTTAAGAAAACTTCTAGTTTTCTTGGTTTTCTTAAACTATTCCTATCTTTTGGATGTAATTTTTCACTTTCTACTATTTTGTTATATAAAAAAAAAAAATTTAATGCCCGGTGTCAAAGATAATTCAGTGAATACAAACCTCCCCCCCAAACCTGTTTTCAGCAGTGTCCTCACTGATGTAGCCTTTTGAGAACATGGACCTGTATACTAAGGGAGAGATACAAGGGGTAAAATAATAGTTAAATGATAAATTCCCCCAAACTTATTCTTTGACACGCACAGATATTCAATCAAATCCATTTTTACTCACCTCCATTCTTAAAATGAGAAAATGTTAAAAAATATGGAGGTGAGGCGGAGGAAATTTAGTTTTGATAAAACGGCTCCTGTAAAAACAGGAGCTCCTCCGCGGGGTCAGCAGAAAAATACGGTTTTAATCTATGCCCATTTACTTTAAAAATCGAACCGTTTTTCAAATTTTCGACTTCAACCGCCCCGTGCGGGTATACATACCGCACCACAAAAGGTTCTTTCCAACGAGATTTAAGCTTACCCGGATGAAGATGGAGACGGGAATCGTAAAGAAGGACTTGTCCCGATGTGAAGGTTTTTCTAGAAAGATTTTTATCGCGGAACACTTTAGTCCTATTCTTTACTATCACCGCATTATCGTAAGCTTCATCGCGGAGTTCGCTTAGCTCATTCAATTGCAGCTTCCGATAGCTGCCTGCATGATCAAGATCAAAATTAAGCTCTTTAATAGCCCACATTGCCTTATGTTCAATCTCGACAGGGAGGTGGCATGCCTTCCCAAACACAAGGCGGTATGGAGACATACCAAGATCGGTCTTATAAGCGGTGCGGAATGCCCAAAGAGCATCCGTCAATTTGGTTGACCAATCCTTACGGTTTTTCGAAACCGTCTTCTCCAATATCTGTTTGATCTGCCTATTTGAGACCTCAGCCTGCCCGCTTGTTTGGGGATGATAGGGCGTAGAAAGTTTGTGAGTGATTGAATATTTCCGCATCAAGGCCTTAAAAGACCTATTGCAGAAATGTGTCCCGTTGTCGCTAATGATAGCGCGAGGGTGTCCGAATCGCGAGAAGATGTTTTCTTTAAGGAACTTAATGACAACTTTGTTGTCATTAGTGCGACATGGTACAGCTTCCACCCACTTCGAGACATAATCAACCGCTAACAAGATATATAAATTCCCAAAGGAGTTGGGAAGAGGTCCCATAAAATCAATACCCCAAACATCAAATATTTCCACAACCAATATAGGTTGGAGCGGCATCTCATTCCTTCGTGAAATCCGACCCAAATGCTGACATCGCGGACAAGTTTTGCAATGTTCAAATGCATCTTTAAATAATGTTGGCCAATAAAAGCCACATTGCAAAACTTTCTCCGCCGTTTTTCGAGGTCCAAAGTGACCGCCGCATGCCTGATCATGACAAAATGATAACACGCTCTTGAATTCATCGTTAGGGACACACCTGCGAATGATTTGATCGGAACAATACTTGAATAGATATGGTTCATCCCAGTAAAAATATTTTACTTGGGATAAAAACCGAAGTTTGTCTTGTTTCGACCAATCGCTAGGTATAAGGCCCGTCGCAAGATAGTTCACGATATCCACGAACCAAGGTTCGTAGGATACATTCAAGAGCTGTTCGTCGGGAAATGAGTCATTTATCGGCACGGTCACAGTTGGCGAAGAAGTGATGCGTGAAAGATGGTCGGCTACAACGTTTTCACATCCACTCTTGTCTTTGATAACAAGATCAAATTCTTATAACAATAGGATCCAACGTATTAGCCTGGCCTTTGCATCCTTCTTCGTTAAAAGATGTCGTAGGACGGAGTGATCTGTGTAAACCACAATAGGCGAGCCAATCAAGTAGGGCCTGAACTTCTCTAATGCAAATACAACTGCCAAGAGTTCTTTCTCGGTAGTTGTGTAATTTATTTGTGCATCATTCAAGGTCCTACTTGCATAGTAAATTACATATGGCATCTTATCAATATGCTGTCCCAAGACAGCACCAATAGCAAAATCTGATGCGTCACACATAAGCTCGAACGGGTGGTTCCAATCCGGAGATGATAGAACGGGGGCTGTAGTGAGTGATTCTTTAAGTGATTCAAAAGCAGCCTCACAATCCGAATCGAAGTGAAATGTAGTGTCCTTGGCCAATAGAAGGGTTAAGGGTCTAGCAATTTTGCTAAAGTCCTTAATAAATCTCCTATAAAATCCTGCATGACCAAGGAAGGATCGTATATCTTTGACGCAATTGGGACGAGGGAGGTTTTGAATGACATCTATTTTAGCTCTGTCAACCTCAATGCCTTTATGTGAAATTATATGTCCAAGTACAATACCTTCTTGGACCATAAAATGGCATTTTTCCCAATTCAAAGTCAAGTTCTTATCCTTACAGCGGGTAAGAACAACGTCAAGATTACGAAGGCAGTCCTCAAAGGAGTCCCCAAAAATGGAGAAATCGTCCATAAAAATTTCTAGAAAATTTTCCACCATATCTGAAAATATCCCCATCATACACCGCTGAAATGTAGCGGGAGCGTTGCATAACCCAAAGGGCATGCGTCTATAAGCAAAAGTTCCGAAAGGACAAGTAAAAGTGGTTTTACCTTGATCCTTTTCGGCGATGGGGACCTGGTTGTAACCAGAGTATCCGTCCAAGAAACAGTAGTATTCGTGTCCCGCTAATCGTTCCAACATCTGGTCAATAAAAGGTAGAGGGAAGTGATCTTTCCTCGTCGCGGCATTGAGTTTCCTGTAATCGATACATACGCGCCACCCAGTTTGGGTGCGTGTTTGGATTAACTCATTAGCCTCGTTAGTGATGACCGTGATGCCAGACTTTTTAGGGACCACATGAATTGGACTTACCCAATGGCTATCAGATATGGGATAAATTATTCCACTATCAAGGCACTTGACGATTTCTTTCTTTACCGCCTCCTTCATAACGGGATTTAACCGTCTTTATGGGTCTCGGGTTGGTTTGGCTTCATCCATCAGATGTATGTTATGTTCAACAATTAAGGGACTAATCCCTTTGATGTCAGCCATGCTCCAACCAAATGCTTCCCGATTCGATCTCAATACTGCCAAAAGTGCATTCTCTTGCTCTAAGGCTAGAGAAGCGGAAATAATCACTGGCAAAGTCTCATTCTCTCCTAAATATGCATATTTAAGATGAGAAGGTAGCGGTTTGATATCAAGAATTGGCGGAGAGACAATAGAAGGAGGGGTAACGGAATGATATTCGGACTCCTTAAGAGGTTCAAAACTTGCATAAGATATTGACTCGGAAAGTGCTGCTGACTTTTGCAACGAGTCAACGGGTTCAATCTCAAGGTCGGACTCATTGAACATATCCTCACTGTGAAGTGGTGCAAGATCAAACGATGTCCCATTAGTGTTGTCGAGAACATCAAAGCAAAGTTCCTCATCCATGCAGCTTTCGGGAGCTATCTCGTGGATGGAACAAACATCCAGCAAATGAGCAGAAGGTTCTGATGGCTGACTTCCTAGCTTGTAAATATTAAGCTCAATTGTCATTTTCCCGAAGGATAAGTTCATAGAACCGTTACGACAATTAATCACAGCGTTAGAAGTTGCTAGGAAGGGTCGACCAAGTATCACCGGGATTTGATTGCGTGGGTTTGCCACAGGTTGTGTATCTAAAACAATAAAGTCCACGGGAAATATGAATTCCCCGACTTTAATTAACACATCCTCTAGTTCGCCCTGAGGTTTGGTGATAGATCGATCAGCCATTTGGAGAGTACAATGGGCGGGTTTTAACTCTCCAATTCCTAACTGCTCGTATACTGAATAAGGAAGCAAGTTGACGCTAGCGCCAAGATCGAGTAAAGCACGATTTATATTTTTACCCCCAATAGAAATAGAGATTGTAGGACAGCCGGGGTCCTTACGTTTCTTTGGTATTTGTTGGGTAAAAGTTGTGCTAACATTACTCGTCATGAAAACCTTTTTAGGCACTTGAGTTTTTCTCTTCCTAGTGCACAAGTCTTTAAGGATTCTTGCATAAGATGGGACTTGTTGAATAGCATCTAGAAGAGGAATATTCACGCTAACTTGCTTAAACATTTCCACAATCTTCTCCATTTGCGGGTTAGGTCGGTTGGCCCTTAATCGGTTTGGAAATGGAGCACGATCAATAAGTTTTGGGTCCAACGTTTGTGGAGAAGACTGTGGCGACGGATTTGATCCCAAAATTGGAGTGGGCATCGACTTAGATAGATTTGGCGAAATGTTTGAGCCTTGGGGAAAACGGAGAATAGGCTCGGATGAAGGTGGGAGACTAGACGAGTTAGGGGAAGAAGAAGAAGAAGGGGTATCAAATGTGTCACTATCATCAACTTGCTCACCCACTTGGTTGTTCAGCACTCTCCCCGATCTCAACGTAGTAATGGCATTCACATTATGACTTTGTGAATGGCCAGGATTCGGTAGGGGTTGAGATGGGAGTTTCCCTTTCTCTCTCGCACTCATTGCGGCGTTTAACTGTGCGATTTGGTTTTCTATTGATTTAATACTCTCACCATAGGAGGAGGAGTTTTTCGTTAGGGTATCAATAGAAGACCTTATCTCAGCCGAATTTTGCATGGATTGTTTCATGAACATATCCAAAGTTTGTGCAAGTGAGTTGTCAATACCGGCCACTTGTGGTGTAGAAATGTTGGCCGGATTTTGAAAATTCTATGACTGAAAGGGGGGCTGATTCTGTGGTCGTGGTTGCTGTGGAGGAGGTCTTTGATAATTACTTTGTTGGTTTTGATTCCAAGCAAAGTTAGGATGATTCCTCCATCCTTGATTATATGTGGAAGAATAATGATCATTTCTAGGTCGCTGCTGAAAAGCAGCATTAGCTTGAAACGATGCATTCATAGGACATTCTTCCGTTAAGTGTGAAGGATCCGAACAGCAACCACAGACGGTCTTAGGAAGCGTAACCTGATTTAGGGAGACTGATGAGAATCTGCTCTCAATAGCGTCGAGTTTCTTCTGCATCGCTGCCATTTCGGCTTTTACTGCAATGGAAACGTCGAGCTGGTGAATACCTCCCTTAGTTGAAGGTGGTCTTACACTTTCCCACTGCAACGTGTGTTCAGCAAGGTCTTCCAGATATTTCCAAACTTCACCGTCATCTTTAGACATGAAATTGCATTGACACATTGTTTCAAGCATCTGCTTTGTCGCTGGATTAATGCCCTCATATATAATCCGACATAAATCCCATCTTTGTATTCCGTGATGGGGGTATTGGACAAGCAGATCTTTGAAACGTTCAAAGCACTTCCAAAATGGTTCATTGGGAAGTTGGGTGAACTGGTTGATCTCGCTCCTAACATGTGCAGTCTTATGATTTGGGTAAAACTTCTTAAGAAATGCTACGACGAATTCATCCCAATTAGCGATAGAGTGTGCGGCAGTATTATAAAGCCATTTTTCAGCCAAGTCGCACAGTGTGAATGGGAGAAGACGTAAGCGCATAGCATCTAAAGTCAATTGTGAAGTACCCATCATTGCGCATACGTTTTCGAATTTGGTGATGAAAACGTACGCGTCTTCCGACTCAAGCCCGTGAAATTTGGGCAGCAGATTGATGTAGTGGGGTTTGATTTCGAAATTATCCCCGTTAGGTGGTGGAAGAGATAGACAAGTAGGAAGGAGACCACGAATAGGATAGCATCTCTCTTGGAGAGAGATGCGCGGTGGATTCTGCGCACCTTCGGACGGTGGCAGCGTGGTGTTATACTCTGATGGAGTGCCGTCCATCTTGGTTGATATGGTGTGTGGTGGGGGAAAAGAAGATGAAGAAGTACCGACTTCGGCGTTGATAACAGGAACGCGGACAAGATGGGCACTAGGATCCCGTGTCCAGCCGAGCATGCACTAAGCGGGTTTAGTGCAAGTGGCAGCGTGTGTGTGATTTAAAATTGGCTTGTTTTGAAAAAGTGGGACTCAAGACAAATCACCCTATGATGCACAAGCAACCCTAGAACTATGGTCACCTAGGTCTGCTAGACAGCTCCTAACTGGGGCTAGAAATAGGACCTCAAACCGCCTCTTCACGGACAAGTACGGCCAGGTAAGTGGGAAGGAACCACCACTACAGTGGGCCTAATTAAAAACCACTAGCCTAGACACCGCAATGTCAGTTAGGATAAACGGCCGATGCCTATACTAGTCTTTTTCCTATTGAGCTCGACAGTCCTTAGAGTCTGGTCTAGATATTTTTTAAATTAATGAAGGGTTGTTCTATATGCTCGGTTTGTGATTTGTGAGGCTTAGGAAGGGTGATGAAATCCCCACCTAATCTTGATTTGGTCTTTGCCCCTTAAAATCCGTATTAAATATGCAAAACAAAACCAATCACAAAACTTTTGCAAAAAGATTTTTTTGAGCGGCGCAATTTTGCAAAGAATCCTGCAGAAGATAGATTTTATTGGATTTGAGAGGAGAGAGGAGGAGTTGAAAGAAAATACCAGAGAAGATTGAAGCCCTAATTCCCCTAAGAAACCGCGTTTCCGCCTCAGGAATGGTACTTTTGCCGCGGTTCCGCCTCAAGGTGGAAGGAACAATTGCTGAAAATTTTTCTCAAGCCCTCTGTACTCCTCTGGATGCCTCTGTCTTCTGTTTTCCTCAATTCTGTAACTCCAGATCTCCTTGCAAAATTCACACACAAATCGTTAAATATGCAATTTGCAGTTTTGTGTTAATAATGATATAAATCGTCTAAGAATTCAACACAAATAGTAAACATAAAAATTACGCACGTATCCCCGGCAACGGCGCCATTTGATTGATACGAAAGAGTGTGTTTGTAGTGTAACCGTAATCAGAACGGTGTCGCGCGTAGCTAGACCGAGATGAGTACGGGTCGTCCTCTGGGAAACGTGGAACCTTTTATTTTTACTTTAGATGTGTTGAGAAAGAGAGGAGGAATAAAGAATTTTGTGAAAAGTTTCTAGATCTACTTTAAACAAGAATGTAAAATATAGATCTAGATTATTTTAGAGATTTAAATAATATAATAATAGGGCTTGTAGGGTTCGTTAGGATTTAGTAGTTATGGAAGATTAATTAAAAGTTACCATTTTTATCCATTAATAGATTTAGAACTAGAACGACGGTGATGCGTGTAGATTAGGGTTTCTGGAGGGAAAAGGAATCCCACTCGTAACCCTTATCTCGACACGGAACTCCGTTCATATCTAGCCTTTACCAAAACAATCATTAATCTAATCTCTAATCGCGGTCGGAACTAGCAAGGAATTGCTAGCGCGCCCGATTAGGATGTTAATGATTATTTTAATAAAGTTCCTAAACTTTATAGGACTTAAAAAGGGTTTAATTATTTTCATCGCCCATTAGCCTACCTTAATCCTACGAACCCTAACAAGTGGAGAATTCCTCGCGCATGTTGGGAGAAGAAGATGAAAAGAAAGAGAGGGAAAACATAATGTAAAAAAACAATTAAATAAAAAAAACTACCTTTATTAATCAACTCCTTCAAACTACACTTTTAATCCATAGAAAATGATTACAAAACTTGATTTGCTTCTCGATCTTTCCTAGGGAGGTAGTCGAACAGTCGATGATCAGCCTGGATGCGTGAGCGTCGGGAGCTTCGTGATCTCTTCGGCTTGATATCTTTTCCAAGAGGCTCTCGGTGCCTTTTTATAGTGAAAACCCAGAATCTTATTGTTGAAAACTTGGTAAACTTCAGCAAAGAATAATGCCCCAAAATCTTGCACTCCAATTCCATAAGATTGCGGCGGATCCGCGGCCCCAGGGTGTGTTTGGCCGCGGATCCGCGCTCAAGGAATGAGATCTCTCTGTCGTTTTTCTTGGTCTTTCATATGGTGACATTTGGCAATCGTAGGAATCTTCAGAATCTGAAAATATTTTCTCGGTTGCTTCCAGACTTGGTCTCCAAGTTTGCTTCTTAATTTGGCAAGTTTTCTTCAACAAATTGATTTGTTTGTTAAATCCTTCATAACAACTTGGAAATATTCTGCACAACAACTCAAATAAGATTTTAGTAGACTTTGTTCTACTAGGATTAGGTCAATAATATTATTTTCATACATTTTCCTACCAAATGATAATTAAAATATATTAACACATGGAAAATAATGTTTTTACACATAAACCCTCATATGTATAATATATTATAATAAAATCCCTTTTTAATATAAAAATGGTAGGAAAAATGTACTACAAATGTGCAGTTTTATTGACTGAACAGGTCACTATAGGGATCTCGTTATCGGAGTCTTCTTCTAGCTCCTCCAGAATCTCAGCCGCTTCTACAGGGAAGAACTCCTTCAATTGAATCAGAGTTCTTTTCTTTTGTTTATAGTCTTCGAGAGAATTGATGTACTTTTGAATGGTCGATCTCCTCGCAGACTCTTTTTCGTGTCGAGCCGCACTTTTCTTCTTCTTGAGCTTTTTGGATTTTAGGCCTGATTGAGCCGAATTGGCAGCTGGAATAGTGGGTTTTTTCTGCCCTTTCCATTCAGTTCTGGGCTCTTTCTGAAGCAATTTTAACATCTTCTTCGTCTTTTTGGACATGTGCATGCTCCATGGAGGCTGCGGCGAGTCAGTTTCATTTCTCAGGATAGCGGGTTTAGCTGTCTGCTCTCAGAAGGCTTCAGCTTGTGTCTGTATAAAGTTGGTGGTTGCAGCTTGATTGTTCACCAACACACTCTTGGACAGTTCGATCTCCCCAGTCTTGTACTTCTTCTCGACCCAGTCTTTGAAAATATAGCAATTCTCGATCACATGGCTCACTACTCGGTGGTACGGGCAATATAGAGGATTGTCGGTCATTTTTGCTTCATGGGGTCTTTTCGACTCTAGCAATTATAGACCGTTGTTCAAGGAATCTTAAAATATCTTGCGGACCTTATCCCTTCTAAAAGAGTAAACCTTAATCTTTTTCTCCTCTAGGGAAGGCCCTTTTCCTCCCAGCACTAGCTTTCAAGACCGGTTGGTTTTGGATTCGCTTGCCTTTCGCTTGTCTTCATTGTCGTACGCATTGAAGACATTAGTATTGCTCGAATTCCCGCTTCTACGGTTTTCATCCCTGTTGCTCTTCCAAGTCTTGTCTCTTTGAATGTCCGGGGTAGACTCTTGCTTTGAGCATTCCAGGATTTAGACTTTCTTGGTCAGCTCCTGAAATGTCTTGAGGCCTGCTGTACACAAGAATGAGACCATCTAATTGCTGAGGTTCCTAATGAGGAGGCTGACGGACTGGTCCTGCTCTAGCGGCGGTTCGCACTTGATAGTGAGGTTGAGCATCGGGCAATAAAGTCCGTTTTGCTTTCTTTTTTCCCCGGCTTGGTTCTCACGAGGTCAGCGATGGGGATTTTATCACTAACACTCATGAATCTTTGCCGAAACAGAGACTCCATTTGGGCGAAAGTAGTGACGGGCCCGTCTGGTATGCTTGCGTACTAATTGAAAGGGATATCAGGCTGTTGACAAACTGACAAAGAAGGAGCGCATCATTGCCCCCAGTATTTCTGCACGACGCTTTAAAGTGGGCGACGTGCTAATTTGCGTTTCTCGTCCTGTCAAATCTCCCGAACTTAGAAATGACGTAGCCGCTAGGGAACTCGATCGGATCGTAATGTGCGGGATATGGCCGCCCATTACTGCCAATTTCTTTATGAGCTTTGGTTTCGGCCACCAATGTTTTAACCTTGCTGGTGACCAAATCCATTAGTCGATCTTGTGTCAGCGGGATAGTGCTATCTGGGGCAAAGGCGTCCCCAGAAGCAGAATGTGGCCGGCTTTCGTGCGGCTCATCCAATCTTGGACCTAAGGGAACAGGCATCGGTTGCTTCGGGTTGTCATCACCCGGCTCATGAGTAGAGACATGTGCTTGATTGGAAGGTGCTCGAGCAATTTGAGCCGTGAGCTGCATCACAACATTCATCAGGTCATCGATATTGGAGTAAAGCTTGGCCATCTCTTTATCCTTGCTCCTGAGCTGTTTTTGAAGCTCTTGAAGTAGCTCTTGCTCTACGGTCCTGGGACGGAAAGTCGGCTCTTCTTCGCTGTCCGAGCTTGATTCCACATGGACAGAGGGGTCCTTCTGTCTATCGACCTAATCGAGAGGGTTTTCATCATCCAGCGGAGGCGGCTGATCTTGGGAAACGACGACCACATTCAAGCCAGATTAGGATTGAGATGTGGTGGCCCCATTCCTGCTTTTGTTGTGCAAGTTATCACTGGGCTGCGCGCCCGCCATATAGACCGTATGGATAACATATCCGGCCGTCTTTTCAGCTGATTTTGTGGATCGCTGTCTTGGCCCTTCTGTTTTGGTAACGAACAATTGATTAAAGATGGCTGGCCTGACCGAATTCTTGAGTGGTGCTGGCGATTCTTTTCTGTATTTGCCTCTCTGCTTTCCCGCGGCACAGAACGCCTGATAGACTCTTAAAGAGACAGTGTCATGCTTTCTCTGTTGGGGCTGGGACACGTCTCTTTGTAGCATCGTTCAGACTGCTATCTCCTTGATTCTGGCGGTCATGGCGTTTTTCTGAACCCACTTCAGAGGTTCTAAGGACTTACTGGCTTTTACGGCTGACTCAACCATCGTCGCGGGGTGACCCTGCTCTTGAAACCTCACAAGATTCCACTTGGCTGGAGTCCTGGCCCTCTTATTAGCTCTATATCTGAGCCGCTTCTGCCTTAACTTTTATGATTTGCACACATAGCAGGCTTCGGCTCTTCAGGGAGCTGCCGTAGACCGAGCAATGGGGAGCTTTGGAAATATGCCTGATTATGAAATTGTCAGAGGCGTCGCCTGTGCTTGTCCGCGACATTTGATGATGCCCTTTGTTCCGGTAGTTTTTCCCCCAGCTAGAGCACCAGAGAGTCGTTTGGACACCGTTTTACGTTTGGGCTGTGGTGCCTTGGCGATCACAACGTTCGGATTCTTTCCCCTTAAGACCGGTTTGGCCACCTGTTTTGCTATGACCTCTGCCAGATGAGTGCTTCTGGCAGGGTAGATGATGACGGAACCAAATTGACCGGGTGGCTCCTCCCATTGCCGGCTGAGACTTGCAGGGAGAACCACGCGGGAATTGATCTTGACCACGTACTGGATCGGAGTCGCGTCAGAAACGAAGTTCGTCTTGGGAAACATGATTGTTGAGTTAGAGATTGTGACTGAAAACTTGTTAACCTGTACACACAAAAAAATGACTTAAGTACAGGCAATCGATATATATGTTGATTGAGTTCGCATGAACGTTTAACCCGAAATATGGGAGGAGAGATAAGGTCCCACCGGGTGTGCCAGAATCTGTTGGGTATGTTTCGTCACCCTATTGAGATGGGAAATACGCGCCGCTTTTTAGGCGCATTATAGATTCCCCCTGCCCAAGGATGGCCAGGGTTTATTGATTGTAGGGATCCGAATCTCCTGCAGCCGCAGACTAAGCTACCGTTAATTACTCCTCGCTTTTGGAGCAAGAGAACCTCCGATTGACGGGTAAAACTGGTCATGCTAACTTAATGTGCAGTGTGCGTGTGGTGTGTTTTGAGGAGTCTTGGGTATATTGGGGGCCTCGCAGAGTTTACGGGGGTCCCGTGCGGGCGCTTGCGCCTTACGTGCCCAGCACGCAGGCGCTGGCCACTGACGCTGAGCATGCTTGGCACGCGGGCGCTGGGCGCCGGCGCCTCACGTGCTTGGCGCCAGCGGGAAAAAGGGGCTTAGCCCCTATACAAGGATTTGTACTCCCAAATGACTTTTGGAGTTAAACTTCTGGAAAAAAAAAGGACAAAGGGGCTTAGCCTCTACACTGGGAGTTGTACTCCCAATTGACTTTTGGAGTTAAATTCCTAAAAAGAAAAGACTTTTTTTCTCGGAGTTAAACTTCCAAAAGATTTTCGAAGATGATGAAAGGGGGCCCCTTTCTTCTCCCTTGAGTCCTAGATCTTCTCTTGAGCCTTGAATCTTTCCAAAGTTAGGTTTTTTTTTATTAGATATGGGTCTCCTTCTTCCTCCTCTTTGTTGTCTAGATCTTAGAGAAAAAAGGGGGTGAGATTTAAAAATCTCACCTTTTAGTGATCTGATGGGCGATCTGAGCTCCCCTTTGTGGGTTTCAAGGTGAAAAACTATTCCTTTGGGAAAAAAGAGTAAAACTCTTAATTTAATTTAAGAAAAAGGAAGAAGGTTTAGAACCTTGAAGAAAGAGAAGGAGGCACAGAACTCTAGACTTTTTTGAGAGAATGAGAAAGTTGTTTTTTTTAGATTTTTCATCATGTTTGCCTTTTTAGGCTACACACTTTAAATATAGCCCCTCGAGCTTTGCCAAATGGCACTTGTGCCACCCCATTCCTTATGTGCTCATCTCTTTTTGCACATATGCCATGGGGTTTACAAAATTTTGGCTTTTTGCCTATTTTACATACATTTATTTCTATATAAAAAAAGAATTACATTAAACCAATTTATGGCTTCATTCTTTTTGTCATAGGGCTGTTCGCTTCCATGCTCGATTTTGACCTGGGCTTAGGCCAACTTGGTTTGGGGTTGACTTTGATTTTTGACTTGGTCAATCGGGGTGTAATTTTTGACCCTAACACTCATCAGATCTAATTATTTTTAGATTTTTCTTTTTTAATTTTTCGGAAGCCCAAGAGTTGCACATGCAATTCACGGAGAAACAAAAAGTTTCAGAAAAATCAAACATGCGCAAAATAGAGTAAACACTCAACATGACACATGGCACAAATCTCGAGACAGAACATTCAAATCCGACCACCCATTCTACCCTTTTGGCCGACACCGACGGTCGATCTTTCTCCATTTGCCTACGTGCTTTGCACACTTGACTCTTCAACTCCCCGGCACTGTTAACATAGGCTCTTCAATTCACCATTTAATACCTTTTTAAAGCATTTTAATCCATATTTTTAATTCTCATACCCTAATTCTCCACTATAAATACCACTCCATGCCCTAGCTCCCCCTATTCTGAAAATTTCTAGCAAAATCACTTCAAAAGTTCCTAAGTGCAAGTGGAATCAAATGGAGTTAGCGACCAAGCTTGTTCCATCGAAAATCAAAGTCGTTTCCGGAGCTTCTGCGATGCCATGGGAATTCCCCTCTCTTCTTTAACCCCTTCATAATGACACACCATGAGTAAGTCCCCTCATCCCTATCTTTTTCAATCTGAAACAACTTTTTAAAACAAACCTACAAAAGAAGAGTTATCTCCGATATAAATTTCTTTTTAATATTTGCAATGCATGTGATAAGCAAAATTAAATCAAACTAACATGTTATATTAATCTTAATCTTACTTCAGATCATTTAGTTTTTAGTTTTAACAAAATTTCATCCGAAACTAACATATAATGAACTTTTTCATTAAAATACCATAAACTTTAGTATAACACTTCTCGATAATTTTTTTAAATACCTTTAGAAAAAATTCACGGGATAACGACCTACCCTACATGCACACGATAGTCCCACATGCACACGATAGTTCCATAGCACGGTATTCTAGAGCTATAGTTAATTTAAAGAATAAATTTTTCATTAAAATACCACATTTTTACAAAAAACGGTTTTCTTTAAATCGATATTTTGAAATTCTTGGCAAATACGCCTCTACAACCCTCGTTAGAGGACTCGCTAATGGATGGTGAGAATTATCGCATATCTTTGGGATAGTAGAGCGAGATGCAGAACTCCTCACGGAGTATTCGGTCTCGAAAGGAATAAAAATACAGTTTTTAAGAAACGCGACTTTTCTAAACAAAACTAAAAAATTATATAAAAATCATAAATCCGTATTTTTAATAAAAACAAATTAAGAAACTATATTTTTAAAAAGAAAGATTAAAAATTATTCATAAAATCCCACTAAGTTTCCAAAAGTAGTAGTTTTCATAAAAATACCACAAACTTTCAAAAAACTAGGTTTTATCACCAAAACACTACAACAAATAAAACACATGTTCATGAAAACCCTAAATATTCTAAATCACCCTCGAGATTTATTTTTAAACAATATTAATATATATTTTTCATAAAACCCCCTCCAGATATACAAACAATATTTTAAGGACTCTAAATTAATATAGGTTTAAGCGGGATCAATTCTCATGAGCCTCAGGGAGCCGGAGAAAGTCAGATTTTTCCTATTCAAGTTAGAAAACTTAACGGAGTTATCAAATTGTAATTGTCTTAGAAAAGGACATAAATCCTGCCGTTCATGTACAGCAGTTGCTGATTTCTCCCGAATATAAGATTTTTAACAATTTACATCAATTCACATGAAAAGACTTAAACTCGAATCCAAACTCAAATCTAAACTTGAATCTAAACTCGAACTCAAACCCCAAACTCAAAACTCGAATCTAAAGTTGAACTTGAACTCGAATAAAAAATCGAATATGTACTCGAACTCAAACTACTCGAACTATCTTGACTCGAACCAAGGTTACAATTGTCAGGACTCGGATATTACTCGACTCACTTAACTACATTCTACAACTTTTGCAATCTATGGTTTCGATCAAGACATGTTAATCAATCAATTAAACCAATT
The DNA here is from genome assembly GCA_030015575.1 of Agapanthus africanus. Lineage (NCBI taxonomy): Eukaryota > Viridiplantae > Streptophyta > Magnoliopsida > Asparagales > Amaryllidaceae > Agapanthus > Agapanthus africanus. Next base: position 295,762,405 of record CM057351.1, read on the forward strand.
AAGTATATTAACCAGTTATAGTATATTATACTCGGGGTGCTTGGGATAGTTTCTTGTGTGAATCCAACGGAGCTTCAGGAGTACCGTATTAATCTATTTTTTATTTTACTCGAATATCAGTCGGGTTGACTCATCCATAGCCTAAAACCCCGATGCTAACACATGAAATGAGACCGTGTTTTCTTACTCCTGGGGCCCCACTCTTGAGCTCGTGAATACTTTTGCGGCTGTATTGACATTCACACTTGGAACTTAACGTTAACATAGTGACCATATAGAGACCTATAAAATATATTTATCCATGATCATATACTCTTACTCGTTATATAAATATTCTACAATTATCATTTTCTTTACTCTTACCTGTCTTTGGGACTTACCGAGCGCTAGTTTGTTGACGGGCATTCCACCCACTTTTCTTCTCTTGGAATGTTCGTCAGATACGGTCGAGACAGAGGTAGTTGAATCCATAGAGGAGGACTACAACCAGATCGCTACTCAGGGCTAGCGCATCTTCATTTTTTCTTCTTCAGTTTATGTATACCACCTGTTTAGGCATTTTCCTCATTGTATTTACTTTCCAGCATAACTCATGTATTTGTAAATATTGATAGTTGAATGTAAATAAAGATATTTGTTAATTTTACACTCTCAATTTATTCTTGTATTATATATTATTGTTTCAATACACTTAGTATTTTATTTAGGGAATGATCTTCTCTGGATAAATATGCCGCGGGCTTACCACGTCACCGTTTCCGTCTATTGGGAAGCAGGGCCTGACAGGTTTTGTTGGTAGCCCATGCAGGTCAGTTCTGCATGAAGTCGTAAACAATATACTACAAGAATTAATGGGTTCAACACATTTACATTCCTTGCATTTCAAATTCTTGAATCTATCCTAACCTATCTTTTGTATCAAGGTGATGGATTCTCCGAACAATACCAGCACAAACGTCAACGTCAACACTCCACCGCCTACACTACCACCACCACCTACCGTTGCAGCTCCTATCAATGAGCAAACGGTACTGCTTGAGGCTATCAAGAGCCTATTAGAGGGTTAGCAGCAGCATACTATTATCCTTATGAACCGCCCCGAGGTGGAAGCACCTGAAGTCAAACAGTTTCGGGCCCTATACCCAAAGAAATTCTCGGGTAAAGAGAGTCCGCTTGAAGCTGAAGAATGGGCTTAAGCAATCAAGGATGACCTGGCAGTAGCTCAAGTGCCAGATATTGCCTGAGCGAGAGTTGCTCAGTTGCAACTGACCGATAACGCCACGGTATGGTGGAAGGCTGAAGAGAGCCGTCTCGTACAACCGATAGAATGAAAAACATTCCGAGACCTCTTTGACGCTAAGTACTTTCCATAGACTGTCCGCTTTGACATGGAGCAGCAATTCATCCATTTACAGCAAGGCTTGATGTGGGTCAAGTATATGGATGAATATGATGCTGAGTTTACCGTGCTCGGCAGGTAAGATATAGTCTCAAATTCGATTTTCGGATCTCACTCACAGCACTGCTAACACAAGGTCATAACCGGTTTGCCGCACATCTTATTCCCACTGCTGAGATTCGGACACGACGATTTCAGCAGGGGTCGAACACCGAAATCCAAGCTACACTCGCTACAGGGGATTTCCCAACCCATGAACTTGCTTTGAAGGCTGCCCAATACTATGAGGCAGTTGTGAATAAGAAGGGCAGGCCACAGACTACCGGTGTGAAACGCCCTATGCACCAGATCACATGAGGGGCCGCTTCCAGGCCAGCTTTTAACGGGTTATCTCGGAGGCCAGTAGGTTCATTCGCCAACAGTAGGCCAGACTTTTGCATTTCTGCAAAAGAATATGGCATCTTGTTAAGAACTGTCGCAGGCCAAACAACTTATGCATGATCTCTGGGTCTTCTACTCACGCTATTGGAGCATGTCCCCAGAACCGAGGGCCCAACAACCCTCCAGCTAGACCGGCGATCCAAACTCCTCCTACTCGGTTAGCCCTACCAGCTCCAGCTCCCCGCACCCAGACCACTCAACCCCAACGCCGAGTGTTTAATCAGGCACAGAGGAAAGTGCTGTGACGCCAAAAATTCACCATGTCGGTCGAAGAGGCCGAAACTATGGGTCAGGTTATCGCTGGTACAATCTTAGTATCCTCCCTACCTGCTCTAGCGCTCTTCGACACTGGGGCATCACATTGCTTTATGTCGTAACGGTTCATCCGAACCTATTCGATCCCATTCAAACTGGTTGTATCCAGCTGGAATATCAGTTCAGGGAATGGCGTTCTAAAAGCAACTTTGGAATACGATCTATGTCCAGTGGTTGTCTGCAGTCGAGAATTTTATGCGGACTTCAAGGTACTGGACATACCGAACTTCGACATAGTCTTGGGAATGGACTGACTGGGAACTTTCTTCGCTACCATCGACTATCGCCAAAGGAGGGTAGTGTTCGAAATACCAGATCACCCAGTGTTCTACTTCAAAAGTGGAGGCCGAACCTTATACCTTAGCATGTACCGAGCAAAATCAAAGAAGACAAAGGTTGCAGCGTCGCAAGCGGAAGAATCGAAGCCAGAGGTAGTTCGAGAGATCGAGGATGTATTTCCGGAAGACATATCAGGTTTGCCTCCGATCGAGCTCTTGAACTCAGCATCGATTTACAACCCGACGAACAACTAGTAATAAAAGCCCTATACCGATTAAATCCCGAGGGATTGAAGGAGATCCGCATTCAGTTGGATGAACTCCTGAAGAATGGTTGGATTCGTCCCAGTACATCAAGATGGGGATCTCCGGTGCTACTTGTGAAGAAGAAGAAAGGTTCCTACAGGATGTGTGTGGATTATCGAGCTTTGAACGAAGTGACAATTAAGAACAAGTATCCACTACCGTGTATCGATGGCCTTTTTGATTAGTTAAGTGGGTCTTGTGTCTTTTCAAAGCTAGATCTTCGTTCGGGTTACCATCAGGTGAAGGTCAAAAAGTCCGACATTCCGAAGATGGTGTTTAGGACTTGTTATAGTCATTATGAATATATTGTAATGCCATTTGGAGTGACCAATGCACCTGCCATCTTTATAAACCTGATGAACCATGTTTTCCGAGAGTACTTAGACAGGTTTGTTGTTATATTCATCAACGACATCCTGGTATATTAAAAGAATCGGAAAGAACACGTTGAGTACTTACGGATTGCCCTGGAGAACTTGGCTAGATCAAGTCGGATTTCTCGGACATATCGTTTTAAGAGAAAGAATCTCGATGGATCTAGCTAAGGTTTCGGCTATCAGTGAGTGGCCGACACCAAATACGGTGAAAGATACACGAAGTTTCATAGGCTTAGAAGGATACTACCTACGAATCATCGAAGGATTCTCAAAAATCGCAACACCCCTGACCAAGCTCACATGTAAAGACGAAGCATTCGTGTGGTCAAAAGCATGTGAAAAGGCTTTTGTAGAACTCAAGTCGAGATTAACCTCTGCACCAATTCTTGTAATATCGGATCAATCTGGCGGATTCGTTGTGCATTGTGATGCGTCCGGTAAAGGATTAGAATGTGTTCTACACCAGCATAGAAAAGTTGTGGCTTTTGCATCAAGACAGTTAAAGGTACATGAACGCAACTATCCAACACATGATCTAGAATTGCCAGCCATCATCTTCGCACTCATGATTTGGCGCCACTATCTGTTAGGAGAACGAGTGGATATATACACTGACCAAAAAAGTCTTAAGTGTGTATTTACTCAGAAATAACTCAACATACGGCAGAGAAGATGGCTAGAACTCATGGCGGACTTTGACATCAATTTACAGTATCATCCTGAAAAGGTGAACATAGTTTTCGATGCCCTTAGTCGCCAACCATTAGCAATGCACCTCACCGCTCAGTGGAGACTATAACAAGAACTGCATGGATTGGAGATTGAAGTAGTTGTCCTAGGTAATGCTTTATCTTTGATGAACTTACAAATCCAGTCTAGTCTTGTCAATCAGATCAAGGAAACTCAAACAAATGATGCCAAGTTACAAAAGATTCGAAAACAAGTAGAAAGTGGACTACGAACTGACTTCATTATCCACGAAGATGGATCCTTGCGGTATGGAAGCCGTTTATGTGTACCAGTCTGCTATGTTCGGGAAGAGTTGATGAAAGAAGCTCACAACTCTCCGTATTCGGTACACCCCGATGGTACGAAGATGTACAAGGATCTACGGAAACACTACTGGTGGCATGGAATGAAGCGCGAAGTAGCAAGGAGCATAGCAAAGTGTCTAGTATGTCAATAAGTGAAGGCTGAACATCACAGAACTTCTGTTCTACCTCAGCCGTTACTAATCCCAGAATGGAAATGGCAGCACATTACTATAGACTTCGTGACTGCTCTCCCTCGCAGCACGAAGGGTAATGATGCAATTTGGGTTATTGTGGATCGACTCATCAAGTCAGCTCACTTTATTCCATTTCGAATTGGCCAGTCAACCGAGACGTTGGTGAAGAAGTACATGGAGGTGAGTAAAATCTCAAGTAAGATTTAAACCTTCAAGATATACCCTACTTGTCTTGATACCCATAAACTCATGCAGGAGATCGTGAGATTACATGGGGTACCTGTTTGCAACGTCTCCGATCGTGATACAAGATTCCGATCACAAATTTGGTAGAGTCTGCAAGCTAGCCTGAGAAAGAATCTGAATTTTAGCACGACGTATCATCCACAAACAGACGGACAGTCCGAGCAAACAATTCAGATTCTGGAAGACATGCTAAGAGCTTATATGTTAGACTTCGGAGATTCATGGGAAGATCACATACACCTTGTGGAGTTTTCATACAACAACAGCTATCAGGAAAGCATTGAGATGGCACCATTCGCAGCACTCTACGGATGGAAATGTCGTTCCCCGTTGAGTTGGGACGACGTTGGAGATCTTGAATTCCTTAGACCAAAGATGATCGTAGCAACTGTGTACGTAGTTTGCACAATCAGGAAAAGGATGCAAATAACCCAAGACCGACAGAAGTATTAAGTAGATGCAAAACATCGACATCTGGAGTTCGAATATGGAGACCATGTATTCCTGAAGATCTCTCCGTACAGAGTAGTGATACGTTTTGGCAAAAGGGGTAAGTTAGGTCCAAGGTTTATAGGACCGTTCGACATCCTCGAACGAGTTGGAGAAGCGGCATACCGTTTAGCACTACCACTCTCATTGGAAGGAGTGCATAACGTATTCCACATATCCCAGCTACAATGATATGTGAGAAACCCCAGCCACATACTTGATCACTCAGAGCTCACAGTACAAACCGACCTAACCTACGAGCAACAACCAGTTGAGATGCTGGACCGAAAGGTGAAGACATTGCGGAACAAGGAAGTAAACTTCGTCCGAGTGATGTGGAGAAAGGATTCGCCAGGAGAATCAACATGGGAACGAGAAGAAGATATGCGTAGACGATACCCTTATCTTTTTGAGAATTAATTCCTATGTAATTGTAAATTTCGAGGAAGAAATTTTTATAAGGGAGGTAGAATGTAACGACTCTAAAATCACTGTACAGAAATTTCTTGTTATTGTACAGAAAAGGGTATTACAGCCTGTATAACAGTTAAAAGTTAAATTTGTTTAATAAAAGCAAGAAGCAATTTGTAGCTCACTGGTAAAGCCTCTACACTACTGTGACATAGCCTATGCGTTCGATTATCATCAGACCCAATTATTTTTAGATTTTTCTTTTTAAATTTTTCGGAAGCCCAAGAGTTGCACGTGTAATTCACGGAGAAATGAAAAACTTCAGAAAAATCAAACATGCGCAAAATGGAGTAAACACCCAACTTGACACGTGGCAAAAATCTCGAGGAAGGACATTCAAATTCGACTGCCCATTATCCCCTTTGACCGGCACCGACAGTCGATCTTGCTCCATTTGCCTCCGTGCTTTGCACACTTGACTCTTCAACTACCCTCAACCCCCCTGCTGTCACGACCCAAATATGGAACGCGACCGGCACTTAAATTACGCAACGTCTAAAGGCATAACGTAATTCAAGTAAGCCGAAAACCTAGAATCTAAACCGTGAAATAAAGTAGAGTGGTAAAAATCTTTGTTAAAAAAATGTTAATTTAATATGCAAAATAAATCATATCAAAACTTTTAAAGATCAAGTTAACTTTTAAAATTTCGGCAGCATTTCCTTTGTAAAATCTAATCCCAAACTGATACATAACAAAAATATACATAAGCGTGATATATATAAAAGCATCCCAACTTGGTAGCAATCTCAACGCCATCCAACGGAACACAATCACAAGCAAGATATATGGAATCACAGTGCGAAGAAAATAAGGAAGTAAGAAAAGAATGCAACATTCACAATAAAACATAGAAGTCGGCTCGCACGAGGACGACGCCAGATTTCAAATATAATACAAGTCTCACAGTCTCGTCTCTAAATCAAATATACAAGTTGTAGATGGAGTATACTAGATACAAAGAGAAAATACACAAGGTAGGAGACAAAAGAATACTTGCAACTTACCTACAAAATATCACGTCCCAAAAATAGCGGTAGCAGTAGAAATAGCAAAAGTAGTAGCAGTGTACCCCGCCGCAACTATACTGACGGATCGGTCATGCAAGACACTGTGGCACAACGGGGGTGAGTTGCCAGCTCGTGAGTAGTAAGTAACATTATAAGTGGCAATCGTAAGCATGTACGTGCCAGCGACAGATTCTAAATATGAGTTTATGATGTGATGCACTAGTATAGATGCAACATGAATAAATGACCATGCATGAAATCTGGGTATAGCTGCTATAAAAAACTGAGTATGTCTTAATAAATTTTAATATGGAAGAACCAAAAGTATCATCAATGAAAACAACATAATTCCGTGTCAAACATCGACACTCAAAAATCTCAATATCTCGGGTGTCGTCTCTCAGATCGACCCTCAAATCCATCTGAATCACACGACTCCGGTCGATATCCTCCGGATATCCGCCGGGCCAAACAATCACCAGTAAGTATTGTTCCCCTACCAGGCTCAACGTCTCTCTATACAATCTTCTATCCCTGGGGTACCGTACTTGGTCCACCATGTACCCACAGACAGTGCCTCCTTTCTCCTCGAATCGGGTGTAAGTCGATGTACAACACCCCACGACTTACGGGGAGGCGGAAAATTGAAAAACGATCTTGTTCTTTGTGTAAACATCGACTAACCGAGAATCTTTGCTAAACTATAACTAACAAGAAACATAGAAGTTGTTAACTACTATGATAAGTGATTATACCTAATGAACCGTGTCCTTCTCCTTTTCGTTATCCACCTCCTTCTCGGCCTCCTCCACGTAATAGATGATCCACCCGAGAGCTATACTCCAAGCTTCACCTCTAACTTGAGGTAACTAGGTTTCTTAAAGTGCTAATCTAAGCAACCTAGGTGATATAGAGTTGGATTATGGATGTATTAGTCTAGCTAACCCTTGATCTCAACACATGAGAGGTTAGGGTCAGGGTTTGAAGAGAGAGAGCTTGAGGAGAGAGAAGGTGAGAATGATAATGAATTGAAATTGTTTCTCACTTCTAATATATCATGAAGCATAAAGAATATCAAATAAAATAAATCAAATGATTTATCATCATGCTTCATTTAATATGTGCAATGAATCATCAAGTGAGTCATTAAGCAATAAATGCTTCATTAACTCACTTGAATGATTCATCTCATGAGTCACAAAATCAATTAATGCTAATGCCACCTAATGTCACGTCCCGAAAGTACGGAACAAGACCGGCACTTAAACTACGAACGTCTCGAGGTGTACGTAATCTAAGTAAACCGAAACCCCAGAAATCCAAACCAAGAAAAGTAGTAGAGTGAAGGAAAACCAATTTAAAACAAGTAGTTTCAAAAGCATAAGCCGAATTATGCGGGTTTCTAAAAACATCAAAAATTTCCTGAAAATTTCGGCAGAGTCTCCTTTGTAAATACTGGCCCCCAAACGGGATACAACATGAATAGTATACGAAATCAAAAAAAAGGCATCCCCAAGCGGGAGCTAGCTCTTCGTCAATCGACGGTCACAACCACACAAGCAATATAATATACAACGCCAACGGCGAGGATCAAAACTCAAAAGGAAACTCAAACCACAAGAAAACCACAGAAAAATAACGCGCGAATCTAAGGTCGAAGGAATAATATCACTGGTCTTTATCTCAAAGTAAATACATGTTTGGTTGATGGAACTTCTAGATACAACTGAATAATAATATACAAGATATATAATGGGGGTACGATACAAGTAAACCCACCTACTAGCAAATCACCCGAACGAAACTATGCCCGCAAAGCCGTAAAGAACCCTGTACGGCAAACCTGCAAGAAACTGGGGCACAACGGGGGTGAGTTGCCAACTCGTGAATAGAAAAATATCTACGAAAAGAAATCGCATAAATAACGCAACCTAGGTCATACGATCAATATATATAATCCTCAAATAAAACCAGCAGTCTATAACAATGACTAGGGTAAATATCTAATCCAAGTGTAATTCCATGTGCCCGTGCCAGTGCCTCAGGTAGCAATGTATCATATGGATGATGTATGAATGCATGGAACAGAATGCATGTACTGACGAAAACTGCTTTCATAAATCAGTGAGATTTCTGTATTTTAAAAGTGAGGTACCATAAATGAAATCAGCATAAAACAGTGCCCAGCATCGACACAAAACAAGTGTCCAAATATCTCGATATCTCTGTATCACAATCTCTGTACCTCAATATCTCAAAATCTCAAAATCTCAATCACGATATCTAGGGCGCCGTCAATCCAGACCGGCCCCTACCATTTATCTCAAGACCACGACGGTATCCTCCGGATATCCGACGCGTCGGGTAATATCACCGGTCGGTAGTGCTCCCCTGCCAGGCTCAACGTCAACAACACGATCCTCTTGCCCCGGGGTACCACGCCGGGCCCACCATGTACCCGAAACGGTTCCTCCACTCCTCGAATCGGGTCTCGAAATCCATCAGCAAACTCATGGTGGACGACTCATACATCATGGGAAAACCGCACTTTTTATTTTAAAAGAGAGAAAAGGTTTATTTATGTTTTTGCGGTTTTCCTCCAAATCCAAGAAATCTCATGAAATCCGAATCCAAGTCATCAATAGCATGTAAACAGTGAATATAGGCATGAGAATCCATGAATGCGACACAACAGTGAATAATAACATGCATGAAGTAGTAGGCAATAACTACGATGTCTAACTAGCATATAAGGCAAGTACACTAATATCATGTCTAAACTATTAGCTAACAACCTATGTCAAATGAAATAGTATTTTCTAAAGTGTTCGTGACATGGCAATTACCGATGAAGATGTGTGTGAGCTGGCAAATAAGTGTACGTGGTACATACGCGTCATCGGTAATGGTGCTGGTGTCCTAACAGCATGATATTAATAATAGGATATGAATCATAATATAAGCATGCGATGCGGAGCGAACAACAATAATAAGCGAGAGCTAAATACCAAACAATGGTGCCCTTTGAAATAACACGAATCGTGGGGTTTTGAAAATAAGGGCTACGGTGGTTTTAATAAAGGATACGTCTTTTGAAATATCCGTAGATCCCTTGACCTGTCTTTTAAAATACCCACTATCCGTTAGTTTTGAAATAGGTAGAAATCTAATCTAGTCTGACAACTACACTAAACTATACGGCTGAACTAAAGGTAAGGAAACCGCCTAGCATCTGAGTCGATACATATATGAATATATATTAGTCGGTGATCCCGCCTCGATACTATCAATCCGATACCATATCTAAAATCAGATATTCCCAAGTCAAGAGTGCGGATCAATCATCAAAATATAGCTCGTACGTAAATCCGTCGTACGACATCCCCAAATCTAGGTACGGGTTAATATCACATTCATCATACTATTCACCTGGTATCCTCTTATTCAAATATCATGATCGGGGTACTGATCTACGTCTAGTACAATACTGATACCGCCTAAGTATGCATGCACATGTGTGAAACACTACGTCAAGGACCCGCTACAACGTCATGTCGTATCTCAAATACAAACCCTGCTATATCACCGATCTCACGGCCTCAAATCAAATCTCATCGACTCATCATAAATCCCAAGTACTATCCTCATTATCCATGCATGCGTATATGAATGCACATATGCATAGTCCCATACCCACGCATATATACATGTATACACATCCCAATCTGCGCACAAGAAAGTAAAGTATGCAAGTCTGTGTGTGCGTATGTGGGTATAACAACTACTCTAGGGTTTCGCAACTAACCCAAAGCTAATCCATGAACACATAATCATAACATGAATAAACATTCTCGTATCATAAAACACCTATATAAACATATATATATATATATATATGAGCTACACTACGGACTGCGGGGGTGCTATACGCCATCCACCCGACTTCTCCTCGTAGATATAAATCTACTCACCTAGTCCTCGCTAGCCGGTGCCGACGTCGCCACGCGCTTGCTTGTCGTCTCGAAGTCCACATGGGTTACCTACATATCATAACGTACAATGTCGTATTAAAATCCGACTCATGACCCAAAACGACACGTGAATCCCACATAGGTCAAAACCTATGGTTGCTTTCACAAATCAACCCAAAAACCCTCGAAGTTGGCGTACAAACGCCAAACCATCGAGAACAACCCAAACACACTCATTTGTACAATTACAAGCACTAATTATAATATAAAATAGCTTAAAATTCACAAAAACCTCAAACTCGCTTTAAAAGCTATTTTTCCGAAAATCTAGCAAGCAAAATTAACCGTTTTAGTACAAAACTCGATGTATAAACGAATCTAGAGGCCACAATATTCACTAAATATCTTAATTAAGTCATAAAAACAATTCCCATAATTTAATCTCATTAATTTCCATAAAGCTTAAAATTCTAGTTCACAAAATACCTAAATTTTAACAATTTTATAGCAAAAATGCACAAACTACAATCTAGCTTGGATTTTCATGAACTAAAAGCATTAAACCACTCAATATAATCTTTATAATAACATGAAACCTAAATTTGAATTTTATCTCACAAGAATATAATTATTTTCAAAACCTAGTTTACCATTTATATAATTATCACTTTTAAATCAACAAATATGCAAACTATCAACTTAAATTGGATTTAGCATAACATTAATATGTCAATTATATCACATAAACTAAATCTCACAACACAAAATACCAATTTGAAATCAAACCCCTCTCTTGAATTTTAAATCATGCACCTAGAACTAATTAAAAACCTAATTAAACAATTAATTAAGCTAACCTAAGCAATTAACAACACATTAAGCAAAAATGTTAGAATTTATACCAAAAAAATTTAAAGATCCCATAAGCACACTTGCCTCCCAACTTGAAATCTAAATCCCTAGATCCATGCTATGGTAGCCAAGGGAAAATGGGTAGGAGGTGGATTTTGATTTGGATTTTTGCTTGATTTTTTGTGGATTTTTCAAGCATTTTTGATGAACTTTTTTAAAGAAAAAGAGATGAAGAATGAAGGGGCTGAAATGGAGGGGGGGGGGGGCTCGGCCATTGCAGGTGGGGGAGAGGAGAGAGGGAGTGTGGTGTGAGGTATGGTGAGGGAAAAAGTCAAAGTCAACCAAATACCAACTCTTTTATCCATTCTCATTTCTTTTCTTTTCTTTCTTTCTTTTCTTTTCTTTGAAATTCAAGTGGGGAAAATGGGTGGGGCCTGCTAAATTCAGCCAAAGGAAGAAGTAAATGGGGGTGTGTGAGTGTGGGTATGGGTGTGGGGTGATGGAAAATGATAATTATAATACCCCAAACATCCATTTACACTAAAAAAAAGCATTTTTCTTCGATATTTTCTAAACCGTTTTGGCAAACGATTTCATTTCAAAAACCACATGATAAAATTTTATTTAATGTTTTATGATGCACAAAATTTGTTTCAACTCATTCCAGTTTGTAATTTTCCCTAATTAAATGTATTAGTGACGGCTTAAAATAATATTAAAATAATTAATTTCGGAAAATTTTTCAGAAAATTTGAAATTTCACCAGTGGCTCAATAAACACCAAGTACTAGCAATTACATAGCTAGAATATGTATATTTAATTTTATAATAAAGATATTTGCATTTTGACTTTTTACAGAAAACCCCCTTATTATACCGTTTTTTCGAAATTTCACCGAAACGATTTTCAAAACGTTACACCTAAACCCACAAGTCACCATCCTTCTAGAAGCTTCCCGCGAAATTACGAGAACGCCTCTCCTATCCGTGAAAACACGGAAAAACTTTAGACTGTATAAATCCAATAACCTGATACTAGAAACTGGCTTAAACCAAAGACGGCTAGTAAAAACTGTCCGAATGTCGTACGTGCGTAAACACACGTATGCGTCCGAACCCTTGTCGTAAAACCATACGACCTCTATATCGTTTCGCCTGGAGTAGGGAAACTCTCTGTGTGGGACTCAAAAGACTCGACTACTATGCTGGCAGTGGGTTTAACCACAGACCACAACCGGCACTAGCTGTACGTAACGGTCCCCAGGTAGATGTCGATAAGAAGGCCGATGAGGAAACCCATCCGAACTCCTACTGAGCCTGATGTGACAATCTCCGTACAGTCCGGTCTGTTCGTCTAAGACTATCGCATATCGGGCCTAGGGGGTGGCAATCGTCAGTCCCCTAATAGAGGTATAAGTCGTGTCGGAGCGTAGCCCGTTACACCCTGAGAAACAACTGGAACCTACCAGTAAATCTCGCTTGCCCTGGCCAGGGACTTTGCGTAATGGCTCGATGACACAGCGCGATATCAACTCCCAATACCTGGAGAGACGAATCCTGTCTAACCGCCACTGCCTCCAAGTGCTCGGGACTGCACCCAACTGCTACCTGTTTGCACGACTCCTTTGAGCCGTGGTAGGGTAGCAATCTAATAACAGTGGGACACACTCGAGGCAAAGTAGCAGTGTCAAGTCTGCGGACTATGATGCACTCATATCACCTGGGAACTGTTAACTGACGACGGGTACAATACCAACCAACAGTTCCCCGTGAGTCCTGCCCGGTGTACCCGTAACCCAACGAGCACCTGTATACTATCTCCAGTACGACGTACTGACGGCTGTGGGACAGACCATCTCCCCAACTGGGATTAGAAGCGTACACACTAGTCTACTCCGGAGTATCGATGCCCTGTCTCGATAATCCTACGACTAGGGACCTGAAAAAGGATGTGCTTGTAGACTACGCAGCCCCCACTAGTGTGACTGCCATCACAACGCTGGTAGTCAAGCAAGATCCTAAGAGCTCTATCAATACGTATACTCACATATTAAGATAGATAAAACCAAGTAGCATACTACCATGTTTAGCAAGACTGTTATATAACTGTGAATATCCCAAGCATCCATTAAGTAATATACAAGCTAGTATGATACAATAATGGCCCCTAAGGCATATACATTAACAATCTCCCACTTGCACTAGGGCCATGTACTGGCATATCGAAGACCGATGATCTCGAGTAGCCTCTCGAATTGAATCTGAGGTAGGGCCTTCGTGAATGGATCAGCAATGTTCTCTTCAGTAGCAACTCTCCGGACCTCAATCTCCCGACGATCAATGATCTCCTTGATCAGGTGATACCGCCTTAAGATGTGTTTGGACTTCTGATAGGACCTTGGTTCCTTCGCTAAAGCTATAGCTACGTTGTTTTCGCAATACAGAGGTATTGGATCAACAATGGTAGGAACCACCTGAAGTTCTGTTAGGAACTTCTTCATCCAGACCGCTTCTTCTGCGGCATCGCAAGCAGCAATATACTCCGCTTCCATCATCGAGTCAGCAACGGTGTCCTACTTGGAACTCTTCCAGCACACCGCCCCTCCATTGAGGATAAAGACATAACCTGACATGGACTTGGAATCGTCCTTATCACTCTGGAAGCCGGAATCAGCAAAGGCCTCCATCTTGAGGTCTTTTCCGCCGTAAACCAAGAACATCTCCTTAGTCCTTCTCAGGTACTTGAGAATGTTCTTTACTGCTATCCAGTGCTTCTCCCCTGGGTCTGACTGATACCGGCTTACCACACTCAGTGCATAAGCTACATCTGGTCTGGTGCTCAACATCGCATACATTATAGAGCCTACTGCAGAAGCGTAGGGTATAATCGACATGCGATCCCTTTCCAAATCAGTCTTAGGAGACATCTGTTTGGATAGGGTGATTCCGTGACAAGCCGGTAGATTACCGCGCTTAGAATCTTCCATACTGAATCTTTTCAGTATAGTGTTGGTATACCTGGACTGCGAAAGTCCCAACATCCTCTTGGATCTATCACGATAGATCCGGATCCCCAGAATGTAAGAGGCATCACCCAGGTCTTTCATGGAGAATCTGTGTGATAAGAATCCTTTGACAGATTGTAGCATAGGAATTTCATTTCCTATCAATAGAATGTCATCCACGTACAAGACGAGGAATACGACAGTTCGTGCTACAACTTTACTATATATACATGGTTCATCTGGATTTTTGATAAAGTCATATTCTTTGACCGTTTCATCAAAACGGATGTTCCAACTCCGCGATGCCTGCTTAAGTCCATAAATGGACTTAAGCAACTTGCATACTTTCCCGCTGCTCCCACTCTGATTGAAACCTTCTGGCTGATCCATATAGACGCACTCTTATAAATTACCATTCAGAAAAGCCGTCTTTACGTCCATCTGCCAGATTTCATAATCATGGAAGGCAGCAATAGCAAGAAGGACCCGAATGGATTTGGGCATAGCCACTGGAGAAAAAGTTTCGTCGTAGTCCAAACCAGGACTTTGACGAAAACCCTTTGCAACAAGTCGAGCCTTATAGGTTTCCACCTGTCCATCTACACCAATCTTTTTCTTGAAGATCCATTTTCATCGTATGGGTTTTACCTCATCTGGAGCAAAGTCCAAAGTCCATACTTTGTTGGTGTACACGGACTCCATTTCGGTCCGCATTGCATCTAGCCATCGTACCGAGTCGCCGCTCTGGATGGCCTGCTGGAAGCTAGTAGGTTCATCATCATCTATGACGCAATCCTCTCTATCCCCATCTATGAGAAAACCGTAGAATCTCTCAGGCGGATGAGACGGCCTACTACTCCTGCGGAGGGGTGCGGTAATGTCCTGTTCTACTTGAACTACTGGTTCTACCAAACATTCAGTAGTAGTTTGTGGTTCTGGAATTTCTTCCAGTTCTATTTCGCTCCCACTTATTTCCTTTTCTAAAAACTGATATTCTAGAAAATGGGCATTACGAGAAACAAAAACCTTTTGTTCCTCTGCGTAATAGAATAGATACCCCCTTGGAGTTCTTTGGATATCCCACAAACTTACACTGTACTGAGCGTGCCTCGAGCTTATCCACATGCTGCTTTTTAACAAAAGCCGGACATCCCCATATCTTCAGATACTGAAGAAAGGGTTTCTTCCCACTCCACATCTGATATGGCGTGGTAGGAACAGTCTTGGTAGGAACCATGTTCAAAAGATATGCCGCCGATTCTAGCGCATAACCCCAGAAAGATCGCGGTAACTCAGCATTACTCATCATGGAACGTATCATATCCAATAGGGTTCGATTCCGTCTCTCCGATACACCGTTATGCTGTGGAGTGTATGGAGGAGTAAGCTGAGAGAGAATTCCTTTCTCTTTTAGGTAACCTAGGAACTCGGCACTTAAGTATTCACCACCTCGATCAGATCTTAGTGTCTTGATACTTTTGCCGGTTTGGTTTTCTACTTCATTCTTATAGTCTTGGAATTTCTCAAAAGCCTCGGATTTATGTTTCATCAGATAAATGAATCCGAACCTTGAGTAATCATCCGTAAAAGTAATGAAATAGGAAAAACCACCTCTTGCATGTATAGACATTGGACCACATACATCGTTGTGTATGAGTCCTAAGAGCTCGCTCGCTCTTACTCCATGTCCAGTGAATGGAGTCTTTGTCATCTTTCCTTTGAGACATGATTGACAAGTGGCATAAGTTTGATATTTGAACGATTCCAAATATCCTTCTCTATGTAACTTAGTCAACCTTGTCTCATTGATGTGACCTAGTCTACAATGCCATAAGAAAGCCTTATTTAAATCTGGAGACTTTCTTTTTAGTGTGTTCTGGACATTGAAAATTTGGAGTTGGTTTAAGACATATATATCGTTATCCAGTGTACCGGACCCAATCAAACTATGATTAAGGTGGATGTTAACAACACCACTTACAAACGTGAAATCATAACCTTTATTTGATAACAAGGAAACTGATATGATATTACACGTTAAGCTAGGTACACAAAAACAGTTATGTAAAACCAAAATATGTCCACTCGTCAATCCCAGGTGATAATCCCCTACGGACACAGCTCCCACGCTAGCTCCGTTAGCAACCATCGGGGTCATATCACCATCCTTCAGCACTCTACGGTTTCTCAGTGCCTGCAATGAATTGCATATATGAGATCCTGATCCGGTATCCAATACCCAGGAAGTAGAGTTGATTGACAGACAATTCTCAATTACAAACACACCTGAAGTCGAAGCCACAGCTTGCTTCGGTTCCTGGTTCTTGGCGTTCTACGCCTTGCAGTCTTTCTTCCAGTGCCCTTTCCTATGACAATGGAAGCACTCATTCTGGGCCACTACTGGTACCGCAAACTTTTTCTTTCCCTTCGCTCCCACCTTACTAACACCTCCTCTAGGTTTGGTGGCGGCCTTCTTCTTCCTTCCTTTGGCCCTAGCCTTGGACCCGGAAGAAGAAGCACCGCTAACAAACATAGCGGGTGTTTCCCTTGCCTTCTGCAAGGTTCCCTCTGCACTCCTCAACATGTTAAGGAGTTCTGGAAGTTCAACTTCTTTTCTTTGAATGTTGAAATTCAGAATAAACTGGGCGTAGGTGGAATGAAGGGACTGGAGAATCAGGTCTGTATAGAGCTCATTATCCAAAGTCGTCCCAAGGTCTGCGAGCTCTTCTATATAGCCAATTATCTTTAGGACATGTTCTCCTACCGATGATCCGATGGCCAACCTCGCTCGAAACAAGTTCTTAGAGGTCCCGTATCTTGCTATACGAGATTGCTCTCCATAAAGTTCCTTTGTATGGAGAAATATGGCATCAAGATCCATATCCTCGTGCCTCCTCTGATGTTCATTGTTCATCGAGGCAAGCACGATGCACTTGGCCTTTGCGCAATCATACTCCCAGGTTTTGCGGATTTCCTTATTCGCATTACTGGATTTGGGACCTGGGACTGCAGGTGCCTTAGCGGTGAGGACGTACCCCAATTTTTCATAGGTCAAAACCATTTTGACATTCCGCAGCCAATCTTTATAGTTTGGCCCTGTCAGTATATTTTTCTCTAAAAGTAACTTAAGTCCAGTCATTTTCAGGGTCGCTGCAAGTAGGAGAGAGAGAAGAAACACTTTAGCATGTTGCTCTTGCAAGTTTAGAGTGGTTTTTAATTTATCTAAACTGGATGGCTCCCACTGTTTCTCGAATCCTTCCTCAAACCATAAAAGAAGAATTAGCCAGGACTATTCTCACAGTACAATACTTGTTTAACCGTTCAGCCAGGCCGGTGTCGGTACTTCCAGGGAGGTTTTCCAACGCTTTCACGAAGTTCCTTAATTAAATAACCTCTTTTCTCTGGGGGCGTAGCCCCGCTAACACCTTTCTCGACACCTACTTGGTTTATAGCATTGATCGTTAAGTGACAAATCTCTTGATGAGTAGCATATACTCACAGTAGGATCGGGATCCAAATATCATCGTATGATAATGTTGAAGCAATCCTACCAACATTCATCAAACTCCAAATGGTATGCATCTCTTTGCAAATTTCAGTTTCTTTAGAAATTCCCGATATAAATTTTTACCCCATGCTCTTATGACCTTGGCGTTGGTCAAAATGTCATAAGTCACATGTCAAGTTCTACCCATCATTATCTTGTTAATTTGAACCCATCCATACATATCCTTGACGTTGGCCAAAATGATAATACGACTGTCCCAAACTAACTCATTTATCTATGCAACAAATGAATACCCAGCAGCTACCAAACACTATGCCTTGGCGTTGGTCAAAATACATAGCTTGAATACTACTGAATACCCAAATGAAATGACGGAGGGCTACGAATGGTTTTGGTAAAACCGTGAACGTAGTGAACTTGATATGGCCGAAGGAACCTGATAGATTTTAAAAGGAGTGGTTAAAGCTCCGCAATTAAAAATATCTTCTTTTTTAAAAATAACCGAGTGGTTTCTTTTAAACTGTTCCAACGATTCAACTTTGGTTTATTTTCTTTGCATTAATAATAATGCGTCCCATCATTAACCTATCATTGCAGAAAACAACGAAAATACAACGTCCTCTTATGCCATCCGCATTCGCCAATGGGTCCCGTCATCACCCGTTAGGTTACTTAACTAACGGCAGAGCGGGGGCTGGGCTAGCGCGGGTGTAAAACACAAGTGACGTCTAAATAGCTATCATATATAGATATTGTACATTCGTTAGACGCAATAATAGTCATTCCAGATCACATATGAACATTATTGGATATGCAAGCAATCCGCGTTTCTTTTGAGCCTGCAACGAAAGACGGATTACACAGTTGTGATGAATAGCCATTACCCCACCTTAGACCCCTACGGGTACGGCAAACTACCCGCCAAGTACCCGAAGTGAAGCGGTCTCCCTCAACAACGTGAGTAGGCAACTAAATACTTCAAAATACCCGGTAGTTTGTGCACCCCACCTTGGGTCTATCATAGGAGCAAAAACAGTAAAATGAAATAATACAATGGTAGCTACAACCGCAACCTGGATGTGCCCCGCAAAATAATATTACAACATATTACAATTACTTTGAATGAATGAATATAACAACCCATCACAAACCCCGGCTAATTATCACAACAATCCAATACAGTTCATAACCACAAACAGTAAAATCCATTACAGAAATGTGCAACCCCCTTCCAACTGACATACTAGCAGTTAGGGGAGGTTTACGAACACATTAAACAGTTCACAGATATAATCAAATTAGCAAACATCGTATAATTTCGATCGAGCAAACATATCAGATTATACTCCAAAACTTCTCTGTGCACCTGAGACTTGAGCAGAAAATAAACATTCCAGAAAAGACAAAAACATCACAGAAGAGCCACTGGAAAAACTTGGGCTGAATCGGCTCCAACTCGGCCGCAGATCGGTGGGATCGGCCGCGGTTCCGCGGCTGTTTAGCCGATTCATGAACCCAATTTTTTTCAGTGTTCTTATATTTCTCTGTAGGTTATGCTGCAGGTCCCTGAAAAATTTTAGAGCCCGTTTTAAATTCGACAGAAACTTAGTGATATCGATGTCTTTTTCGGTTCGTTTTGCGTTCGAAATACATACGACTTTGCTAATGAGTTAATTATTATTTAGCGAGGCTCTGATACCACTGTAAGTCGATGTACAACACCCCACGACTTGCGGGGAGGCGGAAAATTGAAAAACGATCTTGTTCTTTGCGTAAACATCGACTAACCGAGAATCTTTGCTAAACTATAACTAACAAGAAACATAGAAGTTGTTAACTACTATGATAAGTGATTATACCAAATGAACCGTGTCCTTCTCCTTTTCGTTATCCACTTCCTTCTCGGCCTCCTCCACGTAATAGATGATCCACCCGAGAGCTATACTCCAAGCTTCACCTCTAACTTGAGGTAACTTGGTTTCTTAAAGTGCTAATATAAGCAACCTAGGTGATATAGAGTTGGATTATGGATGTATTAGTCTAGCTAACCCTTGATCTCAACACATGAGAGGTTAGGGTTAGGGTTTGAAGAGAGAGAGCTTGAGGAGAGAGAAGGTGAGAATGATAATGAATTGAAATTGTTTCTCACTTCTAATATATCATGAAGCATAAAGAATATCAAATAAAATAAATCAAATGATTTATCATCATGCTTCATTTGATATGTGCAATGAATCATCAAGTGAGTCATTAAGCAATAAATGCTTCATTAACTCAATTGAATGATTCATCTCATGAGTCACAAAATCAATTAATGCTAATGCCACCTAAACCCTCAAGTCACCATCCTTCTAGAAGCTTCCCGCGAAATTACGAGAACGCCCCTCCTATCCGTGAAAACACGGAAAAACTTTAGACTGTACAAATCCAATAACCTGATACTAGAAACTGGCTTAAACCAAAGCCGGCTAGTAAAAACTGTCTGAATGTCGTACGTGCGTAAACACACGTATGCGTCAGAACCCTTGTCGTAAAACCATACGACCTCTATATCGTTTCGCCTGGAGTAGGGAAACTCTCTGTGTGGGACTCTAAAGACTCGACTACTACGCTGGCAGTGGGTTTAACCACAGACCGCAAGCGGCACTAGCTGTACGTAACGGTCCCCAGGTAGATGTCGATAAGAAGGCCGATGAGGAAACCCATCCGAACTCCTACTGAGCCTGATGTGACAATCTCCGTACAGTTCGGTCTGTTAGTCTAAGACTATCGCATATCGGGCCTAGGGGGCGGCAAGCGTCAGTCCCCTAATAGCAGTATAAGTCGTGTCGGAGCGTAGCCCATTACACCCTGAGAAACAGCTGGAACCTACCAGTAAATCTCGCTTGCCCTGGCCAGGGACTTTGCGTAATGGCTCTCTGACACAGCGCGATATCAACTCCCAATACCGAGAGAGACGAATCATGTCTAACCGCCACTGCCTCCATGTGCTCGGGACTGCACCCAACTGCTACCTGTTTGCATGACTCCTTTGAGCCGTGGTAGGGTAGCAATCTAAGAACAGTGGGACACACTCGAGGCGATGTAGCAGTGTCAAGTCTGCGGACTATGCTGTACTCATGTCACCTGGGAACTGTTAACTGACGACGGGTACAATACCAACCAACAGTTCCCCGTGAGTCCAGTCCGGTGTACCCGTAACCCAACGAGCACCTGTATACTATCTCCAGTACGACGTACTGACGGCTGTGGGACAGACCATCTCCCCAACTGGGATGAGAAGCGTACACACTAGTCTACTCCGGAGTATCGATGCCCTGTCTCGATAATCCTACGACTAGGGACCTGAAAAAGGATGTGCGTGTAGACTACCCAGCCCCCACTAGTGTGACTGCCATCACAACGCCGGTAGTCAAGCAAGATCCTAAGAGCTCTATCAATACGTATACTCACATATTAAGATAGATAAAACCAAGTAGCATACTACCATGTTTAGCAAGACTGTTATATAACTATGAATATCGCAAGCTTCCATTAAGTAATATACAAGATAGTATGATACAATAATGGCCCCTAGGGCATATACACTAACATCGGGTATATACATAGCTCAGAACCGAGAAAACTCATGGTGGACGCCACACATCATATCAAAAGAAATCGCATTTTTAAACAATCATAAGTTTTCAAATTGTACAAGTGGTTTCTCAAATCCAGAAATCTCATGAAAACAGAAATCTCATAAAACATCATAATATATGAATATGGCGATGATGGCAATGTACATGATATTAATATGATGCAAGCTAGATAAATAATGCGAGAATCTATCTATCAATAAGATGCAATCCAAATGCATGTTATCATGCGAGTTATATAGTGTAAGTGACATAGCAATTACCAATGGCATGTGTATGTATATATAGGTTAGTGCACGTGCAACATGAACCATTGGTAATGGTGCAAGTGTCCTAATGCGGAGATATCATTGTGTATGATGATGCATATGCAATATAGAAAAGTGTATAGATATATGCATATAAGATTTGTAACTTGATTCTAAAAATCGGGCGCTTAACGCCATCCGAACGATTCCCCCATAGAAGTTAAATCTACTCATCGATACGGTCTCGGCTACTCAAATCCGACCACCTCCTTTTCTTTCCTAACCACGTCCGACGTCTCCACAACCGATCCTAGAATTGGCAAAAACTTAGCATATGAGGCTAGAAATCCGATATGACACGAAATCAAATACTACACAAACGAACTAACTCTCACGAGTCAACATGTGTGAACTTGGTGCGTTAAGCGTGTGCAACAACGTCTAAGACTACCCTTAAGAGCAGTTGTCCAAAAGAAACACCAAAACAAGAATTGGAACGTCTGTATCGTACGTTAATATAACGCCCTAAATAAGGTAAAATGGTCCCAGATTTTTATATAGGTACAATTAAAGAAAGTTGTACATACCAGAGACCTAAATGGAGTTGCAGAGAGCACTTGACAAAAACTCAAACCCAATCTCCCCAGGTGGGCCGCAAATTGCAGCCGTATGCATTAAATTGGCGGCCATAACTTGGAGTTAGGAGCTCAGGTTTTGAGGGTGTATTCCTAGTCCTTTAACTAGGTTCTAGTAATTGCAACTTTGCTCTGCAATCACTGGTTTGATAGCAGATTCAAATTAGAACCTTTAACTCTAAAATTAATTAGTTTGACACTAAATTAAAACATTAAGGTGTTTTAGTGAAAACTTGATAATTAAGCAAGGGTATAAGGTACTAATTACCCTTAACTAACCTATTTTAGGTCATGTTTACCCTAAAAGTCATCACAACCCAAACTTAACCCAAAACCTCACATAAAACTTTAAATTTACTTAAAACGCTACCATTAATCTAAATTAGGAATGATTAAACCAAGAGATTAGGAAAACATGTCTAAACTTGGTTCATACCTCAAAATGAAGAGAAGGAGACCCTAACTTGAAGAGATTGCCATAAGATAAAGACTTGTTTCAAAGAAACTCTTGAAGAGGTTTAAAATTGGATTTTTAATATAATTTATGAAAGATTTGTAGTGATTTATGTAGGGTTTTAGAAGGTAGTGAAAGGTTTAAGTGAATGAGTTAAAGAAGAAGAAGAAGAAGAAGGAATGAGGGAGAGAAGAGTCCAGAGAGATGAGGCAAAATCAACCATGGCACAATTTGACCCATATTTATTGCACCATACTGATATGTCTCCCATTTTCATTTTTATTTTCTTTTCTCAATTTTTCTAGAACCATCCAACTAAATAATTATTTTTGAAGCAATATAAATTGTTTTTTAATTTCCATGGTTACAAAAACATATTTTAATCTATGCTAACATATTTTTAATACTAGATTAGTATGTATGTGCATTTAAAATAATTTAATAAATAAATAATTAATTAAATAATTAATTGATTAAATGATTAAATAATTAAATAAATACACACACACATATGGAAATAATTATTAACTAGGTTTTTTTTTATTGAAAAATGCATGTTATACCGCTAATTAATTTATAATTATTATAAACAATTTTTAAGACATTACACTTACACTGTTTGATTTTCTTGCAATCAAACAGAGACTCTTCAATTCACATTTTAACACATTTTTAATGCATTTTAATCCACATTTTTAATTCTCAAATCCTAATTCTCCACTATAAATACTACTCCATGCCCTAGCTTCCATCTGTTCTGAAAATTTCTAACAAAATCACCTCAAAAGTTCCTAAGTGCAAGTGGAGTTAGCGACCAAGCTTATTTCTTCGAATATTGAAGCCGTTTTTGGAGCTTCCGCGATGCCACTGGAATTCCCCTCTCTTCTTTAACCCCTTCATAACGACACACCACGAGTAAGTCCCTTCATCCCTATCTTTTGCCACCTCAAACAACTTTTTAAAGCAAACCGACAAAAGATGAGTTATCTCCGATATAAATTTCATTTTAATATTTGTAATGCATGTGATAAGCAAAATTAAATCAAACTAATATGCTATATTAATCTTAATCTTATTTCATAACATTTAGTTTATAGTTTTAACAAATTTTTCATGCGAAACTAACATATAATGAACTTTTTCATTAAAATACCATGAACTTTAGTATAACACTTCTCGATAATTCGTTTAAACGCCTTTAGAAAAATTCATGGGGTAATGACCTATCCCACACACACACGATGGTTCTATAGAACGGTATTCTAGAGCTATAGTTAATTTAAAGAATAACTTTTTCATTAAAATACCATAATTTTACAAAAAAACAGGTTTCTTTAAATCGATATTTTGAAATCTTTGGCAATTATGCCTCTACAACCCTTGTTAGGGGACCCGCTAATTGATGGTGTGGATTATTGCACATCCTTGAAATAGTAGAGCGAGATGCAGAACTCCTCACGGAGTATTCGGTCTCGAAAGGAATAAAAATACGGTTTTTAAGAAACGCAACTTTTCTAAAAAAAACTAATTTTTGAAAAATTATATAAAAATCATAAATCCGTATTTTCAATAAAAACAAATTAAAAAACTATATTTTTAAAAAGAAAGATTAAAAATTGTTAATAAAAAATCACCAAGTTTCCAAAAGTAGTAGTTTATATAAAAATACCACAAATTTTCAAAAAGCTAGGTTTTATCACCAAAACACTACAACAAATAAAACACATATTCATGAAAACCCTAAATATTCTAAATCACCCGCGAGTTTTATTTTTAAGCAATATTAATATATATTTTTCATAAAACGCCCTCGAGATATACAAACAATATTTTAAGGATTCTAGATTAATATAGGTTTAAGCGGGATCAATTCTCTTGAGCTTCGTGGAGCCGGAGAAGGTGAGTGCTTGACTATTCAGGTTAGACAACTTAATGGAGTTATCAAATGATAATTGTCTTGGAAAAAAACACAAATCCTGCCGTCCATGTGTAGCAGTTGCCGATTTCTCCCGAACATAAGAATTTTAACATTTTACATCAATTCACATGAAAAGACCTAAAATCGAATCCAAACTCAAATCTAAACTCGAACTCAAACCCTAAACTCGAAACTCGAATCTAAAGTTGAACTTGAACTCGAATCAAAAATTGAATATGAACTCGAACTGAAACTACTCCAAGTTGACTCGAACCAAGATTGCAATTGTCATGACTCGTATATTACTCGACTCACTCAACTACATTCTATACCTTTTGCAATCTATGGTTTCGATCAAGAAATGTTAATCAATCAATTAAACCAATTAAGTATATTAACCAGTTATAATATATTATACTCGAGATGCTTGAGATAGTTTCTTGTGTGAATCTAACAGAGTTTCAAGAGTCCTGTATTAACCTCTTTTTTATTTTACTTGAATATCCGTTGAGATGACTCATCCACAGCCTAGAGCCCCGATGCTAACACATGAAATAGGCCCGTATTTTCTTGCTCCTGGGGCTCCACTCTTAAGCTCATGAATACTTCTACGGCTGCGTTGACATTCACACTTGGAACTTAACGTTAATATAGTAACCATATAGAGACCTATAAAATATATTTACCCATGATCATATACTCTTACTCATCATATAAATATTCTACAATTATCATTTTCTTTACTTTTACCTGTCTTTGGGACTTACCGAGCGCTAGTTAGCTGATGGGCATTCCATCCATTTTTCTTCTCTTGTAATGTTCGTCAGATATGGTCGAGACGGAGGAGATTGAAGCCACAGAGGAGCACTACAACCAGATCGCTACTCAGGGCTAGCTCAGCTTCATTTTTTTCTTCAGTTTATATATGCCACATGTTTAGGCATTTTCCTCATTGTATTTACTTTCCAGCATAAACTCATGTATTTGTAAATATTGGAAGTTGAATGTAAATAAATATATTTGTTGAAAGATTTTACAGTCTCAATTTATTCTTGCATTGTATATTATTGTTTCAATACACTTAGTATATTTATTTAGAGAATGACCTTCTCTGGATAAATATGCTGCGGGTTTGCTACGTCACCGTTTCCGTCTATTGGGAAGCGGGGCGTGACAAGGTGAGAAAGGAAATAAGTTCACCCATGTTGGCAAACCAAGCTACCGACGTGGTCCCCCTCAAGTGGAGCAACGCTCCCCTACAACAAAACATCTGCAGGTCTCTAATGAGTCATGATTTAGGTCAACGGTAGACAACGATTCCTATGTCCACTTGCTATCTTCCCAGATCAAAACTCCAAAAGACAAGAGTACTTTTTCAAGCTCCTGCTTATCAACAAGCAACGTAGCGGTGTGTAAATTCTAATGGAACAATATTTCCACAAAACAAAATCATGAAGCAATGCTTCTTCCAAACCCCAAAACAACGAAAGCAAAGCTTTTCATGCCCTACGGTCTAGATCATACAACCAACCGTATAAATCTATGGGCGCAAAAAATATGAAAGCGAATGAAGTTGTTGGCCATATCAACAGTCAAAAATATGGACACATGGAATAAAGACCTGGAGTGCAGAAAGTTGTTGTCGTATGCGAAAACGTAATTAATTGCAGGGGCTTGCGTCTGCAGGAAGAATGCGTCCCCACAATCAGTAAACCTTTCATCCGTGAGAGGGAAACTGAAGTTACTTACATCGGTCGCATTCATCCAAACCTCCGATATACGGTGCTATAAATCAACTTAACGTGTTCAGAGAGATGGATGGATCATACCTATGCATCTGCCCCCAAATTCAGGCAAGACGTTCAACACCAATTCGTCTGACCGGGTTTTGATGGTAAACAACGCCGCTTGTGCCAGAGATGGCGTTTGGCGCTGCTTGCACCAGGGTAGCCTTGGCGCTGCCAGCCCCAGGGTTGAGCTTAAGCTCTTGAGCCTAAATTTGGGTGGGAACAAATGACCCCCACCATTGCGCCCACGTGCATTGCACGTGGGTGGAATGGTGTCAGCCATTGCACTTTTGCTTGTACTAAAATGATCTGGCTAAGTTTATGTACTCGTCTCGGAGTGTTCAGTCTATCCTCCTTTTAGGTATGAATAAATTGTCCTGACATTTTAACTTAGGGGGCTATCAGGTTTTCGTTACTGGGTGTATTCCGTCGCACCATTGCATTAGATTATTTCTTCTCGATTTGCATCACTTCAAAACACTGTTCAAGTAACCACGCACTTTCTGTATCTCCAATCCCTTCTGAGGTGGGATACAACGTCCGAAGTAATATTCTTAGGCGAATATATAGATGGCCATCCAAAATTCAATGTTAGGCACCACCATGGCACTTTACTTTAGGCTCAGACCCTTTGAGTCCCAGAGAAGTCACAACCGCACCCTTCTGAGGTGAGATGGCATCTAATGATCTTTAGGCATGTATGTACTGCCATCGAGACCGGAGCATAGAAATTGTCGTCGTTCCACTATTGTTTTGGCTCTTTGAGCTTTCATGACGCCATGTCTATACTCTGCTGGAGTAAAATAGACATCCAGATAGTCTTTAGGATGAATACATTGCTGTCAAGACTTAGAGCTAGGAAATTGTCGTCACTCTGCTTTTGTTTTAGCTCTTTGAGCTCTACTGGCATCACATCTGTGCTTTGCTGGCATAGGAAGGACGACGAAATAGTCTCTAGGCTGTTTGCATTGCCGTCAAGACTTGGAGCTAGGAAAATGCTATCACACCACTTTCATTTTGGCTCTTTGAGCCTTGATGACGCCATTTCTATACTCTACTAGAGTACAAGGGACGTCGAGATGGTCTCTAAGCTGTATGCATTGCCATCAAGACTAGATTTTTTGTTTGGTAAAGCATGATGGAACATATTGCCCACTTTCATTTGTTTATGCTCATGGATTTTATACAAGAGTCAGATTAATCTGCTTGCAGGGAAAAAAAATTATTTTTATTTTTACCGCAATTGCTCTATCATTTCAGATTTTCTTATCATGAAGATTGCGATTGCCCTATCATTTCGGCTATTTTTTCACGGCCGCCCCATTATTTCGGCTATTTATTTTTATTTTTACTCGCTGATTTTTATTGCGAGTTGCCCAATCATTTCAACTATTTCTTTTCTCTTCTTTCTCCCAGTTTAACGACTTAAGAGTCGAGATTTTGGACTTCAAGTTAGTATCAGCGTTGCTAACACTGAAGCATGTATGCTAGAAGCAATTCATCATCAGCCTGGGAAAAGTTGGAATTTGGATTTTTGGACGGCATCAACACCACTAACACTAAAGCACAATGCCATAAGAGACTCATCATTTACCGTTGCCCATTGGAGAGTGATGG
Source organism: Agapanthus africanus (assembly GCA_030015575.1). Taxonomy (NCBI): domain Eukaryota; kingdom Viridiplantae; phylum Streptophyta; class Magnoliopsida; order Asparagales; family Amaryllidaceae; genus Agapanthus; species Agapanthus africanus. The sequence goes on from CM057351.1 coordinate 295,790,598, forward strand.
CTTAGGAGACAAGTTTAGGTCCCTGTCACCTAAAGCTTTTCAAGTTTTATGAGCCGTAAGGGTCTCATAAAAGTATTTTTTTTATCTACGAGTCAAGAGGATCTCGTAGGTGTATTTTCTTCTTAGGATTCATGAGGTCTCCTAAGTGTATTTTCCCTTGTAAGCCGTAAGGATCGTACAAGAGGGCTTTCTCCTTATGAGTCGAAAGGACTCACAAGTGACTCTCATCTCACACTGGGAGGATTGCTTGCCTTCGGTGAGACTTTGGGGATGCAGCTTTGTTGCGAGTAGCCCATAGATTGTATATGGTAGTCAATTTGGAGACCGGCTGCGGGGTATCGATGGCTTAGGAGATAGGTTTAGGTCCCTCTTACTTAAGGTTTTTCAATTTTTATGAGCCATAAGGGTTTCATAAAAGTATTTTCTCCCTACGAGTAGAGAGGATCTCGTAGGTGTATTTTCCCCTTAGGAGCCATGGTGACCCTTAAGTGTCTTTTCACTTGTGAGTCGTAAGGATCTCACAAAAGTATTTTCTGCTTACGAATTGAGATGATCTCGCAAGTGGTTTTTTCCTCATGTGTCGTGTGGACACATGAGTGGGTCTTCTCCTCGTTGGTAGCTTGGTTTGCCAATGAAGGATGTTTTGGATGCAACTTTATTGCGAGTCGCCCATGGATTGTGTACGGTACTCAATTTGGAGATCGGCCGCGGGGCAACGACGGCTTAGGAAACAAATTTAGGTCCCTATCACCTAAGGATTTTCAATTTTTATGAGCCGTGAGGGTCGCATAAATGTATTTTTTCCCTACAAGCCGAGAGGATCTCGTATGTGTATTTTCTCCTTAGGAATCGTGAGGACCCTTAAATGTCTTTTCTCTTATAAATCGTAAAGATCTTACAAGAATGTTTTCTCTAAGCAAGTCGAGAGGACTCACAAGTGTCGTTCACCACGTTGGGAGGATTGCTCGCCTCTAGTGGGAATTTTTCGAACTTTGTTTCCTTTTACGAGATTGCGCCCTCACGGGTTTTCACAAGCTCGCGGGTAGTCCTACTGTTTTTACTCACGGAGCCCTTTTGGGTTTTCATCCATGCCCCTTTTGCTTATGGGCTAACCCTTTTTTATCAAGTTTGCATCCTTTCGGGTTTTCGCAAGCTCACGGGTAGTCCTGCTATTTTTACTCACGGAGTCCTTTCGGGTTTTCATCCGTGCCATTTTTGCTTATGGACTTACCCTTTTTTCCACTTGCGGGTCTAGATGATCTCATAAGCATATTTTCTCCTTAAGAATCATGGGAATTCCCAAGGGTCTTCTCCTCATTTGAGAGTCTTATTGTATGATAGGTGTGGATTCTTTCCCGCCTTCTTGATCGGATGTATCCCAAGTCGGTAGCATCTGTTTTCCCATTGGGATTGACTCTATAAGTCTCTGGCACTTCCTAGATCCTTTTGTAGTACTGGTCTTCTCGAACGGTTTATTCAAAGGGTATTCCTTAACGCCTCATGAGTTTCTTTAAACTCTCTGGGAAGTATTCCGGCATGCGGATGGGATCAACCTATCGAGGTTTGGATCTAGTCCTTACCAGATCTCCTTTTCCACTTTAGTCTCTTCGGATTTGTAGAAAATAATTGTTTTCGAGCCTCTATGTTTGGGACGCACGTAGAAAGTTACCATCTCCTCTACATTGTGAGTGCTAACTGTATTGATCTTTTTATAATGTCGAGGTGGAGCCATGGTGACGTGTAGAGTCCGGTCTGCCTCGTCTAGGGCTTTGGATGGGGGATGGGTGAAGGCATTTGCCCGAACATCTTCTTCTGAATCTCTCCTGAAGACTAGAACGATAGATGGTTACTTTTGCCTGTCGTTTTCCGACTGGGGCTGGCTTGAGAATATTATCTCATCCTCTTTCTCGGAGTCTCTTTCGAAGACCGGGATGGTGTCGGCGCAACACTGCTCATTTCAAGGATGTGAGTGAAAGGCGTTTTTCCTCACCAAGTAGTGTTTGAAAATACATCAGAAGGAATTTTAAAAAATCACAAGAGAGCTAAAACACATAAAACCCTAGAATCATTTCCAAAGACTTGAACTTGCACCAAACAAAAGAGCTATGCTAAGAGTTTAAAGACAACAACCTTTGTAGCGTGGTTGTTTCCTCGTAGTAGACTCTTCTTAAGCTCTTAGATGAGGGAACAAGCATGAATGAAGTCTTTTGTCAAAGATGTATCCACTTGAAGATTTCCTTACACAAACCTTTGCTACATCTTGAGAATGAACTCCAAAGAAGCTACTTGATCTCTAGACTTGCTAAGAAAAAGAGATTAAGGGATGTAGTTGTTGTGGATCTCTTTTTCTTTTTCTCACTTTGTTTGTTTTTCCCTTTTCTTTTGCGTAGAGAGAGATAAGAGTGAAGAGAGAGAATAAGATGAAAAAATGAGAAAGCTTAAGGGAAATGAGAGAGAACACACTCTCATATAGCTTCATCTCCTCTCTCCTTCACTTGTCACTCCAAATGGGGTAGGTATGTACCCTACACCCATGTGCCATCATATGGCCACAAACGAGAAGGTATAAGAACAAGAAAAATAGAAAATATGCTAACATATTTCTAATTTTCCATTTGCATTAAAATGCAAAATGTAAAGTGGGGAAAATAAAAGGAGATATAATACTATATATATATATATATATATATATATATATATATATTAAATCAAGACTTGATTTAATATCCGTTTTTCCAAAAGACCGGCTAATATTATCAAACGTCCAATTAAAGTCAATATATGCAATACACGTATTTAATCAAACTCTTTCCTGTATCACCATATGGCCACTACATCGTTTCGCCTGAGCCGAAAAACCTTCTGTGTAGGACGATAAAGACACGAAAATACGCTAACAGTGAGTTACCGAATCATATCCATAACCACAAGCACGTCAGTGGCACTAGCTGTACGTAATGGCTACCCAGGTATCTGTCGAGAAGATGATCGAAAATCAAGCTCATCCGAACCCCTACAGAGCCTTTAAGTGACATTCACCATACAGTCCGGTTTTTTCATCTGAGAGTGTCGCATACCGGGTCTAAGAGTGGAATCCGTCAGACTCCTAATAACCTGATAAGTCATGCCAATGTCAGGCTCATGACCAAACCGAGAAACTACTGATCACCCTAACAGTAAATCTCATATGCCTTGGTTAAGGTCTTATGGTGATGGCCAACCGTGCACGGCGCGGCATCAACACTCTATAAATGAAGAGACGAATCTCTTCTATCGCTCACTGCCTTCATGTGTTTTGGGAATGTACCCAACTAAAACATGTTTGCATGACTCTTTAAAACTATGGTAGGGTAGTAATCTAAGTACAATTGGAACACACATAAGACAAATGATGATGTGTTCATCACGAAAAACTGCATTTCAATACCGCTCATTCTTTATTATTTTTATGATATATCGGCACTATTAATCCGTGTCTGCTCAATAAGTACAGAATACATGTATTCATGACAAAACACTGGAAACACACTCAAAATGCATGGATACGACATTTGTAACCCACTACTGCAACCGAAATGGAAAACCGATCAATATTCATGAAGATTTTGCAACAAAGTGTGCACAACTTTTTATCCAATCTGGTCCAATATGTCACAACAATAAATTATAAGTGTGAGCACAAGTATTTTGGTGAACGAACCATAGTGGGCTGCCATGATGAGATATGAACTCTAGTTGTGCAAGTGGAGCAAGCGAGCATGCAAGTGAGTCTTGTGTGATGAGTGATTTGTAATGTGTTGATGTGATGGATTCAAAACTAAATATTTTCCCTCCAAAACTCCAGATTTCACCCAAATGATAATTAGAAGAAATTTCAAATACTGTGAGATGGTGGAATGGACATGAGATCATACAACCAAGACGGGCCCCACCACTCATATTCTGGCCGCAAATTTATCCATTTTGACCGCAATTTGCGGCCTAAACTTCTCAAAATAGTGTCAATTTTCTTCTGAGCACTTATATTTGTCACATCAACTCATTTTTATTTTCAACTTTTGTTTTTATAATGTTTATAAATAGCATATCATCTTGAGAGAAAAGGACCGTGTACATTTCCATACTTCGAAAAGAAACTTGATGTACTTTGTAGCTCTAATGATAGTTTGAGTTCTTTACCTTTCTCTTATCTTGCAACTTCTCTTGTGAGCTTGCAAGGTCAAATTTAGGTAATTGAACTCATTAGCTTGTACTTAGATTGCAACTTCAATAAAACTTCATTTTGTCAATTGGCTCTTTGTACTCTTGTTCTTACTTTTTCTTGCAATTCTTTTCATGTGTTTGTTTATATATTTTGCTCTCTTTACTTGTACCATGATGTTTGAGTAATTCTATTACTTAGGCAATGGTGAGATAGGTTGATGAATAGCTTGCCTTCCAATCCCTCGTTCTTGATTTTTTTGCACTTAGTGAACTTCATCCTTTAATGTTTACAACTTATTGTGTTATTACTTGATAGGATATGTTGTTTTCAATGGTTGAAAATCAACTTTTAATACATATCCTACTTTTTCTTTGCATATCATTTGTGTTACAATGAGATTGAAGTAGAAAGGAAGGTTAAATTTAACTAAGCAGAGTCATCTAGTTAGATAGGATATGTAGCCACAAATGCATATGTCGTATACTTACTAACCACATTTAGTTTGTTTCATCCTTATTTCATCTAAATTCCTTATACTTTGTAGTTTCTATTTGTTCCAACATGATATCGTATCCAAAAGAATTCGTTGTAATCGGTTTAGATACAACATGCCTTTTGATTTCAAGCATAAACTAGAAATGTGCATTCGATTTAAGAATGAGAGTTGGGGGTAATGCCATAAGTCAATTTACCAAAGCTTAGCCTAAGTATCCCTTAAATATCACTTTTCTCGATTACATCGTATTGTTTTCATAAAAACGTGAAAATACCAAATTCAACTCATTTGTTTCCAACTCAAAACGAACGTCGTGATATCCATTCCCTGTGGATCGACGTGTACTTGCCGGATTGCTACAACCCACTGTGCACTTACGGTATTTTTATAACATGAGAATCAAATCGTGCTATCTTTTCAACATAACCAACATATCCGATATTTGAACCATAACCTTTATAACGCATGACACGCTCTCGAGCGAACAAGTTTTTGACGCCGTTGCCAGGGAATGACAACATCACGGAGTTTATTTTGAGTTACCTTTGTATATATTTCTATAAAAACAAACAAAAATTGAATCTCAAACTTTTGCTAACTTTTGTTCTCTGTTTTTGATCTGTTGTGGCTATGAATGTTATTAAAATATTTAGAGCATAAAATAGGACACTAATTAAACTAAGAGAACATAACAAGAAGTTGAAGCCTCAACTCTAACTTTTGGCCGCAATTTTATTCTAAATAGCCGCAATTTGCGGCCCAATGTTCTTTGATTGCTCCAAATTTTTGATATCTTCTCTCTTGTTCTGTTAATGAACCATTTTGATACGCAAAATTTCATAATTATGCGTTTACAGCATATTGGCCACAAATGTCGTATTTTGTACTAAATATCATATTTTTCGACATTTTCAGAGTTCAACGGAATTACGAACTGCAATTGTGCGGGGTCAATGAACAAATTCAAGAATAAGATGATAGGGATTTACAGTGCCAAATATCCGGATAGTTTAACCTGCGCAAACGAACACTCAAGCTCTCGTGGATCGACTCAACGGGGGTTTCTTAACCCCAAACTTAAGATATGTGTTTTTTCTAACACCTTCTCTCAAATCCGACACTCTAATATCTCGATTTTCTGCAGGATTTCTTGGCAAACTTCGCCGCATAAGATCCAAAAGGAACTAACCGTATTTTCTGTAGCGCGCCGCTTAAAACCTAGAAAAATGATTGATAGATGATTTGAACAACCTTTTATTGTTTGTGCATTGCTTGAACTTAATACAGACTTAAGGGCAATGAACCCTAACAAGATACGGTAAGAGATTTTATCATCCTTCTCCGTAGCCCACAAACAACAAAGAATGGGCATTTTTCAAACCCTAAGTAATTTAAAAGAAACTAGACTTTCAGCCTTTAAGGAATTCGCACTCAATACGGAAAAGTTGATTGCGTTTCGAACACCGCCCATTGTTACATTGTTCAAGAAGTTTTTAGAAAAGTGTGAAAGGCGCAACAGCCAAAAGAGAGAAGTTTATTCTAATTAAGGAATTTCGCGAAAGCGTTGTAAAACCTCCCTTTTTCTCTGCACTCACTGTTAGATATGTATGCCCTAGAGGCCTGTATTGTATAGGATGCAAGGTATGTATATATACAGAAACAATCTTTGCTCGAAATGATAGTATGCTATCTGGTTTATCTTCATCTTAACGTGTGATGTGTTGTATTTCACATATGTATATCATGTGATGGTATGTGTATGTGAATATGTTAGATCGTCGTGGATGGATAGTCGGGGGATGTGAGAAAAGTGTTTTTCTTTTCTTTCATTCATGTAATTTGTAAAATTGATGTAATATTATTTTGCGGGGCACATCCGGGTTGAGATTGTAGCCACCGTTGTATAATTTCTTTTTACTGTTTTTGCTCCTATGATAGACCCAAGGTGAGGTGCACAAACTACCGGGTTCTTGAAGTGGCGAGTGGCCTACTCATTTTATTGAGGGAGGTTGATTCACATCGGGAATTTGGCGGGTAGTTTGCCGCACCCGTAGGGGTTTAGGGTGGGGTTTGGCTATTCATCACGACCGTGGAATCCGTTTTTCGTTAAGAGCTTAAACGAAATACGGAATTCCTAGTATATCTGATGTATTCATCTGTGATCTGGAATGTTTATAAATGCGTGCGACGAATGGCTATTTATATATGAGATATATAATAAACGTTGCTTATGTTTTGAACCGGCGCTCGTCCAGCCCCCGCTCTACCATTAGTTAAGTAACCTAACGGTGCATGACGGGGCCACGTGGCGAATGCAGATGGCATAAGCATACTTTCGATTTTCGTTTCTTTTCTGTGATGTTTACGAAACGTAAATGATGGGACAACATTAATGTGATTAATGTTAAGAAAAAGAAACCTAAAGATTTTGTAGAATCAAACTTTTTAATGGGTAACTCTAGTTTTTGCTTTGCATAGTGGTATTCCTTGATGAATATCCAGTACCTCATTCGATGAGGAAAGGGCCGAGATCCCTTCACTGGGAGTGACCCTTTTAGCGAAACTAGCAAATGTTACAAAGCACTCGATTTGTTTTTATAGTTGATCGAATTTTTTCTTTGCATCGTGGTGTCACGACCCGAAAAGTACGGAACGTGACCGGTACTTAAATTACGAAACGTCTCGAGGCGTACGTAATCTAAGTAAGCCAAAACCCAGAAATCAAAACCAAAGAAGCAGTAGAGTGAAGGAAAAACCAATTTAAAGCAAGTAGTTTTAACAACATAGGCCGAAATATGTGTTTTTAAAATCTAAAGTATTTTCTAAAAATTTTGGCAGAGTCTCCTTTGTAAATACTGGCCCCCAAAAGGGATACAACATGAATAGTATACGAAATACAAAAAGGCATCCCCAAGCGGGAGTTAGCTCTTCGTCAAACGATGGTCACAACCACACAAGCAATATAATATACAACGCCGAAGGAGGAGGATCAAAACTCAAAAGAAAACCCAAAATCAGCATGGAAACCATAATAATACAACGCGCGACTCTAAGGTCGAAATAACAACTGGTCTTCTATCTCTATCAAATATACAATCCGGTTGATGGAATTTCTAGATACAACTGAAATAATAAATAAACAATGGTGGTTCTGATGCAAACGACCCACCTACTAAAGCAATCACCCGGAAGGAACAGTGTGCCAGCAAAGCCACAACGAAACCTGTACGGCAAAACCTGCAAGGAACTGTGGCACAACGGGGGTGAGTTGCCAACTCGTGAGTAGAAAACATCTACCAGCAGAAATCGTATGTACAACGCAATCCTAGGTCATATGATCAGTAATATCCTCAAATAATAATTATATGGCGTGAAGCATAATATAACGGTAAAGGGTAACATCTATCCATATAGTGTAATACCAGAAGCTCGTGTCAGTACCTCAGGTAACGGCATGTCACTAATATGATGTACAAATGTCAGGTAGCAATATATCACTAAATGATGTGCAGATGCATATAATGAGAAAAAAGTACATCATGAATCAAAGAACTGTTTTTCTTTATTTAATGAGATTTCTATATGTATATAAATCGAGATATCATCAATGAAATCGACATAAAATCCGTGTCAAGCATCGACACAAAACATAAACCTCAATATCTCAGGCTCCGGCTATCTGGACTGGCCTGTATCATCAAATCTATATATCTCAGTGTCTCAAATCAAAATATCTCAATACCTCGGGCTCCGTCAATCCGGATCGGCCCGTATCATCAATCACACGACCACGAATGGTATCCTCCGGATATCCGCCGCGCCAGGTAAAATCACCGGTAGGCAGTCTGCCCCTGCCGGGCTCATCGTCTACTGTTCGAACTTCTTGCCTCGGGGTACCATACCGAGTCCACCATGTACCCGAGACGGTTCATCCAACTCCTCGAATCGGGCCTCGAAAACATCTCAGAACCGAGAAAATATCATGGTGGACGATACTCAACATATCAAGGAAAACCGCATTTTTCTCTTTAAAATGGTTCATCGGTTTACAAAACTTTCACATGCAGTTTCCAAATCCAGAAAACATCAAGAAGAATCCGAAATCATCAAGTCACCATGTCAATAATAATGAAAAACCGGTATAAATCTCCATAATACCGCATAACCAATGAATAAATGGATGCATCTGATATCATGCAATAATTAAACTAGCATATGAAGGCTATAACATGTAGCAACTATCAGTTAGAAAGCTATGTCACTAAAATAGTATTTTCTAAAGTGTACGTGATATGGAAATTATCGATCATGAAGTGTGTGAGCCGGCAAGTAAGTGTATGTGGAACATACGCATCATCGGTAATAGTGCTGGTGTCCTGACAGCATGATCTCAATAATGGCATATGGAAGTACAATATAAACATGCAAATGCGATGCGAACAGTAATAATATGCGGGAGCTGAATGATAAACATAATGATAACTAATCTGCATTTATCTAAATATGAGTCATACAGTGGTGCCATTTGAAATAACACGAATCATGGTGTTTTGAAAATAAGGGCTACGGTGTTTTTAAGAAAAGATACGTCCTTTGAAATATCCGTAGAATCCCTTGTCCCGTCTTAAAAATACACACGATTCGTTAGTTTTTGAAATAGGTATGAGTCAAATCTAATCTATCATTTACAAGTACACTACAGGGCCAAACTAAACAGGCTGATCTAAAGGTAAGGAAACCGCCTAACATCTTAATCGATACATATATATACATATATATACATATAATAGTCGGTGATCCCGCCTCAATAGTATCCTATACGATACAATATCTATAATATGACATTCTCGAGTCAAGAGTGCAGATCTATTATCAATATATAGCTCGTACGGTAAATCCGTCGTACGGCATCCCAAATCTGGGTACAAGTCAAATTTCACGTCTATCACATTAATCATCTGGTATCCTCTTTATCAAATATCATGATCGGGATACTGATCTACGTCTAGTACAATACTGATACCCTCTATGAAATGCATGCGTGTGTATGAAAACACCACGCCTAAAGAACCTGCTAAAATATCATGTCGTATCTCAAATACGGACCATATCACATCACCGATCTCATGGCCCCAAGCCCAATATCATCGACTCATCTCCAAATATCATATAATATCCTCGACATTCAGACATGCGTATATGAATGTATATATATGCATAGTCCCATACCCATGCGTATATATATATACACACATTCCCATATACGCACAAGCAAATAATGTATGCAAATGTATAGGTGTGCGTGTATGCAAATCCTTACTCTAGGGTTGCGGTTCCGAAACCAACCAAATCCCTCCGCCGTTCCTCGCTAACACCAATCCATAAGCTCTTAAGGCTTTTCTTACTAGGTGTTCATATCTCACATTGACATATAAAAGTATATCGTTACCAGATCACCTCGTTTCTCGTAACCTTGCAGGGGTGCTATACGCCATCCACCCGACTTCCCCCGTAGATAAAATCTACTCACCTGATCTTCGCTCGCCGGTGCCGACATCGCCATGCGCTTGCTTGTCGTCTCGAAGTCTACGTGGGGGTACCTACATGCCACAACGTATCGTATTGCATAAACACCAAATTCGAAATCGAAACGGCATATGAAAACCAAATCGGCACGCGTATCACGTATAGGTCAAAATCTATCGCCTACGCATGCAAGAATAGCCAAACCAACTCTCGATGTCGATGTACAACCATCAACCCATCGAAAAAATCCAAACGCACCCATTTGCACATTCACAAACACTAATTATAATATGAAATAGGTTAAAATTCAAAAAAAACCCAAACTCGCTTTAAAAGCTATTTCTCCGAAAACCTAGCAAGCAAAATTTACCGTTTTAGTACAAAACTTGATGTTTTAGCAAAACTAGTAGTCACAATATTCACCAAATAACTTAATTAGGTCACAAAAACATTTACTAGATTTTAATCTCGCTAAATTACATTAACCCAAAAAATCTAGTTTGCAAAATTAACCACTTTTAACAATTTTAAACTAACAATTAGCAAACTAGCTACTAGTTTAGCTTTTACAAGTCTTAAGATATTAAATATATCACACAACTATAATCCAATTACTCAAAACTCTAATTTGAACTCAAACCCTATTCTTGAATTTTCAATCATGCAAGTTGAACCCATTTAAAACCTAATTAACACTTAATTAAAATCTTAGATTAGAACAAGTATCAATTGGAAAAGGATTATACCTCAAACTAGTTTGAAATGAGATCCACACTTGCAAAAACATAGCCCCCAAAATATCATCTTGCTCCAAGGATTCAAGCTAGCATGGGCAAGGAAATAATGGGTCAAGGTTGGATTTTGAATTAGCTTTGATTTTTGATGGAATTTGATGAATTTTTTATGGAAAAGAAGTGGGATTTTGGGGGAAGGGGGGCTGCTGCAGATGGAAGAAGGCTCGGCCTTGGGTGAGGAAGAGAGGAGAGAGAGTGAGGTGGGGAAAATGAAGTCAAGTCAACACAAGGTCAAAACCCACTCTCATTTAACTTTCTTTCTTCTATCATTTGTTTTATTCTCTTTTCTTTTTTCTTTAAGTGGGAAAAATGGGAGTGAGGGCAGCCCATGGGGAGGGGGTGAGAGGGTGTGGGTGAGTGTGGTTGAGGAAAGAAAATGATAAATATTATACCCCAATCTCTATTTACACTAATTTCACTATTTAAGCATTTTTCTTCGATATTTTCTAACAACGTTTTACAGTTCATTTCATTTCAAAAATCAATATTTTACATATTAGTTTAGTGTGTCATGTTGCACAAAATTTGTATCAACCCATTCCAATTTGTAATTTTCTCTAATTAAATGTATTAGTGACGGCTTAAAATAATATTAAAATAATTAATTTCGGAATTTTTTTCAGAAAATTAGAAATTTTACCAGTGGCTCAATAAACACCAAATACTAGCAATTACATAGCTAGAATATGTATATTTAATTTTTATATTAAAAGATATTTATATCTTGATTTTTATGGAAAACACCCGTTATTTTACTGATTAACCGAAATTTCACCTGAACGATTTTCAAAACGTTACAATCTTCCCCCCTTAAAAAAATTCGGTCCCCGAATTTAAATTAAAACTCCCCCTAAATATTAAAACATTTCAGCAAAACCATCAAGTCGTCGGGGCTCCGAAATCATAAATACATAAAACACATCGTAGCGCAATGCATGCGCATGAAAAACAGATATATAAACCAAAATCAAAACTCCGTCAAGCATCCTGCAATCGTCGGAGTTATGGTGAAGACACCAATGTCAAGATCCAAAATGAAAATCAATATGATATACATCAAAACTATACTTGTAAACGTCAGAACTATACAGGTAACATCATTAAAACATCTGGAAGTAATGCATGCCAAACCTTTTTCAAATCACTGTGCGATGTGTGTATCACTGAACAGTGGCGGACGTCCATTGTGAGAAAATAACTATATATATATATATATCCTTTGTTTAACATACACGTCCCGCCGTTTTGAAAACAAATTAGAAGGGTTTCCTTTATAAAATGTTTCGTGTCATCTCGGACACGTAGGTAAATACTGAGACTATAGCTCCTCTTTGGAAATCCCTTCGATAACTATCAATGCATGCAAAAATATACTCAGGTACTGTCCTCTGACTAGTCCTGCTCAGTACTAAAACAAATAGTAAGTATCATAAAATATACTGCTCCAAAAGAAATCAATCTCAAATATATATATGAATGCTATGTGCGTCTGGTGCGCACGGAAATCGAAATCCATGAATATGCCACACATGTGCACGGAAACAAAATCTGAGTGCAACGGGTGTGCACGAAAACACCTGTCAAAGCCAACGTGTGTGCCTGATAGCAAAACCAGGTGCATCTGATATGCATGAAGAATCTCGATTTAGTGCATCTGGTGTGCACCTAAATCGAATCAAGCGCCTTAAGTATGCGCAAAATCCAATCAAGTGCACAATGTGCATGAAAATGAATATCGAATATCACAATCGAAATCAACGGTATACAACACATTTCAATCAAAATCCCAATCAGGTATACCGTGGTATAAAATCTCACCATCCTGTGCATCGGCGTGCAAAAAAGAAAATCAAATACTAAAAGTGCATGAAAACTATGCCGAAAGCATAAGTCAAATCATATGCTTGCCCTAGGAATGAAATCAAATATCATGAAACTCGGTCATCAAAACTCAATCATGAAATAATCACCCAAAAATACTGAAAATCCAAAGTGACGGATACATGATAGTCAATCACAAAATCACAAATCATAAATACTGTCGTCGATATGTCCGTCCTTCAAACTTGAGAAGGTGTCGGTGCATCCAATGCTAGCAGAGCAAGATATCCACATGCCTTCTGATCATGGCCTGTCGCCTAGTGTCCTTAGGCTCTCGTCTCTCACTGCAGATTGCTAAGTACATAGCTCCTCGGCTCAACGGTTTAATATAGAAATGATAACGGAGCAGTCCGCTCTGACACATCCTCTAAAGGTCTCTGGCCAACTATCATGGTTACTCATAACACGTCTCGTCAACGATGCCGAACTCTGGCCTACTGGGTGTGCGTCATATGACCGCTCCTGGGTCCAAGTCTTCTTGTATAGTATTCCAGAAATGTCTTGTCGAGGTTTCTCCCAATCTCGTTTCTGCCGAACTGCCCGGAAGTTATCATCTCCTACTAAATCTATATCTTGTTCTGGAACGGCTACATACTCATCACGACTCCTCCTGGAAGATATATCCATAGTCAACGCCTCTGCTTGCGTATTAAATCTCTGATGTCAGCGGAGTGGAACGACATCTTATCAAGATCTCGTACGAATCTCTTACTCCACTTTTTTCTAATGTCAACTGATTCGGACTCGTCTCCTTGTGGCTGCATGGACTGCGCTCCAACGGCTATACTCGTATGTGGAGTCTCCCTAACAATGTATCCCATCATATGATATCCGAATGATGTCGAAATTTTTAATCGATTCGTCGAGGTTCCATAATCCCCCAAGAGCTCAAAATCTTGGGTATAGTTTAATAGTATCGAATATATGCCACAGCACCTATGGACCAACCGTAGAAGGGCAGACCCAAGCCTCACTAATGGCACCGCTGAACTGCCGCAAACCCTAAGGTTCATTGGCGTTCCATGGTCATTATGTCGAGTTAGGGTTTCATTCTTCCAGAGGGTCCGTAGAATTGCTTGCATTGTTTTCCGAATACTTTAAACTTGGAAAATGGGTTCCTGACATTCGATCGTCTCTATCGACTCTCAACGTATCAGCGTGAAGTCGTCTCTAGCTGGAATCAATCTATCTGATGACCTCGCATCGGGGTAGGCAATGAATCACATGTCCTAGTCTTTTATCCTTGGTGACTAGCGACCTTCTATCATATCTCTAAGTACAACTCGTACGGCAATAGCTCCAAACGTCTGGGGCGATATCTTTTCATTCGCCAAAATCACTGGCTCATTCGTCCGCACGCTAAACAGTGCCTCAATCTTCAATAATCATAGTGTAATGACAGTCGTCACATTCTGGCTGGCCTCTTGAAGTGGCCCAATCCTCTGGTGCTGATCTGCACGTCCGAGAAATATCGTAAAAGTGACCCATCAAACGCTCATGGCACGAAAACACAATAAAACGATGCCACTATGCAAACCGTATGTCCCTGGAATCACGCCCTGGTCAGTCCTCGTTCGTGACGAGCTCGTGCTGACCGCAACTCTAGCCGTAGCTCTCTCTGCCCGTACCACCGTGATAACAAAACCATAAACTGGTACTGATGAGGTTAGATCATAAGAAGGAATATAATACTGTGCAAGGAAGTGTATATCCTAAGGCTTCTTAAGCGGAGTATCGTATCGTTAATATGCCGCAGAACATACATACGGTACGTCACTCTACTCAAGCGACCTACTCCATCAACCAAGGGTCATCCTACATCCCGAAGGTAAAACCTAACGCTCTGATTCCAATTTTGTCACGACCCGAAAAGTACGGAACATGACCGGCACTTAAATTACGAAATGTCTCGAGGCGTACGTAATCTAAGTAAGCCAAAACCCAGAAATCAAAACTAAAGATGCAGTAGAGTGAAGGAAAACACAATTTAAAGTAAGTAGTTTTAACAACATAAGCCGAAATATGTATTTTTAAAATCTCAAGTATTTTCTGAAAATTTCGGCAGAATATCCTTTGTAAATACTGGTCCCCCAAACGGGATACAACATGAATAGTATATGAAATACAAAAAGGCATCCCTAAGCGGGAGCTAGCTCTTCGTCAAACGACGGTCACAACCACACAAGCAATATAATATACAACGCCGAAGGGCGAGGATCAAAACTCAAAAGAAAACCCAAAATCAGCATGGAAACCATAATAATACAACGCGCGACTCTAAGGTCGAAATAACAACAACTGGTCTTCTATCTCTATCAAATATACAATCCGGTTGATGGAGTTTCTAGATACAACTGAAATAATAAATAAAAAATGGTGGTTCGGATGCAAATAACCCACCTACCAAAGCAATCACCCGGAAGAAACAGTGTGCTAGAAAAGCCGCAACGAAACCTGTACGGCAAAACCTGCAATGAACTGTGGCACAACAGGGGTATGTTACCAACTCGTGAGTAGAAAACATCTACCAGCAGAAATCGCATGTATAACGCAATCCTAGGTCATACGATTAGTAATATCTTCAAATAATAATTATATAGCCTGAAGAATAATATAACGGTAAAGGGTAACATCTATCCATATAATGTAATATCCTCAAATAATCCTAGGTCATACGATTAGTAATATCCTCAAATAATCCTACGTCATACGATTAGTAGTTTGAAGGAAAATTTGATAAAAGTAGTAGGCGACATCGATTAGATAAGATTAATAACCAATCTAATTATGAAAGAGCAATCATTGAGTGTCTTCTTTTCTCTCTCCTAATGGCAGATACCTATAACGGGACTTAAGATTTTATTAGACAAAAATAAACTCACGGGACCGAATTACAAAGAATGGCTGAGGAACGTAAATATTGCCCTGACCTATGATAAGGTCGGATACGTCCAGACTACTCCAGCCCCTCCTAGCCCAGGCCCTGATTCTTCAGTTGCGGATAAGGAAATCCGCAAGACATGGGATATAGACTGCGCAATAGCAAAATACCTCACGTTTGCTTCTATGGACAATGAACATCAGAAGCAGCATGAGAAGATGGATGTACGGTCCATCTTTCTCCATACAAAGAAGTTGTATGGAGAGGAATCTCGTACTCTCCGTTATGAGGCATCTAGAAAGTTGTTTCAGATACAGATGGCTGCTGGCACGTCTGTAGGTGACCATGTATTGAAGATGATAGGACTTATCGAAGAACTAGAGGACCTGGGATGGACGATTGAGAATGAACAGTATGTTGATATTGTTCTACAGTCTCTATCCCTTTCCTTTGCTCCGTTCATAGTGAACTTCAACATGCACAATCTGGATAAGTCACTTTCTGAACTTATTAATATGTTGAGGAGTGCAGAGAGCATGCTAAAGGTAATGAAAACTCTCGCTCTAATTGCTGGGCCATCTTCCTCTTCCGTCCCGAAAGCCAAGGCTAAGGGAAAGAAGAAGAAGAATCCTATCAAGCCGAGAGGAGAAGTGAAAAAGACACCGGGAAAAGACAAGACAGGGGCTGATGCATTGGGAAAAGGGGAATGCTTTTACTGCCACAAGACTGGGCACTGGAAGAGAAACTGCGTTGGATACCTTGCCGACCTCAAGAAGAAGAAGCATGTCGATGCTTCCACTTCAGGTGTGTTTGTAACAGAAAACTGTTTTTCAATTAACTCTGGTTCCTGGGTATTAGATACCGGATCAGGATCTCGCATATGCAATTGTGTGCAGGGGCTGAGAAATAGCAAGGTGTTGAAGAAAGGTGATCACACTCTCCGAGTTGGGAATGGTTCCTCTGTACATGTTGTATCAGTGGGAGAGTATCACCTTAGTTTGCCGTCGGGTTGTATATTGGTTGTGAACCCATGTTATTTTGTACCTTCGATGTTGTATAATATTATATCTATATCGTTGTTGGACAATGAAGAATATGATTTTGTATTACAAAGTAATGTTATGAACATTAACCTTAATCAACAGCTGATTGGGTCTGGTACATTAAATAACGAGATATACGTCCTGAATAACCACACAATTTTCAATATACAACACACAAACAAAAGAAAGATTTCAGACATAAATGAAGCTTTCATTTGGTATTGTAGACTTGGTCATATTAACGAAACAAGACTAACCAAGCTATATAAAGATGGATATTTAAACCCATTTGAATATAAATCTTATGCGACTTGCCAGTTTTGTATCAAAGGTAAAATGACCAAAACTCCGTTTACTGGACACGGAGAGAGAGCTACTGAACTCTTAGGTCTCATACATAGTGATGTATGTGGACCAATGTCTACACATGCGAGAGGTGGTTTTTCATACTTCATAACTTTTACCGATGATTTCTCGAGATTCGGGCATGTGTTCTTGTTGAAACATAAGTGTGAAGCCTTCAAAAAGTTCAAGGAGTATAAATCTGAAGTAGAAAAACAAACAGGCTTGAGTATCAACAAACTTCGATCGGATCGAGGAGGTGAGTATCTAAGTACAGAGTTTCTAAATTTCCTAAAGAGAATGGGATTCTCTCTCAGCTCACTCCTCCGTACACACCACAACACAACGGTGTGTCAGAACGGAGAAATCGTACACTATTAGATATGGTATGGTCAATGATGAGTGATTCTGAGTTACCACTTTCATTCTGGGGGCATTCATTGGAGACTGCAATATATCTATTAAACAGGGTTTCGACCAAAACCGTGTCTACCACTCTATATGAAACATGTCATGGGAAGAGACCGTCTCTTAAACGAGTTAGGATATGGGGTTGTCCGGCATATGTGAAAAACAAGAATCTGGACAAACTCAAGACACAATCGGTTTTGTTTAAATTTGTGGGATATCCAAACATTCGTTTGGATATCTTTTTTACAACAAGGAGGAACAAAGGGTGTTTGTTTCTCAGTATGCCATATTTTTAGAAAATGAATTTTTTACAAATGACACTTTTGGCAATGCGGTAGAACTGTAAGAAATTCCAGAACCACAAACAAATACCAATGATTTGGTTGAACTTGAGGTTTCAATAGAACCCAGCGAACCTCAGCTACTCCGTAGATCTAGTAAGACTTCTCTCCCACTGATAGATACTACTATTTTCTAATTGGTGGTGATAGAGAAGATTGCATCATAGATGATGATGATCCTATTAGTTTTCAGCAAGCTATCACGAGTAGTGACTCAGTGAAGTGGCTGGATGTCATGAGATCCGAAATGGAATCCATGCACACTAACAAAGTATAGACTTTGGAGGTTGCACCTTCTGGAGTAAAACTCATAGGTTGCAAGTGGATCTTTAAGAGAAAGATTGGTGTGGATGGTCAGGTGGTGGCTTATAAAGCTAGGCTGGTAGAAAAAGGTTTTTGTCAAAGACCAGGATTGGACTATGATGAAACCTTTTCACCAGTCGCAATGCTTAAATCCATTCGGATCTTGCTTGCTATAGTTGCTCACTATGACTATAAAATCTAGCAGATGGATGTTAAAACGACATTTCTAAATGGTGATTTAGAAGAATGCATTTTTATGGATCAGCCAGAAGGCTTCATTGACAGTGGGAGCAGTGGAAAAGCATGCAGTTTGTTTAAATCCATCTATGGATTGAAGCAGGCATCACAGAGTTGGAACACCTGCTTTGATGATAGAATCAAAGAGTTTGGTTATATCAAAAATGTAGATGAACCATGTATTTATAATAAGATTGTAGGGAGTACTGTCGTCTTCCTCGTATTGTACATGGACGACATCCTCTTGATAGGAAATGATGCTCCTATGCTATATTGATCAAACTATTCTTATCGCAGAGGTTCTCCATGAAAGACCTGGGTGATGCCTCGTACATTCTGGGAATTAAGATCTATAGAGATAGATCTAAGAGATTGTTACGATTGTCCCAATCGAGATACATAGACACCATACTAAAGAGGTTTAGTATGGAAGATTCCAAGCGAGGTAATTTACCCGTTGTCACGGGATCACCCTCTCCAACGAGATGTCTCCAAAGACTGATGAGGGGAGGGCTCGCATGAGCATTATACCCTACGCTTCGGCGGTAGGATCTATAATGTATGCAATATTATGTACTCGCCCAGATGTAGCTTATGCACTGAGTGCAGTAAGCAGGTATCAATCTAATCCGGGGGAGAAACACTGGACTGCTGTGATGAACATTCGGAAGTACTTGCGAAGGACTAAAGAACTGTTCTTGGTGTATGTTAATGGAGACCTCCAAATAGAGGCCTTTACCGATTCCAGCTTTCAGAGCGATAAGAATGATAGTAATTCCATCTTGGGGTTTGTATTTACCCTAAATGGAGGAGCAGTATGTTAGAAGAGTTCCAAGCAAGATACCATCGTAGACTCCACGATGGAAGCTGAGTATATTGCTGCTAATGATGCCGCAAAAGAGGCAGTCTGGATGAGTAAGTTCATTTCCGAACTTCAGGTGGTTCCATCCATCGCTAATCCAATACCTTTGTATTGCGATAACAATGGAGACATGGCTTTGGCAAAGGAACCGCGGTCCCATCAGAAATCCAGACATATCTTGAGGCGGTATCACCTCATCAAAGAGATAGTGGATCGCCTGGACATCGAGGTACGGAGAGTAAACACGAAATACAACAAGGCAGATCCATTAACCAAGGTCATCCCTCAAGTCCAGTTTGAGAAACTATTCAAGATGTTGGGCATGCGGTATACCAGCAACTGG
Source organism: Agapanthus africanus (assembly GCA_030015575.1). Lineage (NCBI taxonomy): Eukaryota > Viridiplantae > Streptophyta > Magnoliopsida > Asparagales > Amaryllidaceae > Agapanthus > Agapanthus africanus. The sequence continues at coordinate 295,810,262 of CM057351.1, forward strand.
TTCTAGTGTAGACAGTGAGTACTTATTGCACCAACTACAGGCCTTAGTGCAAGTGGGAGATTGTTAGATATGTATGCCCTAAAGGCCTGTATTGTATATGATGCTAGGCATGTATATGTACAGAAACAATCTTTGCTCGAAATGATAGTATGCTATCCAGTTTATCTTTATCTTAACGTATGATGTGTTGTATTTCATATCTTATATACATATTGATGAAGCCCTTAGGATTATGCCTGACTACCAGGATTATAATGTAGATCATATTAGTGGGACATGGGCAGTCTAAAAGCATATCCTTTAATTGTTCCTAGTGGAGGGTATATCTAGACAGGGCATCGATATTTCCAGAGTAGACTAGTGTGTACAATTCTTGACCCTGGGGGCGATGGTTGATCCCACAACCATTGGTGTTTGACATCAAAGATTGTACACATGTGCTCATTGGAGAATGGGTACATCGAACAGAACTCGCCGAGAACTTCTAGATGTTATATATACCTATTGTCAGATAGCAGTTCTCTGGTGACACTTGTACAGGTTAGTCTGTAGACCCGAGATCGTCATAGTGTCTTGTGTGATTCCCACTATGCTTTGATTTCCGCCCTACCACGACTCTACTGAGTCATGCAAACAGGTGGATTTTGGATACACTCCCGAGTTACATGGAGGCGGTGAGCGATAGGAGGGGTTTCGTCTCTCCCGTTATAGGGAGTTGATGTCGCTCTATGCTTGATCGGCCATAACAGCAAATCTCTGGCCAGGATTGTCGAGATTTACTAGTAAGAGTTATCAGTAGTTTCTCAAACCGTTATGAGCCATAAATCCGCATGACTTATAAAGTTACTGGGGTCTGACATTTACCACCCCTAGACTTCATATGCGACGTATTAGATGAAGAGACCGGATTGTACGGTAAGTGTTGCTTACAGGCTCGTTAGGGTTGAGATGAGTTCGCTAGTCGGCCACATTTTCGTCATGTACCTAGGTAGTCGTTAAGCATAGCTAGTGCCGCTGACATGCTTGTGGTTAAACCTACTGCCGGCGTACTGTCGAGTATTTAGAGTCCCACACTGAGGGTTCCCTGGTTCATGCAAAAGATGTAGAGACCATAATTTGTTACGGCAGGGTTTCGATCATGTTCGTGTACTGGATACAGGAATGATGATCGGAAGGATAATACTGGTAGGGTTTGGTTTAAGGCGGATATCGGTATTATATCATTGGATTATTTGTATTCGTATTTTTTCAGAATGCGAATATGGGTATACTTATACGGTATACGGTGAGGGGTATTCTTGTAATTGTACAAGCATACATTCTAGAAGGAGACACCTTATAAATGGGTTTTTATTTTATGAAAATAAAAACAATGAGGTGGAATTTGGAATTGTCAAAGCATGGATGAAGGAATGGCTTATTTCATTTTATATTCATTTGGGTTTACTATTGAAGCATAGTGCATTATTTTTGGAAAAAAATAATGCATGCTTCAATTATTTGTTTTGAGCCATATAATTTGTTCATGCTTGATACTTGCTCATTCTAGCATTCATCTCCTCTCTCCAAATTATCTCCTTCTTCAAGCTCTAAGCTTTACCCTTCACATGAGTTGTGAATCAAAAGCTTAGGGATCACTTTAATCCTCTACTTAATCTTCACATCATTTATGTAATCATTTCTAGCACACTTGATTTCTTAGTTAACTCTTGTGAAGAGTTTGAAGCTTGTTCTATAGCTCTCGGATAGATCATCTACAACCTAGAGGTGATCGGAGACTGAGTTCCTTTCAAGCATCCAAGGAGCTTACGAGTCGTATCCAAATGAAGACCCGAAGGACCGATTCTCAAGGTATAACCCCCTATCATAGTAGATAAGATCTCAAGATAGGGTTTCTAGTTATGGTTTAGCACAAGATCTAGGGTTAAACTGGGTGTTGCATGCAAGAAAATTTTCGTTTGCCACTTCCGCCTCCTCACAAGTGTTGTGAGGGTATGCAACATCCTCTAACACTCACCCGACTTCTTGATTAGTCTATCTTGGGCCCGTTTCACAATACAATTTTACTTCACAAATCATGTTCTTGAGCAGGTTTAGTTGACCTAGGTGAACCCTACATTGTTTAGGTGTATGAAGTGTGTCGTGGTTGTGTTTTTGATTTATCTTTTGTGTGAATAATTTGATATTTCATTTTTTTGTGAATATTTTAAAAGAAAAGAAAAAAAACAAAACAAAAATTAGGATTTGTAAACAACACTTTCTTCCATTCTTTTAGTCTTTCCTAACGCGTTCGGATAATGCATGTCAGCTTGGACTAGAGATTCAAAATCTCAATTAGCCCGGTTCCAGACTGTATCCTCCGACTCTTCTTCACCGTCTAACTCCTCGGAACCGTCCAAGACGTTATCACCTTCTGCTTTATCGAAGCCGTCCAATCCTATTCTTCATTCTCCTTCACTTTCTTCTTCTCCCACATCACCGAAGATGACAGAACAGACGATCATGGAGCAGCGAGAAGCCGCGTTGCAGGATAGATGCTATCCTCACAATTCATCCCTACTTTCGTGCATAGTATTACCCACCATCACGGCAAATAACTGTGAAATCAAACCGTAACTCATACCGCTACTCCCAAAATTCCACGGAATCGAGTCCGAGAATGCCCACCTTTTAAACAGTGAATTTGATGGAGTATGTGCTATAATGAAAATCCAAGGAGCGGGTGAGGATGTTGTTAAGCTTAAGTTCATTCTGTTTGCACATAAGGACAATGCAAAGAGTTGGTTAAACAGTTTTCCAGCTTGATCGATTGTGACGTGGGACGACTTTGAAAAAGTATTTCTTAAAAAAATTTACCCGATTAACAAAACTGTTAGAATTTGAAACAAAATTCACAATTTCAAACAAAAAGAAGGTGAAATCTTTTGGAAATGCTTGGAAAGATTCAAGAATATCCTAATCAAATGTCCGCACCATGGTTTCGAACAATGGCAACTTTGTCAAATAGTCTATAAAGGTTTAGACTCCAGCTCACGCATGATGTTAGAATCTATGTGTCGATACAAATTCTTGAGCTATTGTGCTAAAAACGCATGGAACTTTTTAAAAGATCTGGCTAACAAGGCCATTCGGTGGGAGAGTATGAGCGAGAAACCATCATCATCGACTAGAGGCGGTGCACACATAGTTGACACCTCTATAGTGGCCGAAGCAAAAATCGTCGCTCTTGTACGGTGAATGGAAGCTTTAAAGGAGGAAAATTCACCATCACCGGTTAATCAAGTTTCTCAACCGGTGTGTGCTAATTTTCATAACCCTACCTACATAGTGGATGAATGTCTTTTTCTCGTCGAGTCCCAGGGACACAAAAATGTTAATGCGCTGTATCAGAACCAGCGTCCTAGGAACAACCCTTTCTCACAAACGAACAATCCTGGTTAGAAGAACCATCCCAATTTTTCTTGGAATCAGGCTCCTTTTCAATAAAACAATTCAAACCCTCCGTTCCAACAATTTCAAAACTCGAATTTTCAAAATCATAAATTGGGATATTCTAACAACCAGCCCCAACAGCCAAATCAGCCCAACCAAACCTTTGCACTACCTGGGTTTGTCCAAGGCGACAAGAGGGTGTGGACCATTGAAAAAGGATTGGAAGCTTTGATTAAAACCTCCACGTAGACTGTATCTAGTCTGGCTACTTTCATGCAAACGTCTGGTTAGTCGCATGGCGCTAACACACTAGCCAGGCTTGAGATTCAAATCAGTCAACTTGCTGCTACAGTGAATGAGCGAGAGAAGGGAACATTTTCCTTCCCAACCGGTGATGAACCCGAGAGAACAGAGGAATCATAACGCTTATGTTGTTCAACATAACAACGTGGAGAATGTGAATGTTGTCACTGTACTAAGATCAGGACGCACGATTGACAACAGGGTTATCAAACCTAACAATACATCTAAATGGGTGGTTATCGATTTACCGACACATGTTTCATCTTTCGGTCCATCTACTTCTTCGTCTTCTTTACCGTCTTCTTCACCTTCACCTTCTTCTTCTTCATCTTCAGCTGCAACTCCTTCGAAATAACAAGATTCAACGCCGCAAATTCGTCCAGAAGTACCGGCATGAACGATCACACCTTCTGCACCTACTCCATCTGCACCTTCTTCGAACCAAATGTTAAAGCCCAAGGCTCCCTACCCAAAGAGGTTAAGATCGAAGAAGCCCTCCGCAAGTATGGAGAAGGTGTTATAAGTCTTTAAACGTTGTGAAGTAAACATCTCGCTGTTGGACATTGTCCAACAAGTTCCAGCGTATGGAAAATTCCTCAAGGATTTGTGCATGCAGAAACGACACACGAATATGCCTAAAAAAGTCTTCTTGGCCGCTACTTTAAGTGATGTTTTGTCCAAATACATTACTGTGAAATATAAGGACCCTGGCTATCCCACTATTTCTTGCAATATCGGAGAAAAGCAAATTAATCGAGCCTTATTTGACTTAGGTGCAAGAGTGAACCCGCACCCTTACTCAGTTTACGAACGGCTGGGTTTAGAAGAATTAAAGCTGACCAAAGTGATTTCTGCAATTGGCAGACCGATCCACAAAGATACCGAGGGGAGAAATCGATGACATTCTGATTATGGTCGGGGAATTCATATTCCCGTAGATTTCATCGTTTTGGAGACTGAACTTGTCGCCTATCCCAGCGGTCAGATTCCAATCATACTGGGATAGCCTTTCTTAGCCACGTTCAACGCGTTGATCTATTGTCGTAATGGATCCATGAAACTCTCTTTTGGAAATATTACAATTGACCTCAACATCTTCAGTTCAGGAAACCAAGCGAATGATCGACACGATGACACGTTTGAAGTCAATACTCTACATGATATGTCTGAGGATGAGACATTTGACTTCAACGATGAGTGTCCTGATGAAACTTTTGAAGAACTATTTGAGGAGCTTCTCTTGCTTGAGAAACTAAGTCTTGAGCAGCTTTCCTACACACATTGGGGGCCCAATTCGAACCACTTCATACTGAACCGACCCCCGAAGTGCGACCATCTGTAGAAGAGCCACCTAAACTTGACCTCAAGGTTCTTCCCGACCACCTCAAGTTTGCATACTTAGGTGATAACGAAACGCTTCCAGTTATAATCGCAACCGACATTGTGCCTGAGCAAGAGTCGGCACTCATGAATGTTCTGAGAAAAAACATGAAAGCAATAAGTTGGTCGATAGCTGATATCAAAGGAATTAGCCCCGCTATCTGTCAGCACAGAATTCATATGACCGATGATTCCAAACCCTTCAAAGATCCTCAATGCAGGCTAAACCCGGTAATGAATGAAGCGGTACGAAAAGAAATGCTGAAGTGCCTTAATAATGGGATCATTTATCCCATATCCGATAGCAAATGGGTAAGCCTCATTCATGTCATACCAAAGAAATTGGAAATCACCGTGATTACGAATGAAGCAAACGAATTAGTCCCAACCCGCACACAGACTGGTTGGAGGGTCTGTATTGATTACAGAAAGCTCAATGCAGTAACTCGCAAAGATCATTTTCTACTACCCTTCATTGATCAAATGCTTGAACACCTAGACAGCCATACTTACTGTTGTTTCCTTGATGGATAATCCGGCTACAATCAGATCTCGATTGATCCAGAGGATAAGGACAAGAAGACTTTTTCTTGTCCTTTTGGTAAATTCTCCTACCACCGCATTCCCTTTGGGCTATACAATTCACCAACTACATTTCAGCGGTTCATGATGAGCATATTCTCTGATATGGTAGAGTGATTTCTAGAATTGTTCATAGATGATTTCTCCATCTTTAGAGATTCATTTTCTGAGTGTTTGAGGCATCTCGAGCTGGTGTTGATACAATGCAAAGAAAAGCACCTCACAATCAATTGGGAGAAGTGTCATTTCATGGTAAAACACGACATTGTGTTAGGCCACATCATCTCTGAAAATTGCATTAAGGTCGATAAAGTGAAAATCGACGTCATTTCAAATCTTCCACCTCCACAGACTGTCCATGACATATAAGGGAATTCTTAGATCATGCTGGTTTTTATAGGCGTTTCATCAAAAGTTTTAGCAAACTGGCTAGACCCTTGACTTCCTTGCTAGCCTAGGATGTTCCTTTCGAGTTCAATTACGAGTGCCTTACTGCTTTCAAACTGCTGAAATCGGAGTTCACTTCCGCCCTGATCTTATGTGCACCAAACTGGAACGAACCATTCGAGTTGATGTACGATGCTTCTGACTGCACAATTGGCGCTTTCTTAGGATAGTGATTTGAAAAGAAACCCTACATAATACTGTCACGACCCGAAAGTGGCACATGACCGGCATTTAGATTACGTGACGTTTAAAGATGTCGACGTGATCCAAGTAAGCCAAAAACCTGGAATATAAACCTTTTTTATGAAAATATTGGAGGTGAAGTTTAAAAGGAGTTATTAAATAAGTTTGTTTGAAAAACATTTATGACGTTTGAAAATCGGGCAGCACCTCCTTTGTAAATTTTGAATAAAAACATATACAAAACATAATATATATAAAGCATCCCAACAGGAGCTAGCTTTCACGCCCAAACGGTGGAGCAACCACGCAGATAATATACGACGCCTAAGGTGAAGAAAAGAAAAATGAAACATAACCAACAAGTATAAAAAGTCGACTCCAACGAGTGCAACGCCCACAACACATAAACCCTAAGTCTCACTTCTAAGTCCACAAATATACAAGTTTAGGTCGATGGAGATTTTAACTAGATACAAAAGAATATATACATATACAATGTGAGCTTACGATACGACATGTAACCCACCGACCAAAGCAATCACCGAAGTAAAGAGTATGCCGTAAGTCGCTACTGATCCGAACAGTAAATCCTGCAAGAAACTGGGGCACAACGGGGGTGAGTTTCCAACTCTGTGAATAAAAGTATATCACAAGGTAGAAATCGAAATGCATAACAATCTACCTAGGTTATAAAGTATAGTACTATCATATCCTGTATTAATAAGTGTATAATGCATAAGTACTATAAACACATCAATATCGATCGCGTAAACCCAAAACTATCATCATCTCATATGTATATAGCATGCATCCATGTATACGCTTATAAAGTAGCCGAAAGATATATGTAAAACCCTTTCAAAATAGCCGTATGATATGTACATTATGGCACAAGTAGCGGACATAGTTGTATGAAGTATTATATGTGTTTTGTTTAAAGTATACGTCTCGCTTTTTAGAAATAAGTTTTAAGAAGGTTTCTGTTTAAAAGATTGGACATGTCAAAATAGTGAGACTATAGCTCATTTGGAAACCTCTTTATGTGTATCAATATATGAAAATAGTATTCAGATATTGTCCCCTGGATTAGTCTTGTTCGGATACTATATAGCATAAACTATAACAGTGTATCTCGAATGATCACACAACATCAATATATGAGTGTCTAGTATCGACACCCTAAATCTTACGAGTGTCCTTCATCGGCACTCAATTCATCATCTACTGAGTGTCTATCACCGACACTCAAAATCATCATAACTCTCGTGTCCATCGCCGACACATAAGATATCATAGACACCGTCTCATCAGACCGGTCATCCCTCGATATCAATAGCCCCAGTCAATATCCCCTGGATATCCACCGTGCTCAAATCTATCTCCGGAATCGATTGTCCTCGCTAGGCTCCCCGCCTCAAATGCGGCTTTCTTGCCCCTCGGTCTCGACCGGGTCCACCATGTATCCGACTGTATACACCCCCACTCAGTCATGATATGTAGAATGTCTGCAACCGTATAGCTCCCCCACTCGGTTCGAAATAAAATCAAATCAGAAAATATCAAGCTCATGGTGAACGTCAACTCATCGTACCCATATAAAACATCAATGAAGAAAAAAATAATTGCATAATTCATTCTGATGATATAATATATATACATATATATATATATATATAATCATATATATAGCAGTATCCCATACCACTGCGATATATCATCATAGATAAAACATCATAGTAATCATATACGAATACCAATGGTAATGGTATTCACAACTAACAACAAGTAATAATTGCGTCATACGTAAATATAGTCAATCATGCAAACAGATGCGACAATTCTATTATGTCATGGCAATACTAATAATGTGTAGTGTAGCATACGCGTCTATGCTCATACAACATGGCAATCATTAGTATTTGTGCAAGTATTCTATAAATGTGTTTATAACAGAATGGAATTCAATCCCTATCGACAGCGCGCGCGCACACACACACACACACACACACTAATCATTCCCACAGATATAGGGAAGTCATACTCAATCGTATCGACATCTACATGGATATACATAATATAGCAGTCCAACAGTGTCATGGCAGTACCAATGAGGTGTAGTGCAACATATGCATCTATACTCGTGCAACATAATACTCATTGGTAGTTGTACAGTGTTCTATCAGTATGTTCGTATAAAAAGAATAACGTAATGAACATATATAACCGATAATCGTATCGCGGGCGTATAAAGGTAATCTAAGCGTATCGCGTAATTATTAAACGTAACTAATTATTATGGGCTATACCATTACCATTGAAAATGAAACGAAAAATTATTTGTAAATAAGGAAGCTGCAGTATATTTAAATAGATATCCATTTTAGAAATAGCATCGCATCCTTGTCATTTATCATTTAAAAGTGAAAACGAATCATTTGTTTTAAAAGAGTATAACTCAAGCAATCGTAATGTCCCAAGTCGGGATAACGCATGACTCCACTAGTCCAAATAAACCTCGGCCGTATTCGACACACTATCTTCGTCATCATAAGTACAGTATGATCCTTTATACAAAATTTATCCAAATCGTACGGATCTATAGTTGCGTACGTATGTCACCATAACCATATATCCAAATATATCCATATGTATAACCTACGAGAAGCGAAATAAACACCAAAATAATTAAGCTAAGTTATCTCCATAACCCTAAAATCTAAATAGATAGCATAACTATCCTAGTTAATGGTTGCGGGGGTGTTATACACCATCCACCCGACTTCCCCCGTAGATATAAATTTACTCACCGACATATTGAGCTGGTTGAAATCCACGATCGCTTTGCCCGTCCTTACCATCTAGGAATCACCTAGATCGTTCCTACAATTGTAATCATGATATAACGGCGTAAATATCAAATCAAAAGCGATATAACGAGCTAAGCTCACATAGATTAGAACCTATAGCTCACTTACTCCAAATACGACTAAATACCCTCGACATCAACGTACGAACGTCGAATAATTCATTCGAGATATAGAAATACGAAAAACCATATCTTAAATATCAGAAACTTTGCTAAAACAATACTAAAATACTCCCAGATTTATCTATATGAAATTTGGAACAAAACAAATAGCCTTAATTACTACCAAAAGAAGCTACAGAAGAAAAATCAAAACCCAAATCTACGGTAAAACCGCCAATAGCGGGAATTTTGGCATTTTCTGGCGGTTTGAATAAGGAGTTAGGGGCTCGGGCTTTAAAGGTCGTCTTCTACTGGTTTCATTATATCCTAGTATTGTTAGTTTTTCTTATAGATATATCTACTAATTCCATATTAAAATTGATCATCACAAATATCACAAAAAACCTTATTTTCTGATATTTGTACTATAAAAACTGATATTTGTCAAAATAAAACTTGCAAGAAAGAAGAGATTTACCAGTAGAGAATCTGCACAAGGAATATCCAGCTAATGAATTGGTTGCTTGAGGTTGTAGTGGCTCTAAATTGATGATATGAACAATATTCATGAAGGCGCCATCAAGTTTCCCTTTGGTTTTGCGAAAGATAGATTTTTTTTTTTTGAGATGGAGGTGTTTCGTTCAGTTTGAGAGTGATAAATTCATGAAAGTAATGATTTTAAGGGAAGAAGGAGGTGTCAAGAATTGGTGTAGAGCAAGTAGGAGGTGGAGGAAGGTGAGGGTGTGTAAGGGTGTGGTGTGCATGAAAGTTTACTATAACCTAAGATATAACACCACCCAAAACAAATAAAAATAAAAACCTTTTGCATAGAAATACCACAACCTTATAATAAAGTCTCATATCATATTAAAACAAAACACTTATCATTTTTTTATGATATCACATATATCTCATTTTCTCCAAAATAGTTACATTTTTACGAATATCAATCCGAAATCAAAAACACATACACTATATTATTTTGTAAACTCATAATATCCTTATTAAAATTATAAATTAATATTTATAATTTTCCAAAATGTTACAGATACACTACACGAGCAAGACGTTGAATGACGCGCAGATAAATTATACCACCACAGAAAAGGAATTCTTAGCTGTCGTCTATACACTTGAAAAGTTCCGTCCGTACTTGATCGGCATCCACATCACAATTTATATTGATCATTCTGTACTTAGGCATTTCTTTGCAAAGAAGGATGCCAAAACCAGATTGATACGTTGGATTCTCCTTCTTCAAGAGTTTGACTTGACCATTAAAGATAAGAAGGGAACCGACAACGTTATTGCCGATCATCTATCTCTCCTGACTAATGCACCAGTTGAGGACATTCTAATCAACGAACAATTTCCAAATGAACAACTTCTCTCGGTATCAGTCGAATCCTGGTTCGCCGATATTATGAAATATCTTGTCACCGGAGAAACACCTTTCTTTTGGTCGAAGCAGGACAAGTCAAAATTTCTCTCTCAAGTCAAATTCTTCTATTATGATGAGCCTTACCTGTTCAACTACTGTCCTGATCAGATCATTAGAAGATGCATTTCCAGCTCTGAAATGAGAAGTGTGTTGTCCTTCTGTCATTACCAAACTTGTGGGGGCCATTTTGGACCCAGAAAGGCGGCTGAGAAATTTTTGCAATGCGGTTTCTACTGGCCAACACTTTTCAAGAATGCTTTCGATTATTGCAAAATTTGTAGACGATGTCAGCACTTAGGAAAAATTGGAAAACGAAATCAGATGCCCCTAAATTCCAACATGTCACAGTAATAAATTATAAGTTTGAGCACAAGTATTTTGGTGCATGAACCATGGTGGGCTGCCATGATGAGGTATGAACTCAAGTTTTGCAAGTGGGGTAAATAGGCATGCAAGTGGGTCTTGTGTGATGAATGATTTGTAAAGTGTTGATGTGATGGATTCAAAGCTAACATTTTCCCTCCAGAACTCCATATTTCACCCAGATGATAATTAGAAGAAATTGTAAATACTGTGAGATGGTGGATTAGACATGAGATCACATAACCAAGAAGAGCCCCACCACTCATATTCTGGCCGCAAATTTATCTATTTTGACCACATTTTGCGGCCCAAACTTCTCAAAATGATGTCAATTTTCTTCTTAGCACTTATCCTTGTCACATCAACTCATTTTTATATTCAACTTTTAGTTTTACAATGTCTATAAATAGCATATCATATTGAAAGAAAAGGACCATATACATTTCCATAGTTTGAAAAACACTTGATGTACTTTGTAGCTCTAGTAATAGTTTGAGTTCTTTGTCTTTCTCTTATCTTGCAACTTCTCTTGTGAGCTTGAAAGGTCAGTGTTCTCTGCCGAAAGACACGACCGGGACGTTGGGACGTCCGGGCCTGAATTGCGAGGGCAGATGCTAATTGATGCTATCCGTCCACCTCTCCGAAAATGACAAGTTGATTTATGACACCATGTATCGAAGGTTTAAACGGATGCGGCCGATGTAGCAGACTTCGTCAGCTTCCCCCTCGTTGAGGGGTTTTTGATTGTGGGGACGCTCTTCCCTGCAGGCGCAAGCCCCTGCAGTTAATTACGCTACCGCATCGCGGTAACCACTTTCTCCTTCTCCAGATGGTCACTTCGTGCCTTGGGTGTTTGTTTTTTTTTTGGTTGCCCGTGAATTGTATAAGGAGACTAATTTATGTTGTCGCCCATTGGGCGTGGATTAGTCCAAATCCGTATTTTCTTAGATTTGGGTTTGGGGTTAGGTTTAAGGATACGTTAGTCTCATTTGAGACTAAGACCAACTTAAACGTATGTTAAGGATACGTTAGTTTAATTTTAGACTAAGATCAACTTAACGGGATCGTTTAGATCCAACAAAAGAGCATTTAGACTCTATTGTTTAGTTTAGGGACATTGCGGTCGATTACCAGTTTAAGGACATGGTGGTCCAAGGTTAAGGACATCATAATCCATGGGTTTAATGACCCTACGGTCCGAGGTTAAGGACATCATAGTCCATGGGTTTAAGGACCCCACAGTCCAGTTTAAAGACGTTATAGTCTATGAAATGTATGGTTGTCGGGACCCGTCACCTCTCTGAAAACGTTGAAGGATTACAACGACAAATATCAGAGGAGTAAAGAGATGTACCCTTAAACCAATTATGGTTGGGATCTGTAATCCAATTTGGGACTAAGATCTAAGATTTTATGAGCATATAGGCTCAGTTCATCTGAATTAAGAACTTATGGCCAATCTTAGGCTAAGTCCAATCAGGTTAAAATGTTTAACATTTATTTTGGACTGTTGATCATTTATTTGGGCTTGGCCCTTTTAACAATGCTGAGCACTGATTAGGATTCTGAAAGTATTTCTGTCTTTTATTGAATGCTGAGTATTCATCATAGCTCTGTGGCTTATTAAAGAACAATTTATGTTCTATCAGCGTGCACGTGAGGGGCACGTGGTGCGCTTGGCGCTTTGCGCCAGTCAAAGAGCGCAGTGCGCTTCTGCCGAGTAGCGCACACGTGAGGAACACGTGGTGCGCTTGGCGCTGAGCGCCAGTCTATGAGCGCATTGCGCTAATTTATGAGCGCAAAGCGCTATTAGTTCAGTGGCGCACACGTGAGGAGCACGTGGTGCGCTTGGCGCTGAGCACCATTCCATGAGTGCAAAACGCTAACTGTTAAGTGGTGCACACGTGAGGAGCACGTGGTGCGCTTAGTGCTGAGCGACATCCCATGAGCGCAAAGTGCTAGTCCAAGAGCGCAGAGCGCTAATTTATGAGCGCAAAGCGCTATCTGATCAATTTTATGATCTGAGAAATAAATTCTCGTTTATGAGAGACTTTGTCTCAAGATTCTAAGAATAAAAGTTCTTACTTTATAGGAGATGTTTTAATCTCTTATGTTGATGAAAGGCTTTACCTTGATGGATCTGTGATCCTAAGAGAATTGAATTATTCTCCCCCCTCTTGTAATGATATACTATGATCTCTTTGAGAAAGACCTTAGTCTTATAGATCTGTGATCTGTGAGAAGAATTGTGTTCTTCTTCTTATTTTAGGATGAGATCTTTTGATCTCTTTGTGAAAGACTTTGGTCTTGTAGATCTATGATCTTTAAAAAAGTGAATTCTTCTTTTTAATTATGAGATGATTTCATCTCTCTGTTCATCATTCATTTTTTTTACCTTGAAGAAAATCTTCTTTTTCTGAGTGCTTGGCTCTTCTTTCTGAGATCTATCAAAACTTATGGGGGGGGTTCCTATCTTTGTTTCTATATATCTGACTTCAAGTCTTGGGGCCTTTATATAGGGTGAGCTGATTTGTTCAATCAGTTAAGGAGATCTTTTCTCCAATTGATTTGGGGATTTTCCTACCGTTGGATCTTTGATCCAAGGGCTTCCGATTTACAGAAGGCAATCTTCTTGTTTTTAACAAGATTGGGAAATCTTTCCATACAGAATTTATTATGTATTTTGGTGATTTTTAATCACTCTTGGATCATTGATCCAACGGTGCTCTGATTCACAGAGCACAATCTTTTTTGTTTTGGAAAGATTTTAAGGAATCTTTCTTTAACAGAATTTTATTCCGATCAATTAATGATTTATCATTATTATTGGATATTTGATCTGACAGTGGGGAGCTTTTAGTTCCAGCGCTAGCGCACACATGCTTTGCACGTGGTGTGCTGCTTAGAGCGCAGCGCACTTAGCACTGGCACACATGTGCTTTGCACATGGTGCGCTACTTAGGGCGCAGCGCACTTGGCGCTGCTAAGAAGCGTTTACTTTATTTCAAAATTTGAATTTTGAACAGAGGCTTACTCTGATTGGGGGAAACAAATGCTCCCCCACTGTTGCGCTCACGTGGCCCACATGTGAGTGCAACAGTGGCAACATCTGTGCCCTTGGATCAACTCAGAAGTTGAAACGGTATCTCAGTGCCTATAAATAGGACCCTTGGCCCTTAAGATGATTTCTGTTCATCTTCTTCCTTCTGAGAATTTTTATTCTCTTGCAGTGCATAGCTCTTTGGCTTAAGAACTTTCTTAAGGACAGAACCCTGTCAAAATCATAGGTAAAGATTAAATCTTTGAGTAGATCATTTAATAATCTAGGGTTTCACCCATTAACAGAACTTTGCTCTTCATAGATCTTCGATCTAAAGAAAACCCTTTTTAGGATTTTGTTGACAGAGCTTTACTCTCTTGAACCCATAGATCTAAAGAGATCTTTCTTAAGATTTTTTAACCCATTAGAAGGGCTTTGCTCATGAAGAACTCTTAGAGTTTGTCCATGGATCTTGAAGATCTCAGAATTTTAATTCATTAAAAAATTTATTTTAAGTTTTCTGATGGTTATTCCATCATTTTTACAGAGCAAGGCTCTTCAGAATTCCCGGAGACTTTTCAATTCCTCTCATAATTGACTTTGACAGGTGACATTCCCGTCTGCAGAGCATTGCTCTTGAGGAGTTTAACTCCTTGGTCCGAAAGACCTTTTTATTAAAGGCGCAATCATTTTTAGGATTTCTTTCTTAATTTTACAGAATTAAATTCATTGGGTGGTTTAATTAGCGCTTATTTCCTCCTTGGAGATATCAAGAGTTGTTTAAATCCCGCGTCTGTTTCAATAGGCTTTTCTTAATCAGTCTGTCCACTAACTCTCACTGATTTTCCTTTTCAGATGTTATGGACGCTCATATGTATAATCTCGACGAGATTATTTCTTATGGAGACATTCGCGCACTCGGCCGTTCCCAAAAACAAGAATTCACAAATGCCCAGTGTGCTGAAATTATGGGTCGCTTTGGTGCATACAATGGTC
Source organism: Agapanthus africanus (assembly GCA_030015575.1). Taxonomy (NCBI): domain Eukaryota; kingdom Viridiplantae; phylum Streptophyta; class Magnoliopsida; order Asparagales; family Amaryllidaceae; genus Agapanthus; species Agapanthus africanus. Next base: position 295,825,397 of record CM057351.1, read on the forward strand.
GACTGCTTCCTCGTCGTTCCTCTCTCTTGAAGCTTATTGTGGGAGCAATCTGGGGAGCACTTCCTCTATTTTATGCCGGCATGCCACTTAAGGTATTGGAAGACGCTGAAGATAAGGTGCACTCGGTATATCTGATGAGCTTATTCTCAAAGAAAAGGTGAGACAACCTTGTTGATATCCTGCATCAAGCTTTTCAGCAGGCGGCGATATTCGCTACCTATCGAAGGATGGAGGACATCAGTGGGGATCCTGACGCTTGTGATCGTGAAAGGATGCACACGAAGATGGTCCGAGAGCCCCGAAAAATTTTGGATGGCCTCACTTTTAAATTTCTCAATCCATGTCCTGGATTTGGTGTCTTTCCATTGTAATCATTTTAATAATGTTTTTGTTTACTGTTTTCATCAATGTAAGAATTTTCTTAAGTATGAATAGCAAATTCCTCGTCTCTATGTGTTTATTTTATACACTAAATCTTTTGCATATGCATAAGTGGGTATGCTTTGAACGCTTAAACAGATGCGAATCCATCGTTCTTTTACTGTTTTGCCTGGTATGTGGTTGTCGTCAGTAGGTTACACCCTTTTCGTTTTGATTTGGTGCAAAGTAGCTTACGCACTCTTAAATAGCATCTCCATTTCTCTGGCGTGTAATTTTGGCAAATGCAGTCTATAGATGATAGAGAACATTCCATCTTGAATTCTTCGAGAGGTAGTAATGGCTTAGGAAGCAGGTTCAGATCTGCTGCCTAAGGCTTTTCAACTTTATGAGCCGTGAGGGTCTCATAAAGAATTTTCTCCCTACGGGTCGAACGGATCTCGTAGGTGTATTTTCTCTTTAGGAATCATGAGAATTCCTAAGTGTGTGTTCTCTTATAAGTCGTAAGGATCTTATAAGAGAGTTTCTTCATTACGAGTCGAAAGGACCCGTAAGTGATTGATGGGGTTGACTTTATCCGTATTTCACGGAGTCAGGGGTTTCTCTGGGCATTTCCCACGGGGTCAGGATTGACTTTAGTCGTGTTCCACTAGACCAGGATTTTCTCTGGACACTTCCCACGGGGTCAGGATTGATATTAGCTGTGTTCCACAGGACCAGGATCTGGTCTGGACGCTTCTCACGGGGTCATGATTGACATTAGCCGTATTCCACAGGACCGGGATTTGCTCTGGACGCTTCCCACGGGGTCATGATTGACATTAGCCGTGTTCCACAGGACCAGGATCCGCTCTGGACACTTCCCATGGGGTCAGGATTAACATTAGCCGTGTTCCACTAGACAAGGATTTGCTCTGGATGCTTCCCACGGGGTCATGATTGACATTAGCCGTGTTCTACAAGGACCAGGATCTGCTCTGGACGCTTCCCACTGGATCAGGATTGACATTAGCCGTGTTCCACAGGACCAGGATTTGCTCTGAACGCTTCCTACGGGGTCATGATTGACATTAGCCGTGTTCCACAAGGACCAGGATCCGCTCTGGACGCTTCCCACGGGGTCAGGATTGCAATTAGCCGTGTTCCGCAAGGACCAGGATCTGCTCTGGATGCTTCCCACGGGGTCAGGATTGACATTAGCCGTGTTCCACAAGGACCAGGATCCGCTCTGGACGCTTCCCACGAGGTCAGGATTGACATTAACCGTGTTCCACTAGACCAGGATTTGCTCTGGATGCTTCCCACGGGATCAGGATTGACATTAGCCGTGTTCCACAAGGACCAGAATCCGCTCTGGACGCTTCCCACGGGGTCATGATTGACATTAGCTGTGTTCCACTAGACCAGGATTTGCTCTGGATGCTTCCCATGGGGTCAGGATTGACATTAGCCGTGTTCCACAAGGACCAGGATCCGCTCTGGACGCTTCCACGGGGTCAGGATTGACATTAGCCGTGTTCCACAAGGACCAGGATCCGCTCTGGACGCTTCCCACGGGGTCATGATTGACATTAACCGTGTTCCATAAGGACCAGGATCCGCTCTGGACGCTTCCCAGGGGGTCATGATTGACATTAACCGTGTTCCATAAGGACCAGGATCCGCTCTGGACGCTTCCCACGGGGTCAGGATTGACATAAGCCGTGTTCCTGTTAGTTATATGTATGCCCTAGAGGCCATTACTGTACATACGATGTATATTGTAATGGATGCTTGGACATATATAGGGAGGACTTTCTTGCTCGACATGATAGTACGCTATCTGGTTGTACTTTATCTTAACATGTACTCTGATTGTCTCTTTGTTACTTGTTGATAAAGCCCTTAGGATATGTACTCGACTACTGGGACTATGATGAGATCATACTAGTGGGGCCACGGTAGTCGACGAGTACATCCTATAACTGTTCCTAGTCGAGGGTGTATCGAGACAGGGCATCGATGCACCAGAGTAGACTAGCGTATACGCATCTTGACCCATATGATGGGCGATGGATGATCCCATATCCATCAGTGTTTGACATCAAGGATGGTGTACGGGTGCTCAGTTGAGACTGGGTACACTGGACGGACTCGCCGAGAACTCCCAGATGGTATTATACCTCACGTCAGATGGCAGTTCTCTGGTGACACTGGTACAGAGTAGTCTGTTGACCCGAGATCGTCATAGAGTCTTGTGTGATTCCCACTGTGCTTTGATTTCCATCATACCACGTCCAAGAGGGCATGCAAAAAGGTGGCTTTTGGGTACAGTCCCGAATCACATGGAGGCAATGAGCGATAGGAGGGGATTCGTCTCTCCCGGTATAGGGAGTTGATGTTGTGCTGTGTTTGATTGGCTATAACCGGAAATCTCTGGCCAGGGTTGCTGAGATTTACTGGTAAGTGTTATTAGTAGTTTCTCGAACTGTTATAGAGCTCATATCGACACGACTTATCGAGCTACTGGGGTCTGACGTTTACCACCCCTAGGCGAGATATGCGACATATCAGACGACGAGACCGGACTGTACGGGAGTGTTACTGATTGGATTTACAGGAGAATGTACAGGATTGCTTGTTGATCTTCTGAGCACTCAATACCTGGGTAGCTGTTACGTTTAGCTGACCGCTTGCAGCTTGTGGGTGTTTGATATGATCATCACCTACTGCCGGCGTATTGACGATTCTTTAGAGTCCTACACAGAGGTTTCTTGGCTCAGGAAAAACGGAGTAGGAACACATATGTGATATGTGCGGGACCGAGGATAATGCGATATGAGATACCGTATTCTATTCTCGCGATATTTGATATCAGCCGGGTCATCGGATCAAGTGTTGATTCGATGAATCGGTACAGATAAATATTAGTCGGTTATATGCGATATAGCCGGATTGTCGGATCAAGTGTTGATTCGATAATTTAATGTATAATAATATATATGATATATTAAATTACATTAACTAATATTAGCTCACTAAAAGATTCTTTTTCTCACTCGGGTAATACATTGATATATATGCGATATATGTTAATTGTATTATTTTATTTTGTTACGATAAATATTATATATGTGATATATAATATTGTAACATGATATGATAACTAATGCAACATGTTTAGTGGAGTTTAAACATGATTAGGGTTTGGATTAGGGTTAAGCTTTCTAGATGATTCTAGAAGGTTTTGGTTTTGTTTTGTGAAAGATATTTTGTTATGACTCATGCTTTAACCCAACCCAAACCTTAACCCTAGTTAATTCTCTACATGAGTTTGGTTGACCATGGTTGCATTATTCATCATATTAATCCTTTCATTATTCATCACAAAAGGTTTCATGATATGGTTCATCTTCTTCCTTCTTTCTTTCATGGAAAAAGCTTACTAGTTTTTTTTTCCAAGTGAGTAAAAATCCTACTTCATCATCCTCATCTTCCCTTGCCCATTAGATGATAGTGTTCACTCAGTTTTAGTGAGTGTTAGCTTGTGTTAATGAAACTTCAAGGTAGATCATCTTTGTATCGAAGATCGGAAGCAAGACTGCATCTTTCTCTTCGTGGAACCTCTCGAGAGTCCGGAACCCGATGATCGCAGCGAAGGGACCACAACACGGAGCTTATGAAGTGAAGGACCGGATCTACAAAGGTTGTAATCCCTCTCACTTAGTGTTAAAGTGTTTAGCATGTTTGTTTTCGCCTAAACCCTAGTTTAAAGATCCGGCTTCGGGTTGTTCGGCACGGCTAAATTTTTAATCGGGCATGGTTGATGCCTCGTAGACCCTTGTGCGCGTGCATAGCAACCCTACAGTTCCATAAGACCAGGATTTGCTCTGGACGCTTCCCACGGGGCCGGGATTGACATTAGCCGTATTCTACAAGGACCGGGATCCGCTCTGGACGCTTCCCACGGGGTCAGGATTGACATTAGCCGTGTTCCACGAGACCAGGATTTTCTCTGGACGCTTACCATGTGGTCAAGATTGACATAAGCCGTGTTCCACGAGACCAGGATTTGCTCTAGACGCTTCCCACGGGGTCAGAATTGACATTAGCCGTGTTCCACAAGGACCGGGATCTGCTCTGGAAGCTTCCTACGGGGTTAGGATTGACATTAGCCGTGTTCCACGAGACCAGGATTTGCTCTGGACGCTTCCCACTGGTCAGGATTGACATTAGTCGTGTTCTACAAGACCAGGAGAGGTTGACTTTATCCGCATTTCGTGGAGTCAGGAGTTGACTTTATCCGCATTTCACGGAGTCGAGGGTTGACTCTTGGTTGTCTGTGAACCGCCGAGTCATGGAACTGGGAATTGCCGTGGTTCCGCTTTGCTGATGTTGCGTCTATTGTAAGGAGACGAATGTTGAGATGATCTCCAGGCAGTCTGTGAACCGTCGAGACTTGGCACTCTTTTGGGTGGATCCTGGGGGAAAGGTATGGTTCCCTCTTTGTTTGTGCCCCTGGATTGTATATAGGGATCGATGTGATCTCACCTGTAGAGAAAAAAGTTTCATTTTATATATTTTTCTTTCCGTGATGCTCTATCATTTCAGCTTTTATATCGCGAAAGTCGTGATTGCCCAATCATTTCGGCTATTTTTCACGGTACCCAATCATTTCGGCTATTAGTTTTATTTACTCGCTGCTTTTTATTGCGAGTTGCCCAACCATTTCGGCTATTTTGTATGCATACATTTTTACTTGCTGATTTTGTTGCAAGTTGCCCCATCATTTCGTCTATTTCATATGCATTTGTGGCTCGCTGGCTTTTCGCTGCGAGTTTGGGATTGGACACCGATTTCGGCATCAGCACCGCTACAGCTGGGATATTGTCAGGAGCGAATCATCATTTGCCTCTGTCGATGTCGAAGAAAGGCGGCTTAGCAAACAGGGTTAAGATCCTGTCGACTAAGGCTTTTGACTTCATGAGCCGTAAAGGTCTCATGAAGGTATTTCTCCCTACGAGTCGTGAGGATTTCATGGGTGCATTTTCTTCTTAGGAATCGTGAGAATTCCCAAGTGTATGGCTTCTCGTAAGTCATAAGGATCTTACAAGAGTGGTTTCTCCTTATAAGTCGAGAGGACTTACGAGGGTTGTTCACTGTGTAAACATATCCCTAGTCGTGGGTAGGACTTTGTTAGGGAAATGTTTATTCACGCCCGTGGATTGTATACAAGGGTCGATATCGAAACGCTTGTAGGGCAAAATTGGAGATTATGATGTCTTAAGAACATGTTCATATCCCTGTAGCTTAAGGCTTTTGAATCCTATGAGCCGTGAGGGTCTCAAAGGGGAATTCTACTTACGAGTCGTGAGGATCTCCTAAGTGTAATTTCTCCTTAGGAATCATGGGGATCCCTAAGTGTGTTGCTCCCTTGTGAGTCGTAAGGATCCCACGCAAGTATTTTCTCCTCACAAGATCGAGAGGACCTTACAAGTGTCTTTTAACGAGATTGCGCCCTTTCGGGTTTTCACAAAACTCGCCGGTAGCCCTGCTGTTTTTACTCACGGAGCCCTTTCGGGTTTTCATCCGTGCCCATTTTTCTTATGGACATACTATTAATTTTTATTTTTTGTGTTAGCTTTAGGATGCTGCGGTCCGTAGTAGTTTATCGACGTCTCGGTCAACAGCCAGTTTTAGGACATAGTGGTCCATTGTTAGTTTAAGAATGTTTCGGTCTGAAAGCTAGCTACTACTTTATAGAGTTTGGGCTTAGGAAGATAGCGAGCGGACATTGGTGTCGTCATCTATCGTTGACCTAGGCCGTGACTCGTCAGGCGTAGTATTTTTTTAGGAAGAGACCGTTTATTGGCCTGAAAGGTCTTTCACCATGCATGTCCATGAATAGGTAGGCTCCACCCTGGTAAAATTTTTCTATGATATACGGGCCTTCATACTTTGGCTCGAATTTCCCCCGCTTGGCACGATTGGGTATCATAGGTCTTTTGACTACTAGCACAAGTTCGCCTTGGCGGAATGTTCTCGGCCTAGTCAATCTCTTATATGAGCGCGTCATCTTTGCTTTATAAGCCTCTAGATTTTGTTGCGCCATGAGCCGGGTTTCATCAAGGGCATCGAGCTCCTCAAGCTGAAGGTGAGCATTTTCTTCGTCTGTTAGCTCGTAGTGAACTGCCATTCGTAGAGAGGGTAACTCTACCTCGAGAGGGAGTACCGCTTCTGTTCTGAATACTAATGCATATGGCGTTGTATTCATGGCTGTTTTGAACGTAGTTCGATACGCCCAGAGAGCTTCATGCAGTCTCTCGTGCCAGTCCCTCTTATTTCGAGATACCGTCTTTTTCACGATCTTCGTCATGGTCTTGTTAAAAGTCTCAGCTAGACCGTTAGCTCGGGGATTATAGACCGAAGAATATCTCCAGTCTATATTATGTTGTTGTACGAAGCGGCTGATTTTATGACTTCTATAGGCTGGCCCGTTATCGGAGATAATCCGTCGCGGAATGCCGAACCGATAAATGACATATGTCTTGAAGAAGTGGAGGATATTCTCCATCTTCACTTCTCTTAGCGGTATCGCTTCTGCCCATTTGGAGAAGTAATCAGTTGTTGCCAATATGAACCGATGTCCTCTGGATGATGCCGGTTCGATGGGCCCGATTATGTCAGTTCCCCACATTTTGAAAGGCCAGCTAACGACCGTCGGATGTAGCAGATTTGGATGCTGGTGGATAAAGTCCCCGTGAATTTGGCACGAGTGGCACTGCTTCGCGTATTAGAGACATTCTTGGATCATCGTGGGCCAATAGTAGCCCATCCTTTTGATTTTCAGCTTCATCATCATCCCGGCTTGGTGAGAACCGCAGAGTCCGTCGTGAGTTTCTTGGACGACTCTTTTTGCTTCTTCCGGTCCCAGATATCTTAGCCATAAAGAGTCAAATGATCTCTTATACAGAGTATCATTGACGAAGGCAAAAGATAAAACTCGTTTCATGAGCTGATGTCTTGAAGACGTGTCTTTAGGTGTTTGACGGGATTTGAAATAGTCTGTAAAGACTTCTCTCCAATCCATAGCCTTTTATTGGTCTTTTATTTGTAGGGTCGTTTGCTCGGTAGCTCCCTTTTCTTCGGAAGACTCCGGAGATATTTCTGCCGGTGCAAGAACCCGATGACTTTGCACAACGATCCTCACGTCATCGAGGTTCTCGTCGGCCAGTTCTTTAGCGAGCTTGGCTAATGCATCCGCCTTGCTATTTTCCGCACGCGGTATGCTTTCCGGGGCATAGGCAGGGATTTGAGTCAGCAGTTGCTGCACTCTCTCGCCGTATTTCACCAACTCTGGTTTGCATGTTTGATAGTCGCCGTTTACTTGACTAATGACCAGTTGGGAGTCTCTGTATATGAGGAGGTTTTCAATTCCCATATCGACAGCGATCTAAAGACCTGCTATCAAAGCTTCATATTCGGCTTCGTTATTTGTCCTCAGCTCTGTTAAGGAGAAGGCGAAGCGTATTATCCCTCCTTGCGGAGTCACGAAGATGAGGCCCACCCCGGATTTGATTATGGGGGTTCTTTGTTTGCTCTTCTTTATGGAAGATGCTCCATCGAAATAGTGTTCCCATTGGGTGTCACTCTCTCTTCTCTCACCGTTGATCGTGTCAAACGCGTGCTCGTCGGGCAATTTGCAGTTCAAAGGAGAATCGGCGGGTATCGGATGTTCAGCGAGGAAGTCGGCGATGGCCTGACCTTTCACTGCCTTGAGGGGTCTGTATGTCACCGAAAATTCCATTAAGAGCAAGGCCCATTTAGCGAGCCGTCCCGTTAATATAGCCTTTGACATCAAATATTTGAAAGGATCCACCTTCGATATGAGATGGACCTCATGTTCCAACGTGTAGTATATGAGCTTCGTTATCGCGAAGCTCAACACCAGGCAGTGTTTTTCGATGGGGGAGTAGTTGCTTTCTGCCCCCAGTAGAACTTGACTCAAGTAGTAGAGGGATCTCTTTCCCTTGGTCGTTTTCTTGTGCCCACAACGCGCATAAAGAACCTTCGAGGGCAGTTGTATACAGAATGAGGGGTTTTCCCTTGACTGGAGCGGTTAGCACCGGAGGATTCTGTAGGTATTGCTTGATTTCGTCCAGTGCGCCTTGGAATTTGCGATCCCAGACGAACCGGGTTCCCTTCTTCATCAAGTGAGTGTAGGGGCGGTATTTTCCGGAGAGGTTAGCTATGAACCGCCTGATATACGCGAGCTTTCCTTGGAGAGACCGCAGTTGCTTGAGAGTCCTTGGCGGAGGCATTTCTATGATCGCCTTGATCTTCGACGGGTCTATCTCGATACCTCAGTGTCGGACGACGAATCCTAGAAACATGCCTGAGGAAACTCCGAATACGCATTTGAGAGGGTTCATCTTCAAGTTGTATTTCCGAAGGCGCTGAAACACGATCTTCAGATGCTCTAGATGTTCCTCGTATGCTTTGCTTTTAACTACGAAGTCATCGATATAGCATTCGACGATTTCATGTATGAGGTCATCGAAAATCTTCGTCATGGCCCTCTGACAGGTGGCACCGGCGTTCTTTAGACCGAAGGGCATCACCTTGTAGCAGAATATGCCCAAAGGAGTCCGGAAAGCGGTATGCTTATGGTCTTCGGGATGCATCTTTATCTAATTGTACCATGATGATACGTCCATGAAGGAAAAGACTTCGTGAGTGGACGAGTAATCTATCATCAGCTCGGTGACTGGACCAGAAAGTCGTTCTTCGGGCAAGCTCTGTTGAGATCCCGGAAGTCTACGCATATGTGCACCGTCCTATTTTTCTTTATCACTGGGACGATGTTGACGATCCAGTCAGGATACTGAACCTCTTGGATGAAGCCGGAGTCGATTAGCTTCTTGACCTCGGCATTGATGCTCATCTCAAGCTCGAGCCGCATTCTTCTCAGTGCTTGTTTGATCGGCTTGATGCCCGGAGATATCGCCAATTTGTGTACAGCAATCTCTGGATCTAGTCCTGGCATCTCGGAATAGTTCCATGCGAAGCAGTCTTTATACTGCATGAGCACGTCTTTTAGCGTAGTCACCCTTTCTTCAGACAACAGTTCACTGACGAATGTCGGCCACGGGTCACTTGTCGTCCCCAAGTCAATTTTCTTGAGATTATCTGCAGTAGTATGTATGCCATCTTCTAGCTCTTTTGGCGCCGATGGAAACTCTGAGATTACCTCGTCATCATCGTTTTCGACGCACCTGAGGAGATCAGCCATATCTTCGCATGTTCCTTCTTCTGACAGCATTATCACATGAAAGATACGAGATCGCTTCCAAGACCGATGTTGATCTGGTTCTACTCTCGTGACTTTGGGTTCATGCTTCTGCGGCGGGGTTACCCTCCAACTGCTGGATAAAGCAAACCTACCATGCTGATACCGGTCTTCTACCCAGTCTTTGAATGTGAAGCAGTCTTCGAGAGGATGTCCTATCGCTCGGTGATAGGAGCAATAGTCCGGGTGAGAGACCTCGCCTGCTTTCTCGGGGTGTTTGGACTCCGGGAGGTAATCATCTGATGTTTTATGACAAGATTGAGTATCTTCCTTATCTTGTCTTAGGAAAAAGAATGCGCTCGAACCATCTTCTTCATAAGAGACGAATCCTGGTTGCTCGATTCTCGATCACGTGGCTTCTTGGTCCCGCTTTGTCGCTGTCGAACGCTTTTTCCGTTCTTGGGTTTATTTCTGCCTCTGCGTCGGGTCTTTTGTATGACGGGTTGGCGACGAAGGGCATCGTCGCTTTCTGTAGCCTGCTGAAGGAGGTGCTGCGTTCTGGCTTTCTCGTAGATGGCCATTTCGCGATTATGGTCATCTCGAACCTTTTGACCCGCTTCCCTTATAAGCTTGTCCATTTATTCTTCGAACGACGGGCTTGGCATTTTCACGACGGGAGCTTGTTTTGGTTCAGGGTTAGCATCTTCCCACAGAGCATCTCCTTCTTCATCGAAGTCATGTATGACATAGCAGCCGTGGAATTGCTCCCGTTTCTTGGATTGAACATATCCAAGTCCGATCGTTTCCATTCTCCCGTTGGGCAACTTTCTTTGAGTTCCGGGTACGTTCCAGATCCTGTTAAAGAACTGGGCTTGTCGAGCAGTCTGTTTGAGGGGTACGCCTTGGAGCCTCAACAGTCTTTTTAATCCGTCTGTGTAGTATCTGGGCAAACGGATGGGCTGGATCCTGTCAAGTGTAGAATCAGCACCATGCCAAATATCTTTCTCCACTTTGGTTTCCCCAGATCGGTAGAATAGGATCGCCTTCTCACCTTTTTGCCTGGGGGGACATAGAATGTCGGCAGTTCTTGCACACTATAAGTTTCAAGTGCATCGAGCTCTTTGTAATGCTTTTGTGGAACCATGGCAATTTGAAAACTTTGATCTTCATCAGCGAAGGCTTGTATCGATGGCCGAGCAGAGAATACAGCATTGACCTCATCTTCCGAGTCGCTGCCGAAGACCAGAATAGGGGTGGACGGTCCTGGCTTGTTGCATTGGGGCGGCCCTGAATAAACTATCTCTTCTTCCTCTTTGGTATCGCTCCCAAAGACTGGAATAATGGTAATAGTTTTGTTCTTCGATTTGTGACATTTTTCCGTGTCTTCGAAATCTGGTAAGAAGTACTTGGCATCCTCATATTTGCGGACTTTGTTCATGGAGAATGGGTTTAGTTCCCCTGTCACAGTATACTCGAGACCGTCTTTGAAGTACTTCATACTCTGATGTTGTGTAAAAGGGATAATGTTGTACTCGTGTAATCAAGGCCGACCGAGCAAAGTGTTATAGCAGGTCTTAGCGTCAATGACGTTAAACTTGATGTCCGTGACTAGCAGCCCAAAGCGCAGCATCAGTATCACAGACCCGAGCATCCGTATCACAGACCCGAGCGTCCGTGACAACTGGGAGTCAAACCCGGAGATAGTGATCTTATCCCGAGCGAGGTGTTAAACGCTCATGCAGATTTCCTTCAACACTCTTACATTGAGGAGGTTAACGAAGGACCCATTGTCAACCAGGATTTTACCTATCTTGATATCATGATAGTATCCGGATACATAAAGGGGGCGGTTGTGCTCGCACGTCCCGAGAAGGAGATCTTCATCGCCGAAAGTGATATCGGCCGTATGCACTTCTTCCAGCTCGTCCTTCATCTTTTCTTCGGTGAGGAAAGCTTGGAACTGTTCGGGCTCTTGTAACGTCTTGACCAGAGAATCTCTTGCTTCTTTTGATAACAAGAGGGCATTGAGAATGCTTAGCTGCAAAGGTAGCTTCCTCAAGTGTGCCAGAATATTGTAATCCATCTTGTTTTTCTTTGGTGGGTCCTTGGCTGTCAGCTCTTTGACGACTTGATCATCTAGAGTGATGTCCTCAGGGACTTTTTCTTTCCCCTTATCTTTTCTATTCGACCCACTATTCGCGGCGCCGAGATTCTTTTCGGGTAGCGTACGATTGCGCAACTGAATGTTCTCACAGGTCTTCATTTCTTCCGTTTCGGATGTGGGTTCTTTGAAGAGAGGGCCGAGGGTTATTTCTTTATCAGAATTGCTCCCAAATAAGAGAACTTGAGATCCCCCAGCGTCGACCATGTGACAGTTGCCGGTAGTTCTTTTACGCTCCTCGGTCGTATTTCTTTGCTCCCGACGAGTTTTGCGTTTCATCTGCTTGAAATGTTGTCGGTGAGCAACATATCCCTGCCACCATCTTTTAAAAGCGTTGCACTCTTCAGTAGGGTGTGTAATCTTTCGATGATATAAGCAGTAGCTAGGATGTATATCCGCTTCATCAGGAGTGTTTCCTTCGGAGGGTGACAGCTTCATTCCCGTCGATATGGCTTCGGCGAACCCTTTCCTCGTCTTGAGCCTGCTTTTATTTGCGGCGGATGTACTTTGGTCTGGTGTGAGTGTTTCGACCCTTTCGCCCAGTCACCGGCGTTTGGCCTTTTCAAATATGGCCATCTCGCGCTCCCAATTAGCTTTGCTTTTCAAAAGAGCTTCGTTTAGGAATGCATCAATCATTCCGTCTGATGGTCTTAGAAGTTCCGGCTCAGGATCTGCCCCCAGTTTCTCTGTGTAAGGAGCTTCTTCATCATCTATCGACGAGTGAGAGATCACATGGCAGCTTGCCACATAATCTTTAGGCTCATCCAACGAGTCTTCTCCATTGTCATCATCTCCGTCCTCAAGGACGTGGCTGAGAAATTCTTGAAGTGTGACTGGGGTCCGTGCCTTCTGGTTATATTCTTCCAGTGCGTCGATATATTTTTGCAGGTATGTGCGCTCGTCATTAAGCTTCACGGGCTTTTTGGTCTTCTTCTTCTTCTTCGAAGACTTTGACGGCTGGGTGTGAGCGCTTTAACTATTACCACCAATTTTTGGAGTTGGGCGCGGTTTCAGCATTCCCTCGATGTTCTCGGGTTCCAGTGGATTTTTCCACCCGATTGCCGGGCATGTTTGGAGATCCTTCAGCATTCTTTTCGTCTTGGCTGAAAGAACGACCTCCCATGGAGCTTCTTCTATAAAAGAGCATGATGCCCCGGTGTGTCCCCCTTTTAAAAGCGTGCGGCTGCGGCGGGCTTACTTTCTAATTCTCGGACAGTGCGAACTTGCCATGTTGGTATTGGTATTCGATCCAGCCTTTAAAGACGAAGCAATCTTCAATTGGATAGCCCGTTGTTTGGTGATAGGGGCAATAATTGGGATTATTAGCCTCACCGGGTTGCAATGGGCGTTTTGGATTCGGTAAATTAATGAGCCTGTTGTGCACCGCCAGCTCGAACAATCTCCTCGTTTTGTCCCGGGGAAATGAATAAGGGCGCTTTATTTTCTCATTATAGAATCGTCATCTCTCGTCTCGGTGATCAGTTAATTTTGGACCACTGGGCTGCTTTTGAGCATTGGCGACGAAGGTCGCTTTCCCTTTCCCTTTTTCATTCCGCGGCTCCGGCTTCGAAGAGGAAGACCTGTGGTCCATCTGGTCCATTTGGGCCAGCTTATCAATCAAGGACTGGAAAGTGGTCGGCTTGAAAAACATCATAAATTGAGAGATGGTCTCTTGAGGGTCGAGAGTACCCACGAACATGCCCACTGCTGGCACTTCTTCGATGCGCTACTCATATTTCGACCACAGATTCCGCCATCGTTTTGCGTATTGAACCCATGTCTCGCCTGGCTTCACCCTGGCGTTAATCAGTGCGGTAATCGGAGTACGCTCGCTAGCGCTTGTGAATCTTTGTGTGAACAACAGCTCCATCTCTGCAAATGTATTGACAGAGTAGTTCGGGAGTTCAGTGTACCATTCGAACACTGTCTCCGACAAGCTGCCGACGAACTGGCGAAGTAGCAGTTTATCGTCACCTCCAGTGTTTCCACATAGAGCCCTGAACTGGGCGACATGCTGGTGGGGATTGCCTGTCCCTTTATATACATAGAATTTAAGGATCGTATATCCCGGTGGGTACCTTATTTGGTCATACCAGCTTGGATAGGATCGTCCAGTCTTAACGATCTGCCCGGCCGTTTCGCTCGCATGATGAGCTCGTATTTGCCGAGCGATGTAATCATCCAGAGCGTCCTTGGAGATGGCATCCTCCTTGGCTACTGAAAGAGCTGGAGGAGGGTTCGATGTCTCCTCTCTGTCGTCTTCAATGATAATCGGGGGGTCTTCAGCTGGAGGTTCCGGCTGTAACATCATCCCGACCATGTCTTGGAACAAAAGAGTCATTCGTTTTATGTTGGCCGCCTGTTCCGTGGCCACTTTTTCTTTCCTCTCGAGCATTTTTCGGAGGAATTCAGCATCAGTTTCTTGTTCCTGACGCTGCTCTGAGGACTCTGTATTTTCTTTCGGCCCAGTGAGTGCGACCATTGCAGTCAGTATCTCCTGAAGTTTTTGTTGTTGTCGCTCCTGAGCCTTTGTTTTCGATCGGGTAAGCGGTCGATGACCCGTAGAGGCACGCCTTTCCTCTTTTCCGGATGCCATATAAATGGTATGCACCACCATGCCCCCAGACTTAGGGCATTTAGGTTCAGTGGTCTTGTGATTCATCACAGACTCATGGATTTTCTCCGGCCTTCTCCTCTTGTGAGCGGTCGAAGGTGAGGGGGCCGTTGCAGTGGGCACCCAAGTAGTTGTCGCCATTTGTGGCTTGACAGGATGGTCCTCTTCTCGCTGAAATTTCATCTTTTTCTATCGGCGAGAGTAATTTTGATCAATCACCGAGTCCTGAACCTGTCGCTAAACTTTGTAAATTTTAGAGGACAGCCGCTGAAGGGGCTGCTCTAGCTTCACCTTAGTAGCGTTCTTCACGGGTGGAGGAGATCTCTTCAGCACAGCAGTCGGAGAGTTTTTGCGCACTCTCCTTAGCGGTTCAAAGCTGTTCCCAGTTGGAACAGCAACATCGTTTTCCACCGTTGGAGCCGGCGGAGTCAGTCCAGAAGGAGAGTTGCCCCCAGCCTTCCTTACTCGGCGCCAGTGGCGACGTCGAGCATGTCGAGCCGTTGGGATTATCTCAGCTGTAGGAGTGACTTCCTCATGTCCCCTGTGTTGGTCAGAAGTTGTCATTGTCAACCTATTGAAGACTGATGTCCGCTGAGTGGGAATAACCAATCTATCGAAGGCTGACTTCCGAGCAGGGGAAACAGCCTTGACGATTTCACCTGAAACGGGAGCTGAAACAGTCAGTCTTGTAAAGACCGACCCTTTGGCAGGAGAAGCCGCTTTGACGACTTTGAGAGTAGGAATGGCTATCCGCTTAGGGATAACCCTTTCTGGTATCGCGGGCTTCTTCATGGGCCCACATGAGCTTTGGCCCAATCTGTCAAAGACTGAGGCATTGGATTCGGACGACCCGTTGAGAGGGGCCGAGGTAGTGGTAAGTCGATCAAAGACCGACTTCTCTGAGGCTTCTTGCGACATCAACGGGGAATTGAAGCTTATCGATGGGATTATGGTCCCAAAGAACATCCTAGTGGTGGCCTGAGTTACTTGTTCCACTGTCATCTTGAACAGGGAGGCTGCTTGGGGCCCGTAAGTCATACCTCCAGATGAGGCGGAACGGGAGTTGCAGTTGCACCTGGAGCAGTTAGAGGCCATTGATGTTCTTTTTTCTGCATGAAAGCAAAACCAAATCTTAGTACCTCGAACCCAAGGGCAACCATATTAAACCGCGATTCGTTCGCGAACATGACATACGAAGTGTGGAGTGGAAAGAGGAAGAGGTCCCACCGGGCGTGCCAGAATCTGTTCTCCGCCGAAAGAAGCGATCGGGATGTTGGGACGTCCGGGCCTGAATTTCGAGGGCAGATGTAATTGGTGCTATCCGTCCACCTCTCTAAAAAGGCCAAGTTGATTTATGACACCATGTATCGAAGGTTTAAACGGATGCGGCCGATGTAGCAGACTTCGTCAGATTCCCCCTCATTGAGAGGATTTTGATTGTGGGGATGCTCTTCCCTACAGGCGCAAGCCCCTGCAGTTAATTACGCTACCGCATCGCGGTAACTACTTTCTCCTTCTCCAGATGGTCACTTCGTGTCATGGGTGGTTGTTTTGTTTTTGGTTGCCCGTGGATTGTATACAGAGACTAATTTATGTTGTCGCCCGTAGGGCGTAGATTAGTCCAAATCCATATTTTCTTAGATTTGGGTTTGGGGTTGGGTTTAAGGATACGTTAGTCTCATTTGAGACTAAGATCAACTTAAACGTATGTTAAGGATACGTTAGTCTAATTTTAGACTAAGATCAACTTAACGGGATCATTTAGATCCAACAAGAGAGCATTTAGATTCTATTGTTTAGTTTAGGAATATTGCGGTCGATTACCAGTTTAAGGACATGGTGGTCCAAGGTTAAGGACATCCAAGTCCATGGGTTTAAGGACCCCACAGTCCGAGGTTAAGGACATCATAGTCTATGAGTTTAAAGACCTCACAGTCCAGTTTAAAGACGTCATAGTCTTTGAAATATATGGTTGTCGGGACCCGTCACCTCTCTGAAGACGTTGAAGGATTACAAAGACAAATATCAGAGGAGTAAAGAGATGTACCCTTGAACCAATTTGGTCGGGATCTGTAATCCAATTTGGGACTAAGATCTGAGATTTTATTAGTATATAGGCTCAGTTAATCTGAATTAAGGACTTATAGCCAATCTTGGGCTAAGTCTAATCAGGTTAAAATGTTTAACATTTATTTTGGGCTGTTGAGCATTTATTTGGGCTTGGCCCTTTTAACAATGCTGAGCATTGATTTGGATTTTGACAGTATTTTTGTCTTTTGTTGAATGCTGAGCATTCATCATAGCTCTGTGGCTTATTAAAGAACAATTTATGTTCTATCAACGCACATGTGAGGGGCACGTGGTGTGCTTGGCGCTTTGCGGCAGTCAAAGAGCGCAGTGCGCTTCTGCCGAGTAGCGCACACGTGAGGGACACATGGTGCGCTTGGCGCTGAGCGGCAGTCTATGAGCGCATTGTGCTGATTTACGAGCGCAAAGCACTATTAGTTCAGTGGCGCGCACGTGAGGAGCACGTGGTACGCTTGGCGCTGCGCGCCATTCCTTGAGCGCAAAGCGCTAACTGTTAAGTGGCGCACACGTGATTTTTCTCAAAAACTATTTCTATAACCGCAATCAAGAACGGCGTCGCTTTGCAGCTAGCCGGTGAGTACGGGTCGGTCCACAGGGATTTTGTGAATTTCCGATTCGCGCTTACGAGTTAATTCCGAAGGGTGTTCGGATTGGTTATTAAATCTAAAAACCTAATTAATCTATACTAATTATCTAGATCTATTCTTGCCAGGGCTAGGTTTAGAGATGGTTTGGAAATGTAATTAAATCTCACCGATTTCAATACCCGAATGAAGATCTATGAGGAGTTATGGTAATTATCAATAAAGTGGATTAGATCCGTTCGGGAAGGTGTTCCTTCCTCTAGGTTCTTATCCTTCCTTTAGAGATCCTTACCCTAACCTCCATGGAAAACACGCGCAACCGGTCCTTTACACTACGGTGTCATCGTTACCTCGAGGGGTAGGGTGTCGTAGGGCGCGGTGTGTGCGTGTATGCATGGAGTCCTATTGTAAATATTTGGTGGGTAAGAAAGGGATGAGAGATCCCATCTCTCAAAATCCTTCCTCAAAGCTAAACCCTAAACAAGTTCCTAGGGCATGAAATTAAATCTACCAAGGGCAAGGAATTGAAATCTACACTAGGGCAAGAAATTAAATTACTTACAGATGCATCCCTCTAATCATCCATGCAGGTTTGTCAGATCTGAATTTCTGAATGGAAAAGAAACACCGATGCTCTCCAAAAGAATTTCTGAATTTTTATTAAAGGGAGGCATGAGGAATTACAAAGATTAGAGTTCCTATTTATAGAGAATAGGAAACCCTAGGGTTACATTTGATCCGCATGTCTATAATTACAAAAATAGCCCTAGAAAGACCGGTCAAAGACATGAAGAATTATAGTAAAAACTTTATTCCATACAGGCTCCATACGGCCGCGGAACCGCGGCCTGGGTAGGCTTTGGGCCGCGGTTCCGCGGCCCAATAGTGAGATCACTGCTTGAGTTTTCTTCATATGGCTCTGGGCTTTTTGGGCTTCTTGTTTCTTTGGTAATTTTCTCAAATAGGCTTCCAGGTTTCTTCCAGATATTCCAGTGAATACTTGTATTAGACTTTTAACCGTTCACTGACATCTTAGACCTTGCGTTGCCTTGTACTTTGTGTACTTTATCTTTCATGTCGGCTTGATCAAGATCCTTCTATTTGTAGTCAAAAGTCCCTTTTTACATCGTCTTTTGTCTTTTTCACTGTTTTCGCTCCAAGAACCTGTAACCTGTAACATGTAGCAGACATGCGTCAAAAGTACCTGTTTATTTATAAAAATAATAAGAATGGGGAATATAATAATGAAATATTATGGTCTGAACAAATACCCCTTAACTTATCTTTTGCTCGTCCTCGAGCAAACTTATTTTTATTCACTAAAATCCTAACCACACTTTCGCAGGGAAACGCGATTGCACTGAGCACGTGCAACAAGCCGTTAAACCTCTAGGTGTCCCTAGTAGGAGGAGTGTTGTCTCCTGAGGGTTTTCAGCGGATTACACCCACAAAATCCTATCAACTCGGCCCATTAACTTTTGTTCTCCAATTAGGTTTTCTAACAAGGAATTCTATTATCTTTTTGACTCGCAAATTATCCACCCACATTCTTCACACTTCCTCATTATTTAACTTAAGATTATATATGTTATGTAGACCTACTTAGCTTTCGACATTTCCTAAGTTCTCCTTCTAGGGTTCCATCTCCACTTAGGAATTTCTATCAACCCTACTAAAGATATAAGTTTTATTCTTCACTCCTTTCTCTCATCTAAACTCCAATCACATATCCCTACGTGTGTGTATATATCACCCCTACACTTGGAAATTCAAATCAAGCAATCATACTCTCGTCCGTTGTCCAAAGCACTTATTAGTAGGTGAATTTTTAATTGAATTTTGCTTACACATCCTTCATGCGACTGTTAATACTTCTTGAGGTACCAACAACCGATTACAAGATGTGTTTGCACTTTAAAGCGTACTTCCTATTTTTGCAACACCCAAGGCTTTTAGCAGTGACTCCCAAACCAGTTGGTCTAAGGCACTAGGTGATGAAGCACCCTCGCTAAATATTTTTCTATTTTTTACAGCCTTAAGTAATCACAAAAACAGTGTCCATTTTTTTTTTCTTTATTCACTTTTTTTTTCTTTTATTTTCTTCGTACTAAGGACTTTAGACAAGAGCATTTCAAGGTCTCTTCTATTATTCCAAGTTTCAAGGTGCGTGATTTTGCAAATTGTAGGGTATACGTTTTCAGAATCTAGACTTAAGCTAGGAATTATTTTTCAAACTTATACTCTAATAAAAGCTTCAATATTTTTCCTTCGTTTTGACTTAGCCCAAGAAGTGAACCCAAAATTTGCCTATTTCTAAATAAACTACAAAGGCATATACTTTCTACCGTTAAACTTTAAGGACGGTTATCTTTAGGGTTTTTAATTCACTAATTCTAATATCTAGTTGTTCCTTGCCAGTTAACCTATCTGTCAAACTCAAGTCAATTAGCCAAAATTGAATACAATAATTTTTATAATTTTTGAAATTTTTCAATTTTTATGGGTTTTCAAATAAATATGCAAATGCAAAAATATATACAAATGAATGCGAAGGAAGAAGACGTACCGAGCATACCCCCAAACTTGAACTTGACAGTGTCCTCACTGTCATGCTAAACCAAGAGGGTCAAAATGTCGGCACTCCCCTGTTTATTTATTTACATTTTTTTTTTAATGTTTTGAAAAAAAAATTTAATTTTTTTTTATAGAAAAAGAAAACAAAAATATTTACATATACACAAGATTCCCCCCAAACTTAAGCTTGGCCTTGCACAAGCCAAAAGTTAGCACCAACCATTCAAAAATCTTATCATGGAAATGGTATAGTTGGTGCAAGAAAATGAGAAGCACGCGAGACCTTGTGGAAAGAAGAATGGTAGAATATGGTCTCGGTGGGGGAGAAGAATGGCGAAAAGAAGAAGGAAGTGGAGTACGATCTTGAGGGTGTAAATTGAGTGAATAAATTATCGCAATATGTGATGACCGATATGTTATAAGCGATTGCGCTAACCTATCAACCCATCGGGAAATGGGGTCAAATCCCTCAAGATTCGCAAGAAAACATGGGTACGCCGAACTTGGTATAGGAAATGAAAGCGTAACGGTCATTTGTTCGGTCGGAACAATAGGAGAGACGAAAGGGAGTGAATTAGGGATAGTATCTTTCTCACCGTAGTAAACTGTTTCGAACTTGAAAGATTCCATTAATGGTTCGAAACTACTATAATCAACCGAGTCTGATGGCTCATCTGAAAATGTAAAGGACTCAAACTCGGGCGGTGAGTCATCAATATCGTCCGAAAAAGTGAAACACTCGTAAGTGTTATTATCTGTGAGAACAGTATCTGATTCAAAGGAAAATCTTTCAAGCTCACAGTCTTCAAGCGGGGTCGGAACGATGGGAAGGAGGGAGGGTGATACAACAGTCAAAGGTTCAGGAGGATGAATTGGAAAATCAGACACATCAAACAAAAATGATTCAACCTCAATATTATCCTCAAGACTCTTCTCGATACTATCCTCAATATTCAACTCATCCATGCCATTATCATCAAAATCTAGACGCATATGAGATTCGGGAGAAACATTTAATAACTCAGGATGATGATTTGAACATAAAATTTCAAGCAAATCGACAGGTTCATCATCCGAAATATTCCCGGCGTCTATATCCTCAATCAAGTGAAAATCAATTTCTTTAGACACCTCATCAAAAGCATGGATATCTATCGATTTAGGTTCTAGAGTGGAGGTGTAAAGATCGAAAGGATTAGGTGCGGTTTCACTCGAAAGGGGTTCCTCACAATCTGGCAAATCAAACACTACAAAATCGCACAACTCATTTTTATTTTCAATAGGTGAACTATTTAGGGCAATCGATGGCAAACAGGAGTTGTGGGCTTCAATTGGGTAAGGGTAGGTTTGATTTGAAAATCCTCTCTCATTCTCACTCTGTCTAACCGCCTCCTTATACATTAAAAATTTTTGAGCTAGTGGGAAACTAGCTACCGCTTCAGTAGGTTGCATAAGGGCGGCCACGGACGCTTCCACATTCCTAGTCATTTTATTTGTTGCTGCGATATACGCCTCCAACGACTCTTCCAAACTAGACTTAGGTGGTGAGGGTGTTTCGGTAAAAGATTCGAAATGGTGTGGATATGCAAAACTCCCAACTGGCGGTGTAGAAACAGTGTCTAGTGAAGGTGGGAAAGTCGGGTAGGACTGGTAGGAAGTGGGTGGTTGGAGAGGGGTAGGGTCAACATGTGGGTAAAAAGGTGAATAGTCTTGTGGATCCCTAGAACTAGATGTGTGGAGAGGAATGAAAGATCGGCTACGAGATTGAGCAATATGCTCAGCAATGGACATTGGTTTAGGAGTGACAGCAGGACTTGAAAAAGTGGTGTCAACATACGAAGGTGGTAAAGGTTGACTTGGTTGACACAAAGTGGGTTGCAAAGTCGAACTGTTTCTCCTAGACACTTCTATTTGATCTTTCAGCAAAATTTTGGGCATGGAAGGATCGTCTTTAAATCGACCGAAACAATTGACGAACGACACAAAGTTAGGTTCGGGATACCAAAGTTCGGCAAGAGATTTATGATGTGGGGTACCCATGATAGAAGAATGAGAAAAGAAAGAAGGTAGGAGGTGCAAGTGGGGTGCAAGGATTTCTTAGCGACAAAATTTTTGCAAGTTTTTATAAAAACTTTCCTTTTTTTCCTTTTTCTCTTTATTTGAGACTGTTTGCAGAAAAAAAAATATCGATAAAGGGCTTAAACACAAATGTAATCAACCAGAAATGCACAATCAGACCTAGATCTAGGGTCACCTAGGTCAGCTAGACAGCTCCTAACTGTTCCGAAGGGTTAAAAATAGGACCTCAAACCGCCTCTTCACCGCCAATTGCGGCCAGATAAGTGCCAG
This sequence comes from Agapanthus africanus, assembly GCA_030015575.1. NCBI lineage: Eukaryota > Viridiplantae > Streptophyta > Magnoliopsida > Asparagales > Amaryllidaceae > Agapanthus > Agapanthus africanus. Next base: position 295,847,413 of record CM057351.1, read on the forward strand.
GTAAATGGGAAGGAACCACACTGTGGGCCTAATTAAAAACCACTAGCCTTTGACACACTTGCCTAGGCACCGCAAAGTCAGGTTAGGATAAACGGCCGATACCTATACTAGTCCTCTGTCCTATTGAGCTCGAAGTCCTTAGGGCTGAGTCTAGTATTTTTTAATTAAAGATTGGTCAATGCAAATGCCTTATGTGATTTCTGGGGTCCTGGGAAGGATGATGAAATCCCCACCCAATCTGAATTGGTCAAAAAGCCCCTTAAAGTCCAATTAAAGATATGCAAAACAGTAAATCACTTGCAATCAAATATTTTTATTTTATGCGTGGCGCAAAGAATCCTGCACAAGATTGTTGTTTGAAAGGGAAAAGATTTTTGAGCGCAAAGAAATCATGCAGGCAAATTTACAGAAGATATATCAAGATTTGCAGAGGAGGAGAGAGAGAAAACTCACAGAAATTTGCAGTGGCGGAACAGTTTTTTTTTTTTTTATCGCGCTTCTGCCCCTTTTTTTAAGCCCTGATTCGATCAGACCGCGGCGGTTCCTCGGCCAAAAGAGGGTTGGCGCTGCAGTTCCGCCGCGCTTTGGTCGGTTCGGCCAACATTTTTTTTTTGAACCAGATCACTGCGGTTAACTTGTAGACTCGGTCCTCCAAATTTCTTCTGTTCCTCGGTTGTTGTGATCTTCTGTAGTTCCGATCTATTTTTTCCTGTTTTGATCTCTGTAGATTTCCAGATCCGATTTTCGTATATCCTGCAAAATTCAAACAACAAAGTATCCCTTCCAAAAATAACAGATTATATATTTTTTTTCTTCAGATTTTTATGATTTTTTTAAATTTTATGATTAACCCGAAATTGCAAAAAGGAAAGTTCTACGCCATCCCCGGCAATGGCTCCATTTGATTTATCTCAAAAACTATTTCTATAACCGCAATCAAGAACGGCGTCGCTTTGCAGCTAGCCGGTGAGTACGGGTCGGTCCACAGGGATTTTGTGAATTTCCGATTCGCGCTTACGAGTTAATTCAGAAGGGTGTTCGGATTGGTTATTAAATCTAAAATCCTAATTAATCTATACTAATTATCTAGATCTATTCTTGCCAGGGCTAGGTTTAGGGATGGTTTGGAAATGTAATTAAATCTCACCGCTTTCAATACCCGAATGAAGATCTATGAGGAGTTATGGTAATTATCAATAAAGTGGATTAGATCCGTTCGGGAAGGTGTTCCTTCCTCTAGGTTCTTATCCTTCCTTTAGAGATCCTTACCCTAACCTCCATGGAAAACACGCGCAACCGGTCCTTTACACTACGGTGTCATCGTTACCTCGAGGGGTAGGGTGCCGTAGTGTGCGTTGTGTGCGTGTATGCATGGAGTCCTATTGTAAATATTTGGTGGGTAAGAAAGGGATGAGAGATCTCATCTCTCAAAATCCTTCCTCAAAGCTAAACCCTAAACAAGTTTCTAGGGCATGAAATTAAATCTACCTAGGGCAAGGAATTGAAATCTACACTAGGGAAAGAAATTAAATTACTTACAGATGCATCCCTCCAATCATCCATGCAGGTTTCTCAGATCTGAATTTCTGAATGGAAAAAAAAACCGATGCTCTCCAAAAGAATTTCTGAATTTTTATTAAAGGGAGGCATGAGGAATTACAAAGATTAGAGTTCCTATTTATAGAGAATAGGAAACCCTAGGGTTACATTTAATCCACATGTCTATAATTACAAAAATAGCCCTAGAAAGACCGGTCAAAGACATGAAGAATTATAGTAAAAAATTTATTCCATACAGGCTCCATACGGCCGCGGAACCGCGGCCTGGGTAGGCTTTGGGCCGTGGTTCCGCGGCCCAATAGTGAGATCACTGCTTGAGTTTTCTTCATATGGCTCTGGGCTTCTTGTTTCTTTGGTAATTTTCTCAAATAGGCTTCCAGGTTTCTTCCAGATATTCCAGTGAATACTTGTATTAGACTTTTAACCGTTCACTGACATCTTAGACCTTGCGCTGCCTTGTACTTTGTGAACTTTATCTTTCATGTCGGCTTGATCAAGATCCTTCTATTTGTTGGTCAAAAGTCCCTTTTTACATCGTCTTTTGTCTTTTTCACTGTTTTCGCTCCAAGAACCTGTAACCTGTAACATGTAGCAGACATGCGTCAAAAGTACCTGTTTATTTATAAAAGGAATAAGAATAGGGAATATAATAATGAAATATTATGGTCTGAACAATACGTGAGGAGCACGTGGTGCGCTTGGCGCTTAGCGCCATCCCATGAGCGCAAAGCGCTAATCCAAGAGCGCAGAGCGCTAATTTATCAACGCAAAGCGCTATCTGATCAATTTTATTATCTAAGAAATAAATTCTCGTTTATGAGAGAGTTTTTCTCAAGATTCTAAGAACAAAAGTTCATACTTTATAGGAGATGTTTAAATCTCTTATGTTGATGAAAGGCTTTGCCTTTATGGATCTGTGATCCTAAGAGAATTGAATTATTCTCCCCCCTTTTATAATGATATACTCTGATCTCTTTGAGAAAGACCTTAGTCTTATAGATCTGTGATCTGTGAGAAAAATTGTGTTCTTCTTCTTGTTTTAGGATGAGATCTTTTGATCTCTTTGTGAAAGACTTTGGTCTTGTAGATCTATGATCTATAAATAAGTGAATTTTTATTTTTAATTATGAGATGATTTCATCTCTCTGTTCATCATTCATTTTTTTTACCTTGAAGAAAATCTTCTTTTTCTGAGAGCTTGACTCTTCTTTCTGAGATCTCTCAAAACTTATGGGGGGTTCCTCTCTTTGTTTCTATATATCTGACTTCAAGTCTTGGGGCCTTTATATAGGGTGAGCTAATTTGTTCAATCAGTTAAAGAGATCTTTTCTCCAATCGATTTGGGGATTTCCCTACCGTTGGACCTTTGATCCAAAGACTTCCGATTTACAGAAGGCAATATTCTTGTTTTTAACAAGATTGGGAAATCTTTCCATACATAATTTATTCTGTATTTTAGTGATTTTTAATCACCCTTGGATCATTGATCCAACGGTGCTCTGATTCACAGAGCATAATCTTTTGTTTTGGAAAGATTTTAAGGAATCTTTCCTTAACAGAATTTTATTCTGATCAATTAATGATTTATCATTATTATTGGATATTTGATCTGACGGTGGGGTGCTTTTAGTTCCAGCGCTAGCGCACCCGTGCTTTGCACGTGGTGCGCTGCTTAGAGCGCAGCGCACTTAGCGCTGGCGCACCCTTGCCGTGGTGCGCTGCTTAGAGCGCAGCGCACTTAGCGCTGCTAAGAAGCGTTTGCTTTATTTCAAAATTTGAATTTTGAACAGAGCTTTGCCCTGATTGATGGAAACAGTCAAATTTAGATAATTGAATTCATTAGCTTGTACTTGGATTGCAACTTCATTAAAACTTCTTTTTGTCAATTGGTTCTTTGTACTCTTGTTCTTACTTTTCTTGTAATTCTTTTCATGTGTTTATTTATATATTTTGCTCTCTTTACTTGCACCATGATGTGTGAATAGTTCTATTACTTAGGCAATGATGAGGAAGATTGATAAATGGCTTTCATTCCAACCCTTTATCCTTGATTTTTTTGCACTTAATGTACTTCATCCCTTAATGTTTACAACTTATTGTGTTATTGCTTGATAGGATATATTGTTTTCAATGGTTGCAAGGCTTAACTCGTCTCAATATGTTGGATTGCAAATCAACTTTTAACACATATCCTATTCTTTCTTTACATATAATTTGTGTTACATTGAAATTGAAGTAGAAAAGAGGGTTAAATTTAACTAAGTAGAGTGATCTAACTAGATAGGACATGTAGCCATAAATGCATATGTCATATACTTGCTAACCATATTTAGTTTGTTTCATCCTCATTTTATCTAAATTCCTTGCACTTTGTAGTTTCTTGTTCTGACTTGATATCGTATCCTAAACAAATCGTTGTAATCGGTTTAGATACGACATACTTTTTGATTTCATTTAGAAACTAGAAATGTGCTGTCACGACCCGAAGGTACGGAATATGACTGGCACTTAAATTACGAAATATCTAAATGCGTACATAATCTAAGTAAGCCAAAGCCCAGAAATCTAAACCAAAAAAGAAATATAGTGAAGGAAAACTTATTAAAAGAAAGCGATTTTAACCAAAACAAGTTTTATTAACCATTTTTTTAAAAAAAACATCAAAATTCCCTAAAATTTCGGCAGAGTCTCCTTTGTAAATACTGGCCCCAAAATGGGTACAAACAAGAAAATAAATATATATCATGAATAAAGGCATCCTTTAGCGTGAGTTAGCTCTTCGCCAAAGACGAAATCACAACCACATACAATGAATATATCATAATAATATGAAATAAGCATGAAAGCATAAAAGCATCACGTCGGCTCAAGTGAGCATCGACACCAAAACCACAAATACAAGTTTCATGAATCTCACCGTCTAGTCCAATATACAAGGATAGATGGAGTGTACTAGATACAAAGTAATATACAAAGCAAAAACAAGATATCCTCATAACCCACCTATGAGCAAGCCGTAAGTCCAAGCAAATGAAGCAAAGGAAGAAGTACTCCCGCCGCTACTATGCTAACGGGTCGGACCTGCAAGATACTGTGGCACAATGGGGGTGAGTTGCTGTAACGCCAGTGCCCCGACCATCTTTCCGTGGCCAAATGCGGAACAAAAACTTTTAAAACTAGCGATACGGAACCCTAAAACCCGGATCGTGCCATTAACCCTATACTAGTTGACTGTAAAGTAGTTAAAGAGATTATATCGATCAATCCGTGTCCTTCAGTCTTCAACCTCTTTCCTAAGCTTGTTGTGGCTACCTCGACGAAGTTCGCTGTCCGGTCTCGCTCGTCGAAGATGATCCACATCGAGGATTCTTTATACGGGCTGCCGCCTTAAAACCAAAGCAACTCGGGCATCCAGTTTTCCAGTCTAGATACCCAAGGTGAAGTAGAGAGAGTGTGTGATCATCTTGTCTCAATACATCCATGGATTCTCAACACATGAGAGGGTATAGATGGAGGTTGAAGAAGAAGCCAAGTGGCGGAAGTTGTGAGCTCAAGTTTTTGGCTTAAGAAAAAGCAAGCCAAGAAAAAACATATGTTGTTTTATTTTGTGTTGTGTTGTGAAGTATTTTGTGTGAGCTCAAGTAAAGAAAAATCCCACACAAAATATCTCACACCACACCCAACTCCATGAGTCACCAAGTGCACATTTGCCACCATCAATACACATAAGACCCAACACCATGAGTCACCAAGTGAGCACATGCACCATCAATGCCCAAGGCAAAAACTCATACTCACAATTTCCACCAAATTAAACATTAAACTAAATGTTTAATCAAAAAGAGAATGACATCTTCTAGAGTAAACTCGTAACGGATTACAAGAATACCCCTCATCTGTATATACATACATGCATTCGTATTCCGACTAAATACGAATACAACGAGACGAAAATAATCCAACAATATAATACTAGGATCCAGCAAAAACCAAAGCCTGCTAGTATTATCCATCCGATCTTGATCCGTGCACAAGTGCATGAATATGATCGAACCCTGCCATAAAACCATACGGCCTCTACAACGTTTCTCCCGAACTTCGGAAACTCTCTGTGTAGGACTCTAAAGACTCATCAATATGCTGGCAGTGGGTTTAACCACAAGCACGTCAGTGGCACTAGCTGTACGTAACGGCTGCCCAGATATTGAGCGAAAGGGAGGACGACGAGCGAACTCGTCCTGAAACCCTACTGAGCCTGACAGTGACAATATCCGTAGAGTCCGGTCTGTTCATCTATGAGTATCGCATATCGGATCTAGGTGTGGATAAAGTCAGACCCCTAATAACGCAATATTCAGTGTCGGTATGAAGCCCATTACCACCTGAGAAAATACTGATCTGAATCAGTAATTCTCGACTATCTTGGCCAAGCATTTCTGGTGATGTCCACCCGTGCACACTGCGACCTCTACCCCTAATACCGGGAGAGACGAATCCCCTGACGATCCGCTCACTGCCTCCATATGGCTCGGGACTGTACCCAACTAAAACCTGTTTGCACGACTCCTTTGAGCCGTGGTAGGGCAGTAATCAAAGTACAGTGGGAACTCACACGAGACAAATGATGATCTCAGGTCGATAGACTAAACTGTACACATGTCACCAGGGAACTGCTATCTGACAATAGGTATAATACCAACTAGCATGTTCCCGGCGAATCCGTCCGGTGTACTCATAACCAAATGAGCACATGTATACTATCTTAGGTGAACTAACTGATACCAATGGCTTATGAGACCAGCCACCGCCCCTCGTCGGGGTCTCGATCCGTATACACTATTCTACTCATGGAGTATCGATGCCCAGTCTCGAAACTCCCACGACTAGGGACACTTTAAGGATGTGCTTATAGACCACCCAACTCTCACGTATATGATCGCCATCAGTCAAGTAAGAATCATAAGGGCTCTATCAACATGTAATAGTGATCTGTAATGTCACCTGAAGTATGTACACGATGATAAAGATAAACCAGATAGCATACTATCATCTTAAGTGAGACTGTTCTACCGGTATAGGTCCTCTCTCAATCATTGCAATCACGTGCCTGCGATCCAATAATTAACTTGAGAGAACTATAGCCAACAATCTCCCACTTGCAGTTAAGGCTAAATATTGCGGTGTCACATACTCACAGTCCGTGTGATACCGAACACCCAACTCCTCTACTTATCAGTTTCACAAAGCTCGTTTGTGAAACAATTGCGTTCGAGAAATAGCCTCGGTGAGTGGATCCGCTCTGATGTTTCTTTCTATATCTCTCTTTATCTTAAGTTCGCGGAGAAAGCCATCTCCCGAAATGAGCAATACCTATCTTAGAATATGTCTGGATATCTGATGGGACCCAGTTCACAAATTAACTCGAAATCCAGCAAACTTCTTAGACTGTATCGTCAACTCAATTTAATCAGTAGCCTGGGCCATGCCTCCCTCAGTATCCGCGTAGACCACCTGTCCAAACTACTGCCTCTCGTCAGAGGGAAAACTATAACTCTGATAGTCACTCTATCATCCAGGTCACCTTGGAATCTTGGAATGATAACCGTCTCCCGAAGGAGGCTGTCGTTATCATATCCCTAGAATATCTACTTATGTTCATAAACTGCTTCCGAACGTTTCTCCAGGATTGGATTAATATATCAACCTATTGCATCTAGTGCAAAAACAACATCTAGTGTGGTACTTGGCATCTCATGATTGACTCAATTATCTAAACAAGTGATATTCCAATCATGCACATCCCTCTCCCCTTTAGTCTGTAAAACACCTTTAGAGAGGGTGACTCCATCACCTGCAGGTACACTACCATGCCACTATGCTTCCGCTGCTCCTACTGAATACAACAATCCTCTGGCAGAGTCATATACACGTGCACTTCTAAAGCTAGTTTAGAACGACGCTATACTCATCCTCCTGCCGGGTCTCATAGTCTAGAACAACAGTAATGGCAAGTCTGGGTAAACAAGAACCTCCCTGTCACCGTCTTTAAGGATACCGAAGTACTTCTCGGACGCCTGAGGTTACCCACCATATCTGCGGAATGGCTAATGGAATGTCAAATCCGATTGAATCTTTAGGTTCTATTTAAATTTTCAGTAATCGTCTGTGGTTCTGGAATCACTTCTAGTTCTACCATACTCTCACTACTGTTTTCTGAAAAAGTCCATTTTGCTAAAACTGTGGAGATTCAAGAACAATATCACTATAGATCTTCCAGATGGTAGAAAATTATCCCTCGTCATAGCCCGGGATAACCCATAAACTGCCATTACAGAAACGTGCCTTGAGTTATCCAGAGTCTGGTTTTAAGCATAAGCCGGACAACTCCATATACCTTAACATCGTTAAGATATGAACCATTCTATATATAATATAGACTCAGAGGCACTGATTTAATTGGAACCATATTCAAATCATGTAGCTATCTCCAGTGCATGTCAACTAAATGGAGAGAGTCCGATCAACATTACTCAACTCAGGAGTGCATCCAGATATGAGTAACTTGAAAGAGAATCAAGTTCTTAAAATCATTACTATCAGTTGAATGCCAAACACAAGTATCTACATCTTCGATCACCTTGAAGAATCATGATACTTGCAACACATGGTTCTCTCCTTTATTTATATACCTACAACTTCTCAAAATTTGGACCTTGTATTTCTACGAAATACTTGTCTAAAACTGGAAAAGTCACAAGTAAACAGAATATAGTACGAGCACCAACCCCTCTGTCCTAATAGACACTGGATAACATACAATACTTTGTATAAGTCCCCTGAATTGAATAACTCAAACCCTGTGCGTCGTAGGTTGAAAACTGTACTATGGTTAAGAAGAATTACACCACTATTTAATGCTCCTTACCTAATCATCAACTGATATAGGTAAATGTCATGGACATAATTTCAAAAAGTTATATCTCACTTTATGTCACGATGCAAATTAGGCTCATAACCGGCACATAGACTACGTAACGTCAACAGGCGTAACAAAATTTAAGTAAGCCGAAAACCCAGCAATCTAAACCATTACACGAAATAAAGGATAGAAACATTTTTAAAATCTCAAGTAAGAACTTAAAGCTTAAGTTTGTTTTCACCTCCTTTGTAAAAGCTAGCCCCGAACCGGGTACAAACATAAGATATAAGTAAAGCATCCCTAAACGGGAGCAAATCTCGCCCAAAGGCGGAAACAACCACCACAACAGATATACGACGCCGTAGCGAAGAAATGAGATAATCAACATAAATAAAGGCCGGCTCACACGAGCACGACAACCAGAGTCACAAGAATATACAACATCGATCCTCACAACTCGTTTCTAAGTCAATACATGAAGATAGTAGATGAAGAGTACTATATACAAAAGATATACAATGACATCACCATATAACCGCAAACCCACCAATAGCAAAAGGCCTCACAGCCAACCATAGCGGTATCCGCAAAAGTAGAGATAATAAGGCGCCCTGCCATGACTACTCTGAGGATCAGACCTGCAAAACGCTGTGGCACAACGGGGGTGAGTTGCCAACTCGTGAATAGCAAATAACATCATACTGTAATCGCAAGTATGCATGAACAGCGATAAATCTATCGCATGTAATCCGATAGCATAAGTATGGCAATATGGATATGCAACAATCATGATTAAGGTACACCATCAAGGTACTACATCTACATGAATCAAATGCATATCAAATAAATCCTGAGTGTGGGATAAATATAAACCTCATGCATAAATCATTAGCATGGAAAAACCTGGTGTCCATCAATGACACCCCAAATCCCAAAATCCTCAGGTGCCGTCACCAAAACCGGCCCTCGTATCTGTAAATCTCATGGAATCTGAGTGTCCAACATCGACACTCGAAACATCATGAAAAACATATTCATGTAAATATATGAGGATATCAAGAACGTGTGTCCATCAATGACACATCAAATCATGGAACCTAAGTGTCAAACATAGACACTCGAAACATCATGAAACCCGTGTCCAGTATCGACACGTAAATCCTCATATCTCAAGCACCGCATCCTCAGATCGGTCATCATATCCATCTCATATCAAAACTCCAAAACGGTGACCCCCGGACATCCGCTGAGTTCTATACAATCACCGATAGGTACTAATCCCTCTGCCAGGCTCATCGTCTACACTACGAAAATCAACTCTCGTCCCGAGGAACCATACCGGGTCCACCATGTACCCGTAGACGTTGCCTCCCGCTCTTCGAATTGGGTATCACATGCCAATATCAGAACCGAGAAATCACATGATGGACAAACTGAAATATCATATCAAGAGAAACCGGGTTTTCAAACAATACATAAATTCTTGAAATACCCCCACGGTTCTCAAATCCATAAATCACATTAAATCCATATCTCAATGCGTAAATCCATGAACTGATGTATGCAACATAAAACAGTAATATGAGTATATCAAGGGAAAACCGATATTTAAATGCATCCAGTTATTAAATATATCATGCGGTTCCCAATTCCTCCGAAATCAAGTGCAATATCATATGAGGTGAATGTTCCCCTCCGAATACAGAGATGCGACCGCATAGGTTCGTCTTGCCTGAAATTCGGGGCAGATGCTAATTGGTGCTATCCGTCCACCTCTCCGAAGATGCCAAGTTGATTTATGGCACCATGTATCGAAGGTTTAAACGGATGCGGCCGATGTAGAAGACTTCGTCAGATTCCCCCTCGTTTGAGGGGTTTTTGATTGTGGGGACGCTCTTCCCTATAGGTGCAAGCCCCTGCAGTTAATTACGCTACCGCATCGCGGTAACAACTTTCTCCTTGTCCAGATGATCACTTCGTGTCGTGGGTGTTTGTTTTGTGTTTGGTTGCCCGTGGATTGTATACGGAGACTAATTTATGTTGTCGCCCGTAGGGCGTGGACTATTCCAAATCCATATCTTTCTTAGATTTGGGTTTAGGGGGTTGGGTTTAAGGATACGTTAGCCTCATTTGAGACTAAGATCAACTTAAACGTTGTTAAGGATACGTTAGTCTAATTTTAGACGAAGATCAACTTAACGGGATCATTTAGATCCAACAAGAGAGCAATTGGACTCTATTATTTAGTTTAGTGACAATTCGGTCGATTAATTTAAGGACATTACGGTCCATTGTTAGTTTAAGTACATCTCGGTCCAATGTTAGTTTAAAGACATCGCGGTCGAGGTTAAGGACATCATAGTCCATGAGTTTAAAGACCTCACAGTTAAGGTTAAGGACATCATAGTCCATGAGTTTAAGGACCCAACAGTCCAGTGTTAGTTTAAAGACATCACGGTCGAGGTTAAGGACATCATAGTCCGTAGGATTAAGGACCCCACAGTCCAATGTTAGTTTAAAGACATCACGGTCGAGGTTAAGGACATCATAGTCCATTAGTTTAAGGACCCCACAGTCCAATGTTAGTTTAAAGACATCACGGTCGAGGTTAAGGACATCATAGTCCATGGGCTTAAGGACCCCACAGTCCAATATTAGTTTAAAGACATCACGGTCAAGGTTAAGGACATCATCCAATGTTAGTTTAAAGACATCACGGTCGAGGTTAAGGACATCATAGTCCATGAGTTTAAGGACCCCACAGTCCGTAGTTTAGAGACGTCATAGTCTGTAAAATGTGTGGTTGTCGGGAGCCGTCACCTCTCTAAAGACGTTGAAGGATTACAACGACAAATATCAGAGGAGTGAAGAGATGTACTCTCAAACCAAAGTGGATTAAGTGATCTGTAGTCCAATTTGGAACTAAGATCAATTAATTAAATTATGAGCACATTAGCTCAGTTAAGTCTGAATTGAGGACTTATGGCCAACTTGGGCTAAGTCCAATTAAATTTGAAGTGTTGGCCCTTTGTTGGACCATTGGACAGTTTTCTGGGTTCAAGCCCACATTATTTAGCAATGCTTAAACAAGAGTCTGAGGGCTTTGGTAATATTTTTATCTTTGACTGAGCATTGAACATTATAGCCCTGAATTTTACTCAATTTTGAGATTTAGTTGAAGGGGGGACTTTTGCCTCTAGAGAATTAGCCAATTTGGCTAACAATAGTGTTAAACACTAGAGAACAACAGTGTTAAACACTGAAAATAAAATTCTCAAATTAGTGTTAAACACTAGAAGACAACAGTGTTAAACACTGGAAATAAAATTCTCAATTTAGTGTTAAACACTAGAAATAAAATTCTCAAATTAGTGTTAAACACTAGATGACAACAGTGTTAAACACTGGAAATAAAATTCTCAATTTGGTGTTAAACACTAGAAAGGAAGGGGTCGCGTGGGAACACATGAGGGCACCCAAAGGTAGGGTCAGATCTCCTTACATTATTCTGCAAATAAGTGTTAAAACACTTTTAATTTTCTGGCCATCACGTGTTGGCACGTGATGGAGATCTGTGCGCTGATTATTAAAGCACTTATTAAGGGGTCACGTGATAACACGTGAGAGCGCCCAAATTAGAATCTGCCTTTGCTTTTATTTTCATTGTAAGGTCACGTGGGAGCACGTGAGGCGTTGCCTCAAAGCTTTTTCTTCTCATTTTTGGGGGATCTGTTTAGGGATCACGTGGGGACACGTGATGGAGCTCTTTTGAGTTCTCTTTTATTGTTAAGAATTAAATTCTTTGTAGGGTTAAACCCTAATTATGTTTTAGGGGAATTAAATTCCCATATATGTGAAATAATTAAATTCTTATTTAGGGTTAAACCCTAGTTCTGTCTTGAAAGAATTAAATTCCTATGATTGAATTCTCATGCAGGGTTGAACCCTAATTTCATTTGGAGGAATTAAATTCCTATAAATTTAGGAGAATTAAATTCTCGTATAGGGTTAAACCCAACTTTTGTTTTAGGAGAATTAAATTCTCTAAACTCAATTCCCCCTCTAAGTTTCGGATCTGCATGGCAAAATCTCAACCCGATGAGAATTAAATTCTCAACCTATGGGGAGATTTGCTTCTGCAAATCTTCAACCAGAGGAAGAACTAAATTCTTTTGCAGAAGAGTTAAACTCTTAGATTGAGAATTAAATTCTCTCTTTTGTTTTGTGAAAATTTGATCCCTTTTCTTTTTCTCACCTCGGGTTTTCTTTCTTGAGAACTAAATTCTCTTTTCTTTCCTCTCTGCTATTTTCCTTTTGAAAATTTCAAGATCCCAAAATTCTCCCCCTCTTCTCTTCTTAGCTCCTATTTATAGGAGAAGGAAAAGAATCAATTTGCTTAGTAAATCTTTAATTGAAAATTTTTGTTTGTTTTTCATAACTAATATGATCTTTTAGATTACTTAGTGAATTTTATTCACCATTGGATTTTTAATCCAAAAGATATTCTGTTTGTTATTCTTGGTAAATTTTAGGGAAATCTTTCCTTGTCTAAAATCTTTCCATAAATTGGTGATTTTTAATCACCATTGGATTTTTAATCCAACGGTGCTCCATTTTACAGAGCACCATCTTTTTTGTTTGGAAAGATTTAGAGAAATATTTTTCCAGTTAGGGTTTATGATTCCCTCTTAATTAGAATTTAATTCTATTAATTCATAGATCTTTAGGAACCCATCACGTGTTGGCACGTGACCCCCTGATTAAGCATTTGACCAGAATTTAATTCTGTTGTTTTAAAGAACTCAGGAATTATCACGTGTCAGCACGTGACCCATGGTCACGTGTTGGCACGTGATGCCCCATTGGGGTTTTTTCTTGTTATTTTATTATACCTTTAATTCTTTTTAGTGGGTTTAAATGCCCATCACGTGTTGGCACTGACCCCACTGATTAATTATTTCCAATTATTTATTTTATTCAGTGCCTACAGGCTTTGCCTGTAAATGGTCACGTGTCTGCACATGATGCCCGGTTACGCGTAAGTACGTGATGCCTCGTAACTTTTGATCCCGGATGAATTATGAGGCCCAGAATATATCAAATCGAAGGATTTTTTGACACACTTTTGATACCATTAGAATTTAGCCGTTTCTTATTCGAGAGTTTGTCAAAATGCAGCCCGGAAATTACTGGTTCGTATTATCTTCCTTAGATTACACGTGCATAACATATTTGCTCATAACGTTTGATCCCGGATGAATTATGAAGCCCATAATATATAAAATCGAAGGAGTTTTCGAGACGCTTTCGATATCATCAGAATTTAGCCATTTCTCATTCGAGAGTTTGCCAATATACACCCCGGAAAATACTGGTTCACATTTTCTTAAACGTATGCTGCCATTTAATACCTTGTGCTCTTTTGCGCAATTTTTTTTTCCGTGGGAACAAATGCCCCCCACTACTTTGCCCACGTAAGTATATACGTGGGTGAAGTAGTGCAGAGTAATTCATAGCGTATGACGAGTTTTGGGTTGATATATAATCTTCAGGATCTTGATCTGAGAAGATAACGAGCGGACACAAGCGTCGTCATTTATTATTGACTCAAATCTCGACTCTTAAGCGATATAGTTCAAAACCCTGAGTTCCATGAGCTGCACCCATCTTTTTCTTTATATCTTACTCTGGTTTGAAGTAGTTTATATGCTCATGAATAACTTCTCCATTTCAGTGGCATGTAGCTTTGGCAAGTGTGGCCCATAGATGGTAGATAACAGTTCATCTTGAACTCTTTATAAGGTAGCGATGGTTTAGGAAACAGGGTTAGGATCTGTTGCCTAAGAGTTTCCAACTTTATGAGCCGTGAGGGTCTCACAAAGGCTTTTCCCCTACGAGTCGTAAGGATCTCGTAGGTGTTTTTTTCCCCTTAGGAATCGTGAGGACTCCTAAGTGTGTTTTCTCTTGAGAGTCGTAAGGATCTCACAGGAGAATTTTCCCGCTTATAAGTCGAGAGGACTCGTAAGTGGTTGTTTCCCTCCTCGTTTATGTTCGACTTCGGAGAGTGTGGCCCGTGGATAGTCCATGTTGACCTCCTTGCAGGACAATGATGGCTTGGGGGACAAGGTTAGGATCTGCCACCCAAGACTTTTCAACTTTATGAGCCGTGAGGGTCTCACAAAGACTTTTCTCCCTACGAGTCGAGAGGATCTCGTAGGTGTATTTTCTCCTTAGGAATCGTGAGAATTCCTAAGTGTGTTTTCTCTTGAGAGTCGTAAAGATCTCACCAGAGAATTTTCTTCCTTACAAGTCGAGAGGACTCGTAAGTGATTGATGAGTTGACCTACTCTCGAGTCAAAGCATTGCTTCAACAGGGAGGTCGAGGGTTGACTTTGGGTTGTCTGTGCACCGCCGAGTCATGGAACTGGGAACTTTACCGCAGCTCCATTTTTTGATGTTGTATATTCCTGCAGAGACACTGATTTCTCTGCGGGTCGGCGCAAATCGAGATGTTCTTGTCAAGGACGCTGATTTCCCTGAATCGAGGTTTTGCCAAGGACACTGATTTCCCTGGAGTCGAAACAAATCAAGGTATTCTTGTAAAGACACTGATTTCTCTGCGGGCCGACGCGAATCGAGGTGCTCTCGTCAAGGACGCTGATTTCCCTGAATCGAGGTTTTGCCAAGGACACTGATTTCCCTGGAGTTGAAACGAAACGGGGTATTCCTGTAAAGACACTGATTTCTCTGCGGGTCGACGCGAATAGAGGTGCTCTCGTCAAGGACGTTAATCCCCCTGAATCGAGGTTTTTTCCAAGGACACTGATCTCCCTGGAGTCGAAACGAATCGAGGTATTCCTGCAAAGACACTGATTTCTCTGTGGGCCGACGCGAATCGAGATGCTCTCGTCAAGGACACTGATTTCCCTGAATCGAGGTTTTTGCCAAGGACACTAATTTCCCTGGGGTTGAGACGAATCGAGGTATTCCTGCAAAGACGCTGATTTCTCTGTGGGTCGACGCGAATCGAGATGCTCTCGTCAAGGACGCTGATTTCCCTGAATCGAGGAGGTTGCCAAGGAGACCGATTTCCCTGGGGTTGAGACGAATCGAGATATTCCTGCAAAGACGTTGATTTCTCTGTGGGTCGACGCGAATCGAGATGCTCTCGTCAAGGATGCTGATTTCCCTGAATTGAGGAGGTTGCCAAGGACACTGATTTCCCTGGGGTTAAGACGAATCGAGGTATTCCTGCAAAGACACGGATTTCTTTACGGGTCGACGCGAATCGAGGTGCTCTCGTCAAGGACGCTGATTTCCCTGAATCAAGATTTTTGCCAAGGTTACTGATTTCCCTGGGGGTTGGTTGACTTGTTTCCGAGACGGAGCGTTGATCCGGCAGGGAGGTCATTGGTTGACTCTAGTTTGTCTGTGGACCGTAGAGTCTTGGAACTAGGGACTTTGCCGTGGCTCTGTTTGGTGATGCTGCGTCCGATTCCTGTTAGAATGAGGAAGATCACCGTTGCTGATTTTTAGGCTGTGGATGTTGCCGTTAAGGTTTGGAACTAAGGACTTCGCCATGGCTACGCTTCGCTGCGACTCTGAGGTCGGTTGTTGACGTCACGTCTGCATCTGGTTGGAGTGAGGAGAAACGCCGTTGGTGATCTATAGGCTGTCTGTGAACCGTCGAGATTTGGAACTAGAGGACTTTGCCATGGTTCCGTTGTTTTGACCCTGGGGTCGTTTGTTGACGTCGCATCTGCATCCTGGTTGGAGTGAGGAGAAACGCCGGTGGTGATCTCTAGGCTGTCTGTGAACTATTGAGATTTGGATCTAGAGGACTTTGCCATGGTTCCGTTGTTTTGACCCTGGGGTCGTTTGTTGACGTTGCATTTGCATCCTGGTTGGAGTGAGGAGAAACGCCGTTGGTGATCTCTAGGCTGTCTGTGAACCGTCGAGATTTGGAACTAGGGGACTTTGCCATGGTTCCGTTGTTTTGACCCTGGGGTCGTTTGTTGACATCACATCTGCATCCTGCTGGAGTAAGGAGAAACGCCGTTGGTGATCTCTAGGCTGTCTGTGAACCGTCGAGATTGGAAATAGGGGACTTTGTCGTGGCTCCGTTTGTTGATGTTGCGTCTGCATCCGATTGGAGGGAGGAAGAATGCCGGTGTTGATCTCTAAGCTGTCGATGTTGACGTCGAGACCTTGAAGCTAGGGATCTTCCTTCACTTCGTTTGTTGACATTGTATCTGCAATACTGCGACGAATGTCGAGATTGTCTTTAGGTTGTCTATGAACCGGCGAGACTTGACTTCGCTTCGACGAAGCCCGGTGGGACGATATGGTTCCCTTCTTGTTTATGCCCATGGATTGTATACAGGGGTCACTGTGACCTCACCTGCAGGGCAAAAAGTTTCATTCTTTCATTTCTTTCATTTTTTTTAATTCTTTCCGCGATGCTCTATCATTTCAGCTTTTTATATCGCGAAAATCGCGATCGCCCAATCATTTCGGCTATTTTTCGCGGTGCCCAATCATTTCGGCTATTTGTTTTATTTTTACTCGCTACTTTTTATTACGAGTTGCCCAATCATTTCGGCTATTTTGTATGCATACATTTTTACTTGCTGATTTTGTTGCAAGTTGCCCATCATTTCGGCTATTTCATATGCATTTTTGGCTCGCTGATTTTTTATCGCGAGTGTGGAACTTGGAATCTGGTGCCAATCTCAGCATCAGCATCGCTACAACTGGAATATTGCCAGGAGCGAATCATCATTTGCCATGAAAAGACTTGGAATTTGATACCGATTTAGGCATCGGCATCGCTACAACTGGGATGTTGCCAGGAGCGAATCATCATTTGCCTTTGTCGATGTCGAACAAAGGTGGCTTAGCAAACAGAGTTAGGATCCTGTTGACTAAGGCTTTTTGACTTTACGAGCCGTAAAGGTCTCATAAAGGTATTTCTCCTTACAAGTCGTGAGGATCCCGTATGTACTTTTTCTCCTTAAGAACCGTGAGGATTCTTAAGTGTGTATTCTCTTATAAGTCATAAGGATCTTACAAGAGTGTTTTCTCCTTGCAAGTCGAGAGGACCTATAAGTGTTTGTTCACCGTGTGAGCATATCCCTAGTAGCTGGTGGGACTCTGTTAGGAAAATGTTCATTCGTGCCTGTGGATTGTATACAAGGGTCAATATTGAACCGCTTATAGGGCAAAATTGGAGATTGTGATGGCTTAAGAACAGGTTCAGATCCCTATAACTTAAGGCTTTTGAACCCTATGAGCCGTGAGGGTCTCAAAGGGGAATTCTCCTTACGAGTCGTAAGGATCTCGTAAGTGTAAGTTCTCCTTAAGAATCGTGGGGATCCCTAAGTGTGTTTCTCCTTTGTGAGTCTTAAGGATCTCACGCAGGTGGTTTCTCCTTACAGGGTCGAGAGGACCCTGCAAGTGTCTTTTAACGAGGTTGCGCCCTTTCGGGTTTTCACAAACACTCGCCGATAACCCTGCTGTTTTTACTCACGGAGCTCTTTCAGGTTTTCATCCGTGCCCATTTCGCTTATGGACGTACCGTTTTTTTTACCACGTCAGCCTGGGGATGCTGCGGGTCTGTAGTAAATAAAGAAGTTTCGGTCGTAGGTCCGAGATTTTTCGGGCAACGTACGATTACGAAGCTAGATTTTCTCGCAAATCTTCGCATCTTTTGTGTCAGAGGTGGATTCCTTGAAGAGAAGGCCGAGAGCAATTTCTTCATCAGAGTCGCTTCCAAAGGTGATAACTTATGATCTCTTGGTGTTGACTATGTGACAGTTGCCAGTAGCTCTTTTGCGCTCATCTGTCGTGTTTTTATGTTCCCGACGAGCCTTGCGCTTCATTCGTTGAACGTGTTGTCGGTGGGCAACATATCCCCGCCACCAGTTTTTAAAGGCGATGCAGTCCTCGGTAGGGTGTGCAATCTTCTGATGGTATAAGCAGAAATTATGATGTATGTCCGCTTCATCAAGATGTATACTGCCAGGAGAATTTCCTCTGAAAGAGGGAAACTTCATTCCTATTGACAGGGCCCTAGCGAATCGTTTCCTTACTTTAAGCTTGCTTTTGCTGGCGATAGGGATGCTTCGATCCGGTTGGGGTGCCTCGACCTTTTCATTCAGTCATCGGCGTTTGGATTTTTCGAATATAGCCAGTTCGCGCTCTCGATTGGCTTTCCTTTTCTGACGGGCTTCATTCAGTAGCAAGTCGATCATCTTGTCAGACGGTTCCAAGGGTTTTGGTTTCGATCCTGCCCCCGACCTTTTTATGCTGTCCTCTATCGCCGAGTGAGCTTCTTCGTTAGTTAACGCCGAATGAGAGATCATGTGGCAACTTGCCACACAGTCCTCAAATTCTTCTGACGAGTCATCCCCGTCGTTATTGTCGTTATCTCCGCTCTCAAGGATATTGTTGAGAAATTCTTGGAGTGTGAACGGGGTTCGCACCTTCTGGTTATATTCCTTCAGCACGTCAATATGCTTTTGCATATCCGTGCGCTTGCCATCAAACTGCGCGGGCTTTTTGTTCTTCTTCTTTTTCTTCGAAGAATTTGACGGCTGGGCCTGAATGTTTTGTCCACCATCACTGTTAACTCCCAATGTTGGGCGTGGTTTCAGCATCCCCACGATGGTCTCCGGCTCTAGCGGGCTTTTCCACCTGATCGCCGGGCATGTTTGAAGATCATTCAGCATTCTTTTAGTTTTTTGTCGAAAGAACGACTTCCCATGGAGCTTCTTCTATAAAAGAGCACAATGCCCCCGGTGTGTCCACCCTTTTAGGAGTGTGCTGTTGTGGAGGATTCACTTTCCAGTTTTCAGATAGCGCAAACTTGCCCTGTTAGTATTGGTGTTCAACCCAGTTTTTGAAGACGTAGCAGTCTTCGATCGGATGGCCCAATACTCGGTGCTAGGGGCAGTAATTGGGATCGTTGACGCCGTTTGGTTGCGGTGGGTGTCTCGACTCCGGAAGAGTAATGAGCCCATTGCGCACTGCCAGTTTAAACAGTTTCCTTGTTTTATCTAGGGGACACGAGTAAGGACGTCTCAACTTCTCATCAAGGGATTGTCGCTTATTGCTTTGGCGAACAACCGGTCTCGGGCAACTCGGTTGTTGTTGTGCGTTGGCGATGAAGGTTGCTTTCCCTTTCCCCTTCTCATTCCGAGGATCCATCTTTGAGGAGGATGGTCTATGGCCCATCTGGTCCATTTGGACTAGCTTGTCGATCAAGGCTTGGAAGGTGGTCGGCTTGAAGAACATCATGAACTGGGAAATCGTTGCCTGAGGGTCCAGAGTGCCCACGAACATGCCCACCGCTGGCGCTTCCTCGATGCGCTGCTCACATTTTGACAATAAATTTCGCCACCGTATTGCGTATTGTACCCAAGTTTCGCCTGGCTTTACCCTGGCGTTAATTAATGCGGTAATCGGGGTACGCTCGCTAGCGCTCGCGAATCTCTGCGTAAACAGCAGCTCCATTTCCGCGAATGTCTTGACAGAGTCGTTTGGAAGTTCAGAATACCATTCGAATGCTATCTCTGACAAGCTGCCGATGAACTGGCGAAGGAGCAGTTTATCATCACCTCCAGTATTACCACATAGAGCCCTGAACTGAGCGACATGCTGGTGCGGATTTCCCGTCCCTTTATATACATGAAACTTTGGGATGGTATATCCCGGCGGGTACTTTATCTGGTCATACCAGCCTGGATATGGTCGCCCAGTTTTAACGACTTGGCCAGCCGCTTCATTTGCTTGATGAGCTCTTATTTGCTGAGCAATATAGTCATCCAGAGCGGCCTTGGAAATAGTTTCCTCTTTGGCTGCTGAAAGAGCCAGAGGAGGATTCGACGTCTCCCCTTTGTCATCTTCAATAATGATCGGAGGGTCTTCAGCTGGAGGTTCTGGCTATAACATCATCCCGACCATGTCTTGGAAGAGAACCGTCATTCGCTTTATATTAGCCGCTTGTTCTGCGGCTTCTTTGTCATTCTTTTCGAGGACTCTACGAAGGAAGTCAGCATCGGTTTCTTGTTCATGATGTTGCTCCGATGACGCCTCCGGGCTTTCTTTTGGTCCGGTGAGTGCAGCCATTGCAGTCAGCATCTCTTGAAGCTTCTGCTGTTGTTGTTCCTGAGCCCTTGTTATTGATCGGGTGAGCGGTCGGTGGCCCATCGAAGTGCGGCTTTCTTCTTTTTCGGAAGCCATGTAAACAGTATGTACCATCATGCCCCCAGACTTAGGGCGTTTGGGCTCAGCACCTTTGCGGTTTGCCGCAGTCACAGGGGGTTTCTCTGGCCTCCTTTTCTTTTGAGCAGTTGAAGTCGAGGGGGGCGTCGCAGCGGGCACCCAGACAGCTTTTTGTGGTTTGGCAGGATGGTTCTCTTCTTGTTGAACCTTCACCTTTTTCTGTCGGCGAGGGTAATCTTGATCAATTACTGAGTCCCGAACCTGCCGCCAGACTTTGTAGATTTTGGAGAACAGCCGCTAAGGGGACTGTTCCGGCTTCGCTTCCGCAACATTCTCCACTGATGGAGGACATCTTTTCAGTACGGCGGTAGGAGAGTTCATGCACACCTTGTTCAGCAACTCGAAACCGTTCCCTGTTGGAACAGCAGCATTGACTTCCACCGTTGGGGGTGGTGGAGTGATCCCAGAGGGAGAGTTGCCCCCAGCCTTCCTTACTCGGTGCCAGTGGCGACGTCGAGCGTGTCGAGCCATGGGATTGTTTCAGCTTGAGGGGTGACTTCTTCATGCCCCCTGTTCTGGTGAGGCACTGCTGGTACCAGCCTCTTGAAGACCGACGTCCGTCGAGCAGCAGTATCCAATCTGTCAACGACAGACCTTTGAGCAGGAACGAGAGCCGGAGTGGCCAACCTCGTAAAGACCGATCCCTTGACGGGAGAAGCTTCTTTAGTGACCTCAAGAGCAGGAATGGCTATCCGCTTTGGGATGGCCGCTTCAGGTATCGTGGGCTTCTTGACAGGCCCATTGGAGTTCAGGCTCAGCCCGTCGAAGACTGGCGCCGTTGGCTTGACATCGGACGACCCGTTGAGAGGGGCCATGGTAGTAGTGAGCCGATCAAAGACCGACTTCTTTTGCACTTCTTGCGGCAGCGGGATATTAATGTTCACTGGTGGGAGCATGGTCCCGAAGAAAAAACCGGTGGTAGCCTGCGTTATCTGCTCTATCGGCATTGTGAACAGGGAGGCTGCATGGGGCCCATAAGCTATACCTCCAGATAAGGCGGAACGTGAGTTGCAGTTGCAGCTAGAACACTTAGTGCAAGTAGACACAATTGATCTTTCGTTTTCTGCACCAAGAAAGACACCAAATCTTAGTACTTCGAACCCAAGGGCAACCATTAGCAAACCGCGATTCGTTCGCGAACATGACACACGAAGTGTGGAGTGGAAAGAGGAAAAGGTTCCACCGGGCAGCCAGAATCCGTTCCCTTCCGAATACAGAGACGCGACCGCGTAGATTCGTCTTGCCTGAAATTCGGGACAGATACTAATTGGTGCTATTCGTCCACCTCTCCGAAGATGCCAAGTTGATTTATGGCACCATGTATCGAAGGTTTAAACGGATGCGGCCGATGTAGCAGACTTCGTCAGATTCCCCTCGTTTAAGGAGTTTTTGATTGTGGGGACGCTCTTCCCTGCAGGCGCAAGCCCCTGCAATTAATTACGCTACCATATCGCGGTAACAACTTTCTCCTTCTCCAGATGATCACTTCGTGTCGTGGGTGTTTGTTTTGTGTTTGGTTGCCCGTGGATTGTATATGGAGACTAATTTATGTTGTCGCCCGTAGGGCATGAACTAGTCCAAATCCGTATCTTTCTTAGATTTGGGTTTGGGGGTTGGGTTTAAGGATACGTTAGCCTCATTTGAGACTTAGAGCAACTTAAACGTTGTTAAGGTTACGTTAGTCTAATATTAGACTAAGATCAACTTAACGGGATCGTTTAGATCTAACAAGAGAGCAATTGGACTCTATTGTTTAGTTTAGTGACATTGCGGTCGATTAATTTAAGGACATTACGGTCCATTGTTAGTTTAAGGACATCTCGGTCCAATGTTAGTTTAAAGACATCGCGGTCGAGGTTAAGGACATCATAGTCCATGAGTTTAAAGACCTCACAGTCAAGGTTAAGGACATCATAGTCCATGAGTTTAAGGACCCCACAGTCCAGTGTTAGTTTAAAGACATCACGGTTGAGGTTAAGGACATCATAGTCCGTGGGCTTAAGGACCCCACAGTCCAATGTTAGTTTAAAGACATCACGGTCGAGGTTAAGGACATCATAGTCCATGGACTTAAGGACCCCACAGTCCAATGTTAGTTTAAAGACATCACGGTCGAGGTGAAGGACATCATAGTCCATGGGTTTAAGGACCCCACGGTCCAATGTTAGTTTAAAGACATCACGGTCGAGGTTAAGGACATCATAGTCCATGGGTTTAAGGACCCCACAGTCCAATGTTAGTTTAAAGATGTCACGGTCGAGGTTAAGGACATCATAGTCCATGGGTTTAAGGACCCCATAGTCCAATGTTAGTTTAAAGACATCACGGTCGAGGTTAAGGACATCATAATCCATGAGTTTAAGGACCCCAAAATCCGTAGTTTAGAGACGTCATAGTCTGTGAAATGTGTGGTTGTCGGGACCCGTCACCTTTCTGAAGACGTTGAAGGTGTAAGTCAATATCATGCACCCCACGAGCTTGCGGGGAGGTGGAATATATAAAAAACGATTATCAAAGCTTCGTAACATGGACTTGAGCACACGGATCGTATCTAAACCATTACTAGCAAACTACGAAAGGTTTAACTACTCGGATTCGAAGTTATACCTCACGTTACTTGTCCTTCTGGTCTTCATCGCTGTCCTCCACTCCTCGTAGGATCTTTGGAACGTCGGCACCTCAACGGCCTCCTCGAGTCAAAGACGATCCACCCGAGAACTCCTACTCCAAGCTTGATCTCTAACTTGAGATAACTATGTTTCTTTAGCTGCTAATCAAATTCACCTAGGTGATATAGAGTGAGGTTATGGATTAATTAGTCTATCTAATCCTTGATCTCAACACATGAGGGGTAGGATTAGGGTTTGAAGAGAGAGTGAGCTTGAGGAGAGAGAAGGTGAGCATGAATAATGATGAAAAAGCTTCTCACTTCTAATATATTATGAAGCATAAGAAAATCAAATAAAAAATCTCAAATGATTTATCATCATGCTTCATTTAATATATGCAATGAATCATAAAGTGAGTCATTAAGCAATAAATGCTTCATTAACTCACTTGAATGATTCATCTAATAAGTCACAAATGCATTTAATGTAAATGCCACCTAAACCCTCAAGTCACCATGCTTCTAGAAGCTTCCCGACAAATTATGAAAACGCCCCTCCTATCCGTGAAAACACGGAAAAACTTTAGACTGTATAAATCCTATAACCCGATACTAGAATCTGGCTTAAACCAAAGCCGACTAGTAAAAACTGTCCGAATGTCGTACGTGCGTTTAAACACGTAAGCGTCCGAACCCTTGTCGTAAAACCATACGACCTCTATATCGTTTCGCCTGGAGCAGGGAAACTCTCTATGTGGGACTCTAAAGACTCGACACTACGCTGGCAATGGGTTTAACCACAGACCGCAAGCGGCACTAGCTGTACGTAACGGTCCCCAGGTAGATGTCGATAAGAAGGCCGATGAGGAAACCCATCCGAACACCTACTGAGCCTGATGTGACAATCTCCGTACAGTCCGGTCTGTTCGTCTAAGACTATCGCATATCGGGCCTAGGGGGCGGCAAGCGTCAGTCCCCTAATAGCGGTATAAGTCATGTCGGAGCGTAGCCAATTACACCTTGAGAAACTACTGGAACCTACCAGTAAATCTCGCTTGCCCTGGCCAGGGACTTTGCGTAATGGCTCTCTGACACAGTGTGATATCAACTCCCAATACCGGGAGAGACGAATCCTGTCTAACCACTACTGCCTCCAAGTGCTCGGGACTGCACCCAACTGCTACCTGTTTGCACGACTCCTTTGAGCCGTGGTAGGGTAGCAATCTAAGAACAGTGGGACACACTCGAGGCGAAGTAGCAGTGTCAAGTCTGCGGACTATGCTGTACTCATGTCACCTAGGAACTGTTAACTAACGACGGGTATAATACCAACCAACAGTTCCCTGCGAGTCCTTTCTGGTGTACCCATAACCCAACGAGCACCTGTATACTATCTCCAGTACGACGTACTGATGGCTGTGGGACAGACCATCTCCCCAACTGGGATGAGAAGCGTACACACTAGTCTACTCCGGAATATCGATGCCCTGTCTCGATAATCCAACGACCAGGGACCTGTATAGGATGTTGCTTATAGACTACTCAGCCCCCACTAGTGTGACTACCATCACAACGCTGGTAATCAAGCAAAGATCCTATGGGCTATACTAATATGTATAAATGATACGTTACAAGAAACATATGCACATATTAAAGTAGAAACAAACCAAGTAGCATACTACCATTTTTAGCAAGACTGATATATAACTGTGAATATCCCATGCTTCCATTAAGTAATATAAAAGCTAGTATGATACAATAATGGCCCCTAGGGCATATACACTAACAGAAGGATTACAACGACAAATATCAGAGGAGTGAAGAGATGTACCCTCAAACCAAAGTGGATTAAGTGATCTGTAGTCCAATTTGGAACTAAGATCAATTAATTAAATTATAAGCACATTAGCTCAGTTAAGTCTGAATTGAGGACTTATGGCCAACTTGGGCTAAGTCCAATTAAATTTGAAGTGTTGGCCCTTTGTTGGACCATTGGACATTTTTCTGGGTTCAAGCCCACATTATTTAGCAATGCTTAAACAAGAGACTGAGGGCTTTGGTAACATTTTTATCTTTGACAGAGCATTGAACATTATAGCCCTGAATTTTACTCAATTTTGAGATTCAGTTGAAGGGGAGACTTTTGTCTCTAGAGAATTAGCCAATTTGACTAACAATAGTGTAAACACTAGAGAACAACAGTGTTAAACACTGAAAATAAAACTCTCAAATTAGTGTTAAACACTAGAAGAAAACAGTGTTAAACACTGGAAATAAAATTCTCAATTTAGTGTTAAACACTAGAAATAAAATTCTCAAATTAGTGTTAAACACTAGAAGAAAATAGTGTTAAACACTGGAAAAAAATTCTCAATTTAGTGTTAAACACTAGAAAGGAAGGGGTCACGTGGGGACACGTGAAGGCATCCAAAGGTGGGGCCAGATCTCCTTACTTTGTTCTGCAAATAAGTGTTCAACACTTTTAATTTTCTGACCATCACGTGTTGGCACGTGATGGAGATCTGTGCTTTGATTATTAAAGCACTTATTAAGGGGTCACGTGATAACACGTGAGAGCGCCCAAATTAGAATCTGCCTTTACTTTTATTTTCATTGTTTTGAAGGTCACGTGAGGCGTTGCCTCAAAGCTTTTTCTTCTCATTTTTGGGGGATCTGTTTAGGGATCACGTGGGGACATGTGATGGAGCTCTTTTGAGTTTTCTTTTATTGTTAAGAATTAAATTCTTTGTAGGGTTAAACCCTAATTATGTTTTAAGGGAATTAAATTCCCATATATGTGAAAGAATTAAATTCTTATTTAGGGTTAAACCCTAGTTCTGTCTTGAAGGAATTAAATTCCTATGATTGAATTCTCATGCAGGGTTGAACCCTAATTTTATTTGGAGGAATTAAATTCCTATAAATTTAGGAGAATTAAATTCTCATATAGGGTTAAACCCTAGTTTTGTTTTGGAAGAATTAAGTTCTCTAAACTCAATTCCCCCTCTAAGTTTTGGATCTGCATGGCAAAATCTCAACCCGATGAGAATTAAATTCTCAACCTATGGGGAGATTTGCTTCATCTTCAACCAGAGGAAGAACTAAGTTCTTTTGCAGAAGAGTTAAACTCTTAGATTGAGAATTAAATTCTCTTTTTTGTTTTGTGAAACTTTGATCCCTTTTCTTTTTCTCACCTCGGGTTTTCTTTCTTGAAAATAAAATTCTCTTTTCTTTTCTCTCTTCTATTTGCCTTTTGAAAATTTCAAGATCCCAAAATTCTCCCCCTCTTCTCTTCTTAGCTCCTATTTATAGGAGAAGGATAAGAATCAATTTGTTTAGTAAATCTCTCATTAAAAGATTTTGTTTGTTTTTCATAACTAATATGATCTTTTAGATTACTTAGTGAATTTTATTCACCATTGAATTTTTAATCCAAAAGATATTCTGTTTGTTATTCTTGGTAAATTTTAGGGAAATCTTTCCTTGTCTAAAATCTTTCCATAAATTGGTGATTTTTAATCACCATTGGATTTTTAATCCAACGGTGCTCCATTTTATAGAGCACCATCTTTTTTGTTTGGAAAGATTTAGAGAAATATTTTTCCAGTTAGGGTTTTTGATTCCCTCTTAATTAGAATTTAATTCTATTAATTCATAGATATTTAGGAACCCATCACGTGTTGGCACATGACCCCCTGATTAAGCATTTGACCAGAATTTAATTCTGTTGTTTTAAAGAACTCAGGAATTATCACGTGTCAGCACGTGACCCATGGTCACGTGTTGGCACGTGATGACCCATTGGGGTTTTTCCTTATTATTTTATTATACCTTTAATTCTTTTTAGTGGGTTTAAATGCCCATCACGTGTTGGCACGTGACCCCACCGATTAATTATTTCCAATTATTTATTTTATTCAGTGCCTTTAGGCTTTGCCTGTAAATGGTCACGTGTCTGCACGTGATGCCCGGTTACGTATGAGCACGTGATGCCTCATAACTTTTGATCCCGGATGAATTATGAGGCCCATAATATATCAAATCGAAGTATTTTTCGAGACACTTTCGATACCATCAAAATTTAGCCGTTTCTCATTCGGGAGTTTGTCAAAATGCAGCCCGGAAAATACTGGTTCGTATTTTCTTCCTTAGATTACACGTGCATAGCATATTTGCTCATAACGTTTGATCCCGGATGAATTATGAAGCCCATAATATATCAAATCGAAGGATTTTTCGAGAATCTTTTGATACCATCAGAATTTAGCCGTTTCTCATTCGGTAGTTTGCCAAAATACAGCCCGGAATTTACTGGTTCACATTTTCTTGAACGTATCGATCCCATTTGATACCTTGGGCTCTTTTGCGCAAATTTTTTTTTTTGGGGGAACAGTGAACATATAGCTAAAGCAAGGTATTTGTGTATCTACATGTAAGCATGTATGTATGATGTATTTCATATGCGCAATAACATAATAATCAACGTCTCAATGTCAATAACAATACAATACCACATAGGGGTATATGTAACTATAGCAAGGTATGCGGGTGTACATGTAAGTATGTATGCACGATGTACATGTGGCTATAGCAAGATATGTATAAGCATGTAGGTATGCATGCAACTGTATTTCATATGCGCAATAACAAAATGATCAACGTCTTAATGTCACTAATCAATACCATATCACGTATGTATGTGTATTGTGCGTATAATGGCAATTATCGACAATATGTGTGTAGCATACAATTAGTGCTCGTGCAACATGAACTGTCAATAATAGTGCTGTGTCTAATGGGTACAAGTCCAGGCACAACAAGTAATAATATGCAATGATGTCCATACACAATCTCTATATGTGCATATAAGCATGCAGCTAATATCATATCATATCATATCTAGCCCTGACGCTTAACGTCATACGGGCGATTTTCCCGTAGATGTTAAATCTACTTACCGACAATCTCGAGCTAGGTAGATCCAATCACCTGCTTCCCTTTCTTCGCAGCGTTCGAAGTCCCCGCCTGCGATCTTATTAACAAAAACATAACAAGTGCAAATCTCAGAAATCGACCAATATCACGTACAAACTACGTTTGACCGACGCACCAACTCCAAACCAATTATCAAGTGTCCGTCTAGTGGTTAACGTGTGTGGCGATACCCCGAAACCAATCCAAGTGCAGCAGCTACACAAGATCACGAACCGGGTCGGATAACGTAACACGCGTCTTCTAAAACACTATATTATAGCAAAGTGATCCCAGATTTTGTGTACTGTCAAAACCCAAAAATCAAACAGTACCAAACACCTCTAAACAACTGCAGACAACTACCCTATAAAAACCAAGCCCCAACTCCCCCAAATTGCCGAGCTCGCCGGAATTCCCCCTTTTTTCGCCGACCAAAACCGCCCAGGTGGGGTTCGTGCTTTAGGTGTACACTTAGGGTCACTAGTACAACACTACTACATTACTAGATTTTACAGTAAAATTTCCATGTCATAGCAGATCACAGAGACTCTAATATGACACTAAAAATACGATATTTTCACAAAATACTACCTTTAGTGTTCTAGTCCACAACTACAAGGCAACACAACAATATAAACACCTAATTATCAGTTACAGATCATTACCTAGCCACTCTTGCTCAAAAATCCAATCTTTCCAAGCTCCAAGGCAATCTAGTGGCTAAAACATGACATGTGAAGTGTTTTAGTGGGATTTTATGAAGTTTTGCAAGGATTTGGTGAAGGGATAGTGAAGGTTTCAGTTTGAGAGTTGAGAGAATGAAGAATAATTGAGAATGAGAAATGATAATGATGAGAGGTGAGTGTAGGGTGAGTCTTAGCCTTACACACACTCTCTCCCTCTCCTCGTCAATGCTCACATTAAAGCCTCCATGACTCACCTAGCCACCTCTCTCTTAATCCAAAACAAAGATATTTCTCACACAAAAAATCAAGGCAGGGTTAATTCAAGGCATGGATTAGCTTAAGGTGTCATGGTCACTTAACAAGATTAACACTAACTAACCATCACATTAACATGCACAAGTGTGTGCAAGCCATAACAAATAATAATAAAATATTAATTAATTGTTATAAAATATGAGGAAACCGATTTGGTAAACTTTTCCTTAAAAACTCGCATTAACGCTTAATTAACACTAATCACATTCTAAGGTGTTACACTTTATGAAATAAACGTACAGATATATCAGTTTGAAATTGGTGCATAACAACATATATTCAAAACCAAATATTTGTCGTGCGGCAAAAACCCAGGCGATTTCCTCAAATATCACCAATTACAATGAATTCCGATATAATGAGGATATAATCACCTAATTCCCAATAACTTACTCCTACTCATCATCTGTAAAACCATACAGATGTGAGAATCAAACCTGGTAAATATATATCCTAGAGCAAGGATCTAATTAGGAAATCAGTTTTCAATTAACAACGCATAGTGAAACTGAAACATGAAAATGATTCGAAGGGGTATCCGGGTATTCCTAGTAATGCCTCTTCCATTATCCAGATTCATAACTATAACCGTATATTTCCTTGTCATCTCTCTAAATCCCTTTATTTGTTTTTACTCATTACCTTTTGTACACCATTTTTAGGCTAAATGGTTTTCTTCCTTCCCTACCGTTCAACACCAGCCTATGCTTTGGAACAAGACTATCCAATAAGTGTAATAGGTGTACTCTCCTAATCCTAAGAGTACTCGCAAGGTATGCGGGTGTGCGGGAAACCGATTTCCTTACATGTGCCGAAAGGTGGAGAAGGAAGAAAACCAAAAAAGACAACTGAATAAATCTTATTCTATTTCTCCTGAACCAGAATCCATCCTCGAACTGGAACAAATTCATTCGAGTTCGTATATAACCATACGATGGATTATCCGATATTGTGGATCTTCGTAGTGATACGGGGTGTTCTGGAGAAATACAAAGGTGAAGTATGAGTGGCGATGAAATACGTGATTTGGTCATGAATGATAGCAGTCGTAATTTACTTTGCCCTCTTTCTAATCCCTTTATTTGTCTTTACTTATTACCTTCTGTACACCACACTTAGGCTAATTGGTTTTCTTCCTTCTCCACCTTTCGGCACCTGTCTATGGCTTGGAAGAAGACTATCCAATAAGCGCAATAGGTGTACCCTCTCCTAATCCTAGGAGTCCTCATAATCTGAGAGAAGGTAAAAGGAAAAGACAACTGAATAGTCCTATTCAATTTCTTCAGAACCGGAAACCATCCTCGAATCTGAAATAAGTTTCTTCGAGTTCGTATGTAACTATACGATGGTCATATCCAATAACTGTGGATCTTCGTAGTGATACGGAATGTTCCGGAGAAAAGCAAAAGGTAAAAGAAAGAGTGGCAATGATGTATGCAACTCTGACAATCCAAAGGCCAGTGTTTTAAGAAAGTTCGGTTAACTTGGTCACTGAGTTATAGTCTAGGGTCGGGCCATGGTCACTGCCAAAAAGAGAGAGAAAAGAAACACTCGGCGTGCACTCTAACCTAGATCAGAATAGTCAATCACTTTATCTAATCAGGATGCCCGCTGTATCCTCAAACTCTCCTACAAACCTGGAAGAAGGATTAGTCGGGGTCATCTAAAATCACCCGAGGAGTAAACCAACTCATCAGTGGGTATCGGGATCCAACTATCATCGCATGATAACCTGATGGAATCCACTTACGTTATCACACGCCAGAAGGTATGCGCATGCCTGGAAAGTTTCCTGTATGTTTGAAACTCCCGATGTGATTTTTACCCCATGCTCTTATGACCTTGACGAAGGCCAACAAATCATAAGTCACATGTCAAGTTCTACCCGTCATTGTCCAGGTTAATTTGAACCCACCCTTACTCGTTCTTGACGAAGGCCAACAAGGTTGTACGACTGTCCCAAACCAACGCATCTATCTATGCAACAGAAAAGTAACAAGCAGCTACCATATACTATGCCTTGACGAAGACCAACAAACATAGCATGAATACTAAGTGCTACCCGTCTGAAATGACGGAGGGATACGAATGGTTTTTGGCGAAAAACCTTTAACGTAATGAACTTGATATCGTTGAAGGAACCGGATAGCTTTTTACAAATATATAGTGGCGAAAACCTTTGCTAAAGAGGTCACTCCCGGTGAAGGGATCTCGGCTCTTTCCCCGTAGAATGAGGTGCAGGATATTCCAACTGAATACCGCGATGCAAAGTAAAATGTAATCGACTATAGTGAAGTTTTTATCCTGACGCAAACTTCTGCCCAAGGGGTCACTCCCGATGAAGGGATCTCGGCCCTTGCCTCGTCGAATGAGGTGCTGGATATTCATAACCGAATACCTCTATGCAAAACAAAAGAAAACGTCCTTGTAATAACAGCTTTTTGAAAATTGTTCCAACAACATCGAATTGGTCTGTTTTCCTTGAATTGATCAGAATCAATGCAGTCCCATCAATTAATCACACCAGAAAAGAACGAAAATATGACGTACGTATATGCCATCCGCATTCGCCACTGGGTCCCGTCATCACCCGTTAGATTACTTAACTAACGACAGAGCGGAGACTGGACTAGCGCGGGTGTAAAACATATACAACATCTACTAGTATATATATAACAATATATAATAATCGCTCCAGGCTTGATAAATGCAACATCACAGATAAGTAATAAGCATCACAGAACAATACAGATAATCTGGGAGCCCCGGGTTTCCTTTGAGCAACAAGTGAAACCCGACGTTTCCCTGGTCGTGTGGATAGCCTATGCAATAAAAACCTAGACCCCTACGAGCGCGGCAAATTACCCGCCAAAACCAGAAGTGAGGAAGGCCCCTTCAGCAAAATGAATGGGCTACCCGGCACTTGACGGAATCCGATAACTTGAGCACCCCACCTTGGGTCAACCTGTACCCCCAACGAATGCGGCGAATAGCCAGCCAATTCTAGAGTGGGGCCCCCTCCTCCTCAACGCCATGACATGCGGACCCATTGCCCTCCAGAACCCGGCTATTCGTGCATTCCATCGCGGAGTAATCCTAGTATAGAATAGAAAATATGTACAACGGTGACATCGACCTCAACCCAGTCGTGCCCAAACAAATAATATACAAACAGGCAGTGGCGGCAGTCCACATGTCGGACGCTCGTCCCGCGATATCAAATGTACAAATAAAACTAAACTGTACTAACATTGCACCTAAGCTATCCACCACGACAAATCTGCAACAAACACAGCACAACACAGAACATCAACGTGAATGACACGTTCGCAAACCTGTCTAAAAGAACTATAGTAATTAGACAAGTTGTACCGCTCTAATGACATCCACGGTCGCGGATAGTAATGTAAGTACTGTAAAACTTTAAACAATGTTAGAAATATCGACTTTAAAATAACCCCGAATAGCCCCAAACAACTAGATAAAACCATATCTAAACTGGGCTAAACTAGCAATACCACTGAACCAATATTCCAGAGACTAGACAACACACCAAAAATCAAGTCCAAACCCTTCATAAAAACCAGCCAGGCCGGATTTTTCCCATATGTGGCCGGTCTAATGAAGTCATTTCGAGCTCGTATTTGGTGTGTGTTCTAATGGTCGCTTAGGTAGTCTTCTGCAGTTGGTGAAATATTTTTAGAAAACCATAAAAAAATCGACAGAGAATGGAATATTCAGGGTATTTATTTGGAGTTGTTTCGGTTTCGATACTTTAATATCATCTAAACAAACCATGTAAGGCTATGCCAGTGCCCCAGCCATCTTTCCGTGGCCAAATACGGAACAAAAACTTTTAAAACCAGCGCTAACGGAACCCTAAAACCCGGATCGTGCCATTAACCTTATACTAGTTAACTGTAAAGTGGTTTAAGAGATTATACCGATCGATCCGTGTCCTTCACTCTTCAACCTCTATCCTAAGCTTGTTGCGGCTGCCTCAATGAAGTTCGCTCTCCGGTCTCGCTCGTCGAAGAGGATCCACGTCGAGGATTCTTTATACAGGCTCCCGCCTCAAAACCAAAGCAACTCGGGCATCCAGTTTGCCAGCCTAGATACCCAAGGTAAAGTAGAGAGAGTGTGTAATCATCTTGTCTTAATACATCCATGGATTCTCAACACATGAGAGGGTATGAATGGAGGTTGAAGAAGAAGCCAAGTGGTGGAAGTTGTGAGCTCAAGTTTTTGGCTTAAGAAAAAGCAAGCCAAGAAAAACATCTGTTGTTTTCTTTTGTGTTGTGTTATGAAGTATTTTGTGTGCGCTCAAGTAAAGAAAAATCCCACACAAAATATCTCACACCACACCCGACTCCATGAGTCACCAAGTGCACATGTGCCACTATCAATGCACACAAGACCCAACACCATGAGTCACCAAGTAAGCACATACACCATCAATGCCCAAGGCCAAAACTCATACTCACAATTTCCACCAAATTAAACATTAAACTAAATGTTTAATCAAAAAGAGAACGGCGTCTTCTAAAGTAAACTCGTAACGGATTACAAGAATACCCCTCATCTGTATATACATACCTGCATTCGTATTCCGACTGAATACGAATACACCGAGATAAAAATAATCCAACAATATAATACTAGGATCCGGCTTAAACCAAAGCCCACTAGTATTATCCGTCCGATCATGATCCGTGCACAAGTGCACGAATATGATCGAACCCTGCCATAAAATCATACGGCCTCTACAACGTTTCGCCCGAACTTCGGAAACTCTCTGTGTAGGACTCTAAAGACTCATCAATACGCTGGCAGTGGGTTTAACCACAAACACGTCAGTGGCACTAGCTGTACGTAACAGCTGCCTAGGTATTGAGCGAAAGGGAGGACGACGA
Source organism: Agapanthus africanus (assembly GCA_030015575.1). Classification (NCBI taxonomy): domain Eukaryota; kingdom Viridiplantae; phylum Streptophyta; class Magnoliopsida; order Asparagales; family Amaryllidaceae; genus Agapanthus; species Agapanthus africanus. The sequence goes on from CM057351.1 coordinate 295,881,673, forward strand.
GCGAACTCGTCCTGAAACCCTACTGAGCCTGACAGTGACAATATCCGTAGAGTCCGGTCCGTTCGTCTATGAGTATCGCATATCGGATCTAGGGGTAGATAAAGTCAGACCCCTAATAACGCAATATTCAGTGTCGGTATGAAGCCCATCACCACCTGAGAAACCACTGATCCGAATCAGTAATTCTCGACTACCTTGGCAAAGGATTTCTGGTGATGGCCACTCGTGCACACTGCGACCTCTACCCCCAATACCGGGAGAGAAGAATCCCCTAACGATCCGCTCACTGTCTTCATGTGGCTCAGGACTGTACCCAACTAAAACCTATTTGCATGACTCCTTTGAGCCATGGTAGGGTAGTAATCAAAGCACAGTGGGAACTCATATGAGACAAATGACGATCTCAGGTCGATAAACTAACCTGTACACATGTCACCAGGGAACTGCTATCTGACAATAGGTATAATACCAACTAGCATGTTCCCGGAGAGTCCGTCCGGTATACTCATAATCCAAATAGCACCAGTATACTATCTTAGGTGAACTAACTGACACTAATGGCTTGTGAGACCGGCTACCGTCCCTCATCGGGTTCTCGATCTGTATACACTAGTCTACTCATGGAGTATCGATGCCCAGTCTCGAAACTCCCACGACTAGGGACACTTTAGGATGTGCTTATAGACCACCCAACTTTCACGTATATGATCGCCATCATACTACTGGTAGTCAAGCAAGAATCATATGGGCTCTATCAACATGTAATAGTGATCTGTAATGTCACCTGAAGCATGTACACGATGGTAAAGATAAACCAGATAGTATACTATCGTCTTGAGTAAGACTGTTTTACCGTTATAGGTCATCCCTCAATCATTGCAATCGCGTGCCTGCGATCCAATAATTGACTTGAGGGCACTATAGCTAACTGTTGCCAACTCGTGAGTAGTAAGTAACCTCTAATAAGGCTATCGTAAGCATGCACGCAAATGTGTCACACCCTACATATACCGATATAATACAATGCACTAGCATGAATGCATAATCAATACCCGAAACCTGAACATATCTGGTATGAGAAAACATTTATTTTTAACTTAGAAACGCTCCTGTGAAATAACTGAAGTAATATCTGTTAGTTATCTATATGCCTTAGAGGCCATTGTTGTACATATGATGTATATTATAGTGGATGCTTGGATATATAGAGAGAGGACTTTCTTGCTCGATATGATAGTATGCTATCTGGTTTCACTTTATCTTAACATGTTGACTTGTATTGGTTTACTGCCTTGCTCTCAAATGTTGATAAAGCCCTTAGGATATGTTCTCGACTACTAGGACTATGATGTAGATCGTACTAGTGGGGCCGGGGTAGTCCAAGAGTACATCCTATAACTGTTCCTAGTCGAGAGAGTATCGAGACAGAGCATCGATACTCCAGAGTAGACTAGCGTATACGCTTCTCGACCTATATGATGGGCGATGGATGATCGCATATCCGTTGGTGTTTGACATCAGAGAAGGTATACGGGTGCTCAGTGGAGACTGGGTACACTGAACGGACTCGCCGAGAACTCCTAGATGGTATTATACCTATCGTCAAATAGCAGTTCTCTGTTGACACTGGTACAGGTGAGTCTGTAGACCCGAGATCGTCATAGAGTCTTGTGTGATTCCCACTGTGCATTGATTTCCACCTTACCACGTTCATGAGAATGTGCAAAACGGTGGCTTTTGGGTACAGTCCCGAATCACATGGAGGCAATGAGCGATAGGAGGGATTCCGTCTTTCCCGGTATTGGGGGTTGATGTTGAGCTGTGTTCGATTGGATATAACTGGAAGTCCCTGGCCAAGGCTGATATGGAGATCTACTGGTAAGTGTTATCAGTAGTTTCTCAACCCGTTATGAGCCTCATATCGACACGACTTATTGGTTACTGGGGTTTGACGTTTACCACCCCTAGACTGGATATGCGACATATTAGACGAAGAGACCAGACTGTACGGTAGTGTTACTGATTGGATTCACAGGAGTGTGTACAGACTTGCTTGTTGATCTTCTGATCGCTCAATACCCGGGTGACTGTTACGTTTAGCTGACTGCTTGCAGCTTGTAGGTGTTTGATATGATCATCACCTACTGCCGGCGTATTGACGAGTCTTTAGAGTCCTACACAGAGGTTTCCGGACTCAGGAGAAACGGGGTAGAAGCACATATGTGATATGCATGTGATACATTGATATATATATGATATATGTTAATTGTATTATTTTCTTTTGTTATATTATATATTATATATGTAATATATAATATTGTAACATGTTAGGGTTACAAATGCAACTAGGGTTTATGAGATTAAACCATGCTAGGGTTTAAATTAGGGTTAACATTTTCTTCTTAGTTAATTCTAAATTATCGATTAAAGTTAAGATATTTTGTTATGTTGACTTTGACCACTCTTTAGATATTGTGCTAGATATTTGTTAACCTAACCTTTTAACCCTAGTCCATGGTTTATTCTCTACAAGGGCATGCTTAACCCATGGTTGCCTTTCTAACCTCAAGGATAATTCATTTATCACACTTATCTTCTTCTTCCTCTTCACAAAAGCTTACTACCCTTTTCTTTTGTGACGAATTAAAGTGAGATAAAGAAAACTAAAGAGAGCAAAATTCCTACTTCATCATCCTCATATATTCTAGCCACTTAGATTAGGGTATTTGCTTCACTAATACCTAATTAGTGAAGTTATAGCTTGGGTTTGTGTTTCCTCAATGTAGATCATCTTATATTTCGAAGACTTCAAGCAAGATGTAGCATTCACCTCATGGAGCCTCTCGAGAGTCCGGGAACTTAATGATCGTAGCGAAGGGACCTCAACTCGGAGCTTATGAAGCGAAGGAACGGACTACAAAGGTTGTAATCCCTCTCACTTAGAAGTAAAGTAGTTTACTTTTTGTTTATTACCCTAATTCTCTAGTAAAGATCCTTGCTTAGGTTGTTTGGCACTTGAAAATTTTAAATACGGCATGTTTGATGCCTTGTAGAACCTTGTTCTAGTGCCTAAGAACCTTACAGTGGTATCAGAGCCTAACTAGAGCATTAGGCGTTGCGTAGGCGAAATTAAAAGTCCGATTGAACCCCGAAAACCCAAATTATACCCCCTCTCTGGAAATTTTTCAAAAAGTTGGATTTTTCCGTGTTAAAAATATTCAGAAAAACATGCAGGGAATTCTATGGACACACTTGAAGAACGAAACCCTAACTCGTCTAAGTGACCGCGGATCCGCGGTTAAAACAAGGTTTTGGCGGCGGATCCGCAGCGCCACTTTAGAGGCTTGGGTCGGAACCTTCAGCTGTAGGTCCGTAGGTGCTGTGGTATGTCTCTGGTTAATTTTAACAGTGCTTAAGTATTGAGCTCTCTGGGAAATTTGGGAATTCGTTGCTTCGATCGAATTGTTTAACGTCGTCTAGCTTTCTGTAATGAGATACAATAATTGGAATCTACAAATTTGTTTGTTGCGTGTAAATCTAACATTTCAGTCTCGGTGTAGTCGGAAATCTTGTTGAATTATCCGAATCATTTTGAAATAGTGTTTTTATGGGTGAGGCCTAAATGCAAGCTTTACATTGTTAAGCATGAAATCTTGGATATGTAATGTCCGGGGTTTGTGTTGTCTAAGGGCAGTTACGATTCCAAATGTTGTAGTTTTTCATTTTCTTTTCTGCGACCGTAAGTGTAATATGTGGAGTATTGCCGGTTTCGGTGCTATATGTCAACGGCAATTGGGATACGCATATTTACTTACGTTGATGACATGTGATGTTATGTGTTGCAGAGATATGTTATATTGGATCGTCGTGTTTTGAATAGCTGGGGTTTTATGTGAGAACAGGATTTTTATTTTCATTCATGTAAAATTCATTGTATGTAATATTCTTTTATTGGGGCACTTCCGGGTTGAGGATGATGTCACCATTGTATATTATTTACTTTTCCGCATTAGGATAGACCCAAGGAGGGGAGCACAAGTATCCGGGTTCTAGGGTCCAGTGGAAGGCCATCTCGAGGAGTCGAGACTGGGTCTCCTAACCCTAAAATTGGTAGGGTTGCTTGATGCTCTTGTAGAAATCTAGGGATGTGGGTTTGGCTATTCATCGCGACCGTGGAATCCGTGTTTTATACAGGTTTAAAATAAAACACGGACCTCCTAGTTTATCCAATATTTCATATGTTATCTTCTGCTGCTGATATTCTGTGATGTGATCATTTTATATGCGTGAGACAAATACTTTATTATTGTATATATGATATATAATAAACGTTGCTTATGTTTTTCTCCCTCGCTAGTTCCGTCCCGGTATGCCGTTAGTTAAGTAACCTAATGATGAATAACGGGACACTGTGGAGAATGCGGATGGCATAAGCGTACGTTGTATTTTCGTTTCTTCTGTGATGCTTAGGAAGCATAAATGATGGGACTTCATTAATGAGATTAATGAAAGATAAAAAAAATCTAAAACATGTTATAGAATCAAATTTATAAAAAATGGTAGCTCTAGTTTTTGTTATGCATAGCGGTATTCCTTGTAGAATATCTAGCACCTTATTCAATAAGGAAAGAGCCGAGATCCCTTCACCGGGAGTGACCTCTTTAGCGATACTAACAGATGCTACAACTCACTCGGTTTTGTTTTTTGATTGCTTCTATAGTTTTTGCTTTGCATAGCAGTATTTGTGAAATATCCTGCACCTTATTCGATAAGGAAAGAGCCGAGATCCCTTCACCGGGAGTGACCTCTTTAGCAAAACTGGTAAAAGCCTCAAAAACACTCCTTTTTCAAAAATCACTTGATTCTTCAACGATATCAAGTTCATTACGTAAAAATTTTTCTTAAAAACCTGTCGTAGCCCTCCGTCATTTCAGATAAGTCCTACTTAGTATTCGTGCTACGTTTGTTGACCTCCGTCAAAGCGTAGTGTGCGGTAGCTGACTAGTATTTATCTGCTGCATATGATGCGATTGTTTTAGGGTAGTCGTGCGACCTTGTTGACCTCCATCAAGGGTCGTGCGGGTGGGTTTAATTCAATCAAGAAATGATGAGTTGAACTTGACTAGCAGCCTATGGTTTGTTGACCTCCGTCAAGGTCATAGGACGCTAGGGACAAAATATTATCGGGAATTTCAAGTGTTGAAATTTACAATGAGATTGATTACCTTCTATGAGATAGTTGGATCCCGATACCCACTCCGAGTAAGAGTTACTCCTGGGAGAGTTTTACACATGACAATTAGCCAATCAAGTAGGTGTCCAGAAAGGTGTTAACAGGGTTATGCCTCTGGGAAAAAGAGGTTTATTTTAATTAAGTCCATGCGAAAGCACGCGGAACCTCTCTCAAAGTACCAACACTGGCCTGGCTGAAAGATTGGCAAACTTGTAAGGTGTAATTAATCCCGGCTAGTCTTACCTTTTAGGATTTGAAGGAAGATTTGATAAAAACCAGTGGGAGCCATCCTGATTAGATAAGATAATAACAAATCTAATCTTGCAAGAGCATACGCTAAAGTGTTTTCTTCTCTCTCTCTCTCCAGGTAACGACCATGTCAGGCTTTAATCAAGATAATAATATGGATGTATTGAACGAACCCGCTTATTATACTGAGCAGGGAAACGTTGGTTCCGTTCTTTCTTATAACTGTTATAAGACTGAGCAGGGAATAGGGACATATCCGGATTCCCATGCCACCCAAATGAAGAATAAGCAGGTTGATGTATCTTCTTCGGGTGTGTTAGTTATTGAGAACTGTTTCTCAGTTCACTCTACGTCCTGAGTATTAGATACCGGATCAGGATCCCACATATGTAATATGTTACATGGGCTAAAGAAAGGTAGAGAACTGGGAGAAGGCGATCATTCCGTAAGAGTAGGGAATGGTGTAAATGTTACAGCCAAGGAAGTTGGCGAATATCACCTTGTGTTGCCAAATGGTAATACATTGATTCTGAATGAATATTATTACATTCCGACCCTGATATGCAATCTTATATCAGTTTCTTTATTGAGTAAAGAAGGATATAATTTTGTAGTACAGGATAATGTTATGAACATCTTCCTGAATCAAAAGTTAATTGGATCAGGCTCGTTAAATAATGACATATACGTTCTAAACTAAACTACAGTCCTTAATGTACAGAACACACACAAGAGGAAGAGTTCAGAAATGAACGAATCCTTCTTGTGGCATTGTAGACTAGGTCAATGCGACACGACTAGCTAAGTTGCATAAGGATGGATATTTGAATCCGTTCAAATTTTCATCTTATGACACTTGCCAGTCATGTCTCAAAGGCAAGATGACCAAAACTCTGTTTAGTGGACACGGAGAAAAAGTTACGGAACTCTTGGGACTGATACATAGTAATGTATGCGGTCCCATGTCTACACATGCCAGGAATGGTTCTTCGTACTTCATTACATTCACTGAAGATCTCTCAAGATACGGACATGTGTTCCTGTTGAAACACAAATCTGAAGATTTTGATAAATTCAAAGAATATAAGCATGAAGTCGAGAACCAAACGGGTAAAAGTATTAAGATCCTTCGATATGATCGAGGAGGAGAATACTTGAGCACTGAGTTCCTAGACTATTTAAAAGAGAATGGGATTCTCTCTCAGCTTACTCCTCCATATACACCACAGCACAACGGTGTATCGGAATGGAGGAATCGCACCCTATTAGATATGGTGCGCTCTATGATGAGCACTGCTGAGTTGCCAATTTCCTTTTGGGGGTACGCGCTTGAGACAGCCATATACCTATTGAATAGAGTTCCAACCAAATCAGTGCCTACCACTCCATATGAGATATGGGAAGGGAAGAGACCATGTCTTAATTTTGTTAAGATATGGGGTTGCCCGGCCTATGTTAAAAAGCAAAATCTGGACAAGCTCGAGGCAAGGTCTGTTCTGTGCAAGTTTGTAGGATATCCCAAGCATTCGCGAGGACATATCTTCTACCACCCTGAGGAACAAAGGGTGTTTATTGCTCAGTATGCCACCTTTTTAGAAAAGGAATTTCTTACAAAGGAAATTAGTGGCGAGGAGGTAGAACTGGAAGAAGTTCCAGCAATACAAACTATGACAGATGATTTAGTAGAACCAGAAGATTCGATAGTAGCCAACGAACCTCAGCCTCTCCGCCAATCTAGTAGGGTTCCTCATCCACCTGAGAGATACTACGGTTTTCTCATTGATGGTGGGAGTGATGATTGCATCATGGAAGATGATGACCCGACTAGCTTCGAGCAGGCCATCACAAGTGGAGACTCTGTGAAGTGGCTGGATGCAATGCGATCTGAGATTGAATCCATGTACACCAACAAAGTATGGACTTTGGAAATTTCTCCTGAAGGGGTAAAACCCATTTGAAGAAAATGGACGTTTAAGAAGAAACTTGGTGTAGATGGAAAAGTTGAGACTTTCAAAGCTAGACTTGTTGCAAAGGGTTTTCGTCAACGACCAGGTATGGATTATGACGAAACCTTTTCTCCAGTGGCTATGCTTAAGTCCATTCGGATCTTACTTGCCATTGCTGCATACCATGACTACGAAATCTGGCAAATGGATGTTAAGACCGCCTTTCTCAATGGTGATTTAGAGGAGTGCGTGTACATGACTCAGTCAGAGGGCTTCGTAGACAATGGGAGCAGCGGAAAGGTGTGCAAGCTGCTTAAATCCATCTATGGGTTAAAGCAGGAATCGCGGAGCTGGAACATCTGTTTTGATGTTGTAGTCAAAGAGTTTGACTTCATCAAGAACGTAGATGAACCTTGTATTTACAAGAAAGTTGCAGAGAGTAAGGTTTTCTTCCTCGTATTTTACGTGGATGACATACTCTTGATAGGAAATGATGTTCTTATGCTGCACTCGGTCAAGCTCTTCTTATCACATAGATTCTCAATGAAAGATCTAGGTGATGCCTCCTGCATTTTGGGGATTAAGATCTATAGAGATAGATCTAAACGGATATTGGGATTGTCCCAATCCAGGTACATTAACACCACACTAAAGAGGATTAGTATGGAAGAATCCAAGCGGGGGAATTTACCCATGATCTCTGGACTCACTCTCTCCAAAGAAATGTCTCCCAAGACTGATTTGGAAAGAGCTCGCATGCAAGGGATACCCTATGCTTCGGCAGTAGGCTCTATCATGTACGCGATGCTATGTACCAGACCCGATATAGCATACTCGCTAAGTGTAGTGGGTAGGTATCAAGCGGATCCAGGAGAGAGTCACTGGACAGCTGTGAAGAACATTCTCAAGTACTTAAGAAGGACTAAGGAGATGTTCTTGGTGTATGGTAACGGTGAACTCCAGGTGGAGTCCTTTACCGATTCGAGCTTCCAAAGTGATAAGGATGACTCTACATCGCACTCGGGATTTTTCTTCACCCTCAATGGAGGGGCGGTGTGTTGGAAGAGTTCCAAACGGGAAACCGTGGCAGACTCGACGATGGAGGCTGAATACATCGCTTCCAACGATGCTGCCAAAGAGGCTTTCTGGATCAAGAAGTTCATCACTAAACTTGGAGTGGTTTCGTCCATTGTGCATCCAATACCTTTGTATTGTGATAACAATGGAGCTGTGGCTTTGGCCAAGGAACCCAGGTCCTATCAGAGATCCAGGCATATTCTGAGGCAGTATCACCTGATCCGGGAGATAGTTGATCACCGAGAGATCGAGGTCAGGAGAGTTGACACGAAGGATAACACTACGGATCCACTCACAAAGGCCATACCCCAGATACAATTTGAGAGACTCTTCGGGATGTTGGGTATGAGATACTACAACAGCTGGCTTTAGTGCAAGTGGGAGATTGTTAGTTATGTATATGCCCTAGAGGCTATTGTTGTACATATGATGTATATTATAGTGGATGCTTGGATATATATAGAGCGGACTTTCTTGCTCGATATGATAGTATGCTATCTGGTTTCACTTTGTCTTAACATGTTGACTTGTATTGGTTTACTGTCTTGCTCTCACATGTTGATAATGCCCTTAGGATATGTACTCGACTACTAGGACTATTATGCAGATCGTACTAGTGGGGCCAGGATAGTCCAAGAGTACATCCTATAACTATTCCTATTCGAGAGAGTATCGAGACAGGGCATCGATGCTCCAGAGTAGACTAGCGTATACGCTTCTCGACCCATATGATGGGTGATGGATAATCCCATATCCATTGGTGTTTGACATCAGAGAAGGTATACGGGTGCTCAGTGGAGACTGGGTACACTAAACGGACTCGCGGAAAACTCCTAGATGGTATTATACCTATAGTCAGATAGCAATTCTCTGTTGACACTGGTACATGTTAGTCTGTAGACCCGAGATCGTCATAGAGTCTTGTGTGATTCCCACTGTGCTTTGATTTCCACCTTACCACGTTCATGAGAACATGCAAAACAGTGGCTTTTGGGTATAGTCCCGAATCACATGGAGGCATTGAGCGATAGGAGGGGTTTCGTCTCTCCCGGTATTGGGGGTTGATGTTGCGCTGTGTTCGATTGGATATAACTGGATGTCCCTGACCAGGGCCGATATGGAGATCTATTGGTAAGTGTTATCAGTAGTTTCTCGACCCGTTATGAGCCTCATATCGACACGACTTATCGGTTACTGGGGTATGATGTTTACCACCCCTAGACTGGATATGCGACATATCAGACAAAGAGACCGGACTGTACGGTAGTATTACTGATTGGATTCACAGGAGTGTGTACAGGCTTGCGTGTTGATCTTATGATCGCTCAATACCCAAGTGGTTGTTACATTTAGCTGATCGCTTGCAGCTTGTGGGTGTTTGATATGATCATCACCTACTGTCGGCGTATAGACGAGTCTTTAGAGTCCTATACAGAGGTTTCCGGGCTCAGGAGAAACGAAGTAGGAGCACATATGCGATATGTGCAGGACCGAGATTAAGACGATATGAGATATCGTATTCTATTCTCGCGATATGTGATATCGGCCGGGTATATGTGATATAGCCGGGTTATCGGATCAAGTGTTGATTCGATAAAAAGATACAAATTATATTAGTCGGTTATATGTAATATAGCCGGGTTGTTAAATCAAGTGTTGATTTAATAATTTAATGTATAATTATATATATGATATATTACATTACATTAACTAATATAAGCTCACTTAAATGATTCTTTTTCTCACTTGATGATACATTGATATATATGTGATATATGTTAATTGTACTATTTTCTTTTGTTACATTATATATTATATATGTGATATATAATATTGTAACATGTTAGGGTTACAAATGCAACTAGGGTTTATGAGATTAAACCATGCTAGGGTTTAAATTAGGGTTAACATTTTCTTTTTAGTTAATTCTAAATTATGGATTAAAGTTAAGATATTTTGTTATGTTGAATTTGACCACTCTTTAGATATTTTGCTAGATATTTGTTAACCTAACCATTTAACCCTAGCCCATGGTTTATTCTCTACAAGGGCATGTTTAACCCATGGTTGTCTTTCTAACCTCAAGGATAATTCATTCATCACACTTATCTTCTTCTTCCTCTTCACAAAAGCTTACTAGCCTTTTCTTTTGTGATGAATTAAAATGAGATAAAGAAAACTAAAGAGAGCAAAATTCCTACTTCATCATTCTCATCTATTCTAGCCACTTAGATTAGGGTGTTTGCTTCACTAATACTTAATTAGTGAAGTTATAGCTTGGGTTTGTGTTTCCTCAAGGTAGATCGTCTTGGATTTCGAAGACTTCAAGCAAGATGTATCATTCACCTCATAGAGCCTCTCGAGAGTCCGGGAACTTAATGATCGCAGCGAAGGGACCTCAACTCGGAGGTTATGAAGTGAAGGAACGGACTACAAAGGTTGTAATCCCTCTCACTTAGAAGTAAAGTAGTTTAGTTTTTGTTTATTACCCTAATTCTCTAGTAAAGATCCTTTTTTAGGTTGTTTGGCACTTGAAAATTTTAAATACGGCATGTTTGATGCCTTGTAGAACCTTGTTCTAGTGCCTAAGAACCTTACAATATCAATGAAATCAACAGAAATCCGTGTTAAGCGTCGACACAAAATACTTTTATCTCAATGCCTCAATATTTCAATATCTTGACATCTCAATGTCACGATATCTCAATATCTCTGTATCTTAAATCTCAATATCTCGGGCTCCGTCAGTCCGGATCGTCCCGAATCATCAAATCTCACAACTACGGTCGGTATCCTCCGGATATCCGCCGTGCCAGACATCACCGGAAGGTAGTCTTCCCCTGCCAGGCTCATCGTCATCCCCACAAAAACACTCTCGCCCCGAGGTACCATACTGGGCCCAGCATATACCCGAAACAGTTCATCCTACTCCTCGAATCGGGTCTCGGAAACCAACAGCAATCATGAAAACTCATGGTGGACGACACATATATCACGAGAAAACTGCAACTTGCATTTTAAAATAATAATAAGTTTTTATAAAATGCTTGCGGTTTTCCCCAAAATCCAGAAATCTCATGAATACTGAAATCCTCGAGAAGAATCACAATATATAAACATGTCAGTGATGTTGAAATCTATGATACGGTAGTATATACCATACGGAGTACGGCCAAAACTATGCATGAATCATGATGCAATGGGGTATGTATATATGACTATCAACCATACGTATACATCTTAATAAAATGATTATACAAATATAAGTCTATGAATCATATATGATGCAAATGCACTAATATCAGTTCTAAGCAAGTTCTATAGTGTTCGCATAAATAGTGCATATGCGGCAGGAACCAATGGTAACGGTGCAAGTGTCTTATAAGATGATATCACATATATACATATATTTATACATATAACGATGCGATGCAATGAGATGGCTAACTAAGAAACTACGCATATAATGCAAAAACTACAAGTACTACTAAACCATCGGGCGCCTCACGCCATCCAGACGATCCCTCCATAGATGTGTATATCTACTCAACGGGACACCTCGGCTAATCTGATCCGATCTCAGCCATGCCTTTTCCGTGCAACATCCGACGCCTCTGCACCCGATCCTAGAATCGCACACAAGCAATTAAGAAGATAAATAAATGATAGTCGCGGAATCAAACGATACAAAACACTTAACGCGCACTACAAGACGCGCACACACTTGGTGCACAAAACGCGCTCGCGACAACGCCACAAACCATAACTAGGGTCGTTAAACGTGAAAACCACCAGGCCTAAAACCCAATCGTACTCGTCGCGCACTCACAACACTCTAGATAATATATGAAAAAGGTTATAAATCATCAAAATCTCAAACTCAATTAAAGGCTATTTTTCCCGCAAACCTAGTAAGCATAAATTTCTATTTAAGTTCAAATCGAGATGTTTTAACCATTCTAGTGGCCACAATGCTCACTAAATAGCTTAATTAACCCACGCAAACCTTTACTAAAATTTTATCTCACCAATTTATACTAATTCAAAAAACCTAGTTTGCAAAATTATCTAATTTTAACAATTTTAAAGTAACACTTTGCAAACTAACAACTAGTTTAGGTTTTTTCATGCCTTAATATGTTAAATTACACATTACAACCCTAATGGTATGATAAAAACCCTAACTTACATTCAAACCCTTCTCTTGAAAGTTTTAAATTTTGAAATTTAAAACCATAATTAAACACCTATTTAGATTAGATTGAAGTAATTTACCATAAATTAAACCATAGGTCAAGATTTTATACCTCAAAATTTGTAGATCCCTCTAGCAAACTTAGCCTCCAAAATGCTAACTTTTCTCCAATATCCAAGCTTGTTTGGCCAAAGAATAATGGGTAAAGATTTAATTAGGAATTGGTGGGGATTTACATTGATTTCTTATGAATTTTTGAGGATTTTTGAGGTGAAGAATGTGAGAATTTTTGGAGAGGGGAGGGACTATCCCAAGCTCGGCCACATTGCAAGGAGAGAAAGAAAGAAAGAGTGAAGTGGGAGTGAGTGTGTAAACATGTGTAGAAACATCACTAATTAATACCCTTTTTAACTTATTTAATAATTCCCTTTTATATTAAGTTTTATAAGTGAGAATGAGATGAGAATTTGTGAGGAGAGAGAGGGGTTGCCTACATGGGAGGCTCGGCCATGATGAGAGGAAAGAGAAGGTGTGGTGGGTGTGTGGGTGGGTGTGGAAGTATCTTCAATTATTGCACCTTTTAACTTATGTATTAATTACTTTGTTTTAATTTATTTCTTAATTCATTTTATCCTAGAATTCTCTAGATTTTTGGAGACACTTAAAAAAACAAGCATGTTATAAACTAGGTTATAAGTGGTCATGGTTCACTAATGTAGGATTAACCCATTCCAATTTGTAATATTGACTAATTAAATTTATAAGTAAATGCTTATTATATTATTTAAAATAATTAAGTAAGGAAAAATATTTAAGTAAACTAACAATTTATAAGTGACCAATTTAATTCCAATACTAGCAATTACATAGTTAAAATTGGCGTATTTAATTTTATATTGAAAAATAATTATAATGACGTTTTATGGAAAATACAAGTTATTTTACCGGTTATTCGAAAAATTCACCTAAAGGATTTATTTATTTATTTATTTATTTTTAAAACGTTACAATCTTCCCTCTTAAGGAAATTCAGTCCCCGAATTAAAATCTAACTATACGTACCCTCGAAGAGATGAGAACCTTGCTTCCGCATCTCGACCTCGGCTTCCTGCGTAGCCTCTTCACCGCTCGGGCCATGCCAAAGAATCAAAACGGGTTTCATCATCTACCGATCTAGAATGATTATCGGCTGCACTGTGAGAGAAAGATTTTGCTCCAGCTGAAACGTCTGGTGCTACATCGCGTAAGAGGGTTATGAAGGTACTTGCGGAGTATCGATACATGAAACACGGGATGAACAATCTGGAAAACTGGGTAAAAGAGCCACACGGTAAACACTGCGCCAACACGCTTGAGAATCTCTAAGGGACCCACATATCTGGATCTAAACTTTCCTTTCCTCCTGAATCTCAACACGCCCTTCGTCGGAGAAACCTTTAAGAAAAACATGATCGCCAACAGTAAACTTAAGTCTATGCCGACGTCGGTCTAGATAAGATTTCTGCCCACTCAGGGCCACTCTCAACCTATACTGAATCACTGAATCCTTTCGGTCATTTCTTACACCATCTATGGCCCCAAAATACCGCTCTCACTGGGCTTTGTCCAACATACTGCTCAACTTACGGGTGATCGGCGTTTCCTCTTACATAATACCTTGAAGGGTGCCATCAAAATCTTCTCCTGAAAGCTTTTATTATAGGAAAACTCTATCAATGGTAAGTAGCGATCCCAACTGCCACGAAATCTAGAACGCAAGCTCGGAGCAAGTCCTCAAGAATAAGTATGGTCTTCTCTGATGGACCGTCGGTTTGCGGATAGAAAATTGCACTGAATCTCAATTAGTGTCCAAAGCCTCCTGAAGTTTCTGCCATGGTCGGCTGGTGAACTGGGTATCTCTTTGGATACAATACAAATCGGAACTCTATGTAGTCGCACAATCTCATCAATATGTGTCTGAGCATACTGAACGAATCTAAAAATGGTCTTGACCGGAAGAAAATGAGCTGCTTTCCGTCAATCGGTCTACGATCTCCCAAATAGAGTCATACTCTTGACTGGTCCCAGGTAGACCCACAATAAAAATCTATAGAAATCTGCTCCCATTTCCACTCCAGAATGGACAAGGGTTGTAATTCTTCTACTGGCTTCTGATGCTCGGTCTTGACTTGCTGACAAGTCACCATCCTGAAACAAAGTTTGTGACATCTCTCTTCATCCTTTCAAACTAGTAGACTTCTCTCAAATCCCATTCCATCTTGGTGGAACCCGGATGAACACTATATACTGACTGATGCGCCTCCTCTAAGATCTTGCGTCTCAGTCCCTTGGAATCTGGTACACACATTCGAGTCCCAAATCGTAGTATTTACTGATCATCAAGCACGAACTCTGAATCTCTGCCCTGTTGAACCTGCTCCATGATCTCTGACAAACGAACGTCATCGGACCATGTCTCACGGATATGATCAAATACTATGGATGTGCACGGACACGGATAAGTTTTCCCCCGGTCAAAGTAGACTCGAACTGTACTCGGCTGTCATATAGAATATGCCATTTTGCCGTCATATGTCTCTAAACTGTGCTCAAACAAAAAATGATACCTCTGGGCCTCCAACTCAATGCATCTGCTATACAATCCTCCTTGCCCGGACGATAAGGGATCTCGCAGTCATATTCTTTTACTAGCCCCATCTATCGGCGCTGTCTTAAATTTAGATCTTGCTGCTGAAAAATATAAGCTTCTTGTGGTCCGTAAATATTTAGCACGACTTGTCGCATAAGTAGTGTCTCCAAACTTAAGTGTAAAAATCAATGCAGTCGTCTCTAAATCATGCGTGGAATAGTTTTGCTCGCGCTTCTTCAACTACCGAGAAGCATCGCACTAACCAACAACACCGCCTGATCCTGAAGGCATAGATAAAACTGGCGCCGTAGTCAAACGAGTCTTTAACTGCTGAAAGCTCTGCTTGCACGCCTCGGTCCAAGGAAAAGGAATTCCCTTCCGGGTCAACTCAATTAACGTTGTAGCTATACGAGAAGAATCCCAACAAAGCATCGATAATATTCGGCCAAACCCAAAAATGCTGCGAACCTCCATCACCGATACCCGTCTGGGCCACTGCTGCACATCCTCGTTCTCATTCGGTTCCATACATATACTATCTCTCGTAACTACAGGTCACAAAAGTCCACACTATCCAACCAGAAAACACACGTGGATAATTTAGCGAATAGCTAGTGCTCTCTCATGGTCTGCAACAAAATCTTCAATTACTGCCCAGGCTCCACTCGGCTCCAAAAGTACTGTAAGACGTCCTTAATGAACATGATGATAAACTGATCAAGAACGGCCTGGATATTCGGTTCATCCAATCCTTAAATGTTGCTGGGGCAGCTCGAACGACATTACCAAAACTCATAACGCCTGTAACTTGTGTGAAAAATAATCTTCGGAATACCATCCTCTCGAACCCACAACTGGTAGTAGCCTGACCGCAAGTCAATCTTCAAGAAATGTCCTACACAGTAAACCGATTCAACCGACGATAATCATTACATAGACGCAAACGGCCGTCCTTCTGACGAACAGGACAGGAGCTTCCCAAGGTGACGCACTCGGAAGACCAAGCCCTTATCCAATGAATCTTGCAACTGGTCCTTCAGTTCTCAGCTCTGCCGGGTCCATCCGATATGGCGGTAAAGGAAAAGGCTCCGTGCCGGAAATCAAGTCAATGAAGAACCCAACATCGCACTCTAGCGACAAACCAAACAACTTGTCAAGAAAACATCTGGAAACTCTCTCCCCATCGGGACCTGGTCCAACGGGACCTCTGCGGCTCTAACATCATAAACAAACGCTACGAATCCCTGACGTCCTTTCCTCAAGAACGGAGTAGCGTGAAGAGAAGAAATCAAATCGGGAAGCATAGCACTACAGTCTCCCTGCATAACAAGAACTGGCTCACTCAGACAACTAAATTTGATTGCATCCTCACGGCAGTCCACGGATGCATAACATGTGGCTAACCACTCCATGCTCAGAAGAACTTCGAAGTCAAACATATTGGGAAGAATCAAATCGAAAAAAGAATCCTTATTTCTGATGCGAACGAATCATGAACGAACAACATATCGAGTGACCAAAATATTAGCCTGTCACAACGACGTCTATCTAACTGCCTCTGAGCTGGCATACTGGTACAATTCCGCTTTGGTCTAAAAACGACCGAAGCCTTAGAAATGTACTCCTCTAGCAGTAAGGTTGTATCCATTGCAGCTGCATAAATTTCAAAATGCTGGGTGTCTATAGCAAGCAATAATTGTACGACCAATCTCCACACGAACCTCTTTATCCGTTTCTCTTCAGTGTCCTCCAGGTAAGGAGCATATCGAACCACCAAGGAATCTGAATGTCGTACTCGGACACTGCAATCCCTGAAGTCTTACGCAAGGACTCAAAACTATGAGCTCAGACATCTCAAACGCTCACCGGAAGGAAATGAGCAAGAAATATAGCTATGATCTCATCCCAAGTCATAGGAAGTAGATCAACAGCTCGGCCCCTCCCAACTAAATCGCACCATGTCTGAGCAAGACCTCTCTAGACGAAAACTCTCAAGCTCAATCCATATCTCATCAGAACATCTCTGTGAACGACAATTTCTAGCCATCCTGTCAAGGATTGTCTACGGATCCTTCATTGCATCTGTGCCGTAAAAACTAGAGGCTTCAGCCTCAAAAACTCCAATAAGGGTAGAGAAATAATCTTGGTAACCGTAGAAACAGCTGCATGAGCAGCAGGTAAAATCACGGTCCCTGAAATAAGAGGGACTTCATCGGCTCTTGGAGCTCGGCTAGCCTCAACTAACAATCCAACCATTTGTCGCAAGTCCTGAATACTCGACTCCAGCCTAGCCATCCGTCCTGGAAAAGGCGGACCACTCTGTCCTTGAGGGGTAGGCGTACCACCCCAATCGGTCCTCATCTCAAACGAGCCTACTCTAATCTCATCCCCGGTGGAAGCCCTCTGGCCCTCGTAGTCTCCGGCAGCATAGTGGCTGGAGCAAGAACAGGATCGATAGGGACATCGCGATCAAATCAAAAGATTTCCGGAATCAAGGAAGGAAATACAAGAATATATATATATATATATATATATATATATATATATATATATATATCCTAAGGTCACATAGGCAGAGTACCGTATCGTAAGGCTGCCGCGGAACAAACACACGCTACGTCACTCTGCTTAAGTCACCTACTCCATCTACCAAGGGTCATCCTACACTCGGAAAGGTAAAACCCTAGGCTCTGATACCTGTTGGGCTTCCCTTGTACCTAGTCTAGGGTTTGGTAGCATCACTCATGCCACCTTAAAATTTAGAGAGATGTAAAGCAAGCAAATCATGAATCATGCTAGAATTTCTAGGGTAACAAGTTTTGTATCACATATAAAGAAGTAAAGAGATAAGGATTACAACCTTTGTAGTCCATTCCTTCGCTTCATAAGCTCCGTGTTGAGTTCCCTTCGCTGCGATCATCAAGAACTCCGACTCTAGAGAGGCTCCATGAGGTGAATGAGGCACCTTGCTTGTAGTCTTGATGATCTAAGATGATCTACCTTGAAGAATCTCAAACCCAAGCTTACACTTCACCAATGAAGTAATTAGATAAGTGAACACCCTAATCTAAGTGGCTAGAATAGATGAGGATGATGAAGTCGGAATTTTTACTCACTTTTGTTTTCAATTTCTCACCATTTATCATCACAAATAAAAAGCTAGTGAAGCTATTCTTTTTAAGAGCAAGAAGAAGAAGAACAAGAAGAAGCAAAAGTTTTTGTGATGAATAATGAATTATTGTTGTGGTTATAATTGCAACCCTAGGTTAAGAATGAAAGGCTTAACCCTTGTAGAGAATAAACCATAAGTTAAGGGTTTGGGTTTGGTTAAAAAATATCTTCACAAAATATCAAAACTAAAGACAAAGTCAAAGCTTCATGAAAGCTTCATCCAAAAGATAACCCTAATCCAAACCCTAACTAGGTTTAATCTCCAAATCATTATTGAATTTGTAACCCTAACTTGTTACAATATTATATATCACATATGCAATATATTTTGTAATAAAAAGAAAATAAGACAATTAACATATATCGCATATACATCAGTGTATTATCCAGTGAGAAAATGAATCAATAAAGAGAGCTTATATTAGTTAACGTAATGTAATATATCACATATATAATTATACATTAAATTATCGAATCAACACTTGATCCGATAATCCGTCGACTAATATAACATGTACCGTTTCATCGAATCAACACTTGATCCGATGACCCGGCTATATCAAATATACCCGGCCGATATCACATATCGCGAGAATAGAATACGGTATCTCATATCGTATTATTCTCGGTACCGCACATATCACATATATGGTCCTACTCCGTTTTGCCTGAGCCAGGAAACCTCTGTGTAGGACTCTGAAGAATCGTAAATACGCCGGCAGTAGGTGATGATTATATCAAACACCTATAAGCAGCAAGCGGTCAGCTAAACGTAACAGCCACCCAGGTATTGAGCGATCAGAAGATCAACAAGCAAGCCTGTACATTCTCCTGTGAATCCAATCAGTAACACTCCCGTACAGTCCGGTCTCTTCATCTGGTATGTCGCATATCAAGTCTATGGGTGGTAAACGTCAGACCCCAATAACCGATAAGTCATTTCGATATGAGGCTCATAACAAGTTGAGAAACTACTGATAAATCTTAACAGTAGCACTCCATATCAGCCCTGGCCAGGGACTTCCAGTTATAACCAATCGAACACAGCACAACATCAACTCCCTATACCGGGAGAGACGAAACCTCTCCTATCGCTCATTGCCTCCATGTGATTCGAGACTATACCCAAAAGACACCGTTTTGCACGCCCTCTTGGGCGTGGTAAGGTGGAAATCAAAGCACGGTGGGAATCACACAAGACTCTATGACGATCTCGGGTCTACAGACTAACCTGTACCAGTGTCACCGGAGAACTGCTATCTGACGATAGGTATAATACCATCCAGGAGTTCTCAGCGAGTCCGTTCAGTGTACCCAGTCTCTACTGAGCACCCGTACATGATCTTTGATGTCAAACACCGATGGATATAGGATAATCCATCGCCCATCATATGGGTCAAGATGCGTATACGCTAGTCTACACTGGTGTATCAATGCCCTATCTCGATACACCCTCGACTAAGAATAGTTATAGGATGTACTCTTTGACTACCCAGGCCCTACTAGTATGATCTGCATCATAGTCCCAGTAGTCGAGTACATATCCTAAGGGCTTTATCAACATGTGAGAGCAAGACAGTAAACCAATACAGGTCAAGATGTTAAGACAAAGTGAAACCAGATAGCATACCATCATATCGAGCAAGAAAGTCCTCACTATATATATCCAAGCATCCACTATAATATACATCATATGTACAACAATGGCCTCTAGGGCATATATACAACTAACAATCTCCCACTTGCACTAAGGCCAGCTGTTATAGTATCTCATACCCAACATCCCAAAGAGTCTCTCAAATTGTATCTGGGGAATGGCCTTGGTGAGTGGATCCGCAGTGTTGTCCTTCTTGTCAACTCTCCTGACCTCGTTCTCGCGGCGATCAACTATCTTCCGGATCAGGTGATACCGCCTCAGAATATGTCTGGACTTTTGATGGGATCTGGGTTCCTTGGCCAAAGCCACAGCTCCATTGGTATCACAATACAAAGGTATTGGATGGTCAATCGAAGGAACCACACCAAGTTCAGTGATGAACTTCTTCATCCAGACAGCCTCTTTGGCAGCATCGTTGGCAGCGATGTATTCAGCCTCCATCGTCGAGTCTGCCACGGTTTCTTGCTTGGAACTCTTCCATAAAACCGCCCCTCCATTTAGGGTAAAGACAAATCCCGAGTGCGACTTAGAGTCTTCCTTATCACTTTGGAAGCTCGAATCGGTAAAGGACTCCACTTGGAGTTCTCCATTACCATACACCAACAAAATCTCCTTAGCTCTTCTCAAGTATTTGAGAATGTTCTTCACAACTGTCCAGTGACTCTCTCCTGGATCTGCTTGATACATGCTCACTACACTTAGTGAGTATGCTACATCGGGTCTGGTACATAGCATCACGTACATGATAGAGCCTACTGCTGAAGCATAGGGTATCCCTTGCATGCGAGCTCTCTTCAAATCAGTCTTGGGAGACATCTCTTTGGAGAGAGTGAGTCCAGAGATCGTGGGTTGGTTCCCACGCTTGGATTCTTCCATACTAAACCTCTTTAGTATGGTGTCAATGTACCTGGATTGGGACAATCCCAGTATCCGTTTAGATCTATCTCTATAGATCTTAAATCCCAAAATGCAGGAGGCATCACCTAGATCTTTCATTGAGAATCTATGTGATAAGAAGAGCTTGACCGAGTGCAGCATAGGAACATCATTTCCTATCAAGAGTAATCATCCACGTACAATACGAGGAAAACGACCTTACTCTCTGCAACCATCTTATAGATACAAGGTTCATCTACGTTTTTGATGAATTCAAACTCTTTGACTACAACATCAAAACAGATGTTCCAACTCCGCGATGCCTACTTTAACCCGGAGATGGATTTAAGCAGCTTGCACACCTTTCCGCTGCTCCCACTATCTACGAAGCCCTCTGGCTGAGCCATGTATACGCACTTCTTTAAATCACCATTTAGAAAAGCGGTCTTAACATCCACTTGCCAGATTTCGTGGTCATGGTATGCAGCAATGGCAAGTAAGATCCAGATGGACTTAAGCATAGCCACTGGAGAAAAGGTTTCGTCATAATCCACACCTGATTGTTGACAAAAAACCCTTTGCAACAAGTCTAGCTTTGTAAGTCTCAACTTTTCCATCTACACCAAGTTTCTTCTTAAAGATCCACTTGCTCCCAATAGGTTTTACCCCTTCAGGAGCAACTTCCAAAGTCCATATTTTGTTGGTGTACATGGATTCCATCTCAGATCGCATTGCATCCAGCCGCTTCACAGAGTCCCCACTCGTGATGGCCTGCTCGAAGCTAGTTGGGTCATCATCTTCCATGATGCAATCCTCGCTCCCACCATCAATGAGAAAACCGTAGTATCTCTCAGGTGGATGAGGAACCCTACTAAATCGGTGGAGAGGCTGGGGTTCGTCGGGTACTACTGAATCCTCTGGTTCCAGTAAATCATCAGTTGTAGTTTGTAGTGTCGGAATCTCTTCCAGCTCTACCTCTTCGCCACTAATTTCTTTAACAAGAAATTCCTTTTCTAAAAAGGTGGCATGTTGAGCAACAAATACCTTTTGTTGTTCATCGTGGTAGAATAGATATCCATACGAATTGCTTGGATATCCCACAAACTTGCAAAGAATTGATCTTGCCTCGAGCTTGTTCGGATTTTGCTTTTTAACATAGGCCGGACAACCCCATATCTTAACTCGTTTAAGAGATGTTCTCTTCCCATTCCATATCTCATATGGAGTGGTAGGCACCGATTTGGTTGGAACTCTATTCAATAGGTATATGGCTGTCTCAAGCGCATACCCCCAGAAGGACATAGGTAACTCAGCAGTGCTCATCATAGAGCGCACCATATCTAATAGGGTGCGATTTTTCCGCTCCGATACACCGTTGTTCTGTAGTGTATAAGGAGGAGTAAGCTGAGAGAGAATCCCATTCTCTTTTAGATAATCCAGGAACTCATTGCTTAAGTATTCTCCTCCTCGATCTGATCGAAGGATCTTAATACTTTTGCCCGTTTGGTTCTCTACTTCGTGCTTATATTCTTTGAATTTCTCATAAGCTTCAGATTTATGTTTCAAAAGGAACACATGTCCATATCTTGAGAGATCGTCAGTGAATGTAATGAAGTAGGAAGAACCGTTCCTGGCATGTGTAGACATGGGACCACATACATCACTATATATCAGTCCCAAGAGTTCTGTAACTCTTTCTCCGTGTCTACCAAATGGAGTTTTGGTCATCTTGCCTTTGAGACATGACTGGCAAGTGTCATAAGATGAAAATTCGAACGAATTCAAATATCCATCCTTATGTAACTTAGCTAGCCGTGTCGCATTGATATGACCTAGTCTACAATGCCACAAGAAGGATTCGTTCATTTCTGAACACTTCCTCTTATGTGTGTTTTGCACATTAAGTAATGTAGTTTGATTGAGAACGTATATGCCATTATTTAACGAGCCTGATCCAATCAACTTTTGATTCAGAAAGATGTTCATAACATTATCCTGAATTACAAAATTATATCGCTCTTTACTCAACAAAGAAACTGATATAAGATTGTACATCAAGGTCGGAATGTAATAGCATTCGTTCAGAATCAATGTATTACCATTTGGTAACATAAAGTGATATTCACCAACTGCTTTGGCGGCAACATTTGCACCATTCCGTACTCTTACGGAATTATCACCCTCTCCTAGTTCCCTACCTTTTCGTAGCCCATGTAACATATTACATATGTTGGATCCTGATCCGGTATCTAATACCCATGACGTAGAGTGAACTGAGAAACAGTTCTCGATAACTAACACACCTGAAGAAGATGCATCAACATGCTTATTCTTCGTTTGGGTGGCGTGAGAATCCAGATATTCTACTATTCCCTGCTCAGACTTATAATAAATATAAGTGGGAGCGGGACCAACGTTCCCCTGCTCAGTATAACAAGTGGGTCCAGTCAATACATCCATATTATTATCTTGATTAAGGCCTGACAAGGTCGCTACTTGGAGAGAGAGAGAAGAAAACACTTTAGCGTATGCTCTTGCAAGATTAGATTGGTTATTATCTTATCTAATCAGGTTGGCTCCCACTGCTTTTTATCAAATCTTCCTTAAAACCCTAAAAGGTAAGACTAGCCGGGATTAATTACACCGTACAAGTTCGCCAATCTTTCAGCCAGGTCAGTGTTAGTACTTTGAGAGAGGTTCCCCGTGTTTTCGCATGGACCTAATTAAAATAAACCTCGTTTTCCCATAGGCATAACCACGTAAACACCTTTCTAGACACCTACTTGATCGGCTAATTGTCCTGTGTAAAATTCTCCCAGCAGTAACTCTTACTCGCAGTGGGTATCGAGATCCAACTATCATATAGGAGGTATGCAATCTCATTGCAAATTTCAACACTTGAAATTCCCGATAATTCTTTTGCCCCTAGCAACTCATGAACTTGGCTAAGCTCAACAAATTATAAGCTCTAGCCAAGTTCAACCCGTCATTTCCTGATTGAATTAAACCCACCCGTACGACCCTTAGCTAAGGTCAACAAAGTCGTACGACTACCCTAACTCAATCACATCTCATGTTTTGGCAGATAAATACTAATTAGCTACCGTACACTATGCCTTGGCTAAGGTCAACAAACGCAGCACGAATACTAACTAGTTTCTATCTGAAATGACGGAGGGCTACGCAGGTTTTTAAGAAAACGATGAGCGTAATGAACTTGATATCGTTGTAGAAACAAGTGATTTTTGAAAAGGAGTGTTTTTGAGGTTTTTCTAGTTTCGCTAAAGAGGTCACTCCGGTGAAGGGATCTCGGCTCTTTCCTTATCGAATAAGGTGCGGGATATTTCATAAATACCGCGGTGCAAAGCAAGAACTATATAAGCAATCAAAAACTGAACCGTGAGTTTATAGCATCTGCCAGTTTTGATAAAGAGGTCACTCCCAGTGAAGGGATCTCGGCTTTTCCTCATCGAATAAGGTGCAGGGTATATCACATATACCACTATGCAAAGCAAAAACTGTAGCTACTATTTTTTATAAATTTGATTCTACAACATCTTTTAGGTTTCTTTTCTTTTATTAATCTCATTAATAAATCCCATCATTTATGCTTCCTAAGCGTTACAGAAGAAACGAAAATACAACGTACACTTATGCCATCCGCATTGGCCACAATGTTCCGTTATGCACCGTTAGGTTACTTAACTAACGGCATACCGGGACGGGACTAGCGCGGGTATAAAACATAAGCAACGTTTATTATATATCATATATACAATAATAAAGCATTCGTCTCACGGATATAATATGATTACATCACAGTATATCAGCAGCAGAAGAAACATATGAAATATTGGATATACTATAAGGTCCGTGTTTTATATCGATCCTGTATAAAACACGAATTCCACGGTCGCGATGAATAGCCAAACCCACATCCCTAGACCCCTATGAGAGCGGCAAGTAACGCTGTCAATTCTAGGGTTAGGAGACCCGGTCTCGACTCCTCGAGATGGCCTCCCACTGGACCCTCGAACCCGGTTACTTATGCTCCCCGCCTTGGGTCTATCCTAATGCGGAAAAGTAAATAATATACAATGGTGACATCAACCTCATCCCGGAAGTGCCCCAATAAAAGAATATTACATACAATGAATTTTACATGAATAAAAATAAAAACCCTCATCTCACATAAAACCCCTGGCTATTCAGAACACGACGATCCAATATAACATATCACAGCAACACATAATATCCCATATCATCAACGTAAGCAAGTATGCGTATCCCGATTGTCGTTCAAGTATAGCAATGAAGCCGGCAATACCCCACATACTACACTTACGGTCGCAGAAAAGAAAAGTGAAAAACTACAATATTTGGAATCCAAAATCTCCTTAGACATCGCAAACCCGAAATATCACATGTTACGGATTTCATGCATAACTATATGAATTCCACATATTGTATCACAATCACAGAATATCAAGACGATGTTTAACGTTTCGATCGAATCAACATACACTCACAAATTACCCCCGTGAGCTCAACACTTGAGCAAAGTCAAAACACTCAAAAACCGTGCCATAGTGTCCATGGACCAGCCGTAGAAGGAGTTAACCAACGCCTCACCTATGACACCACGGAACTACGGCAAACCCGAAGGTTCGAACGCGGTTCCGTAGGCATAGAATCGAGTTAAGGTTATTATAGTCTTCTAGGGGGTCCATAGGGGTACTTGTACGATTTTACGAGTACAATCAACTTCGGAAAATTACAACACTTGGAAATTTCAGCGGGGTACAAAATGTGGTGTGCGAAGTTCGATCAAACTGCTAAAAATAGTCAAGGTTACCAATACAGAGTTAAGTTATACGACTACGATGCACTACGAATTAGCCCCAGGTCAAACAAATCATCACATGAAAATTAGGCTAAATAAACAATACTAGGAAACCCATAATGAAGCCAAAAGAGCACAGGAGGAATACGGGGGGCAGAGGAGCCCTCAGGGCCGGCCAGGACGGAATTTGAGGCTTGGGGCTCGGCCAAAATCCGAGCCCCTCCCTCCGTATTTCTCCCATGTTCTTATAATTGCCCATACTGCATTCTGCACTTGTTTGGAAGATTTTTAAAGGACTTTTTGGAAAATTTCCAGAGAGCAAAATTGGGTGTTCATAATATCGTATTTCGGAGTGGATTTCATTTTCGTAATTGTTATAACACCGTATCTAGAATTCTAGTTTGGCTCTGATACCACTGTTGGGTTTCCCTTACACCTAGTCTAGGGTATGGTAGCATCACTCATGCCACTTTAAAATTTAGAGAGGTGCAAAGCAAGCAAACCATGAATCATGCTAGAATTTCTAGGGTAACAAGTTTTGTATCACACATAAAGAAGTAAAGAGATAAGGATTACAACCTTTTTAGTCCGTTCCTTCGCTTCATAAGCTCCATGTTGAGGTCCCTTCGCTGCGATCATCAAGAACTCTGACTCTAGAGAGGCTTCATGAGGTGAATGAGGCACCTTGCTTGTGGTCTTCATGATCTAAGATGATCTACCTTGAAGAATCTCAAACCCAACCTTACACTTCACTAATGAAGTAATTAGAGAAGTGAACACCCTAATCTAAGTGGCTAGAATATATGAGGATGATGAAGTAGGAATTTTTACTCTCTTTTGTTTTCAATTTCTCACCATATATCATCACAAATAAAAATCCAGTGAAGCTATTCTTTTTAAGAGCAGGAAGAAGAAGAAGAAGAAGCAAAAGCTTTTGTGATGAATAATGACTTATTGCTGTGATTACAATTGCAACTCTAGGTTAAGACTGAAAAGCTTAACCCTTGTAGAGAATAAACCATAGGTTAAGGGTTTGGGTTTGGTTAACAAATATCTTCACAAAATATCAAAGCTAAAGACAAAGTCAAATCTTCATGAAGCTTCATGAAAGCTTCATCCAAAAGCTAACCCTAATCCAAACCCTAACTAGGTTTAATCTCCAAATCATTGTTGCATTTGTAACCCTAACTTGTTACAATATTATATATCACATATACAATATATTTTGTAACAAAAAGAAAACATTACAATTAACATATATCGCATATGCATCAATGTATTATCCAGTGAGAAAATGAATCAATAAAGCGAGCTTATATTAGTTAACGTAATGTAATATATCACATATATAATTATACATTAAATTATCGAATCAACACTTGATCCGATAATCCGGCTATATTGCATATAACTGACTAATATAACATGTACCGTTTCATCGAATCAACACTTGATCCAATGACCCGGCTATATCAAATATACCCGGCCGATATCACATATCGCGAGAATAGAATACGGTATCTCATATCGTATTATTCTCGGTCCCGCACATATCACATATGTGCTCCTACTCCATTTTGCCTGAGCCAGGAAACCTCTGTGTAGGACTCTAAAGAATCGTCAATACGCCGGCAGTAGGTGATGATCATATCAAACATCCACAAGCTGCAAGCGGTTAGCTAAACGTAACAGTCACCCAGGTATTGAGCGATCAGAAGATCAACAAGCAAGCCTGTAGATTCTCCTGTGAATCCAATCAGTAACACTCCCGTACAGTCCAGTCTCTTCGTCTGGAATGTCGCATATCAAGTCTAGGGGTGGTAAACGTCAGACCCCAGTAACCGATAAGTCGTTTCGATGTGAGGCCCATAACAGATCGAGAAACTACTGATAACTCTTACCAGTAGCACTCCATATCAGCCCTGGCCAGGGACTTCCAGTTATAGCCAATCGAACACAACACAACATCAACTCCCTATACCGGGAGAGACGAAACCCCTCCTATCGCTCATTGCCTCCATATGGTTCGGGACTATACCTAAAAGCCACCATTTTGCATGCCCTCTTGGACGTGGTAAGGTGGAAATCAAAGCACAGTGGGAATCACACAAGACTCTATGACGATCTCGGGTCTACAGACTAACCTGTACCAGTGTCACCGGAGAACTGCTATCTGACGATAGGTATAATACCATCTAGGAGTTCTCGGCGAGTCCGTTCTGTTAGTTGTATGTATGCCCTAGAGGCCAGTATTGTACAGATGATGTATATTATATTGGATGCTTGGACATATATAGAGATGACTTTCTTGCTCGATATGATAGTATGCTATCTGGTTGCTCTTTATCTTAACATGTATACTAGTCTCTTTAAACTGTCTTATAGTTACATGTTGGTAAAGCCCTTAGGATGTGTACTTGACTACCTAGACTATGATGCAGATCATACTAGTAGGGACATGGTAGTCCATAAGTACATCCTTCAAGGTCCCTAGTCATAGGTGTATCGAGACGGGGCATCGATATACCAGTGTAGACTAGCGTATACGCTTCTCGACCCATGAGATGGGCGATGGATGATCCCATATCCATTGGTGTTTGACATCAGAGATGGTATACGGGTGCTCAGTGGAGACTGGGTACAATGGACGGACTCGCCGAGAACTCCCAGATGGTATTATACCTCACGTCAGATCGCAGTTCTCAGGTGACACTTGTGCAGGTTAGTCTGTAGACCCGAGATCGTCATAGAATCTTGTGTGATTCCCACGGTGCTTTGATCTCCACCTTACCACGTCCATGAGGGCGTGCAAAACGGTGGTTTTTGGGTACAGTCCCGAGTCACATAGAGGCAATGAGCGATAGGAGGGGTTTCGTCTCTCCCGGTATTGGGGGTTGATGTTGCGCTGTGCTCGATTGGCCGTAACAGGGAAGTCCCTGGCCAGGGCTGATTCAGAGATTTGCTGGTAAGTGTTACCAGTAGTTTCTCGACCCGTTATGAGCCTCACATCGGCACGACTTATCGGTTATTGGGGTCTGACGTTTACCACCCCTAGCACTAGTAAAATAAGGGGTTGCCCCTACGGATAATATCATCCGTAGGGGCAATAAAAGTTTGGCCCTACGGATCAATCCGTAGGGCAAAGTGGTTGCCCCTACGGTCGTTCAATATTCATTTAAAATTTATTAAATCTTAAAGTGTTTTTTGCCCCTACGGTGGCGCAAACCAAGCACCTACGGGTATATCCGTAAGGGCATATAAATAGGGATTTAAGAGATCGATCCCTACGCTGATTATTTCTTTTTCCTATTCTCGTGCGAAACCAAATTTTCCCAAATCGAGATCGTCGTCGCCGCCGCCGCCGCAGTGATCTCGTCGTCACCGAATCCAAGCCGAATCGTCGTCGCCACACCTGCGCAGTGATCTCGTGGTCGCCACCGTGCTCCGTTCTCGTTGTCGCCACCGCCCTTGTCGTCGCCGATTGCGTCTCCGTCGTCGCCTACAGGTAATTAGTTAAACATTATTATAATGATGTTAGGGTAGCGATCATTGAGGGTTAGGATTAGGTATCGGTTGTGGTTAGGGTTAGGATTAGGGTTAGGGTACGGGTTCGATCGGCGGTTGGGGTTCGGCGACTGGTGTTGGGGTTAGGGTTAGGGTTTTGGTTGGGGTTTGGTGTTGGGGTTGGGGTTCGGCGGGGGCTGGGTTGGAGTTAGGGTTAGGCCGGGTTAGGGTTTGGTGTTGGGTGGGGGTTCGGCTGGGGCTGGGTTGGGGTTAGGATGAGTTGGAGAGATTGAAGGCGAGCTGGGTTTTGGGAGAAGAGAAGGAAATGGCACTGCTTGCTGCTTCAATTTTTTGATATAGATAGATAAGGTTCTTTTGGGATTTTGGAGGGGTTTTAATTTGGGGGAAATAAATAGCTTTGGAGATGAAATGGGGCATTTCGGTAATTTGATTCTCTGTTGCAAATATTATTTATCAATATATTTAATTATATATATTAAATAAAATAAAGTAAACTATAAATAATATGAAACCAATATATGATACTCGATGATGATATGAAACCTTCATATTCCCATCGATACCCGTATATGAAACTAAAAGCGCCACTTAGTCCCTGTCTATCGGTTAACATACGTGCGATGCTCGTCGTGACCTAGAACTATACGAAGGTTGTTAAATATCGGACAGTATAGCTCGATACTAACAACCGTCGGATAGTCTACGCGACGAGAAAATTCAATCGTATGGTAACCCATAGATTTGTCCCGTGTGGACAAGTTAAGAATGTATAAAGCAAACGCCTTCATTCACTTGTGTTTTCATCCGTTTCGAGATATTTCGTCGGTACCTTTCCACTGGTTCTCCGTGTACAAAGATAGATTAGATGTTCATTTCAACGTTGTTTCACAGCTTTGAAATGATTATCTATTCTATTACAGTGTACTCGGAGAATAGCGGGGAGGTGCTGCCGAAATTTACTCGAAATGGTTGAAAGCACAAGTGATGGGCGTTCGCTCTATACATTCTTAATGGGATAGAAGCCTACCCCCGACAGCCGGAACACATACATACAAACGCATAATTAGAGAGCGATTCGAGATGTTCGGGTTAAAACCAATATATGATACTCGATGATAATATGAAACCTTCATATTCCCATCGATACCCATATATGAAACTAAAAGCGCCACTTAGTCCCCGTCTATCGGTTAACATACGTGCGATGCTCGTCGTGACCTAGAACTATATGAAGGTTGTTAAATATCGGACAGTATAGCTCGATACTAACAACCGTCGTATAGTCTACGCGACGAGAAAATTCAATCGTATGGTAACCCATAGATTTGTCCCGTGTGGACAAGTTAAGAATGTATAAAGCAAACGCCTTCATTCACTTGTGTTTTCATCCGTTTCGAGATATTTCGTCGGTATCTTTCCGCTGGTTCTCCGTGTACAAAGATAGATTAGATGTTCATTTCAACGTTGTTTCACAGCTTTGAAATGATTATCTATTCTATTACAGTGTACTCGGAGAACAGCGGGGAGGTGCTGCCGAAATTTATTCGAAACGGTTGAAAGCACAAGTGATGGGCGTTCGCTCTATACATTCTTAATGGGATAGAAGCCTACCCCCGACAGCCGGAACACATACATACAAACGCATAATCAGAGAGCGATTCGAGATGTTCGGGTTAAAACCAATATATGATAATATGAAACCTTCATATTCCCATCGATACCCATATATGAAACTAAAAGCGCCACTTAGTCCCCGTCTATCGGTCAACATAACGTGCGATAATTTATTCTTTTCAACGACAAACGCACACACAAAGCATATACATGGATTTTCTCTTTTGTCAGTAACTATCCCGTTCTTATATTTCTCAATATAGTCAGCATAACCTACAATTTATATGTTATTCAGTCTAACATGGCCCATGAGTACGTCAGAGTTAAGGACTGGATGTATGTGGATTGGAAACAACGTATGCAACCTAAGTTTGTCGCAGGAGTTGCTGCTTTCCTTGAATTTGCACGAGCACATAATAAGATCATAATAGAGAAGATTCTCTGTCCGTGCGATAGATGTGGCAATAAGTACTGGCAGAAGGTAGAATTGGCAGAGCTTCATATTGTAAAACATGGGTTTACTAGACTTTATTCAACTTGGAAATATCACGGGGAAGGAGAAGAATGCAGTACTGCGGTAGAAGAAGGAGAACACGATAATGCGGCAGGAGAAGAAGAAGAATTCGGTAATACGGCAGGATACGGAAATTTATTTCCATCAGAAGAAATGGAGGATATGGTAGAGGCTGCCCTAGGTGAATCTATTCGTACCGAAGATGACATTCCTTCCGGTCAAGGACCGCGTGCGGATAAATATGAAAATTTCATGAATGATGCTAGGAAACCAATTTATGAGAATGCGAAGTATTCCACCCTCTCATGGTTCGTCCAACTTTTCCAAATTAAGTGCCTAAATGGATGGAGCAACAAGTCATTCACAATGCTTCTTTCGTTCTTGAAAGATTCTATGCCTCCGGAAAATAATGTGCCCGAAAGCTGGTACGAAGCCTAGAAAATGATGTCTGATTTGGGTCTAAAGTGCGAGAAGATTCAAGCATGTCCTAAAAATTGCGTGTTGTACCGGAAAGAGAATTCAGATTTGAAAGAGTGTCCAACATGCGGAGAGGCCAGGTATAAGCCGAAAGATTCTGATAAGAAGCCTGATATACCTGTGAAGATAGCACGATATTTTCCCATAACACAGAGGCTACAGAGGCTATTCAGGTGCAAGAAAACAGCCGAGGCAATGATTTGGCATCACCGTGCTCCTCCAAGCGAAAATGGAAAAATGAGCCATCCAAGAGATTCACCGGCATGGAAGGATTTCGATAGGAGGCACGCAATATTCAGTAGCGATCCTCGCAATGTCCGGCTCGGACTGGCTGCCGATGGCTTCTGCCCATTCAACTATATGGCTGGAAGTCACAGTACATGGCCCGTTGTAATGATAATTTATAATCTGTCGTCTTGGTTGGCTATAGACCAATCATACTTTATGATGCCTCTTCTTATCAACGGACCAAACTCACCGAGGAACAATATCGACGTCTATCTCCGACCTCTGATTGAGGAGCTGAAAACTTTGTTCATTGATGGTGTAGAGACATATGATTCAAACACAAATACAACCTTCATACTGCGTGCGGCTTTAATGTGGACAATTAATGACTTTCCTGCGTATAGAATGCTTTCAGGTTGGTCCGTACATGGTCACAAAGCATGTCCTCATTGCCATGAACACACAACATCAAAATTTTTGAATTTTAGCAGGAAGGTTTGTTATTGCGGCCATCGACGTTTTCTGCCTCCAGACCACCCCTATAGGTTAGACACGGTTCACTTTGATGGTCATCAGGAGCTTCTTGGGCCTCCATCCCCATTGTTCGGAGAGGACGTGACTGCTAAATGGGATGGTTACAATAACGTGACCTTCGGGATGGATCCGACGAGACAGGTCAAACCACAATATTGGAACAAGTTAAGCATTTTCTTTGAGCTTCCGTACTGGTCTACAAATTCAGTGCGTCATTGTCTGGACGTCATGCATATAGAGAAGGGAGTATCAGAGCACATACTTAACTTGCTTCTGTGTAAAGACGGGAAATCGAAAGACAACATGAATGCCCGGATGGATCTACAAGAGTGGGGAATAAGAAGTGAACTGCACCCTAAACCGATAGCGGGTAAACCGGGCAAGTTTGTACTTCCCAATGCCGCTTATCATATATCACAACCGAAGAAGAAAAGATTCCTGCAGGTGTTGCATGATTTGAAAGTCCCCACAGGTTTCTCAGGATCATTCAGCAAGAAAATAAAAATTGTGAAGGGCAAGATCGATGGGCTGAAAAGTCATGACCACCATGTTATCGTGGAGCACCTTCTTCCATTAGCCCTCAGGACTTCTCTCCCCGACTCGGTTGGTCTAGTAATCAACGACCTATGTTGTTTTTTCAGGGAGTTGTGTGCTAAAACGCTGGAGGTTGCGACGCTGGATAAACTAGAAAATTCTATTGCGTTGATACTTTGCAAGTTTGAGCGTATTTTTCCACCGTCATTCTTCGATATCATAATACACTTGACGGTTCATCTTGCAACTGAGGCGAAGTTAGCCGGACCGGTACAATATCGATGGATGTATCCCGTCGAGTGGTACGTGTAATTTTTCGTTTCGCGCAATTTATAAATTTATTTTTGTCATGTATGCCCGTGTTTATTTATTCAACATATTCTCATTAGGTACCTTTACACTCTTAAGAAGTATATACGCAATAAAAATCGACCAGAGGGTTCTATCATGCAAGGTTATCTTCTTGATGAAGCAACCACATTTTGTTCCCGCTATCTGGACGAGAACATTGAGACAAGGCTTAACCGACCATGAAGAATTCAAGACGGGCCATATGGTAAAGCCGAGTATAAGAGGGTAGACACTATGTTTATCAACAAGATATACCGGTTTATCTTGCTTAATTGCGTATGTCTTGAACAAATTAGAGAGTAAGTTCTTTTGGATTAATTGTTATATCTGTGTTTGTGTGTGTATGAAATGACATAATATTAATGTCACAATTATTTGTCGAAAACAGAACTCATTTTAACGAGGTACGTGAGGGGCATCCTGATTGGAACGAAGAGCGTTTGGAAAAATACCATCAGGATAATTTTTGTGATTGGGTCACAGAGCATGTAAGTTATTCGAATTACATTTTATTGCTATCAGTTTTAATCTAAACTTGTATCGTTATGTATTTATCGTAAAATTTGTTTTGTTAGATCCACGATCCGAACTTGTCTGCATCATTTGAGAGTGATTCAATATGTTTAGCTCAATTTCCTAGTATGGAGGTTGCACATTACAAAGGATTTGGTGTCCTTGGATACAAATTCAAAGTTAAGGACATAGAAACATCTAGAATCACTCAGAATAGTGGGATTGCGACGGTAGGATCGGACGGTGTGATTTACTATGGGTACTTAAATTGTATACTCGGCATCCACTATCCCGGACGATCAGAACCCTTTTATATATTCCACTGTACTTGGTACGATCCGCGAACCGATACAGACAGGTGGAGAAGCAGTCTTGGGACTTGGAAAGATGAATATGGATTGACCAGTGTGAACACACTTCGATTTTACGGTCAGGACGATCCGTTTATCTTTCCGAACCAAGCGTTCCAAGTATACTACTCACAGTGTTTGATGCATCCGGGGTGGAGTGTTGTATGCCGATGGAAACCTAGAGATGTCTATGATGTCCCAGAATACGAGGACAGCGATGAGGACGAAGAAGAGAGAAGGCTTAAAGTGCTCCGACCGTCTGTTTCGAAGGACGGGTTGTCTTCGACCGATCATGAAGTTACGTGGGTTAGAAATGACATCGACGATGAAATCCAAGTAGATATGTATGATGCGCCCACGAAACGAAAAAGGTTATCAGTAATGTTATATTATTACTTCACATTTTACGCTCTAGATCATATATAGTCAATACTTTTAATGATTGTCTAATGCGTCCACGAACCGTTTATCTAGATTTGATGACGATGTCGGGAGCAGCGAGGGGCGGCAGGAGCTCCAGCCGCGGCAGAGGCAGAGCGGTTCTGCCGCCCGGAGAGCTCCGTAGGGAGCTTCAGAGGGCCGGTCTTGCACCCAGATCGGAGACCCCTTCGGATGCCTCCATCCGTGTGGATTTTGCCACACATCCAGGTATACTGCACGCATATCCATTTTCAATGTAATATTACAGATATTCATGCATGTTTATGTCAAAATTACTTATATTGTCAATGTTTAATTGTCTAGTTGTTGGTCCTGCGTCCACATCTGGGACAGAGGCCACCCCCGCTCCTCCAGGTATGTTTATATATCATATAGTGTATGTATATTGATTTAGAATGCTATATCATAAATATGCACATTCCTTTTGCTCTTACTTAGCAATTTTTATTATTGTCTAGCTGTAGGTGGTGACACCACCGCACCTGCGGGTATGTTTATATGTCCTATAGTGCATGCATATTGATTTAGAACGTTATATTATTGATCTACACATTCTTTTTGCAATTACTTATAAAATCTATTTTTAATTGTCTAGTTGTTGGTCCTGCGTCCACATCTGGGACAGAGGCCACCCCCGCTCCTCCAGGTATGTTTATATATCATATAGTGTATGTATATTGATTTAGAATGCTATATCATAAATATACACATTCCTTTTGCTCTTACTTAGCAATTTTTATTATTGTCTAGCTGTAGGTGGTGACACCACCGCACCTGCGGGTATTTTTATATGTCCTATAGTTCATGCATATTGATTTAGAACGTTATATTATTGATCTACACATTCTTTTTGCAATTACTTATAAAATCTATTTTTAATTGTCTAATTATAGGTGGTGCGTCCACACCTTCCACAGGGGCCACTCCTGCCGCTTCCATACCCTCCGCATCGTCTGCAGGTTAGTATGAATAAATTTAAAATATTTATTTATTTTACATATGCTATATAGAATAAATATGAACTTCATGGAGATTTAGCGTCGATGTTTATTTTATAGTTGGAGGGGATGCGTCCGGGTCCGGGACCCCGGTTGTTCCTCACCGGAGGAACTATCGTCCCGCTCGTGCTGCTGCTCGGGCCCAGGCTCGTGCGCTAATCACCGGAGGTATATATCACACTTGAATTTTTGTTTAACCTTGATTTCTTAATACAACTTTGCCTTATTATTGATTGTCTTGATATTTCGTGCAGACGCAGGGCCTCTCCATCCCCAGAGGGGGACTCGAGGCCCGAATCAGTCCCATAGGCTGAGGCCTGATAGAGCTAGGGGGGAGGCAGCATTCCCCCTATTTTTTACCCTTGACTATCGCTATACCGGTCCTCATGCCGAGAGGTTCGGCCGGTATTTGGGGGACGAGATCCGGATCGTGAAGAACTATCCACTTCACGTTGAGTGGGGCGAGCAGCACCAGCGTTCATTCGCCCTCTTCTTTGATCAGGCTCGGGTATGTATTAATATATATTTTCATTTGATCTATCCAATATATTTATTATTAACACTTGCAATCTAATAACAATGTTTTTTTTTGTATTTTCAGTTGGATTACGATTTTCAGCCTGTAGCCGACCCTGATCACCCGGGGAGGGTGCTCGACCTTCATGCTCTGTACAATGGCCTGATGAAGAACATGCAGGCCAAGGTCCGATACAACAGGAATGAGCTGAAGGCCGACTGCTACTCCCTGTGGATAGCGACCCCCGAGGCAGAGAGAGCGGCCCTCCTATCTACTCCGGCGTTTGCGAGAGTCGACGTAGAGACATGGCCTCTATTGTGCGCTTATTTCGACTCCGAACGCAAACAAGTATGTATTTTAAATTTAATTCATTATTTATGATATAATTTATTTCTTTGTGTTTCTTAATTAGAAAACTAAATGTTAATGCGTTGTGCAGAAACAGGCCGCTCAGAATACGGAGAACAGGAAGTCGGCGAAGAGGGGTCGCCCCACTTACACAGGTGGCTCGAGGAACATTACTCGAGCCATGGAGTTATCGGTAAATTAAGAGTTATTCTCTAATATTCTGCAATATTAAGAGTTATTCTCTAATATTTCTAATATTAAGAGTTACTTTCTAATATTGCAGACATCTCGGACCGTGGCGTCAGGTGGTACACCGAGCGTGCTGTCCGCATATCTTGCCGTCCACGGCACCTCGACAGATCCCGCCACGGGCGAGCTTCGATGTCCCGACGTCGCTACCCAGGAGTACTGCGTAAGTGTTAATATTTTTTCTACCCAAATTTGAAATTTTAGTTTTGGAAGGTTCAAGTTTAAATTTTATACTTATACTTTACTGCTTAATGTGGGTGTAGGAGCGGGTGGTTGAGCAGGCCCAGGCCTCGGGGATCGATTTTACCGGACAGAACGATCCGAGGCTGCTGACCCCAGTTCTGGACGCCGCACACGGAGGGCACCACGGAGGTTGGGAGAGAGGCCGGGGATTGGGCCCTAGCAGGGCCCATATGAGGTTGGACTCCACCCCGGCGGTTACTTCCTCCGTCTCCAGTGACCGGCATGTCCATCAGGAACTGGATAGCTTGAGGGCCACCGTTCAGGAGTTGAAGGAGATGCTGGTATGTATACTACTTTATAGTAAAATATCATTTCATATTATATACATATCAACATATCCATAATTAGTACGTAGCTTGAGCTTATTTGGTTTTAGACTTAAGTTTGATTAATCATACATACATATGTAATTAAAATAAACAACGCTTTTCCAAACTAGATATCCAAACAGGGTTTCAAAATAACTTAATAATGAAACGAATTCGAATAATACACAGTTCTTACACGCTTCTTACACACGTTATGTCCAGACGCGACAGGGTAGATCGGCCGAGCCTCCACATGCATCTCCTTCGGCTGCGGCTCCGCAAGCTACTACATCGGCTGCGGTTCCGCAGACAGCTCCTGTAGCTCCACCGCCCACTCAGACTCCCGCAGCCGCGGCTCCACAAGCGACTACCTCGACGGCGGCTGCGCAGACCACATCGCCAGCTCCATATGCCGCTCAGACTCCATTATATGTAGCATTGCAGAGTGTATTGACCGAGGAGCAGGCGCGCGTTATTCTAACGTTATTCGGAGGTGGAGCTGGACCGAACTAGGGTAGCTTTTTGGTTCTTATTTTTTGAAACATGTATTTATATCACATTGTACTACATTTTGAAACGATATTGATATTGGTTTGTATTTATATCATATTCAGTTTTTGGGTTTCTTTTGTATATTATATATATGCGTGAGATGTGATTATGAATACTGCAATATATGATTTGATTGATGTATATAGTATTGTGCACAGGGCGGGAAAAAATCTAGCAGCCTATTTTTTAAAAAAAAATACAGACAATATGTACCTACGGATTAAGCCGTAGGTATATATGTTGCCCCTACGGGCATATCCGTAGGGGCAAACTATCAGGAAACCTGATATTTTCCCACCTGATATCAGTGCAGGGTGTTGGGAGTGCCCCTACGGATATGTCCGTAGGGGCAACTGTTTATCCCCTACGAATTTATCCGTAGGGGCAAAATATCAGGTTTCCTGATATTTCCCCCCCGATCTCAGTGCAGGGTGTTGGGAAGGCCCCTACGGACCTATCCGTAGGGGCTACTTTATATCCCCTACGGAGTTATCCGTAGGGGCAAAATATCAGGTTTCCTGATATTTTCCCCCCGATCTCAGTGCAGGGTGTTGGGAAGGCCCCTACGGACCTATCCGTAGGGGCTACTTTATATCCCCTACGGAGTTATCCGTAGGGGTAGAAAAAGGACCTACGGATATATCCGTAGGTATATACAAAAGGACCTACGGATATATCCGTAGGTATATATAATATATTCAAAAGAAAAATTAAATATATGATTTTATTACCCCTACGGGGTACTCCGTAGGGGCTATAACACCTACCGAGATATCTGTAGGGGCATCAATTTGTCCGTAGGGGCAAGTTCAGGGCCTCAACTTGCACCTGCGGCCTTTGCACCTACGGGGTCTTTTTTCGCCCCTACGTATATATCCGTAGGGGCAGTGGGTTGCCCCTACTGATAAATCCGTAGGGGCAACCCTTATTTGTAGTAGTGTAGACTTGATATGCGACATATCAGACGAGGAGACCGGACTGTACGGGAAGTGTTGCCGGTTGGCTCGACGGGAGTTGTAGCAGGTTCGCTTATTCTCTTCTGATCGCTCAATACCCGGGTGGCCGTTACGTTTAGCTGACCGCTTGCGGCTTGGGGGTGCTTGATATGATCATCACCCACTGCCGGCGTATTGACGAGTCTTAGAGTCCCACAATGGAGTTACCTAGTCCAGGCGAAACGTTGTGGTGCGCGTATGCGATATGCGCATGGACCCGATTAAAATGCGAGTATAGGATACCGTATATTGATCGGGCGGCTTGCTTTTGGTTAGGGTCATATGTGATATGACCGGATTGATAAATCAAGTGTTGATTTATCATTTAACCATTAGTTTCTCACTAGAAATCCTTTCTCATACTTGATGGATGTATGCTGATCGCACGCTTTTGGCGTGTCGGATGTTCAAAGAATTTAAGTGTAACCGCGATCAAGACGGTGTCGCTATGCAGCTAGCCGATTGAGCACGGGTCGGTCCACAGGGAGATGGTGTTATCTTACCTTCTTGTCTTAGACGAGTCAATAAAGAATCTGTATGAGTTTGATTCTAACCTATGTGTTTATTTGCAAGTATAAAGTTGTTAAGAAGAAAATACGAGATTGTAAGCTAAGAAATCCGTACTCAAAACCTTTGAGCCGAGTCTTGACCAATTGAAGCTAGACAATCGGCAACAACGTGGATTAGGGGATTTAAGCGCGGTATTCATGGAATCCGGCTTATTTACCCTTGTCCTTCCGTTCTTGTCTCTTGCTTTCGCCTCCGGCCAAACCGAACGCAACCGGTCGCGGTTAGGAATCACCGTTACCTTGTCAGGGTAGGGTGCCTAACGGAGCGCTTGCGTATGGTTTGGGCGAAGTTCAAATGGAAAATAACGGGAAAAGGAATTGGTAAAGAAATGTTAACTTACAATATCATATGGATTCTTAACAACAACAATAAATACAACATTCACAAAAGAGAACCAAAAAGAGAGAAAAAAGAAAAGAACAAAGAAAAGAAAAGATACAAGTAATTAAAGTACATGGAATAAAATGCAAGTAATTAAAGACAAGGTAATAAAAAGCAAGTAATAAAAAGCGATAAAAAGAATACGAAACTAGGACTCAAGACAAGCATGTGATCAATAGCCAA
The DNA here is from genome assembly GCA_030015575.1 of Agapanthus africanus. Classification (NCBI taxonomy): domain Eukaryota; kingdom Viridiplantae; phylum Streptophyta; class Magnoliopsida; order Asparagales; family Amaryllidaceae; genus Agapanthus; species Agapanthus africanus. The sequence goes on from CM057351.1 coordinate 295,921,974, forward strand.
CCCTTAAACTTGCAAGCTCAATGAAGAGGTTGCAAGATCAAGGGAAGGGTAGAGAACGCATGTGAAATGAAGTGCTAGTCCCGTGAGAAAATACGACCCTTGAGATCAATAACTAACCCTTAACCATTCAAGCTCAATGAAGAGGTTGAATGAGCAAGAGAAAGCAAAAATCTCAAGGGGGAGCAAACTAACAAGAAAGATAAAAAAAAACCCTCATCTTCATTAACATCCACTCAAAAGCTCTCACTACAATTTCATGGAGGAAGAATGAAGAAGAAGAAGAAAGAAGAACAAAACTACAAAAGAAAGATGAACAAAAGAATGACCCTTGGCTTTGGCAAGTTCTGCTGTATTTATAAGCAGGGAGTAGAAGATCTAGGGCAACCACCAGAGCACATGGGAAGTACCCAAAATACCCCCAAAAGACGACAAGGTGAGGACTCCACATGGACGCGGATCCGCGGCCAATACCCCCTATTGGCCGCGGATCCGCGGCCCTATAGTGGGATTAGGGGCTGTGTTTTCTTGTACGGCCCTGATCTGCAGTCCCCTGTTGTCTGGTACACCTATTTTCTGAAAATACTTTCACAATTCTTCCAGAATTTCTGTTGAGGAAAGGTGGACTTTTTGTGGATGTTTTTGTCATGATTGCCTCGAGCTCCGCGTAGATTTCTTGGAACTTGTTGTTGCCATTGAGCCTTGTGCATGAAGGTGACATTGATTTGACATTTTGTCTTCCTAAACTGGTATCTGGCAACATACGGATGACGAGCGGAGACCGTGTTTTCTCAGTGGTTGGCAGGAACCCGGATTTTTGTCGTGTTTTCCATGAATTTCACCGTTTTAGAACCGAGAACCTGTATTCTGCAAATATATAACAAACACGGATTAAAAGCACCTACCTATAAACAACCGAGCGTAAGAATGGGCGGTATAAAATGCAGTATTCTGTGATGAACAAATACCCCCAAACTTAACTTTTGCTCGTCCCGAGCAAAACCAATTATTCACAAAAATAAAATGATAACCGCACTTTCGCAGGGAACGCGATTGCACTGAGCGCGTGCAACAAGCCGTTAAACCTCTAGGTGTCCCTAGTAGGAGGAGTGTTGTCTCCTGAGGGTTTTCAGCGGATTACACCCACAAAATCCCGTCAAGCTAGTTTGTAAAATGACTAGGATTCAAACCCTAAAATTTGGTTTTAGAAAATAACAATTTTATAATCCTAAGTCTAGACCATCGAACCTTTATTTTTCACACCTCGCTTCTTATTTAACTACAGATTTTATATGTCTTTACGTGTAGTGCAAATAGTGTCGTTAAGTTCCAGAAGGATCGATTAAAGTCATCATGTCACAATAAAGCCCAGATAACAATTTTAAAAGGATCACATAAGTTTTATAAAGAGTTAAGCATTTTTCAAGTTTCGTTTTCCAGTAAGGTTTCAACTTCAGAATTTCTATCTTCCCTAACAGGAAACTAGGTCTTATTCTTCACTCCACCTTTTTCTTGTTTTCATTTCATACACACCTCTGTGAACGTGCAATAGTCTTTATCATAGAATAAAACCTTCATATCTCCGCTAAAATATTTATAAAAGTCTGTCTTTTATCAAGATTATTCTCACACAAAGAACCGTTAGGAATTTTAACTCGGAAAGAACACTTGCTTGACTTTGTTTTAAACTGGACTTTCTAGGCTTCTTAGCGAGCTTTGGGCCAATGCACCCAAACCAGTTGGTTTTAGGGCATTAGGTGTAGAAACACCCCAGCGGACTTAATTACTCAAGTTACCTAGGTCCAAAAACAAAAGACAGTTTTGTCGTGAAAATCAGATGATTTAATACGAACGGAGATATAACCGGCAGTTCAAATATTTTTTTGGATAAAAGACGTGTTTAGTGGGTTTGGTGTGTAATCATTCCAATCAAGTTTTAGATGGGTTATTTTTTCAGACTTAGCTCCAATTACGGCATCAATAACATTCCTTCATATTCGCTTTACTTCATAGACTATTCTTGACATTACTTATTTCAGAACAAACCTATTTGATCCTCAGAAAATCATTTATCTGTTTAAAAGTTTAAACATGAAAGACTTGTCATCTAATTCCCAAAATTCACGACACGTGTAGTGTGATGTAAAGACGTATATTAGCTATAGTAAACTTCAAAGGAGAGTTATCTTTCAGGTTTTCAAAATCTAAACATAAGATTTAGTTATTCCTATTTTTTCAAACAAAAACCGTCGAATGTTGAATCAGAGTTCTTCCACAATCTAACTTGACAAAAAGTTTTTATATTTTTAGAAAATTTTCAGATTTTTATGGATTTTATGGATTTAATATGCAGATGCAAAATATACATATGAATGCGAAGGAAGAAAGCTTACCGAGCACACCCCCAAACTTAAACTTGACAGTGCCCTCACTGTCAGGCTATACCAAGAGGGTTAAAATTGCCGGCGCTCCCTAAAAAAACAAATTATATACAAAACAAAAAAAAAACAAAAAATATATACAAAAAAAATGTGTCCCCCCCAAACTTAAGTAAAACAGTGTTTCCACTGTTAAGCGATGAAGTTCAGGATTAGGGGGGAAAGAACAGTATCAAACTATACAAGGCCTTACACAGGCCAAAAGTTAACACCAACCATTCAAAGATTTTATCGCTATAATGTACAGGTTGGTGGAAGAAGATGTAGAGAAAAGAGATGGATAATACGCGAGACCGTAATGAGATAGAAGTGGTATACGGTCTAGGTATATAAGAGGAAGAAGAATGGCGGAAGGGAGAAAGAAGTGGAGTACGAACTTGAGGGTGTAAATGGAGTAAATAGATTAGCACAATTTGTGATGACCGATGTGTGAAAAGCGAATGTGCTAATATATTTACCCGTCGAGAAATGGGATCAAATCCCTCAAGATTCGTAAGAAGCCATGGGTACGCCGAACTTGGTAAACCAAACACAGGAAGTGAAAATGGTACGGGTTCTTGCAAGGTCGGAACGATGGAAAGGATGGAGGGAAGTGGTTGAGGAAGGGAATCGGTTAAGGGTTCTGGAGGGTGTACACAGTCAGTGAAAGGAACAGGATGAATTGGAAAATCCGACTCATCATCTAGAACTGTTTCATCCTCAAAAATATCCTCAAAATTCTCCTCAAAGTTAAGCTTATCCATGCATAATTCATCAAAATCAAGACGCATATGAAGTTCGGGAAAAACAGTTAAAGACTCGGGATGATGAGTTGGAGAGAAAAATTCATCTAAATTTATGGGTTCATCATCCAAAATATTCCCAGCGTCAATATCCTTAATCAAGTGAAAATCAAGATTCTCTGACACCTCAACCAAAGCATGGATATTAATCAATTCAGGTTCTAAGATGGAGGTGTAGAGGTCAAAAGGATTGGGTGTGGTTTCACTTGGCAAGGTCCCTTCACAATCGGGCAAATCAAACACTACAAAGTCGCACAACTCATTAAACATTCTATCTTCAACTGATAATTCATTTGGGACACTTGATAGACTTTCAACACAGGAGTTGTGGGATTCAATTTGGGACGGGTAGGTTTGATTTGGAAGGGTATACAACTCACTCACTCCACTCAAATTCACAGCCTGTCCTACCGCCTCATCATACATTGGAAAATTTGGAGCTAGCTGGAAACTAGCTACCGGGTCACTAGGTTGTATGAGGGCGGCCATAGACGCATTCAAATCCATCATCTGTTGGCTTGACGCTACCCTAAAGTCTTCCAAGGATTGTTCTAGACTAGACATTGGTTGTGAAGGGGTTTCAGTAAAAGATTCAAAGTTGTTTGGATACTGAAAACTCCCAAATGGCGGTTCTGAAGTAATGTCTAGGGAAGGTGCAAAAGTAGGGTAGGATTGGTAGGAATTGAATGGCTGGACAGGAGCAGGATCAACATTTGGATAGGAAGGTGAATGGAATTGTTGATCCCAAGAATTTGAAGTGGTGAAAGGAGTGAAAGATCGGCTACGGGATTGTTCAATTCGTTCAGCGATGGACAAAGGACGGCTTGCAGAAGGGGTATCAACATAAGCAGGTGCGGGAGGTTGAAAAGGTTGATACAAAGTGGAATGAGGAGTGCAAGTGTTTGTCCTAGACACTGCTATGCGATCTTTCAGTGAAACTTTGGGCATGGAGGGGTCGTTTGAAGTTCGACCAAAACAAGAACCGTATGAAGTAATGTCTGGTTGGGGGTACCAAAGTTCGGCAAGAGTTTTGCGAGGTGGAGTACCCATGATATGAAGAGAGAGAGAGAAAGGTAGAGAAAAGGAGGGGAAAAAGAATGTGGTTTTTTTTTGTTTTTTTTTTATTTTATTTTTTTATATATTAACAAAAGAATGAAGTATACATAAAAAGAATATGGACAAAAATAATCACGACACAAAAAATACCACACACCTAATCGTTCTAGGGTTAACCTAGGTCAACTAGACCTGCTCCAGAACTTGATTGTCGAAGTAAAACTGTGTCGAGAAACAGGCTCAAGATACACTGATCACGAGGCCAGGTAAGTGCAGAGATAAGGGGAGGTTTTCCAACGCTTTCGCGAAGTTCCTTAATTAAATAACCCTTTCTCTTTTGACGGTTTCGCCGTTAACACTTTCCTAGACACCCCGTAAACAATATACCGTTAAGCAAGCTTCTAAATACAGTTAACTTCTCCTAGTGAGCGCGAAGTCCTTAAGGCTTAAAGTCTAGTTTCTTTTAAATTTGTGCGGGTAAACGTTATGCTCAAGTTCGTGATTTGTGGGCCACGGAAAAGGTGATGAAATCCTTTACCGTATGTTGTGGGGTTCGCTTGCCCTTAAGTCCGTATTAATGTATGCAATGCGCAATTCAAAAAATTCTTATAAAGAATCAAACAATCGTTTTTTTAGTTTAAGCGCGGCGCTGCAACAAATACGGGTTAGTCAATTTTTAGCGTTTGCTAGCGAACTTGCAAAGAATCCTGCAAAGAATAGTATATTGGAAGCGTCGGATTTGAGAAGAAGGTGTTAGTAAAGTACGTACCGTTAAGTTTTGGGTTAGGAAACCCCCGTTGAATCAAATCCGGTAAGCTTGAAAGGTTCGCTTGCGCGGGTCAAACTACCCGGATCTTTGGCACTGTACTTCGTAATCACCTTAACCTTGAATGTACACTTTGCATCCCACAATCCCAGTTTGCAAATACGCAAAAATCTGCACACTTGCCCACAAGAATTATCAAAAAAACAAAAAGAATTTTTTTTATTATTTTTTTTTTTTATTTTTTTTAAATATATACAAAAAGAATATTAACCCGAATAACAAGAAAAAAAATACGCTACCGTCTCCCCGGCAACGGCGCCATTTGATCGCACGCTTTTGGCGTGTCAGATGTTCAAAGAATTTAAGTGTAACCGCGATCAAGACGGTGTCGCTATGCAGCTAGCCGGTTGAGCACGGGTCGGTCCACAGGGAGATGGTGTTATCTTACCTTCTTGTCTTAGACGAGTCAATAAAGAATCTGTATGAGTTTGATTCTAACCTATGTGTTTATTTGCAAGTATAAAGTTGTTAAGAAGAAAATACGAGATTGTAAGCTAAGAAATCCGTACTCAAAACCTTTGAGCCGAGTCTTGACCAATTGAAGCTAGACAATCGGCAACAACGTGGATTAGGGGATTTAAGCGCGGTATTCGTGGAATCCGGCTTATTTACCCTTGTCCTTCCGTTCTTGTCTCTTGCTTTCGCCTCCGGCCAAACCGAACGCAACCGGTCGCGGTTAGGAATCACCGTTACCTTGTCACGGTAGGGTGCCTAACGGAGCGCTTGCGTATGGTTTGGGCGAAGTTCAAATGGAAAATAACGGGAAAAGGAATTGGTAAAGAAATGTTAACTTACAATATCATATGGATTCTTAACAACAACAATAAATACAACATTCACAAAAGAGAACCAAAAAGAGAGAAAAAAGAAAAGAACAAAGAAAAGAAAAGATACAAGTAATTAAAGTACATGGAATAAAATGCAAGTAATTAAAGACAAGGTAATAAAAAGCAAGTAATAAAAAGCGATAAAAAGAATACGAAACTAGGACTCAAGACAAGCATGTGATCAATAGCCAACCCTTAAACTTGCAAGCTCAATGAAGAGGTTGCAAGATCAAGGGAAGGGTAGAGAACGCATGTGAAATGAAGTGCTAGTCCCGTGAGAAAATACGACCCTTGAGATCAATAACTAACCCTTAACCATTCAAGCTCAATGAAGAGGTTGAATGAGCAAGAGAAAGCAAAAATCTCAAGGGGGAGCAAACTAACAAGAGAGATAAAAAAAACCCTCATCTTCATTAACATCCACTCAAAAGCTCTCACTACAATTTCATGGAGGAAGAATGAAGAAGAAGAAGAAAGAAGAACAAAACTACAAAAGAAAGATGAACAAAAGAATGACCCTTGGCTTTGGCAAGTTCTGCTGTATTTATAGGCAGGGAGTTGAAGATCTAGGGCAACCACCAGAGCACATGGGAAGTACCCAAAATACCCCCAAAAGACGACAAGGTGAGGACTCCACATGGCCGCGGATCCGCGGCCAATACCCCCTATTGGCCGCGGATCCGCGGCCCTATAGTGGGATTAGGGGCTGTGTTTTCTTGTACGGCCCTGAACTGCAGTCCCCTGTTGTCTGGTACACCTATTTTCTGAAAATACTTTCACAATTCTTCCAGAATTTCTGTTGAGGAAAGGTGGACTTTTTGTGGATGTTTTTGTCATGATTGCCTCGAGCTCCGCGTAGATTTCTTGGAACTTGTTGTTGCCATTGAGCCTTGTGCATTAAGGTGACATTGATTTGACATTTTGTCTTCCTAAACTGGTATCTGGCAACATACGGATGACGAGCGGAGACCGTGTTTTCTCAGTGGTTGGCAGGAACCCGGATTTTTGTCGTGTTTTCCATGAATTTCACCGTTTTAGAACCGAGAACCTGTATCCTGCAAATATATAACAAACACGGATTAAAAGCACCTACCTATAAACAACCGAGCGTAAGAATGGGCGGTATAAAATGCAGTATTCTGTGATGAACATATGCATGCATGTATGTTCTCTTTTTAGATTCATGCACATATGGATGTACATTCACACATACATACATACATACATCCTTCATGGTTGTATATACATGGAAATGGTGGCAATATAAGACTCACACCATGCTTTTAAATATGGATTTTATTACATTTGATTTAAAACAAAAAGGAAAAAGGAAATGGTTATGATTGTTTTGTTTCTACACTCTTCTTTTGACCTAACCATTCTCACCCACCTTTTAACCTTGGGTAAACTTTCCTTTTGTGTTTTAACTCAAGTTTAATAATATATTCATTGTTTAAACCATGGTTTGAGATGAGAACAAGAAAATATATATTGATATATTTTCTTTTTCCTTGAACAAGGGTGATTCTTTTCACTCTTGTTAAAAAATATAGCCATCATCTTCTTCTTCCTCTCTCATTTGCTCACTAGATTTTTGTAGTGAGCAATATATTCATCAAGTTTGGATTTTGAAGTGAGAAAGAGAACCACAACACCATTCTACACAAGTCTAGCCCACTTGTTTGGAGTGTTAGCTTCATTTCGTTCTCTTGACCGGGTGAGGTTGCTAGCTTGGACAAAGCGGACTCCGGGTGGATCATCGGTGACCTAGAGGAGTTCAAGCGGAGCTTTTTCAAACCCCAAGTAGTCGAGGAGTCTAGCGTAGGGAGCTACAAAGGTTGTACTCTCTAAACCCTAGCTTTTCTTTCATATGATGATATGCAAGTTTTAGAAACCCTAATTTTCTAGGATAGATCCTTTGTAAGTTTACTTAGCACCCTAAAGACTCCACCTTTGGTACATGTGATGCTTCCAAACCCTTCATGAGGTGCTAGGTAAACCTTTGTCAAAAGATTGTTAAGATATGGGGTTGTCCGACCTATGTCAAAAGACAAAATCCGGACAAACTCGAGGCAAGATCTGTCTTATGTAAGTTTGTAGGATATCCCAAAAATTCACAAGGGTATATCTTCTACCACCCCGAGAAACAAAAGGTGTTTGTTTCTCGACATGCCACCTTCTTAGAAAAGGGTTTTCCTATGAAACAGATCAGTGGCATTGAGGTAGAACTGGAAGAGGTTCCAGCGACACAAACTATAACAGAAGACTTGGTAGAACCAGAGAATTCAGTAATACCTGACGAACCCCAGCCACTCCGCCGATCTAGCAGTGTTTCTCACCCACCTGAGAAATACTACGGTTTTCTCATTGATGGTGGCAGCGAGGATTGCATCATGGAGGATGATGACCCAACTAGCTTCGAGCAGGCCATCACGAGTAGGGACTCAGTGAAATGGCCGGATGCAATGCGGTCCGAGATGGAATCCATGTACACCAACAAAGTATGGACTTTGGAAAATGCTCCTGAAGGGGTAAAACCCATTGGGAGGAAGTGGATCTTCAAGAAAAAACTTGGTGTAGATGAGAAAGTGGAGACTTTCAAAGCTAGACTTGTTGCAAAGGGTTTTCGTCATAGACCAGGAGTGTACTATGACGAAACTTTTTCTCCAGTGGCTATGCTTAAATCCATCCGGATCATGCTTGCCATCGCTGCATATCATGATTATGAAATCTGGCAAACGGATGTTAAGACCGCCTTTCTAAACGGTGATTTAGAAGAGTGCGTGTACATGACTCAGACAGAGGGCTTCATAGATAGTGGGAGCAGCGGGAAGGTGTGCAAGCTGCTTAAATCCATTTATGGATTGAAGCAAGCATCGCGGAGTTGGAACATCTGCTTTGACGTCGTTATCAAAGAGTTTGATTTCGTCAAAAACGTAGATGAACCTTGTATTTACAAGAAGGTAGCAGAGAGTAAGGTTGTCTTCCTCGTATTGTACGTGGACGACATACTCTTGATAGGAAATGATATTCCTATGCTGCAATCGGTCAAGCTCTTCTTATCACAAAGATTCCCAATGAAAGATCTTGGTGATGCCTCCTGCATATTGGGAATTAGGATCTATAGAGATAGATCCAAACGGATATTGGGATTGTCCCAATCCAGGTACATTGACACCATACTAAAGAGGTTTAGTATGGAAGAATCCAAGCGTGGGAATTTGCCCACGATCTCTGGAGTCACTCTCTCCAAAGAGATGTCTCCCAAGACTGATTTGGAGAGAGCTCGCATGCAAGGGATACCCTATGTTTCGGCTGTAGGCTCTATCCTGTATGCGATGCTATGTACCAGACCCGATGTAGCATACTCACTAAGTGTAGTGAGTAGGTATCAAGATGATCCTGGAGAGAGTCACTGGACGGCTGTGAAGAGCATTCTCAAGTACTTACGAAGGACTAAAGAGATTCTCTTGGTGTATGGTAATGGAGAACTCCAAGTGGAGTCATTTACCGATTCGAGCTTCCAGAGTGATAAGGACGACTCTAAGTCGCAGTCGGGATTTGTCTTTACCCTTTTACGGAGGGGAGGTTAGCTGGAAGAGTTCCAAGAAGGAAACCGTGGCAGACTCGACGATGGAGGCTGAATACATCGCTGCCAACGATGCTACCAAAGAGGCTGTCTGGATCAAGAATTTCATTACTGAACTTGGAGTGGTTCCATCCATTGAGCATCCAATACCTTTGTATTGCGATAACAATGGAGCGGTGGCTTTGGCCAAGGAACCCAGGTCCCATCAGCAATCTAGGCATATTCTGAGGCGGTATCACCTGATCCGGGAGATAGTTGATCGCCGGGTGATCGAGGTCAGGAGGGTTGACACGAAGAATAACACAGCGGATCCACTCACGAAGGCCATTCTCCATATACAGTTTGAGAGACTCTTCGGGATGCTCGGTATGCGATACTACAGTAGCTGGCCCTAGTGCAAGTGGGAGATTGTTAGTTGTATGTATGCCCTAGAGGCCAGTATTGTACAGATGATGTATATTATATTGGATGCTTGGACATATATAGAGATGACTTTCTTGCTCGATATGATAGTATGCTATCTGGTTGCTCTTTATCTTAACATGTATACTAGTCTCTTTAAACAGTCTTATAGTTACATGTTAGTAAAGCCCTTAGGATGTGTACTTGACTACCTAGACTATGATGCAGATCATACTAGTGGGGACATGGTAGTCCATAAGTACATCCTTCAAGATCCCTAGTCGTAGGTGTATCGAGACGGGGCATCGATATATCAGTGTAGACTAGCGTATACGCTTCTTGACCCATGAGATGGGCGATGGATGATCCCATATACATTGGTGTTTGACATCAGAGATGGTATACGGGTGCTCAGTGGAGACTGGGTACACTGGACGGACTCGTCGAGAACTCCCAGATGGTATTATACCTCACGTCAGATGGCAGTTCTCAGGTGATACTTGTGCAGGTTAGTCTGTAGACCCAAGATCGTCATAGAGTCTTGTGTGATTCCCACTGTGCTTTGATCTCCACCTTACCACGTCCATGAGGGCGTGCAAAATGGTGGTTTTTGGGTACAGTCCCGAGTCACATGGAGGCAATGAGCAATAGGAGGGATTTCGTCTCTCCCGGTATTGGGGGTTGATGTTGCGCTGTGCTCGATTGGCCGTAACAGGGAAGTCCCTGGCCAGGGCTGATTCAGAGATTTGCTGGTAAGTGTTACCAGTAGTTTCTCGACCCGTTATGAGCCTCACATCGGCACGACTTATCGGTTATTGGGGTCTGACGTTTACCACCCCTAGACTTGATATGCGACATATCAGACGAGGAGACCGGACTGTACGGGAAGTGTTGCCGGTTGGCTTGACGGGAGTTGTAGCAGGTTCGCTTGTTCTCTTCTGATCGCTCAATACCCGGGTGGCCGTTACGTTTAGCTGACCGCTTGCGGCTTGGGGGTGCTTGATATGATCATCATCCACTGCCGGCGTATTGACGAGTCTTAGAGTCCCATAATGGAGTTACCTAGTCCAGGCGAAACATTGTGGTGCGCGTATGCGATATGTGCATGGACCCGATTAAAATGCGAGTATAGGATACCATATATTGATCGGGCGGCTTGCTTTTGGTTAGGGTCATATGTGATATGACCGGATTGATAAATCAAGTGTTGATTTATCATTTAACCATTAGTTTCTCACTAGAAATCCTTTCTCATACTTGATGGATGTATGCATGCATGCATGTTCTCTTTTTAGATTCATGCACATATGGATGTACATTCACACATACATACATACATACATCCTTCATGGTTGTATATACATGGAAATGATGGCAATATAAGACTCACACCATGCTTTTAAATATGGATTTTATTACATTTGATTTAAAACAAAAAGGAAAAAGGAATGGTTATGATTGTTTTGTTTCTGCACTCTTCTTTTGACCTAACCATTCTCACCCACCTTTTAACCTTGGGTAAACATTCCTTTTGTGTTTTAACTCAAGTTTAATAATATATTCATTGTTTAAACCATGATTTGAGATGAGAACAAGAAAATATATATTGATATATTTTCTTTTTCCTTGAACAAGGGTGATTCTTTTCACTCTTGTTAAAAAATATAGCCATCATCTTCTTCTTCCTCTCTCATTTGCTCACTAGATTTTTGTAGTGAGCAATATATTCATCAAGTTAGGATTTTGAAGTGAGAAAGAGAACCACAACACCATTCTACACAAGTCTAGCCCACTTGTTTGGAGTGTTAGCTTCATTTCGTTCTCTTGACCGGGTGAGGTTGCTAGCTTGGACAAAGCGGACTCCGGGTGGATCATCGGTGACCTAGAGGAGTTCAAGCGGAGCTTTTTCAAACCCCAAGTAGCTGAGGAGTGTAGCGTAGGGAGCTACAAAGGTTGTACTCTCTAAACCCTAGCTTTTCTTTCATATGATGATATGCAAGTTTTAGAAACCCTAATTTTCTAGGATAGATCCTTTGTAAGTTTACTTAGCACCCTAAAGACTCCACCTTTGGTACATGTGATGCTTCCAAACCCTTCATAAGGTGCTAGGTAAACCTTTCACGTTCAGTGTACCCAGTCTCCACTGAGCATCCGTACACCATCTTTGATGTCAAACACCGATGGATATTGGATCATCCATCGCCCATCATATGGGTCAAGATGCGTATACGCTAGTCTACACTAGTGTATCGATGCCCTGTCTCGATACACCCTCGACTAGGAACAGTTATAGGATGTACTCTTTGACTACCCAGGCCCCACTTGTATGATCTGCATCATAGTCCCAGTAGTCGAGTACATATCCTCAGGGCTTTATCAACATGTGAGAGCAAGACAGTAAACCAATACAAGTCAACATGTTAAGACAAAGTGAAGCCAGATAGCATACTATCATATCGAGCAAGAAAGTCCTCACTATATATATCCAAGAATCCATTATAATATACATCATATGTACAACAATGGCCTCTAGGGCATATATACAACTAACAATACCAACTTTATCACGACCCGAAAGTATGGAACGTGACTGGCACTTAAATTACGAAACGTCTAAAGGCATACGTAATCTAAGTAAGCCAAAGCCCAGAAATCTAAACCAAAAAAGAAATAGAGTGAAGGAAAACTTATTAAAAGAAAGCAATTTTAACCAAAACAAGTTGCATTAACCATTTTTAAAAAAACATCAAAGTTCCCGAAAATTTCGGCAAAGTCTCCTTTGTAAATACTAGCCCCAAAACGGGTACAAACAAGAAAATACATATATATCATGAATAAAGGCATCCCCAAGCGGGAGCTAGCTCTTCGCCAAATGCGGAATCACAACCACATGTAATGAATATATCATAATAATACGAAATAAGCATGAAAGCATAAAAGCATCACGTCGGCTCAAGTGTGCATCGACACCAAAACCACAAATACAAGTCTCATGAATCTCACCGTCTAGTCCAATATACAAGGGTAGATGGAGTGTACTAGATACAAAGTAATATACAAAGCGAAAACAAGATATCCTCGCAACCCACCTATGAGCAAGCCGCAAATCCAAGCAAACGAAGTAAAGGAAGAAGTACGCCCGCTGCTACTATGCTAACGGGTCGGACCTGCAAGATACTGTGGCACAACGAGCGTGAGTTGCCGACTCGTGAGTAGTAAGTAACATCTAATAAGTCTATCGTAAGCATGCAAGCAAATGCGTCACACCCTACATATACCGATATAATACAATGCACTGGCAAGAATGAAATATGAATGCATAATCAATACCCGAAACTGAACATATCTGGTATGAGAAAACCTTTATTTTTAACTTAGAAACACTCCTGTGAAATAACTGAAGTAATATCAATGAAATCAACAGAAATCCGTGTCAAGCATCTACACAAAATACTATATCTCAATGCCTCAATATCTCAATGTCTCGACATCTCAATGTCACGATATCTCAATATCTCTGTATCTCAAATCTCAATATCTCGGGCTCCGTCGGTCCGGATCGGCCCAAATCATCAAATCTCACGACTCCGGTCGGTATCCTCCGGATATCCACCGCGCCAGACATCACCGGTAGGTAGTCTGCCCCTGCCAGGCTCATCGTCATCCACACAAAATCACACTCGCCCCAGGGTACCATACCGGGCCCACCATGTACCCGAAATGGTTCATCCTACTCCTCGAATCGGGTCTCGAAAACCAACAGCAATCATGAAAACTCATGGTGGACGACACTTACATCACAAGAAAACCGCAACTTGCATTTTAAAATGATAATAAGATTTTATAAAATACTTGCGGTTTTCCCCAAAATCCAGAAATCTCATGAATACTGAAATCCTCGAGACGAATCACAATATATAAACATGTCAGTGATATTGAAATCTATGATACGGTAGTATATACCATGCGGAGTACGGCAAAAACTATGCATGAATCATGATGCAATGAGGTATGTATATATGACTATCAACCATACATATACATCTTAATAAAATGAATATACAAATATAAGTCTATGAATCATATATGATGCAAATGCACTAATATCAGTTCTAAGCATGTTCTATAATGTTCGCATAAATAGTTCACGTGCGGCAGGAACCAATGGTAATGGTGCAAGTGTCCTATAAGATGATATCACACACACACACACACACACACACACACACACACACACACACATATTTATACATATAACGATGCGATGCAATGAGATGGCTAACTAAGAAACTACGCATATAATGCAAATACTATAAGTACTACTAAACCATCGGGCGTCCCGCACCATCTAGACGATCCCCCCATAGATGTGTACATCTACTCACCGGGACGTCTCGGCTAATCTGATCCGATCTCAACCATGCCTTTTTCGTGCCACATCCGACGCCTCTGCACCCGATTCTAGAATCGCACACAAGCATTAAGAAGATAAATAAATGATAGTCGCGGAATCAAACGATACAAGTCACTTAACGCGCACTACAAGACACGCACAAACTTGGTGCACAAAACGCGCTCGCGACAACGCCACAAACCATAACTAGGGTCGTTAAACGTGAAAACCACCAGGCCTAAAACCTAATCGTACTCGTCGCGTACTCACAACACTCTAGATAATATATGAAAAAGGTTATAAATCATCAAAATCTGAAACTCAATTAAAAGCTATTTTTCCCGCAAACCTAGTAAGCATCAATTTCTATTTAAGTTCAAATCTAGATGTTTTAACTATTCTAGTGGCCACAATGCTCACTAAATAGCTTAATTAACCCATACAAACCTTTACTAAAATTTTATCCCACCAATTTATACTAATTCAAAAAACCTAGTTTGCAAAATTATCTAATTTTAACAATTTTAAAGTAACACTTTGTAAACTAACAACTAGTTTAGGTTTTTCATGCCTTAATATGTTAAATTACACATTGCAACCCCAATGGTATGATAAAAACCCTAACTTACATTCAAACCCTTCTCTTGAAAGTTTTAAATTTTAAAATTTAAAACCATAATTAAACACCTATTTAGATTAGATTGAAGTAATTTACCATAAATTAAACCATAGGGTTAAGATTTTATACCTCAAAATTTGTAGATCCCGCTAGCAAACTTAGCCTCCAAAATGCTAACTTTTCTCCAAGATCCAAGCTTGTTTAGCCAAAGAATAATGGGTAAAGATTTAATTAGGAATTAGTGGGGATTTACATTGATTTTTTATGAATTTTTGAGGATTTTTTAGGTGAAGAATGTCAGGATTTTTGGAGAGGGGAGGGACTATCCCAAGCTCGGCCACATTGCAGGGAGAGAAAGAGAGAAAGAGTGAAGTAGGAGTGAGTGTGTTTACATGTGTAGAAACTTCACTAATTAATACCCTTTTTAACTTATTTAATAATTCCCTTTTATATTAAGTTTTATAAGTGAGAATGAGATGAGAATTTGTGAGGAGAGAGAGGGGCTGCCTACATGGGAGGCTCGGCCATGATGAGAGGAAAGAGAGGGTGTGGTGTGTGTGTGGTTGTGTGTGGAAGCATCTTCAATTATTACACATTTTAACTTGTGTCTTAATTACTTTGTTTTAATTTATTTCTTAATTCCTTTTATCCTAGAATTCTCTAGAGGTTTGGAGACACTTAAAAAAACAAGCATGTTATAAAATAGGTTATAAGTGGTCATGGTTCACTAATGTAGGATTAACCCATTCCAATTTGTAATTTTCACTAATTAAATTTATAAGTAAAAGCTTATTATATTATATAAAATAATTAAGTAAGGAAAAATATTTAAATAAACTAACAATTTATAAGTGACCAATTTAATTCCAATACTAGCAATTACATAGTTAAAATAGGCGTATTTAATTCTATATTGAAAAATAATTATAGTGACGTTTTACGGAAAATACAAGTTATTTTACCGGTTATTCGAAAAATTCTAGTAAAGGATTTATTTATTTATTTTTAAATTGTTACATGTGCGTTTGAATCAAG
The DNA here is from genome assembly GCA_030015575.1 of Agapanthus africanus. Taxonomy (NCBI): domain Eukaryota; kingdom Viridiplantae; phylum Streptophyta; class Magnoliopsida; order Asparagales; family Amaryllidaceae; genus Agapanthus; species Agapanthus africanus. Next base: position 295,937,938 of record CM057351.1, read on the forward strand.
AATGAGAGATGGGGGTAATACCACAAGTCAATTTACCAAAACTTAGCCTAAGTATCCCGTAAATATCACTTTTCCCGATTACATCGTATTCCTTTTATAAAAACGTGAAAAAACTAAACTCAACTCATTTGTTTCTAACTCAAAACGAACGTCATGATATCCATTCCTTGTAGATCGACTTGTACTTGTCGGATTGCTACAATGCACCGTGCACTTGCGGTATTTTTATAATTTGAGAATCAAATCATGCTATATTTTCAATATAACCGACATATCCAATATTTGAACCATAACCTTTATAACGCACGACATGCTCCCGAGTGAACACGATGTCAGGTTTACAGACTACACTGTACTCATGTCACCAGAGAACTGCTGAAAATACCTATTATATCTATATGAATTTGAACTTCTAATAATTTTGGTTAGTTTTTCATATTTTGAATCATCATGAAATCCTACTTCTTGACGTTTGTAATGATTTATACAAGTGTCGAGCATTACATCAAGATTATCCTTAGTTTTTGTAAATTTAAGAATTATATTTTCTTTGATTTCTAATTTTCTCTTCAAATCAAAAATTTGATTTTTCAAAGTTCTTATAATATTGACAGTATTTACATGTTCTTCTTCTTTTAAAACTAATTTTTCTTTTAAGTCGTTATTTTCTAGGATTAGTTTTTCACATTCATTTTTATTTTGATTGTCCTCTTGATTATTACTATCTTTTAGTTGTTTATATTTTGAATGAATTTTATCATAACTAGATCTCAAGTAAAAGCATTAATTAACTAATTCATCTTTAATAAAACTTTCAATATCAAGGATATTGTCACTTACTTCGTCATCATCAATCGTCGTGAAGCTCATGTTGGAGACTTCTTCATTTTCCAACTCACTTCAGTCAGAGTCATCCCAGATGGTTTGAAAAGCACGTATTTCCGAACCTTACTTCCACTTTGGTTTATCCATCTTGACTTTGAGATTCGGGCAGTCCCCTTTGCATGGACTTCCTTTATTACATTCGAAATATCGCATTGCTTTGGAAGTGTTCACCAGTTTCTTGAATGAGTTGCCTCTATTCTTGAGAAACTTCTTGAAGTGCCTTGCAATGTTTGCCATCTCTTCTTCATCACTTTCATCATTGCTTGATGGGATAGGCACTTTGACTTTGTTTGTTGACGCTTTGAGTGCTATATTCTTGTATTGGTTATCTTTCTTGGTTTTGATATCACTGATTGATCGTGAAAAAGTGTTCTTGTAAAGTAACCGCAATCAATAACGGTGTCGCTCGTAGCTAGCCGAGATGGGTACGGGTCGTCCTCAGAGAAACATGGAACCTTTATCTTGTTTTAGACGAGTTGATGGAAAAGAGGGAGAATAGTTTTAAGATCTATTTTAAATACGGATATAGATTTTATAAGTAAAATGCTCGTAGGTTTCATAAGATTTAGTAGTTGATGGATGACTAATAAAGATGACTCCTTTTATCTTTTGATAGATTTAAAGTCTACGGTAGCGCCCCGGCCGTCTGTCTGAGGCCAAAATGCGGAAACAAAAACTTTTCTTTAACTAGAAACTGGCGCTAGCGTATATTTTTTTCCCCGATCGGACCATTAACCTACTACTAGCTAACTAGAGAAAGGGTAGAGAGGTATACCGAGCGATCCGTGTCCTTCGGTCTTCGGCCACCATCCTAAGCTCCTCGCGGCATCTCCGGTCTTGATCTCCTCGTCGGAAAGGGCACCACATCTACGAGTCTTTTTACGGGCTCCCGCTTCATCCGAAGCAACTCGGGCACGAAGTGTGCTAGCCGACGTGTCCAAGGTGTTGTAGAGAATGTTTGTGATCACTTTGTCTCTTGCATCCATGGCTTGGATGGAGGTTAGAGGTGTTGTCATTGATGGAGATAAAGAGCTAGAGGAAGAAGAAGGAGAAGAGGTTTCTTTTTCCTTTTCTTTTGTTGTGATAAAAATGAGAGTGAGAGAGTATGAGATAAATACAAGACCAAAAACATATGGCAGCCCCTCTCTCTCTCCTCTCATCATATCAACACAAAACAATCACTAATGTGACATATTTTCACAAAAAAGAGACCATGAGTCATATATATGTCCATGTCACATTAATGCATGTCATGATGAATTCTAGCTCATTATTTCCACCATCCAAACATTAATCCAAATGTTTGGTCCAACAAAAAGATCCGGCAACATCTAAAGTAAACTCGTGATGGATCACAAGGATACCCCTCACCTGTATATACATACCTGCATCCGCATTCCGACTGAATGCGAATGCGATGAGACTAAAGTAATCCAACAAATCTAATACTAGGATCCGGCTTAAACCAAAGCCCACTAGTATGATCCATCCGATCATGATCCGTGCAATACCGCACGTATAAGATCGAACCCTGCCATATATCATACGGCCTCTACAACGTTTCGCCCGAAACTTGAGAAACTGTCTGTGGGGGACTCTAAAGACTCGTCAATACTTTGGCTGTGGATTTAACCACTAGCACGTCAGAGGTACTAGCCGTACATAACGGGCTACCAGGTATTGACCAAAAGGGAGGTCGATGAGCGAACTCATCCTGACACCCTACTGAGCCTGTCAGTGACAATATCCGTACAGTCCGGTCCGTTCGTATATGAGCATCGCATGGCGGACCTAGGTGGTTGGTAAAAGTCAGACCCCAAAAGCGGTACAAGTCGTGTCGGAGTGTAGCCCAGAACACCCTGAGATACTACTGGAATACCTACCAGTAAATCTCCTGCCTTGGCCAAGGACTTCGTGTAATGGCTCTCCTAGATACAACGCGATCTCACCCACAATACCTGGAGAGACGAACCCCTGCCGATCCGCTCACTGCCTCCATGTGGCTCGGGACTGTACCCAACTAAAACCTGTTTGCACGACTCCTTTGAGCCATGGTAGGGTAGTAATCAAAGCACAGTGGGAACTCACACGAGACAAATGACGATCTCAGGTCGATGAACTAACCTGTACACATGTCACCAGGGAACTGCTATCTGACGTCAGGTATAATACCAACTAGCATGTTCCCGGCGAGTCCTGTCCGGTGTACTCATAACCCAATGAGCACCTGTATACAACTTAGGTGAACCAACTGACACCAATGGCTTGTGAGACCGGCCACCGCCCCTCGTCGGGGTCTCGACTGTATACACTAGTCTACTCCGGAGTATCGATGCCCTGTCTCAAAAACTCCCACGACTAGAGACCACTTTAAGGATGTGCTTATAGACCCCAGCTCCCAAGTATATGATCGCCATCATACTGCTGGCCGTCAAGAAAGAATCCTATGGGCTCTATCAATGTGTAATAGCGACCTATAAGATCACCTAAAGCAGTGCACGATGATAAAGATAAACCAGATAGCATACTATCATCTTGAGTAAGACTGTCCTACTGGTATAGGTCCTCCCTCAATCATTGCAATCACGTGCCTATGATCCAATAATTGACTCTGAGGGCATTATATCCAACAATCTCCCACTTGCACTCAAGGCTAATTATTGTGATGTCGCATACTCACAGCCCGTGAGATACCGAACACCCCACTCCTCTACTAGTCAGTCTCACAAAGCCCGTTTGCGAAACTATTACGTTCGAGGAATAGCCTCAGTGAGTGGATCCGCCCTGATGTTTCTTTCTATGTCTCTCTTTATCTCAAGTTCGCAGAGAAAGCCATCTCCCGAAATGAGCAATACTTGTCTTAGAATATGTCTGGATATCTGATGGGACCTAGTTCATAAATGAACTCCAAATCCAAACTTCTTAGACTGTATCGTCAACTGAATCCAATCAGTATCCTGCGCCATGCCTCCCTCAGTATCCTCTTGAACCACCTGTCCAAAATACTGCCGCTCGTTAGAGGGAAAACTATAACTCTGACAACCACTTTGTCATCCAGGTCACCTTGGAAGCCTGGAATGATAACCGTCTCCTGAAGGAGGCTGCCATTATCATTTCCCTAGAACATCCTCGTATGTTCTAAAACTGCTTCCGAACGTTTCTCCAGGACAGGATCAATATCAACTTATTGCATCTGGTGCAAAAAAGCAACGTCTAGTATGGTACTTGACATCTCATGATTGACTCAATTGCCTAAGCAAGTGATCTGCCAATCATGCACATCCCTCTTCCCTTTAGTCTGTAAGACACCTTTAGAGAGGGTGACTCTATCACCTGCAGGTACACTACCGTGCCAGGAGTCGTCCATTCTAAAACACCTTTAGAATGCTGTCTAAGTACCCAGATTGGGAAACTACCCAAATCTAGATCTAAAACCATAGATCTAGTAACCAGAATGTCAGATATTATATCTATATCATTATGTGGAGAAACCACTGTGTGACAACCAAAGTATAACCGATCGTAGTATAGGAATATCACTTCCTACTCTATGTATGTCATCCAAATGTCAGGACATCATACCCTACTACCTTCTTAACAGATCCATCCCTTATTCTGATGAAGTCAAACCTATGACTGTCACATCAGAAATAGATGATCTATCTCCGCTATATCCGCTTTAGTCCATAAATAGACATAAGCTACTTGTCCACTATACTTCCGCTGCTCCCACTGACTACGTGTAACTCTTCGAAAACCGTTTAGGCAGTTTTTCGGTAATCGGCTAAATTTTCAGCTTTTTCCGTAAAAAGTCAAAATAGGTATTTTTCTTTGTAGACCTAATTATACAAAATTTAGATAAGATATTACTATAATTTTGTCACTAAAATATAACTTATAATTTTCTAGTTAAATAAAAAAAAATTCGTAATTAATTATTTTTTTATTATTTTAAGCTTTTAAAAATACATTTAATTAGTGATAAATACAAATTTAATTAGGTAAATTACACACTTAGGAAACTTTATAAACTAAAATTTAGTGTTAATAAAATTTTGTCAAGACTTTTCAATGTTTTTGTTCTATGGTTTAAAATTTTATTCAAAAATGACTTAAAAAGGGTTTTTTTTGGTGAAAAGTTGATGTGATAGTCATTAATTGAGCTTGGGAAAGGCTTTTTGTGTAGAATTTTCTACACCATTCACACACACACACCCTCCCCAACACCAGGTCGAGCTCAACCTGAGCAAACCCCATTTCCCTCTCTCTTTCTTGCTTCAAAAATCATGAAAAAATCATCAAAATCCACCGAAATCAACACATTTCTTCACAAATTCAAACCATAATCCTATTCCACCTCTTTCCAACCCTAATTTGCTTTAAAACAAGGTGAAAGGAGGCATCTTTCAAGGTCAAGTGCAAGTTAGGGTTCACTTGTAAGGTATAAATCCTAAACTAGTTGTTAAATTTGTAGTTTAAATAAGCTAAATTAGTATTTTAAAGTGTTAATTTCATTGTAATGGTTGGTTTTTGAAAATTCAAGAAAGGTGTTGATGCCCTAATTAGGGTTTGTTATAGGATAAGTGGGTTTAAGTTAGGGTAGTGGTTATCTAGTTGGTTAGAATGGTTGTTTGTGCGATGTAGCGATCACTACACCGTTAAACCGCGACAAATGCATCGATATTTCTACGTCAATGCTTACTAGTTTTTCTATAATTTTAAGAGGTGATGTTATAGTTAGGGTTTGAAGTTGAATAAGTGTGTTTAGGTTAGTATTGTGGCCATCTAGTGTATTAGGTCGGATATTTATGCGATGTTGCGATCGCAATATCGTTAATTCGCGATGTTTGCTTTGAAATCGGCATGCTAATTGCTTACTGGTTTTTCTAAAATTTTAGGAGGTGATCTAATTGTGTTATTTAGGCGATATAATTAGCTTCGTATAAGAATATTAGAGTCCGTGAATGCATGGTTTTGTCTAGCCGGGTTTTAGTTTTGTCGATTGCCCCGAAATAACGATTCTAGTTAAGATTTAGCGATTTTCGTGTGTTTTCCCGCACACCGAGTGCACGTTATGTTTAATTCGAGAGCGTCGATATTTGTATATTGTGACTTGTATCGTTTTAGGATATGTAATCTTATGCTTGGTGTTGTGCAAATATAGGATCGGTCGGGGAAACATCGGACACGGCGCGTAAAGGCAAGGCGGTGGTCGGATCGGATTAGCGAGGCATTCAGATGAGTAGATGTATTCATCTATGGGGGAATCGTCTGGATGGCGCAAGGCGCCCCCTAGTTAGGATTACCCTATTTCTTGCAAGATTTATATTGTTAGTTAGCTTACCCCTTCATTTACACCGCATACCTTATAGTTAATAGTATGCTAGATTGCATGGATATTCACATGCACATATGCGATAACACTTCGTAGGACACGAACACCATTATCATTGGCATCTGTTGCACGCGCACTATTTATATGACACACACGCCTTTGGTAATTGCCATGCCACGTGCACTATAGAACCTGTTTAACTTAATATCGCCACTTGCATTCATACATGATATACGAAACTGCATAGCATGCATATACCTCGTATTATCATCATATTTACATAGATTTCTAGCCAAAATTCACATCATATACATTGATTTCATAGACATTTATCATATATAACATGTGAACATTATGATTTTCTTGAGGATTTTAGTATTGCTGCGATTTCTGGATTTTTGGGGAAAACCGCAAGAATTTAACAAAAGTTTGTATTTATCATTTTTAAAACAAAGTTGCGGTTTTCTCGTGATGTATGTGTCGTCCACCATGAGTTTTCATGTTTTCTGTTGGATTTCGAGACCCGATTCGAGGAGTGGATGAACCGTCTCGGGTACATGGTGGGCCCGGTATGGTACCCCCGGGGCAAGAAGATCGAGTTGTAGACGATGAGCCTGGCAGGGGAAGACTACCTACCGGTGATGTCTGGCGCGGCGGATATCCGGAAGATACCGACCGTTGTCGTGAGATTTGATGACATGGGCCGATCCGGACTGACGGAGCCCGATATTTTAAGACATTGAGACAGAGGTGATTTCATATTTGGTGTCGGTGCTTGACACAGTTTTCAGGTGATTTCTTGATGATATTTAGTTATTATACAGATATTCCTTTTTCTAAAGTTAAGAATGCAGTACCCTTAGCATTTAAAACACTTAAAGAATTAGTAATGACATCGCATACATGTGCATGCATACTAGAGATATTATAACACATATGGACATACATGTTGTGACGCATTGCGTGCATTCTTACGATTGCCTTACTAGATGTTATATTCTACTCACGAGCTGGCAACTCACCCCCGTTGTGCCACAGTGTCTTGCAGGTCGGACTCATCAGTCTTGTAGCGGCGGCTATCTTAGCATCAGCTCCTTTTGCTCAGACTCGCGACATCGCCCGTAGGTGGGTTGCGAGCACACTTTGTTTCTTTTTGCTCTATCATTGTATCTAGTATTCTCCATCTACCACTTTATATTGTATATACGACCTAGTGATGAGACTGAGAGATTTGTATATTTGTGGCTTCTTTTGGGTCGAGCTCACTTGAGCCGACGTGTGTTTTCTGGTATTTTGCATTTCTTTTATGCTCTTATTCTTGATATTACTTATATATTGTGTGTGGTTATGATCCGCCTTGGGCGAAGAGCTAGCTCCCGCTTGGGGATGCCATTTATGATTACAGGTTTATTATCTTGTTGTACCCATTTTGGGGGATAGAAAATACAAGGGAGACTCTACCGAAATTTTCGGGAATTTTTGATGTTTTTAAAAAGGGATTCTATGCAACTTAATTGATTTAAAAACCATTTTCATTAAAGGTTTTCCTTCACTCTCTTTTGATTTTGGTTTAGATTTTTTGGGGGTTGGCTGACTTAGGTTACGGTACGCCTTTAGACGTCTCGTAATCTAAGTGCCAGTCGCGTTCCGTACTTTCGGGTCGTGACACTACGACAACCCTCTGGCAGAGTCATATACACGTACACTTCTAAAGCTAGTTTAGAACGACGCTATACTCATCCTCCTGCCGGGTCTCACAGTCTGGAACAACAGCAATGGCAAGTCTGGGTAAACAAGAACCTCCCTGTCACCGTCCTTGAGGCTACCGAAGTACCTCTCAGGTGCCTGAGGTTGCCCACCATATCTGCGGAGTGGCCAATAGAATGTCAAACCAGATTGAATCTTTAGGTTCTTATCAAATTTTCAGTAATCTTTTGCGGTTCTGGAATCACTTCCAGTTCTACCATACTCCCACTATTGTTTTCTGAAAAAATCTATTTTTGTTAAAACTGTGGCGAGTCAAGAACAATATCACTATTGATCTTCCAGATGGTAGAAAGTCAACCCTCGTCATAGCCCGGGTCAACCCATAAACAGCCATTACAGAAACGTGCCTTGAGTTATCCAGAGTCTGGTTTTAAGCATAAACCGGACAACTCCCTGTACCTTAACATCGTTAAGATATGAACCGTTCTATATCCAATATAGAAACAGAGGCACTGATTTAATTGGAACCAGATTCAAATCATGCAGCTGTCTCTAGTGCATGTTAACTAAATGGAGAGAGGCCGATCAGCATTACTCAACTTAGAAATGCTTCCAATTATGAGTAACCTGAAGGAGAAGCAAGTTCTCTTAATCATTACTATCAACTGAATACCATACACAAGTATCTACATCTTCGATCATCTTGAAGAATCCTGATACTTGCAACACTTGGTTCTCTACTTTATTCTTATACCTATAACTTCTCAAAACTTAGACCTCATATTTCTACGAAACACATGTCTAAGAACTAGAGAAGTCACAAGTAAACAGAATATAGTACGAGTATCAACCCCTCTGTCCTAATGGACACTGGACAACATACAATACTCTGTATAAGTCCCCTGAGTCTAATAACTCATTCCATGTGTGCCGTAGGTTGAAAACTGTACTTATGATTAAGAAGAATTACACCGCTGTTTAATACTCCTTACCTAACCATCCACTGATATAGGTAAATGTCATAGACATAATTTCAAAAAGTTATATCTCACTTCATAAAAAATGAACGTACAGATATATCAATTTGAAATTGGTGCATAACAACGGATATTCAAAACCAAATATTTGTCGTCCGGCAAACAACCCAGGCGATTTCCTCAAATATCACCAATTACAACGAATTCTGATATAATGAGGATGATCACCTAATTCCCAATAAGTTACTCCCACTCATCATCTGTAAAACCATACAGAAGTGAGAATCATACCTGGTAAATACATACCTTGGAGCAAGGGCTAATTAGGAAATCAGTTTTCTTTTAACAGTACACAGTGAAACTGAAACATTGAAATGTTTCATAGGGGTATCCGGGTATTCTTAGTAATGCCTCTTCCATTATCAGATTCACAACTGTAACCGTATATTTCTTTGCCATCTCTCCAAATCTCTTTATATGTCTTTAGTCGTTACCTTATGTACACCTTCGTTAGGCTAAACGGTTTTCTTCCTTCCCTACCGTTTGGCACCAGCCTATGGTTTGGAAGAAGACTATCCAATACGCGTAATAGGTGTACTGTCCTAATCCTAGGAGCACTCGCAACACGAGAGAAGGTAAAGATAAAAGATAACTGAATAAACCTTATTCCTATTTCTCCTGAACCAGAATCCATCCCCGAACTGAAACAAGTTCCTTTCGAGTTCGTATATAACCATACGATGGAGTATCCAAATAACTGTGGATCTTCGTAGTGATACGGAGTGTTCTGGAGAAATACAAAGGTGAAGTAGGATTAGTAATGAAATACGTGGTTCGGTCGTGAATAGCAGTCGCAGTTTTATTTTGCCCTCTTACTAATCCCTTTATTTGTCTTTACTTAATACCTTCTGCACACCTTCGTTAGGCTAATCGGTTTTCTTCATTCCCTACCGTTCGGCACCTGCCAATGGTTTGGAAGAAGACTATCCAATAAGCGGAATAGGTGTACTGTCCTAATCCAAGGAGCACTCGCAACCTGAGAGAAGGTAAAAGGAAAAGACAACTGAATAGTCCTATTCGTTTTCTCCAGAACCGGAAACCATCCTCGAATCTGGAACAAGTTCCTTCGAGTTCGTATATAATCATACGATGGTTTTATCCAATGGAAGTGGACGTTCGTAGTAATACGGGGTGTCCTGGAGAAAAGGGTAAAAGTAGGAGTGGCAATGAGGTATGCAACTCAAACAATCCAAAAGTCGGTGTTTTAAGAAGGGTCGGTCAACTCGGTCACTGAGTCATAGTCAAGGGTCGAGTCATGGTCGCTGCCAAAGAGAGAGAGAAAAGAAACAATCAGCGTGCCTCTAACCTAGATCAGAATGGTTATCAATTTATCCAATCAGGAAACCTCCCACCGTAACCTCAAATTCTCCTCCAAACCTGAAAGAAGAATTAGTCGGGATCACCCGAGGAGTAAACCAACTCATCGCATGATAACGTGATGGAATCCACTCACGTTATCACACTCCAGAAAGTATGCGCATATCTGGCAAGTTTCAGTTTCTTTAGAAACTCCCGATGTGATTTTTACCCCATGCTCTTATGACCTTGACGAAGGTCAACAAATCATAAGTCACATGTCAAGTTCTACCCGTCATTGTCCAGGTCAATTTGAACCCACCCGAACAAGCCCTTGACGAAGGCCAACAAGGTTATACGACTGTCCCAAACCAACGCATCTATCTATGCAGCAGAAAGGTAACAAGCAGCTACCGTTCACTATGCCTTGACGAAGGCCAACAAACATAGCATGAATACTACGTGCTACCCGTCTGAAATGACGGAGGGCTACAAATGGTTTTTGGCGAAAAACCTTTAACGTAATGAACTTGATATCGTTGAAGGAACCGGATAGCTTTTTATAAAAATATAGTGACGAAAACCTTTGCTAAAGAGGTCACTCCCGGTGAAGGGATCTCGGCTCTTTCCCCGTAGAATGAGGTGCAGGATATTCCAACTGAATACCATGATGCAAAGCAAAAGGCAATCGACTATAGTGAAGTTATTACTCTGACGCAAACTTCTGTCCAAGCGGTCACTCCCGGTGAAGGGATCTCGGCCCTTGCCTCGTCGACTGAGGTGCTGGATATTCATAACTGAATATCACTGTGCAAAACAAAAGAGAAAGTCCTTACAATAACAGCTTTTGAAAAATGTTCCAACAACATCAGACAGGTTTGTTTATCTTGCATTGATCTGAATCAACGTAGTCCCATCAATTGATCACACCAATAAAGAACGAAAATATGATGTACGTATATACCATCCGCATTCGCCACTGGGTCCCGTAATCACCCGTTAGGTTACTTAACTAACGACAGAGCGGGGACTGGACTAGCGCGGGTGTAAAACATATACAACATCTACTAGTATATATATCAATATATAATATTCGCTCAAGGCGTGATAAAATGCAACATCACAGAAATGTAATAAGCATCACAGAACAATACAGATATCTGGGATCCCCGGGTTTCATAGAGCCGCTACTGAAACCCGACGTTCCCCTGGTCGTGTGGATAGCCTGTGCAATGGAATCCTAGACCCCTATGGGCGCGATAAGTTACCCGCCAAAACCTGAAGCGAGACAGCCCCCTTCAACAACGTGAATGGACCACCCAGCACTTCACGGAATCCGGTAACTTGAGAACCCCTCCTTGGGTCAACCTGTACCCCGTACGAGTGCGGCGAATAGCCCGCCAATTCTAAAGTGAAGCCCCCTCCGTCTTAAAGCCATGAGATGCGGGCCCGTTGCCCTCTAGAACCCGGCTACCCATGCACCCCCACCGTGGGGTAATCCTAGTACAGAAAGTAAAATATACAACGGGTACATCGATCTCAGCCCGGTCGTGCCCCAAAAGAATAATATACAAACAGGCAGTGACGGCAGTCCACATGTCGGATGCTCGCCCCGCAATATCAAATGTACATATACAACCAAACTGTACTACCATTCCATCCAGGCTATCCACCATGATAAATCCGCAATATCACAGCACAACACAGAACATCAACGTGAATGTCACGTTCGCAAATCCGTCTAAAAGAACTATAGTAATTTGACAGGATTTACCGATCAAATGACATTCACGGTCGCAGATATAATATAAATACTGTGAACTAACATGTTTAAAATTTTCGATCGACTAAATTTCCCGAAGTGGGCCCCAAGCACAATACCCAGTACTCAAATAAATCTGGGCCCAAACAGAATATACCATAAACCCCAATTCCAAGTTTAAAGAGCATTGTAGAAAAATGGTACGGTGATGACTCTTTACTGCGGCGGAACCGCTGCCAGAACATGGGTTTGGCCGCGATTCCGCGGCCTTACCGTAGTATCACCATACCAAATTTTCACAGAACTCTTAGAAAAGCCTGCATGTATTTCTGCAACACTCAAAATAATTTTTCGAGCACAAATGAAAATCGACAGAAACTGCATTTTGAAATTGTGATTTTTGGAATTTCTGTTCGATCGAATTTCTAAACACGTTAGAGCAAGCTAGAAAAGGTTAATGGCGTGGCTCTGATACCATGTAAGTCTACGGTAGCGTCCCGGCCGTCTGTCCGAGGCCAAAATGCGGAAACAAAAACTTTTCTTTAACTAGAAACTGGCGCTATCGTATACTTTTTCCCCGGATCGGACCATTAACCTACTACTAGCTAACTAGAGAAAGGGTAGAGAGGTGTACCGAGCGATCCGTGTCCTTCGGTCTTCGGCCACCATCCCAAGCTCCTCGCGGCATCTCCGGTCTTGATCTCCTCGTCGGAAAGGGCACCACATCTACGAGTCTTTTTACAGGATCCCGCTTCATCCGAAGCAACTCGGGCACGAAGTGTGCTAGCTGACGTGTCCAAGATGTTGTAGAGAATGTTTGTGATCACTTTGTCTCTTGCATCCATGGCTTGGATAGAGGTTAGAGGTGTTTCCATTGATGGAGATAAAGAGCTAGAGGAAGAAGAAGGAGAAGAGGTTTCTTTTTCCTTTTCTTTTGTTGTGATAAAAATGAGAGTGAGAGAGTATGAGATAAATACAAGACCAAAAACATATGGCAGCCCCTCTCTCTCTCCTCTCATCATATCAACACAAAACAATCACTAATGTGACATATTTTCACAAAAATGAGACCATGAGTCATATATATGTCCATGTCACATTAATGCATCTCATGATGAATTCTAGCTCATTATTTCCACCAACCAAATATTAATCCAAATGTTTGGTCCAACAAAAAGATCCGGCAAAATCTAAAGTAAACTCGTGACGGATCACAAGGATACCCCTCACCTGTATATACATACCTGCATCCGCATTCCGACTGAATGCGAATGCGATGAGACTAAAGTAATCGAACAAATCTAATACTAGGATCCGGCTTAAACCAAAGCCCACTAGTATGTTCCCGGCGAGTCCTGTCCGGTGTACTCATAAGCCAATGAGCACCTGTATACATCTTAGGTGAACCAACTGACACCAATGGCTTGTGAGAGCGGCCACCGCCCCTCGTCGGGGTCTCGACTGTATACACTAGTCTACTCCGGAGTATCAATGCCCTGTCTCGAAAACTCCCACGACTAGGGACCACTTTAAGGATGTGCTTATAGACCCCAGCTCCCATGTATATGATCACCATCATACTGCTGGCCGTCAAGCAAGAATCCTATGGGCTCTATCAATGTGTAATAGCGACCTATAAGGTCACCTAAAGCAGTACACGATGATAAAGATAAATCAGATAACATACTATCATCTTGAGTAAGACTGTCCTACCGGTATAGGTCCGCCCTCAATCATTGCAATCACGTGCCTGTGATCCAATAATTAACTCTGAGGGCACTATATCCAACAAACACAAATACTAAAAAGTAAAGAGAGTAAAGGTAATCGCAAACACAGTGGTTTGTTGACTATCACCACGCTCCTGTGGTTAGTCCCCGCCTGAGACACCTTCTCAGAATTTCTGCACTATTGTTGTGAAGAACATGAATCTTTCTTCACATGAATGTGAAGAACAAAAATCGGATCACACTCTTGAACTTGTGATTCCTTAGAAAACAAGTCTTCTTTATCGTTAGCCCATGATTCTCTAGTAAAGCCGCACTTTGCTCTCTAATCCACGTCTCTTTAGGAAGATCTTTTTTTGCACTCCAAATCCACACAATTCAAGTAATGAGAGGCACCCTCTCTCATGGGTTGAGAAGCACCCGTTCTCATGGGTTGAGAAGCACCCTCTCTCATAAGTTGAGAGGCAACCCCTCTCATGGGTTGAGAAACACCCTTTTCGTGGGTTTACAATCATTATTACATATTAAAAATACTCACTCTTAATCCTATGATCTCAATAGATTATCACCAGCGTTGCATAAGGATTGATTTGAGAGAATATAACAAGTTTTGATTCTCTAGAAATGAAAGCATTTAGGCAAGTGAAAGCGCAAGAACCGCAAGAAGATTTCTTAAAATATTAGCAATGAATTGTTGTTGAAAATGTGAGATCTCATGGGTATCTATAGGAATCGATATAGAAAGTTATTCTATCTGCTCATAACTTCCAAAAACTGTCATAAAACAGTTAATGACCATTGGAGGCAGTTAGGACTGAAAACGGCATAAGTGCCCAATCGATTTGAAATTCAAATTTCAAATAAACCAATAGAACTGCCCATGGAGACGTCTGATCCAGGAATAAAATCCTTCTAGAGACGTCTGTATAGCCGTCTCTGAGAAGTACACAAAATGAAGAATTTTGGAGTTTGTTCTAATGACATCTGAGGAGACATATGCTGTTTCAAAATATCTTATACAGACGTCTATAGGAGACGTCTGTTTTCTGACATGGATGGAAACCTTTTTTGAAATATTGGCAGTTTGAATTCTAACGGATAAGTTAGACGTCTCTTAAAGAGAAGAAGACGTCTTGAGCATTAGAAATAGGTTGGAATGAGATTTCTAACCTTATGAAATCATTACTTAGTACATTTATAACGCTCATAACTTCTATCTTCATTTTTGTTCTTCGATTAGCTTCATTTCCTTAACTGGTCACGTTGAGACGTAATTGAATCTTGATTTGGCTTGTATCACATTGTTGCTTACATCGAGTTGTCAGACCATATCACCATTTTTGAGTGTGTATCACATTATAGGCAATTTTACTTGATGTTGGATATATCATGCATGTTTTACCCAAGACATAAACTTGGAAATGTTATCAGTAACTTATGAATTTGTTTAAATAAGGTTTTGAACTCGATAATCGAAACCGAGGATCGTATAACACGGATGTCAACAACTGCTGTTTGACGATAGGTATAATATCATCTAAAAGTTCTCGGCGAGCCCATCCAGTGTAACTCATAACTAGTGAGCACCTGTATAAAATCTTTGGTGCCGAACACCAATGGCCGTGAGACCGGCCATCGACCCTTTTAGGGTTAAGAAATGTATACCCTAGTCTATTCTGAAATATCGATGACCATTCTCGATACTCCTACAACTAGGGACATTTAAGGATGTGCTTATTGACACTCCAACCCCACAAGTATGATCATCATCATAGTGCTGGTAGTCAAGCAAGGATCCTAAGGGCTTTATCAATATGTATTAGCGATACGTAATAACAAGTAAAACATATACATATGTTAAGATAAAGACAAACCAAATAGCATACTATCATATCGAGCAAGACTGTCATGTACATACATATTCCCAACATCCAACACAATAATGGCCTCTAGAGCATACATATCCAACAATGAGTTCTTTGCCTTCTTTTTGGCCCGCTTCATCTGCCCTTTATGAGTGACATAACCACGCCACCACTTTTCGAACGCGTTGCATTCTTCAATTGGCTGTGAGATTCTTTGGTGATAGAGACGGTACTTCAGGTGCTCTTTGAAAGTGTGTCTTAGCATCACCACTAGGTTTATACAAGCATCAAGTATGCAATTTTAAAAAATCTAGAGTGCTAAGCTACACTAACCTAGAATCTAACTAGAGTATTAGGGTTTACAAAGCATGAAAGAAAGTTCTATACTAAGTGAAGAGGGTTACAACCTTTGTAGACCGGTCATTCACTTCTGAAGCTCCAAGTAGTAGTCCCTAGAACTGTTCTTGGCTCCACTTGAAGAAAGGATCGAGCTTGTTTTGCGATTTTCGAGGCCGAAAATGATCCACCTTGAAGTCTCTCTAGGTCAAGCTACCTCTTCATTAATCAAGTATTAGTGAAGGAAACAACCTAATCTAAAGGGCTAGTTTAGAGTAGGTTGATGGAGTAGGAATTTTGCTCACTTTAGAAATCTCTTTCTCTTTTTATATCCAACTCTAGAAAAACCCTAGTGAGCTCTTGAGAGGAAGAAGATGAACATGGGTGAGTGAGAAAAAACCTATGGTCAAGTGAGAGAATGAACCATGAGTTAAAAGATAAGGTTGGGTGAGAAATTATCTAGAGTAAAAAAATGAGAGATTAGTCATGGCTTCTACATGCTTCCACAAGCATCCAAGCCATGCTCACTAATCCACTCATTTTTATTTTCATCTTAATAAATAATCACCCAATAATATTTAGGTCATGATGTGAGTCTCATACATCCATATTCAATGTATCATCAAGCATGATACAATATATAAATACATATATTAATATATATCACATATATATTAAATGTATTATAAAGAGAAGAAATCTTTAGTGAGCACAATATTAGTTAATATATAAATATATCAAATATAAATATCTACTAATTATTAAATCAACACTTGTTCAATAATCCGGTTATATCATATATAACTGACTAATATCATTTATATGTATATCAAATTATTAAATCAACACTTGATTCAATAATTCGGTTATATCACATATGACCGTCTTATATTCAATACTAGTTAATATATATATAACATATATATATATATATATATATACACACATATATCAAATTATTAAATCAACACTTGATTTAATAATCCGGCTATATCATATATAATCCGGCTAATATCAAATACACAAATATATATATATATATATCAAATATATATTAACAACATATACATATATCATTGAATCAACGCTTGATTCAATAAACCGGTTATATCACATATAACCTAACCGATATCAAATATCGTGAGATTAGAATATGGTATCACATACTCGTATTTAATCAATCTCCCGCATATATCAGCATATGTGCCCTACTTCATTTCGCTTGAGATAGGAAACCTCAATGTGGGACTCTAAAGACTCGTCGATACGCCAGCAGTAGGTAATGATCACATCAGTCACCCACAAGCTATCAGCGGTATGATTGTTAAAGAATTCTTGTTTGTGTGGTATTCGAAAAATTGTATTTAAATCACAACCGAAAATTATTTGACCGCAATCAACTACGGTGTCGGATGTAGATTGTAAGTGAGTGTGGATCGTCCACAGGGAAAGTGTAATAGTTCGTCTTTTGAATTAGATGAATTGAAACTTTAAGGAAAAGAAAACAAACAATTCATGATTTATATTTGAAGTTCAAGAATTAGAAAATCTAGATCTAATAACAAGAAAAAGATAGAATCAAGAATTGATAGTTTGATGATTTTTCCAACCAAATATCAAGAATCGAAATGAGGCTCGTAGGAATCGATCGGATCTATAGATGTGATGCAATCTCAAGATGACGTATTCTCATCCTTCGATGGATTGATACTAGATCGATGATGATCGACGAGAATTAGGGATTTCTAGTGAAACTAGGGTTTCATCATTTATCCCTTATTCTTTCATTGATATCATTCACATTCTAGCCTCTAGTAAATTCAAGAAACGATCGTAGATCCCTAATTTCAAGCGATCACAATCAAGAAAGCATCGCTACGAAACTAGGTCATCGATTCTTGAACTTGCTAGGGTTTACAAAACTCGTAGGACTCAAGAATCGTTTAAAGATTTGTTACATCATCATTCTATTGATCGTCTTGACTCCTTAACGAGCGGAGTTTTACACAAACATCATCACAAGAACTACAATCATAAATTGAGATCGAATCATGATGCAAGAATTTAAAGAAAGCAAGATTAAAGAATTTCACCTTTTATTTATATCAACAATTTCATTACATTCGCTCAACAACTACAAGAGGAAAAACTCGATCGTCGATTTGGCTTCGCTCGGCTCCGTGAGTCGCGGATCGGCTTGGATCACTTGCTCGATTGGAGATCGGCTCCGCTCATAAAAGGTTGAAGGGCTTCTTGCTTGATTGGTACTCAAGATCTTGAATTTGGAGTGGAATTAGGGTTAGGGTTTCGCACAAGTCTTGTCACTAGACTTGTGGAAGAAGATAAAGAAATTGAAGAAGACTAAAGATTAGCTAAGGATTAACAAAGATTAGCTAACTAAAGATTAGCCTTTAACCCTAGGTCTAGACTTCTATTTATAGACTTCCCCAAACCCTACATCTAGGATTAGAATTTGAATTTCCCTCCAAAAGTTAGTTAGAAGAGATTTGAATTTCCCTCCAAAAGTTTGTTGAGGAGAAGCTTCTAGATGTGATTAGTTAGGAGCTTAATCAAGATTAGCATGCTTAATGATCTTTTGCTGATCTGGCAGAAGACTCTGGAGAATTCTGGAATTTGACGTGTCAAAATGAGGTGTACCCACTGAGATAGGAATTATGCCCTGAAAATTAGGTGATGACGTGGCAGAACCGCCGTGGAACAGCGGCGCAAGCCGGCTCCTGCCGCGGTTCCGCGGTGCTTTGGGGGATTCATGGCTTGAAACTTTTGGGCTTCTCTGGTACTGACATATGGGCCCTTTTGTGATATGTTGAATTGTGTTTTTCCCTCTAGATGGCTACCAGAACTCAAGACTTGGAGTTGGTGTATTTTTGATCAGCTTCTTTTGGCTTTAATCCTGCAATTTCCTGCACAAATCTCGAAACAAGTGTTGCGCAATACAGGGATGATGCGATGCCATGATAAACACACAATTTCCTCAGAAATGTCGGTTTTAGAGTCTAACACATGCAATCTGATATTTTACGACTGATTTGCTAATATGTGTAATATGAATGCCGAACACTTCTATATGAGTGCAAATGATAGGGAAATTGCCGTGTTAAAAATGCAGTATTTTCGACTGATCAAATTCGCCCAAACTTATTTTCGATCGTCTCGAGCGAATGATTTTATTAAAAAGAGAAGGAGAAAATAAAGAAAGAGAAAAACTAACTAGCACACTTTCGTAGGCAACACGATTGCACTGAGCACATGCAACAAGCCTTTAAACCTCTAGGTGTCACTAGTAGGAGGAGTGTTGTCTCCTGTGGGTTTTCAGCGGATTGCACCCACAAAATCCAATAATAAAAGGAAGATCATGAATATTACATTTAAAGAAAAGAATTGTAAAAGAAAGACTTTGAAAATTAGGGTTTCCAACTAAGCTAGCTTTTCGGTTGTCATGAGCCCTATCTTAATGGTCATGAAAAGATGTCAGAAATCACGTCCTCACTCAATAAAACATCATCTTATTCTTCATTTCTATCTTTCTTCCAAACATAGATCATATCACCCTGCGTGTGTGTAAAGGATATCCCTACACCCGAAGAATTCAATTCAAGCTATCATACTCTTGCCCATCAGCCTCAGTACTTTTTAATTAATGAATATTTAGATGAGATTTGCTCACACACTTTTATGCGACCGTTAATACTTCTTGAGGTACTAAACGACCGATTACTCATGTGCTTGCTTATTTGGTGTATTTTCCTCGTCTTGTACCATCTTAGGCATAGCAGTGACTCCCAGACCAGTTGGCCTTAGGGCACTAGGTGAAGAGGCACCCTCGCTATATATTTTTTTATTGCCCTCGGTGATAACAAAACCAGTGTCCATTTTTCTCACCACTTTATATTTTATTCATTTTTTTTTATTTCCTTCATACTTTTGGCTTTAAGATAAGAGCATTTCAAGGTATCCTCTACTATCCCAGGCTTTAAGACGTGTGTAAGTGCGAATAGCAGGGTATCAACGTTCAAAATGTTTGGCTTCCAGAATAGAAACTATTTTTCAGACTTATTTTTATCCTCAGATTAGTGACGTCCTTCATCTTACTAACCCTTGGGACAATGACTCATAACTACTTATTACTAGTTCGTATAAGAAAACTTCTAATTTTCTTAGTTTTCTTAAATTTTTCTAATCTCATGGATGTAATTGTTCACTATCTAAACTTTCATTATCTTATTTATGTACAAAAAAATGTTTTTATCTTTTTGAAAATTTTTAAATTTTTATAGTTTTTTCAAAATGTTTTGTGCTTATGCAAAGTATGATGCAAATGATGCGAAAATAAGCACAAACCTCCCCCAAACTTGTTTTCAACAGTGTCCTCACTGTTGCCATCTACTAAATATCAAAAACCTGTAAGCTTGGGAGGAATTTATTAGTGGGGGAAAAATATTTAAGTGAAGAACATCCCCCAAACTTATTCTTGGCTCATCATTTTGTAAAAAATTTCTTTGCAAGAGCCAGAAAATATACCCCCCCCCAAACTTGAGTTATGCAATGTTAATCTTTGAAAATCACATGAAGGGGTCAAAAATCAATGGTCGATGCCAAGCTTTGCAAAGACCGAAGGTTAACACCAACCATTCAAAAAATTTATCAATGCAGTGCTCTGGTTGGTGGAAGAAGAAGAAGTGGGGAAAGGTTAAGTGGTGGAATAGAATGTGTGTGCATCTCATTTTGGAGAGACGATGCAGTGAATGTGATGGATTACTCGCATTCTTTTTACAATTCAGAAGAAGGGGTGGAGGTTCAATTTCATTGATTGGGAGATGATTCATCTCAACACCCGTGTCATTCAAAAATGCGAGTTCATCAGCGAAGATCTCCTCAAAAGTTCCATCTATACCCCGATGAATAATGTCATCACAAAGTGCGGGGTGTTCTTCAGACTCTAAGAACATTTCATAATCAGTGTTAGTTGTTGACCCGGACATCTCCATGGAAGAGTCCGTATATGTATAATACATAGTTGGGTCAAACAATAACATATGAAAAGAGTCTAGATCGGTATCAGGAGGATCATCAAATTCGCTGCTGTCAACATCCATTAAGTCGACAGAACATACCTGAGCAATAGGTTTGGAGGGTACACTTCCCAACTTGTAAATGTTCAGCTCTATTGACCTATTCCCGAAAGATAGGGTCATAGCACCGTTACGACAGTTGATAATAGCATTGGAAGTGGCCAAAAAAGGGCGACCTAAAATCACCGGAATTTGATTCCGTGGGTTCGCTACAGGCTGTGTATCAAGTACAATAAAATCCACAGGGAATACAAATTCCCCGATTTTTATTAACACATCCTCTAGTTCACCCCTAGGTTTGGTGATTGATCGGTCAGCCATCTGAAGAGTTATATTCGAAGGCTTTAACACTCCGATACCTAGTTGCTCGTAAACCGAGTAAGGAAGCAAGTTAACACTAGCGCCAAGGTCAAGTAAAGCATGGTTGATGTGTTTCTCCCCAATAAAAATGGAAATAGTAGGACAGCCAGGGTTCTTACGTTTCCGTGGTAATTGTTGGGGAAAAGCCGTGTCTACAGTACTCGATATGAAGATTTTTTTAGGCACTTGAGTCTTCCTCTTCCTAGTGCACAAGTTCTTAAGAATTTTCGCATAGGACGGAACTTGTTGAATAGCATCTAGGAGAGGGATGTTGATGTTAACTTCCTTAAACATGTCCACAATCTTCTCCATTTGGGCATCATGTTTCTTGGGCCTCAACCTACTTGGAAATGGAGCTCTATCAATAAGTGTTGGGTCCAACATTTGTGGAGAAGTTTGTGGGGGTGGACAAGATGAGGTGGGTGGAGGTTTCGAGCCTTTGGGAAAACGGAGAATAGGCTCGGAAGAAGAAGGTAAGTTAGACGAAATAGGGTAAGAAGTAGAAGTGTGAGAGGAAGTGGAAGTGGAAGCCGGGGTGTTAATGATGAATTCATCATTATCAATTTGTTCACCCGAATGATTGTCTAGCACTCTTCCAGATCTCAACGTTGTAAAAGCGTCCACATTAGTGCAATGTGAAGGTCCAGGATCAGGTACGGGTTGAGATGGAAGATTCCCTTCTTCTCTAGCACTTATTTCGGCTGTTATTCGTTCAATTTGTGCTTCAATTGATTTAATATTCTCATTTTGAGTGAGAATGATCTTTATCATATTATCGATGGAAGATTGAAAACTTGCCGACTCTTGGATGGATTGTTTCATGAAAGTAACCAAGGTTTGCACCAGTGCAGAGGTATTATCAGTACCGGCCAATTGCAAAGAGTTTTCATGTAGTGCAAAAGTGTTGGCAGGATTTTGAAAATTTTACGGTTGGAAGGGGTGCTGACTTAATTGAAGTGGTGGTTGCTGTTGTGGTGGAGGGATCCTTTGAAATTTGTTTAGGATTGGAACCGTGTTTTGAGATTGTGAATGGTTCCAAGCAAACTTCGGGTGATTCCTCCAATCTTGATTATATGAGGAAGAAGAGGGATAGTTTCCAGGTCTTTGCTGAAGTGCAGCATTAGTATGACCTTGAAACGGTACATTCAAAGGACATTCTTCCGTTAAATGTGAAGGGTTTGAACAGCAGCCACACACGGTTTTGGGAAGTGTGGATTGGTTTAGGGAGGCTGAAGAGATTTTGTTTTCTATAGCGTCGAGTTTCCTTTGTATTGTGGCCATTTTGGCTTTCATGGTGACGGAAACATCGAGCTGATTGACATCTTCCCTAGGCGGTAGTGGTCTAACACTTTCCCATTGTGATGTGTTTTGAGCTAAATCTTCTAGGTATTTCCAAGCTTCACCATCATCTTTAGATAGGAATTGGCAATGACACATGGTTTCAAGAATCTGTCTAGCAGTGAGATCAATACCCTCATTGATAATTCGACACAAATCCCATCTGGAGATTCCGTGATGAGGGCATTGGATTAGAAGATCCTTGAACCGTTCAAAGCATTTCCAAAATGGTTCATTGGGAAGTTGGGTAAATTTAGAGATTTCGCTCCGAACACGGGCGGTCTTGTGATTGGGATAAAATTTCTTAAGGAATGCTGCAACGAATTCATCCCATGTTGAAATAGAAATTGCGGGTGTGATGTAAAGCCACTTCTCGGCTAAATCGCACAAAGTGAAAGGGAGAAGACGTAAACGCAGAGCATCCAAAGACAGTTGTGAATTTCCCATCAAAACACATACGTTTTCAAATTTGGAAATAAACACGTATGCGTTTTCAGAATCAAGACCATGAAATTTGGGTAACAGTTTGATGAATTGGGGGTTGATTTCAAAATTTTCCCCGTTGGTAGGTTGTATAGAAAGACAGGTGGGAAGGGTAACACGTGTAGGATAGCATCTCTCTTGGAGAGAAATGCGTGGAAGATTCTGCGCACCTGCGGGCGGTGGCAGACTAGTGTTAAAGTTTGATGGATTTGGGTCCATCGCGGTTGTGGTGGATGGTGGGGGAGAAGACGAAGAATTACCGACTCTAGGGTCGATAAAAGAAACGCGGACAAGACGGGAAATGGAATCCCGTGTCCAGCCTAACATTGTGCGAAATGGTTATAGCACAAGTGGCAGCGTTGGTATAATTAGAGGAAATGAAGTGTTGGTGTTTGTTTTAAAAAATGATACGGATCTTTTTTTTTTGAAATGATGCAATCACAACAAATGCAACACACAAAACCCTAATTCTAGTGGTCACCTAGGTCAAAGCTCTAGACCGCTCCTAACTGCCAAAAGACAAGTCGCAGGATAAATCCTCCACTGCCTCTTTGTCCCCCTGTGGCCAGGTAAGTGGGAAGGTACTCCACTACATAAGTAGTGGGCCTAATTAATAACCACTAGCCTTCGACACACTTGCCTTAGACACCACAAGAAAACGCGGATAAGCAATGAATTACCCACGGCCTTCTTCTGTCCTAAGTGAGCGCGACGGTCCTTAGAGACATCTCTAGATATTTTTTAGTTAATTGGGGTAAATGCGGATGCAATTTTTGCGATTTTTGGGGCTTAGGAAGGGTAATGAACTCCCCACCTAATCTGGATTTGGTCTTTGCCCCTTAATGTCCGTATTAATATGCAACAACCACAAGAATCAAAACAAGCACAATTTTAATTTGCTTTTTTGCGCGCTGCGATTTATTTGCAAAGAAACCTGCACAAAATGTTAATTGGAGCAGATTTAAGAAGAGATAAGAAAGTTAGAAGCTCACAGAGCAAATTTGGAACAGAGAAGAGCCAGATCTGCCGCGGAACCGCCGCAGGAGGTAGGTGTTGGCCGCGGAATCGCAGTGGGGGAAGGATATCTCAGCACAAAATTTTTAGGAAAGTGATTTTGTTGCTCCCTTTAGCTCTCTGGAATATTCACAAAAATTTTATCCAAGCTCCAATGATTCCAGATTTCCTCGCAATCAAATCACAACACACGTATTAGGGTTTGTGCGAGTTTAGATCTAAAAATTATAATGGAATAAATTTTTCAATTCAAATTTCAAAATACGAACAATTAGCGCACTATCCCCGGCAACGGCGTCATTTGATTGTTAAAGAATTCTTGTTTGTGTGGTATTTGAAAAATTGTATTTAAATCACAACCAAAAATTATTTGACCGCAATCAACTACGGTGTCGGATGTAGATTGTAAGTGAGTGCGGATCGTCCACAGGGAAAGTGTAATAGTTCGTCTTTTGAATTAGATGAATTGAAACTTTAAGGAAAAGAAAACAAACAATTCATGATTTATATTTGAAGTTCAAGAATTAGAAAATCTAGATCTAATAACAAGAAAAAGATAGAATCAAGAATTGATAGTTTGATGATTTTTCCAACCAAATATCAAGAATCGAAATGAGGCTCGTAGGAATCGATCGGATCTATAGATGTGATGCAATCTCAAGATGACGTATTCTCATCCTTCGATGGATTGATACTAGATCAATGATGATCAACGAGAATTAGGGATTTCTAGTGAAACTAGGGTTTCATCATTTATCCCTTATTCTTTCGTTGATATCATTCACATTCTAGCCTCTAGTAAATTCAAGAAACGACCGTAGATCCCTAATTTCAAGCGATCACAATCAAGAAAGCATCTCTACGAAACTAGGTTATCGATTCTTGAACTTGCTAGGGTTTACAAAACTCGTAGGACTCAAGAATCGTTTAAAGATTTGTTACATCATCATTCTATTGATCGTCTCGACTCCTTAACGAGCGGAGTTTTACTCAAACATCATCACAAAAACTACAATCATAAATTGAGATCGAATCATGATACAAGAATTTAAAGAAAGCAAGATTAAAGAATTTCACCTTTTATTTATATCAACAATTTCATTACATTCGCTCAAGAACTACAAGAGGAAAAACTCGATCGTCGATTTGGCTTCGCTCGGCTCCGTGAGTCGCGGATCGGCTTGGATCACTTGCTCGATTGGAGATCGGCTCCGCTCATAAAAGGTTGAAGGGCTTCTTGCTTGATTGGTACTCAAGATCTTGAATTTGGAGTGGAATTAGGGTTAGGGTTTCGCACAAGTCTTGTCACTAGACTTGTGGAAGAAGATGAAGAAATTGAAGAAGACTAAAGATTAGCTAAGGATTAACAAAGATTAGCTAACTAAAGATTAGCCTTTAACCCTAGGTCTAGGCTTCTATTTATAGACTTCCCCAAACCCTAGATTTAGGATTCGAATTTGAATTTCCCTCCAAAAGTTAGTTAGAAGAGATTTGAATTTCTCTCCAAAAGTTTATTGAGGAGAAGCTTCTAGATGTGATTAGTTAGGAGCTTAATCAAGATTAGCATGCTTAATGATCTTTTGCTGATCTGGCAGAAGACTCTGGAGAATTCGGAAATTTGACGTGTCAAAATGAGGTGTACCCACTGAGATAGGAATTATGCCCTGAAAATTAGGTGATGACGTGGAAGAACCGCCGCGGAACCGCGGCGCAAGCCGTCTCCTGCCGCGGTTCCGCGGCGCTTTGGGGGCTTCTGGCTTGAAACTTTTGGGCTTCTCTGGTACTGACATATGTGCCCTTTTGTGATATGTTGAATTGTGTTTTACCCTCTAGATTGCTACCAGAACTCAAGACTTGGAGTTGGTGTATTTTTTATCAGCTCCTTTTGTCTTTAATCCTGCAATTTCCTGCACAAATCTCGAAACAAGTGTTGCGCAATACAGGGATGATGCGATGCCATGATAAACACACAATTTCCTCAGAAATGTCGGTTTTAGAGTCTAACACATGCAATCTGATATTTTACGACTGATTTGCTAATATGTGTAATATGAATGCCGAACACTTCTATATGAGTGCAAATGATAGGGAAATTGCCGTGTTAAAAATGCAGTATTTTCGACTGATCACGGTATTAGATGGACGTAACGGCTACCCAGGTATTAAGCGAATAGAAGATCAACAAGCAAGCTTGTCCAAACTCCCGCAAAGCCTAAAAGCAACACTTACCGTACAATCCGGTTTCTTTGTCTGATCTGTCGCATATCGTGTCTAGGGGTGGAATCATCGGACCCTAGTAACTTGATAATTCATGCCGATGTGTGGCTTATAACCGTTCAAGAAACTACTGATAACAATTACCAGTAAATCTCATCAGCCCTGGCCAAGGACTTGCTGTTATAACCAATCGAGTATAGCTCAACATCAACTCCCTATACCGGGAGAGACGAAACCCCTCCTATCGCTCATTGCCTCCATGTGACTCGGAACTGTACCCAAAATCCACCTGTTTGCACGACTCCATTGAACCGTGGTAAGGAGGAAATCAAAACACGGTGGGAACCGCACAAGACTCTATGATGATCTCGAGTCTACAGACTAACCTGTACAAGTGTTACCAGAGAACTACTATCTGACGATAGGTATGGTACCATCTAGGAGTTCTCGGTAAGTCTTGTTCGGTATACCCATTGTCTAATGAGCACCTGTATACAATATTTGATGTCAAACACCAATAGATGTGGGATCAACCATCGCCCCATACAGGTTCAAGAAACGTACACATTAGTCTACTCTGGAATATCGATGCCCTGTCTCGATATCCCATCGACTAGGGACTGTTAAAGGATACGCTTGCGGACTACACAAGCCCTACTAGTATGATCTGCATCATAGTCCTGGTAGTCAAATCAATATCCTTAGGGCTTTATCAACATGTATCATAGAGACGGTATAATATACTAGTGTACATGTTAAGATAAAGAGTAACCAGATAGCATACTATCATGTCGAGCAAGAAAGTCCTCTATATATATGTCCAAACATCCACTATAGCATACAATAATGGCCTCTAGGTCATATATAATCCTAACACTCTTTCCCACCGTCGAAGTGTTGGCTATAATGCCCTCAAGGCAATTATTGTAATCGTGGGCAAACGATTATAATGATTAAGGGAGGACCTATATGGGTAGAACAGTCTTACTCGATATGATAGTTTGCTCTCTAGTATATCTTTATTATCATGTACATGTATTATGTGGTATTACGGATCACTATTACATGTTGATAGAGCCCATAGGATTCATGCTTAACTACTAAGGTTATTGTGGCGATCACACTTGTGAGAACTGGGTAGTCTATAAGCAAATCCTTAAATCTCCCTAGTCGTGGGAATATCGAGACCAGGCATCGATATTCCAGAGTAGACTGGTGTATACTTTTCTTGACCCCGACAAAGGGCGATGGCCGATCTCACAGCCATTGGTGTTAGTTAGTCACCAAAGATTGTATACAAGTGCTCATTGGGTTATGAGTTATACTGGACGGACTCGCGGGGAACATACTAGATGGTATTATACCAATTGTCAGATAGCAGTTCTCGGGTGACATGAGTACAGCTTAGTCTGTTGAACTGAGATCGTCATTTGTCTCGTGTGAGTTCCCACTTTGCTTTGATTACTACCCTACCACGGCTCTACTGAGCGTGCAAACAGGTTTTAGTTGGGTACAGTCCCGAGTCACATAGAGGTAATAAGCGGATCGTCGTGGATTCGTCTCTCCCGGTATTATGGGTAGATGTCGCGCAGTGCATGGGTATCCATCACCAGAAATCCTTTGCCAAAGTGGACGAGAATTACTGATTTGGATCAGTAATTTCTCAGTGGGTGATGGGCTTCACACTGACACGACTTATCGCATTATTATGGGGTCTAATTTTATCCACCCCCTGTTCCTGCCAAAAATTTTGGCTCAAAACTTATTATTCCTTTTATAAAAATATAGGGCAGCGCCTCACGTGCAAAGCATGTGAGCACTCACGTGCAAAGCACACGAGCACTCACGTGCAAAGCATGCGAATACCTGCTGCAGATAGAATTAAATCTTTTAGCAGCGTCTTACGTGCAAAGCACGTGAGCACTCACATGCAAAAGCATTTGAGTACCGGCTTCAGATAGGATTAAATTCTATGATAGCCCCCACGTGTTAAACACGTGAGCACCCATGTGTTAAACACGTGAGTTCCCATGCCGCATTCTTTTGGCAGTGCTCATGTGATATTCACGTGAATGCCCCAATTTAAAATTCTCTCATATAATAAAATTAAATTCTATGTGATAGAATTAAATTCTATTTGGGAAATATTTTCCCTGATCTTTCTAGTATGGAAAGATCTTACTCTAATAAAGAATCTTTGGATTTAAAAGCCAATAGTGATAAAATATCACCAATTAAACCATCTGATAGAACTAAATTCTATGTGATAGAATTAAATTCTATTTGGAAAATATTTTTCCTGGTCTTTCTAATATAGAAAGATCTTTCTTTAATAGAGAATGTTCGGATTTAAAATCCAATGATGATAAAATATCACCAATTAAACTATCTGATAAAATTAAATTCTATGTGTTAGAATAAATTCTATTTGGGAAATATCTTCCTAATTTTATTAAACTAACAAGATATTCATCTAACAGAATAAAATTCTAAGTTAGGAAAATATTTTCCTAATCTTGTTAAAACAAATAAGAAATCTTCTCTATTAAACAGAGAGCTTTTGGATTAAAAATCCAACGGTAAATAAAATTTACTAGTTGATCTTTAAGATCAATTTGATTGATTATGAAATCAATCATGATCTTTCAATGAGAAATTTTCTCCAACAGATTGATTTTTCTCTTCTGCTATAAATAAGAGCAAAAAGATTAAATCTCAAGAGAGGAAACCCCCCATAAGCTGCTGTAAAAATACAGAAGGCTCTCCAAAAGGCTTCCACAAAACAACTGAGAATTTAATTCTCTCCAAAGAAGAAAATCTTTCTCCTCTCAAACCCTAGGTAAAGAAAAAAGCAGAGATCAAAATACCTCCTTTACTTATCACATCATATATAAGAGTTTAACATTTAAAAGAACTTAGTTCTTTCTCTGGATCTGAGATTCACAAGACAAGTCTCCCACAAGTTGAGAATTTAATTCTCATCGGGAAGATATTGTTCTTGAGAATCAAAAATTCAGGGAAGAACAATGTTGAAAAGGACATGAAAGAAGAACTTGAAGAAGATGGAGCACATAATACTCCAGGAACTTAGTTCCTTCACAATCAAGAACTTAGTTCTCAAAAAATCTGATCACAGATCTTCAAAATAGAGATCTTGGTGATCATCAATAATCAAAATGCCATTAATAGAAGTTTAACTTCTTTTCAAAAGATAAACAAAGAGTAAATTTCTAAAAGGCTCAGAACTTCACGTGAAACACACGTGAGCACTCAAAACTCAGTGCCTCAAGTGAAACACACATGAGCGCCTAAAAATCCAGCACCTCATATGAAACACACGTGAGCACTCAAAAACTCAGTGCCTCATGTGATAGAACGTAAGCACCAGAAGGCAGAACAGATTAATGCTTAACACTATTGTAGCACCTCACGTGAGCACCAAGAAACATAGCACCTTACGTGAAACACACGTGAGCGTTATAACTAAGTGCTAAGCACTATATATATTCAAAGTGCTTAAGTGCTTAGCACTGATCGGGCAAGGCCCAAGCCTGAGCACCTCACGTGATACTTACGTGAGCGCCGGAGCCAAATTTGGATATTATATACATAGTCAAAAGACTGAGTATTTAGCACTGCTGGGTGGTAAAGAAACCTAATCTTAGCCCAAATTAGCTAAGTCTGTGAAGCTTAAGTTTCTCTCACGATATCCAAACTGATCTTAGTCCCATATAAGACTAATGATTTTCATCCCATATCTTCTAAACTAATCTTAGTCTCATATAAGACTAACGATTCTTAGATCCACCATGATCTTTTTCCTCAAATGCGGGATTTGGTTCAAGAATACATCTTTCCACACCTTTGATATATGTCGTCATAATTTCTCAATGTCTTTAGAGAGGTGGCGGGTCCCAACAACCAACAACTCCTTCGCTCTAAACACGGTGATAATGGACCGAAATGTCCCTAAACTAATACCCGTCCTAAACATAGGAATGATGGACCGAAATGTCCTTAAACTAAAGTTCGCCCCAAACACGGCGATAATGGAACGCGACGTCCTTAAACTAATATGTTTTACTCTGCGGACTGTCTCCATACTGACTATCGTATATTGTCTATGAGGTATTCATATATGATCTAATGATCAGTTTAGCTCATATGCTCATTTGTTCATAAGTCGGTTTTAGTCTCATATATGACTAACGATTTTTAGATCAAACCCAAGTTTTCCGTGAATGGATGGAACTCACAAATGTGAGAAATGCGTCCTAAGTTCATTCTCGTTGGCAAACCAAGCTGCCAACATAGACCCCGTCAAGCAAATGCTTGACCCAAATCTAAAATATATGGATTTTAACTAATCCATGCCCTACGGGCACGATATAAATTAGTCTCCATATACAATCCACGGGCAACCAAAATAAAACAAACATAACACGACACGAACTGAAATACTGGAGCAGGAGAAAGTTGTTATCGCAACACGATAACGTAATTAACTACAGGGCTTGCGCTTGCAAGGAAGAGCATCCCTACAATCAAAAACCCCTCATAAATGAGGGGGAATTTGATAAAGTCTGCTATATCGGTCGCATCTATCCAAACCTCTGATATGTGATGCCATAAATCAACTTAGTATCTTCGGAAAGGTGGATGGATATGTCAAAATAGCATCTGCCCCCAAATTCAGGCTAGACGTCCCAACGTCTTATTCCAATCTTCGGCAGTAAACAAATTCTAGCACACCTGTGGGACCTCTTCCTCTTTCCACTCCACACTTTATGTGTTGTGTTTTGTCGTGATCAAATAATTGCGGTTTATACATGTTTGTAGTTGCTCTTGGGTGATACACTGAAGCTAGCGTTCCATCTCTATATAGGGATCAATAGCATTCGCTTCTACTCACTACAACTCGAACTCTGCTACATTTGGTGGAGTCATGTGCGGGCCACTTGCTACCTCAAATCTCTGCAATCCGGCTCTTCAAGAAATGAAGGGGGTTATCATTAGTGTTAGTTATATATATGCCCTAGAGGCCATTACTGTACATGAGATGTATATTGTAGTGGATGCTGGGACATATATAGGTAGGACTTTCTTGCTCGACATGATAGTACGCTATCTGGTTGTACTTTATCTTAACATGTATACTTGTTGTCTCTCTATTACATGTTGATAAAGCCCTTAGGATGTGTACTTGACTTCCAGGACTATGATGTAGATCATACTAGTGGGCCCTGGGTAGTCCATGAGTACATCCTTCAATGTTCCTAGTCGTGGGAATATCAAGACGGGGCATCGATATTCCAGAGTAGACTAGCGTATATCTTCTCGACCCATGTGATGGGCGATGGATGATCACATATCCATTGGTGTTTGACATCAGAGACGGTATGCGGGTGCTCAGTGGAGACTGGGTACACTGAACGGACTCGCCGAGAACTCCCAGATGGTATTATACCTTACGTTAGATGGCAGTTCTCTGGTGACACTGGTACAGCTTAGTCTGTTGACCCGAGATCGTCATAGAGTCTTGTGTGTCTCCCACTGTGCTTTGATTTCCACCCTACCACGGCTCTACTGAGTCATGCAAACAAGTGGTTTTTGGGTACAGTCCCGATTCACATGGAGGCAATGAGCAATAGGAGGGGATTCGTCTCTCCCGGTATTGGGGGTTGATGTTGCGCTATGCTCGACTGGCCATAACTGGAAATCCCTGGCCAGGGTTGCACTTATTTACTGGTAAGTGTTATCAGTAGTTTCATGCTTGTTATGGACCTTACATCGGCATGACTTATCAAGCTACTGGGGTCTGACGTTTACTACCCCTAGGCGAGATATGCGACATATCAGACGAACAGACCGGACTGTGCGGCAAGTGTTACTGGTTGGATTCACAGGAGTGTGAGCAGGCTTGCTCGTTGATCTTCTGATCGCTCAATACCCGGGTGGCCGTTTCGTTTAGCAGACCGCTTGCGGCTTGTGGGTGTTTGATATGATCATCACCTACTGCCGGCGTATTGACGAGTCTTTAGAGTCCTACACAGAGGTTTCCTGGCTCAAGCGAAACAAAATAGGAGCGCATATGAGATATGTGCGGGACCAAGAATAATAACAGTATGTGATACTGTATTATATTCTCGCGATTGGTATCATTGATCGGTTATATGTGTTATAGCCGGGTTACCGAATCAAGTGTTGATTCGATACATTGATACACTTGATATTAGTCGGTTATATGCGATATGACCAGATCATTAAATCAAGTATTGATTTAATGATTTAATGTATAATTATATATTTGATATATTACTTTACATTAACTAGTATTGGTTCACTTAAGATTGATTTTTTCACTTGATGTGCACAAGTTGTATATGTGATATATATTTGTGCACTAGTTTGTATACATGCAAACTTGTGTGTGTATATGACTTACACCATGTTTAGGTTAATGGTTAAGGTTTTTAATTATTTAGTAATTCTAAAATGGTGGTTTTCTTTGTCTTTGCTTGAAGCTTCATGATGCTTTCAAGCATCTTTGACAAAGTCCGCCATTTTGTTTTACATGATATTTTCACTAACCTAACCATTAACTTAAACTCTAGTTTAGTCTCTACAAAGGTCAAACTCACCCATGGTTGCATTATGATAGACTTCACTTGATTATTCATTTTTGATAATTCATTTATTTCATCTTTTCTTCTTCATCTTCTTCAAGTGAAGAAAACCTTGCTACAAATTTTCAAGCGAAGAAAAAGAGTGAGAAATCCAAATCCAAAGTGAACCCACTTCCGATTTCTTCATCCTCTACCACTTGCCATGTAGTGTAGGGTGTTCTCTTCACAAAGTTCATGACCAAGTGAAGATGGAGCTTGAGCTTGAGTCTCCTCGACGTAGATCATCTTCGGCCTCGAAGTCAACGACCTAGCCCGCTCATTTCTCCGAAGAAACCATCGCTAGGGTCCGGGATCCCGATGATTGCAGCGAAGGGACGTCAACACGGAGCTTTAGAAGTGAAGGACCGGATCTACAAAGGTTTTTATCCCTTTCACTTAGTAGCAAAGTAGTTTGCTTGCTTTTAGTTTCGCCTTATCTCTAGTTAACGATCTTGCATAGGGTTGTTCGGCACATCAAAAATTTGAAACGGGCATGGTTGATGCCTTGTGGAACCTCATGAGTGTGCCTAGGAACCCTACAGTGGTATCAGAGCCTAGCTAGATCTTTAGGCGAAGTGTAGACGAAGTTAGAAACCCGATCGAACCCCGAAACCCTAAACTACACCCTTTTCTGTACATTTTCTGAAACTGTGGATTTTTGTGAATTAAAAATGCTCAGAAAATAGAGCAGGAAATTTTAAGAAAAACTGCAGAAAATGACAACCTAACTCTACAGTAGAGCCGCGGAACCGCGGCCTTAACCTACTTGTTGCGGCGGTTCCGCGGCCGTATGTAATGATTAGGCAGTCTATTTTCTACAGTTATCTCCGTAGCAGTTTCCTGTGCTTTCTGGGAATTTTTAATATTTACTCAAGAGTTGAGTTTTCTGGGTTGTATTGGGGACTCGATAATTCGATCGGATTATTTAACTTTGTTTATTTTGTTTTTCCGGGTATTTTAGAACGTGTTAAAATGTTCGACCGGATATCAATATCTCACCTTTTCCCCTGCCGGAAAATTTCCAAGTGTTGGATTTTTTCCGTAGTTTAAGAGCGTTCTAAGTAGTGCAAGTAACGTGATGGACCCTCTAGAAGACAACAAACCTTAACTCGATTATGTGACCGTCTTGAACTGCCTTTTGAACCTTAGGGTTTGGGCCAGTACGGCGTGCCACATGTGAGGCGTTGGCTTGACCCTTCTACGGCTGGACCGTTGGTACTGTGGCATGAAGTGGATGTTTTTAAACTTATTTCAAGTGTTGAGCTTTTCGGGAAAACTTGGGTGTTTGGTTGTTCAATCGGAAAGTTTAACGTTGTCTATTTATCTGGAATGTGATACAATATTTGGAATCCACAAGTAGTTATGAGATAACTAATTTGAATGTTATAAATCTAGCAGTTTAGTCTCACTTGATCGGTTGCCACGGGATTTTGATGTGATCAAAAGTCCGTCGCAATCACGTTGCGTACGCGGATACTCGCCGGGTAAACTTAATAGACAGCTACACCCCATAACCCCGACCAAGTGACTGTAGGAGAACCCCGTCGCCAAAAGCATCCGTTCTGGTGCTCGCGGCAGCGGTGTTCCGCCTTAGTGCACTTCGTCGACGGTATCGGGGGTGCGGCCGTCTACTAAAGTTTGCGACGAGCATTCGTTCAGGATGTCGGGAATCTTGTTGAATTGCCCGACTTGATATTGAAAAGAGTTTTCGATAATGAGACTAAAATGCGGGGTTTATAATTGTTAGGAATGCGGTGTCTAAGGAACTCATTTGATTAGGCATGCGATGTCTAAGAAGGTTGCGGATTCCAACTGTTGTAGTTTTACACTTTCTTTTCTGCGACCGTAAGTGTAATATGTGATATCGCCGGTTTCGTTGCTATACGTCAACGACAATTGGGATAGGCATATTTACTTACGTTGATGACATGTGATGTTATGTGTTGCTGGATATGTTATATTGGATCGTCGTGTTTGAATAGCTGGAGGTTTTTTATGTGAGATGAGTGTTTTTCTTTTTCATTCATGTAAAAAACTTATATGTAATATTCTTTTATTGGGGCACTTCCGGGTTGAGGATGATGTCACCATTGTATATTATTTACTTTTCCGTATTAGGATAGACCCAAGACGGGGAGCACAAGTAACCGTGTTCTAGGGTCCAATGGGAGACCATCTCGAGGAGTCGAGTCCGGGTCTCCTAACTCTAGAATTGGTAGGGTTGCTTGTCGCTCTCGTAGGGGTCTAGGGGTGTGGGATTGGCTATTCATCACAACCGTGAATCTGTGTTTTATACAGGCTCAAAATAAAACACGGACGTCCTAGTATATCCAATATTTCATATGAAATTTTCTGCTGCGTTATCTGTGATGTGATCATGTGATTTGTTCAGATAGATATTATATATAGTATATATGATATATTATATAGACGTTGCTTATGTTTTACACCCACGCTAGCCCTGCCCCGCTCTGCCATTAGTTACCTAACCTAACGGTGCAGACGGGACATCGAGGCGAATGGCATAAGCGTACGTTGTATTTATCTGTGATGTTTAGGTGGACTTAAATGATGGGACATTCATTAATGACATTAATGAAAGAAAATAAACCTAAAAGATGTTGTGGAATCGAATTTCAAAAATTAGGTAGCTCTGGTTGTTGCTTTGCATAGCGGTGTTCCTTGTAGAACATCCAGCACCTTATTCGATAAGGAAAGAGCCGACGATCCCTTCACCGGGAGTGACCTCTTTAGCAATAATTAGCAGATGCTACAACCTTCGGTTTGTCTTTTGACTGCTTTTCTAGTTCTTTCTTTGCATAGTGGTATTGTGAATATCCTGCACCTCATTCGACGAGGAAAGAGCAGAGATCCCTTCACCGGGAGTGACCTCTTTAGCGAAACTAGCAAAAGCCTCAAAAACACTTCATTTAAAACCATTTGATTCTGCAATGAGATCAAGTTCAAAGCGTTAAAGGTTTTACTAAAAACCATCCGCAACCCTCTGTCATTTTAGGAAGTAGAGTACTTAGTATTCGTGCTGTGTTTGTTGACCATAGTCAAGGCACAGTGTACGGTAGCTAAGTGATGTCTTCCTACACCGTATATGATGCGATTAGTTAGGACAGTCGCGTGACTTTGTTGACCTTAGTTAAGGGTCATGTGGGTGGGTCTAATTAATCATGAAATGACGGGTAGAACATGACTAGTGCTTATGATTTATTGACCATAGTTAAGGTCATAAGTGCTAGGGGTAAAAACCTTTATCGGGAGTTTCAAGTGTTGAAATTTGCAATGAGATTGCATACCTTCTATATGATAGTTGGATCCCGATACCCACTGCGAGTAATTGTTACTCCTGAGAGAGTTTTGCACTTTACAATTAGCCGATCAAGTAGGTGTCTAGAAAGGTGTCAACGGGGTTACGCCCCTGGGAAAACGAGGTTTACTTTAATTAGGTCCGTGCGAAAGCACGGGGAACCTCCCTCAAAGTACCGGCACTGGCCTGGCTGAAAGATTGGCGAACTTGTAGAGTGTAATTAATCCCGGCTAGTCTTTCCTTTTAGGGTTTGAAGGAAGATTTGATAAAAACAGTGGGAGCCATCCTGATTAGATAAAATATATAACCAATCTAATCTTGCAAGAGCGCACGCAGAGTGTTTTCTTCTCTCTCTCTCTCTCAAGGTAGCGACCATGTCACGCCTTAATCAAGATAATAATATGGATGTATTGACCGAACCCGCTTGTTATACTGAGCTGGGGAACGTTGGTCCCGCTCCAACTTATAATTGTTATAAGACCGAGCAGGAAATAAGGGAATACCAGGATTTCCATGCCGCCCAAACGAAGAAAGTGCATGAGATGCATCTCCTTCGGGTGTGTTCATTACAAAGAACTGTTTCTCAGTATCCTCTGCGTCCTGGGTATTTGATACCGGATCAGGATCCCAGATATGTAATCCGTTACATAGGGCTACAGAAAGGTAGAGAACTGAGAATGGGTGATAAGTTTCATGAGACAGAAAATGGTGCAAGTGTTGCAGCCAAGTCTGTTGGTCACTATCGCCCTGTATTACCAGAATACACTGATTCTGAACGAATGTTATTAGATACCGAACCTGATATACAACATCATATCAGTCTCTTTATTTACTAAAGAAGGATATAATTTTGTATTGTTGGATAATGTTTTGCACATTTCCTATATCAAGGGTTGATCGGTTCAGGCACGTTATCTAAAAGGATTGACGTTCTAAATCAAACTACAGTTCTTAGTATACAGAACACACACGAGAGGAAGAGTTCAGAAATGAACGAATTCTTCTTGAGGCATTGTAGACTAGGTCATATCAATGCGACCCGACTAGCTAAGTTACATTTAGATGCATATTTAAATCAGTTTGAATTTACATCTTGTGAAACTTGCCCGTCATGTCACAAAGATAAGATGACCATAGCTCTGTTTACTCGAAACAGAGAAAGAATTAGTGAACTCTTGGGACTGATACATAGTGATGTATGAAGGTCCCCAATCTACATATGCCAGGACTGGTCCTTTGTACTTCCTTACATTCACTGATGTTCTCTCAGGATTCGGACACATGTTCCTTTTGAAATACATGTCTGAAACTTTTGAGAAATTCAAAGAATATAAGTCAGAAGTAGAGAACCAATAAAGGTATAAGTATTATGTCCTATGATGAGATCATGGAGGAGAATACTTGTGCATGGAATTCTTGGACTATTCTAAAAGAGAATGAGCTTCTCTCTCAGTGTTACTCCTCTGTATACACCACAGCACAACGGTGTATCGGGACGGAGCAATCACACCCTATATGATATGGTGCGCTCTGTGATGAGTACTGCTGAGTTACCTGTTTCCTTTTGGGGGTTATGCACTTAAGAAGCTGCATACCTATTGAATTAGGTTCGAATCAGATCACTGCCTACCACTCCATATGAGATATGGTATGGGAAGAGCCTATCTCTTAAGTAAGTTTAGATTTGGGATTGTCTGGCCTATGTCAAAAGAAAAATCCGGCCAAGATCGAGGCAAGGTCAGTTCTGTAGAACTGGAAGGAGTTCCAGCTATACAAACTACAGCTGATGATTTGACAGAACCAAAGGATTCAATAGTCTCCGACGAACCTCAACCTCTCCGCCGATCTAGCAGGGTTCCTCATCCGCCTGAGAGATACTTCGGTTTCTCGATGACAGTGGGAGCGAGGATTGCATCATGAGATGATGACCCAACTAGTTTTGAGCAGGCCATCAAGAGTAGGGACTTTGTAAGAATGGCTAGATGCTTAGCGATCTGAGATGGAATCCATGTACACCAACAAAGTATGGACTTTGGATGCTGTATCTGAAGGGTTAAATCCCCATCAGGAGCAAGTATATCTTGAGAAGATTACTTGGTGTAGATGGAAAAGTTGAGACTTTTAAAGCTAGACTTGTTAAAGGTTTTCGTCATCAACCAGGCGTGGATAATGATGAAACCTTTTCCAGTGGCTGTGCTTAAGTCCATCCGGGTCCTACTTGCCATTCCTACATACCATGATTGCGATATCTGGTGGTTGGGTGTCATGACTGCTTTTCTAAATATTGATTTAGAAGAGAACGTCTATAAGAACACAGCCAGAGGGGTTCGTAAACAGTGGGAGCAGTGGAAACGTGTGTAAGATGCTTTACAGATTAAAGCAGGCATCGCAGAGTTGAAATGTCTGTTTTGATGCAGTAGTCAAAGTGTTTGACTTCATCAAAATGGTAGATGAATCTTGTATATACAAAAAGGTTGTAGAGAGTAAGGTGGTCATCCTCGTATTGTACGTGGACAACATACACTTGATAGGAAAAGAGTTTCCTATGCTACGCTCGGTCAATCTCCTCTTATCACATGGATTCTCCATATAGGATCAAAATGATACCTCCTAAATCCTGGGTTTTGGATCTATGAGATAGATCTAAATGAATGTTAGGATTCTCACTAGGTGTAGTAAGCTGGTATCAATGGATCCTGGGGAGAATCACTGGAAAGGTTCCAGGGTGATAAGGACGACTGAATGTCAGTCGCAGGCATTGTCTTTACCCTCAGTGGAGGGACGGTATGTTAGAAGAGTTCCAAGCGTGATACCGTGGCAAACTAGACGATAAAGGCTGGTGACATCGCTATCAAAGATACTACCAAAGAGGCAGTTTGGGTGTATATTAGTTCAAGAGATGAACTAGGTTCCTACCATTGTGTGACAATGGAAGTGTGGCTTTGGCCAAGGAACCCTGGTCCCATCAGTGACCCAGACATATTCTGAGGTAGCATCACCTGATCATGGAGATAGTTGATCTCCAGGGTAATCGAGGTTAGGAGAGTAGACTCAGAGGACAACACGGCGGATCCACTCACAAAGGCCTTTTCCCAGAGAGAGACTTATATGGGCTGGTTGAGTATGAGATACTGCAACCACTGCTACAGATGGCCCTAGTGCAAGTGGGAGATTGTTAGTTATATATATGCCCTAGAGGCCATTAATGTACATGAGATGTATATTGTAGTGGATGCTGGGACATATATAGGTAGGACTTTCTTGCTCGACATGATAGTACTCTATCTGGTTACACTTTATCTTAACATGTATACTTGCTGTCTCTCTATTACATGTTGATAAAGCCCTTAGGATGTGTACTCAACTTCCAGGACTATGATGTAGATCATACTAGTGGGCCCTGGGTAGTCCATGAGTACATCCTTCAATGTTCCTAGTCATGGGAATATCGAGACGGGGCATCGATATTCCAGAGTAGACTAGCGTATATCTTCTCGACCCATGTGATGGGCGATGGATGATCCCATATCCATTGGTGTTTGACATCAGAGATGGTATGCGGGTGCTCAGTGGAGACTGGGTACACTGAACGGACTCGCCAAGAACTCCCAGATGGTATTATACCTTACGTCAGATGGCAGTTCTCTGGTGACACTGGTACAGCTTAGTCTGTTGACCCGAGATCGTCATAGAGTCTTGTGTGTCTCCCACCGTGCTTTGATTTCCACCCTACCACGGCTCTACTGAGTCATGCAAATAGGTGGTTTTTGGATACAGTCCCGATTCACATGGAGGCAATGAGCGATAGGAGGGGATTCGTCTCTCCCGGTATTGGGGGTTGATGTTGCGCTATGCTCGACTGGCCATAACTGGAAATCCCTGGACAGGGTTGCACTTATTTACTGGTAAGTGTTATCAGTAGTTTCATGCTTGTTATAGACCTTACATCGGCATGACTTATCAAGCTACTGGGGTCTGACGTTTACCACCCCTAGGCGAGATATGCGACATATCAGACGAACAGACCGGACTGTGCGGCAAGTGTTACTGGTTGGATTCACAAGAGTGTGAGCAGGCTTGCTCATTGATCTTATGATCGCTCAATACCCGGGTGGCCGTTACGTTTAGCAGACCGCTTGCGGCTTGTAGGTCTTTGATATGATCATCACCTACTGCCGGCATATTGACGAGTCTTTAGAGTCCTACACAGAGGTTTCCTGGCTCAAGCGAAACGAAATAGGAGTGCATATGAGATATGTGCGGGACCGAGAATAATAACAGTATGTGATACTGTATTCTATTCTCGCGATTGGTATCATTGATCGGTTATATGTGTTATAGCCGGGTTACCGAATCAAGTGTTGATTCGATACATTGATACACTTGATATTAGTCGGTTATATGCGATATGACCGGATCATTAAATCAAGTATTGATTTAATGATTTAATGTATAATTATATATTTGATATATTACTTTACATTAACTAGTATTGGTTCACTTAAGATTGATTTTTTCACTTGATGTGCACAAGTTGTATATGTGATATATATTTGTGCACTAGTTTGTATCATATTTGATGATACATGCAAACTTGGGTGTGTGTATGACTTACACCATGTTTAGGTTAATGGTTAAGATTTTTAATTATTTAGTAATTCTAAAATGGTGTTTTTCTTTGTCTTTGCTTGAAGCTTCATGAAACTTTCAAGCATCTTTGACAAAGTCCACCATTTTGTTTTACATGACATTTTCACTAACCTAACCATTAACTTAAACTCTAGTTTAGTCTCTACAAAGGTCAAACTCACCCATGGTTGCATTATGATAGACTTCACTTGATTATTCATTTTTGATAATTCATTTATTTCATCTTTTCTTCTTCATCTTCTTCAAGTGAAGAAAACCTTGCTAGAAATTTTCAAGTGAAGAAAAAGAGTGAGAGATCCAAATCCAAAGTGAACCCACTTCCTATTTCTTCATCCTCTACCACTTTCCATGTAGTATAGGGTGTTCTCTTCACAAAGTTCATGACCAAGTGAAGATGGAGCTTGAGCTTGAGTCTCCTCGACGTAGATCATCTTCGGCCTCGAACTCAACGACCTAGCCCGCTCATTTCTCCGAAGAAACCATCGCTAGGGTCCAGAATCCCGATGATCGCAGCGAAAGGACGTCAACACGGAGCTTTAGAAGTGAAGGACCAGATCTACAAAGGTTCTTATCCCTTTCATTTAGTAGCAAAGTAGTTTGCTTGCTTTTAGTTTCGCCTTATCTCTAGTTAACGATCTTGCATAGGGTTGTTCGGCACATCAAAAATTTGAAACGGGCATGGTTGATGCCTTGTGGAACCTCATGAGTGTGCCTAGGAACCCTACAATTAGGACAATGGTCCTACCTCCTACCCTCGTTGCCTCAACACCGAAGGAGGAAGCCCAGAAGAGGTCAATCTTCCACAAGCTGGCTCCTCAAGTTTCAGCTTTGCCAACGGAATCTGTTTCCAAACAATTGGCACCCTCCAAAGACCAAGGTCAACACATGGGGCATAATAATCATGCTCTCAAAGAAAACAGGGGGTAAGCTCAACAAACTCCCGAGACTGAAAAAACTCCAGTCAAAAGACATCATCGACGTCGAAACAAGAGTTATATAAGACAAGCCAGGGGTAGTTCTCCATCCGGGCTGATTTCAACTTTGTTGGTGAATGCTATTGTTCCAACCGGGAACAGCTCTCAACTACTGCGAAGGGCCAGACAAAATTCTCTTACCGTGGTATTGAAAAAGTCTCCGCAACCCCTGGAGATCCAAGGAGAGCAAAAACCAGTAGTCTCCCTAAAAGAACTTTCCTCATCTATATATAAGATGTGGAAGCTGGTGAAGGACTCAGTCGTCATCCATGGCTCCTCCCCTAAGCATCAACCAAACTCTGACAATTCATCTTCCAAACATAAGGAGACTTATCCATGTTGAATATATATGCCCTAGAGGCCTTCATTGTATAGGATGCTAGGGATATGTATGTACATGATAGTCTTGCTTAATATGATA
The DNA here is from genome assembly GCA_030015575.1 of Agapanthus africanus. Classification (NCBI taxonomy): domain Eukaryota; kingdom Viridiplantae; phylum Streptophyta; class Magnoliopsida; order Asparagales; family Amaryllidaceae; genus Agapanthus; species Agapanthus africanus. Next base: position 295,980,422 of record CM057351.1, read on the forward strand.
GTACGCTATTTGGTTTGTCTTTATCTTAACATATGATATATTTTGCGTAGTATTCATATATATATACATGTTGATAAAGCCCATAGGGTGTTTGCCTGACTACCGGCTTGTGATGGCAGTCATACTAGTGAGAGCTGGATAGTCAATAGGCACATCCTTAGATGTCCCTGGTCGCAGGAGTATCGAGACTGGGCATCGATACTCCGGAGTAGACTGGTGTATACATATCTAGAACCTAAGGAGGGGCGATGGATTGGTCCCGCAGCCATTGGTGGAGTGCACCTAAGATTGTATACAGATGCTCACTGGGTGTGAGTACACCGGACAGGACTCGCCGAGAACTGACTGGATGGTATTTATCCTAACGTCAGATAGCAGTCCTCAGGTGACATGTGTGCAGATAGTCCGTTGACTTAAAGTCGTCATTTGTCTCGTGTGAGTTCCCACTGTGCTTTGATTACTACCCTACCACGGTTCAAAGGAGTCGTGCAAACAGGTTTTAGTTGGGCACAGTCCTGAGCCACGTGGAGGCAGTGAGTGACTGTTAGGAATTCGTCTCTCCCGGTATAGGGAGTTGATATCACACGGTGATCGGTTGGTCATTACCATAAGTCCCTGGCCAGGGCTGATTGAGAATTACTGATAGACTGATCAGTAGATTCTCGGATGGTGATTGAGCCATACCGACACGACTTGTACGGTTATTAGGGGTCTGACGTTTACCACCTACCTAGACCATACATGCGATACTCTTAGACGAACAGACCGGACTGCACGGATATTGTCATGAACAGGCTCAGTAGGAGATCGGATGGGTTTCCTCATCGGCCTTCTTATCGACATCTACCTGGGGACTGTTACGTACAGCTAGTGCCGCTTGCGGTCTGTGGTTAAACCCACTGCCAGCGTAGTAGTCGAGTCTTTAGAGTCCCACACAGAGTTTTCCCAACTCCAGGCGAAAAGATATAGAGGTCGTACGGTTTTACGACAAGGGTTCAGAAGAATACGTGTTTAAACGCACGTACGACATTCAGACAGTTTTTACTAGACGGCTTTGGTTTAAGCCAGATTCTAGTATCAGGTTATTGGATTTATACAGTCTAAAGTTTTTCCGTGTTTTCACGGATGGGAGGGGCGTTCTCGTAATTTCCGGGAAGCTTCAAGAAGCATGGTGACTTGAGGGGTTTAGATGGCATTGTCATTAAATGATATTGTAACTCATAATGTATGATTCATTATGTCATTAATGCATTATTAAATGCTTAATGACTCACATAGTGAATCACTCATAATACATTTATGTAGCATGATGAATAATCTCTTTTTATTCATTTATTGATTTATTCATTATGCTTCATATATCAAGTGAGAAACAATTTCATATTCATCATTGCTAGTTCACCTTCTCTCTCCTCAAGCTCACTCTTTCTTCAAGCTCTAATCCTACCACTCATGAGTTGAGAACAAGGATTAGAAAAGAATAAACATTCCATAACCTAACTCTATATGATCTAAGTTCCTTTGATTAGCAACTAGAGAAACTTAGTTACCTCAAGTTTTGAGGTGAAGCTTGGATTAGGGTTCTCCGGTGGATCATCTATCACTTGGAGGAGGCCGAGGAGGACGTAGAGATCGTAAAGACGAAGGACACGTATCACTAAGTATAATCTCTTTACATAGTAGCTAAGAACTTCTATGGTAGTTGTTAATTATCGTTTGGAAAAGATCTTCGGTTAGTCGATGTATGCTTCAAGAACAAGATCGTTTTTCATATTTCCGCCTCCCCGCAACTCGTGGGGTGTTGCACATCGACTTACAGTGGTATCAGAGCCTCACTAAACAATAATTAACTCACTTGCAAAGTCGTATGAATTTCGAACGCAAAACGAACCGGAAAAGATATCCTATTCATATAGTTTCTGTCGATTTTAAATTGAGGTCCAAAAATTTTTCAGGGACCTCCAGAATAACCTACATGGAAACCTAAGAACACTGGAGAAATTTGGGTGCATGAATCAGCCAACACACCGCGGAACCGCGGCCGATCCCACCGATCCGCCGCGGATTCGCGGCCGAGTTGAGCCCGATTCACCCCAAATCTCCCCAGTAACTCTTCTGTGAATATTTTGTCTTTTCTGGAATGTTTATTTTTTGCTCACGTCTCAGGTTTACAGAGAAGTTTTGGGAGCAGAATCTAATGGGTTTGATCGATCGAAATTATACGATGTTTTCTTGTTTGATTATATCTGTGAACTGTATTATGTGTTCGTAAACCTCCCCTAACTGCTAGTATGTCGGTTGGCAGGGGGTTGCACATATATGTAATGTTTTAACTGTTTGTGATTATGAACTGTATTGGATTGTTGTGATGATTAGCTGGGGTTTTGTGATGGGTTATTTTATTAATTCATTCGATGTAATTGTAATAAGTTGTAATATTATTTTGCGGGGCACATCCAGGTTGCGGTTGTAGCCACCGTTGTATTATTTCTTTTTACTGTTTTTGCTCCTAGGATAGACCCAAGGTGGGGTGCACAAACTACCGGGTACTTCGAAGTGTTTAGTGGCCTACTCACGGATTTGAGGGAGACCGCTTCAATTCGGGTACTTGGCGGGTAGTTTGCCGTACCCGTAGGGGTCTGGGGTGGGGTAATGGCTATTTATCACAACTGTGTAATCCGTCTTTTCTTACAGGCTCAAAAGAAACGCGGATTGCTTGCATATCCAATAAAGTTTATCTATGATCTGGAATGCCTATTATTGCGTCTGACGAATGTACAATATCTATATATGATATCTATTTAGACGTTACTTATATTTTACACCCGCAGTAGCCCAGCCCCCGCTCTGCCGTTAATTAAGTAACCTAACGGGTGATGACGGGACCCCGTAGCGAATGCGGATGGCATAAGAGGACGTTGTATTTTCGTTGTTATCTGTAATGATAGGTTAAAGATGGGACGCATTATTTTTAATGCAAAGAAAAATAAAACCTAAACTGAATCGTTGGAACAATTTCAAAACCACTCGGTTTTCTTCAAAAAGCAAATTTTAAATGCGGAGCTTAAACCACTCCTTTTAATAAAGGCTATCATGGTTCCTTCGATCATATCAAGTTCACTACGTTAACGGTTTTTTGTCAAAAACCAGCTGTAACCCTCCGTCGTTTCAAATAGACAACACATCGTATTCATGCTATGCTTGTTGGCCTACGTCAAGGCATAGTGGATGGTAGCAGTGTGTTTGCTTATTTGTAGCATAGATAGATGCATTAATATAGGACAGACGTACAGCCTTGTTGGCCTACGTCAAGGGCATGTACGATGTACCTAAATTAATCAGGACAACGACAGGTAGAACTTGACTTGCGTCTTATGATTTGTTGGCCTACGTCAAGGTCATAAGAGCTTGGGGTAAAAACTCACATCGGGAGTTTCAAACATAAAGGAAACTTGCAGATTTAGCATACCTTCTGGAGTGTGGTGACTAGAGTGGCTTCCATCTAGTACATCATGCAATGATAGTTGGATCCCGATCCCACTGATGAGTAGGATTACTCTCGGGAAACTTTCACACTTAACAATCAATGCTATAAACCAAGTAGGTGTCCAGAAAGGTGTTAGAGGGGCTACGCCTCCAGAGAAAAGAGATTATTTAATTAAGGAACTTCGCGAAAGCGTTGGAAAACCTCCCTCGAAGTACCAACACCAGCCTGGCTGAAAGGTTAAGCAAGTATTGTGACGTATGATTAAATCCTGACTAGTTCTTCTTTTAGGTTTTGAAGAAGGATTTGAGGGAACAGTAGGAGCCATCCTGTTTAGATAAATTGATAACCAATCTAAACTTGCAAGAAGCATATGCTGAGTGTTTTCTTTTCTCTCTCTCTAGCAGCTACCATGACAGGACTAAAACTATTACTTGAAAAAAATATACTGACCGGGAAGAACTATAAAGATTGGCTAAGGAACGTCAACATTGCACTGACTTATGACAAAGTAGCATATGTTACCACCGCTGTTCCTCCCCTTATTCCAGGACCAGATTCCTCAGTTGTGGACAAGGAAGTTCGCAAAACCTGGGATCTAGATTGTGAGCGAGCTAAGTGTATCGTGCTGGCGTCCATGAACAATGAACTCCAGAAACAGCACGAGAGTATGGATATTATATCCATCTTTCTCCATGTCAAGGAATTATGGAGAGCACTCCCGTATCGCGAGGTACGAGACCTCAAGGAAACTCTTCCAGATGAGGTTAGCTCCAGGATCGCCTGTAGGAGAGTACGTCCTCAAAATGATCAGCCTCATTGAGGAACTCGCAAACCTGGGATGCGTGCTAGAGAATGATTTTTATATCGACTTGATTTAGCAGTCCCTTTCCCACACCTTCTCTCAGTTCGTGCTTAGCTTCAACATGCACGAAATGGAAGCTGATCTTCCAAAACTCCTCAACATGTTGAGGGTAGCAGAAACCTCCTTGAAAAAGGAGAAGACCCCCGTTCTGTATGTTGGCCAATCATCCTCTTCTAAATCTAAAGCGAAATCTAAAAGGAAGAAGAAGATGAAAGCCACCAAACCGAAGGGTGGGGTCAAGAAGGTGCAGGGAACGAACAAGGCAGGAAGGGTGAAAGCGGATATAAAAGAATGCTTTTATTGTCACAAGAAAGGGCACTGGAAGAAGGACTGTATAGCCTTCAAAGCTAAGGACAAGAAGCAAGCTGTTGCTTCTGCTTCAGGTGTGTTCGTAATCGAAAATTGTCTTTCAGTAAACTCTACATCATGGGTACTTGATACCGGTTCTGGTTCTCACATCTGTAATTCATTGCAGGATCTAAGAAATAGTAGAGTACTGGGGACAGGTGATATGACTCTCCGGATGGGCAATGGAATGCATGTAGATGCTATTGCAATAGGGGAATATCACCTAGGGTTGACTAGTGGGCACATTTTGGTGTTGTACAGCTGTTTTTGTTTTCCCAGTATGTTGTGTAATATTATATCAGTATCTTTGTTGTCTAATGAAGGATATAATTTTGCGCTTGAAAGAAATGTCATGAACATTCTCCTAAATCAAGAACTGATTGGGTATGGCACACTGGAAAACGGCATATACATACTTAATCAACCTCGAATTTTCAATATTCAAAACACACTTAAAAGAAAGGCTCCAGATTCAAATCAAGCCTTCCTATGGCATTGTAGACTTGGTCATATAAACGAAACAAGGTTGATTAAGTTACATAAAGATGGATATCTAGATCCGTTTGAATATTCATCATATGCAACTTGTCAATCATGTATCAAAGGAAAAATGACCAAATCTCCGTTCACCGGACACGGAGCAAGAGCCACAGAACTCTTAGGACTTGTACACAGTGATGTATGTGGTCCAATGTCTACACATGCGAGAAGCGGTCACTCCTACTTCATCACTTTTACTGATGACTTCTCTAGGTATGGACATGTGTTCTTAATGAAACATAAATCCGAGGCCTTTGAGAAGTTTAAGGAGTACAAAAATGAAGTAGAGAAACAAACTGGTAAAAGCATCAAGACACTTCGATCTGATCGAGGTGGAGAATACTTAAGTACCGGTTTCCTTGAATGCTTAAAAGAGAATGGAATTCTCTCTCAGCTTACTCCGCCTTATACACCTCAGTATAATGGTGTATCAGAAAGGAAGAATCACACGCTATTAGATATAGTGCGTTCAATGATGAGTAGTGCTGAGTTGCCACTTTCCTTCTGGGGATTTGCTCTAGAATCAGCAGCATACTTATTAAATAGAGTTCCAACTAAGTCGGTGCCTACCACTCCATATGAAATGTGGAGCGGGAAGAGACCATATCTCAAGTATATCAAGATATGGGGATGTCCGGTCTATGTTAAAAAGCATAGACCGGACAAGCTCGAGGCACGATCAGTCTTGTGCAAGTTTGTAGGATACCCCAAACATTCAAGGGGGTACACGGTCTACCACACTGAAGAACAAAAGGTGTTTGTCACTCGCCACATTTTCTTCTTAGAAAGCAAATTTCTTGCAAAAGAAATTAGTGGGAGCGCGGTAGAGCTGGAAGAAATTCCAGAACCTCAAACTGCTACAGAGGACTTAGTAGAATCTCAGATTTCAATAGAACATGACGAACCAACACCACTCCGCAGATCTAGTAGGCTTTCTCATCCTCCTGAGAGATACTATGGTTTTCTTCTAGATGGGGATCGAGAGGATTGTATCATCGATGATGATGAGCCTACTAGTTTTGTAACGCCTTGAAAAGTCGTTTTGGTGTTTTCCTGAAAATCGGTGAAAATTCGGTATTTTTCCGTAAACCGTCTTTTTTGTTATTTTGCAGTTTAGGACTAATTATACCTAATTTGGATAGATAATTGCTAGTTTTTAGTAGATGATGAGTTACTTATTAATTTGTGGTCATTTAAAAAAAATTCCCTATTTTTCAATTTTTTAATATTATTTTAAGCCGGTAAAAAAATACATTAAATTAGCGATAAATACAAATTTAAATGGGCTAATTTTAATCTTTAAAATCATATTAATTAAAATCTAGTTGTAATATAATTTTTAAGTATTTTATTTCAAGTTTTAACTAGTTTTTATTATAGAAAACGAAATTTATTTAATTTAAGCTAAAACTTGCAATTTTGGACTTGTAGGGGGTCTTTTTGCATAGAATTTCTTTGTAAAATCTCTCTCACTCTTTCCCCTCCTCTAGGCCGGCCCCACCATCAGCAGGCCATGAAAATTCCTTGCCTCCTTTTTACTTTAACTCATGTGAAGAAATTGTTTTGGAAAGGGAATAAAATATGTTATTTTGGGTATGGGTTTAAAGTGAAATGAGAGGGGTTGACTTGGACTTTTTCCCCCCCAACACCCACACCATTCCTCCCATCTTCTCCTGCTGAAAATATGCAGCCACTCCCTCTCCATTTCCCCATCTCTTTTCATCATCAAAATTTCCATCAAAATCCATTAAAATTCAACAAAAATCAACAATTTCCTTTACAATTTCAAAGCAAAACCTTATTCCCTCTCTTCTCAAACCCAAATTGGCTCAAATCTTGGAGAAAGATGGCATCTTGGGAGACTTTAGCAACATAGGGTTTGAACTTTTGAGGTATAACTTCTAATCAAATGGTTACATTGTAGTTTAAAGTATGCTAATTAGAAGTTTGAAAATTGTTTAGTGTTAAATCTTTTGTTAATTTCTAATCTAGTTTGTTTTAAAGAGGGTAGTTGATATGAACTTGGGTTTTAGCACACCATTAATTAGTTAATTAAATCTATTTTGCTATCTAGTTGGTTTCTAACCTAAGTTAATGAGGTTACTTTGCTTAAGTGGCTTCAATTTTTGCTAATCTAAGTTATTTTAGCGTGAAATTTTGATTGTGTTTGCTAATTATGAAAATCAAGAAAGGGGTTTGTGTATGGAAATAGGTTTGAAGCATGGTTATTGTATTGTAATTATAGTGTTGTGGCTAACTAGTTATGCGGTTGGATGTTTATGCTAGGTTGTAGTCTTTTTGTCGCAAATCGGCGATTTTTGCACCGATTTTTGGAATGTAAATGCTTACTAGTTTTTATATAAAATTATGTGATGAATTATTTGTGATAACTTGATTATATTTTTAGCATATCCTATGACATTTAGGATGTGTGAGTGCGGAATTTTGTGTGATCGGGTTTTAGTTTTGTCGGGCATCCCAAAACGACGATTCTAGTTAGTTTTTTTGCGATTTTCGTGTGTGTTCCGCGCACCTCGTGCACGTTGTACCTAGCTTGTGAACGTGGATATTTTCGTTTGGGATTTGCGTCATTTCATGATATGTAACCTTATATTTTGTATTGATGCAAATTCCAGGTTCGGTCGCGGAGACTTCGGACGCGGCACGGAGAGGGAAAGCGGTGATTGGACATAACTAGCTGGGGATTTCCGGTGAGTAGATGTAACATCTACGGGGGACTATCGTTGGATGGCGCAAGTCGCCCGATAGTTTTAGTAACTTAAAAAGATTCTTAGTAATGTTAGTAATTAGGGGTGTAATACTTGTATGATTATTTGCTACATCCATGCCTTATATTGACATACATATGCAAACCCATTCTATAGGACACCTGCACCATTGCCAGGGTTTTTATATGCAGCACGAGCACTATTCATGCGTACACACACGCCCTGGTAATTGCCATGCCACGACACTAGATAACTTATAATCTAGAATGTTGTTACCATATTTGATACTTAAACCTGTACTATTGCAATAAATCCTTAAAATAACATTGTAGAATTGCTATTCATGTGCATGTATACCATTACATCAATTGTTCATGCCTAGTTTATTAATCATACATTGCAACTTGGTTATTGATACCATATGCATTCATTATCATTGATATATGCACTTATGATGATTTATTGAGATTTATGATATTTCTGGATTTCGGGGAAAGCCGCAAAATTTACAACTTATGATCTTTTAAAATATAAAAAGTTGCGGTTTTCTAGTGATGTAAAGTGTCGTCCACCATGAGTTTGCTGTGGTTTTCGAGATCCGTGTCGAGGAGTGAAGGAACCGTCACGGGTACATGGTGGACCCGGTAAGGTACCCCGGGGCAAGAGGATCGTGTTGTTGACGTTGAGCCTGGCATGGGATGGATTACCTACCGGTGACTTCATTTGGCACGGCGGATATCCAGAGGATACCGACCGTGGCCGCGAGATGATGAGATATTGATATTGAGATGGGTCAGCCGGATGGCTGAGGCCAGAGATACTATGACATGGATTTATGAGATTTGAGACAGTTTTTAGGTGTCGTTGCTGGACACAGATTGTTGTAGATTCTATGAGTATTATGCTGGCATTTTAAAAGAGTTTCAAAAACAAAAAGAGATAAAATGTTTCTTATATATACCTATTGAGACCTCAGATATTCATGTTGCATACATACATCTGCTAGTACACTGATGTTGTATACACACCTGCTAGTGCGCCCAGCCATACCTGTTTTAGAGATGCTATGATACTTGTGTGCATGCATACGATAGCCTTTGTAGATGTAATTTATTACTCACGAGTTGGCAACTCACCCCCGTTGTGCCACAGCCTTTTGCAGGTCCGCTCCGTCAGTACAGTAGCGGCGGGCGCACTTGCTTCTTTTGTCTCTTTTGCCTGGACTCGAGGTTTTGCTCTTAGGTGGGTTATATTATTATTTTTGTACCACCTTGTATATTCTTTGTATCTAGTGTACTCCGTCTACTGTATCTACCAGTACTGTTGTATATTGACTTAGAGGCGAGACAGTGAGATTTTTGGGCTTGTATTTTGTTCTTTGGGTCGAGCTCACTTGAGCCGACATGTTGCTTCTTACTTATGCCACTTTATGATTATTTTGCATGTTGCTGTTTTACATTGCGTGGGATTTGTGACCGCCTTGTGGCGAAGAGCTAGCTCCCGCTTGGGGATGCCTTTTTTTTGTTGCATATATATATATATATATATATATATATATATATATATATATATATATATATATATTCTTGTTGTACCCATTTTAGGGGCCAGTATTTACAAAGGAGACTCTGCCGAAATTTTCGGGAAAATTAATATTGCTTTTAAAAATCCTTGATATGACTTATTTGATAAACTCGCTTTCAATTGATTGGTTTTCCTTCACTCTTCTGCTTATTTGGTTTTGATTTCTGGGCTTTGGCTTACTTATTTTACGGACGCCTTGAGACGTTTCGTAACTTAAGTGCCAGTCACGTTCCGTACCCTGCGGGTCGTGACAAGTTTTCAGCAAGCTATCACGAGTATTGACTCGGTGAAGTGGCTGGATGCTATGAGATCCGAAATGGAATCCATGTATACCAATAAAGTATGGACTTTAGAAGTTGCTCCTCCTGGGGTGAAACCAGTTGGATGCAAATGGATCTTTAAAAAGAAGATTAGTGCACTTGGACAAGTGGAAACCTACAAAGCTAGACTCGTTGCAAAAGGTTTTCGTCAAAGACCAGGATTTGACTATGATGAAACCTTTTCACCTGTAGCTATGCTTAAATCCATTCGGATCCTGCTTGCCATTGCTGCCTTCCATGACTATGAAATCTGACAGATGGACGTAAAAACAGCTTTTCTAAATGGACATTTAGAAGAGAGTGTTTACATGGATCAACCAGAAGGTTTCTTAGACAGTGGGAGCAGCGGAAGAGTGTGCAGGTTGCTTAAATCCATCTATGGATTAAAGCAAGTATCGCGAAGTTAGAACATCTGCTTTGATGAGACAGTCAAAGAATTTGACTTTATCAAAAATGTAAATGAACCATGTATTTATAGGAAGATTGTAGAAGGAGCAGTAGTCTTCCTCGTTTTGTACGTCGACGACATACTACTGATAGGGAATGATGTCCCTATGCTACAATCAGTAAAGCTCTTCTTATCACGGAAATTCTCCATGAAAGACTTGGGTGATGCAACCTACATTTTGGGTATTAAGATCTATCGTGATAGATCTAATAGAATGTTGGGAATTTCACAGTCTAGGTATATTGACACTATACTAAAGAGATTTAGTATGGAAGATTCCAAGCGCGGTAATATGCCCGCTTGTCACGGGATCACCCTCTCAAAAGAAATGTCTCCAAAGACTGATGAAGAGAGGGCTCGCATAGGCATTATACCCTATGCTTCAGTAGGATCTATAATGTATTCGATGTTATGTACAAGACCAGATGTAGCTTACGCATTTGGTGTGGTAAGCAGGTATCAGTCTGACCCAGGTAAGAAGCATTGGATAGCGATAAAGAACATTCTCAAGTACCTGAGAAGGACTAAGGAGATGTTCTTGATTTACGGTAATGGGGACCTCCAGGTAGAGGCTTTTACCGACTCCGACTTCCAAAGTGACAAAGATGATTCTAAATCCATTTCGGGTTTTTTGTTTACCCTCAATGGAGGGGCGGTATGTTGGAAGAGTTCCAAACAGGATACCGTCACAGACTCAACTATGGAGGCTGAGTATATAGCTGCTAGTGAAGCCGCAAAAGAGGTTGTCTGGATGAGGAAGTTCATCTCTGAACTTCAGGTGGTTCCGTCCATTGCCAATCCAATACCTTTGTATTGTGATAACAATGGGGCTGTAGCATTAGCGAAGGAACCGAGGTCCCATCAGAAATCCAGGCATATCTTAAGGCGGTTTCACCTGATCAGGGAGATCGTTGATCGTCGGGAGATCGAGGTACGGAGAGTGGACACAAAAGACAACACGACAGATCCTTTCACCAAGGCCATCCCTCAAGTCCAGTTCGAGAGGCTGTTTGAGATGTTGGGCATGCGGTACGGCAACAACTGGATCTAGTGCAGACAGTGGGTCCTCATTGCGCCAATTATAGGCCTTAGTGCAAGTGGGAGATTGTTGGATATATATGCCCTAGAGGCCTTCATTATATAGGATGCTAGGGATATGTATGTACATGACAGTCTTGCTTAATATGATAGTATGCTATTTGGTTTGTCTTTATCTTAACATATGATATATTTTGCGTAGTATTCATATATATATACATGTTGATAAAGCCCATAGGGTGTTTGCCTGACTACCGGCGTTGTGATGGCAGTCATACTAGAGGGAGCTGGATAGTCAATAGGCACATCCTTAGATGTCCCTGGTCGCAGGAGTATCGAGACTGGGCATCGATACTCCGGAGTAGACTGGTGTATACATATCTAGACCCTGAGGAGGGGCGATGGATTAGTCCCGCGGCCATTGGTGGAGTGCACCTAAGATTGTATACAGATGCTCACTGGGTGTGAGTACACCGGACAGGACTCGCCGAGAACTGACTGGATGGTATTTATACATAACGTCAGATAACATTTCTCAGGTGACATGTGTGCAGATAGTCCGTTGACTTAAAGTCGTCATTTGTCTCGTGTGAGTTCCCACTGTGCTTTGATTACTACCCTACCACGGTTCAAAGAAGTCGTGCAAACAGGTTTTAGTTGGGCACAGTCCCGAGCCACGTAGAGGCAATGAGTGACTGTTAGGGATTCGTCTCTCCCGGTATAGGGAGTTGATATCGCAGGGTGATCGGTTGGTCATTACCATAAGTCCCTGGCCAGGGCTGATTGAGAATTACTGATAGACTGATCAGTAGATTCTCGGATGGTGATTGAGCCATACCGACACGACTTGTACGGTTATTAGGGGTCTGACATTTACCACCTCCCTAGACCATACATGTGATACTCTTAGACGAACAAACCGGACTGCACGGATATTGTCACGGACAGGCTCAGTAGGAGTTCGGATGGGTTTCCTCATCGGCCTTCTTATCGACATCTACCTGGGGACCGTTACGTACAGCTAGTGCCGCTTGCGGTCTATGGTTAAACCCACTGCCAGCGTAGTAGTCAAGTCTTTATAGTCCCACACAGAGTTTTCCCAACTCCAGGCGAAAAGATATAGAGGTCGTACGGTTTTACGACAAGGGTTCAGACGAATACGTGTTTAAACGCACGCACGACATTCGGACAGTTTTTACTAGACGGCTTTAGTTTAAGCCAGATTCTAGTATCAGGTTATTGGATTTATATAGTCTAAAGTTTTTCCGTGTTTTCACGGATGGGAGGGGCGTTCTCGTAATTTTCGGGAAGCTTCTAGAAGCATGGTGACTTGAGGGGTTTAGGTGCCATTGTCATTAAATGATATTGTGACTCATAATGTGTGATTCATTATGTCATTAATGCATTATTAAATGCTTAATGACTCACATAGTGAATCACTCATAATACATTTATGCAGCATGATGAATAATCTCTTTTTATTCATTTATTGATTTATTCATTATGATTCATATATCAAGTGAGAAACAATTTCATATTCATCATTGCTGGTTCACCTTCTCTCTCCTCAAGCTCACTCTTTCTTCAAGCTCTAATCCTACCACTCATGAGTTGAGAATAAGGATTAGAAAAGACTAAACATTCCATAACCTAACTCTATATGATCTAAGTTCCTTTGATTAGCAACTAGAGAAACTTAGTTACCTCAAGTTTTGAGGTGAAGCTTGGATTAGGGTTCTCGGGCGGATCATCTATCACTTGGAGGAGGCCGAGGAGGACGTAGAGATCGTAAAGACGAAGGACGCGTATCACTAGGTATAATCTTTTTACATAGTAGCTAAGAACTTCTATGGTAGTTGTTAATTATCGTTTGAAAAAGATCTTCGGTTAGTCGATGTATGCCTCAAGAACAAGATCGTTTTTCATATTTCCGCCTCCCCGCAACTCGTGGGGTGTTGCACATCGACTTACAATCCCAAGGCGGTTCCTGCTCTGACGGTTCCTCCTAAATCAGCTTCTCACAAGTGACCGAGACAAACTCCGAGGGTCAATACTCCAAACGCCTCAAGCCTGGGGTAGTAGTTCACACAGCCTATTTGGTGAACTCCAAAGATGAAATTCGTTCTTCTACTAGTCACAGATCGCATGCTTGGTCTCTGACAAAAGCTCAGCAGCAACATGAAAAGTTGCGAGAGATGCTTGCTCAAGCGACGGCACTTACTAGTCCACCGCCTAAGAAAAATCCTGAGGACGCACCCGAAGAAAGAGTAGGACAGGAGTTGGATATTGATTTGCTGAATTGTGCCCTCAAGAAAAGAGATGAAGAAGCGGCAGCGATATCCACTAAAATTTACCAGATGGCCCTTCTGATCCAGAATATGGCTGGAATGATGGTCCAATTGGAACCACTGGCAGACGAACCGCCGGGAGTTGCTCTTAAAGATAAGGGTGACATTTCAAATCCTCTGCAAGACTCACCAACGGCTGAGGAAATGATTCTAACAGCAAAGCTGGACACATATATCGCTCAGAAAATTAAAGCTCACTATGCCAGTGAAACCGCAAATAGGTCGAACAATGCTAGTCGACCATATCCAGCATGGTACGATCAAATATAGTACCCACTAAAATACATACTTCCGACGTTCAACATGTACAAAGGGGCCGAGAATCCTCTCCAGTACATCGCACGTTTTAAATACATATGCGGAAACACTTAAGAAAATGATATACTGCTCCTCCGACAATTCGTCAGCAGTCTGGCGGGCATTGCATTCGAATGGTATGCGGAACTCCCAAATGACTCCATGAATACCATCGATGAGATGGAGATGCTCTTCTCTCAGAGATTCGCCAGTGCGAATAAACGCACTACCGTGGCGGTGTTGGTAAATGAAAGGGTTAGATTGAATGAGACCTGGGTTCAGTATGTGTCACGCCCCGCTTCCCAGTAGACGGAAACGGTGACGTGGTACGCCTGCGGCATATTTATCTAGAGAAGATCATTCCCTAAATAAATATACTAAGCGTATTGAAACAATAATACACAATACAAGAATAAATGGAGACTGTAAAATTTTTCAACAAATATTTTTATTTACATTCAACTTTCAATATTTACAAATACATGAGTTTATGACAGAAAGTAAATATAATAAGGAAGATGCATAAACAAGTGGCATACATAAACTGAAGAAAAATAAAGCTGAGCTAGTCCTGAGTAGCTATCTGGTCATAATCCTCCGCGGTAGCGTCCACTCCCTCCGTCTCGACAGTATCTGACGAACATTCCAAGAAAACAAAGATGGGTGGAATGCCCGTCAGCGAACTAGCGCTCAGTAAGTCCCAAGGATAAAGTAAGAGTTAAAATACAAGTATAGAATATATATATATATGTATATATATGATGAGTAAGAGTATATGTTCATGGGTGAATATGTATAGGTCTCTGGATGCTCATTATATTAACGTTAACTTCCAAGTGTGAATGTCAATGCAGCCGTAGAAGTATTCATGAGCTCAAGAGTGGAGGCCCAGAAGCAAGGAAATATGGGCCCATTTCATGTGTTAGTATCGAGGCTCCAATCTGTGGATGAGTCAACCCGACTGATATTCGAGTAAAATAAAAAAAAAGGTTAATACAGGACTCCTGAAGCTCCGTTGGATTCACACAAGAAACTATCTCAAACACCCTGAGTATAATATATTATAACTGGTTAATATATAATTGGTTTGATTGATTAATTAACATGTCTTGATCGAAACCATAGATTGCAAAAGGTGTAGAATGTAGTCGAGTGAGTTGAGTAATATGTGGGTTGTGACAATTGCAAATCTTGGTTCGAGTCAAGTTGGTTCGAGTTCATATTTGAGTTTAGTTTCGAGTTAGATTAGAGTTCGAATTTGTGTTCAAGTTCGAGTTCAAGTTTAGGTTCGAGATTGGATTCCAGTTCATGTCTTTTTCATAGGAATTGATCTAAACTGTTAAAAATCTTATGTTCGGATGAAATTGGCAATTGCTGCACATGGACGACAGAATTTGTGTCTTTTTCCATGACAATTGTCATTTGATAACTCCATTAATTTTTCTAACCTGAATAGGCAAGCACTCACTTTCTGTGGCTCCCCGAGACTCAAGAGAAATGATACCGATTAAATCTATATTAATTTTAGAGTCCTTAAAATATTGTTTGCATATCTCGAGGGGATTTTATGAAAAATACTTTAATATAATTTAAAAATAAACCTCGAGTGTGATTTATAATATTTAGGGTTTTCATGAACATGTATTTTAATTGTTGTGGTGTTTTGGTGATAAAACCTAGCTTTTTGAAAGTTTATGGTATTTTTGTGAAAACTACTACTTTTGGAAACTTGGTGATATTTTATTAAAATTCTAATCTTTCATTTTTAAAAATATAGTTTCATAATATATTTTTATTGAAAATACGAATTCATAATTTTTATATAATTTTTTCAAAAATTAGTTTTGTTTAGAAAAATCGCATATTTTAAAAACTGTATTTTTATTTCCTTTCGAGACCAAATACTCCGTAAAGAGTTTTGCATCTCGCTTTACTATCCTAACGATGTGCGATAATCCGCACCATCCATTAGCGGGTCTCTTGACGAGGGTTATAGAGGCATAATTGCCAAGGATTTCAAAATACCGATTAAAAGAAACCCGTTTTGTAAAAGTGTGGTATTTTAATGTAAAAGTTATTCTTTAAATTAGCTATATGTTTAGAGTACCGTGCTATGAAACCATAGTGTGCGTGTGGGGTAGGTCGTTACCCCGTGAAGTTTTACTGAAGGTATCTTTTTAACAATTATTGAAAAGGGGTTATACTAAAGTTTATGGTATTTTAATGAAAAGTTCATTTTATCATAGTTTCACATGAAAGTTTTGATTAAACTCAAAACTAAATGATTGTAAACCAAGTTACAAGTAGTGCGAGAAAGTTATTTTGACCTATTTTGCTTTAGGAAAGGGAGTACAAAGGTTAAAACTACACATATCAGAGTTAACTCCACTTTTCCGATATGTTTTTAGAAGATGGTTTTGAGATTATAGAAGAAGAGAGAAGATGGAGTTACGAGTTTAGATGGTTAAAAAGATAGAGAAGAAGCCTTCGGGTGTCGTGGTTTCGTCGGAGATGCTCATGTCGTCGAGTTTGGCTTGCTACTCCACTTGGGTGATTAACTCCACTTGCACTTAGAAACTTTTGGGGATGATTTTGATAGAAATTTTCAGAATAGAGAGGAGCTAGGGCATGAGGTGGTATTTATAGTGAAGAATTAGGGTTTGGGAATTAAAAATGTGGATTAAAAGAATTTAAATGGTGTTAAATGGCGAATTGAAGAGTCTCTATTTGATTGCAGGAAAATCAAACAATGCAGGAGAGTTGAGAGGAGTTGAAGAGTCAGGTGTGCAAAGCACGGAGGAGATTGAGCAACATCCAACCGTTGGCGCCGGCCCTTTGGGGAGTTTGGGCAGTCGGATTTGATTGGGTTGTCTTGGGATTTGTGCTACGTGTCAAGTTGGGTGTGTACACCTTATTGCGCCTGTTTGATTTTTCTGAAACTTTTGGTTTCTCCATGTATTGCATGTGGAACTCTTGGGCTTCCGAAAAATTAAAAATAAAAAACTTAAAATAATTGGGTATAATGGGATTCGAATGCACAGGCTATGTCGCAGCAGCGTAAAGGCTTTACCAGTGCGCTACAAGTTGCTTCTTGCTTTTATTAAACAAATTTAACTCATAACTCTTACACAAGCTGTAATACCCTCTTTTTGTACAATAACAAGAAATTTCTGTA
Organism: Agapanthus africanus; assembly: GCA_030015575.1. NCBI lineage: Eukaryota > Viridiplantae > Streptophyta > Magnoliopsida > Asparagales > Amaryllidaceae > Agapanthus > Agapanthus africanus. The sequence continues at coordinate 295,997,598 of CM057351.1, forward strand.
CAAGAATTTCAGAGTTGTTACATTCTACTCTCCTTATAAAAATTTCGTCCTGTACACATATATTCTTCTCTTTCCCAAGTTGATTCTCCTGGCGAATCCTTTCTCCACAGCACTCGGACCAAGTTTACCTCATTGTTCCATAATGTTTTCAACTTTCGGTCCCGGATCTCAACTGGTTGTTGCTCGCGGATTAGGTCAGTCTATACAGTGAGCTCTGAGTGATCAAGTATATGACTGGGGTCGGTCACATATCGTCTTGGTTGAGATATGTGAAATACGTTGTGCACGTCTTCCAATGAGGGTGGTAGTGCCAAGCGGTACGCCACTTCTCCAACTCGTTCAAGTATATCGAACGGTCCTATGTATCTTGGACTTAATTTACCCCTTTTGCCAAAACGTATCACTTCTATATTTAGGGAGATCTTCAAGAATACATGTTCTCCAGATTGAAACTGTAACGTCTTCAAAATAATAAAATATGATTTTTGGGAAATTTTATAATTTAATATTATTTTAATGAATATTTTAATATTCTGGGATAATTAAATACAAATAAATGGGGAAAAATTATGGAAAATTCTAAAATAAGGTATTTTAAGGAATTATGCCATTTTAAAGTTTTTAAGATTAGTTATATGCTAATTTAGTGTTAATCGCGATTAAAAATCGCTAATTGGATTTTTAGCACTTTTGAGCAAAAATGTGCACATATCATTTTCCACACTTGTTACACTTGTGGAAATGCCTCGTTTTCTGAGCATGGCCCCATTTCCTCTAGTATTGACCCTGGGTACTTCTAGTTTTGACTGATTCCATCTAGGGTGAAATCTGGGTTGATTTTCCTATGTTGGTGTATGATTTACGACTTGATTTAGCATGGATTTTAGTGTTTTGTGATTCATTCCTGTCGGGTGGCGTTTGGACGTCAACGACAAGTGGATTTTGATTGTGTTTACATGCGAGTCGACAGGTTTTTACCTATGCGGGTAGCGTGTGCTATTTTGGTTTCCGATGTGATTTTTATGTGCTTTAGCGTTGTGATATACTTGTAGGTACCCCGCGTGATGTTGAGGCAAAGGAGGTGAAGATAGCGACATCGGCTTTGGCACACGAGAAGCAAGGTGAGTAGATTTATATCTACGGGGAGAAGTCGGGTGGATGGCGTATAGCACCCCCGCAGTCCGTGGTGATGTATACAAATACGTATACACACATATATTTATTATGTGTTGTTTAGGGTAATTGGTGGTAATAATGGATTATTGGTGATAAGGATGTATTGGTTGAGTAGTGCGAACCCTAGAGTAGTGGTTGTACCCACACTCACACATACACACATACTTGCATATATTCTTTCATATATCTGTGCGCATATGATGGTGGGTATATCTACACATGGGTATGGGACTATGTGTTTATATACGGGTTTTGAGGATGATACGTGGTTTGAGATGATATTTGATGTGAGGCCGTGAGATCGGCGATGTGACATAGCTTGTCTTCGAGGTGCGATATGATAGTTTTAGCGGGCCTTTGGACATGTGCTTTACCCGCATTCATATTTTTATAGATGGTATCGATTTATACTAGACTTAGAGTAGTACCCCAGATTATGCGATCTGATGATAGTGATACCTGATATGTGATGAGGTAGTGTGATATTGACCCCTACCCAGCTATTGGGATGCCGTACGACGATCTATCGTACGAGCCGATATTGATGATAGATCCGCACTCATGACTCGAGGATATCTTACGATATGTTATTGGGGCGGGATCACCGACTATCATATCTATTTATATTGACTCAGATTAGGTGGTTTCTTACCCCTCCTGTCTAGATTACTTAGTAGACATTGGACTAGACCGAGTCATACCTATTTCAAACTAACGAATCGGGGATATTTTAAAGATCAGCAAAAGGGTTTATACGGATATTTAAAAAGGCGCATCTTTTCTTAAAACACCGTAGCCCTTATTTTACCAAAAGCCCTGATTCGTCTTATTTCAAAAGGCAAGGTTGCATGATATAGTTGTTGGTGTAGATTCTCTACTGTTGCGTTGATTACTTGATTCCGCACATTCATGTTGTTTGCATTGCATCGCTTGTACTGTGGTTATATTTCAGTCATGCTGCTAGGACACCAGCACCATTATCGATGATGCATATGTTCCACGTACACTTGTTGCCGGCTCACACACTCATCATCGATAATTGCCATGTCACTACACTGTAGTACTATTGCATTCAGTATATGATCCTTGCATGACATGATGATATGCATACCTTCCTTTACATGTCGCATACTTCATGCTTTTGATTATACGCATTGAGATATGTTGTTTCTATGATATTTCTGGTTTTTGGGAACCGTGGGTGTTTTCAAAGAGGATATGTATTTATTTTGAAAACCCGGTTACCCTTGATATGATATTTCAGTGCGTCCACCATGTGTTTTCTCGGTGCTGAGAGCGACATGTGTAACCCGAATCGAGGAGTGGACGAGCCGATTGCGGGTACATGGTGGACCCGGTATGGTTTCCCTCGGCAAGATGATCGATGAGCTTTGCCGATTGAGCCTGGAGGCGGGCGAGTACCTACCGGTGATTGGTTGGACCTGGCGGTTATCCGGAGGATACTGACCGGAGTCGATGGATAGATTTGGGCGTCCTGCCGGGGCCGACGGCCGATACCGCAGACAGAGCCCGCGGGCCGATCCGGACTGACGGAGCCCGATATATGAGGATTTACGTGCCGATGCTGGGCACAGTTTTCATGATGTTTTCGAGTGCCGATGCTGGGCACTCCGGTTCCATGATTTTGACGTGTCGCGAGGGACACGGGTGGGTTATATCCTCATATTTCCATGCACAGGTTTCATGATATTTACTTGCATGATGGTTATTGTCATTGGGTGACGAGTGGACGGGATCCACGTGTGTGCAGATTTGATTACACTGATCATACCTCATATTCATGACATGCTATTACCTGAGGCACTAGCACGAGCACTTGGCACTACACTCATGTATAGAGATTACATTGCCAGTTTAGCATGCTTCAGCTTTATTCATATTGAGGTTATTTATATCTGATCGTATTGACCTAGGATGGGTCATGCATTCGATTTTCGCTTGTAGATATTTTCTATTCACGAGTTGGCAACTCACCCCCGTTGTGCCCCAGTTCTTGCAGGTTGCCGTACAGATTCCATAGCGGCATTTCTGGCACACCGCTTCCTTATGGGTGACTTGCTTGGATAGGTGGGTTCTTTTGTATCAGATCCGCCATTGTTCATGTATCATTTATTGTATCTAGAATTTCCATCAACCAAAACTTGTATATTGTTTCAGACTTAGAAAACAGTGTTGTATTATTTCGACCTTAGAGTCGCGCTTGTAGTATTACGGTTTTCTGGCTGTTTTGAGTTTCTTTTGAGTTTGATCATCGCCCTTTGGCATTGTATATTATTATTGATTGCGTGGTTGTGACCGTCGATTGACGAAGAGCTAGCTCCCGCTTGGGGATGCCTTTTATCATGTTATATATATTATTCTTGTCGTACCCCGTTCAGGGCCAGTTTTTACAAAGGAAACTCTGCCGAAATTTTCAGGAAAAGTTACACATTTTTAAAATACATATTCGGCTTAGTTATTTAAAAACTTGGATTTTTGAAACACGATTTCTTTACTTCTAAAAACCAGTTTTCCTTATTTACTTTTTAAATGGTTTTAGATTTCTGGGCTTTTGGCTTACTTGGATCAGATGGAGTCCTATAGGCTTCATAGGGTTCAAGGGCCAGTCACGTGCTCTTTCGGGTCGTGACAAAGTTGGTATCAGAGCGCTAGGTAGACCTTGGTTTGAGTCTGAGTTTGACTATGTGGAGCCTAGGGCGTTATTTATATACGGAACTTAGGCTTGACCTTACGGAACTTAGACTTAGTCGAGGGGGTATTAGACCCGAACTTTCGTCGTGTAGGATGACCCTTGGTTGATGGAATAGGTGACTAAAGTAGAGTGACGTACCGTGGGTATGTTCCGCGGCATACTTACGACACGCCACTCCGCTTAAGAAACCTTAGGTTGTACATTTCCTTGCATTGTGTCATATTCCTTTCTATGATCTATCTTCATCGATACTGGTTATGGTTTTGCTGCCGCGATTGCACGGGCAGAGTGAGCTACGGCTCGAGTTGTCAGCATGAGCTCGTCGCGGACGAGGACTGACCGGGGCGTGATTCCAGAGACATACGGTTGCATTGAGGCTTCGTATTTTATGTTTCCGCACTATGGGCGTTTGACAGATCGCTGTTGTGAGATTTCTAGGATGTACCGGACGGTACCAGAGGATTGAGCCACTAATAGAGGCCAGCCAGGATGTGATGACCGTTGATGTATCGCTTATTCATGATGGTTGGGGCGCTGCTTAGCGTACCGACGAATGAGCCAGTTGTTGCTGCGAGTGATGAGATATCGCCCAGATGATTGGAGCTACTGCAGCATGAGCATATTCTTAGAGATGTGATAGTGAGTCGCTAGTCACCGAGGATTAATGACTAGGACATGTGGTTCGTTCGCTTACCCCGATGCGAGGTCATCAGGTAGATTGATTCCAGCTAGAGGCGACTTCACGCAGATTCGTTGAGAGTCGATTGAGATGATCGAAGGTCAGGAACCCATTTTCCAAGTTTAAAGTATACGGAAAGACATGCAGGTGATTCTATGGACCCTCTAGAAGAATGAAACCCTAACTCGACTTAATGACCGTGTGAAAGCCTTTGAACCTTAGGGTTTGCGGCAGATCCTCGGCGCCATTAGTGAGGCTTGGGTTTGCCCTTCTACGGCTGGACCACCGATGCTGTGGTATGTACTCGATACTATTAAACTGTACCCGAGATGTTGAGCTCTTGGGGGATTGTGAGGTTCTGACGAGTCGATCGGATGATTCGACATCATTCGGATATCATGTGATGGGACACTGCTTGGGAGACTCCAGATACGAGCATAGCCGTCGGAGCGCAGTCCGTGTAGCCACGATGAGATGAGTCCGAATCAGTCGATAGTGGAGCAAGGTGGAGTAAAGAGTTCGCACGAGATTTCGATGAGTTGACGTTCCACTCCGCTGACATCAGAGATGCGATATGCACGCTGAGGACGTGTTCGGCTAGATAACTTCTACTGAGTGATGAAGATACTGAGTTCGTGATTTCGAGTCCGTGTTAGAGACTTCGGGTGGACCGTAGCCGAGGACATTGCAGTGTGCAGATAAAGACGCGACGTCGAATGGTCGATGATACAGACAAGCGGAACAAGAAGTTTGTGCGAGAGGCAGACTAGCTGTTACTACACCCCGTTAAGATTAAAGGCCGGACATGCATACAGAGGCGCAGAGATGCGACCAGCTTCCGAGGAGATGTTGTACTAAGGACGCAGAGGTCCAGAGAGCGAGAAAAGATTACGCCAGAGTACCAGCCTCCTTACAGTTTGGCTTAGGCAAGATCAGAAAAGACCTTGAGTAGGATTCCTTCCAGTACACTGCTGCAATAAGAGTTGCACCCAGGATCGGATGTGTGATGTGCATTCAGAGGACCCGAGGTCGGCGCCAGAGATGTGCTGCTTTACGAGCGGTCGTGAGGATTGACCGAGAGATGACCAGGAAAGTGCAAGAACGGAATCGTTCCTTTCAGCACACCTGACCGGGCCAATGAGCCGATGGATTGCGAGTTGGTAATCTACAGGAAAGATCAGGAACCAGAGGCAGAGGACGCCAGCCGCGAGCAAGAGGCAAGTAGATATCTTGCGCCGCTAGCATCGGATGTACCGGTACCTTCTCGACCCTGAAGGAGGATATACCGACGACGGTAATTATGATTTGTGATTTTGTGATTTGATTATCACGTATCCGTTGCTTTGGATTTCGGTATTTTGGGCGATCTATTCGCATGATTTAGTCTTGATGACTGAGTTTCATGATATTTGATTTTGTGCACCATGGTTGCACCTACTGGGTATTTATACCTTGTACATAGTTATTACTCTTGAGGTGTTGATTGCGATTTCATGCCTATTTTATGCCGGTGATTTGATTTACGCTTCCAGCATATTTCATGTACTTTTGGTATTTCGATTTTGCACTCGGTATAGCTTATATGTGCTTGTAGTGCATCGATATGTGTTTTGTGCACGCAGCTGCACACGTTTATGATTTTCTTCATATCTGGATACACTTGGTGTTGCTGCTTACGTATTTGAGTTATTGCTTGGTATTTGTGCATGGGATGCACCAGTTCTATACTTCGTGCGTTTGTCGCACCAGTTTTATGTTTCTTGCGTTTATCGCATCAGATTTATATTTCGTGCCTTTGTTGCACCGGATTTATATTTTGTGCATTTCGGTTGCACCTGACTTCGATTTGATGCCTTTTGGTATGTCGATTTTGATTGTGATATTGATGTGGATTCTTGCACTCCGTGCTTTTGACTGGACTTACGCATATTCGGCGTTGCTATTGGATTTTGTGATTCCGTGCATGTTGAGTGCGCAGGGTTTAGATTTTCATTCGTGCACGATGGATGCACTGATTTGGATTTTCGCGCATGTTGGGCGCATATGTTGAGATACGATTTTGGTGCACACCCGATGCACTAAATCGAGATTCTTCGTGCATGTCAGATGCACTGGATTTTTAGCTGCCAGGCACACACGTTGCCTATGACAGATGCTTCGTGCACACCCGTTGCACCTAGATGTGGTTTTGTGCACCTGTTTAGCACATATATGGATTTTGATTTCCGTGCGCACCAGACGCACAGGGTGGTGTTATGTGTATTTTTGGGATTTATTCCTTTTGGAGCAGTACATTTTTATGATGTTGGATATTTGCTTTCATACTGAGCAGGACTAGTCAGTGGACAGTGCCTGGATATATTTTGCATGCATCGATAGTTATCGAAGGGATTTCCGAAAAGCGAGCTATAGTCTCAGTATATACCTATGTGTCCGATATGACACGAAACGTTTTAAAAACAAGGAAACCCTTCTAAACTGTTTTCAAAACGGCGGAACGTACCTATTAAACAAAGGATATATATACACATATATAGTTATTTTCTTATGAGAAACGTCCGCCACTGTGCAGTGTTACGCGCATCGCACAGCGACTTAAAAAGATTTGGCATACATTTGCATCAGCTATTTACATGTATAGATTGGGTGTCTACATGTATAGTCTGATCCATATCATATTGGTTTTGTATTGGATTTGACATTTGTGTCTTTACCTTGACTCCGATGATTGCGAGATGCTTGACGGAGTTTCGATTTTGAGTTATCTGCTCAGTACTCATGCGCAGACATTGCGCTGTGACGTTTTATGTGTTGATGATTTTGGAGCCCCGATAACTTAGAAATTGTATTGCAATATTTTAGTATTTGGGGGTTATAAACTTAAATTCGAGGACCGAATTTTTTTAAGGGGGGTAGATTGTAACGTCTTCAAAATAATAAAATATGATTTTTGGGAAATTTTATAATTTAATATTATTTTAATGAATATTTTAATATTCTGGGATAATTAAATACAAATAAATGGGGAAAAATTATGGAAAATTCTAAAATAAGGTATTTTAAGGAATTATGCCATTTTAAAGTTTTTAAGATTAGTTATATGCTAATTTAGTGTTAATCGCGATTAAAAATCGCTAATTGGATTTTTAGCACTTTTGAGCAAAAATATGCACATATCATTTTCCACACTTGTTACACTTGTGTTACATTTCTTTTGCCATGGTTTTTTTTTGGGTTCACTATTCAAGTGAGAAGTGTTAGAAAAGAAAAGAAAAGGAAAAAGGGTAGGTAATGAGTGAGAGAGAGAGAGACCAAGTCAACCCCACCTTTTTGAGCCACCCTTCATCATTTTCCCTTCTCATTCTCTCCCCTCTCTTTCCTCTTGCTGCTGCTCTCTCTTTCCCTCTCTCTCCCTCTTCATAAAATCCTAGATCCACAATGAAAACCAAGCCTAAACCTCATTCCCCCTTCACAAAAAATGTTCCCGAGCTCACTAGCTACACTTTGAACCTAGCAAGATTGGATTTGGTGGACTTTGAGCAACTCAAGAATTTTCTTGAGTTGCCAAAGGAGGTAATTCCTGCACCTATAGAGTAGTATATCAATTCCTTGTGCATCCATACTAGTTTCATATCGATATTGTGTTGTTTGTGGATTTTAGAGAATTCAAGTTAGGGTTTAGGGTAAAACTGAAACTTTAGATGAAATTGAGGATGGTGGTAACCTTAGAAACCCTAGTGTAATGCTAAATTGAACCCAAACCTGGAAGTGAAACCAGAATACGGGATTACGGAACCGTTATCGGAAAAACTGGAAATCTGTCACTGTTTTGTGTAATCTGCTATTACCCCGAGACCCAAAAAATGAAACTGAGTTGACAGTGAGATGTGCAGGAACCAGAGAACCATCACCCCAAACCCTAGCTCCCCACTCCACTTTGAGGCCGCCAATTTCTCCATTCTGGCCGCAATTTACGGCCAGATCAGGAAGGAAATGCCTCGTTTTCTGTGCATGGCCCCATTTCCTCTAGTATTGACCCTGGGTACTTCTAGTTTTGACTGATTCCATCTAGGGTGAAATCTGGGTTGATTTTCCTATGTTGGTGTACGATTTACGACTTGATTTAGCATGGATTTTAGTGTTTTGTGATTCATTCCTGTCGGGTGGCGTTTGGACGTCAACGACAAGTGGATTTTGATTGTGTTTACATGCGAGTCGACAGGTTTTACCTATGCGGGTAGCGTGTGCTATTTTGGTTTCCGATGTGATTTTCATGTGCTTTAGCGTTGTGATATACTTGTAGGTACCCCGCGTGATGTTGAGGCAAAGGAGGTGAAGATAGCGACGTCGGCTTTGGCACACGAGAAGCAAGGTGAGTAGATTTATATCTACGGGGAGAAGTCGGGTGGATGGCGTATAGCACCCCCGCAGTCCGTGGTGATGTATACGAATACGTATACACACATATATTTATTATGTGTTGTTTAGGGTAATTGGTGGTAATAATGGATTATTGGTGATAAGGATGTATTCGTTGAGTAGTGCGAACCCTAGAGTAGTGGTTGTACCCACACTCACACATACACACATACTTGCATATATTCTTTCATATATCTGTGCGCATATGATGATGGGTATATCTACACATGGATATGGGACTATGTGTTTATATACGGGTTTTGAGGATGATACGTGGTTTGAGATGATATTTGATGTGAGGCCGTGAGATCGACGATGTGACATAGCTTGTCTTCGAGGTGCGATATGATAGTTTTAGCGGGCCTTTGGACATGTGCTTTACCCGCATTCATATTTTTATAGATGGTATCGATTTGTACTAGACTTAGAGTAGTACCCCAGATTATGCGATCTGATGATAGTGATACCTGATATGTGATGAGGTAGTGTGATATTGACCCCTACCCAGCTATTGGGATGCCGTACGACGATCTACCGTACGAGCCGATATTGATGATAGATCCGCACTCATGACTCGAGGATATCTTACGATATGTTATTGGGGCGGGATCACCGACTATCATATCTATTTATATTGACTCAGATTAGGTGGTTTCTTACCCCTCCTGTCTAGATTACTTAGTAGACATTGGACTAGACCGAGTCATACCTATTTCAAACTAACGAATCGGGGATATTTTAAAGATCAGCAAAAGGGTTTATACGGATATTTAAAAAGGCGCATCTTTTCTTAAATCACCGTAGCCCTTATTTTACCAAAAGCCATGATTCGTCTTATTTCAAAAGGCAAGGTTGCATGATATAGCTATTGGTGTAGATTCTCTACTGTTGCGTTGATTACTTGATTCCGCACATTCATGATGTTTGCATTGCATCGCTTGTACTGTGGTTATATTTCAGTCATGCTGCTAGGACACCAGCACCATTATCGATGATGCATATGTTCCACGTACACTTGTTGCTGGCTCACACACTCATCATCGATAATTGCCATGTCACTACACTGTAGTACTATTGCATTCAGTATATGATCCTTGCATGACATGATGATATGCATACTTTCCTTTACATGTCGCATACTTCATGCTTTTGATTATACGCATTGAGATATGTTGTTTCTATGATATTTCTGGTTTTTGGGAACCGTGGGTGTTTTCAAAGAGGATATGTATTTGTTTTGAAAACCCGGTTACCCTTGATATGATATTTCAGTGCGTCCACTATGTGTTTTCTCGGTGCTGAGAGCGACATGTGTAACCCGAATCGAGGAGTGGACGAGTCGATTGCGGGTACATGGTGGACCCGGTATGGTTCCCCTCGGCAAGATGATCGATGAGCTTTGCCGATTGAGCCTGGAGGCGGGCGAGTACCTACCGGTGATTGGTTGGACCTGGCGGTTATCCGGAGGATACTGACCGGAGTCGATGGATAGATTTGGGCGTCCTGCCGGGGCCGACGGCCGATACCGCAGACAGAGCCCGCGGGCCGATCCGGACTGACGGAGCCCGATATATGAGGATTTACGTGCCGATGCTGGGCACAGTTTTCATGATGTTTTCGAGTGCCGATGCTGGGCACTCCGGTTCCATGATTTTGACGTGTCGCGAGGGACACGGGTGGGTTATATCCTCATATTTCCATGCACAGGTTTCATGATATTTACTTGCATGATGGTTATTGTCATTGGGTGACGAGTGGACGGGATCCACGTGTGTGCAGATTTGATTACATTGATCATACCTCATATTCATGACATGCTATTACCTGAGGCACTAGCACGAGCATTTGGCACTACACTCATGTATAGAGATTACATTGCCAGTTTAGCATGCTTCAGCTTTATTCATATTGAGGTTATTTATATCTGATCGTATTGACCTAGGATGGGTCATGCATTCGATCTCCGCTTGTAGATATTTTCTATTCACGAGTTGGCAACTCACCCCCGTTGTGCCCCAGTTCTTGCAGGTTGCCGTACAGATTCCATAGCGGCATTTCTGGCACACCGCTTCCTTATGGGTGACTTGCTTGGATAGGTGGGTTCTTTTGTATCAGATCCGCCATTGTTCATGTATCATTTATTGTATCTAGAATTTCCATCAACCAAAACTTGTATATTGTTTCAGACTTAGAAAACAGTGTTGTATTATTTCGACCTTAAAGTCGCGCTTATAGTATTATGGTTTTCTGGCTGTTTTGAGTTTCTTTTGAGTTTGATCCTCGCCCTTTGGCGTTGTATATTATTATTGCTTGCGTGGTTGTGACCGTCGATTGACGAAGAGCTAGCTCCCGCTTGGGGATGCCTTTTATCATGTTATATATATTATTCTTGTCGTACCCCGTTCGGGGCCAGTTTTTACAAAGGAAACTCTGCCGAAATTTTCAGGAAAAGTTACACATTTTTAAAATACATATTCGGCTTAGTTATTTAAAAACTTGGATTTTTGAAACACGATTTCTTTACTTTTAAAAACCAGTTTTCCTTATTTACTTTTTAAATGGTTTTAGATTTCTGGGCTTTTGGCTTACTTGGATCAGATGGAGTCCTATAGGCTTCATAGGGTTCAAGGGCCAGTCACGTGCTCTTTCGGGTCGTGACAGAAACTCCAAGTGTCGGCGCTTTGCATCAGCCCAATGTTTCTGTCGGTCTTGGGCAATGCGCATCTTTTTCCTGATCGTGCGAACCACATCTACAGTTACCACGATCATCTCCAGTCCAAGGAGTTCATGATCTCCAATGTCTTCCTAACAGCGGGGAACGACACTTTCGTCCATAGAGTGCTGTGAAAGGTTCCATCCCAATACTTGCCTGATAGCTGTTGTTGTATGAAAACTCTATAAGGTGTAGGTGATCTTCCTACGATCCTCCAAAGTGTGACATACAGGCTCTCAGCATGTCTTCTTGGATCTGAATTGTTCGCTCAGACTGTCCATCTGTTTGTGGATGATACGCCATGTTGAAATTCAGACTCGTCCCCAGGATAGCATGCAGACTCTCCCAAAATTGTGATAGGAATCTTGTATCACGATCAGAGATGATGCAAACAGGTACTCCATGTAATCTCACGATCTCCTGCATAAGTTTATGGGTATCAAGATAAATAGGGTACATCTTGAAGGTTTAAATCTTATTTTAGATTTATACTCACCTCCATGTACTTCCTTGCCAACATCTCGATTGACTGGCCAACTCTGAATGGAATAAAGTGAGCCGACTTGGTGAGTCGATCCAAAATAACCCAAATTGCATCATTACCCTTCGCGCTGTTGTTGGATATAGTACCCTCAAGGCAATTATTGTAATTGCAGGCACGCGATTATGATAATTAAGGGAGGTCCTATACAGGTAGAACAATTTTACTCGAAATGATAGTATGCTATCTGGTTTGTCTTTATCATTGATGTGTACACGTCTTACTTGTTATTACGTGTCGCTAATACATAATGATGAAGCATGTAGGATTCTTACTTGGCTACCAGCATTATGATGGCGATCATATACATGAGAGCTGGATAGCCTATAAACACATCCTTAAATGTCCCTAGTCGTGGGAGTATCGAGACTGGGCATTGATATTCCGGAGTAGACTAGTGTATATATTTCGAGACCCCGAAGAGTAGCGGTGGTCGATCTCACAAGCCATTGGTGTTATGTCACCTAAGATAGTATACAGGTGCTCACTGGAGATGAGTACACTGGACAGACTTACCGAGAACTTCTAAATGGTATTATATCTATCGTCAGATGGAAGTTCTCAGGTAGCATGAATACAGGTTAGTCCCTCAACCTGAAGTCGTCATTTGCCTCGTGTGAGTTCCCACTGTACTTTGGTTACTACCCTACCACGGCTCAAAAAAGTCGTCCAAACAGGTTTTAGTTGGGTACAGTCCCGAGCCACATAGAGGCAGTGGTTGACTGTCAGGGATTCGTCTCTCCTGTTATTTGGAGGCGATGTCACACTGTGTTCGGTTGGCTATCACCAGAAATCCGTGGCCACGGTAGGGGAGATTTACTTATAGTTGATCGATAGTATCTCAGTTGGTGATGAGCTTGACTCAGACACAACATATCGGGTTAGTAGGGGTCTGACGTTATCCACCCCCTAGATTCGATATGCGATACTCTTTGACGAAGAGACCGGACTGTACGAAGATTGTCACATTCAGGCTCAGTAGGGTAAGGACGCACTTGATTGTCGACCCCCTTTTTCGACAACTACCTGGGTAGCCATTACGTACAACTAGTGCCACTGACGTGCTTGTGGTTAAACCCACTGTCATCGTATTGTCGAGACTTTAGAGTCCCACACAGAGAGTTTTTCCAGTTTAGACGACAGATGTAGGAGTCGTACGTTGGTACGTACAGGGGGTCTGATTAAATACGTGTTCACGATGCACGGACTTTAATTGAACGGTTGATAATACTAGCCGGTTTAGGATTAATCCGGATTATTAAATCGGGTTTTGATTTAATAATTTATATATGTATTTTGATACATGTATTTTAGTATTATTGTTCACTATTTATTTTCTCTCTTTGGTGCTATCCGTATTTTTATACGGATACGCATATATGTAGCGATACATATACCAGGTGAAGTATTCCGTATTTATACAGCAATGCTTCTAGAAGAAGGACACCTCATATTTAATTTTCTATTTAGAAAATTAAATGGGAAATGCGGTTTAAGAGACCATGAGGTATGGTTTGGAAGGATGGCATGGATGGTGTTGTGCATTGATGGTGCACTATTTGATCATGGTTGCTAGATTTTTTAGTAGCCATTATTATTCCTTTCCTTTTTGACTTGATGAGATTTTTTTCTGCATCTCCTCCCACCATGGTTCATGCTTCATCTTCTCCTTCTCCTTCTTCTTCTTGCTGCCATATTTTGAGCAAGATTCTAGAGAGAAAAATTTAGTGGAGTATTCCTACATCATCAACCATCCAAACCTAGCAACTTTGGGTCGTCGGTTTGAGCATCCTCCACGTTCTCTCAAGTGGATCGTCTTCAGCAAGGGTAGTCTATTCTCTAGCGCGATCCCGGTGGCTACGAGCTTAGAGGGGTCTTCCACAATTGGGTGGACACGTGACAAAGGTTGTATTTCTCAAAATCTTGCTCTTGTAGTATTGCTAGTTTAGGTATATGGTTCGAATCCTGGGTTTTACGGGACTCCGATGATCGCAAGAATTTTTGTTTTCGCTTCCGCCTCGGCCACGACCTCCGCGACGCGGGCGCCGGATCCCAACATAGTATCAGAGCCACCATAAACCTTAACTAGCTTGTTTTCACTTGTTTAGAATTTTGATTGATGGGTTATTCCGAATCGCATTCCCATTTTGCATGCCCGCTGTTGTTCCCGCCAAAATTTTCGGCCAAGAGCTACTTGTTCCTTTATAAAAATGGGGAAAGTCCTCAAAATTTGGCATCACGTGTTAAACACGTGGGCACTCATATGCAAAGCGTATGAACGCTGAATAAAATAAACCTAAAGGGCCAAACAGGCATCACGTGTAAAACACGTGAGCGCTCATATACAAAGCATAAGCGCTGAACATAAATCACCAATGGCCAAGCAGGCCTCACATGTAAAACACGTGAGCGCTCATATGCAAAGCATATGAGCGCTGAACATAAACAGGCTAAAACCCACAGCAAGGGTCAAGTGTTAAACACATGAGTTCTCTTACCTCTCACATGCAAAGCATGTGAGCGCCCCAATTTAAAATTCTCCTATCAAATTCAAGAATTAAATTATATTTTGGGAAATATTTTCCTGATCTTTCTCAAACTAAAAAAGATCTTCTCTGTTAAACAGAGAACCTTTGGATCAAAGATCCAACGGTGATCATCTGGTAGAATAAAGTTCTATCATAAGAAAATATTTTCCTAATCTTGTTAAATTAACAAAATATTCATATGATCAGAATTCAATGTTAGAATAAAATTCTAATCTTATTAAACTAACAAGATATCTATATGATAGAATTAAATTCTATATTAAGAAAATATATTTCTGATCTTGTTAAACTA
Organism: Agapanthus africanus; assembly: GCA_030015575.1. NCBI lineage: Eukaryota > Viridiplantae > Streptophyta > Magnoliopsida > Asparagales > Amaryllidaceae > Agapanthus > Agapanthus africanus. The sequence continues at coordinate 296,012,680 of CM057351.1, forward strand.
AAAAGATATGATAGAATAAAATTCTAATCTTGTTAAAACTAACAAGATAGTTATAATCTTGTTAAACAAACAAGAAATCTTCTCTGTTAAATAGAGAGCCTTTAGATCAAAAATCCAACGGTGAATAAAATTGACCGATTGATCTAAAAGATCCCGAAATCAATCATGATCTCTCAATGGGGGATTCCCTTAACAAATTGATTCTTTTTCTTCTCATATAAATAGGAGCGAGAAGAAGAGCAAAAATACACATAGAGAGAAGGAGAGAGAAAAACCCTCTTGAAAGCAAAAATAAAAAAGAAAAGAGAATTTAATTCTCCAAAGAGAAGAAGATCTCTTCAAAGAAAAAAGAAACTCTAGGTAAGAGAAGGAAGGGGAACCCCTCCTAAAAGCTGCCATAAAAAGAGAATTTAATTCTCAAACCAAGAGTTTAACTCTTCTAAAAGAACTTAGTTCTTCCTCTGGTTAAGATCTGCAGAAGCGGATCTCCCCACAAGTTGAGAATTTAATTCTCATCGGGGAGATTCTGTCATGCAGATTCAAAATCTAGGGGAAAGAACTGAATCCAAAAGAGTTTAACTCTTACAAAACATATAGGAATTTAATTCCTCTGAAACTAGGGTTTAACCCTTTAAAAAAGAATTTAATCCTTTTAAAGAACAAAAGGAGAACTTGATTCCCCAGAACCATAGAAGAACAGCCTGGTGATTCATTAGCGTTCAACGCTACACAATAAAAGCTCACGTGTTCCCACATGAGCACCTTTGAGGAATGAAAAAGGAAAGACTGATATCTAGCCATGTGACCCCGCGTGACCCTTAAGAAGTACTCAGCACTTATAAAAGAGAAAAGGGAATAAACCGTATTTTTGGAGCGCCTCACATGACCCCATGTGACCTCTAAGAAGTGCTAAGCACTTATAAAACAGAAAAGGGAATAAACCATATTTTTTGAGCGCATCACGTGACCCCCAAGTAGTGCTTAACACTTACAAAGCAAAAAGGGAATAAATCAAAGGCAGTTTCCATTTTTTGGGCGCCTCACGTGATCTCACGTGACCCAATAGCGCTCAGCGCTAAGAAAAGAACAAGGGAATAAACCCAAAGAAAGAGGGCCTCAAATTCTTGAAGTTTAATACTACTTCAAGCGCCTCACGTGACCCCACGTGAGCGCCTCTGAATTTTTGTGTTTAACACTATTTTGAACACCTCACGTGGGAGCACGTGAACGCTGAATATATATTAGTGTTGAACACTATGAAAGGCTAATATTAGCCAGACTCAGACCAAATTTCCCAAGGACCATCAATTGAGCCCCCCATGCTCAGGATCTCCAAAACCGATCTCAGCCCCGAAGACAGCTATTGAGCTACCACCCCATCCCTCCAGTCGGGACATTGGTTCAAGGGTATATCTCTTCATACCTCTGATACATGTCGTTGTAATTCTTCAACGTCTTCAGAGAGATGGAGGGTCCCAATAACCGATAACCTTTGGCGTATCCCCAAACCGGTTAAACCAAAACCCCATGGACTATGAGGTCCTTAAACTCATGGACTATGATGTCCTTAAACTTTATGGACTGTAAGGTATTTAAACTCATAGACTATGATGTCTTTAAACCGGACTATGAGGTCCTTAAACTCATGGACTATGATGTCCTTAAACTCATGGACTATGATGTCCTTAAACTTTATGGACTATGATGTCCATAAACCCAATGGACCGCAATGTCTCTAAACTAAAATGATAGAGTCCAAATACTCTTTCGTTCGATCTAAATGATCCCAAAATCTTGTTGAGTAGATCTTAGTATAAAATTAGACTAATGTATCATCAACAAACATTTAAGTTGATCTTAATCTCAATGAGAATAACGATCCTTAAACCCAAACCAAACCCAAATCTACGAAAATACGGATTTGGACTAATCCATGCCTTACGGGCGATAACACAAATTAGTCTCCGTATACAATCCATGGGCAACCAAAAATAAAATAAACATACACGACAAGAAGTGACCATCTGGAGAAGGAGAAAGTGGTTACCGCGATGCGGTAGCGTAATTAACTGCAGGGGCTTGCGCCTGCAGGGAAGAGCGTCCCCACAATCAAAAACCCCTCACAATGAGCGGGAATCTGACGAAGTCTTCTACATCGGCCGCATTTGTCTTGATCTTCGATACATGGTGCCATAAATCAACTTGGCATCTTCGGAGAGGTGGACGGATAAAACCAAATAGCATCTGCCCCCAAAATTCAGGCCAGATGCCCCGACGTCCAGGTCGCGTCTTTCGGCGGTAAATAGATTCTGGCATGCCCGGTGGAACCTTTTCCTCTTTCCACTCCACACTTCGTGTGTCGTGTTCGCGAATGAATCGCGGTTTAATGTGGTTGCCCCTGGATTCGAGATACTAAGATTTGTTGTCTTGCTCCCGTGCAGAGAAAATGGCTTCCAACTGCACTAGATGCAACAACTCCCATTCCGTCTTTGCTGGAGGAGTGACCTATGGGCCTCAAGCAGCCTCCGTTTTTACGATGCCAGTGGAACAGGTGACTCATACCACTACTGGAATGTTCTTTGGGACCATGCTCCCACCAATGAGCTTCAACGCCCCACTGCCGCTATAAGAAGCTCCGAAGAAGTCGTTCTTTATTCGGCTCACCACTACCGCGGCCCCTCTCAACAGGTCGTCCAAGTCTAATACCTCAGTCTTCGACAGGCTGAGCCTAAGCTTAAAGGGGCCCACGAAGAGGCTCGCAATACCAGAGAAGGCTATCCCAGCTCCTATTGCAGCTGAAACCATCCAAACTGCTTCCCCTACTCGAAAGTCGGCCTTCGATAGGTTGACTATTCCTTCCCAGCGGATGTCAGTCTTTGACAGGCTGGTGCCAATAACAGCCTCTCCTCAAAGCAAGGGGCAGGACGAAGCTACCCCGACAACGGAGGTGATTCCGGCCGCGCGACATGCTCGACGTCGACATTGGCACCAAGTGAGGAAAGCTGGGGCAGTTCCCCTTCTAGACTTACCCCGCCAACTCCAATGATGGAAGTTGATGTTGTTGTTCCAACTATGAATGGCTTCATACCACTTAACAGGGTACACAGGAATTCGTCAGCTGCCGTGCTAAAAAAGTCTCCCCCACCTGCTGAAAAGATCACAAAGGCGAAGCCGCAACAGCCCCCTCAGCAGCTGTCCTCTAAAATCCATAAGGTCTGGCGAAGGGTCTAAGACTCTGTGATTAACCAAGACTACTCCTGCCGACCAAAGAAAGTGAAGGTTCGGCAAGAGAAGGATCACCCTGTCTTACCATAGAAGGTGTCATCTGCTTGGGTACCCGCTGCAACGGCCCCCTCAACTTCGACCGCCCACAAAAGAAGAAGGCCGGAGAAAATACCCATGTCCACGACAAAGCTCGGAGGCACTGATTCCAAACGTCCCAAGTCTGGGGGCATGGTGGTGCACACCATTTACATGGCTTCTGGAAAAGAGGATAGCCGTATCTCCACGGGCCATCGACCACTCACCCAATCGGTAACAAAGGCTCAGGAGCAACAACAACAAAAGCTCCAAGAGATACTAACAAAGATGGCCGCACTCACTGGGCCAAAAGAAAGCCCAGAAATATCGTCGGAGCAGCGTCAGGAACAAGAAACCGATGCCGAGTTCCTCCGCAAAATCCTCGATAGGAAAGACAAAGAGGCCGCGGAACAAGCGGCCAACATAAAACAAATGGCGCTTTTATTCTAAGACATGGTCGGCATGATGATCCAGCCAGACTCTCCAGTCGAAGAGCCTCCAATAATAATTGAAGACGATAGAGGGGAGACATCAAACCCTCTTCCGGCCTCTTCTGCTGCAAAGGAGGAAACAATCTTAAAAGCGGCACTTGATGATTATATAGCTCAACAAATACGAGCTCACCAAGCGAACGAAACCGTTGGCTAAGTCATTAGAACTGGGCGACCGTATCCAGGCTGGTACGATCAGATTAAGTACCCGACAGGATACACGATTCCTAAGTTCCACGTATACAAAGGGACAAGTAATCCCCATCAGTGATTCGCTCAGTTCAGGGCTCTGTACGGCAACACTGGAGATGACGATAAGCTACTACTTCGCCAATTCGTCGGCAGCTTGGCAGACACAGGGTTCGAATGTTATTTAGAGCTTCCCAATGACTCCATCAAAACTTTTACGAAGATAGAATTGCTATTCACCCAGCGTTTCGCAAGCGCTAGCGAACGCACCCCAATCACGGCGTTGATCAATGCCGGAGTGAAGCCAGGCGAAACATGGGTTCAATATGCGATACTGTGGTGGAACCTATGGTCGAAGTGCGAACAGCGCGTAGAAGAGGCTCCTGCAGTGGGCATGTTTGTGGGAACCCTTGATCCTCAGGCGACCATATCCTAATTCATGATGTTTTCAAGCCGACCACCTTCCAGGCCTTGATCGACAAGCTGGTCCAAATGGACCAGATGGGCCATGGACCGTCCTCCTCAAAGACGGATCCTCGGAATGAGAAGGGGAAAGGGAAAGCAACCTTCGTCGCCAACGCTTAATAACAACCGAGTGGCCCAAGACCGGTTGTTCGCCAAAGCAACAAGCGGCAATCCCTCGATAAGAAGTTGAGACGTCCTTACTCGTTTCCCCAGGATAAAACGAGAAGACTGTTCGAACTAGCAGTGCGCAACGGGTTGATCACTCTACCAGAGCCGAGACACCCACTACAACCGAACGATGTCAACGATCCCAATTACTGCCCCTGCCACCGAGTATTGGGCCATCCGATCGAAGACTACCACGTCTTCAAAAATTAGGTTGAAGACCAGTATCAACAGGGCAAGTTCGCGCTATCCGAAAACTGGAAGGTAAATCTGCCACAACAGCACACCCCTAAAAGAGTGGACACGCCAGGGGCATCATGCTCATTTATAGAGGAAGCTCCATGGGAAGTAGTTCTTTCGGAAAAAACGCAAAGAATGCTGAAGGATCTTCAAGCATGCCCGGCAATCAAGTGGAAAAGCCCGTTAGAGCCCGAGATCATTGAGGGGATGCTAAAACCACACCCAACACTGGAAGTTAATAGCGATGGGTAAAACACTCAGGCCCAGCCGTCAAAGTCTTCGAAGAAAAAGAAGAAGACCAAAAAGCTCGTGCAGTTTGATGACAAGCGCATGGATCTGCAAAATCATATTGACGCGCTGGAGGAATACAGCCAGAAGGCGCGGACCCCAGTCACACTCCAGGAATTTCTCAACCATATCCTTGATAACATAGGCAATGACAATGACGAGGGAGTCGACGCGTCAAAAGTACCCGAAGATTACGTGGCAGGTTGTCACATTATCTCTCACTCGTCAATAGATGATAAAAAAAGCTCCTGATGCAGAGAAACTGGGGGTAGATCCAGAACCGGAATCAAAATCCCTGGAGCCATCGGACGAATTGATTGACAGACTGCTGAGCGAAGCTCTTCAGAAAAGCAAAGCTGACAGAGAGCAGGAAACGGCCATATACGAAAGGGCCAAGCGTCGGCATCAAGTTAAACAAGATCCGGTAATGAGAAGCCATAGAATACCCCAACCGGATCGAAGCATCCCTGTCGCCAGCAAAAGCAAGCTTAAAGCAAGGAAACGATTCGCTAGGGCCCTGTCAATAGGAATGAAGTTACCTTCTTTCAGAGGAAATACTCCTGGCGGTATACATCTTGATGAAGCGGACGTGCATTCTAACTTCTGCTTATACCATCAGAGGATTGCACACCCTACCGAAGAGTGCATAACCTTTAAAAACTGGTGGCAGGGATATGTTGCCCACCGACAACACGTCCAGCGAGTGAAGCGCAAGGCTCGTCGGGGACAGAGAAGCATGACAGATGAATGCAAAAGAACTGCCGGCAACTGTCACATGGTTGACACCAAGGGATCGCAAGTTCTCACCTTTGGAAGAGACTCTGATGAAGAAATAGCCATAGCCCTCTATTCAAGGAATCCACCTCCGACACAAAAGATACGAAGACTTGCGAGGACATGTAGCTGTGTAATCGTACGTTTCTCGGGAAAAATCCCGGACCTACAAACAACGGACCGAAACGTCCTTAAACTACTACAAACCGCAGCATCCTAGGGCTGACACAAAAAAAACGGTACGTCCACAAGCAAAATGGGCACGAATAAAAACCCGAAAGGGCTCCGTGAGTAAAAACAGCAAGGCTACCAGCGATGTTTGTGAAAACCCGAAAAGGCGCAGACTCGTAAAAAAACGGTACGTCCACAAGCAAAATGGTCACGGATGAAAACCCGAAAGGGCTCCGTGAGTAAAAACAGCAAGGCTACCGGCGATGTTTGTGAAAACCCGAAAAGGTGCAGACTCATAAAAAAAAAAAAAAAACGGTACGTCCACAAGCAAAATGAGCACGGATGAAAACCCGAAAGGGCTCCGTGAGTAAAAACAGCAGGGCTACCGGCGAGTTTGTGAAAACCCGAGAGGGCGCAGGCTCGTAAAAAATTCGTGCACACTTACGAGGTCCTCTCGACCTTGTAAGGAGAAAACACCTGCGTGAGATCCTTACGACTCATAAGGGAGAAACACACTTAGGGATCCTTATGATTCCTAAGGAGAAATTACACTTACGAGATCCTCACGACTCGTAAGGAGAAGCCTTTTATGAGACCCTCACGGCTCATAAGATTCAAAAGCCTTAAGCTACAGGGATCTGAACCTGTTCTTAAGCCATCACATTTCCCAGCTTGCCCTACAAGCGATTCAATATTAACCCTTGTATACAATCCACGGGCACAAATAAACGTTTCCCACACCCAGTCCCACCAATGACGAGGAATGTCCTCATTTGGTGAACAAACATTTGTAGGTCCTCTCGACTTGCAAGGAGAAAATGCTCTTATGAGATCCTTACGACTTATAAGAGACCATACACTTAAGAATCCTCACAATTCTTAAGGAGAAAACACACTTACGAGATCCTCACGACTCGTAAGGAGAAACACATTTATGAGACCCTTACGGCTCATGAAGTCAAAAGCCTTAGTCGACAGGATCTTAACCCTGTTTGCTAAGCCACTTTTGTTCGAACTAACAAAGGCAAATGATGATTCGCTCCTGGCAACGTTCCAGTAGTAGCGATGTTTTTTCCTAAATCGGTAACAAATTCCAAGTCCTTTCACGGCAAATGATGTTTCGCTCCTGGCAATATTCCAGTCGCAGCGATACTGATGCTAAGATTGACACCAGATTCCAAGTTCCATACTCGCGGCAAAAAGTCAGCGAGCCATAAATGCATATAAAATAGCCGAAATGATAGGGCAACTTGCAACAAAATCAGCAAGTAAAAGATATGCATACAAAAATAGCCGAAATGATTGGGCAACTCGCAATAAAAAGCAGCGAGTAAAAAGAAAAATAGCCGAAATGATTGGGCACCGTGAGAAATAGCCGAAATGATTAGGCAATCGTGACTTTCGCGATACAAAAAGATGAAATGATAGAGCATTGCGGAAAGAAATAAAAAAATGAAATAAAACTTTTTGCCCTGCAGGTAAGTCCATATTGACCCCTGTATACAATCTATGGGCATAAACGAAAGGGAACCACATGTCCCAACAAACTCTGTCAAAGGGAAAGTCAGATCTCGACAGCAACATTTGCATTCTAGAAGACCAACAACAGCGTTCCTCCTCATGCCAGCAGGGCACGGATGTGACACAACGAAACGGAGCCATGGCAAAGTTCCTAATTCTAAATCTCAACGGCAACATCTACTGCCTAAAAATCAGCAATGGCGTTCCTCCTCATTCCAGCAGGACACAGATGCGACACCACAAAACGGAGCCACGGCAAAGTCCCCAGTTCCAAGACTCTACGATTCACAACCTAAAGTCATCCAATGACCCCGTCACGGAAATACGTCAGCCAATGACCCCGTCTCGGAAATACGCATCCAATGACTCCGTCTCGGAAACAAGTCAATCGGCTTCCAGGGAAATCAGTGTCTTTAGCAAAACCTCGATTCAGGGAAATCAGCGTCCTTGACGAGAACATCTCGATTCGCGTCGACCCACAGAGAAATCAGTGTCTTTGTAGGAATCTCTCGATTTGTCTTGACCTCCAGGGAAATCATCGTCCTTGACGAGAGCATCTCGATTCACGTCGACCCGCAAGGAAATCAGTGTCTTTGCAGGAATCTCTAAATCCGTCTCAACTCTGAGGAAATCGGTGTCGTTGGCAAAAACCTCGATTCAGGAAAATCGGCATCCTTGACGAGAGCATCTCGATTCGCATTAACCTGCAAGGAAATCAGTGTCTTTGCAGGAATCTCTCGATTCGTCTCAACTCTGAGGAAATCAGTGTCCTTGGGAAAAAAACCTCGATTCAGGGAAATCAACGTCCTTAACGAGAGCATCTCGATTCGCGTCAACCGCAGAGAAATCAGTGTCTCTGTAGGAATATATGACGTCAGCAAAACAAAGCCACGGCAAAGTCTCCTAGTTCCAAATCTCGACGGTTCACAGATAACCTAGAGACTACCTCGGAGCCATGGCAGAGTCCCTAGTTCCAAATCTCGACGGTTCACAGACAACCCAGAGACAACCTCGACATTCGTCGCAATATTGCAGACACAATGTCAACAAACGAAGCAAAGGAAGAACCCTAGCTTCAGGGTCTTGACGGAAATGAGACCTGAAAGACTATCGGAGATCATCCCACTCCAGCGCGGAGTGGTCATGACTCATCGGGGCTCTCAAACTGAGCCTAACCTCAAGTAAAAAGCAACATGGAATATCCCTAACGCTTGCTCTTTCAACGGTAATATCGCCTGGAAGATTACTTGAAGACGTCTTGTCCAGCCCCTGAAGGGATCAGAGACACGACAGTTGCGGGGCTACTCGAATAGCAAGATTGCGTATCGAGGAATACACCGGCCAACGCGATGGTACGACGGGTAAAAAAAAACCTAGTACCACAGACCCTAACGGACTTCTATTAGCAGGAGTTAACTGTAACATTAGGACATCCTTGTGAGAACTTCTCGATTCGTCTCGACTCGTAGGGAAAAGCCTTAGACAATGGGGATAAGGACCTGTTTCCTAAGCATCGGGGCCCTGCAAGTCAGTCCAAGATGGACTATTGTATACTATTCACGGGCCACACTCTCCAAAGTCGAATCTCGACAAGGAGGGAAACAACCACTTATGAATCCTCTCGACTTGTAAGCGGGAAAAATTATCTTGTGATATCCTTACGACTCTCAAGAGAAAACACACTTAGGAGTCCTCATGACTCCTAAGGAGAAAATACACCTACGGGATCCTCTCGACTCGTAGGGAGAAAAGTCTTTATGATATCCTCACGGCTCATAAACTTGAAAAGTCTTAAGCGGCAGACCTGAACCTGTTTCCTAAGCCATCGCTTCTTATCTTGATTCAGGGAAATCAGCGTCCTTGACAAGAACCTCTCGATTCGCGTCGACCCGCAAGAAAATCAGTGTCTTTGCAGGAATCTCTCGATTCGTCTCAACTCTGAGGAAATCAGTGTCCTTGGCAAAAATCTTGATTCAGGGAAATCAGCGTCCTTGACGAGAGCATCTCGATTCACGTTGACCCGCAAGGAAATTAGTGTCTTTGCAGGAATCTCTTGATTCGTCTCAACTCCGAGGAAATCAGTGTCCTTGGCAAAAACCTTGATTCAGGGAAATCAACGTCCTTAACGAGAGCATTTCGATTCGCGTCGACCGCAGAAAAATCGGTGTCTCTGCAGGAATATACGACGTCAGCAAAATGGAGCCATGGCAAAGTCCTCTAGTTCCAAATCTCGACGGTTCACAGACAACCAAGAGACTACCTCGGAGCCATGACAGAGTCCCTGGTTCCAAATCTCGACGGTTCACAGACAACCCAGAGACAACCTCGACATTTGTCGCAATATTGCAGACACAATGTCAACAAACGAAGCACAGGAAGATCCCTAGCTTCAGGGTCTTGACGGCAATGAGACCTGAAAGACTATCGGAGATCATCCCACTCCAGCACGGAGTGGTCATGACTCATCGGGGCTCCCAAACTGAGCCTAACCTCAAGTAAAAAGCGACATGGAATATCCCTAACGCTTGCTCTTTCAACGGTAATATCACCTAGAAGATTACTTGAAGACGTCTTGTCCAGCCCCCGAAGGGATCAAAGACATAACAGTCGCGGGGCTACTCAAACAGCAAGATTGCGTATCGAGGAATACACCGGCCAATGTGGCGGTACGACGGGTAAAAAAAACCCTAATACCACAGACCCTAACGGACTTCTATTAGCAAGAGTTAACTGTGACGTTAGGATATCCTTGCGAGAACTTCTCGATTCATCTCGACTCGTAGGGAAAAGCCTTAGGCAAAGGGGATAAGGACCTGTTTCCTAAGCACCGGGGCCCTGCAAGTCGGTCCAAAATGGACCATTGTATACTATTCACGGGCCACACTCTCCAAAGTCGAATCTCGACAAGGAGGGAAACAACCACTTACGAATCCTCTCGAATTGTAAGAGGGAAAAATTCTCTTGTGAGATCCTTACGACTCTCAAGAGAAAACACACATAGGAGTCCTCACGACTCGTAAGGAGAAAATACACCTACGGGATCCTCTCGACTCGTAGGGAGAAAAATCTTTATGAGATCCTCATGGCTCATAAAGTTGAAAAGTCTTAGGCGGAAGACCTGAACCTGTTTCCTAAGCCATCGCTTCTTATCTCAATTCAGGGAAATCAGCGTCCTTGACGAGAACCTCTCGATTCACGTCGACCCGCAAGGAAATCAGTGTCCTTGCAGGAATCTCTCGATTCGTCTCAACTCTGAGGAAATCAGTGTCCTTAGCAAAAACCTCGATTCAGGGAAATCAGCATCCTTGACGAGAGCATCTCGATTACCGTCGACCCCCAAGGAAATCAGTGTCTTTGCAGGAATCTCTCGATTCGTCTCAACTCCGAGGAAATCAGTGTCCTTGGCAAACCTTTCGATTCAAGGAAATCAGCGTCCTTGAGGAGAATCTCTCGATTCGTTTCAACCCGCAGGGAAATCAGTGTCTTTGCAAGAATCCCCCGATTCGTCTCGACCATAGGGAAATTAAAGTCCCCGCGCATGAAAAGAAAATTCTCTTATGAGATCCTTATGACTCTCAGGAGAAAACACACTTAGGAGTCCCCACGATTCCTAAGGAGAAATTACACCTACGAGATCTTCTCGACTCGTAGAGAGAAAAGTCTTTATAGGACCCCCATGGCTTATAAAGTTGAAAAGTCTTGGGCGACAGACCTGAACCTGTTTCCTAAGCCATCGCCGCCTTACAAGGAGGTCAAGGTGGACTATCTATGGAACACATTTGCCAAAGACACATTCGCCAATGAAATAAAGAAGCTACTTACGGGTCCTCACGATTCGTAAGGAAAATACCCGAGTGAGATCCTTACGACTCACGGAGGCGATGAACACTTAGAAATCCACACGATTTCTAGGGAGAAAATATGCCTACGGGATCCTTTCGACTCGTAGGGAGAAAAACCTTCTTGAAAACCTTACGGTTCATGAAGATGGAAAAGTCTTAGGCTACAAGGACCCTAAACTTGTCTCCTAAGCCCTCAATTCTATGGCCCTGCATAACTCTGCACTACTTCACCCACGTACATACCTACATGGGCAAAGTAGTGAGGGCATTTGTTCCCGCCAAAATTTTCGGCCAAGAGCTACTTGTTCCCTTATAAAAATGGGGGAGAGTCTTCAAAATTTGGCCTCACGTGTTAAATACGTGGGCGCTCATATGCAAAGCGTATGAGCGCTGAATAAAATAAACCTAAAGGGCCAAACAGGCCTCACGTGTAAAACACGTGAGCGCTCATATGCAAAGTATATAAGCGCTGAACATAAATCACCAATGGCCAAACAGGCCTCCCGTGTAAAACACGTGAGCACTCATATGCAAAGCATATGAGCGCTGAACATAAACAGGTTAAAACCCACAGCAGGGGTCACATGTTAAACGCATGAGTTCTCTTGCCTCTCACATGAAAAGCATGTGAGCGCCCCAATTTAAAATGCTTCTATCAAATTCTAGAATTAAATTCTATTTTGGGAAATATTTTCCTGATCTTTCTCAAACTAAAAAAAGATCTTCTCCGTTAAACAGAGGACCTTTGGATCAAAGATCCAACGGTGATCATCTGGTAGAATAAAGTTCTATCATAAGAAAATATTTTCCTAATCTTGTTAAATTAACAAGATATTCATATGATCAGAATTCTATATTAGAATAAAATTCTAATCTTATTAAACTAACAAGATATCTATATGATAGAATTAAATTCTATATTAAGAAAATATATTTCTGATCTTGTTAAACTAAAAAGATATGATAGAATAAAATTCTAATCTTGTTAAAACTAACAAGATATTCATAATCTTGTTAAACAAACAAGAAATCTTCTCTGTTAAACAGAGAGCCTTTGGATTAAAAATCCAACGGTGAATAAAATTCACCGATTGATCTAAAAGATCCTGAAATCATTCATGATCTTTCAATGAAGGATTCCCTTAACAAATTGATTCTTTTTCTTCTCATATAAATAGGAGCGAGAAGAAGAGCAAAAATACACATAGAGAGAAGGAGAGAGAAAAAACCCCTTGAAAGCAAAAGAAAAAAGAAAAGAGAATTTAATTCTCCAGAGAGAAGAAGATCTCTTCAAAGAAAAAAGAAACTCTATGTAAGAGAAGGAAGGGGAACCCCTCCCAAAAGATGTCATAAAAAGAGAATTTAATTCTCAAACCAAAAGTTTAACGCTTCTAAAAGAACTTAGTTCTTCCTCTGATTAAGATCTGTAGAAGCGGATCTCCCCACAAGTTAAGAATTTAATTCTCATCAGGGAGATTCTGTCATGCAGATTCAAAACCTAGGGGAAAGAACTGAATCCAAAAGTGTTTAACTCTTACAAAACATATAGGAATTTAATTCCTCTGAAACTAGGGTTTAACCCTTTAAAAAAGAATTTAATCCTTTTAAAGAACAAAAGGAGAACTTGATTCCCCAGAACCATAGAAGAACAGCCTGGTGATTCATTAGCATTCAACGCTACACAATAAAAGCTCACGTGTTCCCACGTGAGCACCTTTGAGCAACGAAAAAGGAAAGACTGAGATCTAGCCACGTGACCCTACTAAGAAATGCTCAGCACTTATAAAAGAGAAAAGGGGATAAACCCTATTTTTGGAGCGCCTCACGTGACCCCTAAGAAGTGCTCGGCACTTATAAAAGAGAAAAGGGAATAAACCCTATTTTTGGAGCGCCTCACGTGACCCCCAAGTAGTGCTTAGCACTTACAAAGTAAAAAGGGAATAAATCAAAGGCAGTTTCCATTGTTTGGGTGCCTCACGTGATCTCACGTGACCCAATAGCGCTCAGCGCTCAGAAAAGAACAAGGGAATAAACCCAAAGAAAGAGCGCCTCAAATTCTTGAAGTTTAATACTACTTCAAGCGCCTCACATGACCCCACGTGAGCGCCTCTGAATTTTAGTGTTTAACACTATTTTGAACACCTCACGTGGGAGCACGTGAACGCTGAATATATATTAGTGTTGAATACTATGAAAGGCTAATATTAGCCAGACTCGGACTAAATTTCCCAAGGACCATCAATTGAGCCCCTCATGCTCAGGATCTCCAAAACCGATCTCAGCCCCCGAAGACAGCTAATTGAGCTACCACCCCATCCCTCTAGTCGGGACATTGGTTCAAGGGGTACATCTTTTCATACCTCTGATACATGTCGTTGTAATCCTTCAACGTCTTCAGAGAGATGGAAGGTCCCAATAACCGATAACCTTTGGTGTATCTCCAAACTGGTTAAACCAAAACCCTATGGTCTATGAAGTCCTTAAACTCATAAACTGTGATGTCCTTAAACTTTATGGGCTGTGAGGTCTTTAAACTCATAGACTATGATGTCTTTAAACAAGACTATGAGGTCCTTAAACTCATGGACTATGATGTCCTTAAACTTACGGACTATGATGTCCTTAAACCCAATAGACTGCAATGCCTCTAGACTAAAACGATAGAGTCCAAATACTCTTTCGTTGGATCTAAATGATCCCAAAATCTTGTTGAGTAGATATTAGTCTAAAATTAGACTAACGTATTCTCAACAAACGTTTAAGTTGATCTTAATCTCAATGAGAATAACGATCCTTAAACCCAAACCAAACCCAAATCTAAGAAAATACGGATTTGGACTAATACACGCCCTACGGGCGACAACACAAATTATTCTCCGTAAACAATCCACGGGCAACCAAAAATAAAACAAATATACACGACACGAGGTGACCATCTGGAGAAGGAGAAAGTGGTTAGCACGATGCGGTAGCTTAATTAACTGCAGGGGCTTGCGCCTGCAGGGATGAGCGTCCCCATAATCAAAAACCCCTCACAATGAGGGAGAATCTGACGAAATCTGCTACATCGGCCGCATCCGTCTAAATCTTCGATACATGGTGCCATAAATCCACTTGAATCTTCGGAGAGGTGGACAGATAAAACCAAATAGTATCTGCCCCCAAAATTCAAGCCAGACGCCCCCAACATCCCGGTCGCGTCTTTTGGCGGTAAACAGCTGTCCAAGTTTGAAAGTTGTTCAAAAAATTATTCTGGATGTCTTAAAATTATGTGCAGGCAAATGTAGTGACTGGGAAAAATTTTGGGCACATAATCCCAAAATTTGGCGGCGGAATCGCCGTGAAACAAGCCATTTTGCGGCGGTTCCGTGGCCAAATTTTGGCCATTTTGCCTGAAAATTTTCTGGTGCTTTATGACATGGAATTGTGATTTTGGGGATGTATGATTTTGGCCCAGATTTGTTTGAGTACTGGTTTGTACTTAGGGCTAATGCGGAAAGTTTTAATCGGTCGAAATTTTGAATTCGTGTATATCAGTGCGTATGTTAGTTTCTGCGACCGTCAATCTGCGACCGTGAATATCATAGAGCGGTACAATCCGACTGGTTGCTATATGTATAATCAGACGGGTTTACGAACTTGATATTCATGTTGATGTTCTGTGTTGCACTGATATTTTGGATGGATTGTCGTGATGGATAGCCTTGTGTGCAATGCTAAATGTACAGTTCAGATTCATTTGTATATTGTTTATTGCGGGGCGAGCGTCCAACATGTGGACTGTCATTTCTTCCAGTATGTATATTCTTTTATTGGGGCACGATCGGGTTAAGATCGTTGTATCCATTGTATATATTTTCTTTTCTGTACTAGGATTACGGCGCGAAGGAGTGCTCGAATAGCCGGGTTCTAGAGGGCAACGGGCCCGCATCTCATGGCGTTGAGACTAGGGGGCTTACTCTAGAATTGGCGGGCTATTCGCCGCACTCGTAGGGGGTATAGATTGACCCATGGAGGGGTGTTCAAGTTACCGGACTCCATGAAGTGCTGGGTGGCATATTCACTTTGTTGATTGGGGTTGCCTCACTTCGGGGATTGGCGGGTAACTTGCCGCACTCGTAGGAGTCTAGGATATTCATTGCACTGGTTATCCACACGACCGGGGAACGTCGCGTTTCATTTACGGCTCAAATGAAACGCGGGGCTCCTAGATTATCTGCTATTCTATATTGTTGTTCGCATGCTTGTGATGATTTTTATCTGCCTGTGATGATTATTATCTGCCTGCGATGTTGATATATATATATATATATATATATATTTAGTAGATGCTTCTATATGTTTTACATCCACACTAGTCTAGCCCCCGCTCTGCCGTTAGTTAAGTAACCTAACGGTGCAGAAAGGGCCCCGTGGCGAATGCGGATAGTATATAAAAAAGCATGTTATTTTGGTTATTTTTTTATGGCTTGGAAACATAAAATGATGGGAATGCATTATCGAAATAATGCAAGGAAAAATAAACCTAAATGATGTTGTCGGAACCAATTTTAAAACTACTCGGATTTTTTCAAAACTCACAGTCATATTATTTTGCTTTGGGTATTCGATTAGGAATATCCCGCACCTCATTCTATGAGGGAAGAGCCTTGATCCCTTCACTGGGAGTTAGCTCTTAAGCAAAAGTTTATGTTACTAGTTTTAAAAAGCGGAGCTTAAGCCACTCCATTTCAAATCCACTCGAGTTCCTTCAACGATATCAAGTTTATTACGTTAATGGTTTTTCGCCAAAACCCAGCCGTAGCCCTCCGTCATTTCAAATTAGTATTGCTTAGTATTCGTGTTGCTTTTGTTGACCTTGTCAAGGCGTAGTGTGCGGTAGCTCTGTAATACTTTTCTGTCATATGGATATATGAATTGGTTAGGACAGTCGTTCGACCTTGTTAACCTCGTCAAGGGTCTATGCGGGTAGGTCTAATGCAATCAAGATAGTGACGCGTTGAACTTGTCTAGGACCCTTTGACTTGTTGACCTCGTCAAGATCACTTGGATCCTAGGGGCAAAAACCATATCGGGAGTTTCAAACATACAGGAAACTTGCCAGGCATGCGCATACCTTCTGGAGTGTGGTGACTTGAGTGTATTCCTTCAAGTTATCATATGATAGTTAGGTCCCGATTCCTACTGATGAGTATGTATTACTCCTCGGGAGATTTCTTCACTTCGCAATTAGCTAACCTATTAGGTGTCTAGAAAGTGTTAACGAGGTTACGCCTCAGCGGAAATGAGGTTATTAATTGGGTTTGTATGAAAGCACGGGGGACCTCCCTCGAAGTAATAACACTGGCATGGCTGAACGGTTAGCGAACTTGTAAAATGTAAATGATCCCGACTAGTTCTCCTTTTAGGGTTTGAAGGAGAATTCGAGGAAATAGTGAGAGCCATCCTGATCAGATAAAGTGATAACCAATCTGATCTTGATAGAGTGCACGCTGAGTATTTCTTTTCTCTCTCTCTGTGGTATAGCGACCCATGACTTATCTTAAAAACACATGAACCAATTTGACCGAACCTTCTTACACCCTTTGGCTTTGGCTTGTCTTGATTCGTGACAAAGTTGTATATATCCTTGCTACTCCTGCTTTACCTTTTTGCATTTCTTCAAAACACGTCGTATCGCTACGATGATCCATATTGCTTTGAAAAGCCATCGTATAGTTACATACGAACTCGAAGAAGTTATTTCAGTCGAAGATGGCCACAGGTTCTGAAGAAATTGAATAGGATTATGCGGTTGTCTCTTCCTTTTACCTTCTCTCATGTTGCGAGAGCTCCTTGTATTAGAAGAGTACACCTGTTACGCTTATTGGATAGTAATCTTCCAAATCTCAAGCTGGTGCCAAAAGATAAGGAAGGAAGAAAACCAATTAGCCTAAGGACGGTGTACAGAAAGTAAGAACTAGAGACATATAAAGGGATTGAAGTGAGAGCAATGGAAATTGCGACTACTGTCATGAATCTGGATAATAGAAAAGGCATTACTAGGAATACTTGACCATCCCCTATGAAACATTTTTCATGTTTCAGTATTTCTGTGTACATGTAAAAGAGAACTGTTTTTCCAATTAATTCTGACTCCAGGGTATGGATTTACCAGATTTGGATCTCACATCTATACGGTGTTACAGATGATGAGTAGGAGCAAAATATTAGGAAATGGGAAATTTGATACTCAATATCGGAATTCGTTGTAATTGGTGATATTGGATTAAATCGCATGGTTTTTGCCTGATGGCAAATATTTGGTATCGAATAACCGTTGTTATGCACCAAATTTTAAAATGAAATATATGTACCATTATTTTTATAAATTGATATATACATTTTGAAAATTGTGTTGTAAACATTTACCTTTATCACTTGAGAATAAGATAAGGTGCATTGAATAACTGTGTAAGACATTCTTAACTAAGATACAGTTTTCAATTTACAAAACATAGAATTTGAGTTAGTATACTCTTGGGACTTATACATGGAAATATATGTTGTCCGGTGTCCTTCGGGACAAAAGGGTTGGTACTCTTACTTCATTCAGGCTTACTTATGAGTTTTCTGGTTTTAGACACGCATTCGTAGTAATGTAAGGCCTAAAGATTTTGAGAAGTTTGTAGGTATGAGAATAAAGTAGAGAACAATACGTTGGAAGTATCGGGATTTTTCGAGATGATCGAAGATGTAGATACTTATGCTAGGTATTCTATTATAGTAATATCGAGAACTTGATTCTCTCGCAGGTTACTCATCCGTGGACGCGTTGCATGATAAGTAATGTTGTATTGGCATTTTTCCATTAGGTAATATGCACTGGAAACAGCTGCATGACTTTTGAATCTGGTTCCATCTAAATTAGTGCCTTAATTATATATGGATATAAAATGGTTGCATATCTAAGATATGGAGTTATCTGATTTCTGTTTAAAAGAAAAATTCGGACAAACTCGAGGCACGCTTCGGTAATGACTGTTTATAGATTATCCCAAGCATTCGCTAGGATATTGTTTCTATCATTTTTAATATCAATAGTTATATTGTTCTTGACTCACCACCTTTTTATAAAATGATCTTTTTACAAAAGAAACTAGTGAGAGTGTGGTAGAATAGGAAGTAATTCCAGTACCACAAACGGTTACCGAAAATTTAGTAGAACCAACGAATTCAATTGGACTTGACAAACCATTAGTCACTCCGCAGATTTTAGTAGGTGACCTCGGGCACCCGAGAGACACTTCGGTTTTCTAGCAAACGGTTACAGGGAGGTCAGCATTATAGTGATGATGACCCTACTGGTTATCAATAGGTCATAGGAAGTTGAAACTTCCAGGTGATCAGATGCTTAACATCCAAGATGGACTCCACGCACTTCAGCAAATTATAGATTTTTGATTTTACTAGGTGCTCGTGAACGGGGTAAACCCCATTAGGAGCAGGTAGATCCTTCGAGATCTATGCAGGTAGAAATGTACTAATCTAATAAAGCTAGACTTGTTGTAAAGAGTTTTCATCAAATACCCGTTGTAGATTATGATGTGACTTTTACTTCAGTATCTATGCCGAAGTCCATATGGATATGACTTGGCACTGCTCTTCTCCCTATTTGTTATTAGCAGGTCTTAAGAAGTGGTAACTTCCAGGTGACCAGGTATCTCATACCCAAGATGGACTCCACGCACTTCAGCAAATCATGAATTTTAGACTTTGTTGAGTGCTCCTGAAGGGGTAAAACCCATTAGGAGCAAGTAGATCTTTTGAGATCTATGCAGGTGGAAAGGTGCTAACCTAATAAGGCTAGACTTGTTGTAAAGAGTTTTCATCAAATACCCGTTGTGGATTGTGATGAGACTTTCACTTCAATGTCTTTGCTGAAGTCCATATGGATATGTTTTGGCGCTGATGAAATTCATGGCTATGATATCTGGAAGGTGGGTGACTGTAACGTCTTTCCAAATGAGATTTTGGAAGTGCGCGTGTATATGACTCTGCTGGAGGGTTATCATAGTCAGTAGGAACAGCGGAAGGTGTGCAAGTTGCTTATGTCTATTTGTAGACTGAAACATGGATAGCGGAGACAGATCATCTATTTTGATGTAACAGTTATTGACTTCATCAAAACAAAAGATGAACCTAGTAAGAAGGACGTAGGGGGTTACTATTCTGGATTTGAATGACATACTCCAGATAGGAAGTGGTGTTCCTATACTACAATCGGTCAGACTTGATTGTCACACAGTGTTTTCTCCATGTTGGATATGGATAGTATATCAGGAGTTCTGGTGACTAGATCTATGGTTTTAGATCTAGATTTAGGAAGTTTCTTAAATCGGGTACTTAGACAGCATTCTAAAAGTATTTTAGAATGTACAACTCCTGGCGTGGTGGTGTACCCGCAAGTGATGGAGTCACCCTCTCTAAAAAGGATGTCTTTTTGACTGATGAAGAGAGGAGAAGGAATGAATGACACATCATTTGCTTAGGCAATTGAGTCAATCATACAAAGTCTTGTACAACACCAGATATTGCTTTTGCACTAGTTGCAATAAGCATATATTAATCCAATTCTCGAGAAACAAAGGGAAGCAGTAAAGAACATAAGAGGATGTTCTTGGTATAGGATAAGAGCAGCCTCCCCCGGGAGGCGGTTATCATTTCAGGCTTCCAAGGTGACGTGGATGACAGAGATGCTGTCAGAGTTATGAGTTTAGCCTCTTCTGAGAATCAGTGTATTGGATAGTGTTCCAATAAGGATATTGAGGTAATCATGGTGCAGGATGCTGGTTATAACTCAACAGAGGAAACATCCTAAGAAGTTTGTTGGATAGGAGTTGTTCATTGATAAACTTGGTCCCATAAGGTATCTAAACAAATTCATGTGGCGAGGTATCGCTCAGTTTGGGAGATTTTTTATCTCTGCAAAGTTGAGATATAGAGAGAAGAAGTTTAAACATTATAGCGGATCCATTCACTTAGGCTATTTCTCGAACACAGATGTTCCTCAAATGAGATTTGAGAAACTGATTAGTAGAGAAGTTGGGTATTCGATAGCACACGTGATGTGGGTATACGATACCAAAATAATTAGCCTTAAGTGCAAGTGGGAGATTGTTGGATATAGTGCCCTCAAGGCAATTATTGGAATTGCAGGTACGCGATTATGATAATTGAGGGAGGACCTATACAGGTAGAACAATCTTACTCGAAATGATAGTATGCTATCTGGTTTGTCTTTATCATTGATGTGTACACGTTTTACTTGTTATTGCGTGTCACTAATACATAATGATGAAGCCCGTAGGATTCTTGCTCGACTACCAGTATTATGATGGCGATCATATACGTGAGAGTTGGGCAGCCTATAAGCACATCCTTAAATGTCCCTAGTCATAGGAGTATCGAGACTGGGTATTGATATTCCGGATTAGACTAGTGTATATACTTCGAGACCCCGACGAAGGGCGGTGGCCGGTCTCACAAGCAATTGGTGTTATGTCACCTAAGATAGTATACAGATGCTCACTGGAGGTGAGTACACTGGACGGACTCACCGAGAACTTCTAGATGGTATTATACATATCGTCAGATAGAAGTTCTCAGGTGGCATGAGTATAGGTTAGTCCCTTGACCTGAAGTCGTCATTTGTCTCGTGTGAGTTCCTACTGATGAAGGCTGAATACATCGCTACCAACGATGCTTCCATAGAGGGAGTAAGGTTGTCTTTCTTGTATTATACATAGATGACATGCTCTTGATAGGAAACGATGTTCCTATGATACACTCGGTCAAGCTCTTCTTATCACACAAGTTATCCATGACAGATCTAGGTGATACCTCCTACATCTTGTGGATTAAGATCTATAAAGATAGATCTAAACGGATGTTGGGATTGTCCCAATTCAGGTACATAGACACCATACTAAAGTGGTTTAATATGGAAGATTCTAATCATGGTTATGTACCCGCTTGTTCAGGAATCACTCTCTCCAAAGAGGTGTTTCCCAAGAGTGATTTGGAGAGGGCTCGCATGCAAGAGATACCCTATGCTTCGGCAGTCCGGTCAATCATGTATGCGATGTTGTGTATCAGACCGGATGTAGCTTACTCACTAAGTGTAGTGAGTAGGTATCAATCAGATCCTGGGGAGAAGTAGTGGACAGCTGTGAAGAACATTCTTAAGTACTTGAGAAGAACTGAAAAGATGTTCTTGGGGTATGGTAATGGTGAACTCCAGGTGGAGTCCTTTACCGATTCGAGCTTCCAGAGTGATAAGGACGACAGTAAGTTAGTCTTGGGTTTTGTCTTCATCCACAGTAGAGGGACGATATGTTGCAAGATGTAACGTTCTGAAAATTCGATTAGGTTAATTATGTATTAATTATTGATAATACCTATTTTCCGTAAAAACCAAGATATAATTATTTTTCCACATAGACTCAAATATACATATTTTAACTATGTAATTGCTAGTATTGTTATTTAGTTAGTCACTTATTAATTGCTAGTTTACTTAAATATTTTCCTTAATTATTATTTTAATCATACACTTATACACTAAATTAGAGATAATTACAAATTAAAATGGGTTAATACAAATTGTGCACCATGACACAACTTAACACTTATTTGTGCAACATGTTTTTCTTACTAAAAATTTCTCAAGGGTTCTAGACAATTCTAAGCAAAATTAGAAAATAAAACAATTAAGAAATGAAATAATTAATGAGAAATGAAAGAAAAGATGTTGATATGTGTATGGGGGGTATGGTTACCTCTCTCTCTCACTCACCTCACTCTCATTTTTGGCCACCAGTTTCTAGCAGCCCTCTCCCCCATTTCTCCATCTCCTTTTCATCTCTAAACCCTCATTTTTCCCATTTAAAAATCCACAAAAAAAAAACCACTAATTCCTAGTCAAATCTTCACCAAAATTCCTTGGCCTAAACTAGATTGGATCTTGAAGCAAGATAGCATTTTGGGTGGCCAAGTTTGCAAGTTAGATCTCCAAATTGTTGAGGTATAAATCTTAACCCAATGGTTACTTTATTGATTAAGTGCTTTAATCAAATTTATTTAGGGGTTAATATGGTTTTATTTGTACGATAGGAATTTAAAGAGATAGGTTTGTTTAAAAAATTAAGGTTTTTATCACTAATTTATGGTAGCAATATGTAGTCAACATCTAATGGTGTATCATATATAATCTAGTTGTTAAACTTGCAAATCCTTGCTTTTAAATTATCTTAATAAAATGTTCATGCAAACCAATTTATGTTTAGTACGTAATAAGGTGAGATTAAAATTTAGTTAATATTTGTGTGGCTTAATTAAGATATTAAGTGTAAATTGTGGCCACTAGATTTGCTAAAACATCTAGTTTTTCACTAAAATGGTTAATTGTTGCTTACTAGGTTTTTGGAATAAATAAATTTTAATTATGTTTGAGGTTGTGATGATCTACAACCTATTTCCTATAATATTTAGTGTGTTGTGAATGCGCGATTGGTACGATTGGGTTCTAGTATTGGTGGTTGCTACGTATAGCGACCCTTAGTTGTGATTTTTGGCAATATCGTGCACGTTTTGTGCACCAAGTGCATGCACGTCTAATTAGTACGCGTTGATTGTCTTGTATCGTTGTGTGTTCGCGCCTATTTAAATATTTAACCTCATATATACTTATTGTACGATTCTAGGATCAGTTGCGGAGACGTCGGACGCAGCGTAGAAAGGAAAGGCCGTGATTGGATCAGTTTAGCTGAGGCGTCCCGGTGAGTAGATGTACACATCTACGGGGGGTCGTCTGGATGGCGCAAGGTGTCCGATACTAAGGATTATCAGTGGTTCTTATAGTTATATGCGTAATTTTCCAATCATTCATCTCATTACATTGCATCATCTTATATATATATATATATATATATATATATATATATATGATATTATCTCATAGGACACTTGCACCATTACCATTGGTTCATGCCGCACATGCTCTATTCATGCGAACACACACGCCATTGGTAATTGCTATGTCACGAACACTATAGAACTTGCTTAAATCAGTATCTGAGCATTTGCATTATTTATGATCTGTAATTTGCAGTTGTATATTTATTTCATCATGATGAATACGTAGGATTGCTAGTCATATGTATATACCTCATTACATCATCACCCATGCATAGTTTTCTAGTTACACATCGTATTTCATATTATTGATACCATAGGCATTCATCATTGCCGACATGTTCATATATTGTGATTTTCTTGGAGATTTTCGTGTTTATGAGATTTATGGATTTTGGGGAAAACCGCAAGAATTTAATAAACCTATTATCATTTTTTTTAAAATGAAAGTTGTGGTTTTCTTGTGATATGATGTGTATGTCATCCACCATGAGTTTTCCTGATTTCTGTTGGTTTTTTAGACCCGATTCGAGGTGTAGGATGAACCGTCTCGAGTACATGGTGGGCCCGGTAAGGTACCCCGGGACGAGAAGCTCGAGTTGTAGACGATGAGCCTGGCAGGAGCGGCCTACCTACCGGTGATGTCTAGCGCGGCGGATACCCAGAGGATACCGATCGTAGTCATGAGATTTGATGATATGAGCTGATCCGGACTGACGGAGCCCGAGATATTGAGGATATTGTGTTGATGTTTGACATGGAATTTCTGTCGATTTCACTGATGATATTCCAGTTTTATTATACAAAAGGTTTTACTAAGATAAAGATATAGATCTTCTCATATCAGATATATCATGATTTCGTGTTGATTATCCATTCATGTTGCACTCATACTAGTGTATCGCATCATATTGGTATATGTATGTTGTGACGCATTTGCGTGCATACTTACGATAGCCTTACTAGATGTTACTTACTACTCACGAGTTGGAAACTCACCCCCGTTGTGCCACAGTATCTTGCAGGTCTAACCCGTCGGCACAGTAGCGACGGGCGTACTTCCCCTTTTTGCTTCATTAGCATTGACTCACGGTTTTCTCGTAGGTGGGTTGCGAGGATATTTTTGATCCCACCTTATGTATTATTATTGTATCTAGTACACTCCATCTACCTTATCTACCATTCTTCACCAGTTGTATATTGGACTTAGATGGTGAGCTTGTGATATTTGTATGTATTCTATTTCTGGTGTCGATGCTCACTTGAGCCGACATGGTGTGTTCTTATTTCTTGTTTTCTTATGCTTATCTCATATTATGATGATATATATTGCATGTAGTTGTGATTCCTCCATTGGTGAAAAGATAGCTCCCGCTTAGGGATGCCTTTATTCATTACTTATGTATATTCTTGTTTTGTACCCATTTGGGGCCAGTATCTATAATGGAGACTTTTCCGAAATTTTCGGGAAAATTTGATATTTTAGAATGTTTTAATGTGACTTTATTTTACAAAAATCACCTTTTTAAGTTAATTTTTCCTTCACTCTATTTATTTAAATGTTTTAGATTTCTGAGCTTTGGCATACTTAGATTACGTTACGGCTCTAAACGTTTCGTAATTTATGTGCCAGTCACGATCCACATATCCGGGTCGTGACAAAGTTGGTATCAGAGCGTTAGATTTTACCTTTCTGAGTATAGAATGACCCTTGGTAGATGGAGTAGGTGACTTAAGCAGAGTGACGTAGCGTGTGTATGTTCCGCGGCATACATACGATACGGTGCTCAGCCTAAGTGACCTTAAGACATATTTACTTGTACTTCCTTTCTTGATTCCATATATCCTTAATTCAATTGCAATGTCCTTATCAATCCTGTTTCTTACTCCGGCCACTATGCCGCCAGTGACTACGAGGGCCCAGAGGGCTGCCGTCAGAGATGAGATTGGAGCGGGCTCATCTGAGACGAGGACCGACCATGGCAGTACGCCTATCTCACATGGAAAGATGGATCCACCCTCTATTGATCGTATGGTTAGGCTGGAGGCGAGTATTCAGTATTTGCGCCAAATGATCGGATCATTGATAAAGATTAGTCGAACACGGAGATCGGACATTGCTCCACCTACGGTTGTTCCGAGACCAAGACGGATTCGTACCGATATATATGCCCAGAGGTAAACAAGTAGACGCCGCGGAAGACCCCCTCCAGGCCGTGGTGATAGCGGAGGCTCGAGACCAGGACAGTTATATAGTACCTACACACAGGGTCAGCGACCGTCATGGGGACGTTTTCGGTGTGGGAGCCTGCAGCACCGCATCAGAGACTGTACTATGAGGCACCAGGACACAGCGACAGTTCCACATGTGACTTTACCACTTTCACCACCACTTCCGAGCGCATTACCACATACGCATGTTGTTGCTCCATGCCAGACCGATGCCCAGAGAGGCCGTGGTCGTGGCGGTCGTATTCTGAGAGGACGAGGTGGCAGAGGCAGACAACAGCTAGTCGCTGGTAGAGGGCAGGCCCTAGCCTTTGTATTGACTCTTCGGGACATGCAGGCGTTGAACGTAGTCGTGACATGTATTCTCTTGGTGTTTCCTTTTATTGCGCGCTTTTGTTTGACCCGGCATCTAGGTATTCTTTTGCATCCACACTTTTTGAACCTAGGTTTAGCCGAGAGTAGTCTTTGCTAACTCATCCGCTTGTTGTGATTTCTCCCGTAGGCGGGTCTTTTGTCGCTCGACATGTTTTTCGTTCATTTTCGTCTTGTTCGTATCGGAGATAGGGATTCTTCTGTTGATTTGATTCTTCTCGATATTTTAGACTTCGATGTTCTTATGGGCATGGATTGGTTAGCCACGTGTTATGCATCCGTGGACTGTCGTGTGAAGGAAGTCAGATTTAGTTTTTCGGGTGAGCCAGTTCTTATTATTCAGGGAGACCGTAATGTCACCCTTCCCAGCTTGAATTCTTCTCTTCGTGCTAGTCAGCTCTTGAGGAAAGAATGTCAGGGATGCTTGGCGTTCGTACTTGATACTGGAGCCACAGCATATCCGTTGGACCGGGTCCCGATTGTGAGAGAGTTTCCAGATGTCTTTCCTGACGAGCTTCCTGGTTTGCCGCTGGAGCGTGATATTAAGTTATGCATTGATTTGATTCCCAGCACAGGGCCCATTTCTATACTGCCTTATCGGATGACCCCGGCGGAGCTTAAAGAGCTGAAGGATCGGTTGCAAGATTTGTTGGATAAAGGGCTTATTCGTCTGAGTGTGTCACCTTTGGGAGCTCTTGTCCTATTCGTCAAGCAGAAAGACGGCAGTTTGCGTTTGTACATTGATTATCGTCAGTTGAATCGAGTGACTGTGTGGAATAGATATCCCCTATCTCGCATTGACGATTTATTTGATCAGCTCCAGGGTGCAGGGCACTTCTCGAAAATTGACTTGAGGTCAGGTTACCATCAGTTGCGGGTTCGAAAGGATGATATTCCGAAGACTGCTTTTTGCACGCGTTACGGGCATTATGATTTTTTTTGGTGATGTCATTCGGACTCACCAATTCCCCGGTAGTGTTTATGGATTTGATGAACCGCATATTCAGGCCATTTCTTGATCAGTTTATCATCGTGTTCATTGATGACATCTTAGTATACTCCTGGAGTCGAGAGGAGCATGAGCAGCATCTAAGGATCACATTACAGACTTTGAGAGAGCATCAGCTGTTCGCAAAATTCTCCAAGTGTGCCTTTTGGCTTGACAGTGTCGATTTCTTGGGTCAGTGGTTACGAGAGACGGTATACGTGTGGACCTGTAGAAGATTGAGGTCATTCAGCATTGGCCCAGACCGGTATCGGTTTCTGAGGTCCGCAGCTTTCTGGGTTTGGCCGGATATTATCGACGTTTCGTACAGGATTTTTCTCGTATAGCTGCACTGTTGACCGGGTTGATCCGGAAAGGAGTTCCGTTGCTTTGGACTGAGGCATGCGAGCAGAGATTTCAGCAGTTGAAGACTTGTTTGATGACTACACCAGTATTATCTTTTCCTTCAGGATCGGGCGGTTTTGTTGTTTTTTTTTTTTGCGATTCTTCTCGAGTGGGGCTAGGCTGTGTGTTGATGCAGCACGGCAGGGTCATCGCTTATGCTTCTCTGCAGTTGCAGAAGCACGAGCAGAATTATCCCACTCATGACTTAGAGATGGCTGCGGTGGTTTTTGCACTCAAAATCTGGAGACACTACCTACGGCGAGTCGTGCCAGATATTCACGGACCATAAGAGCTTAAAGTACATTTTTCAGCAGCAAGATCTGAATTTGAGATAGTGTCGTTGGGTGGAGCTAGTGAAAGAATATGACTACGAGATTCTTTATCATCCGGGCAAGGAGAATGTTGTGGCAGATACTTTGATTCGGAGGCTCGAAGGTAGCTTGTCTTGTTTGAGCACAGTCCAGAGACAGTCGACGGCAGATTGGCAGATTCTATGTGACAGCCGAGTACGGTTCGAGTTTACTTCAACTGGGGGACAGCTTGCCCGTATCCGTGTACATCCACAGTTACTTGACTGTATCCGTGAGGCACAGTCCAGCGATGCCCGTTTGTCAGAGATCATGGAGCAGGTTCGACAGGGCAGAGATTCAGAGTTCGTGATTGATGATCAGGGAGTACTATGATTTGAGACTCGACTGTGTGTGCCAGATTCCGAAGGACTGAGACGTGAGATTTTTGAGGAGGCGCATCAGTCGGTATATAGTGTTCATCCGGGTTCCACCAAGATGTACCATGACTTGAGAGATGTCTACTAGTGTGAAGGGATGAAGAGAGATGTCACAGATTTTGTTTCGGGATGCTTAACTTGTCAGCAAGTCAAGGCCGAGTATTAGAGACCGGCAGGAGAATTATAGCCTTTGCCCATTCCGGAGTAGAAGTGGGAGCAAATCTCTATGGATTTTATCGTGGGTCTACCTAGGATCAGTCGAGGGTATGACTCTACTTGGGTGATCGTAGACCAATTGACGAAAGCGGCTCACTTTCTGCCAGTAAAGACCACTTTCGGATTTGCTCAGTATGCTCAAATTTATATCGACAAGATTGTGCGACTACATGGAGTTCCGACTTGCATCGTGTCCGACAGAGGCACTCAGTTCACCAGTCGCTTTTGGCAAAGACTTCAGGAGGCGTTGGGTACCCGATTGAGTTTCAGTACAGTTTTCCATCCGCAGACCGACGGTTAGTCAGAGAGGACCATACAGACTCTTGAGGACATGCTCCGAGCTTGCGTTCTAGGCTACGGTGGCAGCTGGGATCATCATTTGCTCTTGATAGAGTTCTCCTACAATAACAGCTTCCAGAAGACGATTCAGATGGCGCCCTTCGAGGCTTATATGGGAGGAGATGTCGATCACCAGTTTGTTGGACAGAGCTCAGTGAGAGCAGTGTTTTGGGGCCACAGATTGTGCAGGAGACGACCGAGAAGATCCAGTTGATTCGGGATAGGATGAGAGCGGCCCAGAGCAGGCAGAAATTTTATTCTGATCGACGTCGGCGCAGACTCGAGTTCTCCATAGGTGATCATGTTTTCTTGCGAGTTTCTCCAATGAAGGGCGTGATGAGATTCGGAAAGAAAGGGAAGCTTAGTCTAAGATTTGTAGGTCCCTTTAAGATTCTCGAGCGTGTCGGCACAGTTGCTTATCGTTTGGCTATTCCACCTAGCTTCCCAGATGTTCACCCTGTGTTTCACGTATCGATACTCCGCAAGTACCTTCATGACCCATTTCACATGATTCAGCACCAGACGATCCAGCTGGAGCATGATCTTTCCTTCACTGAGCAGCTGATAGTCATTGTGGATCGGCGGGTGAAGAAACTGATGTCTAAGGTCATATCGTCCGTAAAGGTTCTTTGGCGTGGCCCGAACCGCGAAGAGGTCACGGGGAAGCCGAGGACGTGATGAGGAAGGAATATCCCCATCTCTTTGAAGGTACGTGTAGTTAGATTTTAAATTCGGGGACCGAATTTCTTTAAGGGGGAAGATTGTAACGTTCTGAAAATTCGATTAGGTTAATTATATATTAATTATTGATAATACGTGTTTTCCATAAAAACCAAGATATAATTATTTTTTCACATAGACTCAAATATACCTATTTTAACTATATAATTGCTAATATTGGTATTTAATTAGTCACCTATTAATTGCTAGTTTACTTAAATATTTTCCTTAATTATTTATTTTTAATTATTATTTTAATCGTACACTTATACACTAAATTAACAATAATTACAAATTAATATGGGTTAATACAAATTGTGCACCATGACACGACTTAACACTTATTTGTGCGTCACGACCCGAAAAGTACGGAACATGACCGACACTTAAATTACAAAACGTCTTGAGGAGTACGTAATCTAAATAAGCCAAAACCCAGAAATCAAAACCAAAGAAGCAGTAAAGTGAAGGAAAAACCAATTTAAAGCAAGTAGTTTTAACAACATAGGCCGAAATATGTATTTTTAAAATCTCAAGTATTTTCTGAGAATTTCGGCAGAATCTCCTTTGTAAATACTGGCCCCAAACGGGATACAACATGAATAGTATATGAAATAAAAAAAGGCATCCCCAAGCGGGAGCTAGCTCTTCGTCAAACGACGGACACAACCACGTAAGCAATATAATATACAACGCCGAAGGGCGAGGATCAAAACTCAAAATAAAACCCAAAATCAGCATGAAAACCATAATAATACAACGCGCGACTCTAAGGTCGAAATAATAACAAATCTGGTCTTCTATCTCTATCAAATATACAATCTGGTTGAGGGAGTTTCTAGATACAACTGAAATAATAAATAAACAATGGTGGTCCTGATGCAAAAGAACCCACCTACCAAAGCAATCACCCGGAAGGAACAGTGTGCCAGCAAAGCCGCAACAAAACTTGTACGGCAAGACCTACAAGGAACTATAGCACAATGGGGGTGAGTTGCCAACTCGTGAGTAGAAAATATCTACCAACAGAAATCGCATGCATGACGCTATCCTAGGTCAACACGATCAATATATATAACCTCAAAATGATAAGTCTGAAGCATGAAAAGGTGGCAAGGGTAAACATCTATACATAAGTGTAATCCCATGTGCTCGTGTCAGTGCCTCAGGTAGCAATGTATCATATGTATGAGGTACAATGTAATGTAATGAAAACAGAATACATGTAAATGAAAAAAATGTTTTCTTTCTTTAGTGAGATTTTCTGTAATTTAAAATGAGGTATCATCAATAAATCAATATAAGTCAGTGCCTGGCATCGACACAAAACAAAAATCTCAATATCCAATATAAATCTCAATAAATCGCAATACCTCCATGTCTCAAATCTCAAAATCTCAGTGTCTCAATCTCAATACCTAGGGCTCCGTCAATCCGGATCGGCCCATATCATCAATCTCACGACTACGAACGGTATCCTCCGGATATCCGACGCGCCAAGTAAAATCACCAGTAGGCAGTCTGCCCCTGCCAGGTTCATCATCCACCATGAAAATCAATCTCGCCCCGGGGTACCATACCAGGTCCACCATGTACCCGAAACAGTTACAACCCCTCCTCGAATCGGGCCTTGAAATCCAACAGCTATCATGAAAATTCATGGTGGACGACTCATACATCATGAGAAAACCGCAATTTTCATTTTATAATGATGATACTAAGCTTTTATTAAATTCTTGCGGTTTTCCCCGAATCCAGAAATCTCATGTAAATCCGAAATCATCAAAATCATGATACCAATAAACAGTGAATACTAGCATAAATCTCCATAATACTGCATAACCAATGAATATATGAATGCACCTAATATCATGCAATGAATGCAATATTTAAACTAGCATATGGAAGCTATAACATATTGCGACTATCAGCTATCAAGCTATGTCAATGAAAAGGTATTTTCTAAGGTGTACGTGATATGGCAATTACCGATGATGATGTGTGTGAGCCGGCAAGTAAGTGTATGTGGAACATACGCATCATCGGTAATGGTGCTGGTGTCCTGACAGCATGGTTCATAATCACTAAGTATACAATACACATGCAATGAGATTATAACAACATGATAAATGGCAATGAATAGTAATTGCAACAATAATATGCGGAACATAAATAATAACGTAACAATAAGGAATCTACATCGCTACACCTGTGTTATACTGTTTTGCCGTTTGAAATAGTACGGATCGTGGTGTTTTGAAAATAAGGGCTACGGTGTTTTTAAGAAAAGGTACGTCTTTTGAAATATCCGTAGTATCCCTTGACATTTCTTTAAAATCCTCACGATTCGTTAGTTTTGGAAATAGGTATGACTCGGGTCCAGTCTAACATCTACTAGGTAACTACAGGTCTAACTAACAACCAATCGGAAGGGGTATGGAAATTACCTAAATCTGAGCCGATATATATATGTGTGTATAATAGTCGGTGATCCAACCTCAATAGTATCCCATACGATATCCTATATAATATGACATCCTCGAGTCAAGAGTGTGGATCTATCATCAATATATAGCTCGTACGGTAAATCCGTCGTACGGACTCCCAAATCTGGGTATGGGTCAAATATCACATTTATCTCATTATTCGTCTGGTATCCTTTCCATCATATATCATGATCTGGGATACTGATCTAAGTCTAGTACAATACCGATACCATCTATGTAATGCATGCGTGTGTATGAAAACACCACGCCTAAAGAACCTGCTAAAAATATCATGCCGTGTCTCAAATACGAACCATATCATATCACCGATCTCATGGCCCCAAGCCCAATCTCATCGACTCATCTCCAATCCCAAGTACCTATCCTCAAAATCCATGAATATGTGTGTGTGTGTGTGTGTGTATACATATCCCTATTTACGCACAAGTAAATAAATGTATGCATGTGTGTGGGTACGTGTGGGTAAAAACTTATTCTAGGGTTCGCGACTAAGAAGCTAAACTAAGCTACTTCTAACTATCCTAAACTAAATCATAAACACAAAATCATATCTTGATAATCATCCTCGTATCATAAAACACCTATATAAACATATATATCATAAACTATACTACGGACTGCGGGGGTGCTATACGCCATCCACCCGACTTCCTCCGTAGATATAATCTACTCACCTGATCCTCGCTTGCCGAAATCGATGTCGCCACGCGCTTGCTTGTCGTCTCGAAGTTCTCGTGAGGGTACCTACGTATCATAACACATCGTATCGCATAAAAACCCAATTCGAAATCAAAACGGCATACGAAAACCAAATCGGCACGCGTATCACGCATAGGTCAAAACCTATCGCCTACGCATGAAAAAATAGCCAAACCAACCCTCGATGTCGATGCACAAACGTCAAACCATCGAGAAAAACCCAAACACCCCAATCGTGTTTTCACAAATCACTAATTATATATGAAATAGGGTTTAAATCATCAAAACATTAAAATTAATCAAATCGTTTTATTTCCCAAAAACCTAGTTAGCAAAAATTCCCATTTCGGTTCCAAACTTGATGTTTTAACCAATCTAAATATTTTAACGATTCTAATGTCCAAAATGCTCACTTAACATCATAATTAGGTCACACAAATATTCACTACTATTTTATCTCACCAAAAAATATACATTTTAAAAACCTAGTTTGCAATTTATACAATTATTACAATTTTAAATTAACAATTTGCAAACTAGCAATTAGATTAGTTTTAGCATAGCATTAACATGTTAATCTACTCATTGTAATCTTAAGAAAGTGACAACCACTCTAATTGAATCCAAACCCTTACTTTTTAATTCAAAGCCTTCTCTTGCTAATTTTTCCACGAAATTAAACCCTAATAAAATACCTAATTAGGTTTGATTAAGATAATTTAGCAACAATTAAAATATGGGTTAAGATTATACCTCAAAGATCATAAGATCCCACATACAACTTGTCCCCAAAATGCAAACTTTTCACCAAGATCCATGCTTGATAGGTTAAGGAAAAATGGGTAGGGATTAGAATTGGAATTTTTTGGATTTTTGATGGATTTTGAGTCAATTTTTGATGAATTTTTTTCAAGAGAATGAGATGGAGATTTGGGAGGGGGGCTGTTGCTTATGGAGGATGGGGCTCGGCCAATTTGGGTGAGGAAGAGAGGAGAGAGAGTAAGATGGGTAAATAAAGTCAAGTCAACACAAAAGTCAAAGCCCATACTCATTTAACTATTTTCTTTCTTTATTCTTTCATTTCCTTTGTTTTCTTTTTCTTTTTTCTTTAAGTGGGGAAATGGTGGGCTGCCAAGGAGGGCTCGACCAGCACAAGTGTGGGGTTGTGTGGGTGTGTGTGTAGGGTGAGGGAAAATGATAAATGTTATATCCCAATTTCCATTTAATTTAATTTCATCATTTAAGCCTTTTTCTTCAATATTTTCTAAAACCATTTGACAATT
This sequence comes from Agapanthus africanus, assembly GCA_030015575.1. Taxonomy (NCBI): domain Eukaryota; kingdom Viridiplantae; phylum Streptophyta; class Magnoliopsida; order Asparagales; family Amaryllidaceae; genus Agapanthus; species Agapanthus africanus. The sequence continues at coordinate 296,046,563 of CM057351.1, forward strand.
TCATTTCATTTCAGAAATAATATTTTATATGTTAGTTTAATGTGTCATGATGCACAAAATTTGTATCAACCCATTCCAATTTGTAATTATCCCTAATTAAATATATTAGTGGCGGCTTAAAATAATATTAAAATAATTAATTTTGAAAAAAAATTCAGTAAATTAGAAATTTTACAAGTGGCTCAATAAACACCAAATACTAGCAATTATATAGTTAGAATATGTATATTTAATTTTATATTAAAAGATATATATATCTTGATTTTTACGGAAAACACCCGTTATTTTACCGATTTTCCGAAATTTCACCTAAACGATTTTCAAAACGTTACATTGTGTAACATGTTTTTCTTACTAAAAATTTCTCAAGGATTCTAGACAATTCTAAACAAAATTAGAAAATAAAACAATTAAGAAATGAAATAATTAATGAGAAATGAAAAATAAGATGTTGATGTGTGTATGGAGAGTATGGTTACCTCTCTCTCCCACTCACCTCACTCTCATTTTCGGCCACCAATTTCTAACAGCCCTCTCCCCCATTTCTCCATCTCCTTTTCATCTCTAAACCCTCATTTTTCCCATTTAAAAATCCACAAAAAAAACCACTAATTCCTAGTCAAATCTTCACCAAAATTCCTTGGCCTAAACTAGCTTGGATCTTGAAGCGAGATAGCATTTTGGGTGGCCAAGTTTGCAAGTTAGATCTCCAAATTGTTGAGGTATAAATCTTAACCCAATGGTTACTTTATTGATTAAGTGCTTTAATCAAATTTATTTAGGGGTTAATATGGTTTTATTTGTAGGATAGGAATTTAAAGAGATGGGTTTGTTTAAAAAATTAAGGTTTTTATCACTAATTTATGGTAGCAATATGTAGTCAACATCTAATGGTGTATCATATATAATCTAGTTGTTAAACTTGCAAATCCTTGCTTTTAAATTATCTTAATAAAATGTTCATGCAAACCAATTTATGTTTAGTATGTAATAAGGTGAGATTAAAATTTAGTTAATATTTGTGTGGCTTAATTAAGATATTAAGTGTAAATTGTGGCCACTAGATTTGCTAAAACATCTAGTTTTGCACTAAAATGGTTAATTGTTGCTTACTAGGTTTTTGGAATAAATAGATTTTAATTAAGTTTGAGGTTGTGATGATCTACAACCTATTTCCTATAATATTTAGTGTGTTGTGAATGCGCGATTGGTACGATTAGGTTCTAGGATTGGTAGTTGCTACGCATAGCGACCCCTAGTTGTGATTTTTGGCGATATCGTGCATGTTTTGTGCACCAAGTGCAAGCGCATCTAGTTAGTACGCGTTGATTGTCTTGTATCGTTGTGTGTCCGCGTCTATTTAAATATTTAACCTCATATATACTTATTGTGCGATTCTAAAATCGGTTGCGGAGACGTCAGACGGGGCGCGGAAAGGAAAGGTCGTGATTGGATCAGTTTAGCTGAGGCGTTCCGGTGAGTAGATGTACACATCTACGGGAGGGATCGTCTGGATAGCGCAAGGCACCTGATAGTTAGGATTATCAGTAGTTCTTGTAGTTATATGCGTAGTTTTCCAATCATTCATCGCATTGCATTGCATCATCTTATATATATATATATATATATATATATATATATATATATATATATGATATTATCTCATAGGACACTTGCACCATTACCATTGGTTCATACTGTACGTGCACTATTCATGCGAACACACACGCCATTGGTAATTGCTATGTCACGAACGCTATAGAACTTGCTTAAATCAGTATCTGAGGATTTATTCCATGTTTATGAGATTTATGGATTTTGGGGAAAACCGCAAGAATTTAATAAACCTATTATCATTTTTTTTTAAATGAAAGTTGCGATTTTCTCGTGATATGATGTATATGTCGTCCACCATGAGTTTTCCTGATTTCTGTTGGTTTTCAATGTAGGGTTGCTAGGCACGCGCACAAGGGTCTACGAGGCATCAACCATGCCCGAATAAAAATTTAGCCGTGCCGAACAACCCGAATATGGAACTTTAAACTAGAGATTAGGCGATAACTTGCATGCTAAACAATTTAACACTAAGTGAGAGGGATTACAACCTTTGTAGATCCGGTCCTTCACTTCATATGCTCCGTGTTGTGGTCCCTTCGCTGCGATCATCGGGATCCGGGCTCTCGAGAGGTTCCACGAAGAGAATGACGCAACCATTGCTTCCGATCTTCGATACTACGATGATCTACCTCGAAGTTTCTTTAACACAAGCTAACACTCATCAAATGATGTGAACACCCTCATCTAAATGGCAAGTGAAGATGAGGATGATGAAGTAGGAATTTTGCTCTATTTATTTATATTTTTCTCACATATATCCATCACAAAATCAAAGCTAGAAACCATTTCAAGCTTTTTCATGGAAGAAGATGAAGGAGGAAGAAGAAGCTTAATCCATTTGTGATGAATAAGAAATAATAATATGATAGATAAAGCAACCATGGTTCACTTAACCTTTGTAGAGAATTGACTAGGGTTAGGGTTTTTGGGTAATTAAAAGAATGAGTCATGAACAAATATCTTTCACAAAACAAAACAAATCCTTCTAGAAACTTCTAGAAAGATTAACCCTAATCCGAACCCTAATCAAGTTTAAACTCCACTAAACGAGTTGCATTAGTTATCATATCATGTTACAATATTATATATCACATATATAATATTTACCGTAACAAAATAAAATAATACAATTAACATATATCGCATATATATCAATGTATTACCCGAGTGAGAAAAAGAATCTTTTAGTGAGCAAATATTAGTTAATGCAATTTAATATATCACATATATTATTATACATTAAATTATCGAATCAACACTTGATCCGACAATCCGGCTATATCGCATATAACCGACTAATATTTATCCGTACCGATTCATCGAATCAACACTTGATCCGATGACCCGGCTGATATCAAATATCGCGAGAATACAATACGATATCACATACCGCATTATCCTCGGTCCCGCACATATCACATATGTGCTCCTACTCCGTTTTGCCTGAGTCAAGAAACCTCTGTGTAGGACTCTAAAGAATCGTCAATACGCCGGCAGTAGGTGATGATCATATCAAACACCCACAAGCTGCAAGCGGTCAGCTAAACGTAACAGCTACCCAGGTATTGAGCGCTCAGAAGATCAACAAGCAAGCCTGTACATTCTCCTGTGGATCCAAACAGTAACACTCCCGTACAGTCCGGTCTCGTCGTCTGATATGTTGCATATCTCGCCTAGGGGTGGTAAACGTCAGACCCCAGTAGCTCGATAAGTCGTGTCGATATGAGGTCTATAACAGTTCGAGAAAGTACTGATAACACTTACCAGTAAATCTCAGCAACCCTGGCCAGGGATTTCCGGTTATAGCCAATCGAACACAGCACAACATCAACTCCCTATACCGGGAGAGACGAATCCCCTCCTATCGCTCATTGCCTCCATGTGATTCGGGACTGTACCCAAAAGCCACCTTTTTGCACGCCCTCTTGGACGTGGTATGATGGAAATCAAAGCAAAGTGGGAATCACACAAGACTCTATGACGATCTCGGGTCGACAGACTACTCTGTACCAGTGTCACCGGAGAACTGCCATCTGACGTATGGTATAATACCATCTGGGAGTTCTCGGCGAGTCCGTCCAGTGTACCCAGTCTCCACTGAGCACCCGTACACCATCCTTGATGTCAAACACCGATGGATATGGGATCATCCATCGCCCATCATATGGGTCAAGATGCATATACGCTAGTCTACTCTGGTGCATCGATGCCCTGTCTCGATACACCCTCGACTAGGAACAGTTATAGGATGTACTCGTCGACTACCGTGGCCCCACTAGTATGATCTCATCATAGTCCCAGTAGTCGAGTACATATCCTAAGGGCTTTATCAACATGTAATATAGAGACAATCAGAGTACATGTTAAGATAAAGTACAACCAGATAGCATACTATCATGTCGAGCAAGAAAGTCCTCCTTATATATGTCCTAGCATCCACTACAATATACATCGTATGTACAGTAATGGCCTCTAGGGCATACATATAACTAACAATCTCCCACTTGCACTAGGGCCATCTGTTATGGTATCGCATACCCAACAATTAGCTGCGGTTGAAATATCTCATACTCAACCATCCCGTAAAAGTCTCTACTGGGAAAAAGGCCTTTGTGAGTGGATCCGCGATGTTGTCCTCTGTGTCTACTCTCCTAACCTCGATCTCCCTGGAGATCAACCATCTCCATGATCAGGTGATACTGCCTAAGAATTATATCTGGATTTCTGATGGGACGGAAGTTCCTTGGCTGAAGCCACAACTCCATTGTCACACAATGGTAGGAACGAAGTTCATCTTATGAACTTATATTTATCCAGACTGCCTCTTTGGTAGCATCCTTGGTAACGATGTATCTTGCCTTTAATCGTCTAGTATGTCACGGTATCTAGCTTGGAACTCTTCCAACATACCGTCCCTCCACTGAGGGTAAAGACAATGCCTGCGACTGACATTCAGTCGTCCTTATCACTCTGGAACCTTTCCAGTGATTCTCCCCAGGATCGATTGATACCATCTCACTACAACTAGTGAGTATCCTAACATCCAATTAGATCTATCTCATAGATCCAAAACCCAGGATTTAGGAGGTATCAATTTGATCCTATATGGAGAATCCTTGTGATAAGCGGAGATTGACCGAGCGTAGCATAGGAAACTCTTTTCCTATCAAGAGTATGTCATCCACGTACTCTACGAGGATCACCACCATACTCTCTACTACCTTTTTGTATATACAAGGTTCATCTACCATTTTGATGAAGTCAAACTCTTTGACTGCCATATCAAAACAGATGTTCCAACTCCGCGATGCCTGCTTTATCCTATAAAGCATCTTTCACACGTTTCCGCTGCTCCCACTGTCTACGAAGCCCTCTGGCTGTGTACTTACAGACGCTCTCTTTTCTAAAACATCATTTAGAAAAGCAGTCTTGACACCCAACCACCAGATATCGTAGTCATGGTATGTAGCCGTGGCAAGTAGGATCTGGATGGACTTAAGCATAGCTTTGAAAGTCTCAACTTTTCCATGCACACCAAGTAATCTTCTCAAGATATACTCGCTCCTGATGGGGATTTAACCCTTCAGATAAAGCAACCAAAGTCCATACTTTGTTGGTGTATAAGGATTCCATCTCAGATCGATAAGCATCCAGCCATTCTTACAGAGTCCCACTCCTGATGGCCAGCTCGAAACTAGTTGGGTCATCATCTCATGATGAAATCCTCGCTGCCACTGTCATAGAGAAACTGAAGTATCTCTCAGGTGGGTGAGGAACCCTGCTAGATCGGCGGAGAGGCTGAGGTTCGTTGGTATCTACTGAATCCTTTGGTTGTACCAAATCATCTGTTGTATTTTGTATAGCTGGAACCCTTCCAGTTCTACATAACAGACCTTGCCTCGAGCTTGTCCGGATTTTGCTTTTAGACATAGTCCGAACAACCCCAAATCTTAACAAACTTAAGATATGGGCTCTTCCGTTTCCATATCGCATATGAAGTGGTAGGCTACTAATTTGATTTGAACCCTATTCAATAGGTATGCAGCTTCTCAAGTGCATAACTCCCAAAAGGAAATAGGAAAACCAGTAGTACTCATCATAGAGCACACCATATCACATAGGGTGTTATTGCTCCGCCCCGATACACCATCGTGCTATGGTGTATACGAAGGAGTAATGCTGAGAGAGAGAATCTCATTCTCCTTTAGAATAGTCCAGGAATTCCGTGCTCAAGTATTCTCCTCCTTGATCTCATCAAAGGACATAATACTTATACCCGTATTTTGGTTCTCTACTTCTAACTTATATTCTGTGAATATCTCAAAAGGTTCGGACTTGTGTTTCAACAGGAACATATATCTGAATCTTGAGAGATTATCAGAGAATGTAATGAAGTACAAAGAACCAATCTTGGCATGTGTAGACAGGGGACTTTCATACATCAACATGTATCAATCCCAAAAGTTCACTAACTCTTTCTCTGTTTCCAACAAACAGAGCTGTGGTCATCTTATCTTTGTGACATGACAGGCAAGTTTCACAAGATGTAAATTCAAACTAATTTAAATATGCATCTATATGTAACTTCAGCCAGTCGGGTCGCATTGATATGACCTAGTCTACAATACCTCAAGAAGGATTCGTTCATTTCTGAACTCTTCCTCTTGTGTGTGTTCCGTATACTAAGAACTGTAGTTTGATTTAGAACATCAATGCTTTTAGATAACGTGCCTGAACCGATCAACTCTTGATATAGGAAATGTTCAAAACATTATCCAACAATACAAAATTATATCCTTTCTTTACTAATAAAGAGACTGATATGATTTTGTATATCAGGTTCGGTATTAATAACATTTGTTCAGAATCAATGTATTCCGGTAATACAGGGTGACAGTGACCAACAGACTTGGCTACAACACTTGCACCGTTTTCTGCCTCATGAAACTTATCACCCGTTCTCAGTTCTCTACCTATCTGTAGCCCATGTAACAGATTACATATGCGGGATCCTGATCTGGTATCTCATACCCAGGACGTAAAGGATACTGAGAAACAGTTTTGTGTAATGAACACACCCGAAGATGATGCATCAACATGCACTTTCTTCGTTTGGGCAGCACGGGAAATCTGGTATTCCCTAATTTCCTGCTCTGTCTTATAACAATTATAAGTTGGAGCGGGACCAACGTTCCCCAGCTCAGTATAACAAGCGGGTTCAGTCAATATATCCGTTTTATTATCTTGATTAAGGCGTGATATGGTCGCTACCTGGAGAGAGAGAGAAGAAAACACTCAGCGTATGCTCTTGCAAGATTAGATTGGTTATATAATATATCTAATCAGGATGTCTCCCACTGTTTTAGTCAAATCTTCCTTCAAACCCTAAAAAGAAAGACTAGCCGGGATTAATTACACGCTACAAGTTCGCTAATCTTTCAGCCAGGCCAGTGTCGGTACTTTGAGGGAGGTCCCCCGTGCTTTCGCACGAACCTAATTACAGTAAACCTCATTTTCCCAGAGGCGTAACCCCGTTAACACCTTTCTAGACACCTACTTGATCGGCTAATTGTAATGTGTAAAACTCTCCCAGGAGTAACTCTTACTCGCAGCGGGTATCGGGATCCAACTATCTAATAGAAGGTATGCAATCTCATTGCAAATTTCAACACTTGAAATTCCCAATAATATTTTGCCCCAAGCGATCTATGACCTTGACGGAGGCCAAACTCTCATAGTCCGCTAGTCAAGTTCAACCCGTTCATTTCTTGATTGAATTAAACCCACCCGCACGACCCTTGACGCAGGCCAACAAAGTCGCACGACTACCCTAACTCAATCTGCATCATATGCATAAGCAGATAAATACTAGTTAGCTACCGCACACTACGCCTTGACGCAGGCCAACAAACGTAGCACGAATACTAACTACTACTTATCTGAAATGACGGAGGGCTACGACGGGTTTTTCAGAAAACCCTTTGCGTAACGAACTTGATATCGTTGTAGAATCGAGTGATTTTAAATGGAATGCTTTTGAGGCTTTTCTAGTTTTGCTAAAGGGGTCACTCCCGGTGAAGGGATCGTCGGCCCTTTCCTCATCGAATAAGGTGCAGGATATATCACATATACCGCTGTGCAAAGCAAGAACTATAGAAGCAATCAAAAGACAAACCGAGTTTGTAGCATCTGCCAGTTATTGCTAAAGGAGTCACTCCCGGTGAAAGGATCTCGGTCCTTTCCTTATCGAATAAGGTGCTGGATGTTCTACAAGGAACACCGCTATGCAAAGCAAGAACTGTAGCTACCAGTTTTATTAACAAGTTTCTACAACATCTTAGGTTTCTTTTATTTCATTAATCTCATTAATGAAGTCCCATTTTAATTATGCTTCACAAGCATCTCTTTTGAAACGAAATCTGCAATATAACATATATCTCATATATATAATATAAACATTCGTCTCAGGCAGTAATATGATCTCATCACAGAACATTGCAGCAGAAGAAACATATATGAAATATTGGATATACTAGGACGTCCGTGTTTTCAATACGAGCCTGTATAAAACACGGATTCCACGGTCGCGATGAATAGCCAAACCCACATCCCTAGATCCCTACGAGAGCGGCAAGTAACACTGCCAATTCTAGGGTTAGGAGACCCGGTCTCGACTCCTCGAGATGGTCTCCCACTGGACCCTAGAACCCGGTTACTTGTGCTCCCCGCCTTGGGTCTACCTAATGCGGAAAAGTAAATAATATACAACGGTGACATCTTCCTCTACCTGGACGTGCCCCAATAAAAGAATATTACATACAAATGAATTTTACATGAATGAAAAAGAAAAATTCTCATCTCACATAAAACCCCGGCTATTCAAACGCGACGATCCAATACATCATATCACAGCAACACATAATATCTCATATCATCAACGTAAGCAAGTATGCGTATCCCGATTGTCGTTGATGTATAGCAACGAAGCCGGCGATACACCACATACTACGCTTACGGTCACAGAAAAGAAAGTGTAAAACTACAACAGTTGGAATCCGCAACCTCCTTAGACATCACATGCCTAACCAAATGAATTCCTTAGACATCGCATGCCTAACAATTATAAACCCCGCATTTTAGTCTCATTTATCGAAAACTCTTTTCAATACCAAGTCGGGCAATTCAACAAGATTCCCGACGTCCTGATCGAATGCTCGTCGCAAACTTTAGTAGACGGCCGCACCCCCGATACCGTCGACGAAGTGCACCAAGGCGGAACACCGCTACCGGGAGCACCCGAACGGATGCTTTCGGTGACGGGGTTCTCCTACGGTCACTTGGTCGGGGCTATGGAGTGAGGCTGTCTATTAAGTTTACCCGTCGAGTATCCGCGTACACTACGTGATTGCGACGGACTTTTGATCACATCAAAATTCCGTGGCAACCGATCATCTGAGACTAAACTGCTATGTTTATAATATTCAAATCAGTTATCTCATAACTATTTGTGGATTCCAATTATTGTATCACATTCCAGATAAACAGAAAAAGTTAAACTTTCCGATCGAATCATCAAGCACCCAAGATTTCCCCAATATATCTCAACACTTGAAATCAGTTTAAAAACGTCCATCACATGCCACAGTACCAATGGTCCAGCCGTAGAAGGGTCAAGCCAACGCCTCACATGTGGCACGCCGTACTGCCCCAAACCCTAAGGTTCAAAGGGCAGTTCAAGACGGTCACATAATCGAGTTAAGGTTTGTTGTCTTCTAGAGGGTCCATCGAGTTACTTGCACGACTTAGAACGTTCTTAAACACGAGGAAAAATCCAACTTTTGAAAAATTTTCCGACAGGGGAAAAAGTGAGTTATTGATATCCGTTCGAACTTTTTAACAGTTTCTAAAAGTTATCCGGAAAGCCACATAGACAAAATCTAATACTCCGATCGAAACATCGAATCCCCAAAATAACCCAGATAATTCAACAGTTGAATAAAAAAAATAAAAATTTCCAGAAAATACAACATTAGAAAATAGGAGTTACTGTAAAAAGCACGTGCGCTGAATCGATCACGTGACCGCGGAAGAGCCGCGAATTCAGGGGTGGGGCCGCGGTTCCGCGCCTACTTTGTCGAATTACGCGCACGTGTTTCACAGTAATTCTTGTAATTACCTGCTGTAATTTTTGGACATTTTTAATTTGGAAAAATCCCAGATTTTAGAAAATTTCCAGAGAGCAATTTTGAGTTTAGTGTTTCGGGTTTTCCGGGTTCGATCGGACTTTAAACTTCGTCTAGACTTCGCCTAAAGCTCTAGCTTGGCTCTGATACCACTGTAGGGTTGCTAGGCACGCGCACAAGGGTCTACGAGGCATCAACCATGCCCGAATAAAAATTTAGCCGTGCCGAACAACCCGAATACAGAACTTTAAACTAGAGATTAGGCGATAACTTGCATGCTAAACAATTTAACACTAAGTGAGAGGGATTACAACCTTTGTAGATCCGGTCCTTCACTTCATATGCTCCGTGTTGTGGTCCCTTCGCTGCGATCATCGGGATCCGGGCTCTCGAGAGGTTCCACGAAGAGAATGACGCAACCATTGCTTCCGATCTTCGATACTACGATGATCTACCTCGAAGTTTCTTTAACACAAGCTAACACTCATCAAATGATGTGAACACCCTCATCTAAATGGCAAGTGAAGATGAGGATGATGAAGTAGGAATTTTGCTCTATTTATTTATATTTTTCTCACATATATCCATCACAAAATCAAAGCTAGAAACCATTTCAAGCTTTTTCATGGAAGAAGATGAAGGAGGAAGAAGAAGCTTAATCCATTTGTGATGAATAGGAAATAATAATATGATAGATAAAGCAACCATGGTTCACTTAACCTTTGTAGAGAATTGACTAGGGTTAGGGTTTTTGGGTAATTAAAAGAATGAGTCATGAACAAATATCTTTCACAAAACAAAACAAATCCTTCTAGAAACTTCTAGAAAGATTAACCCTAATCCGAACCCTAATCAAGTTTAAACTCCACTAAACGAGTTGCATTAGTTATCATATCATGTTACAATATTATATATCACATATATAATATTTACCGTAACAAAATAAAATAATACAATTAACATATATCGCATATATATCAATGTATTACCCGAGTGAGAAAAAGAATCTTTTAGTGAGCAAATATTAGTTAATGCAATTTAATATATCACATATATTATTATACATTAAATTATCGAATCAACACTTGATCCGACAATCCGTCTATATCGCATATAACCGACTAATATTTATCCGTACCGATTCATCGAATCAACACTTGATCCGATGACCCGGCTGATATCAAATATCGCGAGAATACAATACGATATCACATACCGCATTATCCTCGGTCCCGCACATATCACATATGTGCTCCTACTCCGTTTTGCCTGAGTCAAGAAACCTCTGTGTAGGACTCTAAAGAATCGTCAATACGCCGGCAGTAGGTGATGATCATATCAAACACCCACAAGCTGCAAGCGGTCAGCTAAACGTAACAGCTACCCAGGTATTGAGCGCTCAGAAGATCAACAAGCAAGCCTGTACATTCTCCTGTGGATCCAAACAGTAACACTCCCGTACAGTCCGGTCTCGTCGTCTGATATGTTGCATATCTCGCATAGGGGTGGTAAACGTCAGACCCCAGTAGCTCGATAAGTCGTGTCGATATGAGGTCTATAACAGTTCGAGAAAGTACTGATAACACTTACCAGTAAATCTCAGCAACCCTGGCCAGGGATTTCCGGTTATAGCCAATCGAACACAGCACAACATCAACTCCCTATACCGGGAGAGACGAATCCCCTCCTATCGCTCATTGCCTCCATGTGATTCGGGACTGTACCCAAAAGCCACCTTTTTGCACGCCCTCTTGGACGTGGTATGATGGAAATCAAAGAACAGTGGGAATCACACAAGACTCTATGACGATCTCGGGTCGACAGACTACTCTGTACCAGTGTCACCGGAGAACTGCCATCTGACGTATGGTATAATACCATCTGGGAGTTCTCGGCGAGTCCGTCCAGTGTACCCAGTCTCCACTGAGCACCCGTACACCATCCTTGATGTCAAACACCGATGGATATGGGATCATCCATCGCCCATCATATGGATCAAGATGCATATACGCTAGTCTACTCTGGTGCATCGATGCCCTGTCTCGATACACCCTCGACTAGGAACAGTTATAGGATGTACTCGTCGACTACCGTGGCCCCACTAGTATGATCTCATCATAGTCCCAGTAGTCGAGTACATATCCTAAGGGCTTTATCAACATGTAATATAGAGACAATCAGAGTACATGTTAAGATAAAGTACAACCAGATAGCATACTATCATGTCGAGCAAGAAAGTCCTCCTTATATATGTCCTAGCATCCACTACAATATACATCGTATGTACAGTAATGGCCTCTAGGGCATACATATAACTAACATTCAAGACCCGATTCGAGGAGTAGGATGAACCATCTCGGGTATATGGTGGGCCCGGTAAGGTACCCCAGGGCGAGAAGCTCGAGTTGTAGACGATAAGCCTGGCTGGGGCAGCCTACCTACCGGTGATGTCTGGCGCGCGGATATCCGGAGGATACCGACCGTATGTTGGAGATAGTGCCCTCAGAGTCAATTATTGGATCACAGGCACGTGATTGCAATGATTGAGGGAGGACCTATCCCGGTAGGACAGTCTTACTCAAGATGATAGTATGCTATCTGGTTTACCTTTATCATCGTGTACTGCTTTAGGTGACATGACATGTCGCTATTGCATGTTGATAGAGCCCCTAGGATTCTTGCTTGACTGCCAGCAGTATGAGGGCGATCATATAAGTGAGAGCTGGAGTCTATAAGCGCATCCTTAAAAGGTCCCTAGTCGTAGGAGTTTCGAGACAGGGCATCGATTCTCCAGAGTAGACTAGTGTATACAGTCGAGACCCCGACGAGGGGCGGTGGCCGGTCTCACAAGCCACTGGTGTCAGTTGGTTCACCTAAGATGTATACAGGTGCTCATTGGGTTATGAGTACACCGGACAGGACTCGCCGGGAACATGCTAGTTGGTCTTATACCTGACGTCAGATAGCAGTTCCCAGGTGACATGTGTACAGGTTAGTTCATCGACCCGGGGATCGTCATTTGTCTCGTGTGAGTTCCCACTGTGCTTTGATTACTACCCTACCACGGCTCAAAGGAGTCGTGCAAACAGGTTTTAGTTGGGTACAGTCCCGAGCCACATGGAGGCAGTGAGCGGATCTTCGGGGGTTCGTCTCTCCCGGTATTGGGGGTGAGGTCGCACTGTGTCTAGGAGAGCCATTACACGAAGTCCTTGGCCAAGGCAGGAGATTTACTGGTAGGTATTCCAGTAGTATCTCAGGGTGTTCTGGGCTACACTCCGACACGACTTGTACCACTTTTGGGGGTCTGACTTTTACCAACCCCCTAGGCCCGACATACGATGCTCATAGACGAACGGACCGGACTGTACGGATATTGTCACTGACAGGCTCAGTAGGGTGTCAGAATGAGTTCGCTCATCGACGTCCCTTTTAGTCAATAGCTGGTGGCCCGTCACGTATTGGCTTATACCTCTGACGTGCTGGTGGTTAAATCCACAGCGATAGTATTGACGAGTTTTTAGAGTCCACCACACTTTCAGTTACTCAAGCTTTCGGGAGAAACGCTGTAGAGGCCGTATGGAGATATGGCAGGGTCCGATCAGATACGTGCGGTATTGCACGGATCAGGATCGGACAGTTTTTTACTAGTGGCCGTATGGTTATATGGCAGCGTTCGATCAGATACGTGCGGTATTGCATGGATCAGGATCGGACGGATATTACTAACCGGCTTTGGTTTAAGCCGGATCCTAGTATAGTACAGTGTAGATTTTGTCTCATTGCATTTGTATCCGGACGGAATACAGATGCAGGTGTGTATGCACAGTATCGGGGTTTTCCTGTAATTTATTACGGGACCAATTTTCTGGAGTTGCCAGTTTGCATTCTGTTCCGGCCGGTTTTCCTTTGTTCTTTCTCGGCCGGACTTTTCCGATGGAGGGGGTTATTTGCAATTGTGCAAATAACATGTTGTGGAGGGGGTTTCTTGCTATTGTGTTGATTATGATATCTTTCATCCATGCCTTTGCATTAATGAGATTTGATGTGATTAAGGTGTAAGCATGGTTGATGTTTTCTTGTCTTTGGATATGGTCACCTTTCTACTTTTACTACCATCACTCTCCTTCTTGGTTTTTATGATGGTTGATTCCATTTTTCCTCCACCATTGTTTTTCTAAGTGAGAAGAAGAAAAGAGAAGAAGAGAGCTTCATCTTCATCTTTGAGAGAGTAGCATTCTTGATCTCATTTTTGATGCTAGAAAAATGCAAGCACCATTTTTCTTACCTTGTTTCCTCCATCATCCACATATGGCAACAAACCCCAAAAGAGACTATGATTCTACACTACACTTCCTACAGCAAATCTTGGACGCGTCGATTCGCCAGCTTCGCGCCCGAGTTGCCTCGGTATTGAGGTGGGAGCCCGTAAAAGATACAGGCGATGTGGTGCCCTTCCGGCGAGGAGGCGACGGACGGAGATCCCGCGAGGAGATCGGAGTGTAGATGAAGACCGGAGGACTCGGATCAGTCGGTATATCTCTTCCCCATCTTCTAGTAGCTTGGACTTGTTAATGGTTACGATCCGGATGTTTAGTGCGCGGGGGTGCCGGTTTGCTAAGTACGCAAAATTAAAGTTTATCACCGTTTCCGCGTTTGGCCGTCGGATTGACGGCCGGGGCACCGCCGTGCACTTACAGTGGTATCAGAGCCTCGCCATTAACTTCGTCTAGCTTCGTTTGATGTGTTTTTCAGTTCCGATCGACCAAAATTCCAAAAACCATATTTTTCCTTCACATCAGTTTCTGTCGAAATTTTTTGAAGTCCAAAAATTTTTCAGGTTATCTCAGAATGATGTGCAGGGAGTTCTAAGAATACTGCAAAATTTTGGTAAAGTGATCTTTCCGTACGACCGCGGAACCGCGGCCTTAGCCCCTCATTGGCCGCGGTTCCGCCGCAGGAAGTAGGCTTCGTTTCACCAATTTTTTTCAGTGGGCTTGTGGGCTTATTTTGGGTGTTTTGGAATATTAAATTTGGGCCAAGAATTTCTGTGTGTGCTGCAGTATTGGTTGGGGCCCACTTGTTAATTTTTGGTCAATCGAAAAATTTTAAACACATTTTTCACAGTATTTACATTATATCTGCGACCGTGAATGTCACTCGATCGGTAAATCCGGTCCGACTGCTATAGCTCGGTTAGACGGATTTGCGAACGTGATTTTCACGTTGATGTTTTATGTATTTGCTGTGATGTTGCGGATCGGTCGTGGGGGATAGCCTGGATGCAATGCTAGTACAGTGTTGGTGTATTATGTACATTTGATATTGCGGGGCGAGCGTCCGACATGTGGACTGCCGTCACTGCCTGATTGTATTATTCTTTTGGGGCACGACCTGGTTGCGGTCGATGTACCCGGTGTATGTATATTTTACTTTCTGTACTAGGATTACCCCGCGGAGGGGTGCACGGATAGCCGGGTTCTGGAGGGCAACAAGCCCGCATCTCATGGCATTGGGACGGAGGGGGCTTCACTCTAGAATTGGCGGGCTATTCGCCGCACTCGTAGGGGGTACAGGTTGACCCAGGAGGGGTGCCCAAGTTACCGGATTCCGTGGAGTGCTGGGTGGTCCATTCACGGAGCTGAAGGGGGCTGCCTCGCTTCAGGTTTTGGCGGGTAACTTGCCGCGCCCGTAGGGGTCTAGGATTTCATTGCACAGGCTATCCACACGACCAGGGGAACGTCGGGTTTCAGTAGTGGCTCTGTGAAACCCGGGGATCCCAGATATCTGTATTGTTCTGTGATGCTGTACATTATCTGTGATGTTGCATTTTATTCACGCCTTGAGCGAAATATAATATATTGGTATATATATTAGTAGATGTTGTATATGTTTTTCATCCGCGCTAGTCCAGTCCCCGCTCTGTCGTTAGTAAGCTAACCTAACGGGTGATGACGGGACCCAGTGGCGAATGCGGATGGCATATACGTACGTCAGTATATTTTCGTTCTTTGTGGTGTGATCAATTGATGGGACTGCGTTGATTCGGATCAATGCAAGTTAAACAATTCTAATCTGATGTTGTTGGAACATTTTTCAAAAAGCTGTTATTGCAAGGACGTTCACTTTTGTTTTGCATCGTGGTATTCATTTGGAATATCCTGCTCCTCAGTCGACGAGGCAAGGGCCGAGATCCCTTCACCGGGAGTGACCCCTTGGACAGAAGTTTGCGTCAGGGCATTAACTTCACTATAGCCGATTACTTTTGCTTTGCATCGTGGTATTCAGTTGGAATATCCTGCACCCCATTCTACGGGGAAAGAGCCGAGATCCCTTCACCGGGAGTGACCTCTTTAGCAAAAGTTTTCGTCACTATATTTTCTAAAAGCTATCCGTTCCTTCAACGAGATCAAGTTCATTACGTTAAAGGTTTTCACCAGAAACCATTCGTAGCCCTCCGTCGTTTCATATGGGTAGTCAATAGTATTCAAGCTGTGTTTGTTGGCCAAAGTCAAGGCACAGTGTTTGGTAGCTGTTGGTTATTCATATGCAGCATAGATAGATGCGTTGGTTTGGAACAGTCGTATAGCCTTGTTGGCCAAAGTCAAGGGCTTGTGCGGGTGGATTCGAATCAACCTGGAGAATGACGGGTAGAACTTGACATGTGACTTATGATTTGTTGGCCAAAGTCAAGGTCATAAGAGCATGGGGCAGAAATCACATCGGGAGTTTCAAAAGTACTGAAACTTGCCAGATATGCGCATACCATCTGGAGTGTGATAACGTGAGCGGATTCCGTCACGTTGTCATGCGATGAGAGTTGGATCCCGATTCCCACTGATGAGTTAGTTTACTCCTCGGATGACCCCGACTAATTCTTCTTTCAGGTTTGGAGGAGAATTTGAGGTACAGTGGGAGGTTTCCAGATTAGATAAATTGGTAACCATTCTGATCTAGGATAGAGTGCACGCTGAGTGTTTCTTTTCTCTCTCTCTTTGGCAGCGACCATTGACCCGACCCTAAGACTATGACTCAGTGACCAAGTTGACCGAACCTTCTTAACACTGGCTTTTGGATTGTCAGAGTTGCAGACCTCATTGCCACTCCTACTTTTACCCTTTTCTCCGGGACACCCCGTATTACTGCGAACGTCCACTTCCATTGGACAAAACCATCGTATGGTTAGATACGAACTCGAAGGAATTCGAGGATGGTTTCTGGTTCTGGAGAAAACGGATAGGATTATTCAGTTGTCTTTTCTTTTCACCCTCTCTCAGGTTGCGAGTACTCCTTGGTTTAGGAGTAGTACACCCTTTATGCAAATTGGATAGTCTTCTTCCAAACCATAGGCTGGTGCCGACCGGTAGGGAATGAAGAAAACTAATTAGCCTAAACGGTGTACAGAAGGTATTAAGTTCAGACAAAGCAAGGGATTAGTAAGAGGGCAAAGTAAATTGCGACTGATATTCACGACCAAACCAAGTATTTCTTCGCCAATCCTAAATCACCTTTGTATTTCTCCAGGACACTCCGTATCACTACGAAGATCCACAGTTTATTGGATACTCCATCGTATGGTTATATACGAACTCGAAAGGAACTTGTTCCAGTTCGGGGATGGATTCTGGTTCAGGAGAAATAGGAATAAGGTTTATTCGGTTGTCTTTTATCTTCACCTTCTCTCGCATTGCGAGTGCTCCTAGGATTAGGACAGTACACCCATTATGCTTATTGGATAGTCTTCTTTCAAACCATAGGCTGGTGCCGAACGGTAGGGAAGGAAGAAAACCAATTGGCCTAAAGGGGTATGCAGAAGGTAATGACTAAAGACATATAAAGGGATTTGGAGAGGTGGCAAAGAATTATACGGTTATAGTTGTGAATCTGGATAATGGTAGAGGCATTACTAGGAATACCAGGATACCCCATCGAAACATTTCAATGTTTCAGTTCAACTGTGTACTGTTAAAAGAAAACTGATTTCCCGATTAGACACTTGCTCCAGGGTATGTATTTACCAGGTTTGATTCTCACATCTGTATGGTTTTACAGATGATGAGTGGGAGTAAGTTATCGGGAATTAGGTGATCATCCTCATTATATCGGGATTCGTTTGAATTGGTGATATTTGAGGAAGCCACCTGGGTTGTTTGCCGGTCGGCAAATATTTGGTTTTGAATATCCGTTGTTGTGCACCAATTTCAAATTGATATATCTGTACGTCTATTTTTATAGAGTGAGATATACCTTTTGATATTATGTCGATGACATTTACCTATATCAGTGGATGGTTAGGTAAGGAGCATTAAACAGCGGTGTAATTCTTCTTAACCATAAGTACAGTTTTCAACCTACGACACACAGTGAAAGAGTTGTTAGACTCAGCGGACTCATACAAAGTATTGTATGTTGTCCAGTGTCCATTAGGACAGAGGGGTTGGTCCTCATACTATATTCTGTTTACTTTTGACTTCTCTAGTTCTTAGACATGTGTTTCGTAGAAACACAGGGTCTAAGTTTTGAGGAGTTATAGGTATTTGAATAAAGTAGAGAACCAGGTAGCAAGTATCTGGATTCTTCAAAGTGATCGAAGATGTAGATACTTGTGTATGGTATTCAGTTGATAGTAATGATAAAGAGACATTGTTTCTCTTTCAGGTTACTCATAATTGGAAGCATTCCTAAGTTGAGTAACGCTGATCGGCATCTCTCCATTTAGTTGACATGCACTGGAGACAGCTGCATGATTTGAATCTGGTTAAATTAAATCAGTGCCTCTGGTTCTATATTGGATATAGAACAGTTCATATCTTAACGTTGTTAAGGTACGGGGAGTTGTCCGGCTTATGATTAAAACCAGACTCTGGATAACTCAAGGCACGTTTCTGTAATGGCTGTTTGTGGGTTGACCCAGGCTATGACGAGGGTTAACTTTCTACCATCTGGAAGATCAATAGAAATATTATTCTAGACTCGCCACAGTTTTATTAAAAATGGATTTTTTCAAAAACAGTAGTGGGAGTATGGTAGAACTGGAAGTGATTCCAGAACCGCAAACGATTACTGAAGATTTGATAAGGAACCTAAAGATTCAATCTGGTTTGACATTCCATTGGCCACTCCGCAGATAAGGTGGGTAACTTCAGGCACCCGAGAGGTACTCCGGTAGCCTCAAGGACGGTGACAGGGAAGTTCTTGTTTACCCACACTTGCCATTGTTGTTGTTCCAGGCTGCGAGACCCGGCAGGAGGATGAGTATAGCGTCGTTCTAAACTTGCTTTAGAAATGCACGTCTATATGACTCTGCCAGAGGGTTGTCGTAGTCAGTGGGAGCAGCGGAAGCATTGGTGGACATCAGGCTTATGTCTATTTATAGACTAAAGCAGATGTAGCGGAGATAGATCATCTATTTCTGATGTGACAGTCATAGGTCTGACGTCATCAGAATAGGGGATGGATCTGTTGAGAAGGTAGTAGGAAGTGATATTCCTATACTACGATCGGTTGTACTTTGGTCGTCACACAGTGTTTTCTCCACATGGGACTTGGACATTATATCAGACATACTGGTTACTAGATCTATGGTTTTAGATCTAGATTTGGGTGGTTTCCCAATCAGGGTACTTTGACAGCATTCTAAGAGTATTTAGAATGGACGACTCCTTGCACGGTAGTGTACCTGCAGGTGATGGAGTCACCCTCTCTAAAGGTGTCTTATAGACTAAAGTAGAAGGGGAAGTGCATGATTGGCAGATCACTTGCTTAGGCAATTGAGTCAATCATGAGATGTCAAGTACCACACCAGATGTTGTTCTTGCACTAGATGCAATAAGTTGACATTGATCCAATCCTGGAGGAACAGTCGGAAGCAGTTTTAGAACATAAGTGGATGTTCTAGGGATATGATAACGACAGCCTCATTCGGGAGACAGTTATCATTACAGGCTTCCAAGGTGACATGGACGACAAGGAGGTTGTCAGAGTTATAGTTTTCCTTCTGACGAGGGGCAGTATTTTGGACAGGTGGTCCAAGGCAATGCTGAGGGAGGCATGGCGCAGGATACTGATTAAGTTCAGTTGACGATACAGTCTAAAGAAGTTTGGATTTTGAGTTCATTTATGAGCTAGGTCCCATCAGACATCCAGACATTCTAAGACAAGTATTGCTCATTTCGGGAGATGGTTTTCTCCGCGAACTTGAGATATAGAGAGACATAGAAAGAAACATCAAGGCGGATCCACTCACTAAGGCTATTCCTCGAACGCAATAGTTTCACAAACGAGTTTTGTGAGACTGACTAGTAGAGGAGTTGGGTGTTTGGGTATCACACGGGCTGTGAGTATGCGACATCGCAATAATTAGCCTTGAGTGCAAGTGGGAGATTGTTGGAGATAGTGCCCTCAGAGTCAATTATTGGATCACAGGCACGTGATTGCAATGATTGAGGGAGGACCTATCCCGGTAGGACAGTCTTACTCAAGATGATAGTATGCTATCTGGTTTACCTTTATCATCGTGTACTGCTTTAGGTGACATGACATGTCGCTATTGCACGTTGATAGAGCCCCTAGGATTCTTGCTTGACTGCCAGCAGTATGAGGGCGATCATATAAGTGAGAGCTGGAGTCTATAAGCGCATCCTTAAAAGGTCCCTAGTCGTAGGAGTTTCGAGACAGGGCATCGATTCTCCAGAGTAGACTAGTGTATACAGTCGAGACCCCGACGAGGGGCGGTGGCCGGTCTCACAAGCCACTGGTGTCAGTTGGTTCACCTAAGATGTATACAGGTGCTCATTGGGTTATGAGTACACCGGACAGGACTCGCCGGGAACATGCTAGTTGGTCTTATACCTGACGTCAGATAGCAGTTCCCAGGTGACATGTGTACAGGTTAGTTCATCGACCCGGGGATCGTCATTTGTCTCGTGTGAGTTCCCACTGTGCTTTGATTACTACCCTACCACGGCTCAAAGGAGTCGTGCAAACAGGTTTTAGTTGGGTACAGTCCCGAGCCACATGGAGGCAGTGAGCGGATCTTCGGGGGTTCGTCTCTCCCGGTATTGCGGGTGAGGTCGCACTGTGTCTAGGAGAGCCATTACACGAAGTCCTTGGCCAAGGCAGGAGATTTACTGGTAGGTATTCCAGTAGTATCTCATGGTGTTCTGGGCTACACTCCGACACGACTTGTACCGCTTTTGGGGGTCTGACTTTTACCAACCCCCTAGGCCCGACATGCGATGCTCATAGACGAACGGACCGGACTGTACGGATATTGTCACTGACAGGCTCAGTAGGGTGTCAGGATGAGTTCGCTCATCGACGTCCCTTTTAGTCAATAGCTGATGGCCCGTTACGTATTGGCTTATACCTCTGACGTGCTGGTGGTTAAATCCACAGCGATAGTATTGACGAGTTTTTAGAGTCCACCACACCTTCAGTTACTCAAGCTTTCGGGAGAAACGCTGTAGAGGCCGTATGGAGATATGGCAGGGTCCGATCAGATACGTGCGGTATTGCACGGATCAGGATCGGACAGTTTTGTACTAGTGGCCGTATGGTTATATGGCAGCGTTCGATCAGATACGTGCGGTATTGCACGGATCAGGATCGGACGGATATTACTAGCCGGCTTTGGTTTAAGCCGGATCCTAGTATAGTACAGTGTAGATTTTGTCTCATTGCATTTGTATCCGGACGGAATACAGATGCAGGTGTGTATGCACAGTATCGGGGTTTTCCTGTAATTTATTACGGGACCAGTTTTCTGGAGTTGCCAGTTTGCATTCTGTTCCGGCCGGTTTTCCTTTGTTCTTTCCCGGCCGGACTTTTCCGATGGAGGGGGTTATTTGCAATTGTGCAAATAACATGTTGTGGAGGGGGTTTCTTGCTATTGTGTTGATTATGATATCTTTCATCCATGCCTTTGCATTAATGAGATTTGATGTGATTAAGGTGTAAGCATGGTCGATGTTTTCTTGTCTTTGGATATGGTCACCTTTCTACTTTTACTACCATCACTCTCCTTCTTGGTTTTTATGATGGTTGATTCCATTTTTCCTCCACCATTTTTTTTCTAAGTGAGAAGAAGAAAAGAGAAGAAGAGAGCTTCATCTTCATCTTTGAGAGAGTAGCATTCTTGATCTCATTTTTGATGCTAGAAAAATGCAAGCACCATTTTTCTTACCTTGTTTCCTCCATCATCCACATATGGCAACAAACCCCAAAAGAGACTATGATTCTACACTACACTTCCTACAGCAAATCTTGGACGCGTCGATTCGCCAGCTTCGCGCCCGAGTTGCCTCGGTATTGAGGTGGGAGCCCGTAAAAGATACAGGCGATGTGGTGCCCTTCCGGCGAGGAGGCGACGGACAGAGATCCCGCGAGGAGATCGGAGTGTAGATGAAGACCGGAGGACTCGGATCAGTCGGTATATCTCTTCCCCATCTTCTAGTAGCTTAGACTTGTTAATGGTTACGATCCGGATGTTTAGTGCGCGGGGGTGCCGGTTTGCTAAGTACGCAAAATTAAAGTTTATCACCGTTTCCGCGTTTGGCCGTCGGATTGACGGCCGGGGCACCGCCGTGCACTTACACCGTAGTCGTGAGATTTGATGATATGGGCCGATCTGGACCGACGTAGTCCGAGATATTGAGGATATTGTGTCGATGTTTGACACGGACTTTCTGTCGATTTCACTGATGATATTCCAGTTTTATTATACAAAAGGTTTTACTAAGATAAAGATACAAATCTTTTCATATCAGATATACCATGATTTCGTGTTGATTATCCATTCATGTTGCACTCATACTAGTGTATCGCATCATATTGGTATATGTAGGTTGTGACGCATTTGTATGCATGCTTACGATAGCCTTATTAGATGTTACTTACTACTCACGAGTTGGCAACTTACCCCCGTTGTGCCACAGTATCTTGCAGGTCTGACCCATCAGCACAGTAGCGGCGGGCGTACTTCCTCTTTTTGCTTCATTAGCATTGACTCGCGGTTTGCTCGTAGGTGGGTTGCGAGGATATTTTTGATCCCGCCTTATGTATTATTATTGTATCTTGTACACTCCATCTACCTTATCTACCGTTCTTCACCAGTTATATATTGGACTTAGATGGTGAGCTTGTGAGATTTGTATGTATTCTATTTCTGGTGTCGATGCTCACTTGAGCCAACGTGGTGTCTTCTTATTTCTTGTTTTCTGATGCTTATCTTATATTATGATGATATATATTGCATGTGGTTGTGATTCCGCCATTGGTGAAGAGGTAGCTCCCGTTTGGGGATGCCTTTATTTATTACTTATGTATATTCTTATTTTGTACCCGTTTGGGGCCAGTATCTACAAAGGAGACTCTACCGAAATTTTCGGGAAAATTTGATGTTTTAGAATGTTTTAGAATGTTTTAATATAATTTACAAAAATCATCTTTTTAAGTTAAGTTTTCCTTCACTCTATTTCTTTAAATGGTTTAGATTTCTAGGCTTTGGCTTACTTAGATTACGTTACGCCTTTAGAAGTTTCGTAATTTAAGTACCAGTCACATTCTACAAATTCGGATCGTGACAGAAGAGTTCCAAGCTAGATACCGTGGCAGACTCCACTATGAAGGTTGAATACATCGCTACCAACGATGCAGCAATAAAGGCTGTCTGGATGAAGAAGTTCATGAGATGAACTTGGTGAGGTTCCATCCATTGAGCATCCAATACCTGTGTATTGAGATAACAACGGAGCTGTGGCTTTTTCCAAGGAACCTCGGTCCCATCAGTGATCTAGACATATTCTTAGGCGGTATCACCTGATCAGGGTGATAGTAGATCTCCGGGTGATCAAGGTCGGGAGAGTTGACATTGAGGATAACACAGCGGATCCACTCACCGAGGCCCTCCCCCAGATGCTAATCGAGAGACTTTCTGGGATGTTGGGTATGAGATGCTACAATAACTGGCCTTAGTGCAAGTGGGAGATTGTTGGTGATATGTATGCCCTAGAGGTCATTATTGTATGATATAATGGATGCTTGGACATATATATGGAGGACTTTCTTTCTCGACATGATAGTATGCTATCTAGTTTCCTTTATCTTAACATGTTCACTGGTATTATTATACCGTCTCTCATATACATGCTGATAAAGCCCTTAGGATGTTGGCTTGACTACTAGGATTATGATGGAAATCATACTGCTGGGACTTGTGTAGTCTACAAGTACATCCTTTAATTGTTCCTAGTTGAGGAAATATTGAGATAGGGCATCGATATTCCAGAGTAGACTAGTGTGTATGTTTCTTGACCCTGTATAGGGCGATGGTTGGTCACATAGACATTGGTGTTTGACATCAAAGGTTGTACACAGGTGCTCATTAGAGAATGGGTACACCGAACAGGACTCGTCGAGAACTCCTAGTTGGTAGTATATGATGGGTTCTCTTAGCACCCTTACTAGGTTTCGGCAAGTATCAAGTATGCAATTTGAAAAAATCTAGAGTGCTAACCCGAACCAAAGATCTAACTAGAGAATTAGGGTTTTTAAAGCATGTAAACAACTTTACACTAAGTGGACAAGGAATACAACCTTTGTAGACCGGTCCTTCACTTCTAAAGCTCCGTGTAGTGGTCTCTTTACTCTAAGTAGTGGCTCCCGAACTCTTCTTAAGCTCCACTAGGCGAAAGGAACGATCTTGCTTAAGGATCTTCGAGGCCGAAGATGATCTACATTGAAGAATCTCTAACTCAACCTATCTCTTCACTAATTGATGGATTAGTGAAGTAAACAACCTATACTAAATGGCTAGTTTGGTATAGATTGATGAAGTAGGAATTTTTCTCACTTTAGAATTATTTTTCTCTATTTCTTTTTCACCTCAGTAGAAATCAAGAGAAGAAAAATGAGATGAAGAAGAAGCTCAAGTTATGAACCATGGTGTGAAAAATATCTCATATATCACTTGTAAAGACTTAACCATGGCTAAAAATAATGGTTGGGTTAATAAATATGTAGAGTAAAACAAACTTAGTGGATTTAAGTCAAGGCTTCTACATACTTCCACAAGCATCTTTAGCCATGCTAATTTCCACCTAATTTTGATTTTTCTTTTAATAATTAAACACCCAAATTATCTTTACTTTGGTATGAGTCTCATACACCCAAGTCCAATATATCATCAATCATGACACAAAAATAAATACATTAATATATATCACATATATATTTAAATGTATTAGTAGAAAAGAAATTCTTAGGTGAGCTAATATTAGTTAATATATATTAATATATCAAATATATATAATTATATATTAAATTATTAAATCAACACTTGATTTAATAATCCGGCTATATCACATATAATCGACTAATATCATTTATATCAATTTATCGAATCAACACTTGATTCAATAACCCGGTTATATCTCATATAACCGACTAATATCATATATCGCGAGATTAAAAAACGGTATCACATACACGTATTAATCTCGGTCCCGCACATATCACATATGTGCCCTACTTCGTTTCGCTTGAACCAGGAAACCTCTGTGTAGGACTCTAAAGACTCGTCAATACGCCAGCAGTAGGTAATGATCATATCAGTTACCCACAAGCCATCAGCGGTACTAGCTGGACTTAACGGCTACCCAGGTATTGAGTGATCAGAAGATCAACAAGCAAGCTTGTCCAAACTCCAATGAATCCAGTAAGTAACACTACTGTACAGTCTGGTCTCTTCGTCTGATATGTCGCATATCGAGTCTGTGGATGGTAAACGTCAGACCCCAATAACTTGATAAGTCATGCCGATGTGAGGCTCATAACGGGTCCATAAACTACTGATAACACTTACCAGTAAATCTCATAATCATACCTGGCCAGGGACTTCCTGTTATAGCCAATCGAGCATAGCGCAACATCAAACCCCAATACCGAGAGAGAAAAAACCCCTCATATCGCTCATTTCCTCCATATGAATTGGGATTGTACCCAAAATTCACCTGTTTTCATGCTATCTTGAGCGTGGTAGGGAGAAAATCAAGGCACAGTGGGAATCACACAAGACTAGAAACGTACACACTAGTCTACTCTGGAATATCGATACCCTGTCTCGATACTCCCACGACTAGGAATAATTAAAGGATGAACTTGTGGACTACCCTGGCCCCATTAGTATGATCTCTATCATAGTCCTGGTAGTCAAGTACACATCCTAAGGGCTTTACCAACATGTGAGAGAAAGACGGTATAAGAATACTAGTCTACATGTTAAGATAAAGAACAACCAGATAGCATACTATCATTTCGAGCAAGAAAGTCCTCTCTATATATGTCCAAGCATCCATTATAATATACAATCATATACAATAATGGCCTCTAGGGCATACATATAACTAACAGTATACCTATCGTCAGATAGCAGTTCTCTGGTGACACGGGTACAAGTTAGTCTGTAGACCCGAGATCGTCATAGAGTCTTGTGTGACTCCCACTGTGCTTTGATTTCCTCCCTACCACGGCCCAAAAGAGTCGTGCAAACAGGTGAATTTTAGGTACAGTCCCGAGTGACATGGAGGTAATGAGCGATAGGAAGGGTTTCATCTCTCCCGGTATTAGGGGTTGATGTTGTGCTATGCTCGATTGTCTAAAACTGGAAGTCCCTGGTCAGGGCTGCTGTTGATATTTACTGATAAGAGTTATCAGTAGTTTCTCGAACCGTTATAGGCCAAACATCGGCATGACTTATCAAGTTACTGGGGTCTGATGATTCCACCCCTTGACATGATATGCAACAAATCATACGAAGAGACCGGACTGTACGGTAAGTGTTACTTATAGGCTTCAAGAGAGTTTGGACAAGCTTGCTTGTTAATCTTCTAATCTTTCAATACCTGGGTAGCCGTTACGTCCAGCTAGTACCACTAACGGCTTGTGGGTGACTGATATGATCATCACCTACTGCTGGCGTATGGACGAGTCTTTAGAGTCCCATTCAAAAGTTTCCTTATTCAAGCGAAACGAAGTAGGGGCACATATATTGATATGTGCGGGGGGCCTGATTAAATACGAGTATGTGATACCGTATTCTAATCTGGCGGTTATTTGTTATCGGTTAGATTATATGTGATATAACCGGATTATCGAATCAAGTGTTGATTTGATAATATGATATACAGATAAATGATATTAGTCAGTTATATGTGGTATAACCAGATTATTAAATCAAGTGTTGATTTAATAATTTGATATATATTATATTTGATATAATTATATACTAACTAATATTATTAGCTCGCTAATTATTTTTCATAATATATATAATATATATTTGATATATATATATATATATATATATAAAATGAAGCATGGTTGATTTTCTATTTTTAGAAAATAGGAAATGAGGTATAAAATGGGAAGATATTTAAAATATGGGTGAAGCCTAGCTTTTGCAATATTTTATTTCCTTTTGACTCACTATTCAAGCATGGCTCTATTTTTCAATTTGAAAAATAATGGATACTTGAATAAGTGAGGAAGTTTGGGTAGAGCCATGATTCATTCCATGCTTTGAGCCTTAGCCATTTTCTTGAGCTCATGCTCTCTAGCTCTCTCCATCTTCTTCCTCCTCTTGCTTAAGCCATAAACCCTCACATGTGATGTGAACCATATGGCTTAAGACAAATCCTAGTGAGGTTCGCACATCCCACGTATTCGTGGGGGAGGCAGAATTTGCAAAAAATGATTTTTACGGGCTTTGCAACACCGACTAGAACCAAGGATCATCCATAAACCCTAGCTAGCAAACTACATGAGATTTAACTACTCAGAAAGAATGTTATACCTCATGATACAATTCCTTCGGGTCTTCTCCACTGTCCTCCTCGTCATTGTAGGCTCCAAGGATCGAACCAGATCGTATCTTCCTTGTCGGCTTCCTCGAGTCAAAGACAATCCACCCGAGAGTCTATAGTCCAAGCTCCAACCTCAAATCCGAGATAACTAGGGCAACAAGCTTGCTAAACTTGATGGCCTAGGTGATGTGGAGAATGAAGATGGATTTATTTGTCTCTTGAAATCCTAGTTCACTCAACTCATGAGACCTTAAGGGTTTTAGTTGTGAGGAAGAAGAAGAGAGCTAGCTTGAGAAAAGAGAAATGTTTTTTGATAATGATAATGATAAAAATGAGATGGCCCTCTTGACTTGACTACAAGCATAGCAAGAAAATATCTCACCCAAAATATCTAGTGTCACAAAAATATCTCATAAGAAATATCTAGTCAAAGAGTCAAACTAAGTCAAGTGGTCAAACCAAGTCAAATGGTCAAACCAAGTCAAGTAGTCAAAACAAGTAGCCATACCTCAATTATCATTTACAAATATAACAAATGCTTTCCTCCACCTCATAATTGTTTTAATCAAGTCAATGGTCAAAACCCTAATGAGGTGTCTCCTTCTAGGCCCCTCTCATCCGTATATACATACCCGCATTCGTGTTCCGAGAAACACGAATACAAAGAGACGAAACTGATCCATCAATATAATACTAGGATCCGGCTTAAACCAAAGCCCACTAGTATCATCCGCCCGAACATCATACACGCACAAGTGTACGTACGTGATCGAAGCCCTGCCGTAAAACCATACGGCCTCTACACCTTTTGCCCAGTGCAGGGAAACTCTCTGTGTGGGACTCTAAAGACTCAACAGTACGCTGGCAGTGGGTTTAACCACAAGCCGCAAGCGGTACTAGCTGCATGTAACGGCTACCCAGGTATCTGTCGATAAGAAGTCCGATGAGGAAAACCCATCCGAACTCCTACTGAGCCTGAATGTGATAATCTCTATACAGTCCGGTCTGTTCGTCTAAGAGTATCGCATATCGGGCCTAGGGAGAGATAATTGGCAGACCCCTAATAGCGCAATAAGTCATGTCGGAGAGTAGCCCAATACACCCTGCGAAACTACTGGAATACTTACCAGTAAATCTCGCTTGCCTTGGCGAAGGACTTTGTGTAATGGTCTTCCGAACACAGCGCGATATCAACCCCCAATACGGGGAGAAATGAATCCTATCTAACCGCCACTGCCTCCAAGTGCTTCGGGACTGCACCAAACTACTACCTGTTTGCACGACTCCTTTGAGCCGTGGTAGGGTAGTAATCAAAGTACAGTAGGAACACACTCAAGACGAAGTAGCAGTGTCAAGTCAACGGTCTAAGATGTACTCATGTTACCTGGGAACTGCTACCCGACGATAGGTATAATACCAACCAGCAGTTCCTAACGAGTCATGTCCGGTGTACTCGTAACCTAACGAGCACCTGCATACTATCTTCAGTACGACGTACTAATGGCTGTGGGACAGACCATCTCCCCTGCTAGGATGAGAAGCGTATACACTAGTCTACTCCGGAGTATCGATGCCCCGTCTCGATAATCCTATGACTAGGGACCTGTACAAGGATGTGCTTGTAGATTACCCAGCCCCCACTAGTGTGAATGCCATTACAACACTGGTAATCAAGAAAAGATCCTAAGGGCTCTACTAATATGTATAAGCGATATGCTAAAAGAAACGTATACACATATTGAAGTAGAAACAAACCAGGTAGCATACTACCATTTTGAGCAAGACTGTTACTATATCCGTGTATATCCCAAGCTCATATTAAGTAATACACAATCCAGTATGATACAATAATGGCCTCTAGGGCATATATCACTAACAATCTCCCACTTGCACTAAGGCCATATACTGGCATATCGCAGACCGAGGGTCTCGAATAGCCTCTCGAACACTATCTGAGGGATGGCCTCTGTGAGTGGATCTGTAGTGTTGTTCTCCGTATCTACTCTCCTCACCTTGATCTCTTAGGGATCAATGATCTCCCTGATCAGGTGGTACCACCTCAAGATATGTCTGGATATCTGATGGGACCTGGGTTCCTTCCCTAAAGCTATAGCGCCGTATGTTGTCACAATACTAAAGTATTGGACCAACAATTGAAGGAACCACTTGAAGTTCAATTAAGAACTTCCATATCTAGACTGCCTCTTTTGCGGCGTCTCATACAGCGACCTACTCTGTTTCCATCATCAAGTCTGCAACGGTGTCCTGCTTGGAGCTCTTCCAACACACCGCCCATGCATTGAGGGTAATGCCATAACCTGACATGGACTTGGAGTCATTCTTATCACTCTGGAAGCTGGAGTTAGCAAAGGCCTCGATCTGGAGGTCCTTTTCCGCCATACACCGAGAACATCTCCTTAGTCCTTCTCAGGTACTTGAGAATGTTCTTTACTGCTTCCCAGTGCTTCTTCCCTGGGTTTGACTGATACCGGCTTACCACGCTCAGTGCGTAAGCTGCATCTAGTCTGGTACACAACATCGCATACATTATAGAGCCTACCGCAGAAGCATAGGGTATAATCGACATGCGAGCCCTTTCCATATCAGTCTTTGGAGACATCTCTTTGCAGAGGGTGATTCCGTGACAAGCCGGTAAACTACCGTGCTTTGAATCTTCCATACTAAATATTTTCAATATGGTGTTGTTTTACCTTGACTGTGAAATTCCTACCATCCTCTTTGATCTTTCACGATAGATCTGGATCTCCAGAATGTAGTTGGTATCACCCAGGTCTTTCATGGAGAACCTCTGTGACAAGAATCTATTGACTGATTGTAGCATAGGAATGTCATTTCCTATCAAGAGAATGGCATCCATGTACTCAACGAAGAATTCCACAGTTCTTGCTACAATCTTACTATAAATGCATAGTTCATCTGGATTTTTGATAAAGTCAAATTCTTTGACTGTCTCAATAAAAAACAGATGTTCCAATTCCGCGATGCCTGCTTTAGTCCATAAATGGACTTAAGAAACTTTCACACTGTCCCGCTGCTCCCACTTTGATTGAAAATCCTCTGGTTGATCCATATAGACGCACTCTTCTAAGTTACCATTTAGAAAAGCCATCTCTATGTCCATCTGTCGGATCTCAAAATCTTGGAAGGCGGCAATGGCAAGAAGGATCCAAATGGATTTGAGCATAGACACTGGAGAAAGGTTTCATCATGGTCCAAACCAGGTCTTTGACGAAAACCTTTTACAACAAGTCTAGCTTTATAGGTTTCAACTTATCCATCTACACCAATCCTCTTTCTGAAGATCCATTTGCAACCTACGGGTTTTACCCCTTCTGGAGCAATGTTCAAAGTGCATATTTTGTTGGTGTACATGGACTCCATCTCGGTCCACATTGCATCCATCCATTTTACCGAGTCGCTGCTCTTAATAGATTACTGGAAGCCAGTTAGCTCATCATTGTTAATGATGCAATCCTCTCGATCCCCGTCTACGAGAAAACCGTAGTATCTCTCGGGCGGATGAAACTGCCTACTAGTCCTGCGGATTGGCATAGGGATGTCCGGTTCTTTTGAAACCTCTGGTTCTACCATACTTTCAGTAATAGTTTGTAGTTCTGGAATTTCTTCCAGTTCTATTGCGCTCCTACTATTTCCTTCTACAAAAAATTGATTTTCTCAAAAAATGGGCATGACGAGGAACAAAAACCTTTTGTTCCTCTGCGTAATAAAAAAGATACCCCTTGGAGTTCTTTGGGTATCCCACAAACTTACACAGTACTAAGTGTGCCTCGAGCTTGTCCGCATACTGCTTTTCAACAAAAGCTGGACATCCCTATATCTTCAGATACTAAAGATAGGGTTTCTTCCCACTCCATATCCGATATGGTGTGGTAGGAACAATTTTGGTAGAAACCTTATTCAAAAGACATGCATCTTATTCTAGTACATGACTTCAGAAGGATCGCGGTAACTCAGCGTTACTCATCATGGAACAAACAATATCCAATAAGATTCGGCTCTGCCTTTCCTATACATCGTTGTGTTGTGGTGTGTATGGAGGAGTAAGCTGAGAAAGAATTCCATTCTCTTTTAGGTAATCCAGGAACTCGGCAATTTAAGTATTCACCACGTCGATCAGATCTCAGTGTCTTGATACTTTTGCCTGTTTGTTTTTCCATATCATTCTTATATTCTCGGAATTTTTCAAAGGGTCTCGGATTTATGCTTCATCAAGAAAACATGTCCTAACCTAGAGCTATTATCCGTAAAAATAATAAAATAGGAATAACCACTTTGTGCATATGTAGAAATTGGACTACACACGTCGCTGTGTATGAGTCCCAAGAGCTCGCTCACTCTTACTCCGTGTCTAGTGAACGGAGTCTTTGTCATCTTTCCTATGAGACAACATTGACAAGTTGCATAAGACTGATATTCGAACGGATCCAAATATCCCTCTCTATGTAACTTCATCAACCGTGTTTCATTGATGTGACCCTGTCTACAATGCCATAAGAAAGTTTTATTTAATTCAGGAGACTTTCTTTTAAGTGTGTTCTATACATTTGAAAACCTGAGCTTGATTCAATATATACTGTCCTCTAATGTACATGACCCAATCAAACTTTGATTTAGGTGGATGTGAACCACATCGCTTACATACTAGACTTGGTACACACAAACAGTAAACAGAATCAATATCTGCCCACTTGTCAATTCTAGATGATATACCCTATGGATACAGCGTCCACACTCATTCCGTTAGCAACCCTTAGAGTCATATCACCTGCCCTGATAACTCTACGGTTTCTCAAAGCCTATAATGAATTACAGATCTGAGATCCTGATCTGGTATCTTGTACCCAGGAAGTAGAGTTAATTGACAGACTGTTTTCAATCACAAACACACCTGAAGTCGAAGCCACAACGTACTTCGGATCCTGGATTCTGGCTTTCCAAGCCTTGCATCCCTTCTGCCAATGCCCTTTCCCGTAACAATAGGAACATCCCTCCTTCCCTACTGTTAACCCCGAAACTTTTGCCCTTCCCTTTTCTTCTACCTTACTGACACCGCCTATCGGCTTTGTAGAGGTCTTCTTCTTCTCACCCTTGGCATCTGCCTTAGATCCAGAAGAGAAAGATTTCCCAATAAGGAAAGCAGGTGTCTCCCTGGTTTCCTTTAGGGTGCCCTCAACTGGAAGTATAACTTTCTTCCCCTGGGGGTAAGTAGGAGGGAGGGAATGTAGAATCAAGTCAGCATATGATTCGTTCTCTAACGTGGTCTCCAGGTCCGTGAGCTTTTTAATATAGCTAATCATTGTAGGGACGTGGTCCCCTACAGATAATCCGACAGCCAACCTCGCTTGAAGCAATTCCTTCGAGGTATCATATCTTGCGATACGAGATCACTCTCTACATAAAACTTTGTTATGGAGGAAGATAGAAACTAAGTCCATCTTCTCGTGCTGCCTCTGGTATACACCATCAACTGAGGCTAACACGAGGCACTTGGCAATCGCACAGTCTTTTTCTCTTATCTTACGGATATCAACATCCATGACGATGGAAACTGGACCTGAGACGGCGGGGGCTATAAGTAGTAATGAGGTGGTACAGGTTGTCAAAGGTAATGGACATCTGGACAAACCTTTGCCAGTCAATATAGTATAACTCGGTCATTTTATTATCAATCTGTAATCTAATCTAGTCACCTGGTCGCTGCAATTAGGAGAGAGAGAAGAATACACTCAGCATGATGCTCTTGCAAGTTTAGATTGGTTTTTAATTTATCTAAACAGGATGGCTCCCACTGTTTCTCGAATCCTTCCTCAAACTATAAAAGAAGAATTAATCATAATTGATCTCACTGTACAATACTAGCTTAACCGTTCGGCCAGGCTAGTGTCGGTACTTCGAGGGAGGTTTTACGACGCTTCCGCGAAGTTCCTTAATTAAATAACCTCTTTTCCCTAGAGGCGTAGCCTCGCTAACACTGTTCTAGACACCTACTTGGTTTATAGAATTGATCGTTAGGTGAAAAAATCTCCCGAGGAGTAGCAGATACTCACAGTAGGATCGGGGTCCAAATATTATTGTGTGATAATGCTGAAGGAATCCTACCAACATTATCAAACACCAAATGGTATGCAGCACTAGCAAGTTTCAGTTTCTTTAGAAACTCCCGATGTGGATTTTTGCCCCATGCTCTTATGACCTTA
The DNA here is from genome assembly GCA_030015575.1 of Agapanthus africanus. NCBI lineage: Eukaryota > Viridiplantae > Streptophyta > Magnoliopsida > Asparagales > Amaryllidaceae > Agapanthus > Agapanthus africanus. The sequence continues at coordinate 296,080,460 of CM057351.1, forward strand.
TGAAGGCCAACAAATCATAAGTCACATGTCAAGTTCTACCCATCATTGTCCAGGTTAATTTGAATCCACCCGTATATACCCTTGACGAAGGCCAACAAAGTAATACGACTGTCCCAAACCAACGCATCTATCTATGCTACATATGAACACCCGGCAGCTACCAATCACTATGCCTTGACGAAGGCCAACAAACATAGCTTGAATACTACTGACTATTCATATGAAATGACGGAGGGCTACGAATGGTTTTGGAGAAACTGTGAACGTAGTGAACTTGATATAATCGAAGGAACCTAATAGCTTTTAAAAGGAGTGGTTTAAGCTCCGCATTTAAAAGTCTGCAGTTTTAAAATAACCGAGTGGTTTTAAAATTTGTTCCAACGATTTAGCTTTGGTTTGTTTGCTTTGCATTAATGTAATGCAGTCCAATCAATTAACCTACCATTGCAGAAAACAACGAAAATATAACGTACACTTATACCATCCGCATTCACCACGGGGCCCCATCATCACCCGTTAGGTTACTTAACTAACGACAGAGCGGGGGCTGGACTAGCGCGGATGCAAAATATAAGCAACGTCTATTATATAATATATATATATATATATATATAATAATATCCATTTGTTAGACGCAATGATAAGCATTCTAGATCACAGATGAACACATTGGATATATTAGGAATTCCGCGTTTCGTTTGAGTCTGTAAGGAAAGACGGATTCCACGGTCGTGATGAATAGCCAAACCCCACCCTAGACCTCTACGGGTGCGTCAAACTACCCACCAAATACCCAAAGTGAACCAACCTCCCTCAACAAAACGAGTAGGCCACTCGGCACTTCAAAGTACCCGGTAGTTTGTGCACCCCACCTTGGGTCTATCCTAGGAGAAAAAACAGTAAAAGAAATAATACAACGGTGGTTACAACCTCAACTCGGATGTGCCCCACAAAATAATATTATATCTCTTTACAAATTTTAAATCGAATGAAATAATGAAAACCCTCATCTCACATCCTCGGCTATTCATCCACGACGATCCAACAAGTTCATATACACATACCAACATAATATCATCACAGATATGTGCAACCCTGACTAATCGACGTATAGCAATTAGTCGACGTTTCCAAACACAAATATACAACACAAAGCTTGTAAAGTAACTATGACATTAGAATTCTACGCGCAATTAGCAAACTTAACCAATTTTCCAAGACATAAAAATCCAGTAAGCTAAAGTTCCAAAACCAATCGTTTTGAGCCAATCCGGGAGTCGAAACGAACTCGAAACCCGCCCGAATCATCGCGGAGAGTTAGAGCACGAAATTAACTTTGAGTTGGGGGGCTATAGGGGGTACCCTACCACCGAGACCACCACAAGATGGCCAGGGGTGAGGCAGACCCAAAACTGCCCAAGGTGGGGCAGTTTCAGGTCCCCACCGCCAATACCACCTTGTGGTGGTCTTGGGGATTGGGCCCAGCTGTTTGCCCACCCCTCCCCCCCCCCCCCGAAGGGTCCCCGGGGTGTGCACGCTCCACCCCGCAGCTTCTCGATTCTAACCGTGAGCCCGCGAGGTGTGCAAACAACTCAAAACTTCATTTTTGAAAACTGTTTTTTCGCCAGTTTTTGCGCGACAAAAACGGTGGAATTATAACATCGCTACAAGCTATCTAAGGTTTATGAGAGGCTCTGATACCACTGTAAGCCGATATCGCGCACCCCACGTGTTCGCGGAGAGGCGAAATTTGCAAAAAATCACTTTTACAGACTTCGCAACATCGACTAAAACCAAGGATCGTCTATAAACCCTAGCTAGCAAACTACATGAGATTTAACTACTCGGAAAGAATATTATACCTTATGATAAAATTCCTTCGGGTTTTCTCCGTTGTCCTCCTCATCATCGTAGGCTCCAAGGATCGATCTGGATCGTAGCTTCCTCGTCGGCTTCCTCGAGTCTAAGACGATCCACCCAATCTATAGTCCGAGCTCCAACCTCAAATCCGAAGTAATTAGGACAACAAGCTTGCTAAACTTGATATCCTAGGTGATGTAGAGAATGAAGATGGATTTATTTGTCTCTTAAAACCCTAGTTTACTCAACCCATTAGACCTTAAGGGTTTTAGTTGTGAGGAAGAAGAAGAGAGCTAGCTTGAGGAAAGAGAAATGGATTTTTGATAATGATAATGATAAAAATGAAATGGCTCCTTTGACTTGACTACTAGCATGGCAAGAAAATATCTCACCCAAAATATCTAGTGCCACAAAAATATCTCATAAGAAATATCTAATCAAAGAGTCAAACCAAGTCAAATGGTCAAACCAAGTCAAGTAGTCAAAACAAGTAGCATTGCCTCAATTATCATTTACAAATATAACAAATGCTTTCCTCCACCTCATAATTGTTTTAATCAAGTCAATGGTCAAAACCCTAATGAGCTGTCTCTTTCTATGCCCCTCTCATCCGTATATACATACCCGCATTCGTGTTCCGAGAAACACGAATACAAAGAGACGAAACTGATCCATCAATATAATACTAGGATCCGGCTTAAACCAAAGCCCACTAGTATTATCCGCCCGAACATCATGCGTGCACAAGTGTAAGTACGTGAACAAAGCCCTACCGTAAAACCATACGGCCTCTACACCTTTTGCCCGGTGCAGGGAAACTCTCTACGTGGGACTATAAAGACTCGATAGTACGCTGACAGTAGGTTTAACCATAAGCCGCAAGCGGTACTAGTTGCACGTAACGGCTACCCAGGTATCTGTCGATAAGAAGTCCGATGAGGAAAACCCATCCGAACTCCTACTGAGCCTGAATGTGGCAATCTCTGTACAGTCCGGTCTGTTCGTCTAAGAGTATCGCATATCGGGCCTAGGGAGAGATAATTGGCAGACCCCTAATAGCGCAATAAGTCATGTCGGAGAGTAGCCTAATACACCATGCGAAACTACTGGAATACCTACCAGTAAATCTCGCTTGCCTTGGCCAAGGATTTTGTGTAATGGCCTTCCGAACACAGCGCGATATCAACCCCCAATACCGGGAGAAACGAATCCTATCTAACCGCCATTACATCCAAGTGCTTCGAGACTGCACCCAACTACTACCTGTTTGCACGACTCCTTTGAGCCGTGGTAAGGTAGTAATCAAAGTACAGTGGGAACACACTCGAGGCGAAGTAGCCGTGTCAAGTCGACGGACTAAGCTGTACTCATGTCACCTGGGAACTGCTACCCGACGATAGGTATAATACCAACCAGCAATTCCTGACGAGTCATGTCCAGTGTTCTCATAACCTAACGAGCACCTGCATACTATCACCAGTACGACGTACTAATGGCTGTGGGACAGACCATCTCCTCTGCTGAGATGAGAAGCGTATACAATAGTCTACTCCGGAGTATCGATGCCCCATCTTGATAATCCTACGACTAGGGACCTGTACAAGGATGTGCTTTTAGATTACGCAGCCTCCACTAGTGTGACTGCCATCACAACGCTGGTAATCAAGCAAAGATCCTAAGGGCTCTACTAATATGTATAAGCGTTATGCTAAAAGAAACACATGCACATATTGAAGTAGAAACAAACTAGGTAGCACACTACCATTTTGAGCAAGACTGTTACTATATTCGTATATATCCCAAGTTCCCACTAAGTAATATACAATCCAGTATGATACAATAATGGCCTCTAGGGCATATATCACTAACACATACTTCATCATCCTAGTGTAGATTAGAACCTTACACTAGTGTTTCCTTCACTAATGAGATTTTAGTGAAGAGGTAGCTTGGATTTAAGAAGTTTCGGGTGGATCATCTTCGGCACAAAGGTTTTCGGAGCAAGCTCGATCCAACTCCAAGTGGAGCCTAGTGGAGTCACGTGGACTACAACCCGGAGATTTTGAAGGGAAGGATTCGATCTACGAGGGTATAATCTCTTTCACTTCTTATAGTTTAGTTGATATCATCATAGGAAACCCTAATGTTCTAGTTAAGATCTTAGTTAGTGTTCGTTAGCACCCGAAAATTTTAAAATTGCATGTGTGATGCCCGTTTAAACCCTGTCGCGATGATAACAAACACTTTCATGGTATCAGAGCTAAGTTAGAACATTTGGGTAGGTCTTTACGATGTTAAAGTGTTCGATCGGTTTTCGAAAGCGCAAAATTGTGTAGTTTCTGTCGATTTTTTCAAATGTTGAAATTTTCGTAATTAAAAATATTCAAAAAAACATGCAGGGTTTTTAATGGAGCTTCAAGAAATTTAAGGACCCGAGTCCAACAAAATTCCATGGAAGTACGGCCAAACCCCATGTTTGGCCGCGGTTCCGCGGCAAGTTAATGGGCTTGTGGTGTCATATTTCTCGTGCTGCTCAATTATGACATCATGCACTCTCTGGGTATTTTTATGATTCTCAAGTTGTTGAGGTCTCTAGATTTTGAGGGTATTCGATAAATCGATCGAAAAGTTTAACATTGTATAGATCTTGATGATATGAGATACAATTGTTAGAATCCGGAATAATTAGTTTTGTGAAAACTAGTTACTATATTGTAAATCTAGCCATTTAGTCTCGTTTGATCGATTGCCACGGAGTTTTGATTCGGATCAAAACTCCGTCGCAATTGCGTATAGTACGTGATCACTTAGTCAGGAATCTTGTTAAATTATCCGACAACTTATTGAAAAGAGTTTTCAATTTGAGACTAAAATGCAAGGTTTATAAGTTAGGCATGAAATCCGGAATATAAGATATTACGGGTTTATGATGTCTAAGGAAATACGGATTCTAATTATTGTAGTTTTTCATTTCTTTTATGCGACCATAAGTGTAATATGTGGGATACGCGTATTTACTTACGTTGATGACATATGATGTTATGTATTGCTGTGATATATTTTATTGGATCGTCGTGATTGAATAGCCGGGGGGTTTTGCGTGAGATGAGAGTTTTTCATTTTCATTCATGTAAAATCTGTATATAATATTGTTTTATTGGGGCACTTCCGGATTGAGGATGATGTCGCCATTGATATATATTATTTACTTTTCTGCATTAGGATAAACCCAAGAAAGGGAGCACAAGTAACCGGGTTCTGGAGTCCAGTGGGAGACCATCTCGAGGAGTCGAGACCGGGTCTCCTAACTCTAGAATTGGCAGGGTTACTTACCGCTCTCGTAAGGGTCTAGGGATGTGGGATTGGCTATTCATCACGACCGTGGAATCCGTGTTTTTCATTATTGGCTTAATTTAAAACACGGACCTCCTAGTATATCCAATATTTCATATGTTGACTTCTGCTGCTTGGTTTTGTGATGTGATCATTTAACTACGTGAGATGAATGCTATATATATATATATATATATATATATATATATATATACATACATATATATATATATAAACGTTGCTTATGTTTTGCACCCGCGCTAGTCCAGCCCCCGCTCTACCGTTAGTTAAGTAACCTAACGGTGCATGACGGGGCCCGCAGCGAATGCGGATGGCATAAGCGTACGTTCTATTTTCGTTTCATTTTCTGTGATGTTTAGGAAACATTAAATGATGGGACTTTATTAATGAGATTAATGAAAAGAAAAAAGAAACCTAAAGATATTATAGAATCAAAAGATTTTACAAGAATGTAGCTCTAGTTTTTGCTTTGCATAATGGTATTCCTTGATTAATATCCAGCACCTCGTTCGATGAGGAAAGAGCCGAGATCCCTTCACCGGGAGCGAGCTCTTTAGCAAAACTAGAAAATGCTACAACCCACTTGGTTTATCATCTTAGCTTCTGTAGTTCTTGCTTTGCATAATGGTATTCCTTGATGGATATCCAGCACCTCATTCGATGAGGAAAGGGCCTTCACCGGAAGTGACCTCTTTAGCAAAAGCTAGTAAAAGCTACTCCATTTTTGTTTGAAAACTTCTCGATTTTAAAAGCGAAGATTAAACCACTCCTTTTCAAAATCACTAGATTCTACAACGATATCAAGTTCATTACGCTAAAGGTTTTCTTAAAAACCAACGTAGCCCTATGTCATTTCAGATAAGTACTATTTAGTATTCGTGCTGCGTTTGTTGACCTTGTCAAGACGTAGTGTGCGGTAGCTGATTAGTGCTTATCTGCCGCATGTGATGTGATTGGATTAGGTTAGTCATGCGGCCTTGTTGACCTTGTCAAGGGTCGTGCGGGTGGGTTTAATTCAATCAAGAAATGAACAGGTTGAACTTGACTTGCGGTTTATGGTTTGTTGACCTCGTTAAGGTCATAAATCACATGGGGTAAAAACAATATTAGGAATTTCAAGTGTTGGAATTTGCAATGAGATTGCATACCTTCTATATGATAGTTGGATCCCGATACCCACTGCGAGTAAGTGTTACTCCTGGGAAAGTTTTCCACTTTACAATTAGCCGATCCATTAGGTGTCTAAGAAAGGTGTTAACGGGATGATGCCCCTGCGGAAATGAGGTTATTTAATTAGTTTCATGCGAAAGCATGGGGAGACTCCTTCGGAGTACCAATACCTGCCTGGCCGAACGATTGGCGAACTTGTAGGGTGTAATTAATCCCGGTTAATCATACCTTTAAGGGTTTGAAGGAAGATTTGATAAAAACAGTGGGAGCCATCCTGATTAGATAAACTAATAACCAATCTAATCTTGCAAAGAGCGCACGCAAAGTGATTATCCTTCTCTCTCTCTCCTGGTAGCGACCAATGACGTGCCTTAATAAAGATAATAATATGGATGTATTGACCGAACCCATTTATTATACTGGGCTAGGTTCCATTTTTTCTTATGATTGTCATAAGTCTGAGCAAGGAATAGGGCAATATCTAGATTCCCATGCTACCCAAACAAAGAATAAGTATGTTGATGCATCTTCTTCGGGTGTGTTCGTTACCAAGAATTGTTTCTCAGTTAACTATACATCATGGGTATTGGATACCGGATCAGGATCCCACGTATGTAATTTGTTATATGGGCTAAAGATAGTTAGAAAATTGGGAAAGGGTGATATGTCTCTAGGAGTAGGGAATGGTGCAATTGTTGCAGCCAAATCGGTTGGCGAATATCACCTTGTATTACCAAATGGTAACACAATGATTCTGAGTGACTGTTATTTCGTACCAAAAATATTGTAAATATTTTTCTAAATCAAATATTGATTAGGTATGATACGTTATATAACGGTAAATATGTTCTAAATCACAACACAGTTCTAAGTATACAAAACACACACAATAGGAACAGTTCAGAAATGAACGAAGTCTTCTTATGGCATTATAGACTAGGTCATATCAATGCGACATGACTGGCTAAGTTGCATAAGGATGCATATTTGAATCCGTTCTAATTTACATCTTATGAAACTTGTCAGTCATGTCTCAAAGGCAAGATGACCAAATCTCCGTTTACTGGACACGGAGAAAGAGCTACTGAACTCTTGGGACAGATACATAGTGATGTATGCGGTCCTATGTCTACACATGCTAGGAATGGTTCCTCGTACTTTATTACATTCACCGATGATCTCTCAAGATACGGACATGTGTTCCTATTGAAACACAAATCTGAATCTTTTGAGAAATTCAAGGAATATAAGTACGAAGTTGAGAACCAGATGGGTAAAAGTATTAAAATGTTTCGATATGATCAAGGAGGAGAATACTTGAGCACGGAATTCAGAGACCACTTAAAAGAGAATGGGATTCTCTCTCAGTTTACTCCTCCGTATACACCACAGCACAACGGAGTATCGGAGCGGAGGAATCGCACCCTATTAGATATGGTGCTCTCTATGATGTGTAATGCTGAGTTACCTATTTCCTTTTGTGGTTATGCACTTGAGATAGCTGCATTCCTATTGAATAGAGTTCCGAATATCCGTTGCCTACCACTCCATATGAGATATGGAATGGGAATAGATCGTCTTTTAAATGAGTTAAGATATAGGTTTGTCCGGCCTATGTTAAAAAGCAAAATCCGGACAAGCTCAAGGCAAGGTCAGTTCTGTGCAAGTTTATAGGATATCCCAAACAAACGCGAGGGAATATCTTCTACCATACCGAGGAACAAAAGGTGTTTGTTTCTCGACATGCCACATTTTTAGAAAATGAATTTTTTGTTAAAGAAATCAGTGGCAATAAGGTAGAACTGGAAGAAGTTCCAGCAACACAAACTATAACTGACAATTTAGTAGAACCGGAGGATTCAATAGTCCCCAATGAAACTTAGCCACTCCGCAGATCTAGTAGGGTTCCTCATCGACCTGAGAGATACTACGGTTTTCTCATAGACGGTGGGAGCAAGGATTGCATCATGGAAGATGATGACCCAACTAGTTTCGAGCAGGCCATCACAAGTGGAGACTATGTGAAATGGCTGGATACTATGTGATCTGAGATGGAATCCATGTGCACCAACAAAGTATGGACTTTGAAAGTTGCTTCTGAAGGGGTAAAACTCATCGGGAGCAAGTGGATCTTGAGAAGATAATTGGTGTAGATGGAAAAGTTGAGACTTTCAAAGCTAGACTTGTAGCAAAATGTTTTCGTCAATGACCAGGTGTCGGCTATGATGTAACATTTTTCTCCAGTTGTTATGCTTAAGTCCATCAGGATCCTACTTGCCGTTGCTGCATACCATGACTACGAAATCTGGCAGTTGCACGTCAAGACCGCTTTTCTAAATGGTGATTTAAAAGAGAGCGTATACATGATATAGCCAGAGGGATTCGTAGACAGTGGGAGCAGCGGAAGCGTGTGCAAGCTGCTTAAATCAATTTACGGATTAAACCAGGCGTCGCGGAGTTGGAATATCTGTTTTGATGAAGCTGTCAAAGAGTTTGATTTCATCAAAAATGTAGATGAACCATGTATATATAAGAAGGTAGTAGAAAGTAAGGTTGTCTTTCTCGTATTGTACTTGGATAACATACTCTTGATAGGAAACGATGTTCCTTTGCTACACTCGGTCAAGCTCTTCTTATCACCAAGATCTCTATGACAGATCTAGGTGATGCCTCCTACATCTTGTGGATTAAAATCTATAAAGATAGATCTAAACGGATGTTGGGATTGTCCCAATCCAGGTATATAGACACCATACTAAAGAGGTTTAGTATGGAAGATTCTAAGCGTAGTAATGTACCTGCTTGTTCAGGAATCACTCTCTCCAAAGAGATGTCTCCCAAGACTGATTTGGAGAGGGCTCGTATGCAAGGGATGCCCTATGCTTCGGTGGTCGGGTCAATCATGTATGCGATGTTGTGTACCAAACCGGATGTAGTTTACTCACTAGGTGTAGTGAGTAGGTATAAATCAGATCCTGGGGAGAAATACTGGACAGCTGTGAAGAACATTCTTAAGTACTTGAGAAGGACTAAATAGATGTTCTTGGTGTATGGTAACGGTGAACTCTAGGTGGAGTCCTTTACCGATTCGAGCTTCCAGAGTGATAAGGACGACAGTAAGTCGGTCTCGGGTTTTGTCTTCATCCTCAGTGAAAGGACGGTATGTTGGAAGAGTTCCAAGCTAGATACCGTAGAAGACTTCACGATGAAGGCTGAATACATCGCTATCAACGATGCTGCCATAGAGGTTGTCTGGATGAAGAAGTTCATGCGATGAACTTGGTGAGGTTCCATCTATTGAGCATCCAATACCTATGTATTGTGATAACAATGGAGCTATGGTTTTGGCCAAGGAACCCCGGTCCCATCAGTGATCCATACATATTCTTAGGCGGTATCACCTGATTAGGATGATAGTATTGTTTACCCCAATCGGAGCAAAGCTCCGATCAAATTCCAAGGTGGAAGATGAAGCAACTCCCCAATCGGAAACAAAGCTTTGCTTTGAAAATTTAAACTTCAATAAATGAAGCAACGCTTCAGATCCTCAGCGCTGAGCGCAAGGCACCACGTGTCTAGCGCAGCCGCATCAACGCTGCGCCCAAGGCAGCGCGCACAATCAGAGCGAAGCCCTGTTTAAAAGAAGCAACGCTTCAGTTGCGCATGCACTGCGCTGCGCGACACGTGTCAGCGCAGATGCGCTAGCACAGTTGCGCTGCGCTCTGCGCTGCGCGACACGTGTCAGCGCAGATGCGCTAGTGCGCTAGCGCAGTCGCGCTGCGCTGTGTGCTGCGCGACACGTGTCAGCGCAGATGTGCTAGCGCAGTCGCGCTGCGCTGCGCGATACGTGTCAGCGCAGATGCGCTAGCGCAGAAGAAAGGGTTTAAATACCAAAGGCAAGGTATCCATACAAAGTTACGTACACTTGATAATAACGAATTAAAATCATACGATGCACAAACACAACAGAGAGCTAAAATGAAAGAACCCTTAACAGACAATGAAGTACTTATTTTAAATAAAAAAAAAAGAAAAATACTTATTGTTATTACATTTAAAAAAGATCACCGAATACGGGATCAGAGAGACAAGGGTTCACAAAAAGAAAAAGAAGATTATTCAGCTCCCTCTCCGCCTTCTCCATCACGTCGAAGCGGCGATCTTCCTGAGGGGTAGCCATCCAACGGTCGACGCCGCACTCCTGGGAAAAAGTGGCGATGACGACCCGACGAGCCCGTATCTGGCTCAGTAAGTAAAAGGAGAATTCCCTCAGGGCTTTGGTGATCAAGAGCGCTTCGAAAAAGCTCTCGATCTTATCTTCGGCCACATCAAGTATTGCCGAGGACATCTCCGCCGGAGGAAGGGGAATGTCGGCGAGCACCGAGGCAAGGATCATCCGAAGCCAAATGGAATTCGGAGGAAGAGGAGACCCCACACGAGTCGAAAGCTCGTAAATGGCGGCATCGCACTGCTCGTCTGAAAGAGAGGAGTCTACCAAGCGCGCAGCAAAGCGGGGAACAATGTCCCGAATCGGCACCTCCCATGGTTGACGGCGAGAATGAGGGCGATTGCAAGCCATGATTGAAGAAGTTCTCTGAAGATGAGAGAAGAAAAGGCTCGGCCTTGAATTATATATAGACCCAAGCACAAAAGATTCTGTGCACAACGGAATTATTTCCAAGACCCGGGAAATTAAAATCTTGGGAATACAAGTATGACGTGAAAAAAGGAGATGAAAAGATATCTCAGGTGAAGCAACGCTTCCGATTCCCCCAACAGAGCAAAGCTCTACCTTGAAAATCTAAGCTTTAATAACTGAAGCAACGCTTCAGATTCTTTGTGCTGGGCGCAACGCGCCACGTGTCAGGCGCAGACGCGTCAGCGCAGCGCCCAAGAAAGCGCACCCAATCAGAGCAAAGCTCTGTTTAAAGGAAGCAACGCTTCAACTGCGCTGCGCTCTGCGCTGCGCGACACGTGTCAGCGCAGATGCGCTAGCGCACTTGCACTGCGCTCGGCGCTGCGCGACACGTGTCACGCGCTGGGGCATCTGCGCCAAACTAAATTAAGAATTTAATGAAATTTTTTCTGTTCTTTCCAAAACCAGAAGATTTTCTTCTGCCTTTGGATCAAAGATCCAGCGGTGGGAAAATTCCCAAAATCACTCAGAAAAGATCTTGTTAACAAATTCAACAAATTTGTGAGTACTATAAATAGGACCCCAGACCTCATTGAGGAAAAGGAACATTTCTTGAAAAATCAAGAACTTTAAACAGAGAGAACTCTGAGAAGATTTCAAGAAAAAGGTAAAGAACCTTCATGAAGTAGAAGAAATTCCTTCTAATAGATCATTGATCTAAAAACGAGATCAATGATCTTTACATAATAAACAGTGCTTTGCACTTCTTGTGAACCCCTGGTTCTTTAAAAACAATAAAAAATAATAATAATAATAATAATAGTGCTTTGCACTTTTATGAACCTCTGGTTCTTCAAACAAAGAAAAATTTATTTTTCTTTGATCTATTTCAGATCAAGAAATTAAATAGTGCTTTGCACTTTTATGAACCTCTGGTTCTTCAAATAAAGAAAAATTTATTTTCTTTGATCTAATTTGGATCAAGAAATTAAACAGTGCTTTGCACTTCCCCTCTTGAATCTAAAAGATTCTTAGTGCTTTACACTTCCAAACTGCGCTGTTGCGCTCTTAAGAGAGCGCCACGTGTCGGCTATAGAACCACTTGCGCTAAGCGTCCTTAAGATAGAGCAATGCTCTCTGGAATTGGCGCAACTCGCTGAGAGCGCGCCACGTGTCAGCAGCGCAACAGCGCAGCGCACTGCGCTAGTGCGCTTGCGCTCACCAGAGCACGACACGCGTCATCACCATACGAGCTTGCGCTCATTACTTAGCGCAAAGCGCAAATGCATTGTATTGCTTACAAAAGGGCCAAGCCCAATTAAAAGAAGGCCTAACAGGCTTAATAAAATGCAATGCATTATTTTAAGAGGCAGAGCCCAAACCAAAACAGATGCTCTGCATCATTTATAAATGGGCAGAGCCCAAACAAAATATTAAGAATGCTATGCATTTTAAAAGGAGCAGAGCCCAAACAAGGTAGATACTTTGCATCATCTGCAAATGGGCAGAGCCCAAAATAAATTGATACTCTGTATCTTTTATGGGTAGAGCCTAAATATAAAATGCAATGCAAAAACAAATAAAATGTTGAATATTTTCAACTGGACTTAGCCCAATCGTGGCCATAAGTCCTTAAATTAAATTGACCGAGCAAAATGGCTCTCCTAAATCAATCTACGTCCGGTTCGAGGGTACATCTCCGAACTCCTTTGACATCCATCGTTGTAATTCCTTAACGACGTCAAAGAGGTGATGGGTCCCAACGACCACACATCCATATGGACTGCGGGGTCCTTAAACTCGTGGACCGAAACGTCCCTAAACTAATATTGGACCAAAACGTCCTTAAACTAATGTCGGACCGAAACGTCCCTAAACTAATATTGGACCGAAACGTCCTTAAACTAATGTTGGACCGAAACGTCCTTAAACTAATGTTGGACCGAAACGTCCCTAAACTAATATTGGACCGAAACGTCCTTAAACTAATGTCGGACCGAAACGTCCCTAAACTAATATCGGACCGAAATGTCCCTAAACTAATATCGGACCACCACGTCCCTAAACTGGCGATCGACCACCACGTCCCTAAACTGGCGATGGACCACCACGTCCCTAAACTGGCGATGGACCATCACGTCCCTAAACTGGCGAACGGACCACTATGTCCCTAAACTGGAACAATAGAGCCTCCGAACGCTCTTTTGCCGGATCTAAACGGTCCCGTTTAAGTTGATCTTAGCCCCAGACACGGCTAACGTATCCTTAAACGTTCAAATGGATTATAAAACTCCCAATCAACTCTGGTTCGAGGGTACATCTCCGAGCTCCTCTGACATCTGTCGTTGTAATCCTTCAACGACGTCAGAGAGGTGACGAGTCCCGATGGCCATACATTAAATTAATCACTACGTTAAGTTGATCTTAGTCTAAAACAGGACTAACGTATCCTTAACGAACGTTTAAGTCAATCTTAGCCGCAACGCGACTAATGCATCCTTAAACTAAAAGCACCAAACCCAAATCTAAGTAAACTCGGATTTGGACTAATCCACGTCCTACGGGCGACGACATTACTCAGTCTCCGTATACAATCCACGGGCAACCACAAACAAAACAAACACACACGACACGAAGTGAAATTCTGGAGAAGGAGAAAGTTGTTACCGCGACGAGGTAGCGTAATTAACTGCAGGGGCTTGCGCCTGCAGGGAAGAGTGTCCCCACAATCAAAAACCCTTCACCCTGAGGGGGAATCTGACGAAGTCTGCTACATCAGCCGCATCCGTCTAAACCTTCGATCCACGGTGCCATAAATCAACTTGGCATCTTCGGAGAGGTGGACGGATAAAACCAAATAGCATCTGCCCCGAACCTCAGGCAACGGACGCGAAGTCCGGGCCGCCGTTCGGAGAGGAACAGATTCTGGCACGCCCGGTGGGACCTTTTCCTCTTTCCACTCCACACTTCGTGTGTCGTCGTCGCGAACCGATCGCGGTTTGTTAAATGGTTGCCTTTGGATTTCAAGTTGCTAAGATTTGGCCTTTTGTCTGGTGCAGAACTCAAGCATTCAATGGCCACCAACTGCACCAACTGCTCGAAATGCCGCTGCAACGGACGCTCCACCTCACCGAGAGGTGTAACATATGGGCCCCAAGCGGCCTCTTTCCTCGCTCTGCCGGTTGAATAGGTGACCCAGGCCACCACTGGCCTGTTTTTCGGGACCATGGTCCCACCTACAAGCTTCTCTATGCCGACACTTGCACCGGAAGTGAACAAGAAGTCAGTGTTCGACCGGCTCACTGCTACCACGACCCCTGTCAACGGGTCGCCTGCTACTAAACCAACAGCCTCCGTTTTCACCAGGCTAGGTCAGAACTATAAAGTGGCCGTCCCAAAGAGGGCAACGGCCGCTGCTTTGGAAGTCGTTAAAGCGGCTTCTCCCATCAGAGAGTCGGTCTTCACAAGATTGACAGTTCCCACTCCTCCCCCAGCTGGTCAAAAGGCATCAGTCTTCGATAGGCTGACATCGGCAGTTACCCCATACTCAAACAGGGGGCAACAAGAAACCATCTCGATTTCCGAGCCAGTCCCAACGGCTCGTCGTGCGCGACGTCGCCATTGGCAACGAGTAAGGAAAGCAGGGGGCAACTCCCCCTCAGGGCTAACCCCACCTGCTCCAGTGGTGGAGGTCAACGCTGCTGTTCCAACCGGAAACAGCTTTGAATTGCTGAGGAAGGTGAGAAAGAACTCCCCAATTGCTGCATTGAAAAGGTCTCCTCCGCCTATGGAAAAAGCTCCGGAGACAAAGCAGGAACAGCCCTCTCAACGGCTGTCGTCAAAAATTTATAAAGTTTGGCGGAGGGTTCAAGACTCCGTGATTGACTCAGACCACTTTCGTCGCCAGAAAAAGGCAAAGGTGGAAAAAGACAAGAACCGCCCCATTAAACAGCAGGGGGCAACAAATGCTAGGATGCCCACTTCAACGGCTCCTTCAACCTCAATGGTCCACAAAAGAAAAAGGCCGGAGAAAGCCTCCGTGACACTGACAAAGTTTAAAAGCGGTGAACCTAAACGCCCCAAGTCAGGGGGCATAACAGTTCATACGGTTTATATGGCTTCTGGAAAGGAAGAAAGTCGTACTTCTACGGGTCACCGACCGCTCACCCGATCCATGATGAAAGCCCAGGAGCAGCAACAAAAGCTCCAGGAGATGATGACTACAATGGCTGCACTCACTGGGCCAAAAGAGAATCCTGAGACGTCCTTAGATGAACGTCAAGAGGAAGAGACCGACGCCGAGTTCCTCCGCCGAGTACTGGAAAAGAGAGACAAAGAGGCTGCTGAACAAGCAGCCAATATACAGCGTATGGGCCTCCTCTTACAGGACATGATAGGGATGATGATACAACCAGAGCCCCCGACTGAAGAACCCCCGATCGTCCTTAGGGATGATAGGGGAGAGACATCAAACCCTCAGCCCGTTCTATCAACAGCTAAAGAGGATACAATCTCTAAAACTGATCTGGACGAATATATAGCCCAGCAAATAAAGGTTCATCACGCGGCCGAAGCAGCCGGCCACGTCGTAAAAACGGGGCGACCGTATCCAGGCTGGTATGACCAAATCAAGTACCCGCCAGGTTATACAATCCCCAAGTTTCATGTCTACAAAGGGACCGGCAATCCCCATCAACATGTTGCCCAGTTCAGGGCGCTTTGCGGTAACACCGGCGGCGACGACAAGCTTTTGCTTCGCCAGTTTGTTGGAAGCTTATCAGATACGGCCTTCGAATGGTATTCTGAGCTCCCCAACGACTCTATTAAAACCTTTGCGAAGATGGAGCTGCTCTTCACCCAACGTTTTGCAAGTGCCAGTGAGCGTACCCCGATGACGGCGCTGATTAACGCCAGGGTAAAACCCGGCGAGACGTGGGTTCAGTACGCTATACGATGGCATAATCTATGGTCGAAGTGTGAACAGCGCATAGAAGAAACCCCTGCGGTGGGAATGTTTGTTGGAACCCTTGATCCACAAGCAACCATTTCACAGTTTATGATGTTCTTCAAGCCGACTTCCTTCCAGGCTTTGATCGACAAATTGGCGCAGATGGACCAGATGGGCCATAAACCCCCTCTCCCGAAGCCGGACTCCCGAAACGATAAAGGAAAGGGAAAAGCGATCATCGTCGCTAATTCCCAACAACAACCGAACGACTCGAAGCCGGCTGCTCGTCCAAACAATACGCGCCCATACGTACCCCTTGAGGACAGGATGGGACGTGCTTACTCCTTCCCCCGTGATAAAACGAGGAGGCTATTCGAGCTGGCATTGCGCAACAGGCTCATAAATCTGCCAGATCCAAAACGCCCGTCACAACCAAGCGACGTCAACGAGCCCAACTATTGCCCTTACCATCGAGTGCTAGGACATCCGATCGAAGACTGTTACGTTTTCAAAAATTGGCTTGAAAACCAGTACCGCCAGGGCAAATTTGCGCTATCCGACAAATGGAAGGTGAATCCCCCGCAGCCCCACACCTCTAAGGGGATGAATACGCCGGGGGCAACATGCTCCGTCATTGAAGAAGCTCTCTGGGAGGTTGTATTATCAACCAAAACGAGGAGAATGCTAAACGATCTTCAGACCTTTCCAGCGGTCAAGTGGAAGAACCCCTTGGAGCCGCAGGTTATTGAGGGGATGTTGAAGCCACGACCGACTCTGAAAACCGATGGTGGTAGTTCAAGCGTTCATAGCCAGCCGTCAAAATCTTCAAAAAAGAAGAAGAAGAAATCTAAGAAGCCCGTGAAGCCTGGCGACAAGCGCACGGACTTACAAAAGCAAATCGACGCACTGGATGAGTACAACCAAAAAGCGCGGACTCCCATTACGCTCCAAGATTTCCTTGATCACGTCTTTCAAAAAGAAGATGAGGGAGCAAGTTCATCGGATGAATCCGAGGAATATGTGGCGAGCTGTCATATGATCTCCCATTCGGTCACGAACGATGAAGAGACTTCTGACACTGAAACACTGGGGGAAAATGCCGAATCAAGAGCCCCAGGGTTATCAGTTGAAATGATTGGCGCGTTTCTTAATGAAGCTCGATTGAAAAGCAAAGCTGATCGAGAACGCGAGACGGCTATATTCGAAAGGGCCAAGCGCCAGCGACTTGAGGAAAGAGCTGAGATGATCCCGCTGGAGCAAAATGCCTCCACCGCTGACAAAAGCCAATTCAAGATAAAAAAGAAGTTTGCTAAGGCCGTATCGATGGGCATGAAGCTACCACCCTCTGAAGAAAAAGTTACTGGCGCGGTAGAAATACACCCCTCTTATTGCTTATATCATCAGAAGGTCTCGCATTCCACCCAAGATTGCAAAGCTTTCAATGGATGGTGGCAAGGATACGTCGCTACTCAACAACGCTTTAAACGGGAAAAGCGTAAGATTCGTCGGGAGCAAAGAAGCACAACCAAAGAGCTTGAAAGAACTGCCGGCAATTGTCACATGGTTAACACTACCGGGTCGCAAGTGCCTACATTTGGGAGCGACTCTGATGAGGAGTTAGAACTTGCCCCTCTCTTTAAAGAGTCAACTTCGGAAAAAGAAGAGGAGCCAGTGGTTTGCGAAAATATCCGGCTGCGGAATCGAACACTGCCTGAAAAGAACCTCGGACCCTCGAATAGAAAAGATAAAGGGAAAGAAAAGGTCTCTGAAGACATCGTCTTAGATGACCAAGTTCTGGAAGAGCTAAACGCCAAAAACCCGCCGAAGAGAAGTAAGGTGGATTACAACGTTCTGGCACATCTGAGGAAACTGCCCTCTCAGCTCAGCGTCCTTGATGCCTTGTTACTATCAAAGGAAGCCAGAGACTCTTTGATTAAGGCGCTACAAGATCCGGACCAGTTCCAAGCCTTCTTAGCCGAAGAAAAGATGAAAGACGGATTAGAAGAAGTGCACACAGCCGACGTTGCTTTTGGTGATGAAGACCTTCTCCTCGGGACGTGTGAACACAATCGCCCCCTTTATGTCTCAGGATATTGCCATGACATAAAGATAGGTAAAATCTTGGTCGATAACGGATCGTCTGTCAATTTACTCAATGTGCGAGTGTTAAAGGAGATTTGCATGAGTGTCCAACACCTCGCCCGAGACAAAATCACTATCTCCGGTTTCGACTCCCAATCCTCAAAGACTCTTGGATCCATGATATTGACGCTGCGCTTCGGGTTGCTCGTCACAGACATCAAATTCCATGTTATAGATGCCAAGACGTGCTACAATGCTCTGCTCGGCCGACCATGGCTACACGAGTACAATATCATCCCTTCTACACAGCATCAATGCATGAAATATTCTAGGGATGGCCTCGAGTACACTGTGGCGGGAGAGTTGAATCCGTTTTCCGTGAATGAAGTTCGCAAGTATGAAGATGCCAAATACTTTTTACCGAGTTTCGAAGACACGGAAAGGTGTCACAAACCGGAGGACAAAACTAACGCCACCATCCCTGTCTTCGGCAGTGACACCGAGGAGGAGGAGGATATAATTTATTAAGGTCCATCCCAATCCACCAGGCCGGGACCATCCGTTCCTTCATTGATCTTCGGCAGTGATTCAGAAGATGAAGTTCACGCTGTATTCCCCGCTCGGCCTTCAATACGGGTTTCCGCTGATGAAGAGCGAAGTCTGCAGATAACCATGGTGCCGCTTGAACATTACAAAGAACTGGATGCACTCGACACCAACAGCGTAGAAGAATTGCAGACATTCTATATCCCTCCCGGACGAAAAGGCGAGAAGGCAATCCTATTCTACCGTTCTGAAGAAAACAAGGTGGAAAAAGAAATTTGGCATGGCGCGGATCCCACGCTCGACAGGCTTCAGCCTATCCGTCTTCCCAGATATTATACCGAAGGTTTGAAGAAACTGCTGAAACGCCAGGGGATGTCCTTCACACAGACCGTTAGAAAAGCCAAATTCTATGACAAGGTCTGGAACATTCCCGGGACTCAATGTAAACTGCCTAACGGGAGAGTAGAAACAAAAGGGCTTGGGTACATCCGGTCAAAGAAACGGGAGCTAGTAAACAGCTGTTATGTTATGTATGACTTCGATGAAGAGGCGGACGCTCAATGGGAGGACGCTAATCCTGAGCCAGCAAAAGTTCCTGATACAAAACCGCCCAGTCCATCGTTTGAAGACCAGATGAGCAAACTTATAAGGGATGCGAGTCAAAAAGCCCGAGACGATCACGATCGTGAAATAGCAATCTATGAAAAAGCCAAGACACGGCGCCTCCTTCAACAGGCAGTGAAGGAAGAAAATGCCGCTCCTTGTCAACCTGCTACAAAAAAGGTTCGACGCGAAAGCAAAAATAAGTCGAAAGGCAAGAGAGGCGCTCGACAACCACAAAGCAGAGCTAAGAAGCTACATATCTGAGAGTCGAGCGTTATTGACCTAGCCCTCAGGAAGAAAATGGGTCGAGCATACTCATTTCCTCGGAACAAAACGAGGAAGATATTCGATCTCGTTCTAAAACATCAAATGCTTACGTTGCCAGAGTCCAAGCACCCCAAGCACGCAGGCGAGGTGTTCAACCCAAATTATTGCTCGTACCATCGAGTAGTAGGGCATCCGCTTGAAGATTGCTTCACCTTTAAGAATTGGGTTGAGGACCAATATCAGATTGGCAAATTCGCGTTGTCTGACAACTGGAGGGTAGCGCCGCCGCAAAAGCACGAACCCGAAAACACGAGGGTAGAACCAACTCCGCATTGGGATTGGCAGAAAATTTGCACTTGCCACGTGGTAACAATATTAAAAGAAGAGTCCGAGGACATGAACAGCCTTCCTTGGTGCTTTGAAAACGGCAGCGATGAGGTAATCTCAGAATTTCCCCCAGCTCCGAAAGAACTGGAGGATGGAATCCATACTACTGCAGATAACCTCAAGAAAATCGAGTTGGGGACAATAAATGATCCACGACCGACATTCGTCAGCGAGCTGCTGTCTGAAGAGAGGGTGGCTGCGTTAAAAGATGTCCTTGTGCAGCATAAAGATTGCTTCGCATGGAACTATTCCGAGATGCCGGGACTAGATCCAGAAGTTGCTGTACATAGACTAGCAATATCCCCGAGCGTCAAGCCAGTCAAACAGGCGCCGAGAAGAATGCGGCTCGAGCTTGAAATGAGCATCAATACCGAAGTCAAAAAACTGATAGACTCCGGCTTTATCCATGAAGTTCAATACCCTGAATGGATCGCTAACATCGTCCCGGTGATGAAGAAAAATGGGACGGTGCGCATATGCGTGGATTTTCGAGATCTTAATAAAGCCTGCCCAAAAGATGATTTCCCAGTGCCAGTCACCGAACTGATGATAGACAACACATCCACTCATGAGGTTTTCTCCTTCATGGACGGCTCATCGGGGTATAATCAAATAAAAATGCATCCTGAAGATCAGAAGCATACGGCTTTCCGGACTCCTTTAGGGATATTCTGTTACAAGGTGATGCCCTTCGGTTTAAAGAACGCCGGTGCCACCTACCAGAGGGCCATGACAAAGATCTTCGACGACCTTATACACGAAATCGTTGAATGCTATATCGACGATCTCGTGGTTAAGAGCAAATCATACGAGGAACATCTCGAGCATCTGAAGACTGTATTCCAACGCCTTCGGCTATACAACTTGAAGATGAATCCTCTTAAATGTGCGTTCAGAGTTTCCTCAGGCAAATTTCTGGGATTCGTTGTTCGACACCGAGGTATTGAAATAGATCCGTCAAAAATCAAAGCGATCATGGAAATGCCTCCACCGAGAACTCTCAAACAGCTGCGGTCTCTCCAAGGGAAGCTCGCATACATACGGCGATTTATAGCCAACCTTTCAGGAAAGTGCCGTCCTTACAGTCACCTGATGAAGAAGGGAACCCCGTTCGTCTGGAATCAAAAATGCCAAAGCGCACTAGACGAGATCAAGCAATACCTGCAGAACCCGCCGG
Organism: Agapanthus africanus; assembly: GCA_030015575.1. Taxonomy (NCBI): domain Eukaryota; kingdom Viridiplantae; phylum Streptophyta; class Magnoliopsida; order Asparagales; family Amaryllidaceae; genus Agapanthus; species Agapanthus africanus. The sequence goes on from CM057351.1 coordinate 296,101,490, forward strand.
TGTTGGCTGCTCCGGTTAAGGGGAAGCCTCTTATTCTTTATACAACCGCCCCCGAAGGTTCCTTAGGCGCATTATGGGCACAAGAGAACGATCAAGGGAAAGAAAGAGCACTCTACTACTTGAGTCGAGTTCTGCTGGGGGCAAAAAGCAACTACTCTCCCATTGAAAAACACTGCCTGGCGTTGATCTTCGCAATAACAAAGCTTAGGCACTATGCGTTGGCGCACGAGGTCCGTCTTATTTCAAAAGTGGACCCTCTCAAATATCTAATGTCAAAAGCCATATTGACAGGGCGACTCGCTAAATGGGCCCTGCTCTTGATGGAATTTTCGATAACATATCAACCTCTCAGGGCAGTAAAAGGCCAGGCCATCGCCGACTTCCTTGCTGAGCATCCCATACCTGCCGATTCTCCTTTAAATTGCGATTTGCCAGACAGACATGCGTTTGACGCAATCGACAGTGGTGATACCCGGTGGGAGCTTTATTTCGATGGAGCATCTTCCATGAAAAAGCACAAACAAAATACGCCAATGATCAAATCAGGGGTAGGACTCATCTTTGTGACTCCACAAGGAGGAATAATGCGCTTCGCCTTCTCCTTAACAGAGCCGAGGACGAATAATGAAGCTGAATATGAAGCTTTGATAGCAGGCCTCGAGATCGCCATTGATATGGGAATTGAAAGCCTCCTCATATATGGGGACTCCCAGCTGGTCGTCAGTCAAGTGAACGGCGATTACCAAACATGCAAACCGGAATTGGTAAAATACGGTGAAAAAGTGCAGCAACTGCTAACCCAAATTCCCTCCTACACGTTGGAAAGTATACCGCGCGCGGAAAACAGCAAAGCGGACGCACTGGCCAAACTTGCTAAAGAATTGGCTGACGAGAACCTCGATGACGTTAGAATCGTGATACAAAGCCGTCGAGTACTCTCCCCAGCAGAAATACCTACAGAATCATATAAAGAAAAGGGAGCAACTGAACAGGCGACCCTACAAATAAAAGATCATGAGAAGACCGAAGACTGGAAAGAAGTCTTCATAGATTACTTCAAGTTCCACCGAATACCTGAAGAAGCATCCATAAGACATCAGCTTGTGAAACGAGCTCTGTCTTTCGCCTTCGTCAACGATACTCTATACAAGAGGTCATTCGATTCTCTGTGGCTGAGATGCTTAGGACCTGACGAAGCGAAAAGGGTTGTCCAAGAAGTTCACGACGGACTCTGCGGTTCTCACCAAGCAGGCCCAAAGATGAAATTGAAGATCAAGCGGATGGGCTACTACTGGCCCACGATGATGCAAGATTGCCTGGAATACGCGAAGCAATGTCATTCATGCCAAATTCATGGGGACTTCATCCATCAGCATCCCAATCCACTGCATCCGACAGTGGCTAGTTGGCCATTCGAAATGTGGGGAACTGACATAGTCGGCCCCATCGAACCAGCATCGTCAAAGGGACATCGTTTCATCTTGGCAACGACTGATTACTTCTCCAAATGGGCAGAGGCGGTACCGTTGAGGGAAGTAAAGACGGAGAACATCCTCCATTTCTTCAAAACGCATGTCATATACCGGTTTGGAACCCCAAGAAGGATCATCTCTGATAATGGGCCAGCCTACCGAAGTCATAAAATTAGCCGCTTCGCGCAGCAGCATAATATAGACTGGAGATATTCCTCAGTTTATAATCCGCGAGCTAACGGTCTAGCTGAGGCCTTCAACAAGACCTTGACGAAGATCATGAAGAAAACAGTGTCATGAAACAAGAGAGATTGGCACGAAAGATTGCAAGAGGCTCTTTGGGCGTATCGAACTACATTTAAAACGGCCACAAACACAACGCCATACGCGTTGGTATTCGGGACGGAAGCAGTACTCCCTCTCGAGATAGAACTACCCTCTCTACGAGTGGCAGTCCACTACGAGCTGACAGACGAAGAAAATGCTCACCTTCGGTTTGAAGAGCTTGATACCCTTGATGAACTCCGGCTTCTACCACAACAAAATCTGGAAGCTTATAAAGCAAAGATGACGCTCTCATACGAAAGATTGACCCGGCCGAGGACATTCCGTCAAGGCGAACTCGTGCTAGTGGTCAAAAGACCTATGATCCCCAATCGCGCCAAGCGGGGAAAATTCGAGCCAAACTATGAAGGCCCGTACATCATAGATAAAGTCTACCAAGGTGGAGCCTATCTCCTCATCGACATGCACGGTGAAAGGCCTTTCAGACCAATAAACGGTCGCTTCTTAAAGAAATACTATGCTTAATGAGTCACAGCCTAGGTCAATGGTAGATGACGACGACTATGTCCGCTCGCTATCTTCCTAAGCTCAAGCTTTATAAGTATTAGCCAGCCGCTTAACAACGGACCGAAATGTCCTTAAACTAGCAATGGACCGAAATGTCCTTAAACTAATATCAGACCGAAACGTCTTGAAACTAATACCGCAGCATCCTTAGGCTGACGAGATATATAAAAAAATATATAAAAAAAATATAATAAAATAAAATAAAAGGTATGTCCATAAGCAAAAAGGGCACGGATGAAAACCCGAAAGGGCTCCGTGAGTAAAAACAGCAGGGCTGCCGGCGAGTGTTCGTGAAAAACCCGAAAGGGCGCGACCTCGTAAAAAAAACGGTATGTCCATAAGCAAAGTGGGCACGGATGAAAACCCGAAAGGGCTCCGTGAGTAAAAACAGCAGGACTACCGGCGAATGTTTGTGAAAACCCGAAAGGGCGCAACTTCGTTAGAGAACCCTTATAGAGTCCTTTCGACCTTATAAGGAGAAACCACCTGCGTGAGATCCTTACGACTCACAAAGGAGCAACACATTTAGGGATCCCCACGATTCCTAAGGAGAAAATACACTTGCGAGATCCTCACGACTCGTAAGGAGAACTCTCTTATGGGACCCTCACGGCTCATAAGATTTGAAAGTCTTAAGTCACAGAGACCTAAACCTGTGCTTAAGCAAACCCCCACAAACTTTCAATATTGCCCTACAAGCGGTTCAATATTGACCCTTGTATACAATCCACGGGCGCGAATAAACATTTCCCTAGCCAAATTTCATCTGTAACTGGGAATACGTTCGCATGGTAAACAACCCTTATAGATCCCCTCGATTTATGAGGAGAAAACCCTCCTGTAGGATCCTTACGACTTACAGAGGAACAAAACACTTAGGAACCCTCACGATTCCTAAGGAGAAAATACACCTACAAGATCCTCACGACTTGTAGGGAGAAATACCTTTATGAGACTCTTACGGCTCATGAAATCAAAAGCCTTAGTCGACAGGACCCTAACCCTGATCGCTAAGCCTCCTTTGTTCGACAACGACAGAGGCAAATGATGATTCGCTCCTGACAATATCCCAGTTGCAGCGATGCTGATGCCAAAATCGGTGTCCAATTTCAGGTTTACGGCGAAAGCCAGTAGGCCGCTCATGCATACGAAATAGCCGAAATGATGGGGCGGCTTGCAATAAAAAGCAGCAAGTAAAAATATATGCATAGAAAAATAGCCGAAATGATTGGGCAACTCGCAATAAAAAGCAGCGAGTAAAAATAAAAATAAATAGCCGAAATGATTGGGCACCGCGAAAAATAGCCGAAACGTTTGGGCAATCGCGACCTTCGCGATATAAAAGCTGAAATGATAGAGCATCGCGGAAATAAAATAAAATAAAAAGAAGAAAGGATAAAACTTTGGCCCTACAGTTAAGATCACATCGATCCCTGTATACAATCCAAGGGCGTAAACAAAGAAGGAACCATACTTCCCCAGCGGATTCCATCAAACGACGAAACCAAACCTCAACGGCTCATTTCAACCGAAGAAGCCAGTAACTTCAACAAAAAATTCCTCGACTCACGGATACAAACACTCCTTGATGAGAGCCTCCTGATCCGCGTCGACTCGCAGAGCCACCAGCGCCTCCGTGGGAACCCTCGACTCTTTTCAAACCCCAAGGACACAAATAATCCTTGGCGCTCGGGAAACAAATAATCCCTAGCAAAATCCTCGACTCACGGATACAAACACTCCTTGACGAGAGCCTCCTGATCCGCGTTGACTCGCAGAGCCACCAACGCCTCCGTGGGAACCCTCGACTCGTTTCAAACCCCAAGGAAACAAATAATCCTTGGCGCTCGGGAAACAAATAATCCTTAGCAAAATCCTCGACTCACGGATACAAACACTCCTTGACGAGAGCCTTCTGATCCGCGTCGACCCGCAGAGCCACCATTGCCTCCGTAGGAACCCTCGACTCGTTTCAAACCCCAAGGAAACAAATAATCCTTGGCACTTGGAAAACAAATAATCCCTCACAAAATCCTCGACTCACGGATACAAACACTCCTTGACAAGAGCCTTCTGATCCGCGTCGACCCGCAGAGCCACCATTGCCTCCGTAGGAACCCTCGACTCGTTTCAAACCCCAAGGAAACAAATAATCCTTGGCGCTTGGGAAACAAATAATCCCTCGCAAAATCCTCGACTCACGGATACAAACACTTCTTGACAAGAGCCTTCTGATCCGCGTCGACCCGCAGAGCCACCAGTGCCTCCGTAGGAACCCTCGACTCGTTTCAAACCCCAAGGAAACAAATAATCCTTGGCGCTTGGGAAACAAAAATCCCTCGCAAAATCCTCGACTCACGGATACAAACACTCCTTGACGAGAGCCTTCTGATCCGCGTCGACTCGCAGAGCCACCAGCGCCTCCGTGGGAACCCTCGACTCGTTTCAAACCCCAACGACACAAATAATCCTTGGCGCTTGGGAAACAAATAATCCCTCGCAAAACTTCTCAACTCACGGATACAAACACTCCGTGACGAGAGCCTCTTTGACTCACATCTCGGGCAGTAAGGATTCAAAAACTTGCTTCCTGAACAATGGGACCCTGCAAGTCAATCCTAAATGGTCTCTTGCATACTATTCACGGGTCTCACTCTCTGAAGTCGATTCTCGACAAGGAGGGAAACAACCACTTACGAATCCTCTCGACTCGTAAGAGGGAAAATTCTCTTATAGGATCCTTACGACTTATAAGAGAAAACCACACTTAGAAATCCTCACGATTCCTAAGGAGAAAACCCACCTACGAGATCCTCTCGATCCGTAGGGAGAAAAGTCTCCATGAGACCCTCACGGCTCATGGAGTTGAAAAGTCTTAGGCAGCAGATCTGAACCTGCGGCCTAAGCCATCGCTATTTCTTAAGAAAGTCAAGATGCGTACTCTATTATCTGTTAACCATGTTTATCAAGATAACATGCCAATAGTAAGAGAAAGAAGAAAGCTACGGAAGGAACATCCGATTTACGTTTGATTGAGCATTCGAGACACACTCATTCATGCGCAAGCAAAAGACTCAGAACAAAAAAAATAATAATAAAGACAAGCTGGGATAAAAATTTTCCATTAATATGGCCAATGGTTCTTACAATCATAAAAGCGACAAACGAAGAAACATCATTACAAGGGAATAACCTCGAACCCAGGACATGGATTGAGGAACTCGAAAGCAACCCTATCTATGACTTTCCAGGCCTCGCGGACCATCCTAATATGCTTTCTCTCGCGAGCACAAGCGTCAGGGTCCCCCCTGATGTCTTCCACCCTCCGATAAGCAGCGAGTATGGCGGACTGTTGAAAGGCCTCGTGCAAGAGATCGATAAGACTGTCTCGTCGTCTCTTCGAGATAAAGTTCAACAGGTACACCGAGTGCACCTTGTCCTCAGCAGCGTCCAACGCCCTAAGCGGCACGCCGGAACAGAAGAGGGGAAGCGCTTCCCAGATGGCTCCCACGATAAGCTTAAGGAGGGAGGAACGTCGGGGGCGCAGTGGACCATTATACGCGTCGAAGCGACTCATTATTTCAGCGCACTCCTCGTTTGTGAACTCCCGATTTTGAGAGTGGCCAAGTCGGCGGATGTCCCCATACGAGATGATCTCGTTAAGGGCATACATGTGGGCGTTCATGGTTCCTGTGAAAGAGAATCAACAGAATTATAAGAAAGATTGATTAAGCAAGAAGATATAATGCACTGAAGAATAAAAAGCCATCTTCAAACTCTAAGATCAATTAAACACTCTTAAGAATTCTTTTAAATCAGAGGGATCTATGTTTTTCCAAAGATGCAAGTTTCTGTTCATGGGTCGAGAAACCCTGAAACAGATTCCTGAGAGCGAAGCTCTATTTGACGAAACCCCAAAAGGATTTTCTGTAGATCAAAAGATCTATGAGAGCAGGGCTCTATCCATTAAACTAAATTTGATTTAATTTAAAATTTTACCTAAAAGGGGTGCTGGGTTCTGAACTTTGAAAGTTCCTAAAAAAGAAATAAGAGCAGGGCTCTAAAAGTTCTTAAGTAAGAGCAAAACTATGGAGTCTTTTGAAAACAAAATCTTAAAGATGATAAGCATCTGTGGGGGGACCAAAGGTCCTATTTATAGGCATCAAACGCCTCTTCAACTTCCAAAAGTTACAGCAACGGTTGGAATTCTGTCACCGTTGCGCTCACGTTTTAGGGCCACGTAAGCGCAACGGTGGGGGGCACTTGTTTACCCCAATCGGAGCAAAGCTCCGATCAAATTCCGAGGTGGAAGATGAAGCAACTCCCCAATCGGAAACAAAGCTTTGCTTTGAAAATTTAAACTTCAATAAATGAAGCAACGCTTCAGATCCTCTGCGCTGAGCGCAAGGCGCCACGTGTCTGGCGCAGCCGCATCAACGCTGCGCCCAAGGCAGCGCGCACAATCAGAGCGAAGCCCTGTTTAAAAGAAGCAACGCTTCAGTTGCGCATGCACTGCGCTGCGCGACACGTGTCAGCGCAGATGCGCTAGCACAGTTGCGCTGCGCTCTGCGCTGCGAGACACGTGTCAGCGCAGATGCGATAGTGCGCTAGCGCAGTCGCGCTGCGCTGCGCGACACGTGTCAGCGCAGAAGAAAGGGTTTAAATACCAAAGGCAAGGTATCCATGCAAAGTTACGTACACTTGATAATAACGAATTAAAATCATACGATGCACAAACACAACAGAGAGCTAAAATGAAAGAACCCTTAACAGACAATGAAGTACTTGATTTTAAAAAAAGAAAAAAGAAAAATACTTATTGTTATTACATTTAAAAAAGATCACCGAATACGGGATCAGAGAGACAAGGGTTCACAAAAAGAAAAAGAAGATTATTCAGCTCCCTCTCCGCCTTCTCCATCACGTCGAAGCGGCGATCTTCCTGAGGGGTAGCCATCCAACGGTCGACGCCGCACTCCTGGGAAAAAGTGGCGATGACGACCCGACGAGCCCGTATCTGGCTCAGTAAGTAAAAGGAGAAGTCCCTCAGGGCTTTGGTGATCAAGAGCGCTTCGAAAAAGCTCTCGATCTTATCTTCGGCCACATCAAGTATTGCCGAGGACATCTCCGCCGGAGGAAGGGGAATGTCGGCGAGCACCGAGGCAAGGATCATCCGAAGCCAAATGGAATTCGGAGGAAGAGGAGACCCCACACGAGTCGAAAGCTCGTAAATGGCGGCATCGCACTGCTCGTCTGAAAGAGAGGAGTCTACCAAGCGCGCAGCAAAGCGGGGAACAATGTCCCGAATCGGCACCTCCCATGGTTGACGGCGAGAATGAGGGCGATTGCAAGCCATGATTGAAGAAGTTCTCTGAAGATGAGAGAAGAAAAGGCTCGGCCTTGAATTATATATAGACCCAAGCACAAAAGATTTTGTGCACAACGGAATTATTTCCAAGACCCGGGAAATCAAAATCTTGGGAATACAAGTTTGACGTGAAAAAAGGAGATGAAAAGATATCTCAGGTGAAGCAACGCTTCTGATTCCCCCAATCAGAGCAAAGCTCTACCTTGAAAATCTAAGCTTTAATAACTGAAGCAACGCTTCAGATTCTTTGTGCTGGGCGCAACGCGCCATGTGTCAGGCGCAGACGCGTCAGCGCAGCGCCCAAGAAAGCGCACCCAATCAGAGCAAAGCTCTGTTTAAAGGAAGCAACTCTTCAGCTGCGCTGCGCTCTGCGCTGCGCGACACGTGTCAGCGCAGATGCGCTAGCGCACTTGCACTGCACTCGGCGCTGCGCGACACGTGTCACGTGCTGGGGCATCTGGACCAAACTAAATTAAGAATTTAATGAAATCTTTTCTGTTCTTTCCAAAACCAGAAGATTTTCTTCTGCCTTTGGATCAAAGATCCAGCGGTGGGAAAATTCCCAAAATCACTCAGAAAAGATCTTGTTAACAAATTCAACAAATTTGTGAGCACTATAAATAGGACCCCAGACCTCATTGAGGAAAAGGAACATTTCTTGAAAAATCAAGAACTTTAAACAGAGAGAACTCTGAGAAGATTTCAAGAAAAAGGTAAAGAACCTTCATGAAGTAGAAGAAATTCCTTCTAATAGATCATTGATCTAAAAACGAGATCAATGATCTTTACATAATAAACAGTGCTTTGCACTTCTTGTGAACCCCTGGTTCTTTAAAAACAATAAAAAAATAATAATAATAATAATAGTGCTTTGCACTTTTATGAACCTCTGGTTCTTCAAACAAAGAAAAATTTATTTTTCTTTGATCTATTTCAGATCAAGAAATTAAATAGTGCTTTGCACTTTTATGAACCTCTGGTTCTTCAAATAAAGAAAAATTTATTTTCTTTGATCTAATTTGGATCAAGAAATTAAACAGTGCTTTGCACTTCCCTTCTTGAATCTAAAAGATTCTTAGTGCTTTGCACTTCCAAACTGCGCTGTTGCGCTCTTAAGAGAGCGCCACGTGTCGGCTATAGAACCACTTGCGCTAAGCGTCCTTAAGATAGAGCTTTGCTCTCTGGAATTGGCGCAACTCGCTGAGAGCGCGCCACGTGTCAGCAGCGCAATAGCGCAGCGCAACAGCGCAGCGCACTGCGCTAGTGCGCTTGCGCTCACCAGAGCACGACACGTGTCATCACCATACGAGCTTGTGCTCATTACTTAGCGCAAAGCGCAAATGCATTGTATTGCTTACAAAAAGGCCAAGCCCAATTAAAAGAAGGCCTAACAGGCTTAATAAAATGCAATGCATTATTTTAAGAGGCAGAGCCCAAACCAAAACAGATGCTCTGCATCATTTATAAATGGGCAGAGCCCAAACAAAATATTAAGAATGCTATGCATTTTAAAAGGAGCAGAGCCCAAACAAGGTAGGTACTTTGCATCATCTGCAAATGGGCAGAGCCCAAAATAAATTGATACTCTGTATCTTTTGTGGGTAGAGCCTAAATATAAAATGCAATGCAAAAACAAATAAAATGTTGAATATTTTCAACTGGACTTAGCCCAATCGTGGCCATAAGTCCTTAAATTAAATTGACCGAGCAAAATGGCTCTCCTAAATCAATCTACGTCCGGTTCGAGGGTACATCTCCGAACTCCTTTGACATCCATCGTTGTAATTCCTCAGCGACATCAAAGAGGTGACGGGTCCCAACGACCACACATCCATATGGACTGTGGGGTCCTTAAACTCGTGGACCGAAACGTCCCTAAACTAATATTGGACCGAAACGTCCTTAAACTAATGTCGGACCAAAACGTCCCTAAACTAATATTGGACCGAAACGTCCTTAAACTAATGTTGGACCGAAACGTCCTTAAACTAATGTCGGACCGAAACGTCCCTAAACTAATATCGGACCGAAACGTCCCTAAACTAATATCGGACCGAAACGTCCCTAAACTGGCGATGGACCACCACGTCCCTAAACTGGCGATGGACCATCACGTCCCTAAACTGGCGAACGGACCACTATGTCCCTAAACTGGAACAATAGAGCCTCCGAACGCTCTTTTGCCGGATCTAAACGATCCCGTTTAAGTTGATCTTAGCCCCAGACACGGCTAACGTATCCTTAAACGTTCAAATGGATTATAAAACTCCCAATCAACTCTGGTTCGAGGGTACATCTCCGAGCTCCTCTGACATCTTTCGTTGTAATCCTTCAATGACGTCAGAGAGGTGACGAGTCCCGATGGCCATACATTAAATTAATCACTACGTTAAGTTGATCTTAGTCTAAAACAGGACTAACGTATCCTTAACGAACGTTTAAGTCGATCTTAGCCGCAACGCGACTAATGCATCCTTAAACTAAAAACACCAAACCCAAATCTAAGTAAACTCGGATTTGGACTAATCCACGTCCTACGGGCGACGGCATTACTCAGTCTCCGTATACAATCCACGGGCAACCACAAACAAAACAAACACACACAACACGAAGTGAAATTCTGGAGAAGGAGAAAGTTGTTACCGCGACGAGGTAGCGTAATTAACTGCAGGGGCTTGCGCCTGCAGGGAAGAGTGTCCCCACAATCAAAAACCCTTCACCCTGAGGGGGAATCTGACGAAGTCTGCTACATCGGCCGCATCCGTCTAAACCTTCGATCCACGGTGCCATAAATCAACTTGGCATCTTCGGAGAGGTGGACGGATAAAACCAAATAGCATCTGCCCCGAACCTCAGGCAACGGACGCGAAGTCCGGGCCGCCGTTCGGAGGGGAACAAGTATATCGCTGGGAGATCGAGGTCAGGAGAGTTGACATTGAGGATAACACAGCGGATCCACTCACCGAGGCCCTCCCCCATATGCTAATTGAGAGACTTTCTGGGATGTTGGGTATGAGATGCTACAACAACTAGCCTTGGTGCAAGTAGGAGATTATTGGTGATATGTACGCCCTAGAGGCCATTATTGTATGAAATAGAGGATGCTTAGACATATATATGGAGGACTTTCTTGCTCGACATAATAGTATGCTATCTGGTTTCCTTTATCTTAACACGTTCACTGGTATTATTATACCGTCTCTCATATACATATTGATTAAGCCCTTAGGTTGTTGGCTTGACTACCAGGATTATGATAAAGATCGTACTGCTGGGACTTGTGTAGTCTACAAGCACATCCTTTAATTGTTCCTAGTCGAGGGAATATCGAGACAGGGCATCGATATTCCAGAGTTGACTAGTGTGTACGTTTCTTGACCCGGTATAGGGCGATGGTTGGTCCTATAGCCATTGGTGTTTGACATCAAATATTGTACACAGGTGCTCATTAGAGAATGGGTACACCAAACATGACTCTCCGAGAAATCCTAGTTGGTAGTATACCTATCGTCAGATAGCAGTTCTCTGGTGGCACTAGTACAGATTAGTCTGTAGACTCGAGATCGTCATAAAGTCTTATGTGTCTCCCACTGTGCCTTGATTTCCTCCCTACCACGGCTCAAAGGAGTCCTGCAAACAGGTGGATTTTAGGTACAGTCCCGAGTCACGTGGAGGCAATGAGCGATAAGAGGGGTTTCGTCTCTCTCGGTATTGGAGGTTGATGTTGCGCTATACTCGATTGGCTATAACTGGAAGTCCCTAACTAGGGCTGCTGCTGAGATTTACTGATAAGAGTTATCAGTAGTTTCTCAAACCCTTATAGGCTAGACATCGGCATGACTTATCACATTACTGGGGTCTGACGATTCCACCCCTAGACATGATATGCGACATATCAGATGAAGAGACTGGACTGTATGGTAAGTGTTACTTATAGGCTTCATGGGAGTTTGGACAAGCTTGCTTGTTGATCTTCTAATCGCTCAATACCTGGGTAGCCGTTACGTCCAGCTAGTACCGCTGACGGCTTATGGGTGACTGATGTGATCATCACCTACTGTTGGCGTATGGACGAGTCTTTAGAGTTCCACACAGAAGTTTCTTGTTCAAGCGAAACGAAGTAGGGCACATATGTTGATATGTGCGGGGGGCCTGATTAAATACGAGTATGCGATACTGTATTCTAGTCTGGCGATTATTTGTTATCGTTTAGATTATATGTGATACAACCGGATTATCGAATCAAGTTTTGATTTGATAATGTGATATACAGATAAATGATATTAGTCGGTTATATGTGATATAACCGGATTATTAAATCATATGTTGATTTAATAATTTGATATATATTATATTTGATATAATTATATACCAACTAATATTATTAGCTCACTAATTATTCTTCATAATATATATATATATATATATATATATATATATATATATATATATAATGAAGCATGGTTGATTTTATATTTTTAGAAAATAGGAAATGAGGTGTAAAATGGGAAGATATTTAAAGTATGGGTGAAGCATGATTTTTGCAATATTTTATTTCCTCTTGGCTCACTATTCAAGCATGGTTCTATTTTTCAATTTGAAAAATAATGGATACTTGAATAAGTGAGGGATTTTGGGTAGAGCCATGATTCATTCCATGCTTTGAGCCTTAGCCATTTTCTTGAGCTGATGCTCTCTAGCTCTCTCCATCTTTTTCCTCCTCTTTCTTAAGCTATAAACCCTCACATGTAATGTGAATCATATGGCTTAAGACAATCCTAGTGAGATTAGAACCCCTACTTCATCATCCTAGTGTAGATTAGCACTTTCCTTCACTAATGAGATTTTAGTGAAGAGGTAGCTTGGATTTAAGAAGTTTTGGGTGGATCATCTTCGGCACGAAGGTTTTCAAAGAAAGCTCGATCTAACTCCAAGTGGAGCCTAGTGGAGTCATGTGGACTATAACCCGGAGCTTGTGAAGTGAAGGACTCGATCTACGAGGGTATAATCTTTTTCACTTCTTATAGTTTAGTTGATATCATCATAGGAAATCTCCTATATCGAGTGCAGCTTGGATTTCAGGGTCCAACCCTTGCTGAAATCGTCGTGACAGAATCTCAGCAGTAGGAATGAGATGTGCAGCGAACCTGCTGAGCATGGTAAACTCAGCATCATATTCATCCACCGACTTGACCCATATCGAGCCTTGTTGTAAATGGATGAATTGATACTTTATGTCAAAGCGGGCAATCTCTAGGAAGTACTTGGAATCGAAGAGGTCTCGGAATGTTTTCCATTCTATCGGTTGTGCGAGACGGCTCTCCTCAGCCTTCCACCATACCCTGGCGTTATCGGTTAGTTGCAACTTAGCAACTCTCACCCAGGCAATATTTGGCACTTGAGCTGCTGTCAGGTCATCCTCGATCGTTTGAGTCCATTCTTCTACTTCAAGCGGACTCTCTTTACCCGTGAAGTTTTTTGGGTGTAAGGCCCGAAACTGTTTGACTTCAGGTGCCTCCGTCTCGAGGTGGTTCATAAGGATAGCAGTCTGCTGCTGCTAACCCTCCAATAGGTTCTTGATAGCCTTCAGAAGTACCGTTTGCTCATTGTTAGGAGCTGCAATGGTAGGTGGTGGTGGTAGCGTAGGTGGTGGAATATTGCCGTTGACGTTTGTGCTGGTATTGTTCGGAAATTCCATCACCTTGATATAAAAGAAAGGTTAGAATAGATTCAAGAAATTTGAAATGCAAGGAATGTAAATATTTTTTGAATTCATTAATTCTTATGGTATATTATTTACGACTTCATACAGAACTGGCCTGCATGGGCCACCAACAAAAAACTGTCACGCCTCGCTTCCCAGTAGACGGAAACGGTGACGTGGCAAGGCCGCGGCATATTTATCCAGAGAAGGTCATTCCCTAAATAAATATATTAAGCGTATTGATACAATAATACACAATACAAGAATAAATAGAGACTGTAAAAATTTTCAACAAATATCTTTATTTACATTCAACTTCCAATATTTACAAATACACGAGTTTATGCTGGAAAGTAAATACAATAAGGAAGATACCTAAACAAGTGGCATACATAAACTGAAGAAAAGTGAAGCTGAGCTAGTCCTGAATAGCTATCTGGTCGTAATCCTCCGCGGTAGCGTCCACTCCCTCCGTCTTGACAGTATCTGACAAACATTCCAAGAAAACAAAGGTGGGTGGAATACCCGTCAGCGAACTAGCGCTCGGTAAGTTCTAAGGATAAAATAAGAGTAAAATGACGAGTATAGAATATATATATATATGACGAGTAAGAGTATATGTTCATGGGTGAATATGTACTATAGGTCTCTAGATAGTCATTATGTTAACGTTAAGTTCCAAGTGTAAATGTCAACACAACCGTAGAAATATTCACGAGCTTAAGAGTGGGGCCCCAAGAGCAAGGAAACATGGGCCCATTTCATGTGTTAGTATCGGGTCTCGAAGCTATGGATGAGTCAACCCGACTGATATTCGAGTAAAATAAAAAAAAAGAGGTTAATACGGGACTTCTGAAGCTCCGTTGGATTCGCACAGAAACTATCCCAAACACCCGGAGTATAATATATTATAACTGGTTAATATACTTAATTGGTTTTGATTGATTGATTAACATGTCTTGATCGAAACTATAGATTGCAAAAGGTGTAGAATGTAGTCGAGTGAGTCGAGTAATATGCAGGTCGTGACAATTGCAAATCTTGGTTCGAGTCAAGTTGGTTCGAGTTCATATTCGAGTTTAGTTTCGAGTTAGGTTAGAGTTCGAGTTTGTGTTCAAATTCGAGTTCAAGTTTAGGTTCGAGATTGGATTCGAGTTCATGTCTTTTTCATGGGAATTGATTTAAACTGTTAAAAATCTTATGTTCAGGAGAAATCGGCAACTGCTGCACATGGACGGCAGGATTTGTGTCTTTTTCCAAGACAATTGTCATTTGATAACTCTGTTAAGTTGTCTAATCTGAATAAACAAGCACTCACTTTCTCCGGCTCCCCGAGGCTCAAGAGAAATGATACCGCTTAAACCTATGTTAATTCTAGAGTCCTTAAAATATTGTTTGCATATCTCGAGGGGTTTTATAAAAAATACTTTAATATAGTTTAAAAATAAATCTCTAGGGTGATTTATAATATTTAGGGTTTTCATGAACATGTATTTTAATCGTTATGGTATTTTGGTGATAAAACCTAGCTTTTTGAAAGTTTATGGTATTTTTGTGAAAACTACTACTTTTGGAAACTTGGTGGTATTTTATTAAAATTCTAATCTTTTATTTTAAAAAATATAGTTTCATAATATATTTTTATTGAAAATACAGATTCGTAATTTTTATATAATTTTTCAAAAATTAGTTTCTTTTATAAATGTCGCATTTCTTAAAAACCGTATTTTTATTTCCTTTCGAGACCGAATACTCCGTGAGGAGTTCTGTATCTCGCTCTACTATCTTAAGGATGTGCGATAATCCACACCATCCATTAGCGGGCCCCCTGACAAGGGTTGTAAAGGCGTAATTGCCAAGGATTTCAAAATACCGATTAAAAGAAACCCGTTTTGTAAAGGTATGGTATTTTAATGTAAAAGTTATTCTTTAAATTAGCTACATGTTTAGAGTACCGTGCTATGAAATCATAGTGTGGGGGGGATAGGTCGTTATCCCGTGAAGTTTTCCTAAAGGTATTTTTTTAACAATTATTGAAAAGGGGTTATACTAAAATTCATGGTATTTTAATGAAAAGTTTGTTTTATCATAGTTTCACATGAAAGTTTTGATTAAACTCAGAGCTAAATGATTGCAAACCAAGTTATAAGTAGTGTGAGAAAGTTATTTTGACCTATTTTGCTTTAGGAAAGGGAGTACAAAGGTTAAAACTACACATATCGGAGTTAACTCCACTTTTCTGATATGTTTTTAGAAGATGGTTTGGAGATGATAGAAGAAAAGAGAAGAGAGACTTAAGAGTTTAGATGGTTAACAAGAGAGAGAAGAAGCTTTCGGGTGTCGTGGTTTCGTCGGAGATCCTCCGGTCGTCGAGTTTGGCTTGCTACTCTACTTCGGTACTTAACTCCACTTGCACTTAGAAACATTTTGGGATGATTTTGATAGAAATTTTCAGAATAGAGGGGAACTAGGGCATGAGGTGGTATTTATAGTGAAGAATTAGGATTTGGGAATTAAAAATATGAATTAAAAGAATTTAAATAGTGTTAAATGGCGAATTGAAGAGTCTATGTTTGATTGCGGGAAAATCAAATAGTGCATGGAAGTTGAAGGGTCAAGTGTCCAAAGCACGGAGGAGATTGGGCAACATCCAACCATCGGCGCTGACCCTTTGCGGAGTTTGGGTGGTCAGATTTGATTGGGTTGTCTCGAGATTTGTGCTGCGTGTCAAGTTGGGTGTGTACACCTCATTGCGCCTGTTTGATTTTTCTGAAACTTTTCGTTTCTTCGTGTATTGCACGTGGAACTCTTGGACTTCGGAAAAATTAAAAAGAAAAAACTAAAAATAATTGGGTCTGATGGGATTCGAATGCACAGGCTATGTCGTAGCAATATAGAAGCTTTACCAGTAAGCTACAAGTTACTTCTTGCTTTTATTAAACAAGTTTAACTTATAACTCTTACACAGGCAGTAATACCCTCTTTTTTGTACAATAACAAGAAATTTTTGTACATGAATTTCAGAGTCGTTACAGTATGTTACCCGATGGCGAAATCTTTGGTCTGAATACGAGCAGCGCATCGACAAAGTTGTAGCCGTGGGAATGTTCATAACCCCTCTTGACCCAAATTCAAAGGTGTTCACATATATGGCCCTCTTCAAGCCGGCGACCTTCCAAGAGCTCATAAATAAAATGACTCGATTAGATCAGATGAGCGAAGACGCATCCTCTTCCGATGAAAATATATGAAAAGCAGAGGTAAGGCGGCATTTGTCGCCAACGCTAAAAATATGAGCGGTTCTGACGCAATCTGTCGCCAAAATAGCAACTTGTTGCCAAAATTTCTTATTAACAAGAGATATCTTTTACAGAAAAATATTTTCCCAAATAGAGTTTAAGCTCTACCTGAAGCATGCACTTCAACAAAGATTGGAGCCGGTGCCATGTGCATTGCACGTATGGCGCCGGTACTAGGATTTGGCATTGGCACTGCTTGTGCCATGATTGGCATTTGCGTCGCTTGCGCCAGAGATGGCGTTTGGCGCTGCTAACGCCTGGGTTGAGCTTAAGCTCTTGAGCCTAAATTTGGGGAGGAACAATCCCTACGTTGGTCACCGTATGGATTATCTCTATGGTGTAAAACGTAGGGATAGAGTATCAATTTTTTCTGATATTTTGCCTTTTCGGTGAAACCCGTAGGGGCTAATTATGTCCTTACTGTGCTAACCGTAAAGGCAAAATTTTAAAAAAAAATAAAAAAAAATATTGCCTTCTGTTTTACACTCGGCGATGGCTCATGTGATAATAAGAAGAGGAAGAAGAAGATGAAGAAGGCAGGTGTTGGGAGCACGAGCACGAGGAGGAAGAAGGAAAATGGGTATGTGTTTTATTTATATTTTATTAATTAAAAGTATTATGTATTATATGTATATATGTATTGTTATATAAATATTAGGCACATTAATAATATTTAACAGATAATGTAAAACTCTCATCAATCTACTACAAAATCTTCAAATATGTTTTGGGGATTATCATACTAACTACTATATGTACATATTATCTTAACAGCCTATTTAAACCATAATACAATGGCTACAAAAAATATTCCAATCATAATATTGTATGCATATCAATTAAGATGTAAATAGATTTACAACCAATAGATAAATCAATAAAAATGTATTCTATCTAAATATAACCCCACAAGAGATTCCATGCAAGCGGGTCGGATACACACATGATCAATTCGCATAACCTTAATATAACCTAATAACACTGATAATTTATCTTGCCCAATATATTTATTTAAGATAATTAAATAACGTACGATCGTGTTAGGGTGGTATACTGATAGTATTCCATATGTTGGAAAGTCATTAATTGTCCACATTAAAACCATATGTATCGTGAGGGTTGTATATGTGGTTGCATTGTAAGTCTCCACACCATCAATGAATAAGGATTTTAACTCTTCGATTAGAGCTCGGAGGTAGATGTCGATATTGTTTCCTGGTGATTTCGGTCAGTCAATAAGAAAATGCATCATAAGTGAATGTAGATGTTTGTTTTATACATTCCTAATTTATCCATAATGAACAAATATATCGGTTGTAGTGCAACTATTCTTCTCATCACATAAAATATGAGATGGATGTCAGATCGAACGATTAACGCTCGATATTGATAACCTTTACGTAGTTTTATGTCACGACGAAAACTAGACATATATAACTGAAAGATGGGACTACGGCTCGTTTTGATTCTTACATACGATTATCGATGGGAATATGAAATTTTAAAATTATCATCGAGTATCATACATTTAGTTTAAAATTTAATTTGAATTAGGTTTATATTTACTTTTCAATTTTAAGATTTTGAAGTTTTTAGTTAAAGATAAATTTTTTTAAATTTAAGGGTTTTCTTAATTAAATTAACGTTTTGGATTTAGATTTTGGGTTTGGTTTTAAATTCCATTTCTAATCAATTCACAGGAGTTTGCATCATAATAGGGTTTTTCAACAAATTTGCAAGTTATAAGAATCCCCTTCTAATTTCAATCATGCATGATAGCATCACCAACTAAAATAGAAGCATTTTCTTATAGTTAAACAACTTTGTAATGTACTTTAGAGAGAGAGAAAAAGTAAAATAAGCTTAACCTCTTTATAAATTTTAAGAGTAGTTTACTCTATCAAAATTACCCCAATCACAATTGAAAAATCCACGACCACCAAAGGCTCCATCCTTTTACAAACTTGAACCTTACAGCATATGTTAAATTAAACTAATTAAATCATCTTCATCATCTCCGCACTTTACAAATATCAACCCTACCACATACCTCCCAATCTTAAAATCTTCAACATATTTGAGAAATTAAACTAATTAACTCATTATCTCCATCATCAACAAATTAAACTTAACATTCAAAACTAATTAATTTAAAAACCTAAAAATAACAATCTTTTTCTTAAAAAAATCTTTTAAACACAAAAATTTATCTTCGTTGTGAGAGGCTCGGAGCTGTACAGTGAGGAAGTGGGGGATCGACAGTGCCGAGGAGGTGGTGGAGGCTCGATCGGCTATGAAGAGGAGGTGGAGCCTCGGCGCTGTGGAGGAGAATCATTAGGACCTCAGACCTAGAGGAGGAGGTTGAGGATCGACGTGCTGTGGAGGAGGAAGGGGCTTGATGTTGGAGGAGGGTACTCAGCGAGGGGAGTCGCCATTGGAGGAAGGGGGTCGATGTTGTTGCAGAGCATGAGGGGTTTGCGGGGGGGCTCGAGCAAGTCAATTAGGAGGGGATCAGCGTTGTTGCAGAGGAGGGGGCTCGGCGTTCGATTGGGAGGTGGTTGTCCCAATCGTGGGAGCGATGGAGATGATGATGGATGATGGAAGCGGCGATGAGCAAGGATTAGGATTTTTTTCTTGCGGCCTTGGACTGGGGATGTAATTTCTGTTTTTTTTTTTTTAAATTGGCATTGCCCCTATGGTTGCCACACTAGGGGTTTCTCTGCCGGCATCGTACGGACAACATAAGTTTGCCACAAAAGTTAATTTTTTCTGTACAAATGTCCGTAGGGATAACCTAATGTAACCCCTATGGTTTTTCTGACCCGTAGGGACAAGCCATCTTGGTATTAGTGTTTTTTCTAATATATATGCCTCCTTCTTCCAATCTCTAATTTGCCTCAAGATAATTCATAAAAGATTTTGATTTCATCCTCAAACCCTCTCTAAATGCTAATATTAGGATTATGAATGATTGATGAAAAGTAAAAATACGAAATAGAAATCCGGAAAAGAAAAACATATGTATCTAAGTGCTCATTTTGATAGTTGAGGATCATAAGTGCTAAATAATACCCTAAACTTTACGCTTATATACCTTATTGATTTTTTCGCTGCATTTATATATCCTAGAGTACAAACCGTTATTATTTTGCTCTCTTCAGTTGACCATCAAATCCATCACTATTTTAAACAAAATTCATACAGTTTGTACTTTAGGATGCCAAGCGACAACGAAAAAATTCGGTAAAGTATATAAGTGCGAGACGGATGAAACATTTGGGTGTAATTTAGCAATTATCCCTTAAATAATTGAGTTGAAATAATCAGCCTCATGAACCACACCACACGTGCCAACACTTTTATCGTACATCAATGTATAGGGACCCCACACACGTGTGGGGACTAAGTCTAGCGGTGCCCTCTGCCAACACATGGGTCCCTTAGGGGAGGATGGGTGCCCTCATGAGGTGACTCATGTGGACTCCACTCATGTGAGTTTGGCTTTACGGTCGCACTATGTTTTGGGGGCGGGGTGTTCAAAATTATTTTTCTTAATTCTCGTGGTAACCTTTAAATTTCAAATTCAACAGAAACGCTATATCGGCAAAAAATTGATAAAGACCGGTTTCACACCATAACTTAAAAATGGATATTAAGAGAGCATAAGTGTGGAGAAGATTTTAGTGATAAAATAAGATAATTAAGGGGATTTTAGTCTAATTAATTAGTTATATGGTGTAACACGTGATCCGGGGTCCGCTCCCCTCTTAATTGTCCTGATGAGAAAGACTGAATTCTTTCACTCCTATCTTAAGGAAAAGATCAACGTCTTTTCTTGTTGTGTTGGTTGCCTGATCTAAAATTGTGATCTCACTTCTTTCATGTCCTAATCTCTGTTCTAAAACGCAGGCGAAAGCAGCCCCAAACCTCAATGATTTGACCTTAAGCGAGTAGCAGCAAACAATCTAGGTACTTTATAAGCGCTTAAGTGACCTGGGCCTCTAGGTGAGCGCTTGAGCAGGCCCAACCTGCTTAACTGAAATTAAATAATCATATTCCGAGCTTTATGAATCGGATTTAAGATTTTATTTCTTAAAAACACGAAACGAAAATCTCTTATTCAAATACAATACATGTCTCAATCTACTTCCAAATTATGGGAACTAAAATACCTTAAAGTTGTCTCGCCTTTCTCTTGCTCTCCTCACGTCGATCTCAATCCTCCAGCCACGTCGCCTCTTTAGTTCGGCGCTCTCCTCTTGTTGCACTCCTCTTTAGGTTGTTCTTCTCAAGTCTCTTGTCGGCAAAAACCATAAATATATTTTGTTCAAAACAATTTCCGGTTTTTTTAATACTCTTTTCTGCTTCTCAATTTCATCCTACAAGGTATGTTATCTGTAAGCTGGAAAGTTCAATTAAAATTTATAATTTATCATTTATTTCATCTAATGTCATATATTTTAAATTTCTTGATATTCCGTACTCCATTCATGTAAAGCTGTCACGTACACTTAAAATATTTCTAATTACATTGTTTTCAAAATTAATCTAGATTTTAAAGAATTCTAAGATTTTGCTATTTATGTATATATATATGAAAATAATCTTCATTAAAAATATATTAAAAATGTATAGGTGATGCCAGGGGAAAATAAGCTGCGCCAAGTTTACAACTTGATTCTAACAAAAAAATCAGCTTATCCTATGATTGGCTTAGGGCCTGTTTGGTTGCAAGATTATGAAATTTGGATTCCAAAATAGTACGGTTGAAAATTTCTGGATTTGGTAATTTGTTGTTTGGTTGGTTTTAGATTTCTAGTATTGGATTTGTAAATTCTTATAATCTTTTGTTTGGTTGGTAAAAATAAAGTGGGATTTGGATTTGAGGATTTTAGAGAGAGATAGATAGAGAGAGGATTATTAAATAAATAAAGTACGCGGGTCCCATCTAAAAGTACAATGAATAGTGCCAAATCCTTGAAAATTCTTTAAAAAATTTAGGATTCAAGAATCCTTGTTTTGTGGTGGCCCCCATAAAAAAACAAAAGGAATCCTAGAAATCCAAATCTATCAACCAAATACAAAATTATGGAATCCTAGAATTCCACGATCCAAATCCATACTAATCCTCAAACCAAACAGGTGCTTACTACATTTAGAGGGAGGAAAGGTAATTTATGTACCATTGTACTTGATATCTGTTGGCTATAATTATTATCTAAAACATAACAACAACTACCGTCAAATAACATAACATTTAAAGCCACATATATCTCCCCAAATATGATGATCAAGGGAAAAGGAGAACGAACTTCTACAACTCTACAAGCTACCCATGAACGCCGAAGCCTTAGCATCATCCTTCTACTCGACGGTGACAAATTCATAGTCTTCTACGACAGGACAAGACCTCCAACAATGCAGTCTTCTACAATGATAAAGTTTTGGTTGTTTAGAAAGGGTCCACATTTTCTTCTTCTAATATCTTATTATATCTTTTGGAGTAACTGCTATGCCTTTAAAAAAATACACAGCAACTTCTCATGTTCTTTCAACATGGCTCGGATGACAAAATTGCTGCATGTAACCGGCCACATTCTTGTACACGTACGCCCAGCTAAGCCAACTGGGGTCGGCCAATGTACCTTGCTTAGCCAAAGAAATAGCTACGGACAGTATTGTATCCTCCGGCCAATCATTAAGCCTATGAGACGTTATTTTCTTGGCATTCTATTTTCTTAAGCCGAGTTTTGGTGCAAACAGTAACGCAAGCATTACTCAGAAAAGTTGAGCGACAAATGATATGCATAAATTATCATCAAGTTACTTCAATCTTCTGAATCAAATTGAATTTAATGCCCATGTTTTCATCAATTTAATTTTGAGCCGATTGAATTCAGCAGCAGCAGCAGCAGCTGCTGCTGCTGCTGCTGCAACACAGCATAGATTCAACATAAATAACAAATATTATATATATTAACCAAATGACCATACCCGTTTCAAATCAAGCTTTGCTCATTTTTAAGCACATTAAAAAGGGGAAAAAGTACAAGTGATCAAGAAAGAAGTGCCTCCTTATCCTTGCAAGGAGAATATCATCACATAAAATCAGAAAGAGAGAAAGGAAAAAAGTTGAAGGAATTGATTCTACGGCTCTCATTTATCATCTCTCTATAATTATAATAATTATTATTATCATCTTCTCATCATCAGCTTTTTGTCCATTGACACAGCATCAATGAACTCAGCCAAAGATTTCATCACCATCACCTGCCCTTTAAGCTCCTCAATGTAGCATGCAGTCTCTTCAAAAAGTGTTTCCATTTCCATGTTCTCACCCCCAGGAACCAAACTCTTCAATGCCTTTATTCTCCTCTCTATCTCCATAGATTCATCAGCATCATCAACAGCATTGATATCAATGCGATCGCCACTAAAATCCTCTAACATCGGCGCCGCATTTATGTTTTCCTTTCTGCTATCCTTCATGCTTTGGGATTTCTTCAGCTTGTTCTGTTTCTGTAGCTCCATGGGTGAGAGAACTGAGAAGCGAGAAACAAAAATGAATTGGTGAGGAAGAGGAGAAGAAGAAAAGAGCATATATAGAGGACATGCAACGCAATAGATATTGATGAGTGAGGAAGTAAATTGCATTATTGTTGAGAACATGCATGATTCTAGAAATGTGAAAAGGCCAGCTAGCACAAGGGACCAGGGGCATGAAATCTTCCATGTTGCACTTGTAGCAGAGGTTGTGCTTTGTTTGTCCTGAATTAATTATTATTTACATGAGCTTGGCTCACAGATGATGTCACACCCAGAGCTTGGCTTCTTCCTTCTAGTTAAATTATGACAAGCGAGGAGATTGTCATAATTTTAAATGACCAGTTGGCATCATCCAAACTCCCATCGATAAGATTACATTTGCGGTAAGGAATTATGTTCAAATCCAACCTAATAAAGTCATGAACGAAACAGAACATGATTCCAAACTCTAGAAATAAAGAGATAACACTAAACTTTCAAATCATGAATGAGTTTAACTTCTACACATGATTTTGACTTGCTATGATTATATTAAAAAAAAACTAATAAACGGATTCGAAGCTTTTCAAATTTTCTTTCTGCAGTATATTCTGTGTAAATACCCCCTTGCATTATGACTTAATCTTGACCAACATACACAAAATGTACTCTTGCATTTACAATGCCATCAAGTTGGAAAAAGTTGGTCGGCACACTCTACGCATAACCTGATTCTTAAAGCACGCCTATAATCTTCCAACTTAAAAAGCAAGCTAAAGGTGCACTACAATGTACAGTGCAAGGGGATGGATGGATCCAAGAGCTGTCACATGCAGAGAACATGAATGATATCTCCAAACTGATCATGCCCATGTGATTCGCCCTTGTACCTATCTCTACACACACACACACACATACATACTTACATACATACATACATGATGGTGGTGGTGGTCCCCATTGATTCAAACATGAAGGCCCCACGTATCGGCGCAATGGCGTACGTGTGACCGCGGATGGCCATGCCTGAGACTCGGGGGACGTGTCGAAGCCACGACAGGACATTCTCTGAGGACCCTGTAGGGTATCTAGGGATCACTCTTCATTCATCATTCTATATTTTTTATCACATTTCATTTGATCATTAAGATCTAATTGAAATATTTAATCATGAGGAATGGTGGAGAGTCGGAGGTTGTCCATTGGCCTCTAATAAGTAATAACTAATAACCCATGTGGTGTTAAGTTTCCTTTCTTTTCCTGTAATATATGTTCTTAAAAATCAATGCAGGTTTTGTGGAGGAGATACTGTGCATTGCATCTGGAGGTGGTGAGAGATATCATTCCCCTTTTATCTCATCCATCATGCACCAGCCACTTGAGGTGTGGAGGGTATTGCTGTGTTCAGATATTGGCCATTGCATGATGCCTGCCTTTTACCACAAAGGCAGGAACCCAAGCATTACAATTGAATTAATTACAAATACTAGTCTTCAGAGAAATATATGCTGTCAAAGGAATTCTGCAAGATCCATCAAATGCATGGCAGTCAAGTATATTGATATTTCTAACGAAAATTTTATCGAAACTAATGGATACATGTGTGACATCCGATAGCGGGGAATAATATTTCCCAAAGGGCTTCCATCACATAAAAACTATTGGGAATATATCTTGGAGGCTCAAGATCTCCTCGTATCATGGTCGTAAGTCGATATGAGAGGTCTGGAATAATAAGAGGACCTTGAATCCACCATTCCAGTTTTCGATTTGTCCCTTGTGCGAAGATGAACACTGATTTGGTAAATCTTAGAATAGGATCAATATGTACGGCCATTGCTTCGGATTTCATTTCCTGGAGATCTATTGGTAATTTTTTTGTGATATCATTGAATATTCAAAGGGCAAAGGGCGAGGCAGCAGTAAAGGATCGGTTGCTCTATATAGCTGAAACTGAAAAATGATAAAACAGTTACTTCGTTTTCTATTTTCAAATCCCATCAATATAACTGCAATAACATTTGTCCAGGAAATATTGTAGTTGGATTGACATCCAGACAACACGCCACGCCTCTTAGACTTTAACTAACCGGAGGATCGAACTGGAAATGAATCATAGCTTCCGGCTCCTGGTTACATGCAACAAACAAGCCTATGTAACTTCTTAGCTACCAGACCAGCATCAGTAGGTGACACATGACAGGCTTGGAATGGACTCATATAAGTTAAATCAGGTCTATCTATTTAGCCGAAGCCCGGACCATTTCAGAATTGGTGTACCCGGAGCCGAATAAAAGCTAAAGAATTGGACAGAGCTCAAATTGCTTTATTGATAATAAATTTATTATCTCGATATTATATGTTCATAAAATAGATAACTGGTGGCTAGGAGTTGAGTTAGTAATTATGTTTGCCATTTCTAAAAACTTACCTCCATATCAAATGATCCAAAACCTTTATATAGATAGCCTACTACATTTAAATAAATAAAAGCAATACTTTTAGTTCTTATTAAATTTCTAATTTGACAGATCAGACTGGCCGGAATACTTAAGCCTGGATCTCTAATGATATTAGTCAGCTCAACAGTGTGCCCAAGCTCGATGATAAAGCATCAAAACATAGCTTAAATCGGGTTATGAACGGGAGTGTATTCAAATCAAGGTCAACTTAGGGCCAATTGCCACCTTTAAGCATCAATCCTTTCCAGATTACGAGAAAAAGAAATAATCTTAATTGGTAAAAAGTTGTCATGCATCCTACTGAGTATAGGATCATTAAGCAGTTTTTGTTGATCAAAGTCCAAGCGTAGCCTGTATAAAAAATTGACTAATTCTAACAACTAATCAATTCAAATATTAAACAAGAATATCATGCTTTTAACAGTGATAGAACTACAGTGACTGAGTGCATACAGATATGAATACCTATCCTGATCCTGATAAAATTTTCCATATCTGGTTGGCTTCGACCACGCGCGCACGTCCAGACACACGTGTCTACACACGCAAACATGCGCACGCGCGCACATGTTCATGTATGTGTGTATTCTTGGATACAGATATGGATGTGTTAGTCGGATAGGGATACAAACATTCGGTTATCTGAATACCGATACAGATTGGCTACAAATATCCACAGACAAATATAGTTAAATGTATTCTTTTAAATTAAATTTTCTAGTTGAAGTGTTTACATAGATAGCAAATTAAAATTAGTTTGCTCATTTTATATGTACAAAAAGTTATGCATCTAAAATAATTTAGACATTTTATGTATAATTTCGTTTTAAAGTATATGCTTAGCCTAATAGCATATATAATATATTTTGTTATCGTATATATTTATTGACATAATATTCCATTTGCATGAGCATTTGTCCATATCAAATATTTCGAGTACATATATTTAATTAGTATTCAATTTCGTCTTTTATGTATGAGTTACATGCACGTTTTCGCTTCATATTCATGCATTTCTATTTATTTTGAACCCATATCCTTATTGGATTAGTATATATCCCTCTATCCATTTAGTCATCTTCGTGTTTGTGAAGTATGGATATGATTGTGAGTATTTATTTTTTGAACTATATCCATACCTTTATCCTTATTCGTAACTTGAAAGCGGATACGTATATGGTAATCCCAACGCAATCAAATGTGCAAGGCGCGGTGTAAGGTGCAAAGAACCTAGCGCGCCTAGGCGCAAGATGCACGCTGCGGCTCGTGCTTGAGTGAGTGAGGCACACAAGTCCACAACAACATAGCTATCAATAAATTACTACAACCAAGTTACCAACTACCAAGTGTGAAATCAAACTAACAAGTACAAAATAGGATCCGGATCCTCTCCATTGGATGGTGCCAATGGAGAGGATCCGAATCCCAAAATAGCAATGCATAAAAGCATGCCTGACCTCTCTAGAAAACCCATAAAAAGAATGTTAGCTTATATCCTATGCAAAAAAGTAATGACTAATCATGGACAATGATTTGCATATTCATGATCATCTTCTTCTAAACCAAAATCAATTTTAAAGAAGCACAACACATAGTAGGGAAGTAAACTAACAAATACATTTGATAGAGAGTAATTTAGTTGCAATCCAACTTGAGACGAAAATAATACAGTGAGTAGAGAAAAAATGTGATTAAAAATATGGTCAAATATAGGGAGAATATGCACAATAAAAAAGGTTTGGGAAGAAGTGACGAGGCTCTCGGGAGATAGGGGAAATGGCAAACCCTCAACGGTTGGGGAAGAAGCGGTGAGCCCCCCAACTTCTTCATTTGGAGGCCCTCAAGTTTGGAAAAACCCTAGCAACAGAAATAACAAATGGTTTGGGGGCTCTCTTGTTGGGGTTAGGGTATTAAAGCTTAATGGGTTTGGGTATCGGGTTCCATTTGAGGAAGAAAACCCTAATATTTTAAGTTTGGTTTTTTTTTCCGCTTGCCCCTAATACTTCAATATTTTTCTGTTCCCAGTAGTTAATATTTATCTGTTGCCCTCCTACTTCATTTTTAAAAATTATTCTTTCTCCCCTCCTGCCATCGCCGCCGTCCCCACCACCACAACCTTCTTTCTCCTCTTTAACACCGATACCGCTACCATCTTCCTCCTTCTCTTCTTCTTCAACTCATCAACACCTCCTTCCTCCTCCTTCTCTTCACTGCACGCCGCCATCACCACCACCTTCTTCTTCCTCTTCTTTTTCAATCCACAACCGTCGCCGCTATCCTTCTACCTCCTCTTCAACCCACCACCTCCTTTCTCCTCCTCCTGTTCGAGCATCCCCGCCGTCCCCACCGGCACTTCCTCCTTTCTCCTCCTCCGTAGCGGCGTTGAAGAGGAGCGGCGGCGGCAGGGACGGCGGCGATGTCCGGAAAGGAGAAAGGAAACGGCAAGGTTGAAGAGAAGGAAAAAAGATGGGGCGGCGTATTGTTGATGATGGCAGCGGCGGTTGTGGGTTGAAAAAGAAGGTGGTGGCGGCGACTGTGTTGATGAGGAAGGAGGCGGCGGCTGGTTGAAGAAGAGGAGGAATATGGTGGTGGTGATTGATGACGGTAGCGGTGGCAGTATTGAAAAGGAGGAGAAAAAAGATGGCGGTGATGGCTGGGAAGGAGAAGAAACAATTTTCAAAAATGAAGTAGCAAGGGCTGCAGAAGTAACTAATAATTATAAGGAGACTACAGCTAAATACTAACCATGGAAGATACAGAGAAAAATATTAAAGTATGAAATGACCAACCGAAAAAAAACCCTTTTAAGTTTTAGAGCAAGGCGTGCACCTCACGTGAGCCTTGCATGAGGCACACACCTGAACAAAGTGTTGCGCCACAGTGCAATCAAAGGCGCAGTCTCGCAACAAGGTGCGCCTCGTGCCTCAGGGACACGCCTCACTATGTCTTTGATTGCACTGGGTAATGCTGATATCTACTCTATATCCGATCGGAAAGCACCCCAAGACTGAACTATTGGGCCAACTCTTATGTGGTTTGCCTGGGACCAAAAAATAGCACCCCACAACAAATACTTAAGTTGTATATTTGTAAGCCTATATTAATATTTTTTTCAGTGTTTCGCATAATGATTATTGCTCATTTAACAAATAAAAATAAAGAAAAAATAATAATTGCATATGACATAGATGTTTCAAAGAAAGCATTTTACATGATTTACTGCAACATTCAAGATCATGTCAGAACAAAATTATAATAATTTATACAGAAAATTATCTGAACATATACCCATGGGAATCTTTGGCATCCACTAAATGTTGATGGTTGCTTCCCATAGCCAAAGAAGCCCATTCCGACTGCCACTACATATTCTTTTCCTATCCACGTCAGAAGCCACACAGCAAGCCTTATAGCATACAAAATCAATAATAGGTATCAGAAACTTTGCAGAAACAGTTCACAGTCCTAAACTAAATCTACGAAAGGCATGCCCACTCTTCGTTGCATAGTGTCCTAGCAGTGACCGGCATTATTGTCAGAAAAATGAATATAGAGAACATAGACAACACGATAAAAGAACCTATCTTAGTCATAATGTAGGAATTTTTCATCACTTCAATAGGGTTCTGGTTAAAATTTATCAGTGTGGAGATTGAATGCTCATCATAATTTGAAGACCATTCAACTCTTGAGGTGCAATACCGACTCCCTTGATTTCAAATTTATTGTCATTTTTTGCCACCTTTTTGTGTTTCAAATTAGTCGTCTTTCAGAAGATCAAGATAAAATGTTTGGGAATCTACTTCTACAATGATTAGAATTTAGATGTACATTACCAAAAAGTAACTCTGAACTTTTTGAAACTAGAAGTTCTCTGTTCATTTCCAAATCTCAATATGAGGGTAATATAGATGGCTATGGGGCTCTACGCAATTAGCCACACAATTGGGTATAACAGGGAGCTGGGCCCCATGTGAGTGAGTGGGGCCCAATTGATTTGTGTCTTTTGCGTGGCTAATTGCGCGGCGAACTTTTTCCCAATATAGATATGTTACATTTATATTATTGTCTATTTAAGTGGAGTTCCATCTTCTCTTAATTAATGTGCAATATACCAGAGGGACAAATAAACAGATGTAGTATTTATGTTCATCTTATAAAGTACCTTGACTGTTTAACTTTTGGAAAAATCAACAATTTTGAGTATATATGCTGTAGTTTTTATTTCAACGTTTTACAAGAAGCCATCTTTATTATCAGGTATCAAATAAAATAACAAATCAACAACCAATCTCGTTATATTTATTAATGCCGGTTCCCATCAAAATGGGGTCGGTTGAAGTGTAGTTCCACAAAGTATAACAAAGTTTTGTGCCAAATTTCTGGCCGAGACTAGTGTTGCTGCATGAGACGTATCATAGTCCTAAATGAGCCGTTTACATCAT
Source organism: Agapanthus africanus (assembly GCA_030015575.1). Classification (NCBI taxonomy): domain Eukaryota; kingdom Viridiplantae; phylum Streptophyta; class Magnoliopsida; order Asparagales; family Amaryllidaceae; genus Agapanthus; species Agapanthus africanus. The sequence continues at coordinate 296,131,617 of CM057351.1, forward strand.
CCAAATTCTCTTATTAGATTTGGAGACGCCTACAATAAACATGACGACGAAAGATTTGCTGGAGGCAATTGTGTTTACTCTTAACTCTAAGATACAAACAGAAACAAAAAATGAAGCCCCTTCGAAAATTCAACAGGCACAAGCAAAATATCAGATAATAGTCTGCAATATTTAGGATGAGTAAATATACCATGGCCACAGACTATTGAGGAGTTCTGTAAAGTTGCCATCCTGCCATCTTAGAGCCGGCGATAGAGAAACCACCAAGTCTTTCCTGAGGACGATGGAAGAAAGACATGGAATTATTAGCGGCGCCGATTCCCATCCAGTGTTCTCCAGCACTCACCGATAAGATAGAAGCTGAATGAATCGTTACATTCTTCGCACATTTTATTCCTCCTGCATTTATATAACTAAGGAACAAGTTGGTAAGAGGAATTTCTTGACCAAAATAACATTTTTTTTGTCACTATTGGTTTCAGCTAGCAGTAATTAGAATAGATAATACTCATTTAGGTAATCGAAGGACCCAGGAGATTGACAGAATATTCTAGAAGATCTAACAGATGTAAATGCAAAGCTACTCCATTTTGTTATCTCAAGCAGAGCTATAAACTACCCAAAAAAAAAAATATATTAGACAGTTTAAGCAACTGTCATAATTAAAGTAAAATAAACCACAAGGCCGAGATTCTTGAGTACATGCGGAAACAAACCGGAAGTTCCGCTAGAGAATATTAAGTAAAGTGGTTCACTTCACGAACAACAAGAACAATAACTACTTATCTTGATTCTCAACCAAACATTCTTTATTAAGATTCTTCTACAAAAAGTATGAGCAGAACGCGTCGAAATCATTTGAACATTTATACATTGTTATCAAGTGGTGTTAAGCCGACTCTATATGTCACAGAAAATGGCAGACCCAGGAATTTTGGTCATAAGGGGCACAAAAAGCTTTCAAGATATTTTTGAAACTCAACCTAATAAATATATAATAACAACCATATAAATTTGAAACAAGAAAACAAAATTTTAAACTCATTTTGACCATAAATTCAATTATTTGCAAGTAGAATGTTTGTGGTATTTAATGCAATTAACAAATTTTATAGTATTTATCAAATGAATGATAAAAGTTCATGGTAAGTTCAACTAGAATTCATTATAATTCCAACAGTAATTAATAAACAAAAATAGCCGCGACATAAAATCTAAACTCAACTATTAATATAAAGAGTCAAAAATCAATATTGGTGATACGAGGAAGCAATAATGTCGAAAGATTATACGAGTTAGTGTTAGTGATACGATGATTCGTGGCAACTCTAGACGACTCTGGTTCGTGATCAAAGAGAAAAAGTGTAACACCCGAGCCCAATAGTACTATTCCTGGTTCTAGTTGAGTGTTATGCATTGCTCATTTCGATTATCCTGATGGTCGGGTGCTTATTGCTAAATTTTAACCGGTTAAGTCATTTTGGCATATAACAAATTTTAACACCGAAAATGAAATTTAAAATATCCATGTTGGCCTACTCGTCGCCACTAGTCGCGTGGTAGCGTCCGCACGTCGAGATTTCGTCCCGTTCGGTGAAACGGGCAAGTTTGGACGACTACGCGCGCGTGCAAGTGTCCGACTTGGGGGCATGCATTTTAATCATTAGACACCTCTTTTCAAAATTTAGAACTCGCTTAAAATCCTATAATTTGAATTTGGAGCATTTGGGCACAACCCGGGCGCGATTTGGAAATGTTTCATTTAGCGCCAAAATCCCAATTTAATTAAATATTATAAACTATAATATATATACTTTCAACCTTAACTGTTGCGTTCTTTTAACCAATTAAATCCTTTAAACCTTTTCCAAATCTTTCCCTGGCCAATCACGAGCTCGTAATCACCTCGTGGGCCCCACCTTTTCCCACTCTCTCTCTATCTCTCCTCATCAAATCTCTCTCCGTCTCTCTCTTTCTCTCTCTATTCTCCTTCTCTCTCTCTCTCTAACAACTTCTCTCTCTCTCTCTCTCTTCCTATATATTCAGCCGCCTCCTGTTCCTTCTCCATCACGAGAACCCACCATGAGAACTGCAAGCCCTAACCCTAGCTCCTCGTGCGTGCGCCGCCGACCCCCACCGCGACCTCGCCGTCGCCGTCAACACCTCCTCAGCCTTACCGCACCCTCTTCCTCCTTCCTCCGTTCTCTTCCGCGCCTGCACCCAACCCCGACGACATCACCCGGCCGCAGATCTCGCCGCCGACGCCGCCTCCCGTCACCGACGACGCCTGCGACTCCCTCTCCTCCTCCTCGTCCCGACCTCGTCGTCGCCTTCCTCCTCCCCTCGCCGGACCACCACCAGACCCGAGCCCGACCCTAGCACCAATCCCCGGGTCGTCGGGAAAACGTGTCGTCGACCCTCGTCGACGTCACCCGCGCCACCTCCGACCACCTCCTTTCCCCCTCGATCACCAGAGCCGACCACCACCCTCCTCTACTCGTAGCACCACCCTCTCCAGCGAACCCAGAGGCTGTCCAGCCTTCGCAGCCGCCGTCGCTGCCTCGCCGGCGTTCCAGCGCCGTCGAGCCCGCCGTGGTTGCCCCTGGTGTCTCCCTGTAAGCATTCCTTATCCTTCCTTTTGTGCGAAACCCCTCGCTGGTCGGTTGCTCATGTATATCGCGTTTGCTAACTTCGTTACTTTTGACTTTTGCCGGTTTCCGACCGTGCCGTCATTTGGACCCGACGCTCCAGCGAAGTACCCTGGTCCGTGGGGTCCCGTTGTTCGCTGTTGGGACTCGATCCGTGGCCCGTGCACCCATCTCGTGTTTTCTGCCGACATCGCATCCGTGTTTTCCGGTTTGCGAAACCGTCGAGGCAAGACTTCTTGCTACATGCTACCTTAAACTAATTAAATGTTTGACTCATAAACTTGCTATATTAACTAGTATTGCTACTTATCTCATTGGACGAAATATGATGTACATTATAATACCGCCACCTAAATCGTATTTTGCCACCATAACCTTAATAACAACTACCTGCTAATCATTTTACTATTTAGAGGATAATAGTCGCACACTTATATCTTTATTGCCTGCTGTTATTAATATTGCGCTACCCTGTGATTTTGCACCCCAAGGATGCTTGAACATGTTGATAAGAGAATACAAAGCATCACTGTGTTTACATGGTATAATATTGTTATTTGATGTTCCTGCTGTTGTTCCTTATTCGTTACTATACCTGTTATCAGCATCCATTTGATGGCATTACATATTGACCGATCTTGATACACCTGACACGTGTACTGATACACCGGACATGACACCCTGTACATATCGACTCAACCTGTTGAACGTGACCTGACCTGTTACCTGATTTCGGGCCTAATGCCAACCAACCTGACCATTCCTGCTGTCTATCCAGACAGACCTATTTTCACCTGATTTTGTGTTGGCATTAGTCCTTGACTAGTGAATACCTGACCTGACATACATAACTTGGGGGTATGGGGAAATCAAAGGTGAAACCGACTTGTAACTCAACAGTTCGATACTTGTTCTGATCAGTCTTACGGGCTTGGCCAGTCCGGGAGTGATGATGCTGACATCACTCATCCATCCTACTACCTATTACTGCTTAGCGGCACGTCTCGGATTCAGCCCCGAGGACCTTGACCGTGGTCCCGGGCACGCACGGGATACTATTGAGTTACATCGACGATTCATCAATTGATTTCAAAGACTATAGAGTAGAAACCTGATAGGACAGTTTAGTCACCCTTGCACATTACCCTGCTCTGTTATTTCTTAGTACTGCTTTATTCATGTTCATACCTGCATTGCTTATTACCATGTTTATATTATACTATTTGGTTGACATGACGCGCTGACGTCTGGGTTTTGCATGGCCCAGATTCCTTACCACTATCGACGACCGAGCAGGAGTACTTCAGCCAGCAGGCTGAACTGTGAGTTTCTTAGGGTTTAGTTTATTTATTTCATTTCATTTCCAGATGTGAGCCCGCATTATGGGACGTACTGTTTATTCATTGTATTGGATCATTTGCTTCCGCACTTATTGTTTATTGATTCTCGTTATTATGGATTTGGACATGTATTAGATTAGTTTATTATTTTGTTCTTGATATCTCCACAACCGTAATGTGACTGTGGATGGATAATTCCTACCTACGGGTAGCATGGTTGGCTTTGTCACGTGCCTCATCTTGCGTACTCTGGGAAGCGGGGCGTGACATGGTTCTTTTGGTATCAGAGCCATAGGTTAGTTGGGTTGATTCTTTTTGTAGTTGGGTATTGTACCCGAGGCACGAATCAGAATACCCGTAATTAGGAAGCATGTCCTGCCACCTTGACAGTTTTACCATCCTTGAATCATTCTTCCGGATCATGTCGACATGCAAACTTGCTTTGCATTGTCAACTCAAAAACCTAAATTCTTGTTATCTCTAGGACTTAGGCGACTTGGGTGGAGTTAAGTAATTGGGGCTATGATACCGCGGTATAACTACAATGCAGTACTCTATTTAAGTATCTTGGAGTTCTAGCCTTGATTTATATATTGAATCTATCATCCTGCTAATGTCGTTTGTTTTGATTTCAGGACCATGGCAGATAAGAATTTCAAGACGTATCAGAGGCGTGTGGATGAAGCCGCCATGTTAGGAGTGATACGTGGGATGTTGGAAAATCAGAAGAGGCAAACTGAGCTGATCCAGCAGCAGGCAGATTCATTTCAGGAGGGTTTGCAGGCCATTCAGCAGTCTGTAAACACCGCTGTAGCGAAGCCAGTTGACCGAATAGGGACCGTGGCAGACTTCAGACGGTTGGGTCCTACTACTTTCACTGGTTTGGAGGAGCCGCTGCCAGCCGAGCAGTGGCTAGTGGACACGGAGAATTTACTGATTGCGGCACAGATCTCTTAAGACAAGAGGGTTGATGTGGTACGCATTCAGCTGGTGGATTACGCCCGAGAGTGGTGGCTTGTGGAGGAGACCCGCTTGTCCAAGCCAATCAGTTGGGCGGATTTCTCTAAAAGTTTCTTGGAGAAGTTCTTCCCGCGGACTGCACGGGAGGAAATGGAGGAGAAATTTATCGGGCTGAGACAAAATGGAGCAGCTGTGGATGTACATGCAGCGGAATGGACGAGACTCAGCCGTTTCGCTGGACCCTTAGTCGCCAAGGAGGCAGACAGGGCGCGAAGGTTCTTGCGCAGTTTGGATGTGGAAATCCAGAGGCAGATTGTCTCACTGGGTTTGACCACTTTCTCGCAGGTTCTTACGGCAGCCAGAGAGCAGCAGAGTTTATCAGGATCGAAAGGAAACCTTCACCAGACAGCAGTTGCGGCCAGGAAGCCTGCATTTGTACCTAACCGAGATCATGAGCGCAGAGGTATTCCAGTGGACCGTCGAGGCGTAGCACCCATGAAGAAGCCTGTGATCGTTGACCGAAGGAAGAGCGTGACCTGTGCCTACTGCCACTTACCTGGGCACGTGCATAAGGATTGTAGATAAGACTGGGACTTTGTCTGGTTTGTGGGGCAGCCGATCACGCAGTTGGTGCCTGTCCGTCGAAGCTTCGCACGAGAGATGATATACAGAAGCCTCCGCAGAGACCGTTCCAAGGGCAGAAACAGCTGACTCAAGGACCAAACCAGGCTCGAGCTTTCACGTTGACAGCTGAGGAAGCTAAGGCATCAGGAGAAGTGGTTTCAGGTACTTTGCTCGTTCATGGTTTTCCCGCATTGGCATTATTTAATTTCGGAGCATCCCACTGTCTTATGTCATCCAAATTTATAACTACACACTCGATTACCTGCACGACCCTGTCTAGTTTTTGGGACATACACACTGGGAATGGGAAAATCATAGCTAGTAAGGAATGTAGAGATTGTTCAGTTGTTGTTTGCGGACGGGAGCTTTTTGCAGATTTCTTGGTGATAGATACGGGCAGTTATGAAGTAGTCTTGGGAATGGATTTTGGCACTTTCCACGCACACATTGATTGTAAGGCAAGGAAAGTAATTTTCCAGATTCCCGGACACCCTGAGTTTACTTTCACTGGAGGAAGCAACTCTGTCGGGTCAGTCGAGTTTAGGGCTAGGCCGACAAACAGTGTTCGTGCGGCTATGGTAGTGGATAGTAATGAAGAGCCGGCATTTGTTCGCGACTTTGAGGATGTATTTGACGATATGCTGGTATGCTCGAAGGTTCCGGAGGAGCATGCTGAGCATTTAAAGATCGCACTGCAGACGCTGAGACATGAGAAATTGTTGCGAAGATGAGTAAGTGCGAATTCTGGCTGGAAGAAGTGAAGTTTCTGGGGCATGTCGTGTCGGGCGATGGAATCGCCGTTGATCCCGAGAAGATTGCAGCAGTTCGAGATTGGCCAACTCCAAGGAATGTTGCGGAGATAAGGAGTTTCCTTGGACTCGCCGGATACTACAGAAGATTTGTGGAGAACTACGCTCGTGTAGCTGAGCCGTTAACCAAGCTCACGCGCAAGGAGGTACCGTTTGTTTGGACGAATGGATGTGCATTGGCCTTCGAGTCGTTGAAACAGAAGTTGATAACCGCCCCGATCCTAACTGTACCGGATAATTCAGGAGGACTGGTGATTCACAGCGACGCATCTGGAAAAAGGATTGGGATGTGTTTTAATGCAGAATGGGAAGGTCGTGGCTTACGCATCGAGACAACTGAAGACTCATGAGAAGAATTATCTGACTCATGACTTGGAGCTTGCGGCCGTGATCTTTGCCTTGAAGATTTGGAGACATTATCTTTTGGGCGAGAGAGTCGAAGTCTTTACAGATCACAAGAGTTTGAAGTATGTGTTCACTCAGAAGGAGTTGAACATGAGGCAACGCAGATGGTTGGAGCTGATGGCTGACTACGACCTTGACCTTAAGTACCATCCGGGAAAAGTTAACGTCGTGCCAGATGCGCTAAGTCGGTTACCAGCAATTCAGATATTGACCGCACAAAGGGAGATCATTGCGGATTTTCGGAGATTTGACTTGGAGGTTGTGCTACCACATGCTACGGGACAGTGGATGCAGTTGCAAGTACAGTCGTCCTTGGTTGAGAAGATTAAAGCGTCACAATCGCAGGATCCTAGACTGCAAAAGTTTCGAGGGCAGGTTGAAGCCGGACTACGAACCGATTTACTGATCCATGAAGACGGTTCGTTGAGATATGGTAGCCGTGTGTGTGTGTCAAAAGGAGATGTGCGTGAAGAGCTTATGAAGGAGGCACACAGTTCAGCTTACTCTGTACATCCAGGAGGGACAAAGATGTACCGAGATATTCGACAGCACTTCTGGTGAGAAGGTATGAAACGGGAAATTGCTCGCTTCGTGGCTAAGTGCTTGGTGTGTCAGCAAGTCAAGGCGGAACACCAAAGGGTTGCCGGTTTGTTGCAACCACTTCCGATTCCTCAGTGGAAGTGGGAACATATAACCATGGATTTCGTGACGGCTTTACCGTGGAGTCCAAAGGGCAACAATGCAGTATGGGTGATTGTCGATCGGTTGACCAAGTCAGCTCACTTTATTCCTTTTCGGGTTGGTCAATCGACAGAGACTTTGGCAGAGCGGTACATGCAGGAGGTTGTGAGATTGCATGGAGTACCGGTAAGCATCGTGTCCGATCGGGACACTCGGTTCTTGTCGCACTTTTGGAGGAGTTTACAAGAAAGTTTGGGGACTCAATTGAAGTTTAGCACAGCTTATCATCCTCAGACTGATGGACAATCGGAGAGAACGATCCAGACCCTTGAAGATATGTTGAGGGCTTGCATGTTGGACTTCAAAAGTTCTTGGGAGGATCATCTACACCTGGTGGAGTTTCGTACAACAATAGCTTCCAAGCGACAATTCAGATGGCTCCGTTTGAAGCGTTGTATGGTCGTAAGTGCCGTTCACCTGTTTGTTGGGATGATATTGGTGAACGAAGGTTGCTAGGACCAGATTTGGTAGTACAGACAGTCGAGAAGGTGAATACAATCAGGAAGCATATGAAGGCAGCTCAAGACAGACAGAAGAGTTGGGCCGACACGTCAAGAAGACCTCTAGAGTTCGCCGTGGGTGATTTGGTATTCCTGAAGATATCACCGACTAGAGGGGTGATTCGCTTTGGAAGTCGGGGAAAGCTTAGTCCTCGATTCGTTGGACCCTTCGAGATATTGGAGCATGTTGGAGGGGTAGCGTACCGTTTGGCGTTACCACAGTCATTGGCAGGAGTGCACGATGTGTTTCGTGTATCTCAACTACGGAGGTATGTCCGAGATGAGACTCACGTCTTGGATCATTCGGAGTTGACTGTGCGGGAGGACCTAACTTTTGAGGAGCGACCAGTTGAAATCAAGGATCGAAGAGAAAAGGTTTTTAAGAACAAGGTTATCCCTCTTGTGCTAGTTTCTTGGGGAAATCGATCGCATGGAGAATCCACTTGGGAACGAGAAGACGAGATCCGGCAGAAATTTTCCTCACCTTTTCCTGTAGTTAGCTATCTTGTATTCTTGGAATTTCGAGAACGAAATTCTTTTTGTAGTTGGGTATGATGTAACACCCGAGCCCAATAGTACTATTCCTGGTTCTAGTTGAGTGTCATACATTGCTCATTTCGATTATCCTGATGGTCGGGTGCTTATTGCTAAATTTTAACCGGTTAAGTCATTTTGGCACATAACAAATTTTAACACCGAAAATGAAATTTAAAATATCCATGTTGGCCTACTCGTCGCCACTAGTCGCGTGGTAGCGTCCGCACGTCGAGATTTCGTCCCGTTCGGTGAAACGGGCAAGTTTGGACGACTACGCGCGCGTGCAAGTGTCCGACTTGGGGGCATGCATTTTAATCATTAGACACCTCTTTTCAAAATTTAGAACTCGCTTAAAATCCTATAATTTGAATTTGGAGCATTTGGGCGCAACCCGGGCGCGATTTGGAAATGTTTCATTTAGCGCCAAAATCCCAATTTAATTAAATATTATAAACTATAATATATATACTTTCAACCTTAACTGTTGCGTTCTTTTAACCAATTAAATCCTTTAAACCTTTTCCAAATCTTTCCCTGGCCAATCACGAGCTCGTAATCACCTCGTGGGCCCCACCTTTTCCCACTCTCTCTCTATCTCTCCTCATCAAATCTCTCTCCGTCTCTCTCTTTCTCTCTCTATTCTCCTTCTCTCTCTCTCTCTCTAACAACTTCTCTCTCTCTCTCTCTCTTCCTATATATTCAGCCGCCTCCTGTTCCTTCTCCATCACGAGAACCCACCACGAGAACTCCAAGCCCTAACCCTAGCTCCTCGTGCGTGCGCCGCCGACCCCCACCGCGACCTCGCCGTCGCCGTCGCCACCTCCTCAGCCTTACCGCACCCTCTTCCTCCTTCCTCCGTTCTCTTCCGCGCCTGCACCCAACCCCGACGACATCACCCGGCCGCAGATCTCGCCGTAGACGCCGCCTCCCGTCACCGACGACGCCTGCGACTCCCTCTCTTCCTTCTCGTCCCGACCTCGTCGTCGCCTTCCTCCTCCCCTCGCCGGACCACCACCAGACCCGAGCCCGACCCTAGCACCAATCCCCGGGTCGCCGGGAAAACGTGCCGTCGACCCTCGTCGACGTCACCCGCGCCACCTCCGACCACCTCCTTTCCCCCTCGATCACCAGAGCCGACCACCACCCTCCTCTACTCGTCGGACCACCCTCTCCAGCGAACCCAGAGGCTGTCCAGCCTTCGCAGCCGCCGTCGCTGCCTCGCCGGCGTTCCAGCGCCGTCGAGCCCGCCGTGGTTGCCCCTGGTGTCTCCCTGTAAGCATTCCTTATCCTTCCTTTTGTGCGAAACCCCTCGCTGGTCGGTTGCTCATGTATATCGCGTTTGCTAACTTCGTTACTTTTGACTTTTGCCGGTTTCCGACCGTGCCGTCATTTGGACCCGACGCTCCAGCGAAGTACCCTGGTCCGTGTGGTCCCGTTGTTCGCTGTTGGGACTCGATCCGTGGCCCGTGCACCCGTCTCGTGTTTTCTGCCGACATCGCATCCGTGTTTTCCGGTTTGCGAAACCGTCGAGGCAAGACTTCTTGCTACATGCTACCTTAAACTAATTAAATGTTTGACTCATAAACTTGCTATATTAACTAGTATTGCTACTTATCTCATTGGACGAAATATGATGTACATTATAATACCGCCACCTAAATCGTATTTTGCCACCATAACCTTAATAACTACCTGCTAATCATTTTACTATTTAGAGGATAATAGTCGCACACTTATATCTTTATTGCCTGCTGTTATTAATATTGCGCTACCCTGTGATTTTGCACCCCAAGGGTGCTTGAACCTGTTGATAAGAGAATACAAAGCATCACTGTGTTTACATGGTATAATATTGTTATTTGCTGTTCCTGCTGTTGTTCCTTATTCGTTACTATACCTGTTATCAGCATCCATTTGATGGCATTACATATTGACCGATCTTGATACACCTGACACGTGTACTGATACACCGGACATGACACCCTGTACATATCGACTCAACCTGTTGAACGTGACCTGACCTGTTACCTGATTTCGGGCCTAATGCCAACCAACCTGACCATTCCTGCTGTCTATCCAGACAGACCTATTTTCACCTGATTTTGTGTTGGCATTTAGTCCTTGACTAGTGAATACCTGACCTGACATACATAACTTGGGGGTATGGGGAAATCAAAGGTGAAACCGACTTGTAACTCAACAGTTCGATACTTGTTCTGATCAGTCTTACGGGCTTGGCCAGTCCGGGAGTGATGATGCTGACATCACTCATCCATCCTACTACCTATTACTGCTTAGCGGCACGTCTCGGATTCAGCCCCGAGGACCTTGACCGTGGTCCCGGGCACGCACGGGATACTATTGAATTACATCGACGATTCATCAATTGATTTTAAAGACTATAGAGTAGAAACCTGATAGGACAGTTTAGTCACCCTTGCACATTACCCTGCTCTGTTATTTCTTAGTACTGCTTTATTCATGTTTATACCTGCATTGCTTATTACCATGTTTATATTATACTATTTGGTTGACATGACGCGCTGACGTCTGGGTTTTGCATGGCCCAGATTCCTTACCACTATCGACGACCGAGCAGGAGTACTTCAGCCAGCAGGCTGAACTGTGAGTTTCTTAGGGTTTAGTTTATTTATTTCATTTCATTTCCAGATGTGAGCCCGCATTATGGGACGTACTGTTTATTCATTGTATTGGATCATTTGCTTCCGCACTTATTGTTTATTGATTCTCGTTATTATGGATTTGGACATGTATTAGATTCGTTTATTATTTTATTCTTGATATCTCCACAACCGTAATGTGACTGTGGATGGATAATTCCTACCCACAGGTAGCATGGTTGGCTTTGTCACGTGCCTCATCTTGCGTACTCTGGGAAGCGGGGCGTGACAAAAAGGAAAAATAGAGAAGGGTTTTCTTCATTAGGACTTAGACTCGAACCAAGGTTAAACCTATCAATTTTGTCACGACCCGAAATTTAGTTCATGACCGGCACTTAAATCACGCAACGTCTAAAGGCGTAACGTAACTTAAGTAAGGCGAATCCCAAAAATCTAAACCTTTTTACATAAAATAAAAGATGTGAAGTTTTGAAATAAAGGTATAATGAAATCAACGTTTTCTTAAATGCATAGATAATAGAACATAAAAATGCAAGTGGATTATACTGGTTGAAAAAAAACATTTCGTCTTTTAAAAATTTGGACAGCACCTCTCTTGTATATTTTGATCCAAAACCACATGTACATAACAACAATAAAGGCATTCTCAAGCAGGAGCTAGCTCTTCGCCAATCGGTGGAATCACAACCACGCAAGTAAGAAATATATGTATATGACACCCAACGGCGAAAATCAACACAAAAGGATAATGTAAATAAAGCAAGACATCAAATCCCCCAATAGCGAACATATAATCCGTCGCTCTAAGTCTCGCAAATACAAGTCTTTCTAAGTCTTACAACTTATACAAATACTAGTTTTTGATTGATGGAGTTGACTAGATACAACAGGAATAATAAATACAAGAGTGGGCACGATCCAATATATCCCACCTACCAAAGAAAATCACCCGAAAGTAAGTTGTGTGCCAACGATACCGCTACTGATCCATGCGGTCAACCTGCAAGAACTGTGACACAACGGGAGTGAGTTGCCAACTCGTAAGTAGAAAACATCAGCAGGTAGAAATCGAATAAACAACGATTCCTATGCCAACTATATCATAAAGGTAATACTATAATATCTAGGGTGATCGTGTCTGCATATATGCCAACAATATAATCAATGCATGTATGCATGTGGATATAATCCACGTGTCCAACAATGACACAACATCATGGAACCTGAGTGTCCAATATCGACACTCGAAACATCATGAAAGCATATGCATGTAAATATGAGGATATCAACCCACGTGTCCAACGACACATCAAAATCATAGAACCTGAGTGCCCAACACCGACACTCGAAACATCATGAAACCCGTGTCCATCATCAACACGTAAATCCTCATATCTCAGGCTCCGTCAGTCCGGATAAACTCCGGTCGGTATCCTCCGGGTAACCGCCGGGTCCAAACTATCACCGGTAGGTAGTGCTCCCCTGCCAGGCTCACCGCCTAATTATACGAGTCTTCTTACCCCGGAGTACCTTACCGGGTCCACCATGTACCCGCAGACGGTGCCTACCGCTCCTTGAATCGGGTATACTCATAGATCAGAACCGAGAAAACTCATGGTAGATGCCTCTAAATATCATATCAAGAGAAACCGCGCTTTTTAAAACAATAAATAATTTCCTTTGAAATATAACTGCGGTTCTCAAATCCAGAGATCCCATGAAAACAGCATCTCAATGCGTAAAATTATAAAGCATGATGTATGCAAACATAGAACAGAAATGTGAGCATATCAAGTATATCATGCGACATAGTATAATGATGTGAGCATAGCAAGTATATCATGCAACATAGCATAATGATGTGAGCATAGCAAGTATATCATGCCAACAAGTCATGTGACAGTACTGAACAATTAAGAGTAATAGCCCGATGTAACAATTCTACTGTGTAAGTGGCATAGCAATTATCGATGATGAAACAAGTATATCATGCGACATAGTATAATGATGTGAGCATAGCAAGTATATCATGCAACATAGCATAATGATGTGAGCATAGCAAGTATATCATGCCAACAAGTCATGTGACAGTACTGAACAATTAAGAGTAATAGCCCGATGTAACAATTCTACTGTGTAAGTGGCATAGCAATTATCGATGATGAAAGTATGTGAGCCGGCAAATCTGTATAAGTGTAACATATGCATCATCGATAATTGTGTAGGTGTACTAGCATAGGTATATGTAATGCAATGAGAATATCATGAACGTAGCAGAAAGTAAATCGTGAGCGCAATGCTATAAGGTATACGTATCTAATCTAATATCTACGTAAAGGCTAAACTAAGCGGTGTAGACAGGGATTAAATATCTATAACATATCCGAGTCGGTGAATCTATCAATCGGCATCCAGCCTCACAACATTACGTACGGTATAATCCATCGTACGGCATCCTCTAGTCAAGAGTATGGATCAATCATCCGGTAAAATATCGCGTAAGGTAAACCATCGTACAACGACAACAAACGGAATAGGGATTCTATCGACCTATACAATAATAAAGGCACGGATGTAGGTCTCGTACGGCATATCACTCATTATTATCATAATTATATATGTACCTATATCTCATGTCACATCCGTATCAATCTCATATCATGGGACCGACAAAGGTATTAATTATCTTATATCGCCTCACATCCGTATAACGACATATCAAATCAAGTCATCATATCTCATCGTATACTATTTTCATCACATCAATATCTCACATTAAGTCATCTTATTAATCTCATGTCGTATTTATCGACCTCATATCATGCCACTATAATCTCATACTTATTCTCTTGCAACTATATATATATGTGTGTGTGTGTATCGTGATTCACATTCACGTTTCATATCCTTATATATCAATTCGAGACATCCTTTCTATCATATCATTTCACACTAAAACCATTAACAATGACCTTAAGTCGTGGCATATCTTGTCTCCAAACTATAAATCGCATATCAATGTTTGCGGGGGTGCTATACGCCATCCACCCGACTTCCCCCGTAGATATAAATCTACTCACCTGCGGAACTCCTTGTTCAGCCGCAGTCAATGTGCTTCGTCATCTCGGAATCCACGCGAAGGTACCAACAATCAATACACAATCGCAATGCTATTAAAATAAATTCCGAAATCCGAAACGGCACATGAAGTGCTCATAGGTTAGAACCTATAACTTACGCTTGCAAAAACAACCAAACAACCCTCGTCGTTGACGTACAAACGTCCAACGATCTAATACAATATCGATTTCCAAAACCAAGTTCATAAATTACAAATACCAAATTCAGCAACATAAGAAATCACTCCCAGATTTCATCTCTGGTTAATTGAGACTAAACAAGCAAGTACAGAGAATATGTTTTAGGGATTAGGAGCTATAGCCAAAAACCCAACCCCAGAACCCAACAGAAATCCGGCGACATCACTAGAATCTCCGAGCTCGCCGGCCATATTAGGGTAGAATTGGCTCGAACTTTGGTGGTGGTCTTCTGGTCATTTATCTAGGTCACTGGACTTGTTTGATTTTTCTGAAACTACCCCAGATAGCTCCAGATACCCTGTAGGCTACAAAACATCACAAAACCGACATGGGACAATTTCTAAGTTCGTATTTTGGTACTAATCTGGGGTCTTGGCCAGTAAAACACTACTAAGGGTTAAGTAAACACTCACTACAGATCACAAGTCCACACAAATACCTAAACCTTCTTTTGGAATTTCCAAACATCACTAGTCTAAATCGATTTAACTCTAAACTACTATAGGGTGCTAGGAAACTCAAAAACTAAACTAGAAGTGTAGGAATTATCTCATTTGGCAACTCAAGAATTTTCTTAAGTTGCTCAAAGTCTTCAAAATTCAACTTTGAAAGGTCCAAAGGGTGTAGGATGAGGTGGGGATCAACTTTTGTGAAGAGAGTATAGAGGTTTAGTGAAGAAATTGAGATGATACATGGAGATGGAGGTGGAGGGAGAATGAGGATGAGGAAGAAGAAGAAAACAAAGAGAGAAATGTGAAGGGGGGCAGCCCACTCTCTCTCTCTCTCTTATCCTCACTCACATGGCATGCCACTCTCTCTCCTCAACAATACTCTTTTTCTTCTCATAATAAATAAAACCAAATGCAATGAACAAACATGTAACAAAAATGCAATATGTTATGGTGTACTAACCATGATTAATTAAAAAGACGGATTTGGCCTAATCACGATTAGTAGTGCACTAATCAAGTTTAATTTTAAACTTGCATATAATTAATTATAAAAATGCCAAATCCAATAAATATATTTTTAAATGAATAAATCATTTTAATCTCCAATTATTTCACAAATATTGGTATATATTTATACCATTTTACGAAAACATCAAATTCACAAATCGAATGGTTTTCGTGAAATATATTATTTTAATATTATATTCCAAAAATAATATTTTATATTTTCTGAAATGTTACATCAACCCCGCTCTTCCTAAAAAATACCCCTCTTCATTTCTTTTTGTTTTCTCAAAGAAATTTCTACACGCCGTTATCTAATTTGGTTGTGATGATGATCGGCAATCAAGAAGGGACAAACGAGGATGACTGAGCAAGACTTAAAGGCAAAAAAGATCTAAAATTGAAGGCGATGAACACTGACGATATGTTTTCCTTCGAGAAATAACTATGGAGGATTAAAAGTTTCTACAGGTTGTTAGCTAAATAGATCGTGATGATGATCGGCGATGAAGAAGGGACCAACGAGGAGCCTGGGCAAGGGTTCAAAACAAACGAAATCTAAAATTGAAGGCGATGGACATTGACGATATGTTTTCCATTGAGAAATAACCATGGATTAATTAAATGTACTCATAGAAAGAGAAATAAAAATTCAAGATGAAGAAAAATAGAAGTTATTTACAATGAGAGAACAGGTGGGAGGGATTAAAACAAGATGTATTTTATTATTTAAATAATAATAAATTGAATCAACCAAGGAATAAGCATTTAATATTTAATCTGTATTCCTTATCCCAAGTTATTCAAACATGCATAAGATTTAAAGATTTCTCGAGGAATGTTGTTTTGGGAATGCATATGATCCCAAAATAAATCCTTTAAATTTTAATCCTACCTATCCAAACATGCCCTTAACTAGTAAATTAACTAAAATAATGTGTTTTTTGGAATTTAAAACTAATGTTTCAAATCACCAAATCATTTACATCCAAAGATGAGAGAATCTTGAATCTTCATCTCTCTTGGTTACCTCTCAGCTCACTGGGTAAAGCATCAAAATCTTGAAATAAATTAACACTATTATCATAACAAGCAATATTAGCTAGATAATGAGATGCTAAATCTTTGTAAGTGTACTTTTTGGTAGTATTACATCCGTCGGAAAAATCATATATACCTGAATTGTCACAATCAGAAGCCCACCTGCTAACTCGACTAAAAGAATTAGCTCTTATGCTTCTTTCTCTGCAAAACATGCTCTGCACCCAACTGCGGCCTACACCGGAAGCCTCAGCAAGCTGCTGACTCTCATCAGATGCATCTTGGGATCGAAAGGAAGACAAACCATATAATGACTGAGCTTTTCCAGTTGAAATACACCAATAACCAACTCGAAGTAGTTGGATATGAGATAACAACGCCCTAAGTTTAATCTGGCACAAGTCAAACAGGATCAATTAATTGTAGTTTGAGTAAGCCTGATGTATGAAAACACGGCATGAACAAGAGATCATACAAGTTGCTTGTATCCAAGGTTGTTTTTCTCTGCAATCGTCTCAATCGTATGCCAAGCATCAGTATCCGGCAATCCTAATCCAGCCTATACATTGAAATTGAGAAAAATAATGATGATAATCAATTATGCTGGACAGAGGTCTCAATCAATTAATAAAAAAAACTAAACTTTATTATACTTCAACATATGCAAGATAAACTGTAGGAGTTACCATGTGGGTCACCATTACAATAAGCTGGGCAGTCACAAGGGTTACATAGTTGGCTACTCTGTTACATTAATGACCATCAGTCAGCAAAGGTACGACACATTGTATTAAATATACCAAGCTTTGAAGAAAAGAATTTCAAGAAAAAAGACTAGGTTTTGCAGCTTCTCGGGCAAGATGTCCAATAAACCAGGTTTTTTAAATTGAAATATATTTTATTTTCCAAAAAAAACTTGAAATACGTTCTTAAATAGTGGCATTATGAATCCCATGTGACATTTGGGTGGTCTAATCTCAAGAAGGAAGACCAGTGCGAAGAGTACCAATTAAGTGAAGTCAAATGAGAGGAAAGGAGTTGCATCAGAGTTCAAACAGTACACCATTTACAAAAATAGACAACTAAAAGTCAGTAATTTCTTGAAGGAACTATGGGCCTTGAAACTAAATCGAAAGCCGTAGCCACCCACGTATTATCATTTGTAGTGTATGGGCATATGTGGTATCCTATGGTCATGAAACATACGGCAAAAAAGGAAATATTTATAAAGTTTTACATGATTGGAAAAGGTGAGCAAGAGTCATTTACAAATATATTGTTTAACATCGGAAGTTGATGAGAAGGTGGTGCGATATATAATACAACTTAGACCTCTACCTATCAACTCAAGCATTTGGGTTAGAATGGACCCCCAAGTTGTGCTATGCATCCGTCGCGTGTGGGCTTCGCCCCCTAACAATTGGTCTCAGAGCGCAGGGTCATTTGGGAAAGGGTGGAACAAGAAATACCCCCAGCATGAAAAGTAGTTGTATATCACCAGAGGAAGGGAGATCACTAGTATGAACTCCTTTCAACTCAATTTCTTGATTCATCGCTATCTCTCGAACAAAGTGGTGACGAACTTCAATATGTTTCGTTCACCCATAGAAGAAGACTGGATTCAAAGCAAGTTTGATGGCACTCTCATTGTCACAATGAATCTGCACAGCATGATCGACTTTACAAAAAATATCTCCCATCAAACACTCAACCAAATGCATTCTTGTGCAACCATTGTTGCTGCCATGTATTCGGCTTCAGTGCTGGACAAAGCAACGGTAGATTACTTCTTGTTGCACCATGAAACAACAGCTGAACCCGTGCTAAAACAATATCCTGAAGTTGAATGATGATCAATTGCATCGCCCGCCAAGTCTGCATCAATAAATCCTCTCAACAAAAATTCATTACCATTCTTGTACACAAGGCCATAAGTAAGAAAATCCTTTATACAAGGTTGGATTCTTTTAGCCGGATCTAAATGAGAAGTCCTTGGATTTTGCATAAACTGAGAGATAACACCAACAGAATATGCAATTTCTGGTCTCGTGATGGTTAAATAAATTAAACTACCAACAAGTTGTCGAAACCTTCTAGCAACCTTCAACGCCTTCCCTTCCTCTTTCTTCAACTTAAGATATAGCTCCATAGGAGTAGCCATTTCTTTTAACTCCCCCATGCCGAAACGCTCCAAGAGATTCTTTGCATATCTTCTTTGAGATATAAAATATCCCTGGTCTGATTTCTCCACTTCTAGGGCAAGAAAACATCCAATCTCACCCAAATTTTTCATTTCAAATCGAATTGACAAATCATGCCTCAAGCAAGAAATTTCAGCTTCATCATCTCCAGTAATTATCATGTCGTCCACATACAGTAAAACCATCAAATGCATCTTCGATTCTAATTTTACAAACAAACTAGAATATGAATTAGAAACTTTAAATCCACAAAAAATGAAGTATTGAGCAACTTTACCATACCAAGTACATGGTGCTTGCTTAAGGCCATAAAACGCCTTCTTCAACCGACACACATGATGGAAAGGGTGGAGCAAGAAATACCGATGCGGGATGATGAATTTGTGTGAAACACTTGTATATCACCAGAGTGTGAAGTAGTTGTATATCACAAGAGGAAGGGTGATCACTAGTATGAACTCCTTTCAACTCAATTTCTTGATTCAACGCTTTCTCTCGAACAAAGTGGTGACGAACTTCAATATGTTTCGTTCACCCATAGAAGACTGGATTCAAAGCAAGTTTGATGGCACTCTCATTGTCACAATGAATCTGCACAGCATAATCGACTTTACAAAAAATATCTCCCATCAAACACTCAACCAAATGCATTCTTGTGCAGCCACTGTTGCTGCCATGTATTCGGCTTCAGTGCTGGACAAAGCAACGGTAGATTACTTCTTGTTGCACCATGAAACAACAGTCGAACCCGTGCTAAAACAATATCCTGAAGTTGAATGATGATCAATTGCATCGCCCGCCGAGTCTGCATCAATAAATCCTCTCAACAAAAATTCATTACCATTCTCGTACACAAGGCCATAAGTAACAGAATCCTTTATATAAGATAGGATTCTTTTAGCCGGATCTAAATGAGAAGTCCTTGGATTTTGCATAAACTGAGATCATTTACATGGACCCACTTCTCATTCCATTTGTGGTAATTTGATGATTTATAAACCGTCCCCAATAACACCAACAGAATATGCAATTTCTGGTCTCGTGGTTAAATAAATTAAACTACCAACAAGTTGTCGAAACCTTCTAGCAACCTTCAACGCCTTCCCTTCCACTTTCTTCAACTTAAGATATGGCTCCATAGGAGTAGCCATTTCTTTTAACTCCCCCATGCCGAAACGCTCCAAGAGATTCTTTGCGTATCTTCTTTGAGATATAAAATATCCCTGGTCTGATTTTTCCACTTCTAGGCCAAGAAAACATCCAATCTCACCCAAATTTTTCATTTCAAATCGAATTGACAAATCATTCCTCAAGACAGAAATTTCACCTTCATCATCTCCAGTAATTATCATGTCGTCCACATACGGTAAAACCATCAAATGCATCTTCGATTCTAATTTTACAAACAAACTAGAATCTGAATTAGAAACTTTAAATCCACAAAAAATGAAGTATTGAGCAACTTTACCATACCAAGTACATGGTGCTTGTTTAAGGCCATACAACGCCTTCTTCAACCGACACACATGATGGAAAGGGTGGAGCAAGAAATACCGATGCGGGATGATGAATTTGTGTGAAACACTTGTATATCACCACAGTGTGAAGTAGTTGTATATCACCAGAGGAAGGGTGATCACTAGTATGAACTCCTTTCAACTCAATTTCTTGATTCAACGCTTTCTCTCGAACAAAGTGGTGACGAACTTCAATATGTTTCGTTCACCCATAGAAGACTGGATTCAAAGCAAGTTTGATGGCACTCTCATTGTCACAATGAATCTGCACAGCATAATCGACTTTACAAAAAATATCTCCCATCGAACACTCGACCAAATGCATTCTTGTGCAGCCACTGTTGCTGCCATGTATTCAACTTAAGATATGGCTCCATAGGAGTAGCCATTTCTTTTAACTCCCCCATGCCGAAACGCTCCAAGAGATTCTTTGCGTAGATTCTTTGAGATATAAAATATCCCTGGTCTGATTTTTCCACTTCTAGGCCAAGAAAACATCCAATCTCACCCAAATTTTTCATTTCAAATCGAATTGACAAATCATTCCTCAAGCAAGAAATTTCAGCTTCATCATCTCCAGTAATTATCATGTCGTCCACATACGGTAAAACCATCAAATGCATCTTCGATTCTAATTTTACAAACAAACTACAATCTGAATTAGAAACTTTAAATCCACAAAAAATGAAGTATTGAGCAACTTTATCATACCAAGTACATGGTGCTTGTTTAAGGCCATACAACGCCTTCTTCAACCGACACACATGATGGAGGAATTGCTCAGAGATGAATCCTTGGGGTTGTTCCATGAACACTTCACAATCAAACTCACAGTAAAGAAATGCGTTGTTTACATCAAGTTGCCATAACTTCCAGCTTCTAAAAGCAGCAAGTGAAAAAATTGACCTCACCGTCACCATTTTTGTCATTGGACTGAAAGTCTCCTCATAATCCAACCCATAACTTTGAGAAAAGCCACGAGCAACGAGACGGGCTTTGCATGTGTCAATTGTGCCGTCTGATTTCTTCTTCGGACAATAGACCCATTTGCCGGTGACCGGCTTACAATTTTCTGGTTTTGGCACAAGCTCCCATGTCTCGTTTTTCTTTAAAGCTTCAATTTCTTCTTGCATTGCTGCCTCCCATTCTGGACAGCCCTTAGCTTCTTCATAACATGCTGGTTCTTCTTCATTTAGTGGTCCAACGAAGAAGCATGAGGTCATAGTGCAGTGATTGAGCTGCACTTCATAATCTTTAAGGTAATCTGGTTGTCTTTACTCCCCCCTTGTTGATCTTCTAATTGTCTGCTCGCCGTCTTCTGAACTTGAAGATTCATCACTTCTTTGATGTCTAGAATCACCATTATAAGATGCTTATACATTGGTTTGAGGAAACAGCTCCAAATTATCTTGATCATCATTAAGAGCAGCATTTTTGACAATTAATTTCTGGGCAGAATACGAAGATGACACCTCATTGAATACATCTCTAGATGTGACAAATTTCTTTGTCTTTGGATCCATACACCTCCATCCTTTCCTGCATGAGTCATAGCCAGCAAAGACACATTTCTTTGCTTTCGGGTCAAGTTTGGTTCGATTAGTTTTAGGAACATGAGCATAACAAATAGAACCGAACACCCGGAAAATAATTTACATTTGGTTTTACATCGTACAAGATCTCAAAAGGAGCTTTTTCTTTACCTGGCCATGGAGGCAACCGATTTATCACATGGCGCGCACATTGAACCGCTTCTGCCCAAAGCTCTCAAGGAAGGTTCTTATCATGTAGCCATGCAAGACTTGTTGAAGTGAGATGTGCCAACTTCCTTTCTGCAACACCGTTTTGCTGAGGGGTGTTAGGACACGTCATTTGCCGTTGAATATCATTGTTGTCACAATATTGAAAGGAACCATCTAACATGAATTCACCGCCATTGTTGCTCCTCAAGAATTTTATTTTCTGCCCAAACTCCTTTTCTACAACATTGTTGAATTCAACAAACTTGGATAATGCTTCACTCTTCTCTTTCAGAAAATACACCCAAGTGTACCTGGAATGATATCCACCAACACCATGACATATTGATAACCTCTGTAACTTGGTGTTCTTGTTGGTCCCATCAGATCTGTATGAACCAAATCAAACAAAGCCGACCTGCAGTTAGATGAGCTTTTGAAAGGAAGACGGTGTGATTTCCATATTGGCAGCCTTGACAAATCACATTTTTGTGTACATTTTTAAGAGTTGGTAAGCCATATAACAACTTCTTCGAAGAGATTTGCTATAGCATTTGATAGCCTAAATGCTCTAGTCGAGCATGCCAAATTGGTGCACTGTCAGTCTGACTTGTTTTCTTCACATACGCCTCCCCTACTGACATGACAAATAAAGAGCCTTTCTTCTCACCAACAAGAACATCAGCTACAACATTTCTCACATTATCAAGCACCTTCACATCATTTGGACCAAACAAGACATATTTTCCAGAATTGGTAATTTGAGAAACTGAAACTAAATTTTTCTTCAAACCTGGAACATGATAGACATCATTCAACATGACACTTGCATCATCAACACCAATCTTCACAACACCCTCTTTCACTACCGGATAAGTTGAGTTATCAACTGTGACAATAACTCGTTCTCCATTATGTTGACGTAGCTCTGAAAATAACGAATCATTGACGGTCACGTGATGTGAACAACCAGAATCAATGATCCACTCCTTTTTGTAGTTGATGTAGTTGACTAGAGCTTGGTCTGGTGTTGATTTAAGGGTAACATTGTCTCTTCCTTCAACTACTTCAATAGTAAAACATTGCTCCCAGTTGAGTTGATCATCTTCTTCGTCTTCACAAGCAACATTTGCTTTGGAGAGCTTCACACAGCAATTTCTCCTGAAATCCCCAAGCCTCCTGCATCTATAACACTCGATAGATTTGTTTCGTTGTGGGCTGTCACCAGTAGCCTCCTTCTCATTTGTGTTTACTCCTGAATTTTTCTTATTAGACTTTCCTCTTGAGAAGAGAATGGCATCAGGTTCTGAATTGAAATTCTTGGACATTGCTTAGCCAAAGCCCCTTGATTAGAGAGCAGATTCTCTAATTCTTCAACTGATGGCTGGCTTGCCCATCCCTGAATGGAGGTAACAAAGGGCGCATACTCCTTCAAGCCACGAATGAGATATCGTCGTAGACGAGCTTCACTGATTCTCTCCGCACCTAACTCTGAAATTTCAGCACAAATGTTTTCAACACGTAAGAAATATTCTGAAATTGACATACCTCCTTGTGTCTCCATTGCCAATTCGTTCTCCAAGAACTGTAACCGTGCTGTATTCTTCTTGGAAAATATCCTCTCAAGAGTCTCCCAGACTTCCTTTGGAGAACTAACATCACGAACATGATCAATGAACTCTTTGCTAATCGATGTTCTCAAAGAAAACAAAGCCTTTCCACATTTGATCTTCCATTTCCTTCGTGGTTCAGTATTGTCAGGAGGTCAGCTGGAATCTCCGTATCAGCACCAGTAACTAGTTCCCGCAGGTTTTGGCCTTGAAGATAAGCCTCCATACACATTCTCCAATACTTGTAGTTTGTGCCTACAAGTTTCTCGACACCATATTGTATTAGAGCCGTTTCCCCCATTGATTAACTCCGTATTGCAGAATGAAAATTTCCTTTCCAAGTTTCAGTCTTCTCCAACAAGACAAACTTGATTGACAAGAAGAATGAAATAAACAAAGACACTTAACCTTGCTCTGATACCATATAACAAAAGAAAGAGCAGGAAATTCTTAATAAGACAATGAGATAACTAATATTTGGAGAATAAGCTGAATATCTTATTGAGGCATAAAAAAAGATTAGATCAGATGCTTGAATTTATAGACTTAAAACCATAACAAACTCTCCTAAAGAAACGCCAACTACTTGCATGAAATCCTACAAGTGAAGAGCAAAATGCTCTTTTATTGACACCTCACTACTGACTTAGTCTATCCCAAAAATAGGAACAGAAAATGACAGCAAACTGACACACTAAGATGCACTAATTTGTAAGAAATGTCTGGCATTCCAATTGCTTAAGCACATCCACAGATCCAGCTGTAGTAAATCAGGATTCCATTGAAATTTTAAAGGTCTCTATCAGCTAAAGCATAATGTATCATATGAACTGTTAAGTAAAAATAAAATGAAATCATCTGTAATGATGAAATGCTAACAGTATTGGTGCATATCATACCATCTATTATTGTAACCATCTCTCCGTATTTAACTATCCATATGTATAGTCTCCATTGTATGTCAGTGAAATATGTTGGGTTATTGGTATTATAGCTCGTATAAATTCAGCGCAAATAAGTGATGCCGAAAAACTTTTGGATTTTAAATTATTATCCATAGAGTGATTAAATAAAAAATTATGGCCAATAAATTTGATCATGATTAAAAGAATGCCGTGTCATGTTAAAGTTTCACCTGAAAATATGGCAAGATAGTAAATAACCAGAAAAGATTAATTTGATTGACACTGACTCCAAATAACATTCATTTTGATCCTGAACTTACCACCATCATTTGCTCATATTCAATGCTCTATGCTTGACTAAGTACTTTCAAGAACAAACAATGGGGGTCGTCACAACAATTTCGAAGCAACTGGTGTTATGTTCGAGACAAAAGCAGCTTATTTGGCGGCAGCTGCTACTAAGGGTGTTTTCTGCAATGTGTTCAAATACAAATACAAGAAACATACCTGCTGCCAACAGGGGCAAAACATAGAACAAACAGCTCTTCAAGAGCATCCCTCAAAATTTGAAAGTTAGGCCGAAACAAGACAGATGCATTTATCAGCAAACGAATTCACCGGTATTCGATGCGCTTCAGCAATATCTTCACAAACCGGATCCCTAAACGTAATGCAGCTGACATAAATCTTAGACCCGTCTCTCTCTGCATCCAAACACATATGCAGTCATAATTTCACCCCCAAAAAATTTAAAATACTGGGGGAAAAAGGAAATCACAACAAATACCAGTGAGAACTATCGGGTAGCTTCGCGGAAACGTGGAGGCGTCGTTAGGGTCGATTCCTGACGGATAGAGCTCAACTCCTGCAGGCAAAACACACTGAAACGCAAAAGGATCCGAACTTTTTCAGTAAGTATAGAGGTAATGAGATCAAACGACAGAAACAGAGATCGATGCTTACTGTTGAGAGCTGAGGAGGAGGCGGGGGATAAAGAGAGTGATTCGAAGGGGGCAATTGATCGAGGAGTGTGGGCATGTACAAAACGCCTGAGCCTTGACAGCCCTTGGTGCCATCGAGGAATCTGATCTCGGGGCCGAGGCCGCAGACGACGAAGTACTCGAAGATGCGAGAGGAAGAAGACGATGATGACATCGGATCTGATCTCAGATCTAAATTAGGCTCAGATCACTAGCCCTCGCGTTTTCTATTTCGCCGTCGTCTTCGTCTCTTCGATCCGAGAGCAAGCGTTAACGGGGCCTTTCTTTCACATAAGTCCTTTAATTTGACCTATTTCGATATTGGTCCCTGCAGCAGCAGCGGGCCCGCATTTTGGGATCGGCTAAACTGATATTTTTCTTTCAACATAACTATCAATTTACATTTTGTTTTTTGAAGTATGTTTAGCTCCACAGCCGACGTCTAGACCTCACTGCCCTATTAACTACAAATTGTTTATGCATTCTTATCTTTGTCTGTTATAGATCATAGTCACAAATTCGTGATTAGGCAGTAATTCGGCGAGGTCGAAAATTCGAATTCGTAGAACTATTCGGAAAAAATCGGCAGGTATTCGGGAAAAATTCGGTAAGTGTTCGGAAAATTTTCAAGAAAGATTTCAAGCAAAAAATTAATATATGAGACGCTAGATTTTTATTTTGTGAATTATTTGCTGTTTCTTAAATAATTCGCTATTTTTTTGAATAATTCGCCGAGTTCGGCGACCATGAATAATTCGCAGATTTAATCGGCATATCAATATTTCGCGAATTATTCGCGAATTCTCCGAATAATTCACGGGTTATGTGACTATGTTATAGATGTCCAGGCCATCCCAGGTGTTGGTCTCTTATTTTATCCATTTGGAAACAATCTCAACTATTTCAGGTATTTATATTTTTATTTTATTTTTACTTGTTGCTTCTAATTTTATCCTGTTATGATCGTGTTTGTGCACATCAATGCTTGTCTTTATAACTATGCAGAATTTATGCTGTTCTTTTTGTTATTTTTAATAATAGTTTATGCGACGGACTCTACAAACAGTCCTGCCTTTACAGTAAAAAAAAACCATGTAGCGATGGAAAACCATTAAGTTTGTGTGTGGGTTTTGATTAAAAAAATACGTGTGTGCGTGTGTGGACCGGGAGAGAGGAAGGAGGAAGTGAGAAAAATAAAATGTAGGTATTTGAAAACCAAGCATGCAACATGGCGGCTATAGATTAGTTATCAAAAAATAAGTTGCTTATTTTGTTGAGATAACTGCACATAATGAAAAGTTAGTTTTTATTATAATTATCTTAAACTATGATTTCTTAATTTTATTTAAAATAAAAAGGGTGTGGAATTTTTATATTTTTCTTTTTGCTTTCTAAAATGAGAGAAGGCTACATCATTTATCAATTTTGAAATTAAAAGACCTTTTTTCTTTACCGCTATAATAGTAGAGATTCTAAAATAATTTTATGATTATATCAATTTTTTTGACTGCAATCAAACAAAAAATGAATGATGGATCCATCAAATAAAATACACGACTCAAAATTAGGAGGATTTCATTAGGATAACAATAGAGGCATACAACAATTAAATAAAATTCAATGTTCCAAAAAAAATGTTTGTACTTGTTAATATAAGTATTTTAGTGCAAGTAAAATTCTCTGTTGATTTTTTATTGACATGTAGGCATTTTTTTTTACTTCAACGAATACGTATATACGTCTTAATATTGAAGCTTAATTTTATAGTTTAGCATATTTAAGAAAATCTAAATGCGTATAGCTCCTAAAATATCTTTGTTGTCAACGTATTTTTCAAAGTAAAAAATCTCAATTTCATAAATACAACCATAACAAATTCTTTGTTCGGTGTACTTTACAAAAAAATATAGGAAAGTGATAGAAAGAGAGAGACCAGGCTCTTCCTCCAAATCTTCTTCTTTTATTGTCTATAAAAGCAAACTTCCAATAAATAAGTTATGGTCCTGCAAAAAATAATAATAATAATAATTAAAGGTTAAAATGAAAAGGCTGTATGTGTGGGTTTGTGTGTGTGAGATGTTGAATTTTAGTTTGGTTAAGACAGAATTAAAAGTTTTGAGGCGTGTATGATACACTTTCCGAAATGTGATATTGCCCCCTACTATGGGAGTACAGCAGAAGTCAATCACCCCCAAAATACAACAAAGCCTTTGAAACACTCTTAGAAGATAATGAGAAGGAAATGCCAAAACTGTGAAGAGAATGACTTAATTTATAGAGTTGAACAGTCACAACCGTTCAAATGGTTGTGACTGTTTAGAGTCGAATAGACACAACCGTTTAAACGGTTGTGACTGTTCAGACAACCTTTGAATTTGAAATTCAAAATGTCAAACTCTGTTATTAAGTCAACCCAAGATGCCCCAAGTGCCCAAGCGCCTCATCAAAGACAATAATAAATAAATGTTATAAGACTGCTAGAAATCATGCCCACTTGGCTCATAACTCACTTTATTCAAGATATTACTTAAATATTGGGAATTATTATAAAGACTTGGGCATTCGTCTCTCCATCCGATGTGGGACTATTTCCCACATACAAATGCTACCAATAGATTCAAACTACCAACAATCCCCCACCAGTTTGTATATATTGATTGCAACCACATCTCTCTCGTGACAAATATTATGCATAAAGAAAGGTATCTCTCGATTTAAACCTTCCATTAGTGTATATATATGGATCGTCTAAAAAAGTTATTGGTGTCCGCAGATTAAAACAAAACTTTTATTATTAGCAGTTAAAATACAACACACACAATATTCATTTTATTTTCTAAGAGGTTTATAACTGCTTTAGCACTATTATGGCCGTGTGCTACTCTCGGTCTTCATAAGCATTTACAAGAGAACACTTCATATCTCTTGTTGAAGTGGCACCACTTCTATGCTAATATAGGTGGAGTTTCATCTATTATATCCATGTTACTGTAGATATTTAAAAATTAAATAACTCCATTGAGAGATTTCGCCCATCCTCTTTATCATAACAGACAGCACTAGATACTTCTTTATATAAGAATGAGACGTCTAGTGCAATACAGGCACATGACAGTAACTTGCTATTACCTATTGAACTATTAAAATTAGTTTTTACCAATTAAAGTTGGGTTACCATTACTAGTGCCAAAGTGTAAATGTTTAAGTCTCATTCCGATTGACGTATTCTTTACCAAATCTCTAGAAAATGCCTTGGTAAAGGGATCTGCTAAATTCTTTGCAGATCTCACATAAACTATGGTAATTATTCCGTTAGTAATTAAATCTCGAACATATTCATGTCTTAAACTAATGTGTCTAGATTTACCATTATAAACATTATTATAAGCTCTGGACATAGTCGCCTCACTATCGCAATACAAGGAAATAGATGGCATTGGTTGTAACATTTAGAAAAGTTAGAAATAAATAAAATTAATTAAATTAAAAATAAAGTGATAAATCACAAAACAGTTAAAATCAAACACGTCAATCTTCATAAGTTATATGTAATACAAATTAAATTAGAATTTTTGAATGTAATTTAAATAAGTTATAAGGGTTTTAATGATAAATTTAGCTTCATTTTAACAAAAGGTGTGTTTTATAATAAGTTAAGTTGTGAGGGGTTAAATTGTAAAGTTAAGTTTTTATGCAAATATAAGATAGTTAAGGTTTTAATTGAAAGTGTTGGAAAAGTCAAATTAGTTCAGAATTTTAATGAGATTAAAAAGGGAAAATGTGAAGATAATGCAAAAACACCTCATGCTTTCATGCAACCTCTCATCTCCACCTCCTTCTTGCATGAAACATGCACCCTTCAACACTTGACACCACCTCCTTAACCCTATCCCTTCCTCCTCTCATATATATAGCCCTTATTCAGTTTAAAGATCAGATTAAAATTCAAATGAATTAAAAGAAAAGAAAAGTAAAAGAGAAAAGAAAACAAGAGGAAGAAGAAGAAGAAGAATGGAACTTTGTTCATGGAGATGGTTCATCAACAAGCTAGGAGGAGCTGATTAATCATGGAGGGTCATTCCTACAACTAATTGGAGGGTAAATTCTTAATCACAGTAGGTAAATTAGGCTCTGTAGATTAGTTAATATTGATTGAACATGTCACATAATATCGTATTTTAGTTAAATTTAGTGTCTGTTAGAATCTGCTTTGATCTGGAAGATAATTAAATTAATTAAACAGAGTTAAAATTATGTAGGAATCAACTAGAGTAAACCACAAGAAGACGACACCCAGGGGCCGGTTTTGGGCCGGCGGCCAAGCAAGAAAATCCGGCGTCGCCGGCCATGAAGAGGGCTTTGTGGGTTTGGTCTTTTGGGTAGTTTACAGTATACAATTTAGGCTATTTTGGTACTGTTTATTTAAATTAGTTTCACAGTAGTTAAAATCTGGGAACATATATCGGAAAGGGTATCGTAAAACGCTAAATACGACACGACTAAATCACGTCGCGTTTTAAATTTCTGAAATAGTACAGAAATAGGTTAAAATCCAGCAAGATAAGTGTTAATAACTTGATATAATCAGATAGTATGTAGCTTGTGATTAGGAAAGCGTGTTTTTCATTTCCGTTATATCGGAATAGCCGTTTTGCTTATATACGTTAATTTGTAAATTTAGACTCGGATACAAGAATTACGGAAGCCGCGAGGAAATGGAAAGGATTAGCGATTCCGGAGTAGATTCGACTTTTCCGGTGAGTAGACTAAACATCTACCGGGGAATTTTGTAAAGATGGCGTGTTTCGCCCGTAGTTTTACTTAACTTGATGCTTATATCGTTATGATCATGTGCATTCATCATATATACATATAAATTGAGTGGATGATTAGAACACTTCACAATTATCGACGAGTCATGCCACGTGCACATATTATATGCTACACACACCTCGTCGATATTGCCATGTCACTTACACTTAAATATCATACTTGTTAACATGGATTTATATCGTATTTCACATATCAAATATAGTGGTAGATTGCATCATTGACATCCTGTTGCTTTATGCATATTTCTATGTTGTATATGAGGTAGATACAGAATTGAGGATTTATGGTTTTGAGTTTTTGAACACTATTACATAAATCCAGTATTTTCATGATTGATGTGTCATGTCCACCATGAGATGATTTCTGTTTGGTTTTATTCCGGACCGAGTGGGGGAGATATACGGTCGCGGATTTTACGTTATCCATACTGAGTGGGGGAGATATACAGTTGGATACCTGGTGGACCCGGTCGAGACCGAGGGGCAGGATAGCCATATTGAGACGGGGGAGCCTAGCGAGGTTACTCGATACCGGAGTTGGTAATAAAAATACGGCGTGTATCTAGAGGATAACGACCGATATTATTGGTATAGGATCATTCGGGGAATGATGCCTATAAGAAATGAAAGTTTTGTGTCGTTGATGGACACTGAGAAATGATTTTACTTGAGTTGTGATTTCCGAAATATCATGAGATTTATTGTTGAACTTCACATATACTCATATCTCATATTGATTCATATTCAGTAGCATGATTGTCATATTTACTTTATTCGCCGTTATATGTTAGTCGTATTCACTGAGTTGGCAACTCATCCCCGTTGTGCCACAGTTCCTTGCAGGGATAGAGTGGACGGGTAGCTGCGAGGCAGAGATACTTTTGCAGTTGTATTCCATTTTTTGATCGGTAGGTTACATGTGTAGTAACCTTCCTTTTTGATTTTGTATTTTGTATCTAGAAAGTCTCCATCAAACCTGTACTTTGACTTAGAAATGAGAGATGGTATATATATGGACAGTTGAGATCTGTTGGTTAGTTTCATTATTTCTTTCCTTATGAGATTCAGTGATGTTCTATATGTTTATATTCATGTTTATTGTTAATATTGTTGATTCCAACTAGGAATACAACTAAACTTAACCTTTATTATTTGTTTAATGAATTAACTTCATAAATTGAGATTTTTACTTAAAAACTAAATTTTCATAAATAATTCCGCAATAAGGTATTTTGATCTTGGTTTTCGGCTTACTTGGACTTGTGCATATCTTTAGATATGATACAATCTAAGTGCCGGTCACATCCAAACTTGGGTCGTGACATTGGTTGTGGCCACAACTCTATATCCAATAATAAATTTCTCAGCCATTCCGCTTCCTTGCCGGCAGCAGCCAAAGCGACAAATTCAGATTCCATTGTTGAATGTGTGATGCAGGTTTGTTTCTTAGAGACCCAACTAATGGCACCGTCTCAAATTGTAAATATCCAACCTGTTGTGGATTTATTATCACTTGCACTTGTGATCCAACTTGCATCCGAATAACCTTCTAGTACTGCAGGATAATTGGAATAAAATAGACCAAACTCTTTTGTTCTTTTTAGATACCCAAGAACTCTACTGATGGCCTTCCAATGATTAATACTGGGTTTACTGGTGTATCGTGACAATTTGCATACCGCAAAAGCTATACCAGCCTTTGTATAATACATCACATACATAAGGCTTCCAATAGCGCCAACATATTTTAATTGTACAATTACATTGTCACAATTCTCATTTAATTTCATACTTGGATCATACGGAGTAACACTTTTTTTAATATTAAGATGTTGGAATTTATTTAATAATTTCTCAATATAATGAGATTGATTTAACACAAACCCATCACTATGTTTTTTTCACCTTTATTCCTAAAATAGTATCTACTTCATTCAAATCTTTCATTTTGAATACTGAAATTAAATATTTTTTTGTTTCATTTATTCCAATTATATTTGTACCAAATATCAACATGTCGTCTCCATAAAGACATATGATTACCCCATAATTCTGATTGAATTTGGAATATATACATTTATCCGCACTATTATGCTTAAAACCATTTGATATTATTGCTTTATCAAATTTCTCATGCCATTGTTTAGAGATTTGTTTTAAACCATATAGCGACTTAGTTAATTTACAAACTTTGTTCTCGTTTTCAGAAAATATGAAATCTTCGGGTTGTTCCATGTATACTTCCTTATTTAATTCGCCATTTAAAATGGTTGTTTTACATCCATTTGATACGCATATAAATTATATATTGAAGCCAAAACTATAAGAACTCTAATGGGTGTTATTCTAGCCACAGGTGCATAAATATCAAAATAATCTATGCCCTCCTTTTGTGTGAATCCTTTAGTCACTAATCTTGCCTTGAAAGTTTGTATAGAGCTATCTGTATTTGTTTTCTTCTAAATACCCATTTACACTTTATAGGCTTAGATCCTTGAGGCAAGTCAACCAATATCCAAGTATCGTTAGACATTATTGAGTCCATTTCGTCATCAATAGACTGTTTCCAAAATGCAGTATCTCTTGATGACATTGCTTCACTAAATGTTTTTGGATCATCTTCTATATTAAGCAGAATAGGTATTTTGTTAAGCACTTTGGTTCTATCTCTTTCAACGAGAAAGACTATTGAACGCGGATCAATAAAATCAGGACCAAAAGATTTTTCTTTCCTGATTCTTTGACTTTTTCTTGGTTCAATATTTTCATTACTTTCTCTTCTTTTGTCATTGGTAATTTTCTTAGAAGTTGCTGCATTTTCTTTATTATACAAATTAGAATCAACATTGTCATGCATAAATTTATTTTCAAAAAATTCAACATGTATCCATTCAATTATGACATTTGATTCTAAATCTAAAAGTCGATATGCTTTAGAATTCTGTGCATATCCAACAAATATACTTCTAATGCCTCTCGGCCATAATTTAGATTTATATGGATTAATCACTTTATAATATGCTATGCACCCCCACACTTTAATATAGTTTAAATTGGGTTTTCTACCATTCCAAATTTCATATGGTGAAACATGAGTTTTCTTGGATGGTACTCTATTATGAATTTAACATGCTGTTAAAAGTGTCTCACCGCAAAAATTAAAAGGTAATTTAGCATTTAAAAGCATAGCATTTACCATTTCAACTAAAGTCCTATTTTTCCTTTCGGCTAATCCATTGTGTTGAGACGTATAAGGTGCAGTTCTTTGATGAATAATACCATGCATTTCGCAGAATTGAGAAAAAGAAACAGAAAAATATTCTCCCCCACTATCGCTTCTAAGGATTTTAATCCTTTTATCTTTCTGATTTTCTACAACCGACTTATACTCTTTAAATTTCTCAAATGCTTCATCTTTTGTTCTTAATAAATATACATATGTAAAACGGGAATGATCATCGGTAAAAGTTATAAAATATCTTTTTCCTCCTCTAGTTAATTGACCATTTAATTCACAAATATCAGAATGAACAAGTTCTAATAAATTAGTATCTCTTTCGATTTTAGGGAAATATTTTCTAGTCATTTTTGCTTCTACGCAAATCTCACATTTATCGTTATAATCATTCTGACATGCAATCTAACCATGTTTAGACATATACTTTAAAGAGCGAAAAATTAAATGACATAATCTAGTATGCCACAAAGAAAAAGAATACTCAACAATATAAGCAAACACACAATTTATTTCATTAATACTGAGTTTGAACATGCCATCACAGGAATATCCCTTTCCTACAAATATACCATTTTTCGATATTACAACTTTTCAGACTCTAGAACAATTTTAAATTCTTTTTGCACAACAGATTTGCAGATACAAGATTTTTCCTCAAATCAGGAACATGAAATACATTAAGCAGAGTAAGTTTCTGTCCAGAAGCAAACTTCAATTCAACACTTCCTTTACCGAGCACTTTAGCCGAAACATAGTTTCCCATCAACAGCTCTTCAGGTTCTTTCTGATCCGTGTTGGTTTTGAACATTGCTTTGTTATTGCATACATGGATGGTTGCACCATAATCCAGCCACCAATCTGCAGTTCTAGTTACCGCAGCCATATGCAATTCCATAATCATGTCTATCTGCATGTCAGAAACCATAGCAACAAGTTCTTTGACTTCATTTTCTATTAGATTTGCCTTGTTGCTATTTTCTTATCCGAAACCAAGTTTTTTTCCGGTATTTCTGAATTTGCAATTTTTAATATAGTGACCTTTCTTTCCACAGTTATAACAAGGTCATTTCTTCTTTGCAAAATTAGATTTCTTAAAATCATTTCCCTTCTTCTGGACTTTGAAATTGTTTTGAAATTTTCTATGACCATTTTCACTGACATGATTCACTTTAGAGTTAGATTTAGAACTGAGAAAAATCATGTCATGTGCACGGTTCTCTGCCTCAATCTGTAGATGAGTCTGAAATTGCTCTATGGTAAAATTTTCAGGAGAGTGCAGAATTTTCTTTCTGTATTCATTCCAAGTAGGAGGAAGTTTAGATAGAATCGCTCCAACTTGAAACGAATCAGGGACTTTAATCTCAAGTTCGCTCAGTTTAGAGACGAGAGTTTGTAATTCATGCACTTGATCCATGTTGGCATGCCATCAGTCATTTTAAATTCAAAATATTTAAGCGCTAAAAATTTATCCGTACCTCTCTTCTCATTTTTGTACTTTGTTTCAAGGGCGCTCTAGATTTCCTTCGGTGTCTTCATATTTCTGTAAAGATCATACAGTCGATCGGTGAGTGAATTGAGAATGTACCCGCGACAAACTAATTCATCTTCTTCACGTTTGTTTTTCTCTGTTCTGGCACTCTCGGCATCATTCGAAATTGAAGCTGAATCTAGAATTGGCGGCAAGTTCGGATCGAGCACGTAAAATATCTTCAAGGCGGTCAACAAGAACACCATCTTGTCTTTCCATCTAGTGTAATTGCTCCCATCGAATCGATCCAGTTTGATAACATTCTGGTTCTGGAAATGAACCTTGACACTTGAATTTAATTCTGTCTCCATGAATATCATCTTTCGATTGTTGAATTTTAGTTTGGTTAAGACATAATTAAAAGTTTTGAGGCGTATATGATACACTTCTCTTAGAAGATAATGAGAAGAAGATGCCAAAACTGTGAAGAGAATGACTTAATTTATAGAGTTGAACAGTTGTGACTGTTCAAACAACCTTTGAATTTGAAATTCAAAATGTCAAAATCTGTTATTAAGTCATAACCCACTTAGCTCATAATCCACTTTATTCAAGATATTACTTAAATATTGGGAATTATTATAAAGACTTGGGCATTCGTCTCTCCATCCGATGTGGGACTATTTCCCACATACAAATGCTACCAATAGATTCAAACTACCAACATTTTCTACTAATGAATCTTTGGTTTCAGCAAGAGAGAGACCCACTTCCTTAGAGGTTTGTGTGTATGAGATAGACCATAATTTCTACTAATGAATCTTTGGTTTCAGCAAGAGAGAGACTCACTTCCTTATCCTCCAAATCTTCTTCTTCAAACTTCCCTAAAAACAAATATCCAATAAACAATCCATGATTCTGCAAAAGAAAAAACATTAAAGAAAGAAAGAAAAGGGGCTTAAACGACAAAGAGCTTGTGTATGTGTGGTTTTTTTTTTGTGTGTGTGAGAGAGATAGAGAGAGAAACCTCTTACTTTTTTCTGAAGAATCTTTGGTTTCAGCGTATTTTTCAAAGCAAAAACCTTAATCTTATAAAACAATCATGACAAATTTATTGTTCAATCTATTTTACAAAAAGAGCATATAGAAAATTGAGAGAGAGACCGATCTCTTCCAAATCTTACTATTCTATTGTCCATAAAAACAAATATCCAGTAAATAATCCATGATTATACAAAAAAAGAAAATAAAGGCTCAAATAAAGAAGACCAACCCTCTCAAAATTTTCTTCTTCAATTGCCCACGAAAGCAAACATTCAATAAATAATCTTTTGATTCTGCAAAAAACTAAAGGTTAAAATGAATAAAACCTTATGTATACGTGGGTTTGTGAGTGCGTGTGAGAGAGAAAGCTCTTGCAGTTTAGGTGGAGAGAGAAAGGGAGATCACGTGTATTGTTTAGTTATAGATAAAGAGAGATGTGGAGAGAGAAATGA
Source organism: Agapanthus africanus (assembly GCA_030015575.1). NCBI lineage: Eukaryota > Viridiplantae > Streptophyta > Magnoliopsida > Asparagales > Amaryllidaceae > Agapanthus > Agapanthus africanus. The sequence goes on from CM057351.1 coordinate 296,168,126, forward strand.
AGATCTATTGATATTCAGCTATTGAATTTGATGTTTTTTTGTTTGATTTAAATTTGATTTCTTTCAAAAACTAAGAGCCCACGTTAGCAATCAATTTGAGAAATTGGAGACCTCTTCCTTTTACCCTATAATAGTAGAGATAAAAGGATGCCAACCCAATTTTCTCCCAATGTGCAATAGTTCAGTTAGTATAGGCACTTCTCCTTTAGCAGAGTATAGAATTCGAACCTCAGGAACCCCAGAATGGAAAGTGGTCATAAATTAACGCTTTCGAGGCAAATTCGTGAGTCTTATCGGTACAGGTGTGTGTTGTATGCTTGTGTGCGATGTGTGCTTACGTGTGATGTGCGAGTGGATGTGTTGTGTGCATAGATTAGAGCTTACAGACCAGTATCAATATTCTTTATATATTTTTACAGCATAAAAAATATATAAATGGATTATAATCTTGAAAAACCATATTCTTTCTAATATTATTTGTTTTTATTTACTAATTCTAATAAGTATATTGTTAACATTTGATAACCATGCACTTAACAAAAATAAAATATGTTGTATAAACTGTGATGATCAACCTTAATTAAGTGGAGGTTAAAACAAAAATACTCAAACTTGTACGTGAAATTAATATTTTTCTACGTAACGATCCTATTTCACAAAAATAAGAAACTCTTAAATTTTAACATTATCATTTATCGATTTAGTAAACTTTATGATCATTATTTATTAAATAGACACATGCAGAGCTTTTCGCAATGTTGCAACAATAAAAAAATTCTTTGATATATGATGTCTTTTTTATCTAACTGAAAATAATCGTTAGGTAACAGTGGATGACATAGAATTATTTGATAGTAAATAAATAAACAGAAAATTTGATTAACAACCAGTAACCTTTATTTTACATAAAAAAAACTTATTTTATTCAATAATTATAGAACTAGACTAGACCTCCTTCGAATTTGTTTAGAAAAGTTGACCTCATAATTGCCACGTAGGATTGCCATGTAAACAAGTGTTTTATTCTAATTACTTATGTCTCATGGAGAACCCTATTTTGATAAATAAAATACAGCGGGGTCTATTTTTATTGTTATTTTTTGAAACAAGACTATGTAAAATTTTTGTCCATGTTTTAATTTATTATTAATGTTTATATATCTTTTAATTTTTTAAGAAGCTGATTAACAATGGATTTAATTAAATTTGTTATAATTGTTGAACTCTTTATTAACTACAATAATCTTTTCAAATAATTTTTTTGTTTAAAAACTATTTTTAATGTTTTTAAAGTTATTGATTCTATAGGAAAAAATCTATGGCATGGACCATCTTATTATTCTTTCTACAAGATTTTCTTAACTAAAAACAATGGTATGGAATATTCAAAGATTTTTCTACTTTTTCCTGGTAATTAGTTCTAATGAAATGTGAGAGCCCTGCACACCACCTTCCTCTTTCTAGTTATAATAATATAGATATATGAGAATTATTCTATATATTGTTCTTTTTATGTTGGCTTAATTCCAAAAAGTACTAGTTAGTTTGATCTAATTACGAAAAACTACTAAAAACTTGTTAAATATACAAGAAACCACCACAAAACTTTCAAAAACTACGAAAAATTATCATAAATAAGGTGTCACATCAGCAATAAATTGGAAGAAACTACCAGAAAACTTATAAATTTTTTAGCCGTGGTATTTTCTCGTAATTTTAAAAAAACTGGGTAGTTCCTCGTAACCGACGGCAAAGTATTTGATAGTTTTTTTGAATTAAGACTTTTTATGTTTGGCCTCTTTCTCCTCATTATAATGGTTACCAGATAATGTTTTTATCTTTTACCATGTTTCAAACAATATTTCTTCAAATTACATCAATTACATCAATTACACGTTTTTTTTAGTTAACATCTTTTAAATTACATCAATTACACGTTTTTTTTAATCTCTTTTTACCTAGATTGAAATTGAAATTGGGAGAGAGAGAGGATCGGAATAGAAACTTCATGATTTGAGAGAGAACAAACGAGGGAGAGAAGTGTTAGTGTTTATGCCCTAGAAGGCCATTACTGTATCATACTAGTTTGTATATTACTTAATGGAAGCTTGGGATATTCACATGTATATAACAGTCTTGCTAAACATGGTAGTATGCTACTTGGTTTTTTCTATCTTAATATGTGAGTATACGTATTGATAGAGCTCTTAGGATCTTGCTTGACTACCAGCGTTGTGATGGCAGTCACACTAGTGGGGGCTGAGTAGTCTACAAGCATATCCTTATTCAGGTCCCTAGTCGTTGGATTATCGAGACAGGGCATCGATACTCCGGAGTAGACTAGTGTGTACGCTTCTCATCCCAGTTGGGGAGATGGTCGTCCCACAGCCGTCAGTACGTCGTACTGGAGATAGTATACAGGTGCTCGTTAGGTTACGGGTACACCGGACAGGACTCACAGGGAACTGTTGGTTGGTTTTATACCAGTTGTCAGTGAACAGTTCCCAGGTGACATGAGTACAGCATAGTCCGCAGACTTGACACTGCTACTTCGCCTCGAGTGTGTCCCACCGTTCTTAGATTGCTACCCTACCACGGCTTAAAGGAGTCGTGCAAACAGGTAGCAGTTGGGTGCAGTCCCGAGCACTTGGAGGCAGTGGCGGTTAGACAGGATTCGTCCCTCCCGGTATTGGGAGTTGATATCGCGCTGTGTCAGAGAGCCATTACGCAAAGTCCCTGGCCAGGGCAAGCGAGATTTGCTGGTAGGTTCCAGTAGTTTCTCAGGGTGTAATGGGCTTCCCTCCGACACGACTTATACCGCTATTAGGGGACTGACGCTTGCCGCCCCCTAGGCCCGATATGCGATAGTCTTGGACGAACGACCGGACTGTATGGAGATTGTCACATCAGACTCAGTAGGAGTTCGGATGGGTTTCCTCATCGGCCTTCTTATCGACAACTATCTGGGGACCGTTACGTACAGCTAGTGCCGCTTGCGGTCTGTGGTTAAACCCACTGCCAGCGTAGTAGTCGAGTCTCTAGAGTCCCACACAGAGAGTTTTCTATTCCAGGCGAAACGATATAGAGGTCGTATGGTTTTACGACAAAGGGTTCGGACGCGTATGTGTGTTTACACACTTAAGTCGTTTGGACAGTTTTTACCAGTCGGCTTTGGTTTAAGCCAGTTACTGGTATCTGGTTATTGGATTTTTACAGTCTAAAGTTTTTCCGTATTTTCACGGATCGGAGGGGCGTTCTCGTAATTGTGCGAGAAGCTTCTAGAAGATGGTGACTAAGGAGGTTTAGGTGTCATATACATTGAATGGGTTATATGAGTCATGAGGGTGATTCATTCATCTCATTAATGCATATTAAATGCTTAATGACTCATGCTAATGAATCACCACTTGATATTTGTGAAGCATGATTATTCATCACTCTTTATTCTTTTCTTCATAAAAGAAAATGCTTCATATCTATTATGATACTCATAAGCTTTATTCAATTATCATCTACACATTCTCTCTCCTCAAGCTCTCTCTCTTCAAACCCTAATCCTCACCTCTCATGTGTTGAGAACTAGGATTATCTAGACTAAACAATCCATAACCCTCACTCTATCTCATCTATCTTCTTTGATTAGCAATCCAAGAAGGTTAGTTGCCTCAAGTTTAGAGGCTAAGCTTGGAGTTTTGCTCTCGGGTGGATCGTCTACTACAAAGAGAAGGCCGAGGAGGACGAGGTGATCGTAAAGACGAAGGACTTGGTTCGATAGGTATAATCCCTAAGCATAGTAGTTTAGAACAACTATATGTTTGGTTAGTTATCGTTTAGCTTCGATTCAAGCGGTTAGTCGATGTTTGTTCACTAAACAAGTTCATTTTTGAAAATTCCGCCTCCCCACAAGTATTGGGGTGTAGTACATCGACTTACAGTGGTATCAGAGCCTTGCTAAACAATAAATAACTTAATTGCAAATTTGTACGAATTTCGAACGGAAAAAACGAAACCGGAAAATCCCGAACTGTCAAGTTTCTGTCGAAATTTAAATGAAGTCCAAAAATTTTTCAGGGATGTTCAGAAAGCTTGAAAAGCATCCAGGAGAACACCCAAGAAAATTGGGCCCATGACTCGGCTAAAGCGCCGCGGAAGCGCGGCGGATCCCAACGATCCGCCGCCGAGTTGCCGAGTCATGAACCCAAATTTTTTGTGTGGGTCCCCTGTGATATTTGGTATTTTCTGGAATTTTTAATATTTGCTCAGGTTTCAGTTTTACAGAGCAGTATTGGAGCAATATTAATGGTGTTTAATCGATCGAAATTGTACAGTATTTGCATATTGGATTATATCTGTGATTGTATAATGTGTTCGTAAACCTCCCCTAACTGCTAGTATGTCGGTTGGCAGGGGGTTGCACATTTCTGTAATGGTTTTATCTGTTTGTGCATATGAACTGTAATTGGACTGTTGTGGTGTATAGCCGGGGTTTAGCAATGGGTTATTATTTAATTCATTTGTTGTAAATGTAATTTGTTGTAATATTATTTTTGCGGGGCACATCCAGGTTGCGGTTGTAGCCACCGTTGTATTATTTCATTTTACTGTTTTTGCTCCTAGGACTGACCCAAGGTAGGGTACACAAACTGCCGGGTGGGTAGTTTGCCGTACCCGTAGGGGTCGAGGGTGGGGTAATGACTATTCATCACAACTGTGTTATCCGTCTTTTCTTGCAGGCTCAAAAGAAATACGGATTGCTAGCAAATCCAATTAAGTTCATCTGTGTTCTGGAATGTATATCATTGCGTCAGACGAGTGTAAAATATCTATATATATGATAGCTATTTAGTCACTTATGTTTTACACCCGCGCTAGCCCAGCCCCCGCTCTGTCGTTAGTTAAGTAACCTAACGGGTAATGATGGGGCCCCGTGGCGAATGCGGATGGCATAAGAGGACGTTGTATTTTCGTTGTTTTCTGCAATGATAGGTTAATGATGGGACGCATTATCTATAATGCAAAGAAAATAAACCAAAGTTTTAATCGTTGGAACAATTTAAAAGAAACCACTCGGTTAATTTTAAAAACAGATATTTTTAAATGCGGAGCCTTAACCGCTCCTTTTAAAAGCTATCAGGTTCCTTCGGTTATATCAAGTTCACTACGTTCACGGTTTCGCCAAAACCATTCGTAGCCCTCCGTCATTTCATCTGGGTATTCAGTAGTATTCAAGCTATGTATTTTGACCAACGCCAAGGCATAGTGTTTGGTAGCTGCTGGATATTCATTTGTTGCATAGATAGATGAGTTAGTTTGGGACAGTCGTATGATCATTTTGGCCAACGTCAAGGATATGTACGGATGGGTTCAAATTAACAAGATAATGATGGGTAGAACTTGACATGTGACTTATGATATTTTGACCAACGCCAAGGTCATAAGAGCATGGGGCAAAAATATATATCGGGAATTTCTAAAGAAATTGAAATTTGCAAAGAGATGCATACCATTTTGAGTTTGATGAATGTTGGTAGCATTCCTACAACATTATCAGACGATGATATTTGGATCCCGATCCTACTGTGAGTATAAGCTACTTATCAGGATATTCGTCACTTAACGATCAATGCTATAAACCTAGTAGGTGTCCAGAAAGGTGTCAGCGGGGTTACGCCCCCAGAGAAAAGAGGTTATTTAATTAAGGAACTTCGCGAAAGCGTTGGAAAACCTCCCTCGAAGTATCGACACTGGCCTGGCTGAACGGTTAAGCAAGTATTGTACGGTGAGAATAGTCCTGGCTAATTCTTCTTTTATGGTTTGAGGAAGGATTCGAGAAACAGTGGGAGCCATCCAGTTTAGATAAATTAAAAACCACTCTAAACTTGCAAGAGCATCATGCTAAAGAGTTTTCTTCTCTCTCTCCTAATTGCAGCGACCCTGAAAATGACTGGACTTAAGTTACTTTTAGAGAAAAATATACTGACAGGGCCAAACTATAAAGATTGGCTGCGGAATGTCAAAATGGCTTTGACCTATGACAAATTGGGGTACGTCCTCACCGCTACGGCACCTGCTGTCCCTGGTCCCAAATCCAGTAATGCGGATAAGGAAATCCGCAAAACCTGGGATTCAGATTGCGTGAAAGCCAAGTGCATCGTGCTTGCCTCGATGAACAATGAACATCAGAGGAGGCACGAGGATATGGACTTTGATGGCATATTTCTCCATACAAAGGAACTTTATGGAGAGCAATCTCGTATAGCAAGATACGAGACCTCAAAGAACTTGTTTCGAGCGAGGTTGGCTGTCGGGTCATCGGTAGGAGAACATGTCCTAAAGATGATCGGCTATATAGAAGAGCTCGCAGACCTTGGGACGACTTTGGATAATGAGCTCTATACAGACCTTATTCTCCAGTCCCTTCCTTCCACCTACGCCCAGTTTATCCTGAACTTCAACATTCAAAGAAAAGAAGTTGAACTTCCGGAACTCCTGAACATGTTAAGGAGTGCAGAGGGCACCTTGCAGAAAGCAAGGGAAACACCCGCTATGTTTGTTGGCGGTTCATCTTCTTCCGGGTCCAAGGCTAGGGCCAAAGGAAGGAAGAAGAAGGCCGCACCCAAACCTAGAGGAGGTGTTAGTAAGGTGGGAGGGAAGGGAAAGAAAAAGTTTGCGGTACCGGTAGTTGGCCAGGATGAGTGCTTCCATTGTCACAGGAAAGGGCACTGGAAGAAGGATTGCAAGGCGTGGAACGCCAAGAACCAGGAACCGAAGCAAGCTGTGGCTTCGACTTGAGGTGTGTTTGTAATTGAGAATTGTCTGTCGATCAACTCTACTTCCTGGGTATTGGATACCGGATCAGGATCTCATATTTGCAATTCATTGCAGGCACTGAGAAACCGTAGAGTGCTGAAGGAAGGTGATATGACCCTAAAGGTTGCTAACGGAGCTAGCGTGGGAGCTGCGTCCGTCGGGGATTATCACTTAGGATTGACGAGTGGACACATTTTGGTTTTACATAACTGTTATTTTGTACCAAACTTAACGTGTAATATCATATCAGTTTCCTTGTTATCAAATAAAGGTTATGATTTCACGTTTGTAAGAGATGTTGTTAACATCCACCTTAATCATGGTTTGATTGGGTCCGGTACATTAAATAACGGTATATATGTTTTAAACCAACTCCAAATTTTCAATGTCCAGAACACACTAAAAAGAAAGTCTCCAGATTTGAATAAAGCTTTCTTATGGCATTGTAGACTGGGTCACATCAATGAGAGAAGGTTGACTAAGTTGCATAGAGAAGGATATTTGGACTCGTTCGAATATCAATCTTATGACACTTGTCAATCTTGTCTCAAAGGAAAGATGACAAAGACTCCATTTACTGGACAAGGAGTAAGAGCGAGCGAGCTCTTAGGACTCATACACAGCGATGTATGCGGTCCAATGTCTACACATGCAAGAGGTGGTTTTTCCTATTTCATTACTTTCACGGATGATTACTCAAGATACGGATTCATTTATCTGATGAAACATAAATCCGAGGCTTTTGAGAAATTCCAAGAGTATAAGAATGAAGTAGAAAACCAAACCGGCAAAAGTATCAAGACACTTAGATCTGATCGAGGTGGTGAATACTTAAGTGCCGAGTTCCTAGGTTACCTAAAAGAGAAAGGAATTCTCTCTCAGCTTACTCCTCCATACACTCCACAGCATAATGGTGTATCGGAGAGACGGAATCGAACCCTATTAGATATGGTACGATCCATGATGAGTAATGCTGAGTTACCGCGATCTTTCTGGGGTTATGCGCTAGAATCAGCGGCATATCTTTTGAACATGGTACCTACCAAGACTGTGCCTACCACTCCATATCAGATGTGGAGCGGGAAGAAACCCTATCTTCAGTATCTAAAAATATGGGGATGTCCAGCTTTTGTTAAAAAGCAGCATGTGGACAAGCTCGAGGCACGATCAGTAAAGTGTAAGTTTGTGGGATATCCAAAGAACTCCAAGGGGTATCTATTCTATTACGCAGAGGAACAAAAGGTGTTTGTTTCTCGTAATGCCCATTTTCTAGAATATCAGTTTTTAGAAAAGGAAATAAGTGGGAGCGAAATAGAACTGGAAGAAATTCCAGAACCACAAACTGCTACTGAAAGTTTGGTAGAACCGGAAGTTCAAGAAGAACAGGACATTCCCGCACCCCTCCACAGGAGTAGTAGGCCGTCTCATCCGCCTGAGAGATACTACGGTTTTCTCATAGATGGGGATAGAGAGGATTGCATCATAGATGATGATGAACCTACTAACTTCCAGCAGGCCATCCAGAGCGGTGACTCGGTACGATGGCTAGATGCAATGCGGACCGAAATGGAGTCCATGTACACCAACAAAGTATGGACTTTGGACTTTGCTCCAGATGGGGTAAAACCCATATGATGCAAATGAATCTTCAAGAAAAAGATTGGTGTAGATGGACAGGTGGAAACCTATAAGGCTAGACTTGTTGCAAAGGGTTTTCGTCAAAGACCTGGTTTGGACTATGACGAAACTTTTTCTCCAGTGGCTATGCTCAAATCCATTCGGGTCCTTCTTGCTATTGCTGCCTTCCATGATTATGAAATCTGGCAGATGGACGTAAAGACGGCTTTTCTGAATGGAAATTTAGAAGAGAGCGTCTATATGGATCAGCCAGAGGGTTTCAATCAGAGTGGGAGCAGCGGGAAAGTATGCAAGCTGCTTAAGTCCATTTATGGACTAAAGCAGGCATCGCGGAGTTGGAACATCTGTTTTGATGAGACAGTCAAAGAATATGACTTTATCAAAAATCCAGATGAACCGTGCATATATAGTAAAGTTGTAGCCAGAAGTGTCGTATTCCTCGTCTTGTACGTGGATGACATTCTATTGATAGGAAATGACATTCCTATGCTACAATCTGTCAAAGGATTCTTGTCACAAAGGTTCTCCATGAAAGACCTGGGTGATGCCTCTTACATTCTGGGGATCCGGATCTATCGTGATAGATCCAAGAGGATGTTGGGACTTTCGCAGTCCAGGTATATCGACACTGTACTGAAAAGATTCAGTATGGAAGATTCTAAGCGCGGTAATCTACCGGCTTGTCACGGAATCACCCTCTCCAAAGAGATGTCTCCCAAGACTGATTTGGAAAGGGAACGCATGTCTATTATACCCTACGCTTCTGCGGTAGGCTCTATAATGTATGCGATGTTGTGTACCAGACCAGATGTAGCTTACGCACTGAGCGTGGTAAGCCGGTATCAGTCAGACCCAGGGGAGAAGCACTGGATAGCAGTAAAGAACATTCTCAAGTACCTGAGAAGGACTAAGGAGATGTTTTTGGTTTACGGCGGAAAAGACCTCAGGTTGGAGGCCTTTGCTGATTCCGGCTTCCAGAGTGATAAGGACGATTCCAAGTCCATGTTGGGTTATGTCTTTACCCTCAATGGAGGGGCAGTGTGCTGGAAGAGCTCCAAGCAGGACACCGTTGTTGACTCGACGATGGAAGCGGAGTATATAGCTGCTTGCGATGCCGCAAAAGAAGCAGTCTGGATGAAGAAGTTCCTAACAGAACTTCAGGTGGTTCCTACCATAGTTGATCCAATACCTCTGTATTGCGACAACAACGGAGCTATAACTTTAGCGAAGGAACCAAGGTCCCATCAGAAGTCCAGACACATCTTGAGGCGGTATCACCTGATCAGGGAGATCATTGATCGTCAGGAGATCGAGGTTCGGAGAGTTGCTTCAGAAGAGAACATTGCTGATCCATTCACGAAGGCCCTACCTCAGACACAGTTCGAGAGGCTACTCGAGATCATTGGTCTTCGATATGCCAGTACATGGCCCTAGTGCAAGTGGGAGATTGTTAGTGTTTATGCCCTAGAAGGCCATTACTGTATCATACTAGTTTGTATATTACTTAATGGAAGCTTGGGATATTCACATGTATATAACAGTCTTGCTAAACATGGTAGTATGCTACTTGATTTTTTCTATCTTAATATGTGAGTATACGTATTGATAGAGCTCTTAGGATCTTGCTTGACTACCAGCGTTGTGATGGCAGTCACACTAGTGGGGGCTGGGTAGTCTACAAGCATATCCTTATTCAGGTCCCTAGTCGTTGGATTATCGAGACAGGGCATCGATACTCCGGAGTAGACTAGTGTGTACGCTTCTCATCCCAGTTGGGGAGATGGTCTGTCCCACAGCCGTCAGTACGTCGTACTGGAGATAGTATACAGGTGCTCGTTAGGTTACGGGTACACCGGACAGGACTCACAGGGACCTGTTGGTTGGTTTTATACCAGTCGTCAGTGAACAGTTCCCAGGTGACATGAGTACAGCATAGTCCGCAGACTTGACACTGCTACTTCGCCTCGAGTGTGTCCCACTGTTCTTAGATTGCTACCCTACCACGGCTCAAAGGAGTCGTGCAAACAGGTAGCAGTTGGGTGCAGTCCCGAGCACTTGGAGGCAGTGGCGGTTAGACAGGATTCGTCCCTCCCGGTATTGGGAGTTGATATCGCGCTGTGTCAGAGAGCCATTACGCAAAGTCCCTGGCCAGGGCAAGCGAGATTTGCTGGTAGGTTCCAGTAGTTTCTCAGGGTGTAATGGGCTTCCCTCCGACACGACTTATACCGCTATTAGGGGACTGACGCTTGCCGCCCCCTAGGCCCGATATGCGATAGTCTTGGACAAACGGACCGGACTGTATGGAGATTGTCACATCAGACTCAGTAGGAGTTCGGATGGGTTTCCTCATCGGCCTTCTTATCGACAACTACCTGGGGACCGTTACGTACAGCTAGTGCCGCTTGCGGTCTGTGGTTAAACCCACTGCCAGCGTAGTAGTCGAGTCTCTAGAGTCCCACACAGAGAGTTTCCTATTCCAGGCGAAACGATATAGAGGTCGTATGGTTTTACGACAAAGGGTTCGGACGCGTATGTGTGTTTACACACTTACGTCGTTTGGACAGTTTTTACCAGTCGGCTTTGGTTTAAGCCAGTTACTGGTATCCGGTTATTGGATTTTTACAGTCTAAAGTTTTTCCGTATTTTCACGGATCGGAGGGGCGTTCTCGTAATTGTGCGAGAAGCTTCTAGAAGATGGTGACTAAGGAGGTTTAGGTGTCATATACATTGAATGGGTTATATGAGTCATGAGGGTGATTCATTCATCTCATTAATGCATATTAAATGCTTAATGACTCATGCTAATGAATCACCACTTGATATTTGTGAAGCATGATTATTCATCACTCTTTATTCTTTTCTTCATAAAAGAAAATGCTTCATATCTATTATGATACTCATAAGCTTTATTCAATTATCATCTACACATTCTCTCTCCTCAAGCTCTCTCTCTTCAAACCCTAATCCTCACCTCTCATGTGTTGAGAACTAGGATTATCTAGACTAAACAATCCATAACCCTCACTCTATCTCATCTATCTTCTTTGATTAGCAATCCAAGAAGGTTAGTTGCCTCAAGTTTAGAGGCCAAGCTTGGAGTTTTGCTCTCGGGTGGATCGTCTACTACAAAGAGAAGGCCGAGGAGGACGAGGTGATCGTAAAGACGAAGGACTTGGTTCGATAGGTATAATCCCTAAGCATAGTAGTTTAGAACAACTATATGTTTGGTTAGTTATCGTTTATCTTCGATTCAAGCGGTTAGTCGATGTTTGTTCACTAAACAAGTTCGTTTTTGAAAATTCCGTCTCCCCACAAGTATTGGGGTGTAGTACATCGACTTACAAGAAGGGGAAGTGGTGTAAGAGAGAGAAGTCGAAGGAGGCCTGAATCTCCTTCAGATGTGTCCTCCGTCGATCTGTTGCGAGCGTTGATGAAGAGTTGAGATTGATGTTGATGCTTGTCTTCTTGAGCATGTGGGTCTCAATGGGTTGATTTTAGGGGTGAAGCTGAGCTACATGCAAAGAAGTCCCGGGATGGTTGTACCACCGTGGACCCTCCGACGATCAAGTTACCCGAGAAATTTTGGCAGAGTAGCGGCTTGTTGGATTGAAATTGGCTTACCCGAGTCGTCTGAGAGAGGGGCTTTTATAGCGGTCGCTTGGAGCGGGATGGCGCGAGATCTTTGCCGTCGGTTACGCCCCTGGCGTTACGCCTGCGTGAATGACGGGATCCCCCCATTAATGACGAGATACGCTCGTTAATGGGGGGATACGGCGGCGTGGAACGCGGGATGTGTTGGGTTATATTCACGCCCGAGCCTCCAAATGAGATGGTTTGCGGAACAAAAATTTTCTAGAGTTTTAAAAGGGGCGCAAAGATAATTCAAAAAACTGATCTTTACCATAAAACCAACTAGCAAACAAAGAGATTCTAACTGCTATGAAAAATGGTATACCAAAAGAATCGAGTCCTTCGGTCTTGGTTCTTCATCCTTAGCTCCTTGCATCCACCTTGAACATGTTTGAACTCCAACTCCGGCTCCAGGATCGAGCTTGTTCTCCGGCCTCCTTTCGTCGTAGACGATCCACCCGGGGAGTATGATCCATGGCTCTAGCTCCTAACTATTTAACTAAAGGAGCAACTAGAGAACTTGGTTTGCTAAACCAAGTAGTCTAGGATGTAGTTTAGAGATCTAAGTGTCAAGCTATCTCTTTCTTGCCTCTTCACTTGATTCTCAACTCATGAGAAGGTAGTGAAGAGGAAGAAGATGAAGGTGGAGGAGGCTAGAGAGAAAGAGAGGCATGAGAGCTCAAGAAATTATGAAGTATCCTTGGAGAGAGAAAATCAATACCAATGTTTTGTATATGAATTTTTAGAATAAAAAATCCACAACCATGCTTCAATAGTAATTACAAATGAATTATAAATTCATTTGTTCACTATTGAAGCATGGTCAACTCCATTCCTCCCATTCCTCTCACTTTACAGCTCATTTCCATTTATGAAATAAATGGAAAATACTAAATGAGGTGGCCACCTTCTAGAAGGAAATCTGTAGTAAATACAGATTTCAGTCTACCGTACAAATATACCGGCAATCAGATAAAAATCCGAACGCCCAAAAGAGATAGAATAACACGAAGAACGTAATACTAGAATATATATATTGAAATACATATACGTAAATTATTAAATCAATACCTGATTTAATAATCCGGCTCAAACCCGAGCCGGCTAGTATTACAAACTGTCCGATCGAAAATCCGAGTACATCAATCGATTGAACCCTGCACGTATCCAATACGGCTACTACATCATTTCGCCTGAATCAGGAAAACCCTCTTTGTGGGACTCTAAAAACTCGACAGTACTCTGGCAGTGGGTTTAACCACAAGCACGTCAGCAGCACTAGCTGTACGTAACGGCTACCCAGGTACCTATCGAAAAGAAGGCCGATGAGCAAACTCATCCGGATCTCCTACTGAGCCTATCTGCGACAATATCCGCACAGTCCGGTCTCTTCGTCAAAGAGTATCGCATACCGGGTCTAGGGGATGGTGAACGTCAGACCCTAACAACCTGATAAGTCGTGCCGATGTGGCTCAGGACCAATCCGGGAAACTACTAATCAACCTATCAGTAAATCCCAAGAGCATTGGACAAGGTCTTATGGTTCTGACCAATCGAATCACAGTGCGATATCGACCCCCTATACCGGGAGAGACGAATCCCCGACAATCACTCACTGCCTCCATGTGGCTCGGGACTGAACCCAACCAAAACCTATTTGCACGACTCAGTAGAGTCGTGGTAGGGTAGTGATCAAAGTTCAGTGGGAACTCACACGAGACAAATGTCGATCTCGGGTCCAAAGACTAACCTGTACACATGTCACTTGAGAACTTCCATCTGACGATAGGTATAGTACCATATGGAAGTTCTCGGCGAGTCCGTCCAGTGTATTCACACCCAGTGAGCACCTGTATACGATCTTAGGTGCATCAGACCAATGGCTGCGGGACCAACCATTCCCCGATGGGGGTAGAAACGTATACACCTGTCTACTCTGGAGTATCAATGCCCAGTCTCGATACTTACACGACTAGGGACCATTTAAGGATGTGCTTATGGACTACCCTGCTCCCACAAGTATGATCGCCATCACAACGCAGGTAGTCAAGCAAGATCCTAGGGGCTTTATCAACATGATATGTAATAACGAGTATGACATATGCCATGTTAAGATAAAGACAAACCACTATAGTATACCACCGTATCGAGTCTTTATCAATATGTGCAAGCTAGATATAACAACAATACAAATAAATACACATATCCCGATAAAGACAAGTCAAATAATATACTATAAAACTGAGCAAGATTGTTCTGTACATACATATCCCTAGTATCCATATGTATACATATACAATACTGGCCTCTAGGGCATATACATCCAACAGTCTCCCACTTGCACTAAAGGCCAGCGATTGGCGTACCGAATACCCAACGTCTGCTCTAAGGCCAGCTGCTGGCGTACCGCATACCTAACATCCCAAAAAGTCGCTCTAACCGTGCTTGAGGGAGGGCCTTTGTATGGATCTGCTGTGTTGTCTTTCGTATCCACTCTCCGGACCTCGATCTCTTGGCGATCCACGATCTCCCTGATCAGGTGATACCGCCTTAAGATGTGTGTGGATTTCTGATGGGACCGTGGTTCCTTCGCTAAAGCTATAGCCCCATTGTTATCACAATATACTGGTATCGGATCAACAATGGACGGAACCACCTGAAGTTCAGCTATGAACTTCTTTATCCAGACCGCCTCTTTTGCGGCATCGCTTGCAGCAATGTATTCAGCCTCCATTGTCGAGTCTGCGACGGTATCCTGTTTGGAACTCTTCCAACATACCGCCCCTCCGTTGAGGGTAAACACAAAACCCGAGACAGACTTGCTGTCACCTTTATCACTCTGGAAGCTTGAGTCGGTAAAGGACTTGACCCTGAGGTCTCCATTACCGTAAATCAGGAACATCTCCTTAGTCCTTCTTAGGTACTTGAGAATGTTCTTTACTGCTGTCCAGTGGTTCTCACCCGGGTCTGACTGATACCGGCTCACCACGCTTAGCGCGTAAGCTACATCTGGTTTTGTACATAGCATCGCATACATTATAGATCTTACCGCCGAAGCGTAGGGTATAGTGCTCATGCGAACCTTCTCCTCGTCAGTCTTGGGAGACATCTCCTTGGAGAGGGCGATTCCGTGCAATGCGGGTATGTTACCGCGCTTGGAATCTTCCATACTAAATCTCTTTAGTACGGTCTTTATGACCCTGGACTGCGAAAGTCCCAGTAATCTCTTGGATCTATCTCTATAGATCTTGATCCCCAGAATGTATGAGGCATCACCTAGGTCTTTCATAGAGAACCTTTGTGATAAGAATAGCTTGACCGATTGTAGCATATGAATGTCATTTCCTATCAAAAGAATGTCGTCCACGTACAAGACTAGGAACACGACAGTTCGTCCTACAATCTTCTTATACATACAAGGCTCATCTTCGTTCTTGATAAAGTCAAAGTCCTTGACTGCCTCATCAAAACAGATGTTCCAGCTCCGCGATGCTTGCTTCAATCCATAAATAGATTTGAGTAACTTGCACACCTTCCCGCTACTCCCAATGTCTACAAAACCTTCTGGCTGATCCATATAAACGCACTCTTCTAAACTTTCGTTTAAAAAGGCCGTTTTTACGTCCATCTGCCAGATCTCATAGTCATGGAAGGCAGCAATGACAAGCAGGATCCTAATGGATTTGAGCATAGCCACTGGAGAAAAGGTTTCGTCATAGTCCACTCCTGGTCTTTGACGAAATCCTTTTGCAACGAGTCTAGCCTTATAGGTTTCCATCTGCCCATCTACACCAAGTTTCTTTTTGTAGATCCATTTGCATCCAACGGGTTTTACCCCCGGTGGAGCAACTTCCAGGGTCTACACTTTATTGGTGTACATGGACTCCATTTCAGATTGCATAGCATCCAGCCACTTATCAGAGTCCCTACTGATAATGGCCTGCCTGAAACTAGTAGGATCATCTTCTTCCAAGATGCAATCCTCTCGATCCCCATCTATGAGAAAACCGTAGTATCTCTCGGGCGGATGAGAAATCCTACTAGATCTGCGGAGTGGCTGAGGTTCGTCCGGTACTGTTGAATCTTGTGGTTCTACCAAATCTTCAGTTATAGTTTGTCCTTCTGGAATTTCTTCCAATTCTACCGTGTCCCCACTTATTTCTTTTTCAAGAAACAACCTTTCAAGAAAGGTGGCGTGTTGAGAGACAAAAACCTTTTATTCAGCGACATGGTAGAATAGATATCCATTTGAATGCCTGGGATATCCAACAAACTTACATAAAACTGATCGTGCCTCAAGTTTGTCCGGATTCTGGTTTTTTACATAGGCCGGACAATCCCATATCTTAATCCTTTTAAGACATGGTCTTTTATTACTCCATATTTCATATGGAGTCTTAGGCACAGATTTTGATGGAACCTGATTCAACAGATACGCTGCGGTTTCAAGCGCAAGCCCCCAGAATGAAAGAGGCAACTCAGCATTACTCATCATGGAGCGAACCATATCCAATAGGATATGATTCCTCCGCTCCGACACACCGTTGTGTTGTGGAGTATACGGAGGAGTAAGCTGAGAGAGAATACTATTCTCTTTTAGAAAGTTCTTGAATTCTGTACTTAAGTACTCCCCCCTCTATCGGATCGGAGGATCTTAATACTTTTGCCAATCTGGTTCTCTACTTCCTTTCTAAATTCTTTGAATTTCTCAAAAGCTTCAGATTTGTATTTCATGAGATACACATATCCGAACCTAGAGAGATCGTCAGTGAATGTGATGAAGTACGAGATCCCATCCCTTGCATGTATAGACATCGGACCACATACATCACTTTGTATGAGTCCCAAGAGCTCTGCCGCTCTTTCTCCATGCCCGGTGAACGGAGATTTGGTCATCTTTCCTTTAAGACAAGACCAACAAGTTTCATAAGATGAAAATTCGAACGTATTCAAGAGTCCATCTTTATGTAACTTACTCAGTCTTTTCTCTCCGATATGACCAAGTCTACAATGCCACAAGTAGGATTCGTTCGTATCTGAACTCTTCCTCTTGCGTGTGTTTTGTACATTGAGAACCGTATTCTGATTTAGAACATAGATATCATTACACAGTGTACCTTCTGCAACCAATACCTTATCAAGGTAAATGGTCATGATATTTCTATCAAGAACAAAGTTATATCCATCTTTATCAAGTAAAGAAACTGATATAATGTTGCAAAGCATGGAAGGTACATAGTAGCAATTGTTCAAAATCACAGCATTACCATTTGGCAACACTAGGTGATATTCACCGACGGCCGCAACAATAACTTGTGCTCCGTTCCCTACCCTGAGGGACATATCACCAGGTCCAACTATCCTACTTTTTCTCAGTCCCTGCAATAAATTACAGATATGAGATCCTGATCCGGTATCTAGTACCCAGAAGGTATAACTGACCGAAAAACAGTTCTCAATAATAAGAACACCTGAAGAAGACGCAACAGTGTGTTTCTTCTTCGATGGGGTTATCAAGGAATTCAAACTTTCCTCTTTTCCTTGCTCATACTTATGACAGTTGTCGTAAGTTAGAGCCAAACCGACGTTCCGCAGCCCCGAATAAGAATTCGGATCGGTCAAGCGATACATTTTATTATCTTGATTAGGGCGTGAAATGGTTGCTACCTGGAGAGAGAGAGGGAAAACACTCAGCGTGCGCTCTTGCAAGATTAGATTGGTTTATTAATTTATCTAACCAGGATTGCTCCCACTGTTTCCTCAAATTCTTCTTCAAACCCTAAAAGAAGAACTAGTCAGGATTAATCGCACGTCACAATACTTGCTTAACCTTTCAGCCATGCTGGTGTTGGTACTTCGAGAGAGGTTTTCCAACGCTTTCACGAAGTTCCTTAATTACATAACCTCTTTTCCCTGGAGGCGTAGCCCCGCTAACACCTTTCTAGACACCTACTTGGTTTATAGCATTGATCGTTAAGTGTGATAATCTCTCGAGAGTAATCCTACTCATCAGTGGGATCGGGATCCAACTATCATTGTGTGATGCACTAGATGGAATCTACTCTAGTCACCACACTCCAGAAGGTATGCTAAATCTACAAGTTTCCTGTATGTTTGAAACTCCCGATATGGTTTTTGCCCCTAACGACATATGGTCTTGATAGAGACCAACGTACCATAAGTCGCAAGTCAAGTTCAACCCGTCATTGTTCTGGATTAACTTAGACCCACCCGCATAAGCCCTTGATAGAGACCAAAGTGGCTATGGGACTGTCCTAATTAATCGCATCCTAAGATGCAACAGCTAAACAACACTTAGCTACCGTACACTATGCCTTGACAGAGACCAACGTACATATCACGAATACTAACTGCTTTTTATCTGAAATGACGGAGAGCTACGGCTGGGTTTTTGGCGAAAAACCCGTTAACGTAATGAGCTTGATATCGTTGAAGGAACCTAAGTAGTTTTGTAAATATATAGTGGCGAAAACCTTTGCTAAAGAGGTCACTCCCTGTGAAGGGATCTCGGCTCTTTCCTCGTCGAATGAGGTGCAGGATATTCCAAACTGAATACCACGATGCAAAGCAAAAAATAATCGACTATAGTGAAGTTATTACCCTGACGCAAACTTTTACTCAAGGGGTCACTCCCGGTGAAGGGATCTCGGCCCTTGCCTCATCGAATGAGGTGCTGGATATTCCAAAATGAATACCACTGTGCAAAGCAAAAGAGAACGTCTGTAATGTCAGTTTTAAAGCTTGGTTCCAACAACATCTTTTAGGTTTATTATCTTGCATTAATCAAAATTAATGCGGTCCCATCAATTTGTAACCTATCACACCAAAAAAGAACGAAAATAAAATGAACGTATATGCCATCCGCATTCGCCACGGGACCCCGTCATCACCCGTTAGGTTACTTAACTAACGACAGAGCGGGGGCTGGACTAGCGCGGGTGCAAAACATATACAACATCTACTAGTATATATATATGTATATATAACATTCGTCCCAGGCATGATAATAAACAACATCACAGATAACAATACAGAATGGTGGATTATCTTGGAGCCCCGGGTTTCATTTGAGCCGCAAATAAAACCCGACGTTACCGGTCATGTGGATAACCTGTGGAATGAAAACCTGTACCCCCTACGAGTGCGGTGAATAGCCTGCCAATTCTAGAATGAAGCCCCCTCCGTCTCAACGCCATGAGAAAGAAGCCCCCTCCGTCTCTACGCCAAGAGATGCGGGCTCGTTGCCTTCTAGAATCCGGCTATTCGTGCACTCCTCCGTGGGGTAATCCTAGTACAGAAATAATAAAATAATATGTACAAACGGTGATATCGACCTCAGCCCGGTCGTACCCCAAAATAATATACAACATGGAAAAGACGGCAGTCCACAAGTCGGACGCTCGCCCCGCAATAACAAATGTACAAATGAAATTATAAATTGTATTTCTAACATTGCAAAACATGCTATCC
Organism: Agapanthus africanus; assembly: GCA_030015575.1. Classification (NCBI taxonomy): domain Eukaryota; kingdom Viridiplantae; phylum Streptophyta; class Magnoliopsida; order Asparagales; family Amaryllidaceae; genus Agapanthus; species Agapanthus africanus. The sequence goes on from CM057351.1 coordinate 296,187,695, forward strand.
ACCACGACAATCCAACCACAAACACAGCACAAGCACACAACATCAACGCGAATGTCACGTTCGCAAAACCCGTCTAAAAGAACATATAGCAGTCAGACGAGTTTTACCGATCGAGTGACATTCCCGGTCGCAGATATAAGTGAATGTACTGAAAATAAAATACGTATTTTAAAATTACGATCGACTAAACTTTCAAAGTGTGCCCCAAGTATTAAACCAACACTGTAACAAATCTGGGCCCAAAAAGTAATTATTCCAGAAACCACAATTTCAAAAATAAGAGGCCCAGAAGAAATTTTGTCCACATGGGCCCCAAAACGGCCGCGGAACCGCCGCCAAAATGGGGTTTGAGCGGCGGATCCGCGGCGGTTTGGTGGGAACACGTGACCAAATTTCTTCAGGGTTCTTAGAAAAGTCTGCATGATTTTCTGAGACCATAAAATTGATTTTTCGAGCACTTTTAAAAATCGACAAAAACTACATGAAATGAAATGCAGTTTTTGGAATTTTCGGTCGATCGTTATTCTAAACACGTTTAAACAAGCTAGTATAGGTTTTATGGGATGGCTCTGATACCATGTTGGGTTATATTCACGCCCGAGCCTCCAAACGAGGCGGTTTGCGGAACAAAAATTTTCTAGAGCTTTAAAAGGGGCGCAAAGATAACTCAAAAACCGGATTTTTACCATAAAACCAACTTGCAAACAAAGAGATGCTAACTACTATGAAAAATGGTATACCAAAAGAATCGAGTCATTCGGTCTTGGTTCTTCATCCTTAGCTCCTTGCATCCACCTTAAACATGTTTGAACTCCAACTCCAGCTCCATCGGTCCTCCGGGATCGAGCTTGTTCTCCGGCCTCCTTTCGTCGTAGACGATCCACCCGGGGAGTATGATCCATGGCTCTAACTCCTAACTATGTAACTAAAGGAGTAATTAGAGAACTTGGTTTGCTAAACCAAGTAGTCTAGGATGTAGTTTAGAGATCTAAGTATCAAGCTATCTCTTTCTTGCCTCTTTACTTGATTCTCAACTCATGAGAAGGCAGTGAAGAGGAAGAAGATGAAGGTGGAGGAGGCTAGAGAGAAAGAGAGGAATGAGAGCTCAAGAAATTAGAAGCATCCTTGGAGAGAGAAAATCAATACCAATGTTTTGTATATGAATTTTTAGAATAAAAAATCCACAACCATGCTTCAATAGTAACTACAAATGAATTATAAATTCATTTGTTCACTATTGAAGCATGGTCAACTCCATTCCTCTCACTTTACACCTCATTTCCATTTATGAAATAAATGGAAAATACTAAATGAGGTGGCCACCTTCTAGAAGGAAATCTGTAGTAAATACAGATTTCAGTCTACTGTACAAATATACCGGCAATCAGATAAAAATCCGAACGCCCAAAAGAGATAGAATAACACGAAGAACGTAATACTAGAATATATATCGAAATACATATACATAAATTATTAAATTAATACCTTATTTAATAATCCGGCTCAAACCCGAGCCGGCTAGTATTACAAACCGTCCGATCGAAAATCCGAGTACCAAGTACATCAATCGATCGAACCCTGCACGTATCCAATATGACTACTACATCATTTCGCCTGAATCAGGGAAACCCTCTGTGTGGGACTCTAAAGACTCGACAATCCTCTGGCAGTGGGTTTAACCACAAGCACGTCAGCGGCACTAGCTGTACGTAACGGCTACCCAGGTACCTGTCGAAAATAAGGCCGATGAGCAAACTCGTCCGGATCTCCTACTGTGCCTATCCGCGACAATATCCGCATAGTCCGGTCTCTTCGTCAAAGAGTATCACATACCGGGTCTAGGGGATGGTGAACGTCAGACCTTAACAACCTGATAAGTCGTGCCGATGTGGCTCAGGACCAATCCGGGAAACTACTGATCAACTTATTAGTAAATCCCAAGTGCCTTGGCTAAGGTCCTATGGTCCTGACCAATTGAATCACAGTGCGATATCGACCCCCTATACCGGGAGAGACGAATCCCCGACAATCGCTCACTGTCTCCATGTGGCTCGGGACTGAACCCAACCAAAACCTGTTTGCACGACTCAGTAGAGCCGTGGTAGGGTAGTGATCAAAGATCAGTGGGAACTCACACGAGATAAATGCCGATCTCGGGTCCAAAGACTAACCTGTACACATGTCACCTGAGAACTTCCATCTGACGATAGGTATAGTACCATATGGAAGTTCTCGGCGAGTCCGTCCAGTGTACTCACACCCAATGAGCACCTGTATACGATCTTAGGTGCATCAGACTAATGGCTGCGGGACCAACCATCCCCCGATGGGGGTAGAAACGTATACACCAGTCTACTCTGTAGTATCAATGCACAGTCTCGATACTCACGCGACTAGGGACCATTTAAGGATGTGCTTATAGACTACCCTGCTCCCACAAGTATGATCGCCATCACAACGCAGGTAGTCAAGCAAGATCCTAGGGGCTTTATCAACATGTAACCGCAATATGTAATAACGAGTATGACATATGCCATGTTAAGATAAAGACAAACCACTATAGTATACCACCGCATCGATTCTTTATCAATATGTGCAAGCTAGATATAATAACAATACAAATAAATACACATATCCCGATAAAGACAAGTCAAATAATATACTATAAAACTGAGCAAGATTGTTCTGTACATACATATCCCTAGTATCCATATGTATACATATACAATACTGGCCTCTAGGGCATATACATCCAACAGGATGTTGGGTGGCGGATATCTCGCCTCTGGCGAGATACGCGGTGCCATGGTGGAGGCGCTTGGGCTTTGCGTCCTTGGTTGCTTGGCAGAACTTGGAAGGCTTAACTCGGCGGGAGGCTCGGAGGCGAACGGGAGGCCGAGAAAGCTCGGTTCTGTGATAGCTCGGAGGCGAGCTGGGAGGGCTGAGGAAGCCCAGCGTGTAGGAGGCCATCGAAGGTTGGGTCAGTCCTCGGGACGAAGGCCCGGGGAATACCTTCAATGTATCGTGCTTGCTCCTGTCCCGTGAGCCCCGGGACACGTCATCTACCACGTGCCATGATCTGGGGAATTCCCACTTATGAGTATCATCATTAGCCCCCCACTCTCATCCCGACCTATTTATGGGTCGGGTCGAGAGTGGTTTGATTGGTTTTCTGGGCGCAGACTGTTGCCCAAAATATATCGGCGCAGATCTCCGGGGCAACTCGGAGAAGGGCAGTTGTGTCGTTTGGATTTATGAGCCCGCGTGGCGTATCTCGGGCGCTTGGATCTCTGCGCACATTCTGGTGACGTCAGCGGATTAGGGGAAAGGATCGTGCATTAAAGAGGGGGTGCCGATTCGCTTGTACGTCCGTTAAGGTGCAGGCCACGCGTCGGCAGCGGGTCAGCGGACGCGACAGGCTGTTGCTGTCGCCTGCGATCGAAGGGTCGTCCCCAATGGTCGTTCGACATGTGGAGACTTGACGGCTGGCAGCGCGAGTCTTCGTTTTGGCTGGAATTAATCTGGATCGTTGGATGCCTTTCTTGGAGGGTATAAATAGGAGGGGACCGCCCACAGGGCCAGCACTTCCTTCATAATTTCCCTTTGTTGCCGAAGATTACCCGGCGCTCCTACCTTTTAGATCGGATCGCCCCTGCCTTTTCCTCGGCCAGCCCCTTCTTTTGAATAAGGTTAGATGTCTTCATCCGAAGAGTCTGTAGATGTAGTTAGAGTAGAGTCAGGCGATGAGGTTCCAGTTGTTGGAGCCGAGTCCGGAGGGTCTTCCTCTTCTTCGGCTTCAGATAGCCAAGAGGGTTCGTCTTTTTCTTCGTCCTCTGTGTCTGGGTCGCATCCGAGAGTCAGGGTTACCCGTGTCGCTCGTCTCCAGGCGACGACAAGGGCCCCTACGGTGCGCATCGGGAACGCCCGCGATGCGCCCTCCGTCTTGAGGGATATGGGCAAGCTTGCCGAGATTCAGGCTCGTTTCCATATCCCCTCTAACTATTCGCTCTGTTTAGCTAGGGAAGGAGAACAGGCGGATCGGGTGCAGGGCAAGGAGATCGCTCTGTACTTGGAGGCTTTCCGGGCAAGAATGCGTCTGCCCTTCTCAACCGAAGTATACGGGGTGCTTCGTTGTTTCCAACTTGCCCCGAGCCAGCTAGCCCGAACTCGTGAACACTCCTCCTTGGGTCCCTGGTCCGGTTGAAACTTAAAAACATTCCTTTCAGTTTGACCCTCCTAGTCTCCTTCCTTTGTTATAAGAATCATCCCGGAACCAGCAAGGATGAGCCGAGCTGGGTGTATTTTTCCTTCAAAAAACGTAAGGGTGGGGTGGCCGGGTCGGGGGTAGTAGTCGTCCCTTCCTCCATTCACGACTAGAAGGAGAAGTATATATTCGTCAGGCCACCCGAGGGTGAGAATTGGCTTGTGCCTACACAGTGGCACATGGCCGACTGCCCAAGGGTGAGGCAGTTGTGCTCACCCGAGGCGAGGGCGGTATCCACGTAGGAGCTGATCCAATAGGCCGACGTTCTGCTTTCTGAGCAGGCCCTGAGTTGGGCTGGGCTCAGCCTTGCGCGCTTTCTGGGTAAGTTAGGGCCATCTTAGACGATCTATTTAGACTTTGATGAATTTTCTTTACCCTTTTCAACGTCACTAATTCTCTTTGTGTATTCTTCTTTCTACAGAGCAAATGGACCGATTAAAATTCTTAGCCACCATGGCCGTGAAGGCAGGAAGAAAGACCGATGGCGCTAGCTCGTCCCGACCTGATTTGAGCTTGGCCCCGAAGCCAACTGCACCGGCGAAGCCTTCCGCTGCGCCCCGAGCCCTGGAAGTCAGCCGCGGGGAGAGCCAGAAGCACGCTCGGGAATCGAAGCCCCGGGCGAAGGGGGCGGAGGATGAAGCCGGCCTCACCGAAGTCCCCCTCAAGAGGCACAAAAGGACGGTCTCTCACTCTCCATCCTCCAGGATCCCCATGCAAGAGGGGGACGTCTGTTTTGAGGTGCCCTCGAGGCTTTCCGTTGCTGATAGCCTGCTTTCGGACATGGAACTATCGGCTGGCAAAATTTCTCGGGGACCCTAAAGGCCTAAGTGGCCGCCATCGCTCAGGAGGCGGTCCAGGCCGGTATCTGTTTTCTTTTAAGGATTTTGTCAAGTATTTTCCTCGAATTGAACATTTTTAACCCCCCTTTTGCTACTTTCCTCAGGTCCTCCAATAATGTGCCCTCATTGTCAACATGGAGTCCGAGGAGATTGCCTCGGCCATGAGGAAGGCGGGCGAATCGTCCTCGTGGGAGGAGGACCCGCGCATGGAGATGCAGCAGGCAAGGGAGAGGATAGCCATCCTCGAAACCGGGGCGGCCGCTGAGGAGTTGACGAACTCCAAGTGTAAGGAGTCCGTCCGACTTCTGATTGAATCCAACAAGGCCATCCAGGCTAAGTTGGAGGAGGCTAAGGTGCTTAATGTCACGATGAAGAAGTCACGGGATGCCTGCAAGAGGGACACCCAGGCGGAGCTTTAAGCGGTGAAACTTGCCGATCTCCAGGCAAAGAAGTCCGTGGAGAGGTATAAGGCATCGAACCAGTTTTACACCGACCTTGCCAACGCCTCGGCCATTGTTAGTCACCAGGCCCTCGACGCTGTCAAGGTGTTGATGTCGGGGTTTGCTGACGGTGAGCTTCGGCTCCAGTACCCTCTCTCCGAGGATGCGCCGCAGGGGGAGACTGCCTGGAGCACCGCCGGGGGAGAGGCTGTCGGGAGCGCCGCCGGGGGAGAGGTTGCCGGTGGAAGCACCGACCCAGAGGTCTCCATTTCGGTCCACGACGCTGGTGTCGAGCAGGGCGGGATCCTCCTCGGTCCTGAGGCCTGAGCTTTCCTGCCTTTTTCCCTTTACTTTTTTCAAATTTTGTAAGCCCCCGGGCATCTTTTGTAAGGCCGAGGAGCCCAGAATACCTTGTAAAGACTTTCAGAATCATAAATAAAACTAGGTTTATTTTCCTCTACATGGCAATGTGTTTCTTGCGTGAGTACTTGAGCTTTTCGGTCTTTTCCTTGATGCAAATGTTAGGCCATAAGTCGATGACCGGTCTTTTAGACGACGATCGCACGTCGAGTGTAAGACAATAAATCGCCAAGTGCAGGATGGTCGGTGCCCTCCTTCCCCCAAAGTCGAGGCGGCGGTCTTTCACTTAGAATACGTCGAGAGGTCCCTCAGTATAGGAAGGTTGGTATCTGCCCATTCCTTAGCGTCGGACCGACGATCGCGTCTCTTATCGCGAGTTAGACAATAGCCATGTCAGAATTGATCGGCGTAGACTGGTTCCTCCGTGATGTAGTTCCTAGACCTTCGTCTTGAGATGGTAGGAATTTATCACTCGGATTGACCGAGTAGGGAAGCTGCTCAGTGGCCTCTTGATGAGAGCTTTAGAGCCTTGGCGTAGGTGGGTAAGGAGTTACCCGCTAAGGATTGATCGGGCAGGGGAGTTGCTCGATGGCCTCTTGATGAGGGCTTCGATCTTTAGCGTTGACGGGTAGGAAGTTACCAGCTAAGGATGGACTGAGCAGGGAAGCTGCTCAGTGGCCTCTTGGTGAGGGCTTCGATCCTTAGCGTAGGTGGGTAAGAGGTTACCCAAGGATTGACCGAGCAGGGAAGCTGCTCGGTGGCCTCGTGAGGAGGGCTTTAGATCCTCGGTGAAGATGGGTAGGAATATAGCCTCTAGGGATTGACCGGGCAGGGAAGCTGCTCGGCGGCCTCTTAGTGAGGGCTTCGATCCTTAGCGTAGGTAGGTAAGAGATTACCCGCTAAGGATGGACCGAGAAAGGAAGCTGCTCGGTGGCCTCTTGGTGAGGGCTTCGATCCTTAGCGTAGGTGGGTGAGAGGTTACCCGCTAAGGATGGACCGAGCAGGGAAGCTGCTCAGTGGCCTCTTGGTGAGGGCTTCGATCCTTAGCATAGGTGGGCAAGAGGTTACCCGCTAAGGATGGACCGAGTAGGGAAGCTTCTCGGTGGCCTCTTGGTGAGGGCTTCGATCCTTAGCGTAGGTGGGTAAAAGGTTACCCGCTAAGGATGGACCGAGCAGGGAAGCTTCTCAGTGGCCTCTTGGTGAGGGCTTCGATCCTTAGCGTAGGTGGGTAAAAGGTTACCCGCTAAGGATGGACCGAGCATGGAAGCTGCTCGGTGGCCTCGTGAGGAGGGCTTTAATCCTTAGCATAGGTGGGTAAGAGGTTACCCGCTAAGGATGGGCCGGGCAGGGAAGCTGCTCGGTGGCCTCTCGGTGAGGGCTTCGATCCTTAGCGTAGGTGGGTACCCGCTAAGGATTGACCGAGCAGGGAAGCTGCTCGGTGGCCTCTTTTCGCCTTTATGGGGCGTCGGTCTGTCTCCTTTGACCCGTAAAATCTATGAGAGAGGCCGTCGCAGACAACACGTGGCAGGAACGCACGGGCAAGGCGTGACGCTCCGTAGTGCGCGTCGTTCTAACTTCCATTGAGCTTGAGGGCATGGTCGCCACGTGGCAGCTCTGTATTAGGAATTTTGAAAAGATCCCGTGATTCGCGCTGCTGTGTGCGCAAACTTCGGCCCTTAGGGATTCTGCTGGGGATATAAATAGTGAAGGCATGTGGGTTTCTTTTAGCCTTGCGTTTCTGAAAATGGCCGGGTACCTTGTTTCCGCATTTTTGAAGACATGGTTCACGTAGTAGACCGGCTTCTATACTCTTTCGATTTCTCGGATGAGCACCGAGCCAGCAGCATGACCGGAGACTGCAAGGTATAATGATAGCTCGTCTCCTTTGATTGGTTGGGTGAGCAGCGGGGGAGTTGCCAGGTGCGCTTTGAGCTGCTCGAAGGCGTTTTGACATTCTTCCGACCATTCAAACTTTGGGATCTTTCTCAGGGCTTTGAAGAATAGGAGGCACTTTTCTCCGGACCTCGACATGAAGTGACTCAGAGCGGCCACTCTTCCCGTGAGTCGCATGATCTCAACATTGATCTTGGGTGTGGCCATGTTGAGAATGGCGCTGATCTTTTCCGGGTTAGCTTCGATTCCTCGGTGGGTAACCATGAACTCGAGGAATTTCCCGCTAGTAACTCCGAACGCGCACTTGGCCGGATCCAGCTTCATTTTGTATTTGCGAAGGACGCCGAACTTCTCGCCGAGATCTTTGGTGTGCTCGTCTGATGAGGTTGATTTCACGAGCATGTCGTCGACGTAAACCTCCATGTTCTTTCCGATCTGTGGTTTGAACATTTTGTTAACTAAACGTTGGTATGTAGCCCCAACATTTTTGAGGCCGAAGGGCATCACTTTGTAGCAGTATACCCCCCGGTTCATAGTGAACGTGGTAAGTTCTTCATCTGCTGGGTCTATACGGATTTGGTTGTATCCGGAGAAAGCGTCCATGAAGCTGAGCAATTCATGGCCTGCCGAGCTGTCCACCAGCTTGTCTATCCGAGGGAGGGGATAGTTGTCTTTCGGGCAGGCCTTGTTTAGGTCTGTGAAGTCGACACACATGCTCCATTTCCCGCTCTCCTTTTTAACCATGACTACATTCGCCAGCCAGTCCGAGTAGTCGACGTTTCGAATGAAGTTGGCTGCGAGCAATCTATCGACCCCGTCCTCAATCGCCTTTTGCTTGATTGGCACGAAACTACGCTTCTTTTGTCTGACGGGTCGGGCCTTAGGGTCGACCCCGAGCTTGTGCAAGATTACTTTAGGGTCGATCTTGGGCATGTCAGCAGGCGCCCAGGCGAACACGTCCGAGTTCCCTCAGAGAAAGTGGATCATGTCTTCGCGTTGGGTTCCTGTCAAAAGGGATCCGATTTGGACGGTTCGTCCCTCATTCCCCTCGATGAGGGGAATTTCTGTTAGCGCCTCCACCGGGGCTCCTCGGATTTCTTTATGTTCATCGTGGGTGTCCAAGGACTCCTGGAAAACGTTTTCGTCTTCAAGGTCGTTGCTATGTTCCCCGGCGGTTGATGTCGTGGTGAAGCAAATCTTGGCGATTCGCTGGTTCCCGTAGGCCCGGCCTATCCCCCTTGATCTAATGGAAGTTTGATCGTGATGTGGTAGGTCGAGATCTGAGCCCGAAGGGCATTTAACGTCGGGCGTCCTAAGAGGATGTTGTAGGATGAGGGAATCTTAGCGACGATGAATTCCACCGGTACGGTCCTCGTATGGCCAGCTTCTCCAATGTTGAGGAAAAGGGTGACCACTCCCTCGGCCGGGATGGAGTGGTCGGTGAACCCCGATAGGACGTGGGAGGTTGGTCGTAGGTCGGACGGCCCCAGCCCCATACGCTGGAAGCAGTCATAGAAGATTATATCTGCCGAGCTCCCGGAATCTACCAGTATCCGCTGGAACTCGTAACAGTGGACCTGTGCCATAATCACGAGAGGGTCGTTGTGAGACACGAATATACCGTACAGGTCCTCATCAGTGAAGATGATGGGCTCAGCGGTTTTACACTTCTTCTTGGGCGGGTCGCTTGTTCCCTCGACGGGTAGGAGGCGATGAGTCTCGCCGGCTCCACGGGCAGACCCCGAGGAAACGACCATTATTTGGCCGATCGTTAATTCACCGGGAGGGGGCTGGTTCTCACGCTCCCTGTCCGTCTGTCGCTTATCCCACAGGTGCTTTTCCAGGTGGTCAGAGCGGATCAACTCCTCAATGTAATCACGGAGTTGTTTACAGTTCTTGGTCGGGTGACCCTGCGACCTATGGAAGGCGCAGTATGGGCCATGCATATTTTTATCCGCTCTATGGGTGACTGGCGGGAGCTTGAAGAATTGTTCGCCCTTCGCTTCCTCTAACAGCTCAGTCTGGGAGATGTTGAGAGGAGTATACTCCTGGAACTTTGGGGAGTTCGGTTTTGGCCGGTCGACCTTCTTCTTCTCTTCTTTGCCCCTCTTCTTTTGGTCGGCTTGGTCGCCCCGGGGCATGTTGGCATTCACCTTAGACTCGAGTTAGATCTCCCGCTCGGTCCAAGCTTTTACCTCGGCCATGGTCTTAGGTTGCGCTAATGCAAAAGAGCGGAGCCACTCTTTGTGCCTAAGATCCGACCTTAGGGCGGTGATAATAGTTTCGTCCCGGTGCTCGGGAACTTCGAGAAGGGCGTTGTAGAAGTGAGTGACGTATCCTTTAAAGGATTCCTTGTCCCCACTCTTTATGGTGAAGAGATAATCGACAGTTCGCTTCTGTCGTCTGTTTCTGACGAAGTGGCCGAGGAACTGGGTGGCCAGCTCATCAAAGGTAGAGATGGAGCATGGCGTGGGTCCTCGGAACCAGTCCCGTCCATCCTGGATGAGGGTGGTGAGAAATGCTCAGCATTGGGCAGCGTCGGTGTTATCCTGGAAGCTCATGCCCACCGTAAATGCATCCAGATGGTTCTTTGGGTCGTATTTCCCATCGAAGAGGGCCACCTTGGGAGGCTTGTTCCTGGACGAGACGTGTACGGTGAGCAACTCCTCGGTGAATAGCTTCGTAAGTGAGTCGGCGGCGTACCTGGCCCCTTCACCGGATGGATGACCCTCCCGATGTATACCCTCGATTTTCTTTTCGAAGGCGTCGAGGCAGTCGTGATACCTTGAGGATTCGGCGCATTCAGAATGGCGGTTCTTCTCGCTGGTGGTCTGTGTCAGGATGCGACCCCGATTCCGTTCTATCAAATTCCATAGGTCCACAAGCGAGGTCCTCCTTGAGTCCTCACGGCGAGTGCCATTCATGCGATCCCGTCGAGGGAGGGGGTGTCGGTCATGCCTGGGTGTAGGCGAGCTGACCGATACCTCCCCGAGAGGGATGGGAACGCGACGGGCTTTAGGGTGATAGGCTCTTTCGCGAGACTACGGTGTAGGGCCATGTGGCGCCCAGTGGGTCATAGAATCGGTCTCCACGGGGGAGCCATAGTCGTCGGAGTGAGCGCGGCGTTGTTCGGTGGTTCCCGCGTGGACGGTATCATCCGCCCCTCTGTGGAGGTCGTGATCCCTGGAAGGGAGAACGACGACCTGGGGGGCTGGGTCCGCCGTTTAGAAACGGACAAGGGCGTTGACTATGGATGCTGTTCCCTCATAAAATATCAGGAAAAACCCCAATGGGGCATCACGTGCCCACACGTGACCAGGGGTCACGTGCTAACACGTGATGGTTTCCAGGGGACTCTGTTATAATAGAATTGAATTCTAATCAACAGGAGTCACGATCTCACACGTGATGGGCCTTTAAACCCACTGAAAGGGATTAAAAGATATAATAGAACAGCAATGAATACCCCAATGGGGCATCACGTGTCCACACGTGACCAGAGGTCACGTGTCCACACGTGATGGGTTCCTAAGCTCTCTAATTAATAGAATTAAATTCTAATCAAACAACCAATCAGTGGAGTTACGTGTACACACGTGATGGGCCTTTAAACCCACTGAAAAGAATTAAAAGTATAATAAAACAACAAGGAAAACCCCCCAATAGGGCATCACGTGCCGACACGTGATAATTCCTGAGTGCTTTAAAAACAACAGAATTAAATTCTGGTTAAAAGCTTAAATAGTGGGGTCACGTTCTAATACGTGATAGGCTCTTAAACCTTCTAAACTATTAGAATTAAATTCTAATTAAGGGAAATCAAAAACCCCAATATTTCCCTAGATCTTTCCAAACTAAAATATTGTGCTCTGTAAAGTGGAGCACCGTTGGATTAAAAATCCAATGGTGATTAAAAATCACCAATTTATAGAAAGATTCCATACAAGGAGATATTTCCCTGAAATGTGCCAGGAATAACAGACAAAATATCTTTTGGATTAAAAATCCAATGGTGAATAAAATTCACTGAGTGATCTAAAAGATCATGTTGGTTACAAAAAACAATCAAAATCTTTCAATAAAAGATTGACTAAATAAACTGATTCTTTTCTTTCTCCTATAAATAGGAGCCAAGAAGAGAAGAGAGAAAATCTACTTTTTTGGAGAGATACTGTTAGTTATATGTATGCCCTAGAGGCCATTACTGTACATAGGATGTATATTGTAGTGGATGCTGGGACATATATAGGGAGGACTTTCTTGCTCGACATGATAGTATGCTATCTGGTTACTCTTTACCTTAACGTGTACTCAGATTGTCTCTCTATTACATGTTGGTAAAGCCCTTAGGATGTGTACTTGACTACCTGGACTATGATGCGGATCATACTAGTGGGGACATGGTAGTCCATAAGTACATCCTTCAAATTCCCTAGTCGTGGGTGTATCGAGATAGGGTATCGATATACCAGAGTAGACTAGCGTGTACCTTCTCGACCCATACAGATGGGCGATGGATGATCCCATATCCATCGGTGTTTGACATCAGAGATGATATACGGGTGCTCAGTAGAGACTGGGTACACTGGACGGACTCGCCGAGAACTCCCAGATGGTATTATACCTTACGTCAGATGGCAGTTCTCAGGTGACACTGGTACAGAGTACTCTGTTGACCCGAGATCGTCATAGAGTCTTGTGTGGTTCCCACTGTGCTTTGATTTCCATCTTACCACGTCCAAGAGGGCGTGCAAAACGGTGGTTTTTGGGTACAGTCCCGAGTCACATGGAGGCAATGAGCGATAGGAGGGGATTCGTCTCTCCCGGTATAGGGAGTTGATGTTGCGCTGTGTTCGATTGGCTATAACAGGAAATCCCTGGCCAGGGTTGCTGAGTTTTACTGGTAAGTGTTACCAGTAGTTTCTCGAATTGTTATAGACCTCGTATCGACACGACTTATCGAGCTATTGGGGTCTGACGTTTACCACCCCTAGGCAAGATATGTGACATATCAGACGACGAGACCGGACTGTACGGTAGTGTTACTGGTTGGATTCACTGGAGTGTGAGCGGGCTTGCTCGTCGATCTTCTGATCGCTCAATACCCGGGTGGCCGTTACGTTTAGCAGTCCGCTTGCGGCTTGTGGGTGTTTGATATGATCATCATCTGCTGCCGGCGTATTGACGAGTCTTTAGAGTCTTACACAGAGGTTTCCTGGCTCAAGCGAAACGAAATAGGAGTGCATATGAGATATGTGCGGGACCGAGAATAATGCGTGTATGTGATACCTTATTCCATTCTCGCGATGAATGTATCGAATGATTGTATGCTATATAACCTAGTTATCGATTCAAGCGTTGATTCGATAAGCCGATACATAGGATACTAGTCGGTTATATGTGATATGACCGGATCGTTAAATCAAGTGTTGATTTAATGATTTAATGCATAATTATATATTTGATATATTAGTTTGCATCAACTAGTATCGGTTTACTTAAGATGGATTTTCTCACTCGGATGTACACACTGTATATGTGATATACTTTTGTGCACTTAATTGTATCATGTTTGATGATACATGTTTGCTAGGGTTTTTTGTGTAAAGATGAAACCATGGTTACATGATAATGGTTAGGGTTTTGTTTTATTCACTTATTTATTTATCTATTGATTTTTGGAAAATGATTAGCATAAAGAAAAATGGTGGCTTTCTTTGGATTCATTTTGAAGCTTCATGAAGCTTTGACTAAGTCACCATTTTGTCTCATGCTTAACCCTAACCATTCCATTCAACCATGATTAACTCTCTACACATTACCATGGTTAATATCATGATAAGTATGATTTTATTATTCATTTTGAGGATAACTTATCATAATATTCATCTTCTTCTTCTTCTTCATCACTTGAAGAAACCTTACTTCATCAATGGTGATTGATGAAAAAGTGAGAGAAATCCAATTCTAAAGTCTACCCACTTCCTATTTCTTCATCCTCTACCTCTTGCCAAGTAGTAGAGTGTGTTTTCTTCACAAGTTTCATGACTTGGTGAAGCGAGAGCTTGATCTAGTGATGCCTCGACGTAGATCATCTTCGGCACGAAGCCGACGACCTTGCCCGCCTATTTCTCCGATGAAGCTAACACGAGAGTCCAAAATCGGATTTGTACAGCGGAGATGACTTCTTCATGGATCTATGGAGGTGGACAAATGGATCTACAAAGGTTGTATTTCCGTTCTTTTAGTTTAATTGTAAACTAGTTACTTTTGTCGCCTAAATTTCTAGCCAACGATCTTGTTAGGGTTTCTCGGCACCGTTAAAATTTCAAATTGGCATGGTTGATGCCTTGTGAGACCTCCTTAGGGTGCCTAGGAACCCTTCACTGGTATCAGAGCCTAGCTAGAGCCTTAGGCGATGCGTAGACGCAATTTGAAGCCCGAACGAACCCGAAACCCTAAACCAAACATGCTCTCTGGACTTTTTCTAAAATCTGGGATTTTTCCACATTAAAAATATGCAGAAAAATCAGCAGAGAATTGTAAGAATTACTGTGAAGCCCGTACCCATGAATCCACCAAAGTGCGGCGGAACCGCGGCAGAAGCCTGGTTTCTGCGGCGGTTCCGCGGTCATATGGTGACATCATCAATTCCTGTTTGCACAGTAATTCCTCTTTTCTGGTGTTGGATTTTCTGGGAATTTTTAATATTTATTCAAGAGTTGAATTTTCTGGGGTTGTTTTGGGGATTCGAAGTTCGATCGGATTATCAAATTTTGTCTGTGTGGCTTTCCGGATAAATTTTAGAATATGTTAAAAAGTTCAACCGGATATAAATACCCAATTTTTCCCCTGTCGGGAAATTTCCAAGTGTTGGATTTTTCCGTAGTTTAACGACATTCTAAGTAGTGCAAATAACGCGATGGTCCCTCTAGAAGACAACAAACCTTAACTCGATTATGTGACCGTCTTGAACTGCCCTTTGAACCTTAGGGTTTGGGGCAGTACGGCGTGCCACATGTGAGGCGTTGGCTTGACCCTTCTACGGCTGGACCGTTGGTACTGAGGCACGAACTGAATATTTTTAGACTTATTTCAAGAGTTGATCTGTATCGGGAAAACTTGGGGGTTTGACTGTTCGATCGGAAAATTTAACATTTTCTGTTTATCTGGAATGGGATACAATAATTGGAATTCACAAATAGTTATGAGATAACTGAATGAATGTTATAAACGTAGCACTTTAGTCTCACTTGATCGGTTGCCACGGAATTTTGATGTGATCAAAAGTCCGTTGCAATCACGTAGCGTACGCGGATACTCGCCGGGTAAACTTAATAGACAGCCTCGCTCCATAGCCCCGACCAAGTGACTGTAGGAGAACCCCGTCGCCGAAAGCATCCGTTCGGATGCTCGCGGCAGTGGTGTTCCGCCTTGGTGCACTTCGTCGACGGCGTAGGGGGTGCGGCCGTCTACTAAAGTTTGCGACGAGCATTCGATCAGGATGTCGGGAATCTTGTTGAATTGCCCGACTTGGTATTGAAAAGTGTTTTCGATTTTGAGACTAAAATGCGGGGTTTATAATTGTTTGGCATGCGATGTCTAAGTAATTCATTTGGTCAGGCATGCGATGTCTGAGTTGGTTGCGGATTCCAACTGTTGTAGTTTTACACTTTCTTTTCTGTGACCGTAAGTGTAATATGTGATATCGCCGGTTTCGTTGCTATATGCCAACGACAATTGGGATGCGCATGTTTACTTACGTTGATGACATGTGATGTTATGTGTTGCTGGATATGTTATATTGGATCGTCGTGTTTGAATAGCCGGGGTTTTTTATGTGAGATGAGTGTTTTTCATTTTCATTCATGTAAAAACTTGTATGTAATATTCTTTTATTTGGGGCACTTCCAGGTAGCGGAAGTTGTCACCTTTTGTATATTATTTACTTTTCCGCACTAGGATAGACCCAAGGAGGGGAGCACAAGTAACCGGGTTCTGGAGTCCAGTGGGAGACCAACTCGAGGAGTCGAGTCCGGGTCTGCTAACTCTAGAATTGGTAGGGTTGCTTGCCGCTCTCGTAGGGGTCTAGGGGTGTGGGTTTGGCTATTCATCGCGACCGTGGAATCCGTGTTTTATACTGGCTCGTATTGAAAACACGGACGTCCTAGTATATCCAATATTTCATATGTTTCTTCTGCTGCGATATCTGTGATGTGATCATATGATGTTCTGTGATAGATACAATATATAGTATATATGATATATTATATAGGCGTTACTTATGTTTTACACCCGCGCTAGCCATGCCCCGCTCTGCCGTTAGTTACCTAACCTAACGGTGCACGAGGGGACATCGAGGCGAATGCGGATGGCATAAGTGTACGTCGTATTTATCTGTGATGTTTAGGTACTTAAATGATGGGACTTCATTAATGAGATTAATGAAATAAAAGAAACCTAAGATGTTGTAGAATCGAATTTCAAAATAAAACAGGTAGCTACAGTTCTTGCTTTGCACAGCGGTATATGTGATATATCCTGCACCTTATTCGATAAGGAAAGGACTGAGATCCCTTCACCGGGAGTGACTCCTTTAGCAATAACTGGCAGATGCTACACACTCGGTTTATCTTTTGATTGCTTTTAAGAGTTTTGCTTTGCACAGTGATGTATATGATATATCCCGCACCTCATTCGACGAGGAAAGGACCGACGATCCCTTCACCGGGAGTGACTCCTTTAGCAAAACTAGAAAAGCCTCAAAAACACTCCATTTCAAAATTCATTCGATCCTACAACGATATCAAGTTCATTACGCAATAGGTTTTCAGAAAAACCTGTCGTAGCCCTCCGTCATTTCAGATAAGTAGTAGTTAGTATTCGTGCTGTGTTTGTTGGCCTTTGTCAAGACGCAGTGTGCGGTAGCTAACTGGTGCTTATCTGCTTATGCATATGATGCAGATTGGGTTAGGGTAGTCGTGCGACCTTGTTGGCCTTTGTCAAGGGCCGTGCGGGTGGGTTTAATTCAATCAGGAAATGACGGGTTGAACTTGACTAGCATCCTATGGTTTGTTGGCCTTTGTCAAGGTCATAGGAGGTTAGGGACAAAATATTATCGGGAATTTCAAGTGTTGAAATTTGCAATGAGATTGCATACCTTCTATGAGATAGTTGGATCCCGATACCCGCTGCGAGTAAGAGTTACTCCTGGGAGAGTTTTATACATTACAATTAGCCGATCAAGTAGGTGTCTAGAAAGGTGTCAACGGGGTTACGCCTCTAGAAAAACGAGGTTTACATTAATTAGGTTCGTGCGAAAGCACGGAGGACCTCCCTCAAAGTACCGACACTAGCCTGGCTGAAAGATTGGCGAACTTGTAGTGTGTAATTAATCCCGGCTAGTCTTTCCTTTTAGGGTTTGAAGGAAGATTTGATAAAAAGCAGTGGGAGCCATCCTGATTAGATAAAATAAAAACCAATCTGATCTTGCAAGAGCGCACGCTGAGTGTTTTCTTCTCTCTCTCTCCTGGTAGCGACCATGTCACGCCTTAATCAAGATAATAATACGGACTATTGACCGAACCCGCTTGTTATACTGAGCTGGGGAACGTTGGTCCCGCTCCAACTTATAATTGTTTTAAGACAGAGTAGGAAATTGGGGAATACCAGATTTCCCGTGCCGCCCAAACGAAGAGAGTGTATGCTGATGCATCATCTTCGGGTGTGTTCATTATACAGAACTGTTTCTCAGTATCCTCCGCATCCTGGGTATATGATACCGGATCAGGATCCCAGATATGTAATCTGTTACATAGGGCTACAAAAGGGTAGAAAAACTGAGAACGGGTGATAAGTTTCATGAGGCAGAAAACGGGGCAAGTGTTGCAGCCAAGTCTGTTGGTCACTGTCACCCTGTATTACCAATACATTGATTCTGAACGAATGCTATTAGATACCGAACCTGATATACAAAATCTTATCAGTCTCTTTATTAGTAAAGAAATGATAAAATTTTGTATTGTTGGATAATGTTTTGAACATTTCCTATATCAAAAGTTGATCGGTTCAGGCACGTTATCTAAAAGCGTTGATGTTCTAAATCAAACCACAGTTCTTAGTATACAGAACACACACAAGAGGAAGAGTTCAGATATGAACGAATCCTTCTTGAGGTATTGTAGACTAGGTCAGATCAATGTGACTCGACTAGCTAGAGTTACATAAAGATGCATATTTAAATTAGTTTGAATTTACATCTTGTGGAACTCGCCAGTCATGTCACAAAGATAAGATGACCATAGCTCCGTTTACTGGAAACAGAGAAAGAGTTAATAAACTCTTGGGATGATACAGGTTGATGTATGTAGGTCCCCTGTCTACACATGCCAGGACTGGTTCTTTGTACTTCATTACATTCTCTGATAATCTCTCAAGATTCAGTCATATGTTCCTGTTGAAACATGAGTCCGAACCTTTTGAGATATTCACAGAATATAAGTGAGAAGTAGAGAACCAAAATACGGGTAAAAGTATTATGTCCTTTGATGAGATCAAGGAGGAGAATACTTGAGCACGGAATTCTTGGACTTTTCTAAAGGAGAATGAGATTCTCTCTCAGCATTACTCCTCTGTATACACCATAGCACGATGGTATATCGGGGCGGAGCAGATACACCCTATTTGATATGGTGTGCTCTATGATGAGTAATACTGAGTTACCTTTTTCCCTTAGGGGGTTATGCACTTGAGAAGTTGCATACCTATTGAATAGGGTTCCAATCAAATCAGTTGCCTACCGCTTCATATGTGATATGGAATGGGAAGAGCCCATATCTTAAGTTAGTTAAGATTTGGGGTTGTCCGGCCTATGTCTAAAAGCAAAATCCGGACAAGCTCGAGGCAAGGTCTGTAATGTACAACTGGAAAGGTTCCAGCTATACAATTTGCAGCCGATGATTTGATAAAACCAAAGGATTCAGTAGATTCCAACGAACCTCAGCCTCTCCGCCGATCTAGTAGGGTTCCTCACCCACCTGAGAGATACTTCGGTTTCTCTATGACAGTGGGAGCGAGGATTGCATCATGAGATGATGACCCAACTAGCTTCGAGCTGGCCATCAGGAGTAAGACTCTGTAAGAATGGCTGGATGCTTAGTGATCTGAGATGGAATCCATGTACACCAACAAAGTATGGACTTTGGTTGCTATATCTGAAGGGTTAAATCCCCATCAGGAGCAAGTATATCTTGAGAAGATTACTTGGTGTAGATGGAAAAGTAAAGACTTTCAAAGCTAGACTTGTTAAAGGTTTTTGTCATCAACCAGGCGTGGATAATGATGAAACCTTTTCAGTGTCTATGCTTAAGTCCATCCAGATCCTACTTGCCACGGCTACATACCATGACTACGATATCTGGCGGTTGGGTGTCATGACTGCTTTTCTAAATGATGTTTTAGAAGAGTGCGTCTATAAGTACACAGCCAGAGGGCTTCGTAGACAGTGGGAGCAGCGGAAACGTGTGCAAGATGCTTTATAGGATTAAAGCAGGCATCGCGGAGTTGGAACATCTGTTTTGATGGATTAGTCAAAGAGTTTGACATCATCAAAATGATAGATGAACCTTGTATAAACAAAAAGGTAGTAGAGAGTATGGTGACGATCCTCGTATAGTACGTGGATGACATACTCTTGATAGGGAAGGAGTTTCCTATGCTACGCTCGATCAATCTCCGCTTATCACAATGATTCTCCACATAGGATCAAAATGATACCTCCTAAATCCTGAGTTTTGGATCTATGAGATAGATTTAATTGGATATTAGGATTCTCACTAGTTGTAGTGAGATAGTATCAATTGATCCTGGGGAGAATCACTGGAAGTGTTCCAGGGTGATAAAGACGACTGAATGTCAGTCGCAGGCATTGTCTTTACCCTCAGTAAAGGGACGGTATGTTGGAAGAGTTCCAAGCTAGATACCGTGACATACTAGACGATAAAGGCTGGATACATCGCTACTTAAGATGCTACCGAAGAGGAAGTTTGGGTGTATATTGGTTCATGAGATGAACTACGTTCCTTCCATTGTGTGACAATGGAGTTGTGGCTTATGCCAAGGAACGCCGGTCCCATCAGTGATCTAGACATATTCTAAGGCAGTATCACTTGATCATGGAGATGGTTGATCTCTAAGGGATCGAGGTTAGGAGAGTAGACTCAGAGAACAACACGGCGGATCCACTCACGAAGGCCTATTCCCAAGGAGAGACTTTTATGGGATGGTTGAGTATGAGATACTTCAACCACTGCTACAGATGGCCCTAGTGCAAGAGGGAGATTGTTAGTTATATGTATGCCCTAGAGGCCATTACTGTACATAGGATGTATATTGTAGTGGATGCTGGGACATATATAGGGAGGACTTTCTTGCTCGACATGATAGTATGCTATCTGGTTACTCTTTACCTTAACGTGTACTCAGATTGTCTCTCTATTACATGTTGGTAAAACCCTTAGGATGTGTACTTGACTACCTGGACTATGATGCGGATCATACTAGTGGGGACATGGTAGTCCATAAGTACATCCTTCAAAGTCCCTAGTCGTGGGTGTATCGAGATGGGGCATCGATATACCAGAGTAGACTAGCGTGTACCTTCTCGACCCATACAGATGGGCGATGGATGATCCCATATCCATCGGTGTTTGACATCAGAGATGATATACAGGTGCTCAGTAGAGACTGGGTACACTGGACGGACTCGCCGAGAACTCCCAGATGGTATTATACCTTACGTCAGATGGCAGTTCTCAGGTGACACTGGTACAGAATAGTCTGTTGACCCGAGATCGTCATAGAGTCTTGTGTGGTTCCCACTGTGCTTTGATTTCCATCTTACCACGTCCAAGAGGGCGTGCAAAACGGTGGTTTTTGGGTACAGTCCCGAGTCACATGGAGGCAATGAGCGATAGGAGGGGATTCGTCTCTCCCGGTATAGGGAGTTGATGTTGCGCTGTGTTCAATTGGCTATAACAGGAAATCCCTGGCCAGGGTTGCTGAGTTTTACTGGTAAGTGTTACCAGTAGTTTCTCGAATTGTTATAGACCTCGTATCGACACGACTTATCGAGCTATTGGGGTCTGACGTTTACCACCCCTAGGCAAGATATGCGACATATCAGACGACGAGACCGGACTGTACGGTAGTGTTACTGGTTGGATTCACTGGAGTGTGAGCGGGCTTGCTCGTCGATCTTCTGATCGCTCAATACCCGGGTGTCCGTTACGTTTAGCAGACCGCTTGCGGCTTGTGGGTGTTTGATATGATCATCATCTGCTGCCGGCGTATTGACGAGTCTTTAGAGTCTTACACAGAGGTTTCCTGGCTCAAGTGAAACGAAATAGGAGTGCATATGAGATATGTGCGGGACCGAGAATAATGCGTGTATGTGATACCGTATTCCATTCTCGCGATGAATGTATCGAATGATTATATGCTATATAACCTAGTTATCGATTCAAGCATTGATTCGATAAGCCGATACATAGGATACTAGTCGGTTAT
Organism: Agapanthus africanus; assembly: GCA_030015575.1. Classification (NCBI taxonomy): domain Eukaryota; kingdom Viridiplantae; phylum Streptophyta; class Magnoliopsida; order Asparagales; family Amaryllidaceae; genus Agapanthus; species Agapanthus africanus. The sequence goes on from CM057351.1 coordinate 296,209,057, forward strand.
ATGCGATATGACCGGATCGTTAAATCAAGTGTTGATTTAATGATTTAATGCATAATTATATATTTGATATATTAGTTTGCATCAACTAGTATCGGTTTACTTAAGATGGATTTTCTCACTCGGATGTACACATTGTATATGTGATATACTTTTGTGCACTTGATTGTATCATGTTTGATGATACATGTTTGCTAGGGTTTTTTGTGTAAAGATCAAACCATGGTTACATGATAATGGTTAGGGTTTTGTTTTATTCACTTATTTATTTATCTATTGATTTTTGGAAAATGATTAGCATAAAGAAAAATGGTGGCTTTCTTTGGATTCATTTTGAAGCTTCATGAAGCTTTGACTAAGTCACCATTTTGTCTCATGCTTAACCCTAACCATTCCATTCAACCATGATTAACTCTCTACACATTACCATGGTTAATATTATGATAAGTATGATTTTATTATTCATTTTGAGGATAACTTATCATAATATTCATCTTCTTCTTCTTCTTCATCAAACCTTACTTCATCAATGGTGATTGATGAAAAAGTGAGAGAAATCCAATTCTAAAGTCTACCCACTTCCTATTTCTTCATCCTCTACCTCTTGCCAAGTAGTAGAGTGTGTTTTCTTCACAAGTTTCATGACTTGGTGAAGCGAGAGCTTGATCTAGTGATGCCTCGACGTAGATCATCTTCGGCACGAAGCCGACGACCTTGCCCGCCTATTTCTCCGATGAAGCTAACGCGAGAGTCCAAAATCGGATTTGTACAGCGGAGAGGACTTCTTCATGGAGCTATAGAGGTGGAAAAACGGATCTACAAAGGTTGTATTTCCGTTCTTTTAGTTTAATTGTAAACTAGTTACTTTTGTCGCCTAAATTTCTAGCTAACGATCTTGTTAGGGTTTCTCGGCACCGTTAAAATTTCAAATTGGCATGGTTGATGCCTTGTGAGACCTCCTTAGGGTGCCTAGGAACCCTTCAGATACAACAACAGAAGAAAAAAGAAGAGAATTTAATTCTCCAGAGAGAAAAGAAGACTTTCTCAGAAGAGAAAGAAACCCTAGGTGAGAAAGGGAAAGAGATCATAAGCTCCACAAAACAAAAAGAGAATTTAATTCTCAAACTAAGAGTTTAAATCTTTTGAATAAGAACTTAGTTCTTCCTTTGGTTGAGGATCTGCAGAAGCAGATCTCCCCATAAGTTGAGAATTTAATTCTCATCGGGGAGATTCTGCCATGCAGATCCAAAACCTAGAGGGAGAATTGAGTTTAAAGAATTTAATTCTTCAAAATTCATAGGAATTTAATTTCTCCAAACAAAATTAGGGTTTAACCCTATAAAAGAATTTAATTCTTCCAAATACATAGGAATTTAATTCCTCTAAATGAAACTAGGGTTTAACCCTACACAAGAATTTAATTATTAAAACAAGGGACTTAAAACTCTCCATGCACGTAAAGAGATCAGTACCCAACATGGTCACGTGTCCCCACGTGACCCTCAAATAGACTCCTCAAGATGAGAAAGAAAAAAGCTTGGAGGCAATGCCTCACGTACTCACACGTGACCCTCAAAACAAAATGGATCAAATCCAAAGGCAGTACTAATTTATGGAGCCTCACGTGTCCCCACGTGATCCCTGACGAACACCCTTTAAAAAAGGGCAAATGAGGGAAAACAGAGGAATTAATAACCAATACAGTGGCACTATCACGTGTCCACACGTGATGATTACAAAGGCTAAGTGCTTAACACTTATTTGCAGATTTTGAGAGTAAAATAAAGGAGGTTTGGCCCAATTCTCAGGCGCCTCACGTGATCCCACGTGACCACCTCACTTTTTTAGTGTTTAACACTATTTTGAGCGTTTTATCCCTAGTGTTTAACACTATTTTAAGCACTTCATTCTTTTAGTGTTTAACATTGTTTTAAGCACATCACATGGGAACACGTGATCGCCAAATATGCTCTAGTGTTTAACACTATTTTCAAACCAGTCTTAGCCCAAAATCAGCTAAGTTTTCCAGAGACAAGATCTCTCCTTTGATTGAACCCCAACTACATTCTTCCAAACTTGATCATTTCATATGACATTCAAAATAAAACCCCAGAGCCATGAGGAATGGTCAGTGCCCAGTAAAAAACAAAAATATTGTTAAAATCCAAAACCCATGCTTAGCATTGCTAAATAAAGTGGGACTGAGCCCAAAACAAATGTTCAACATTTTTTTAAAAACCTGAATGGACTTAGCCCAAGTTGTCCATAATTCCTTAATTCAGATTAACTGAGCCCATGTGCTCATAATCCAATTAATTGATCATAGTCCTAAATTGGACTACAGATCTCTCAATCAATATTGGTTCAAGGGTACATCTCTTCACTCCTCTGATACATGCCGTTGTAATCCTTCAACGTCTTCAAAGAGGTGACGGGTCCCAACAACCAGACATTTCATGGACTGTGGAGTCCTTAAACTCATGGACTATGATGTCCTTAAACTTTATAGACTATGACGTCTTTAAACTACGGACTATGGGGTCCCTTTAAACCCACGGACTATGATGTCCATAACCTCGGACTGGAGGGTCCCTTTAAACCCACGGACTGTGATGTCCTTAATCTTTATAGACTATGATGTCTTTAAACTGGACCGTAATGTCCTTAAACTAATGTTGGACCGTAATGTCCTTAAACTAACAATGGACCGTAATGTCCTTAAACAAATTGACCGCAATGTCCCTAAACTAAAAAAATAGAGCCTAAATGCTCTCTTGTTGGATCTAAACGATCCTGTTAAGTTGATCTTAGTCTGAAATTAGACTAACGTATCCTTAACAAACGTTTAAGTTGATCTTAGTTTCAAATGAGACTAACGTATCCTTAAACCCAACCCCAAACCCAAATCTAAGAAGATACGGATTTAGACTAATCCGCGCCCTACGAGCGACAACATAAATTAGTCTCTGTATACAATCCACAGGCAACCAAAAACAAAACAAACACACACGACACGAAGTGACCATCTGGAGAAGGAGAAAGTGGTTACTGCAATGCCGTAGCGTAATTAACTGCAGGGGCTTGCACCTGCAGGGAAGAGCGTCCCCACAATCAAAAACCCCTCAATGAGGGGGAATCTGACTAAGTCTGCTACATCGGCCGCATCCGTTTAAACCTTCGATATATGGTGCCATAAATCAACTTGGCATCTTTAAAGAGGTGGACGGATAGCACCAATTAGCATCTGCTCCCAAATTCAGGCAAGACGAACCTACGCAGTCCCGTCTCTGTGTTCGGAGGAGAACGGATTCTGGCACGCCCGGTGGGACCTTTTCCTCTTTCCACTCCACACTTCGTGTGTCGTGTTCGCGAACGAATCGCGGTTTAATATGGTTGCCCTTGGGTTCGAGGTACTAAGATTTGGTCTTGCTCCGTGCAGAAAGAAGAACATCAATGGCCTCTAACTGCTCCAGCTGCAACTGCAATTCCCATTCCGCCTCATCTGGAGGTGTAACCTACGGGCCCCAAGCGGCCTCCCTTTTCACAATGCCAGCGGAGAAGGTAACTCAGGCCACCGCTGGGCTATTCTTCGGGACCATGCTCCTACCGATGAGCTTTGACGCCCCTGTACCATTGCAAGAAGCTCAGAAGAAGTCGGTCTTTGATCGGCTCACAACTACTGCGGCCCCTCTCAACGGGTCGCCCAAATCCAATGTCTCAGTCTTTGACAGATTGGGCCAAAGCTCATGCGGGTCCGTGAAGAAGCCTGCAATACCAGAAAGGGTTATCCCTAAGCGGATAGCCATTCCTTCTCCTGAAGTCGTCAAGGCGGCTTCTCCTGCCAAAGGGTCGGTCTTCACAAGACTGACTGTTTCAGCTCCTGTTCCAGGCGAAATCGTCAAGGATGCTTCCCCTGCTCGGAAGTCTGCCTTCGATAGGTTGGCTATCCCCACTCAGCGGACATCAGTCTTCAATAGTCTGATAACAACAACTTCTGACCAACACAGGGGGCATGAGGAATTCACCCTTACAGCTGAGATAATCCCAACAGCTCGACACGCTCGACGTCGCCACTGGCGCCGAGTAAGGAAGGCTGGGGTCAATTCCCCTTCCGGACTGACTCCGCCGGCTCCAACGGTGGAAATTGATGTTGCTGTTCCAACTGGGAATATCTTTGAACTACTTAGGAGGGTGCGCAAAAACTCTCCGACTGCCGTGTTGAAGAGATCTCCTCCACCTGTGGAGAATGCCCCTAAAAGCGAAGCTAGAGCAGCCCCCTCAGCGGCTGTCCTCTAAAATTTACAAAGTTTGGCGACAGGCCCAAGACTCGGCGATTGATCAAGATTACTCTCGCCGACAGAAAAAGATGAAGGTTAGGCAAGAGAAGGATCACTCTGTCAAGCTACAGAAGGCGACAGCTAATTGGGTGCCCACTGCAACGGCCCCCTCAACTTCGACCGTTCAAAAGAGGAGAAGGCCGGAGAAAATCCCTGAGTCTGCGACGAATCGCAAGACCATTGAACTTAAATGCCCCAAGTCTGGGGGCATGGTGGTGCACACCATCTATATGGCATCCAGAAAAGAGGATAGCCGTATCTCCACAGGTCATCGACCGCTTACGCGATCAGTGACTAAGGCTCAGGAGCAACAACAACAAAAGCTCCAAGAGATGCTAACAGCTATGACCGCACTTACAGGACCTAAAGAAAGCCCGAAGACATCTTCGGAGCAACGCTGTGAGCAGGAAACTGATGCTGAATTCCTTCGGAGAATGCTTGAGAAGAAGAACAAGGAGGCCGCGGAACAAGCGGCCAATATAAGACAAATGGCCCTTCTATTCCAAGATATGGTGGGTGTTTCCCCAATCAGAGAAAAGCTCTGTTCAAATTCCAAGGCTTGAAATGAAGCGACGCTTCTGCTTCCCCCAATCAGAGCAAAGCTCTGTTCAAGTTCCAAGATTTGGAATGAAGCGACGCTTCCTTTCCCCAATCAGAGCAAAGCTCTGTTTTGAATTTTAAAATTCAAAAATTGAAGCAACGCTTCAGATGCTGCGTGCTGCGCGCCACGTGTCAAAAGTAGACACGCCAGCGCCAGGAGCGCTGCGCCCTAGGCAGCGCACCCCCAATCAGAGCAAAGCTCTGTTTTAAAATTCAAAATTTAAAATTTGAAGCAACGCTTCAGATCCAGCGCTGTGCGCCGCGTGTCAAACACGGGAGCGCTAGCGCAGTTGCGCTGCGCTCCGCGCTGCGCGCCACGTGTCAAACACGGGTGCGCTAGCGCAGTTGCGCTGCGCTCCGCACTGCGCGCCACGTGTCGAACGTAGGTGCGCTAGCGCAAGGTGCGCCAGCGCTGGAATTAAAAATTCCCACACCGTCAGATCAAAAGATCTACTAATAATAAATTATTAATTAATTAGAACTAAAGTTCTGTTATGGAAAGATTTTTTCAATCTTATTAAAACAAGAAGATTATCTTCTGTAAAACAGAAGCCTTAGGATCAAAGATCCAACGGTGTGAAAGATTCCAAATCAATCAGAGAAAGATCTCTTAAAACTAATTTAACAAATCATTTGGCCTTATATAAAGGACCCTAGACTTCAAGTCTAATATAGACAGAGGATAGAGATATAGGGAATACAGAAAAAGAGAGAGAAATACCCTCTGCAAAAAAGAGCAAGGTCTTAAGAAAAGAAGATTTTTTTTCATATTCAAGGTAAAAAAAAAGAATTATGTTCTTGAAAAACAGTGATGAAATCATCTCGTAAGAAGAAAAAACATCTTCTAAAGAGACCATATATCTGAAAAAAAGACCAAAGAAAAGATCAAAAGATCTAATCATAAAAATATAAAAAGAAGTATTTTACTTCATCCACAGATCTTTGATCTATAAAGGCAGAGCCTTTTATCAAAACAAGAACTTTTGTTCTTGAATCTTGAGGCAAAGCCTCTTTTAAGAAGAACATAAAAGTTGTTCTTTGATCTTAAAATTGATCAAATGCACTTTGCGCTATATAGAAAGTGCCTTGCACTCATGAACCGCGCCTTTGCGCTCCTTGGACTGGCGCTCAGCGCCAAAACATGCCACGTGTCAACCATAGACACGATCTGCGCTTTGCGCTCCTGAAAACAGCGCACTGCGCTCTTGGGTTGGCGCTCAGCGCCAAACGCGCCACGTATCACTCACTGGTGCACTCATAAACTAGCACAGCACGCTCATAAATTAAAAGCGCAGCGCGCTAACAAACTAGCGCTTAGCGCGACACGTGTCCTCCTCGTGTGCGCTAACCGACAGAAGCGTAATGCGCTCTTTGACTGGTGCAAAGCGCCTAGTGCGCCACATGGCGCGCTGTCAGAACACCACTTTGTTCCTGATAAATGCTATACATTTAATTCCAGACAAAATGTCAGAGCCCAATGCTTGGCATTAGTAAAAGGCCAGAGCCCAAACAAAGGCCTAACAGGCAGAACAAAAATAAAATGTTAAACATTTTTTTAACTGGACTTAGCCCAATTCTGGCTGTAAGTCCTCAATTTAAATTGAACTGAGCTCATCTGTTCTTCCAATTAATTTACACCCGGTTCGAGGGTACATCTCTTTACTCCTATGATATCTGTCGTTGTAATCCTTCAAGGTCGTCAGAGAGGTGACGGGTCCCGACAACCAAACATTACCACGGACTGTGGGGTCCTTAAACTCATGGACTATGATGTCCTTAAGCTCGACCGTGATGTCTTAAAACTAACATCGTACTGTGGAGTCCTTAAATCCACGGATTATGATGTCCTTAATCTCGACCGTGATGTCTTAAAACTAACATTGGACTGTGAGGTCCTTAAACTCACGGACTATGATGTCCTTTACCTCGACCGCGATGTCTTAAAAGTAACAATGGACCGTAATGTCCTTAAACTAATTATCGACCGCAATGTCACTAAACTAAGCAATAGAGTCCAATTGCTCTTTTGTCGGATCCAAACGATCCCGTTAAGTTGATCTTAGTCTAGAATTAGACTAACGCGTCCTTAACAAACGTTTAAGTCGATCTTAGCCTCAAATAAGGCTAACGTATCCTTAAACACAACCCCCCAAACCCAAATCTAAGAAAGATACGGATTTGGACTAATCCACGCCCTACGGGCGACAACATAAATTAGTCTCCGTATATAATCCACGGGTAACCAAAAACAAAACAAACACCCACGACACGAAGTGACCATCTGGAGAAGGAGAAAGTTGTTACCGCGATGCGATAGCGTAATTAACTGCAGGGGCTTGTGCCTGCAGGGAAGAGCGTCCCCACAATCAAAACCCCCTCAAACGAGGGGGAATCTAACGAAGTCTGCGACATCGGCCACATCCGTTTAAACCTTCGATACATGGTGCCATAAATCAACTTGGCATCTTAAGAAAGGTGGACGGATAGCACCAATTAGCATCTACCCCCAGATTGAGGCAAGACGACCAGTCTTCCCGGCTTCCGGCGGTGAACAGATTCTGGCACGCCCGGTGGGACCTTTTCCTCTTTCCACTCCACACTTCGTGCGTCGTGTTCGCGAACCAATCGCGGTTTGCTAATGGTTTCCCTTGGGTTTCGAGGTACTAAGATTTGGCGTTTTGCTTGGTACATAAAGCAAAGGATCAATGGCATTCACCTGCTCAAAGTGTTCCACATGCAACTGCAACCTACGTCCTGCCTCAACTGGGAACATAGCCTACGGGCCCCAAACTGCTTCCCTGTTCACGATGCCCGTGGAACATGTCACTCAAGCCACCACGGGATTGTTTTTCGGAACCATGCTTCCGCCGACGAGCTTCAGCACCCCCGTGCCCATACCAGAAGCTCCCAAGAAGTCGGTCTTTGATCGGCTTACAGCTACTGCGGCCCCTCTCAACGGGTCGTCCAGCACCGGCGCCTCGGTCTTCTCCAGATTGGGCCAAAATTCCTGTGGGCCCACAATGAAGCCTGCAATCCCAGAGAAGGTTATTCCGAAGAGAGTAACCAACCCTGCTCCTGAAATCGTCAAGGCGGCTTCTCCTGCCAAGGGGTCGGTCTTTACAAGACCGACTGTCCCAACTCCCACTCCTGCTCCTGTTACTCAAAGGACATCAGTCTTCAACAGGCTGACACCGGCAATAGCCCCTCACCTGAACAGGGGGTAAGACAAGGCCATCCCCGACACCGAGCCAACTCCATCAGCCCCCGACACGCTCGACGTCGCCACTGGCGCCGAGTAAGGAAGGCCGGGGGCAACTCCCCTTCTGGGCTAACTCCACCAGCTCCAACGGTGGAAATTAATGCTGCTGTTCTAACCGGGAACAGTTTTGAGCTGCTGAATAGGGTGCGCGGGAATTCTCCTATCGCCGTGCTGAGAAGATCTTCTCCTCCGGTGGATAATGTTGCGGAAGCAAAACCAGAACAGTCCCCTCAGCGGCTGTCTTCCAAAATCTATAAAGTTTGGCGGCAGGCTCGGAACTCAGTAGTTGATCAAGGTTACCCTCGCTGACAGAAAAGGGCGAAGGTTCAACAAGAAGAATGCTATCCTGCCAAGCCACAAAAATCTATTTGGGTGCCCACTGCAACGGCTCCCTCAACGTCAACTACTCAAAAGAAAAGGAGGTCGGGAAAGACCACTGTGACTGCGGTAAATCGTAAAGACGCTGAGCCCAAACGCCCCAAATCTGGGGGCACGACGGTCCATACTATTTATATGGCATCCGGGAAAGAGGATAGCCATGCTTTTACTGGCCACCGACCACTCACCCGATCCATCACAAGAGCTCAGGAACAACAGCAGTAGAAGCTTCAGGAGATGCTGACTGCGATGGCTGCACTCACCGGACCAAAAGAAAGCTCGGAGGCATCGTCGGAACAGTGTCACGAACAAGAAACCGATGCTGACTTCCTACGCAGAGTCCTCGAAAAGAAGGACAGAGAAGCTGCAGAACAAGCTGCCAACATAAAACGAATGGCGTTTCTCTTCCAAGACAAGGTCGGAATGATGTTACAGCCGGATCCTCCAGCTGAAGACCCTCCGATCATTATTGAAGACGACAGAGGGGAGACATCGAATCCTCCTCCAGCTCTTTCAGCAGCTAAAGAGGAAACTATTTCTAAGGCCGCCCTGGATGACTATATCGCTCGGCAGATACGAGTCCACCAGGAAAATGAAGCGGCTGGCCAGGTCGTGAAAACTGGACGACCATATCCAGGCTGGTATGACCAGATAAAGTACCCGCCGGGCTACACAATCCCCAAATTCCACGTATACAAGGGGACGGGCAATCCCCATTAACATATTGCTCAGTTCAGGGCCCTCTGTGGCAATACTGGTGGGGATGATAAGCTCTTGCTCCGCCAATTCGTCGGCAGTTTATCGAAGACGGCATTTGAGTGGTACTCCGAACTTCCAAATGACTCCGTCAAAACTTTCGCGGAAATGGAGTTGTTGTTCACCCAGCGATTCGCAAGTGCTAGTGAACGCATCCCAATAACGGCATTGATCAATGCCAGGGTGAAGCCAGGCGAGACATGGGTTCAGTACGCAATCCAATGGCGGAACCTATGGTCGAAGTGCGAACAACGCATCGAAGAAGCACCAGCGGTGGGCATGTTCGTGGGCACCCTAGTCCCTCATGCAACTATTTCCCAGTTCATGATGTTCTTCAAGCCGACCACTTTCCAGGCCTTGATCGACAAACTGGCCCAAATGGACCAGATGGGTCATAGACCGTCTCCTCCAAAGCCAGACTCTCGAAATGAGAAAGGAAAATGGAAAGCAATCGTTGTCGTCGACGCTCAACAACAACCGAGTGGCCCGAGAGCGGTTGTTCGCCAAAGCAACAAGCGGCAATCCCTCGATGAGAAATTGAGACGTCCTTACTCGTTTCCCCGAGATAAAACAAGGAGACTGTTCGAACTAGCAGTGCGCAATGAGCTCATCACTCTACCGGAGTCGAGACACCCACCGCAACCGAATGACGTCAACGATCCCAATTACCGCCCTTACCATCGAGTATTGGGCCATCCACTCGAAGATTGCTACATCTTCAAAAATTGGGTTGAAGACCAATACCAGCAAGGCAAGTCCGCGTTGTCTGAAAATTGGAAGGTGAACCCGCCACAACCACATGCTCCAAAAAAGATGGACATGCCGGGGGCATCGTGCTCATTCATAGAGGAAGCTCCATGGGAAGTTGTTCTTTCGGAAAAAACTAAAAGAATGCCGAAAGATCTTCAAACATGTTCAGCAACTAGATGGAAAAGCCCGCTAGAGCCGGGGATCATCAAGGAGATGCTGAAACCACGCCCAACATTGGGAATTAATAGTGATGGTGGAAAAAACATTCGGTCCCAGCCGTTATAATCTTCGAAGAAAAAGAAGAGGACCAAAAAGCCCGCGCTGTCTAACGACAAGCGCACAGATCTGCAAAAGCATATTGACGCGCTGAAAGAATACAACCAGTAGGCGCGAACCCCAGTCACGCTTCAAGAGTTCCTCAGTCACATCCTTGAGAATGAAGATAACGACAATGATGAGGAAGACGACTTGTCAGAAGAATCCGAAGATTATGTGGCAAGTTGCCACATGATCGCTCATTTGTCGTTAAGTAACAAAGAAGCTCACTCGGCGTTAGGAGATAACGTAGAGGAGCTGGGGGTAGGAGCAGTGCCAAAACCCTTGGATTATATGACAAGGTCTATCAAGGAGAAACCTACTTGTTCATAAAGCATCCAGCGAAACTTCGCCTCAAAGGAGAGCGGACCGAAACGTCCTTAAACTAACAACGGACTGAAACGTCCTTAAACTAACGACGGACCGAAATGTACTTAAACTAACAACGGACCATTATGTCCTAAAACTAGCTGTTGACCGAGATGTCGATAAACTACGGTGAATTGCAGCATCCCAAAGCTGATACAAAAAAAAAGAATTAAAAAAAAGAAGAAAGAAAAACGGTATGTTCATAAGCAGAAAGGGCACGGATGAAAACCCGAAAGGGCTCCGTGAGTAAAAATAGCAGGGTTACCAGCGAGTGTTTGTGAAAACCCGAAAGGGCGCAACTTCGTTAAAAGAAACTTGCAAGGTCCTCTCGACTTTGTAAGGAGAAACCACCTGCGTGAGATCCTTACGACTCACAAGGGAGCAACACACTTAGGAATCGTCACGATTCCTAAGGAGAAATTACACTTACGAGATCCTCACGACTCGTAAGGAGAATTCCCCCTATGAGACCCTCACGGCTCATAGGATTCAAAAGCCTTAAGCTACAGGGATCTGAACTTGTTCTTAAGCCATCACAATCCCCGATTCTGCCCTATAATATGTTCAATGCCGACCCTTGTATACAATCCACGGGCACGAATAAACATTTCCCTAACAGAGTCCCGCCAGCGACTAGGGATATGCTCACACGGCGAACAAACACTTGTAGGTCCTCTCGACTTATAAGGAGGAAACACTCTCGTAAGATCCTTATGACTTATAAGAGAACACACATTTAGGAATCCTCATGATTCCTAAGAAGAAAATGCACCTACGAGATCCTCACGACTCATAGGGAGAAACACTTTTATGAGACCCTTACGGCTCATGAAGTCAAAAGCCTTAATCGACGGGATCCTAACCTTGTTCGCTAAGCCACCTTTGTTCGACACCGACAGAGGCAAATGATGATTCGCTCCTGGCAATATCCCAGTGGTAGCGATGCTGATGCCTAAATCGGTATCAAATTCCAAGCCCTTTCACGGTAAATGATGATTTGCTCCTGGCAATATTCCAGTCCCAGCGATGCTGATGCTAAGATTGGCACCAGATCCCAAGTTCCATACTCGTGGCGAAAAGTCGACGAGCCAAAAATGCATATGAAATAGCCGAAATGATAGGGCAACTTACAACAAAATCAGCAAGTAAAAATATATGCATATAAAATAGCCGAAATGGTTGGGCAACTCGCAATAAAAAGAAGCGAGTAAAAATAAAAAAAATAGCCGAAATGATTGGGCACCGCGAAAAATAGCCGAAATGATTGGGCAATCGCGACTTGCGCGATACAAAAAGCTGAAATGATAGAGTATCGCGGAAAGAAATAAAAAAAAATGAAATGAAAATTATGCCCTACAGGTGATATCACATCGATCCCTGTATACAATCCAAGGGTGCAAACAAAGAAGGAATCACGCCTTCCCTCCTCAGGCTCCATCAGAAAGAGAGCCAAGTCTCGACGGCCACATTTATAGTCTGGAGACTAACAACAGCGTTTCTTCTCAACGGAATGCAGACGAGACATCAACAAACGATCCCAGGGTCAAAACAACGGAGCCATGGCAGAATCCCCAGTTCCAAGTCTCGACGGTTCAAAAACAACCTAGAGACCACCTTGACGTTCGTCTTGATACAGCAGACGCGATGTCACCCCAGCGTTCTTCCTCCAACAAGATGTAGACACAACACCAACAATGGAGCCATGGCAAAGTCCTTAGTTCCAAGCCTCGATGGTTCACCAACAACCTAGAGACAACCGCGACATTCGTCTCGATACAGCAGGCGCAATGTCAACAACGACGTTCTTTCGCAGTCCAATCGGATGCAGATGCTACACCATCAATCGGAGCCACGACAAAGTCCCCAGTTCCAAAACTCTATGGTTCACAGACAACCTGGGGTCAACCAATGACCTCCCTGCCGGATCACCGCTCCATCTCGGAAATAATTCAATCAACCCTAAGGAAATCAGTTTCCTTGGCAATCTCCTCGATTCAGGGAAATCAGCATCCTTGATGAGAGCACCTCGATTCGCGTCGACCTGCAGAGAAATCAGCGTCTTTGCAGGAATACATCGATTCGTTTTGCCCCCCAGGGAAATCAGTGTCCTTGGCAACCTCCTCGATTCAGGGAAATCAGCGTCCTTGACGAGAGCACCTCGATTCGCATCGACCCGCAGAGAAATCAGCGTCTTTGCAGGAATACATAGATTCGATTCGACCCCCAGGGAAATCAGTGTCTTTGGCAACCTCCTCGATTCAGGTAAATCAGCGTCCTTGACGAGAGCACCTCGATTCGCGTCGACCCGCAGAGAAATCAGCGTCTTTGCAGGAATACATCGATTCGTTTCGACCCCCAGGGAAATCAGTGTCCTTGGCAACCTCCTCGATTCAGGGAAATCAACGTCCTTGAAGAGAGCATCTTGATTCGCGTCGACCCGCAGAGAAATCAGCGTCTTTGCAGGAATACTTCGATTCGTCTCAACCCCGAGGAAATTAGCTTCCTTGGCAACCTCCTCGATTCAAGGAAATCAGCGTCCTTGATGAGAGCATCTCGATTCGCGTCGACCCGTAGAGAAATCAGCGTCTTTGCAGGAATACCTCGATTCGTTTCGACCTCCAGGGAAATCAGTGTCCTTGGCAAAACCTCGATTCAGGGAAATCAGGGTCCTTGACGAGAGCATCTCGATTCACATCGACCCGCAGAGAAATCAACGTTTTTGCAGGAATATCTCGATTCGTCTCAACTCCGAGGAAATCAATGTCCTTGGCAAATACCTCGATTCGGGGAAATCAGCGTCCTTGACGAGAACATCTCGATTCACGCTGACCCGCAGAGAAATCAGTATCTCTGCAGGAATATACAACATCAAGCAAAGTGGAACAGAGGCAACTCCCAGTTCCATGACTCGGCGGTGCACAGATGACTGAGAGTCAAACCCTGACTCCGTGAAATGCGGATAAAGTCAACCCTTCCTGGTCATGTGGAACGCGGATAATGTCAACTCTGACCCCGTGTGAAGCATCCAGAGCGGAGCCTGGTCCTCGCCGAACACGGCAGTGAACCCGTGGGAAGCATCCAGAGCAAAATTCCTGGTCACGTGAAGCGCGGATTATGTCACTCCTGACCCCATGGAAAACGTCCAGAGCGGATCCTGGTCCTCGCAGAGCACGACAATGACCCTATGTGAAGCATCCAGAGCGTAGCCTGGTCCTTGCCGAAAACGGCAGTGAACCTGTGGGGAGCATCCAGAGCAAACTTCATGGCTACGTGGAACACGGATTATGTCACTTCTGACCCCGTGGAAAACATCCAGAGCGGATCCTGGTCCTCGCAGAGCACGACAGTGAACCCGTGTGAAGCATCCAGAGCGGAGCCTGGTCCTTGCCAAACATGGCAGTGAACCCGTGGGAAGCATCTAGGAAGCATCCAGAGCAAAATTCCTGGTTACGTGGAACGCGGATTATGTCATTCCTGACCCTGTGGAAAACGTCCAGAGCGGATCCTGGTCCTCGCAGAGCGCGACAATGACGCCGTGTGAAGCATCCAGAGCGGAGCCTAGTCCTCGCCAAACACGGCAGTGAACCCGTGGGAAGCATCCAGAGCAAAAATTGGACTGTGAGGTCCTTAAACTCATGGACTATGATGTCCTTAACCTCGACCGTAATGTCTTTAAACTAACATCGGACTGTGGGGTCCTTAAACCCATGGACTATGATGTCCTTAACCTCGACCGTGATGTCTTAAAACTAACGTTGGACTGTGGAGTCCTTAAGCCCATGGACTATGATGTCCTTAACCTTGACCGTGATGTCTTAAAACTAAACAACGGACTATGGAGTCCTTAAATCCACGGACTATGATGTCCTTAACCTCGACCGCGAGGTCTTTAAACTACGGTATCCTGGAAAATGAGAGCGGAGTCTGGTCCTCACAGAACACGGCAGTGAACCTGTGGGAAGCATCCAGAGCAACCCCCGACTCCGTGAAATGCGGATAAGGACAACTTCATCCATCACTTGCGGGTCCTCACGACTCGTAAGGGAGTAAATTCTCTTGTGAGATCCTTACGACTTTCAAGAGAAAACACACTTAGGAATCCTCACGATTCTTATGGAGAAATTACACCTACGGGATCCTCTCGACCGGTAGGGAGAAAATTCTTTATGAGACCCTCACGGCTCATAAAGTTGAAAAGTCTTAGGTGACAGACCCTAACCTTGTTTTCTAAACCATCACTACCTTACAAAGAGCACAAGATTGACAACTATATACTATCTACAGACCGCACTTTCTAAAATCACTTGGCAACAACACAGCAAGGAGAAGAAAGCGACAAGGAGTACATTTGATTCTCATTTAATTAAGCGTTCGAGGCATACCCGTTCATGCATGCGCAAAAGATTTAGTGTGTAAAATAAAACAAACTGAAATGAGAAACTTGCCATTTATACCGCGAAAAAAGTTCTTACAATTATGAAAGCAGTAAACAAAAACATTATCAAAACAATTACAATGGCAAAACCTCAGATCCAGGGCATGGATTAAGGAACTCAAAAGTGACTTTGTCCAGAAGCTTCCAGGCATTCCGAACCATCCTAGTATGCTTTCTTTCGCGATCACAAGCGTCGGGATCCTCACGGATGTCCTCCACCCTCTGATAGGCAGCAAGTATGGTCGACTGTTGAAAAGCCTGATGCAGGAGATCGATAAGATTGTCTCGCCTTCTCTTCGAGATTAGGCTCATCAGATACACCGAATGCACCTTATCCTCGGCGGCATCCAATGCCCTAAGTGGCACGCCGGTACAAAATAGAGGAAGCGCTTCCCAGATCGCTCTCACAATAAGCTTCAGGAGAGAGGAGCGTCGAGAAAGCAGTTGACCATTGTATGCATCAAAACGACTCATAATTTCGGCACACTCGGCGTTTGTGAATTCTCGATTCTGAGAACGGCCGAGTGAGCGGATATCTCCATAAGAGATAATCTCATCGAGGTCATACATGTGAGAGTCCATTACTCCTGAAAAAGAAAATCAACAAAAATTAGCGGACAGACTGATTAAGCGAATTCTTATTAAAAACAGGCAGGCACAGGGAGTTAAACTCCTCGAGAGCAATGCTCTGCAGACAGGAGTGACACTTGTCAAAATCAATTACGAGGGGAATTTAAAGAAATTCCCCGAGAACATTGAGAGCCTTGCTCTGAGAAAATGATATAACTCATCAAAGATAAAATTCCATTTTTTAATCTTCAAGATCCATGAAAACTCTTAAGAGTTCTTTTATATGATTTAAAAGGAGAAAAACTCCATTAATGAATTAAGAAATCATAAGTAAAATCCTTTTGGAGAGCAAAGCTCTATTAATGGAACCCTAAAAGGGTTCTCTTTAGGTCAAAGATCCATGGAGCAAAGCTCTGCAAGTGAAATCCTAAATGGGTTTTCTGAAGATCAAAGATTTGTTAAGAGCAAGGCTCTGTTAATAGGTAAAACCCTAACTCATTAAGATTTATTAAAATTTTACCTAAAGTTTGGAAAGAGTTCCTTTTTGCTTTTGAGAAATTCTCAAACAGAAGAGTTGTGCTCTGAACAAAATTCTCAAAGAAGATGATAATCATTTAGAGGACCAAAGGTCCTATTTATAGGCGCTGAGACGCCTCTTCAACTTCTGATGTTGCCACCGCTGCGCTCACGTGTGGACCACGTAAGCGCAACGAGGGGGGGAGCATTTGTTTCCCCAATCAGAGCAAAGCTCTGTTCAAATTCCAAGGCTTGAAATGAAGCGACGCTTCTGCTTCCCCCAATCAGAGCAAAGCTCTGTTCAAGTTTCAAGATTTGGAATGAAGCGACGCTTCCTTTCCCCAATCAGAGCAAAGCTCTGTTTTGAATTTCAAAATTCAAAAATTGAAGCAACGCTTCAGATTCTGCGTGATGCGCGCTACGTGTCAAAAGCAGACACGCCAGCGCCAGGAGCGCTGCGCCCTAGGCAGCGCATCCCCAATCAGAGCAAAGCTCTGTTTTAAAATTCAAAATTTAAAAGTTGAAGCAACGCTTCAGATCCAGCGCTGTGCGCTGCGCGCCACGTGTCAAACATGGGAGCGCTAGCGCAGTTGCGCTGCGCTGCGTGCCACGTGTCAAACACGGGTGCGCTAGCGCAGTTACGCTGCACGCCACATGTCGAACGTAGGGGCGCTCGCGCAAGGTGTGCCAGCGCTGGAATTAAAAATTCTCCCACCGTCAGATCAAAAGATCTACTAATAATAAATTATTAATTAATTAGAACTAAAGTTCTGTTATGGAAAGATTTTTTCAATCTTATTAAAACAAGAAGATTATCTTCTGTAAAACAGAAGCCTTAGGATCAAAGATCCAACGGTGGGAAAGATTCCAAATCAATCAGAGAAAGATCTCTTAAAACTGATTTAACAAATCATTTGGCCCTATATAAAGGACCCTAGACTTCAAGTCTAATATAGACAGAGGATAGAGATATAGAGAATACAGAAGAAGAGAGAGAGAAACCCTCTGCAAAAAAGAGCAAGGTCTTAAGAAAAGAAGATTTTTCTTCATATTCAAGGTGAAAAAAAGAATTATGTTCTTGAAAAACAGAGATGAAATCATCTCGTAAAAAGAAGAAACATCTTCTAAAGAGATCATAGATCTGAAAAAAAGACCAAGGTCTTTGATTAAAAAGAAAAGATCAAAAGATCTAATCATAAAAATATAAAAAGAAATATTTTACTTCATCCACAGATCTTTGATCTATAAAGGCAGAGCCTTTTATCAAAACAAGAACTTTTGTTCTTGAATCTTGAGGCAAAGCCTCCTTTAAGAAGAACATAAAAGTTGTTCTTTGATCTTAAAATTGATCAAATACGTTTTGCGCTATTTAGAATGTGCTTTGCACTCATGAACTGCGCCTTTGCGCTCCTTGGACTGGCGCTCAGTGCCAAAACATGCCACATGTCAACCATAGACACGATCTGCGCTTTGCGCTCCTGAAAACAACGCACTGCGCTCTTGGGTTAGCGCTCAGCGCCAAGCGCGCCACGTGTCACTCACTTGTGCACCCATAAACTAGCGCAGCGCGCTCATAAATTAAAAGCGCAGCGCGCTCATAAATTAAAAGCGCAGCACGCTAACAAACTAGCGCTTAGCGCTAAGCGCGACACGTGTCCTCCTCGTGTGTGCTAACCGACAGAAGCGCAATGCGCTCTTTGACTGGCGCAAAGCGCCTAGTGCGCCACATGGCGCGCTGTCAGAACACCACTTTGTTCCTGATAAATGCTATACATTTAATTCCAGACAAAATGTCAGAGCCCAATGCTTGGCATTAGTAAAAGGGCAGAGCCCAAACAAAGGCCTAACAGGCAGAACAAAAATAAAATGTTAAACATTTTTTTAACTGGACTTAGCCCAATTCTTGCCGTAAGTCCTCAATTTAAATTGAACCGAGCTCATCTGCTCTTCCAATTAATTTACACCCGGTTCGAGGGTATATCTCTTTACTCCTCTGATATATGTCGTTGTAATCCTTCAACGTCGTCAGAGAGGTGACGGGTCTCGACAACCAAACATTACCACGGACTGTGGGGTCCTTAAACTCATGGACTATGATGTCCTTAACCTCGACCGTGATGTATTAAAACTAACTTCGGACCGTGGAGTCCTTAAATCCACGGACTATGATGTCCTTAACCTCGACCGTGATGTCTTAAAACTAACATTGGACTGTGAGGTCCTTAAACTCACGGACTATGATTTCCTTAACCTCGACCGCGATGTCTTAAAAGTAACAATGGACCGTAATGTCCTTAAACTAATTATCAACCGCAATGCCACTAAACTAAGCAATATAGTCCAATTGCTCTCTTGTCGGATCCAAACCATTCCGTTAAGTTGATCTTAGTCTAGAATTAGACTAACGTGTCCTTAACAAACGTTTAAGTCGATCTTAGCCTCAAATAAGGCTAACGTATCCTTAAACACAACCCCCCAAACCCAAATCTAAGAAAGATACGGATTTGGACTAATCCACGCCCTACGAGCGACAACATAAATTAGTCTCCGTATACAATCCACGGGCAACCAAAAACAAAACAAACACCCACGACACGAAGTGACCATCTGGAGAAAGAGAAAGTTGTTACGGCGATGCGGTAGCGTAATTAACTGCAGGGGCTTGCGCCTGCAGGGAAGAGCATCCCCACAATCAAAAACCCCTCAAACAAGGGAGAATCTGACGAAGTCTGCTACATCGGTCGCATCCGTTTAAACCTTCGATACATGGTGCCATAAATCAACTTGGCATCTTCAGAGAGGTGGACGGATAGCACCAATTAGCATCTGCCCCCAGATTCAGGCAAGACGACCAGTCTTCCCGGCTTCCGGCGGTGAACAGTGGGCATGATGATCCAGCTGGACTCTCCAGCCGAAGATCCTCCAGTAATAATTGAAGATGATAGAGGAGAGACATCAAATCCTCTGCCGGTTTTGTCAACAGCCAAGGAGGAGACCATCTCCAAAGCTGCCCTGGATGATTACATCACTCAGCAAATACGAGTTCATCAGGCGAATGAAGCGGCTGGGCAAATTGTTAAAACTGGACGACCCTATCCGGGTTGGTACGACCAAATAAAGTACCCGCCAGGATACACGATCCCCAAATTCCACGTATACAAGGGGACTGGAAATCCACATCAACACGTTGCTCAATTTATGGCTCTGTGTGGCAACACTGGAGGAGACGACAAACTGCTGCTTCGCTTGTTTGTTGGCAGCTTGTCGGATACGGCGTTTGAATGGTACTCCGAGCTCCCGAATGACTCCATTAAGACATTTGCGGAAATGGAGTTACTATTCACACAAAGGTTCGCAAGTGCTAGCGAGCACACCCTAATCACCGCATTAATTAACGCCAGGGTGAAGCCAGGCGAAACATGGGTGCAATACGCGATACGGTGGCGGAATTTATGGTCGAACTGCGAGCAGTGCATCGAGGAGGCGCCTGCGGTAGGCATGTTCGTGGGAACTCTCGACCCTCAGGCGACTATTTCACAATTTATGATGTTTTTCAAGCCGACCACTTTCCAGTCCTTGATTGACAAGCTGGCCCAAATGGATCAGATGGGCCACAGGCCTTCCTCTTTGAAGCCGGAGCCGCGGAATGAAAAAAGGAAAGGGAAAGCGACCTTTGTCGTCAATGCTCAACAACAGCCCAGTGGTCCAAAACTAACTGATCGCCTGGACGAGAGACGATGATTTTATAATGAGAAAATGAAGCGCCCTTATTCGTTTCCCCGGGACAAAACGAAGAGATTGTTCGAGCTGGCAGTGCGCAACAGGTTCATCAACTTGCCGGATCCAAAGCGCCCATTGCAACCAGGCAAGGCTAATAATCTCAATTATCTATCACCAAGCGATAGGCCACCCAATCGAGGATTGCTTCGTCTTCAAAGGATGGATTAAGATCCAATACCAACAGGGAAAATTCGCACTATCCGAGAATTGGAAAGTAAACCCGCCCCAGCCGCACGCTCCCAAAAAGGCGGACACACCGGGGGCATCGTGCTCTTTTGTTGAAGAAGCTCCATGGGAGGTCGCTCTTTCATCCAAGACGAAAAGAATGCCGAAGGATCTCCAAGCATGCCCGGCGATCAAATGGAAAAGTCCGCTGGAACCCGAAGTCATCAAGGGAATGCTGAAGCCGCGCCCAACTCCGAAAATTGATGATGATAGTTAAAACGCCCACACCCAGTCGTCAAAGTCTTCGAAGAAAAAGAAGAAGACCAAAAAGCCCGTGAAGCCTGTTGACAAGCGCACGGACTTGCAAAAACATATCGACGCGTTGGAAGAATATAACCAGAGGGCGCGAACCCCGGTCACACTTCAAGAGTTTCTCAGCCATGTCCTTGAGGACGGAGATGATGACAATGGAGAAGACTCGTCAGATGAACCTGAGGATTATGTGGCAAGCTGCCATGTGATCTCTCACTCGTTAATGGACGGTGAAGGAGCTCCTAACGCAGAGAAACTGGGAGTAGAGCCCGAACCAGAACTCCTACAACCGTCAGACGAGATGATTGACAGGTTGCTGAACGAGGCATGTCAAAAGAGCAAGGCTGATCGAGAGCGTGAAACGACCATATTTGAAAAGGCTAAACGCCGGCGACTAGATGAAAGGGTTGAAGCATCCCAACCGGACCGAGGCATGCCTGCGACAGACAAGAACATGTTTAAAACGAGGAAAAAGTTCGCCAATGCCATATCGATGGGAATGAAGCTGCCACCCTCCGAAGGAAACACTCCTGATTGGATGCACCTTGATGAAGCGGATATACATCCTAGCTACTGCTTATATCATCGAAGGATTGCACACCCCACCGAAGAGTTCAATGCCTTTAAAAACTGGTGGCAGGGATATGTTGCTCACCGACAACATTTCAAGCGGATGAAACGCAAAACTCGTCGGGAGCAAAGAAATATGATCGAGGAGCGCAAAAGAACTACCGGCAACTGTCACATGGTCGACGCCGGGGGATCACAAGTTCTCACCTTCGGGAGCAACTCTGACGAAGAAATAACCCTTGGCCCTCTCTTCAAAGAATCCACCTCAGGTAAAGGGGAAGAACTGAAGAGCTGCGAGAACATTCAACTGCGCAATCGTACGCTACCTGAAAAGAATCTCGGACCCGTAAACAAGGGGTCGAACAAAAAGGATAAGGGGAAAGAAAAGGTCCCTGAAGATATTGCCCTCGATGATCAAGTCGTCGAAGAGCTGGCAGCCAAGGATCCGCCCAAGAAAAGTAAGGTGGATTACAACGTTCTGGCACACCTGAGAAAGATACCCTCACAGCTAAGCATTCTCGACGCCCTTCTGCTATCCAAAGAGGAGAGAGATTCTTTGATCAAGGCACTACAAGAGCCCGAGCAGTTCCAAGCTTTCCTCGCCGAAAAAAAGATGAAGGACGAGCCGGAAGAAGTGCACACAACCGATATCACCTTCGGCGATGAAGATCTCCTCCTCGGGACATGCGAGCATAACCGTCCCCTTTATGTCTCCGGATACTGTCATGATATCAAGATAGGCAAAATCCTGGTTGACAATGGGTCCTCCGTTAACCTCCTCAATGTAAGAGTGTTGAAGGAGATTTGCATGAGCATTCAGCACCTCGCTCGGGATAAGATCACTATCTCTAGGTTTGACTCCCAGTCATCAAGGACGCTCGGGTCTGTGATACTAACATTACGCTTTGGGCTGCTCGTCACGGACATCATGTTTCATGTCATTGATGCCAAGACATGCTATAATGCTTTGCTTGACAGGCCATGGTTACACGAGTACAACATCATCCCTTCTACACAACATCGGTGTATGAAGTATTTCAAGGATGGTCTCGAGTATACTGTGACAGAGGAACTAAAACCATTCTCCGTGAATGAAGTCCGAAAGTACGAAGATGCAAAATACTTCTTACCAAACTTCGAAGACATGGAAAGATGCCATAAACCGAAGAACAAAGCTATCACCACTATTCCAGTCTTCGGGAGTGACACTGAGGAGGAAGAAGAAATAGTTTATTTAGGGCCACCCCAATGCAAAAAGCCGGGACCGTCCACCCCTATTCTGGTCTTCGGCAGCGACTTTGAAGATGAGGTCAATGCCGTATTTTCTATTCGGCCATCAGTACAAGGCTTCGCTGGCAATGATCGGAGTTTGTAAATCGCCATGGTTCCGCAAGAGCATTAAAAAGAGCTCGATGCACTTGATACCTATGGTGTGCAGGAACTGCAAACACTCTACGTCCCTCCCAGGCAAGGAGATGAAAAGGCGATCCTCTTTTATCGATCCACGGAAACCAAAGTGGGGAAAGAGATTTGGCATGGTGTTGATTCTACACTTGACAGGCTCCAGCCCATCCGTCTGCCCAGATACTACACAGAAGGATTAAAAAAGCTGTTGAAGCGTCAAGGTGTACCCTTCAAACAGACTGCTCGATAAGCTCGGTTCTACAACAGGATCTGGAACATCCTTGGAACTCAGCGAAAATTGCCCAACGGGAGAATGGAAACGATCGGGCTTGGATATGTTCAATTCAAGAAACGGGAACGATTCCATGACTGCTATGTTATACATGACTTTGATGAAAAAGCAGATGTTTTGTTAAAAGATGCTAACCCTGAACCAAAACGAGGTCCCGTCATGAAAATGCCATGTCCGTCATTTGAAGAACATATGGACAAGCTAATAAGGGAAGCGGGTCAGAAGGTCCGGGACGACCATAGCCGCGAAATGACCATCTACGAGAAAGCCAGGACGCAGCGCCTCCTTCAACAGGCCGCGGAGAATGACAATGCTCCTCGCCGCCAACCCATCATGCAAAAGACCCGGTGCAGAGGCAAAAATAAATCAAAGAACGGAAAAAACGTTCGACAGCGGCAAAGCGGGTCCAAGAAGTCACGCGATCGAGAATCGAGCAGCCGGGATCCCTCTCTTATAAAGAAGATGGGTCGAGCATATTCTTTTCCCCAAGACAAGATAAAGAAGATATTCGATCTTGTCATAAAACATCAGATGATGACACTCCCGGAGTCCAAACACCCCGAGCAAGCAGACGAGGTCTCTCACCCAGACTATTACTCCTATCACCGAGCAACAGGACATCCTCTCGAAGACTGCTTCACCTTCAAGAACTGGGTCGAAGACTAATATCAACAAGGCAGGTTCGCTCTATCCAGCAGTTGGAAGATAACCCCACCACAGAAGCATGAACCGAAAGCGACATGTATGGCAGGAGTAGAACCAGATCAAAATCGGTCTTGGAAACGATCTCGTGCTTGTCACGCGATAACGCTGTCTGAAGAAGAACCCGAGAACATAGATGACCTCTCTTGGTGCTTCGAAAACAATAAAGATGAGTTGATCTCAGAATTTCCACCGGCGCCAAAAGAGCTGGAAGATGGGATACATACTACTGCAGATGACCTCAGAAAAATCGACTTAGGAACGGCAAGCGACCCACGGCCGACATTCGTCAGTGAACTGTTGTCTGAAGAAAAGGAGGCTACGCTTAAAGACGTACTCATGCAGTATAAAGACTGATTCGCATGGAACTATTCCGAGATGCTGGGACTAGATCCATAGATTTCTGTGCACAAATTGGACATATCTCCGGACGTCAAGCCGATCAAACAGGCGCCAAGAAGAATGCGGCTCGAACTTGAGATGAGCATTAACACCGTCAAGAAGCTAATCGACTCCGATTTCATCCAAGAAGTTCAGTACCCTGACTGGATCGCCAATATCGTCCCAGCGATGAAGAAAAATGGGACAGTGTGCATCTGCGTGGACTTCCGGGATCTCAACAAAGCTTGCCCGAAGGACGATTTTCCAGTACCGGTCACTGAGCTGATGATAGATAATACGTCCACTCATGAAGTTTTCTCCTTCATGGACAGCTCATCGGGATACAATCAGATAAAGATGCATCCCGAGGACCAGAAGCATACCGCTTTCCAGACCCCTTTGGGCATATTCTGCTACAAGGTGATGCCTTTCGGTCTAAAGAACGCCGGTGCCACCTATCAGAGGGCCATGACGAAAATTTTCGATGACCTTATACATGAAATCGTCGAATGCTATATCGACGACCTCGTAGTTAAAAACAAATCATACGAGGAACATTTAGAGCATCTGAAGATCGTGTTTCAGCGCCTTCGGAAATACAATTTGAAAATGAACCCTCTCAAATACGCGATCGGAGTTTCCTCGGGCAAGTTCCTAGGATTCATCGTCCGACACCGAGGCATCGAGATAGACCCGTCGAAGATCAAGGCGATCATGGAAATGCCTCCACCAAGAACTCTCAAGCAACTACGATCTCTCCAAGGAAAGCTTGCGTATATCCGGCGATTTATAGCCAATCTCTCCGGCAAGTTCCGTCCTTACAGTCACTTAATGAAGAAGGGAACCCCGTTCGTCTGGGATCACAAATGCCAAAGTTCACTGGATGAAATCAAGCAATACCTGCAGATTCCGCCGGTACTGACCTCTCCAGTTAAGGGAAAGCCTCTCATCCTATACACAACTGCCCTTGAAGGTTCTTTAGGCGCGCTGTGGGCATAAGAAAACGACCAAGGGAAAGAGAGAGCCCTTGTAACATCTTAGAATGTGTTTTGTAGCTAATTATATTTTAATATGTGGTTTTTAACAAAAAGTTTACCAAATTAAGTTTTAAATATTTTATCCTATTTAATGAGTATTTTATTAGAATTTTGTTAGGCACACACACACTTGTGCATGATAACTAGGGTTGTTTTGGGGTTAATCATGATTAGCAATCATGGTTAGCTAACCTTTTGTCTTAAGTAGTTTTATGATTAGTTTAAGAGTTATGGTTGTTATTAGGAATTGAAAATGAATTTTAAAAGGGGTTTTATTTGATTTGGTTGAAATGTTGACTTTTGAGAGAGAGAAGGAGCATGGGCTTCATGGTGAGCCATGCCTCTTTAGTGAAGTGAGAGAGAGTGAGAAGGGGGGGGTTTGTTGTTTCTCTCATTTCTCACTCTCGCTCTTGTTTCCCTCACACTTTCACACACACACACACACTCACCTGAGAGAAGATCAGCAGCAACAGGCAGCTTCAGTAGCAGCTGAAGCAAGCAACTACAACAACAATAACAACAGTAGCCCCAGCACAAGGAGAAGACAGCGGCAATAACAACAACAACAGCAAGAACAATATCATCATCATCATCATCATCTTCAGCAGCAGCAGCATCGTCATCATCATCTTCAGCAATAGCATCATCATCATTATCATCATCAGCAGCAGCAAGAGCAGCACCAGCAACAACAGAAACAACAGCAGTAGCAACACAAGGAGAAATTGCAGCAGCTCATCTCCTCTTTCCTCACCTTCACCTGCCTTCTAGGGTTCATTAGGGTATTTTTCTTGAACCCCATTTCGTGGTTTGCTTAGTTGTGCATCGATTGCTTCGATTAGTGTTAAAATAGCTAATTTAGTGCTAGTTTTGGTGATTTGTGAGATGTGGTGATAAATTGTTGATTTTGCTAGCTACCTTAGGTTAATTTAGTGTTAGTAGGGTCACTCACACTGAGAAATCCCCAGATTACACTAAAATACCATAAGTTTTCTAATTTGTGCAATTTAGTGTTTTTAAGCGATTTAATGGATATCTGGAATCTGCTTTTGACCCGGACCCTACATAATAAAATTGAGAAGACTAGAGCATGTACACTAGGTTTAGAGCACACCACATGAACACGAGCCCCCAATTCCCAATGCAGGCCGCCAATTTTTTGATTCTGGCCGCAAATTGCGGCCAGGAAGGGGGCAGGGGTGTTGGGGTCTTTGCTAGGGTTCTCTGATGTGTATTGTAGTATTTTGGCATGTCTAGTTTTGTAAGATTTGACCTGTAGGAAAATCTGGGACTATATATCGTATTTGGTGTCCGTTGTGTTTGCGCGATACGCGCGATACGTGAGTGAGTTCTGTGATCCAGCGTATCGCGGCGTGTCGCGATGGTTTTAGACGTGTACACACACGATTCAGCGTATCGTGCACACGCGCGTTTAGTTCGCGACGCGAGTTTCTCGTTTTGGTTCGATATCGCGTTTCGCGGAATATTTTGGCTTATACATGATTTTCATGTCGTATTTGCAGGTTTGCAGGCAGGAACTACGGACACGGTTACAGGGGGAGCAGATGGTAGGATTCGCCTAGCGTGGAGCATAGGTGAGTAGATTTAACATCTACAGGGGAATCGCCTGCATGGCGTTATGCGTCTGGGCTAGGATTCAATTACCTGTCGCACATTCTACGTCATTGTAGAATTGCGCCTTACTGCATTTCCTTGATATAGTTATATACTGTGACTAGCAGCCGTAGGACACTGCACACATTATTGACGGTTCATGTTGCACGAGCACGGATTGTATGCTACACACATACCGTCAATAATTGCTATGTCACACACTACCCCTTATAGCTACTATTGCTTGCCTCACATGACATCTAGCTTATCGGTATACCTATAGTGTATCATACCTTTAGTGATAGGTATATTTTCACCTTGCGATACAGCTACAGGTATACCTCCTACATATTTTACTTATACCGGGGGGATATCTTATTCATGTTCTTCTTATACCCAGGGGGGGTATACGACATCAGTTCCTATAGGTAGATACCTGTGCATTGCTACACTTGTATGTTACACACATATTCAGTTGCAGATACCTATTTACTTTTACTGATGTCACTTAGCTGTATCATCTTGATTTCGCATACATCTGGTTCAGCTATATACTTTTGTTTACCTGCTCGCATTCAGATATATCGCATATATTCATTCCTGGATTTGAGCATTGTTTATTTAGACTTTATATGATGTTTTCGGGATTTGGGAACCGCGGGAGTTCATGAAATTATGCATACATGGAACAACCCGGTTTCCTTGATATGATATTTGAGCGTCCCCCATGAGTTTTATCGGTGCTGATTATATACTCCATTCAAGGTGTGGTTGCCGTATGAGAGTACATGGTGGGGCCCGGTATGGTTCCCCTCGGTAAGAAGATCGATGGGTTTGCCGATTGAGCCTGGAGGCGGGCGAGTACCTACCGGTGATTGGTTGGACCTGGCAGTTGTCCGGAGGCTACTGGCCAGAGTCAAGAGATGGATGCGGGAGGATCTGTACTGTCGGGGCCGAGGGCCGATACCGCAGACGGACCCCGTGGGCCGATCCGGACTGACGGAGCCCGATATACGAGGATTTCTGTGTCGATGCTTGGCACACTGCTTTCATGATATTTCTTTAACCCCTTTTGTATATATAACAGGGGATTTAGCTGTTGTTATATATACCCTTACACCAATATTAGTGGAATGGGACGCTAATATATGTGTATTGCCCCCATCATACTTTTTCTGTATATATTTACCTTTAGGATGTTAGATTCTTACTTGAGATTCGACTTGGGATATAGGGGATTCATTGACATTGGATATTGGATATGAAAGAGATTGTTGAATTGTACATTCGAGATATAGGAGAGCTATTCGATATTGTACATTGAGGTGATGTGAGACTTATATGATTGTGAGGGCCCAATGTGGGGGCTGATTTTGGGATTTGAGTGTCTTGATGGATTGTGATCCTGCCACGATGTCAGGTTTCTGTGGAAATGACATATTCCATCCTATACCTCACCCCTACCTATTTTATGCACAGTTCATATAGTGGTAGTACCTGTTAGCGTACCCTTATGATAAGTTGCATATCTACATTCTCATATCCTTTTGCATAGTTATTGCATACTATTGTCATGTTATTATTGCTTCACATATTGATTGCACCTGTTAGTGTTCTCTCCTTTATTCGGCATTTGCATGACATATTATTACTGTAATCGCATATCTTAGATTCATGCTGTACGTGCATTCCTGCGATTACCTGCATATGTTTTATACTATTCACGAGTTGGCAACTCACCCCCGTTGTGCCACAGGTGTTTCAGGTTGTTCCCCAGAGTAGTCGAGGCAGGCTATTCAGTATCCATCTATCATCTTTTGCTACAGATACCGCATCAGCTCACAGTACCATTTTGCTTAGGTGGGTTAGATGATTTTCTGTATTTCATATTGTACACTCGTTGTATTTTGTACTCTCCATCTACTATTGTATTGTTGACTTAGAGACTTGGTGATGACGTTACTGTATATTATTTGTGGATTTGTTGTCTTTTATATACAGCTTCTCTCTATTGTCCTTATTTCTTCGCTATAGCTTCATATTTTTGTGTTGTATTCATCTTGGTCGGTTTTTACAAAAAAAGGGTGTTGCTAAAATTTTAAAGAAATAAAGTAGGACTTTTAAAGAATTTGGGTTGCGATTTCAAATGTTTCAAAAAACTTATATTATCTTTTCCGTATTTTTTATGGTTTAGACTTCTGGGTTTTGGCTTTCTTTTACTACGTTACGTCTTAGGGCGTTGCGTAGTATTAGGGCTCTCACGGGCCAATTTTGGGTCGTGACAAAGTTGGTATCAGAGCGTTAGGTTTTACCTTTCGGAGTGTAGGATGACCTTAGTATGATGGAGTAGGTAGCTTAAGCAGAGTAACGTAGTGTGTGTATGTCTGCAGCATACCCACAGCGCGGTACTTTGCATTAAGTGGCCTAAGTACAATTTGCTTGACATTCCTTCCTTGATGATTCATATCTTTGAGATTCGATTTCCTTATTCCTATCGAATCTCATCTTATATCTATTTATAGCCTTGCCGCCGATGACTATGGGGATTCAGAGCGATGCAGCGAGGGCCGAGGTCAGAGTTAGCTCGGGTGAGACGAGTACTGACCAGGATGGCACTCTAGTTGCACAGGTGCAGACGGATCAGCCTACGACCTATACTATGGATAGACTTTTGGTGGAGATGCAGGACTTCCGCCAGACGATGAGTTCTTTGGTTGATATCGTTCGGGAGCTACGACAGGAGGTTGTTACCCCTGTTACTCAGTTGTCGCTTACGGTCAGCATGCAGCAGTCCGTCACTTACATAGCACCAGTGGTTGCAGCTCCAGTTGATGAGGCGCATATTCCAGAGGCTCAGAGAGTTCCAGGACAATGGAGGACTCGTACCAGCGTACCAGCCCAGAGACAGAGGTTTGGTCGTCGAGACAGATTTCGTGGCCACTACGGGAGTAGCAGAGGCTTAGGACGAGGACAGTCGTTCAGCTCTCAGCCCCAGGATGGTCAGCAGTCAGCACGTGGATGTTTTCGATGCGGGAGCCTTCAGCACTTCGTCAGGGATTGTTCCTTGGCACCTCGTCAGGATCGTTTTCAGAGAGGCCGTGGACGTGGAAGATTCGCTCAGAGGGCTCAGTCTACCAGAGGAGTTCATCCAGCTGCGAGTAGAGGGCAGACACAGGAGTTTGCTTCTACTCATCGGGACGCGCAGACGTCCAATGTGGAGTTTTCAGGTACCCTTGATTTATATGTTCTTTTGATGTATTCGTTTGTTTTCTTGCTTGTACTGTGGTTGGGTAGATTAGTCGTAGTTGTTGTTTTAACTTCTGTCAGCGATTCTTTTGTTGCGCGACACGTATTTCAGTTTTGTGCCAATCGGATAGGAGATAGAGATTCGTCCGTCGTGTTGATCCTTCTAGAGATATTGGATTTGACGTTCTCCTGGGCACAGACTGGTTAACTACGTGTTAGGCGTCTGTGGACTACCGTGAGGAAGCAAGTTAGGTTTTGTTTTCCCCGGCAAGTCAGTTCTTGTTGTACAGGTGGATAGTTGTGCCGCCTCTTACAGCTTGAATTCAGTCTTTTAGCTAGACGGCTTCTGAGGAGATGTCGTGGATTCTTGGCATTCATTCGTGATACCGGAGCCACAGTGGGATTGTTGGACCGGGTTCCTTTCGTGCGAGAGTTTTTCCGACGTTGCTCCTGATGGGCCGGCGAAGCTGAGGGAGCTTAATGGATCAGCTGCAGAGTTGTGGTTCAGGGAGTTTTGTGCGTCTGAGTGTTTCGCTTTTGGAAACTCCTATTTCTGTTCGTCCAGGAGGAAGACGGCAGTTGGAGGTTGTGTATCGACGGATCGTCAATTGAACCGGCTTACGGTGCGGATAGGTATCCTTCACCTCGCCGTGACGATTTCTTCGATCAGCTCCAGAGTGCGAGACATTTTTCTAAGTTTGCTTGGGATCAGGTCATCATTATTGCGGATTCGGAGTGATGGCATTCCGAAGACTGCCTTATGCGTGCTACGGGCTTTGTGTGTATCAGTGAGTCGTTGGATTCCCTGATGCCCTAGCAGCATTCGTAGATGTGATGAACCAGATTTCTGCAGGCCGTTCCTCGACCAGTTTTTGTTGTCTTATTTACGACACTCTGGTCTACTTAATGTGTTTTGAGGAACAGGAGCAACACTTGGGGATTTTCTATACAGATACTGGGAGAGCCCCAGCAGTTTGCTAAATTCTCGGAGTATTTCTTCAGGCTTGTTTTGTCTTGACTCCTAGGTCTTATAGTCACGGGAGACGGTTTCGTATGGTTCCGAGGGAGATCGTGGCCGTACAGCTTAGGCCCAGACTTGTGTGCAGGACGGAGATCCGCAGATTGTTGGGCTTAGCAGGTTTTACCGCCGTTTCATGCAGGATTGCTAGAGTAGTGCTGCACCGTCGACTAAATTGACCAGAAGGGAGGTTTCTTTTCTTTGGACTGAGGCATGTGTGCGGAATTTTCGGCAGTTGAAGATTCGGTTAACAACTGCATTAGTCCTTTCTTTGCCTTGGCTCGGGCGACTTTGTTGTTTAACTGTAATGTTTCTTGAGTGGGCTCGAGGGTGTACTGATGTGACACTACAGAGTCATCGCTTTTGCTTCCCCACATTTGGAGGAAGTACGAGGAGGATATTCCACTCATGATCTGGAGATGGCCGCGGTGGTTTTGCGTTGGAGATTTGGGGACACTACTTGTTTGAGAGTCACGTCAGATTTTCACGGACCACCAGAGCTTAATGTACATCTTCCTGCAGCGGATTTTGATTGTTGTGATAGTCTTCTGCAGATTTACAGTTCTTGTGTGATCGTTGAGTACAGCTTTAGTTCGTCTCTATGGAGGAGACAGCTTGCTCATGTCCGCGCCCGACCACTATCCTTAAATCGTTTTCGCGAGACACCGCCCGTCGAAGCTCGTACGTCAGAGATACTTGAGCATACTCGGCTGGGTAATGATTCAGAGACCTTGAATTGTGACAAAGGTGTGCTAAGTTAGGGACGCGTTTGTGTACCTGACATTATCAGGTAGAGACGTGCAATCCTAGAACATGCACATCTGTCAACTCTCTTTATGCATTCAAGTTCCACCAGCTTTGGCGTGACTTGTGAGATAGTTACGAGTGGACAGGGATGTAAAAAGATGTTTCAGGTTTCGTTTTAAGGTGTCTGTCTTGTTGTGTGCTTAAGTCGAGCGTCTGAGGCCGGCTGGAGAGTTGCAATCTTTTACCGTTCCGAAGTAGGAATGGGAGCAGATCTCCATGAATTTCGTTATGATTTCTACCCAAGTTTGGGTAGGGTGTGACTCCATTCGGATTCTTGTCATCCGGTTATACTCAGTTTGCTCAGTTGTTTTGTTAAAGTTGTGTGTTTGTGTTGTTTATCGTCAGCAGCTTGGGATCGTCACTCGCCATTGTTAGGGTTCTCCTTTGATAGCTGTTATCAGGAGACACTCCAATTGGCCACCCTTAGGCTTAGGGGTTAGGTCGTGTCGATCACCAGCCTGTTGTTCTTCTGACTCTGCGTAAGTAGGACCTTGGACCCCAGCTAGTCTAGAGACTTCGGAGGTAGTCCAGTTGTGTTAGGTCAGGATAGGAATTGTCCATTTCGAACTGAGGTCTTATGACGACTGTGTTAGTCATAGACTCGAGTTCGCAAGGACAGATCATGTATTCCTATGGACTTTCCGATGAATGACGTGTTGAATTTTGGGAAGTTTGTCCCGGGATTTTGGTCCTTCTGAGATCCTATAAGCGAGTTAGTTTCGTTGCCTTTAATTTGGCACTTCCGCCCAGATTATTAGATTTCCACCCCGTATTCCTTGTGATGATACTTTACAATTACCTTCTTGACCTTTCTCACATGCTTTGGCACCAGACCAATTAGCTTGGACGCGATCTTTCGTTCACCAGCAGCCAATTGTGTTAATGGCTCAGCAGGTGGAGGAGCATCGGTCAAGGGTCTTGCCATCTGTGAAGGGTTTTCTTGGACGTAGCCGTGTAGTGAGGTAGTCACTTGAAAGGCTGCGAGCGAGATTTGAGGATTTTAAATCTTCTCTTTGAAGGTACGCGTATCAGTATATTTTTAAAATTCGGGGACGAATTTCTTTTAAGGGGGGGGGGGGGAGATTGTAACACCTTAGAATGTGTTTTGTAGCTAATTATATTTTAATATGTGGTTTTTAACAAAAAGTTTACCAAATTAAGTTTTAAATATTTTATCCTATTTAATGAGTATTTTATTAGAATTTTGTTAGGCACACACACACTTGTGCATGATAACTAGGGTTGTTTTGGGGTTAATCATGATTAGCAATCATGGTTAGCTAACCTTTTGTCTTAAGTAGTTTTATGATTAGTTTAAGAGTTATGGTAGTTATTAGGAATTGAAAATGAATTTTAAAAGGGGTTTTATTTGATTTGGTTGAAATGTTGACTTTTGAGAGAGAGAAGGAGCATGGGCTTCATGGTGAGCCATGCCTCTTTAGTGAAGTGAGAGAGAGTGAGAAGGGGGGTTTGTTGTTTCTCTCATTTCTCACTCTCACTCTTGTTTCCCTCACACTCTCTCTCACACACACACACTCACCTGAGAGAAGATCAGCAGCAGCAGGCAGCTTCAGTAGCAGCTGAAGCAAGCAACTACAACAACAATAACAACAGTAGCCCCAGCACAAGGAGAAGACAGCGGCAATAACAACAACAACAGCAAGAACAATATCATCATCATCATCATCTTCAGCAGCAGCAGCATCGTCATCATCATCTTCAGCAATAGCATCATCATCATTATCATCATCAGCAGCAGCAAGAGCAGCACCAGCAACAACAGAAACAACAGTAGTAGCACAGGCAGCAGTAGCAACACAAGGAGAAATTGCAGCAGCTCATCTCCTCTTTCCTCACCTTCACCTGCCTTCTAGGGTTTATTAGGGTATTTTTCTTGAACCCCATTTCGTGGTTTGCTTAGTTGTGCATCGATTGCTTCGATTAGTGTTAAAATAGCTAATTTAGTGCTAGTTTTGGTGATTTGTGAGATGTGGTGATAAATTGTTGATTTTGCTAGCTACCTTAGGTTAATTTAGTGTTAGTAGGGTCACTCACACTGAGAAATCCCCAGATTACACTAAAATACCATAAGGTTTCTAATTTGTGCAATTTAGTGTTTTTAAGCGATTTAATGGATATCTGGAATCTGCTTTTGACCCGGACCCTACATAATAAAATTGAGAAGACTAGAGCATGTACACTAGGTTTAGAGCACACCACATGAACACGAGCCCCCAATTCCCAATGCAGGCCGCCAATTTTTTGATTCTGGCCGCAAATTGCGGCCAGGAAGGGGGCAGGAGTGTTGGGGTCTTTGCTAGGGTTCTCTGATGTGTATTGTAGTGTTTTGGCATGTCTAGTTTTGTAAGATTTGACCTGTAGGAAAATCTGGGACTATATATCGTATTTGGTGTCCGTTGTGTTTGCGCGATACGCGCGATACGTGAGTGAGTTCTGTGATCCAGCGTATCGCGGCGTGTCGCGATGGTTTTAGACGTGTACACACACGATTCAGCGTATCGTGCACACGCGCGTTTAGTTCGCGACGCGAGTTTCTCGTTTTGGTTCGATATCGCGTTTCGCGGAATATTTTGGCTTATACATGATTTTCATGTCGTATTTGCAGGTTTGCAGGCAGGAACTACGGACACGGTTACAGGGGGAGCAGATGGTAGGATTCGCCTAGCGTGGAGCATAGGTGAGTAGATTTAACATCTACAGGGGAATCGCCCGCATGACGTTATGCGTCTGGGCTAGGATTCAATTACCTGTCGCACATTCTACGTCATTGTAGAATTGCGCCTTACTGCATTTCCTTGATATAGTTATATACTGTGACTAGCAGCCGTAGGACACTGCACACATTATTGACGGTTCATGTTGCACGAGCACGGATTGTATGCTACACACACACCGTCAATAATTGCTATGTCACACACTACCCCTTATAGCTACTATTGCTTGCCTTACATGACATCTAGCTTATCGGTATACCTATAGTGTATCATACCTTTAGTGATATGTATATTTTCACCTTGCGATACAGCTACAGGTATACCTCCTACATATTTTACTTATACCGGGGGGATATCTTATTCATGTTCTTCTTATACCCAGGGGGGTATACGACATCAGTTCCTATAGGTAGATACCTGTGCATTGCTACACTTGTATGTTACACACATATTCAGTTGCAGATACCTATTTACTTTTACTGATGTCACTTAGCTGTATCATCTTGATTTCGCATACATCTGGTTCAGCTATATACTTTTGTTTACCTGCTCGCATTCAGATATATCGCATATATTCATTCCTGGATTTGAGCATTGTTTATTTAGACTTTATATGATGTTTTCGGGATTTGGGAACCGCGGGAGTTCATGAAATTATGCATACATGGAACAACCCGGTTTCCTTGATATGATATTTGAGCGTCCCCCATGAGTTTTATCGGTGCTGATTATATACTCCATACGAGGTGTGGTTGCCGTATGAGAGTACATGGTGGGGCCCGGTATGGTTCCCCTCGGCAAGAAGATCGATGGGTTTGCCGATTGAGCCTGGAGGCGGGCGAGTACCTACCGGTGATTGGTTAGACCCGGCAGTTGTCCGGAGGCTACTGGCCAGAGTCGAGAGATGGATGCGGGAGGATCTGTACTGTCGGGGCCGAGGGCCGATACCGTAGACGGACCCTGTGGGCCGATCCGGACTGACGGAGCCCGATATACGAGGATTTCTGTGTCGATGCTTGGCACACTGCTTTCATGATATTTCTTTAACCCCTTTTGTATATATAACAGGGGATTTAGCCGTTGTTATATATACCCTTACACCAATATTAGTGGAATGGGACGCTAATATATGTGTATTGCCCCCATCATACTTTTTCTGTATATATTTACCTTTAGGATGTTAGATTCTTACTTGAGATTCGACTTGGGCTATAGGTGATTCATTGACATTGGATATTGGATATGAAAGAGATTGTTGAATTGTACATTCGAGATATAGGAGAGCTATTCGATATTGTACATTGAGGTGATGTGAGACTTATATGATTGTGAGGGCCCAATGTGGGGGCTGATTTTGGGATTTGAGTGTCTTGATGGATTGTGATCCTGCTACGATGTCAGGTTTCCGTGGAAATGACATATTCCACCCTATACCTCACCCCTACCTATTTTTATGCACAGTTCATATAGTGGTAGTACCTGTTAGCGTACCCTTATGATAAGTTGCATATCTACATTCTCATATCCTTTTGCATAGTTATTGCATACTATTGTCATGTTACTATTGCTTCACATATTGATTGCACCTGTTAGTGTTCTCTCCTTTATTCGGCATTTGCATGACATATTATTATTGTAATCGCTTATCTTAGATTCATGCTGTACGTGCATTCCTGCGATTACCTGCATATGTTTTATACTATTCACGAGTTGGCAACTCACCTCCGTTGTGCCACAGGTATTTCAGGTTGTTCCCCAGAGTAGTCGAGGCAGGCTATTCAGTATCCATCTATCATCTTTTGCTACAGATACCGCATCAGCTCACAGTACCATTTTGCTTAGGTGGGTTAGATGATTATCTGTATTTCATATTGTACACTCGTTGTATTTTGTACTCTCCATCTACTATTGTATTGTTGACTTAGAGACTTGGTGAGGACGTTATTGTATATTATTTGTGGATTTGTTTTCTTTTATATACAGCTTCTCTCTATTGTCCTTATTTCTTCGCTATAGCTTCATATTTTTGTGTTGTATTCATCTTGGCTGGTTTTTACAAAAAAAGGGGTGTTGCTAAAATTTTAAAGAAATAAAGTAGGACTTTTAAAGAATTTGGGTTGCGATTTCAAATGTTTCAAAAAACTTATATTATCTTTTCCGTATTTTTTATGGTTTAGACTTCTGGGTTTTGGCTTTCTTTTACTACGTTACGTCTTAGGGCGTTGCGTAGTATTAGGGCCGTCACGGGCCAATTTTGGGTCGTGACAGCCCTCTACTACCTGAGCCGAGTTTTACTGGGGGCAGAAAGCAATTACTCCCCAATCGAAAAACACTGTCTAGTATTGATCTTCGCAATAATGAAGCTTAGACACTATGCGTTGGCACATGAAGTCCATCTCATATCAAAGGTGGATCCTCTCAAATATTTGATTTCAAAGGCCATATTAACGGGGCGGCTCGCTAAATGGGCCCTGCTCTTGATGGAGTTCTCGATAACTTATCGTCCCCTCAAGGCGGTAAAAGGCTAGGCCATCGCCGACTTCCTCGCTGAGCATCCGATACCTGCCGATTCTCCTTTGAATTGCGAACTGCCAGACGAGCACGCGTTTGACACGATTGACAGGGAAAAAGGAGAGAGTGATACCCGATGGGAACTCTACTTCGATGGAGCATCTTCCATGAAGAAGCGCAAACAAAGTACCCCCATAATCAAATCTGGGGTAGGCCTTATCTTCATAACTCCATAAAGGGGGATAATGCGCTTCGCCTTCTCTTTAACAGAGCCGAGGACGAACAATGAAGCTGAATATGAAGCTTTGATAGCAGGTCTTGAGATCGCTGTCGACATGGGAATCGATAACCTCCTCATATACGGAGACTCCCAGCTTGTTGTCAGCCAAGTAAACGGCGACTATCAAACATGCAAGCCAGGGTTAGTGAAGTACGGCGAAAGGGTACAGAAATTATTGACTCAAATCCCTTCTTACATTCTGGAAAGCATACCGCGTGCAGAAAACAGCAAAGCGGATGCATTAGCCAAGCTCGCTAAAGAATTGGCCGACGGAAACCTTGATGACATGAGAATCGTTGTGCAAAGCCGTCGAGTTCTTGCACCGGCAGAAATGTCTCCAGAATCGTCCGAAGAAAAAGGAACGACGGAGCAAGCGGCCTTACAAATAAAAGACCTGGAAAAGGCTATAGATTGGAGAGAAGTCTTTAAAGACTACTTCAAATCCCGTCGAACACCTAAAGATGCGTCCATAAGACATCAGCTCATGAAACGAGCTCTATCCTTCACCTTCGTCAATGATACTTTGTATAAGAGATCGTTCAATTCTCTATGGCTAAGATGCTTAGGACCTAAAGAGGCAAGGAGAGTCGTCCAAGAAACTCACGACGGACTCTGCAGTTCTCACCAAGCTGGGCCGAAGATGAAATTAAAGATCAAAAGGATGGGCTACTATTGGCTCACGATGATCCATGATTGCCTTGAATACACGAAGCAGTGCCACTCGTGCCAAATTCATGGGGATTTCATCCACCAGCATCCAAATCCGCTACATCCAACGGTGGATAGCTGGCCATTCGAAATGTGGGGAACTGACATAATCGGGCCCATCGAACCGGCATCATCCAGAGGACACCGGTTCATATTGGCGACGACCGATTACTTTTCTAAGTGGGCAGAAGCCATACCGCTAAGAGAAGTGAAGATAGAGAATATCCTCCATTTCTTCAAGACACACATCATTTATCGGTTCGGCACTCCGCGACGGATTATCTCCGATAACGGGCCAGCCTACAGAAGCCATAAAACCAGTCGCTTTGCGCGACAGCATAATATAGACTGGAGATACTTTTCGGACTATAATCCCTGAGCTAACGGTCTAGCCGAGGCCTTTAACAAGACCTTGACGAAGATCGTGAAAAAGACGGTGTCCAAAAATAAGAAGGACTGGCACGAGAGACTGCATGAAGCTCTCTGGGCGTATCGAACTACGTTCAAAACGTCCACGAACACAACACCGTATGCATTGGTATTCGACACAGAAGCGGTACTCCCCCTCGAGATAGAATTACCTTCTCTACGAGTGGCAGTTCATTACGAGCTAACGGACGAAGAGAATGCTCATCTTCGGCTTGAGGAGCTTGATGCCCTTGACGAAACTCGGCTCATGGCGCAACAAAATCTGGAGCCTTATAAAGTAAAGATGACGCGCTCATATGAGAGATTGACTAGGCCGAGGACATTCCGCCAAGGCGAACTTGTGCTAGTGGTCAAAAGACCTATGATCCCCAATCGTACCAAACGAGGGAAATTCGAGCCGAACTATGAAGGCCTGCACATCATAGACAAGGACTACTAAGGTGGAGCCTATCTGCTCATGGACATGTATGGTGAAAGACCTTTTACGCCAATAAATGGTCACTTCCTGAAAAAATACTACGCCTGACGAGTTACGGCCTAGGTCAATGATAGATGACGACGCCTATGTCCGCTCGCTATCTTTCTACGCCCAAACTCTATAAGTAGCAGACGGCTTTCGGACTGAAACGTCCTTAAACTAATGACGGACCGAAATGTCCTTACACTAACGATGGACCACTATGTCCCATAATTGGCTATTGACCGAGACGTTGATAAACTACTACGGATCGCAGCATCCCAAGGTTGACACAAAAAAAGGTATGTCCATAAGAAAAATGGGCAAGGATGAAAACTCGAAAGGACTCCGTGAGTAAAAACAGCAGGGCTACCGGTGAGTTTTGTGAAAACCCGAAAGGGCGCAACCTCGTTAAAAGACACTTGCAAGGTCCTCTCGACCTTGTGAGGAGAAAATACCTGCGTGAGATCTTTACGACTCATAAGGGAGCAACACACTTAGGGATCCCCATGATTCTTAAAGAGAAAATTACACTTATAAGATCCTCACGACTCGTAAGGAGAATTCCCCTTTGAGACCCTCACGGCTCACAGGGTTCAAAAGCCTTAAGCTACAGGAATCTAAACATGTTCTTAAGCTATCAAAATCTTCGATACTGCCCTACAAGCGGTTCAATGTTGACCCTTGTATACAATCCATGGGCACGAATAAACATTTTCCTAACAGAGTTCCACCAGCGACTAGGGATATGCTCGCATAGCGAACGACACTTGTAATTCCTCTCGACTTATAAGGAGAAAACACTCTTGTAAGATCCTTACGATTTAAAGAGAACATACACTTAGGAACCCTCACGATTCCTAAGGAGAAGATACACCTACGGGATCCTCTCGGCCAGTAGGGAGAAAATTCTTTATGAGATCCTTACGGCTTATGAAGTCAAAAGCCTTAGTCGACAGGATCTTAACCCTGTTTGCTAAGCCACCTTTGTTCGACATCGACAAAGGCAAATGATGATTCGCTCCTGGAAATATCCCAGTTGTAGCGATGCTGATGCCTAAATCGGTATCAAATCCCAAACTCGCAGCGAAAAGCCAGCGAGCCACAAATGCATATGAAATAGCCGAAATGATGGGGCAACTTGAAACAAAATCAGCAAGTAAAAATGTATGCATACAAAATAGCCGAAATGGTTGGGCAACTCGCAATAAAAAGCAGCAAGTAAATGTAGGGTTCCTAGGCACGCTAATGAGGTCTCACAAGGCATCAACCATGCCAATTTCAAATTTTACAAGTGCCGAGAAACCCTAATACGGATTCGTTGACTAGAGTTTAGGCGAAAAGTGAAACTAGTTAACATCTTAACTAAAAGAAAGAAGCTACAACCTTTGTAGATCCGGTTCTCCACTTCCTTAGCTCCACGTAGACGTCCTCTCGCTGTCCATATCGGATCCCGGACCCTAGCATCGGCTTCATGGGAGAAATGGGCGGGTTGGTCGTCGACTTCGATGCCGAAGATGATCTACGTCGAGGCATCACAAGATCAAGCTCCAACTTCACCAAGTTGTGAAACTTGTGAAGAAAACACCCTATACTATTTGGCAAGAGGTAGAGGATGAAGAAATAAGAGGTGGGTTCACTTTAGAATTGGATTTCTCACTCTTTTACTCAAGATGCCATTAATGGAGTCAAGCTTTCTTCTTGAAGGAGAAGAAGAAGAAGAAGATAGAATATGATAAGTATATCTTTTAAAATGAAAATAATATGAATACTTATTATATACTAACCATGGTCAAGTGTAGAGAGTAAACTAGGGTTAGGTGAATGGTTAGGTTATGAGAAAAAAACAAAAATGGTCAAGTTTTCAACTCTTCATGAAGCTTCATGAATAAAACAAGAAAAGCCACCATTTCCATTTTCTTTTCCAAAATAAATAAACAAAATAAATAAATGAATAAGTAAACCAAAACCCTAACCATTCATATAACCATGGTTTAATCTTTACACATGCACAAGTTAACATGTATCATCAAACATGATACAATTAAGTGTACACAAAAATATATCACATATACAATGTGCACATCAAGTGAGAAAATCCTTTTAAAGTGAACCAATACTAGTTAATGCAAAGTAATATATCAAATATATAATTATACATTAAATCATTAAATCAACACTTGATTCAATGATCCGGTCATGTCGCACATAACCGACTAGTATTCAATGTATCGACTTATCAAATCATTCTTCGATTCGATAAATAGGTTATATCGCATACAACCAATCGAAACATTCATCGCGAGAATGAAATACGGTATCACATACACGCATTATTCTCGGTCCCGCACATATCTCATATGCGCTCCTATTTCGTTTCGCTTGAGCCAGGAAACCTCTGTGTAGGACTCTAAAGACTCGTCAATACGCCGGCTGCAGATGATGATCATATCAAGCACCCACAAGCCGCAAGCGGTCTGCTAAACATAACGGCCACTCGGGTATTGAGCGATCAGAAGATCGACGAGCAAGCCCGCTCACACTCCTGTGAATCCAACCAGTAACACTTACCATACAGTCCGGTCTGTTCGTCTGATATGTCGCATATCAAGTCTAGGGGTGGTAAACGTCAGACCCCAATAACCGATAAGTCGTGCCGATGTGAGGCTCATAACGGGTCGAGAAACTACTGGTAACACTTACCAGCAAATCTCTGATCAGCCCTGGCCAGGGACTTCCCTGTTACGACCAATCGAGCAAAGTGCAACATCAAATCCCAATACCGGGAGAGACGAAACCCCTCCTATCGCTCATTGCCTCCATGTGACTCGGGACTGTGCCCAAAAACCACCGTTTTGCACGCCCTCATGGATGTGGTAAGGTGGAGATCAAAGCACAGTGGGAATCACACAAGACTCTATGACGATCTCGGGTCTACAGACTAACCTGCACAAGTGTCACCTGAGAACTGCCATCTGACGCGAGGTATAATACCATCTGGGAGTTCTCGGCGAGTCCGTCCAGTGTACCCAGTCTCCACTGAGCACCCGTATACGATCTTTGATGTCAAACACCAATGGATATGGGATCATCCATCGCCCATCTCATGGGTCGAGAAGCGTATACGCTAGTCTACACTGGTATATCGATGCCCCGTCTCGATACACCTACGACTAGGGACCTTGAAGGATGTACTTATGGACTACCATGTCCCCACTAGTATGATCTGCATCATAGTCCAGGTAGTCAAGTACACATCCTAAGGGCTTTACCAACATGTAACTTCAAGACAGTTTAAAGAGACTTGTATACATGTTAAGATAAAGAGCAATCAGATAGCATACTATCATATCGAGCAAGAAAGTCATCTCTATATATGTCCAAGCATCCAATATAATATACATCATCTGTACAATACTGCCCTCTAGGGCATACATACAACTAACAGTAAATAAAACAAATAGCCAAAACGATTGGGCACCACGAAAAATAGCCGAAATGATTGGGCAATCACGACTTTCGTGATATAAAAGCTGAAATGACAGAGCATCACGAAAAGAAAAATGTATATAAAATGAAACTTTTTGCCCTACAGGTGAGATCACATCGATCCCTGTATACAATCCAAGGGCACAAACAAAGAGGGAACCATACCTTCCCACCAGGCTCCATCAGAAAAAGAATCCAAATCTCGACGGTTCACAGACAGCCTGGAGATCATCTCAACATTCGTCTCATTACAACAGACGCAACATCAGCAAATCGGAACCGCGACAAAATTCCCAGCTCCATGACTCGGCGGTGCACAGACAACCGAGAGTCAACCCTCGACTCCGTGAAATGCGGATAAAGTCAATTCATCCTGGTCACGTGGAACACGGCTTATGTCAATCCTGACCCCGTGGGAAGCGTCCAGAGCAAATCCTGGTCTAGTGAAACACGGCTTATGTCAATCCTGACCCCGTGGGAAGCGTCCAGAGCAAATCCTGGTCTAGTCGAACACGGCTTATGTCAATCCTGACCCTATGGGAAGCGTCCAGAGTAGATCCTGGTCCTGTGGAACACGGCTTATATCAATCCTGACCCCGTGGGAAACATCCAGAGCGAATCCTGGTCTAATGGAACACGGCTTATGTCAATCCTGACCCCATGGGAAGCGTCCAGAGCAAATCCTGGTCTAGTAGAACACGGCTTATATCAATCCTGACCCTGTGGGAAGCGTCCAGAGCGGATCCTGGTCCTGTGGAACACGGCTTATGTCAATCTTGACCCCGTGGGAAACATCCAGACTGAATCCTGGTCTAATGGAACACGGCTTATGTCAATCCTGACCCGTGGGAAGCATCCAGAGCAAATCCTGGTCTAGTGGAACATGGCTTATGTCAATCCTGACCATGTGGGAAGCGTCCAGAGCAATCCTGGTCCTGTGGAACACGGCTTATGTCAATCCTAACCCTGTGGGAAATGGCTAGAGCAACTCCTGACTCCGTGAAATGCGGATATAGTCAACCCCTGACCCTGTGAAATGCGGATAATGTCAACCTCATCCATCACTTACGGGTCCTTTCGACTCGTAAGGGAGAAAACTCTTTTGTGAGATCCTTACAACTCTCAAAAGAAAACACACTTAGGAATCCTCATGATTCCTAAGGAGAAATTACACTTACGAGATCCTCACGACTCGTAAGGAGAAATACCTTTATGAGACCCTCACGGCTCATAAAGTTGGAAAGCCTTAGGAGACAGGTCTGAACCTGACTCCTAAGCCATCGCTATCCTGCAAGAAGATCAGAATAGATTATCCAAAAAATGCATTTACTCAAAGGACACACCACCATGAAGCAAAATGCGTCTTTTATTCATGAATCAAAATGAATACAAAGTACAATTTATGAAAGAATAAAAAAAAATACTCTCATTCAGGAGTATGTACAAAAGAGGAATAAAAAGAAACATATACATTTGTTTAAGCCGGCGGACGGTTTAATAGATTCGCCAGTTCGTCCTTCTTCCGCTGGGCCTCGGCTTCAAGATTCATTATCGCTAAGAGACGGGCCTCCGCTTGATACCGTTGGGCCTGGTACGAGGCAAGCCGACTTTCAAGATCCTTTTCGGTAACTTTATGAGCCTCGACCGTTTCGTGAGTAAAAATGATGGCTTTATCAATGGCTACCACCTCCCTGCTAGCTTCTTGAAGCACCCGACAAAGTTTATACGCCCGAGTGGTCTTGGCCGTAAGATTATCTTGAAGTTCCCCCAGCGCAGTTGAAACCAGCTTCCTCTCTGAGAACTTTCGGCTGAGCCTCTTCTCGCATGACAACATATTCACAGCACACCACTCAATCAGCCCCATAAGCTCGCCTTTACAGCCACAACCTCTGAAGGAAGGCGCGTACATTCAAGGCTATGCAAGCAAGCCTCCACCTGACGACAAAACTCAACCCAGACTTACACCAATGTTTCACTATGGTAAATAGCAAGAAAGGGAAGAGAACCGTTGGCTTCAGTGGCAAATGCTTCGGCCGTGATCAGACTGCCAGCATGAAGGTCTTCAATCAAAGCCGACAAAGAGCGAAGGCTTAACTTTGCCATCCGTTCAGAGG
The DNA here is from genome assembly GCA_030015575.1 of Agapanthus africanus. Lineage (NCBI taxonomy): Eukaryota > Viridiplantae > Streptophyta > Magnoliopsida > Asparagales > Amaryllidaceae > Agapanthus > Agapanthus africanus. Next base: position 296,253,390 of record CM057351.1, read on the forward strand.
CACGTAGAGTATAGGGGCTGGGTGGCATGACGATGCGAGATTCCAGCGCGGTAAGAACTGGCAAAGCTGTTAAGATTCATAAACAGTCAGCGAGGTTCACAAGCAAAGAGCAGATGGAACAACATCAAAAATTTACTTGCCCACACTCATGCAAGAAGGGTCCAAAAGATCCCCAGGCCCGTCAAGAATCTCAACTTCGTCATCGGCTTCCAGAACTGCAGAAGACATCAGTATCGTTATATGGAATAATGACAATGCCGTGAAGAAGGTGAACAACACTAACCTTGCCCGAAAGATAGGACGATGCATTGAGGGGATATTGCATGCGGAGCGGTCACCTCTAGCAGACGCTGAAAAGACTCCCTGAGGGACAGGTCCGCGATGGACGCCGCCAATCCTCGTAGCTCTGAAAAGACAGAAGAGTTCAGATAATGAAGAGATTATTAAAATAAAATATAGAATGCTACCTTCGATGCTCCTCCTGCTCTGGGCTGGAGGGATAGCAGCTTCGGCGGCCTCCTCCATGCCCCCAGGCACATCATCGGGGACATGGGCCGGTATAACAACTCCCAATTGAGGAGCAGCGGCCACCGCTTCAGGCTCCAATGAAAGGACGGTGGCCTCGACTACCTGCCCCATAGTCTCCGGGTCGTCCCCAGAAAGATCCATTGAATCCGCGACCAATGAAGATGCCTCCTCTGGGAGAGCAAGCACCGGGGGAACGGGAACCACCAATGGGAGCTCCGCGATAGGAAGAACAGCTGTATCGACCCCCTCCACACTTGCTAGTGCCTCATCGGGGATACTTGCAGAGTCCATAGTCAAGGCGCGACTCGAATTCAGATCCGCTGCCTTTGCCGAAGTCCCTGCAAAGTTTTCACGAAGATAAGAATATATATATATATATATATATATATATATATATATATATATATATATATCAAGCAGTGCAAAATACTACAAAAAGAAATATAAATATACCAATGCGCAAAGGAGCTTCTAGTATGGCTTTTTCAAGCCGACGTTCCTTCCTGGGGAGGTATGCTCGCCGGGGTTCGAGGGTAGACTCGTAGCCACCGGTCCACAATGAAAGCGCATCTTCGGTATCGGCCGAGATAGTTTGCTTAAGAGCTATCTCGCCTCCTTCTTCTAAAGGACCTATAAATATCCGCCGTATCGATGGAGGATCTTCGTAGAAGATGACGGCAGAATAAGGCCTCTTCGGGATCCTTACATTCTTAGATTCATTCTGGGAGCGTCTTATAGCCTCAGCCAATTGTGCGGCTTCCTCGGCAGATGAACACGGAAAAAGAAGACCACTATCCGACTCTTGTATAGCTAGTGGTTCATCTTGGAAGATAGGCTCGGAGTCCACTAAAAAGTCGAGAAGATTGGTGACCGTCTTCTTTCGCCTCTTGGACCCAGAACTAACACCAGAAGACGATCGCTTCTTTCCCCTCGGTGCTTTAGTGCGACGTTGACCCACTTCGCTTTCAATGTCTTCTCTCGGTGGTGCTACCGATGAAGACACCGCCATTGCTGACGCCGCAGCTGATGATACTGCTACTGGCGCCTTAATGGCCCTTGATTGAGCTCTAGTACGCAGCGGCATACCAGCTGTGGGAGTTAGATCCACTTCCGTCGTCTTAGGAATAAGCACGACACCAGTATCTCTCATGGGAGGGCGAACCACTGCCTGCGGTTGCGGCGGGACTCCCGTAGCCTAGATCGGAGTGGGAGCTCTATATCCAAGGAGCATCCTCCTCTCCTCAGCAATAATGGGACTGACTCGGTGGAGGTACCGGCCTGGGAAAGCCCCCACACATCGAGGAATGTAGTCAGCCTCAGGAATCACGAAGTGAGAGCCGGTGTTCAGCCGCATGAAGTGATGAGCGACGTCATGAACAACTTCCGACGACGGGCTGGGCTCCATTGTAAACGCCTCAAATGGGACACCCTGGTCATATCCCAGTTGCCGAGCAAAGCGGTGTGGGTTGTACCACATAAAAAGGGCAGCACCGTTTTGACGAAACACCAGATAACCCGGTCTGATCGAATATAAGTGCATGGCTTCTTTCGGCTTCAGGGAGGGTGCTCCCTCTTTTGACGAGTCAAAAAGCTGCTGAATCGGTCCTGAGGAGCAGAGAGGACTCGATCATTAAATACCATCCCGCCCACATTGGCATAGGGATTAAGCAGCACACGAATAGCTCCGGACTGAGTCGGATCAGGAGCAGAAGCGTCCACCAACCTCATGATACGCGGAAAAGTGTAGGCATCATAAAAGCTGGGTCTCTGATGCGCAACAAATGCCCCTAGCACGTGCATCTTAATCCATGACGTGAAATATTGAAGAGAGAAATTTACCACATTCATGCCTGGGGTTGAGGTATTGGATGTTGGCTATAGTGCCCTCAAGGCAATTATCATAGTCGCAGACTTGTGATTATGATGATTGAGTGAGGACCTATACCGATAAAACAGTCTTACTCAAGATAGTATGCTATCTGGGTTGTCTTTATCATCATATACATGTTGATAGAGCCCATAGGATTCTTTCTTGATTTCCAGCATTGTGATGGCGATCACATACGTGGGAGCTGGGGGTCTATAAACACATCCTTAAATGTCCCTAGTCATGGGAGTATCGAGACCGGGCATCGATACTCCAGTGTAGACTAGTGTATACTGATCGAGACCCCAACGAGGGGCGGTGGCCAGGCCTCACAAGCCATTGGTGTTAGTTTGTTCACCTAAGATAGTATACAGGTGCTCATTGGGTTATGAGTACACTGGACGGACTCGCCGGGAACCTGCTAGTTGGTATTATACCTATTGTCAGATAGCAGTTCCCGGGTGACAAGTGTATAGGTTAGTCTGTCGACCTGAGATCGTCATTTGTCTCGTGTGAGTTCCCACTGTGCTTTGATTACTACCCTACCACGGCTCAAAGGAGTCGTACAAACAGGTTTTAGTTGGGTTCAGTCCCGAGCCACATGGAGGCAGTGATCGGATCGTCGGGGATTCGTCTCTCCCGGTATTGGAGGATGATGTCGCATTGTGTACGGATGGCCATCTCTATAAATCCGTGGCCATGGTGGACGGGAATTATCGATCCAGGATCAATAGTTTCTCAGGTGGTAATGGGTTTCATACCGACACTAAATATCGCGTTGTTGGGGGTCTGACTTTATCCACCCCTAGACTCGATATGCGATACTCTTAGACGAACAGACCGGACTGTACGGATATTGTCACTGTTAGGCTCAGTAGGGGTTCATGATGAGTTTGTTCGTCAGCCACCCTTTCGCTCAATACCTGGGTAGCCGTTACGTACAGCTAGTGCCGCTGACGTGCTTGTGGTCAAATCCACTGCCAGCGTATTGACGTGTCTTTAGAGTCCTACACAGAGGGTTTTCACGGTTCAGGCGATATGGTGTACATGAGGTATGTTGATACATACAGGTGTCCGATTAAATATGTGCACATGCTGTGCAGACTTTAATCGGACGGTTGATAATACTAGCGGCTTAGGATTAAGCCGGATTATTAAATCGGGTTTTGATTTAATAATTTGTATATGTATTTGTATATACGTATTCTAGTATTATTGTTCACTATTCGTTTTCTCTCTTGGCTATTCGTATTTTTGTATGAATACGCGTATATGTATTTCGATACATGTACCGGGAAGTATTCCGTATTTTCTACGGAATAGCTTCTAGAAGGTGCCACATCATTTACATGAATTTCCATTTATGGAAATTCATTTGTTTAAGAAATGGAAATTCATTTGTTTAACAAATGAGGTGGAGGGTGTGAGGTGGCAAAGGCATGGTCTTGGACATGGTTCAAAGTATGGTGTGAATTGTTTATTTGATTAATTGGAAATGATATTTTTTGGGGTGATTGAGAGAAAGGGGGCCGGCCACTTTCTTAATGGGGGATTGATTTTCATTTGGCTCATTACACTTGCATTACTCCCACTCTCTCATTCATCCAAAAACACTTAGCCAATTTTGTTGCTCATGCCAAAGCTTCCTTACCTCCATTCTTCTTCTATGGTTGCTCAATGGAGCACATGAGATGAGAGAAAATTATAGTGACACTTTCATACACCCCCACTCTCCATCGCTAGCGACTTTGGAGCGTCAGTTGCTTCGTTCGACGAGGTTGGAGCTTGCGTCGTTTCCCTCGGGTGGATCATCGGAGATGGAGGAAGACCGGCAACCAAACATCATCAAAGGATCACTAGGAGCTTGGAATGAAGACCGAAGGACCCAGATCAACTCGGTATAACGATTCTAACTCTTAGTTAGTTTGCTAGTTTAGGGTTTAAGGTCGATCCGGGAATCGGGCAACGGTAGTGCCAGTTTAGAAATTTTTGTTCCACATTTTGGCCGCGTTTTGACGGCCGGGGCACTGCCGCAACCCTTCATGGCATCAGAGCCACCCTTTAAACCCCTTACTAGCTTGTTTAAATGTGCTTAAAAGATCGATCGACGGAAATTTCCAAAATCATGATTTCATTTTTGTGTTTGTTGTCGATTTTCAAAAGTGTTCAAAAAATTATTTCCAGAGGCTTAAAAATCCGTGCAGGCGTTTTTAAGGGTACAGAAAAAATTTGGTCTCCTGATGCCTCCAAGTCACCGCGGAACCGCCGCACTTACCCACTATTGGCGGCGGATCCGCGGCCATTTAGTGGCGACGAGCTTCGAAATTTTTCCTGTAGCCCCCTGACTTGGAATTGTGATTTTTGACATATACTGTCTTGGCCCAGGTTTCAGTGAAGTGTTGTTTCTGCTATTGGGGCCAATTTGGAATTTAGTCGATCAAAATTTTAAGTGTATGATTATGAGTACATATATTTATATCTGCGACCGTGAATGTCATTTGATCGGTAAACCCGTCTAACTGCTATATGTTCTTTTAAACGGGTTTGCGAACGTGACATTCAAGTTGATGTTCTGTGTTGTGCTGTGATGTTGGTTGGATGGTCGTGGTGGATAGCCTGGGTGCAATGGTAGTACAGTTTTGATTCATTTGTACATTTGATATTGTGGGGCGGGCGTCCGACATGTAGACTGCCGTCACTGCCAGTTTGTATATTATTCTTTTGGGGCACGACCGGGCTGAGGTCGATATCACCCTTGTACATTATTTTATTTTCTGTACTAGGATTACCCCGCGGTTGAGTGCACGAATAGCCGGGTTCTAGAGGGCAGTGGGTCCGCATCTCATGGCGTTGGGACAGAGAGGACCTTACTCTAGAATTGGCGGGCTATTCGCCGCACTCGTAGGGGGTATAGGTTGACCCACGGAGGGACGCTCAAGTTACCGGATTCCATGAAGTGCCGTGTGGCCCATTCACGTTGTTGAAGGGGGTTGCCTCACTTCTGGTTTTGGCGGGTAACTTGCTGCGCTCGTAGGGGTCTAGGTTTCATTGCACAGTCTATCCACACGACAGGGAACGTCGGGTCTCACTTGCGACTCAAGTGAAACCCGGGGCTCCAGATTATCCACCATTCTGTGTTGTTTCTGTGATGTTGCTTTTATATCATGCCTGGGATGAATGTTATATATATATTTATATATACTAGTAGATGTTGTATATGTTTTGCACCCGCGCTAGCCCAGACCCCGCTCTGTCGTTAGTTAAGTAACCTAACAGGTGATGACGGGACCCAGTGGCGAATGCAGATGGCATATACGTATATTTTATTTTCGTTCTTTTCTGGTGTGATTAATTGATGGGACTGCGTTGATTCTGATCAATACAAGGATAAAACAAACCTATATATGATGTTGTTAGAACCAAGTTTTTTAAAAAACCGACATTACAGACGTTCTCTTTTGCTTTGCACAGTAGTATTCAGTTTGGAATATCCTGCACCTCATTCGACGAGGTAAGGGCCGAGATCCCTTCATCAGGAGTGGCCCCTTAGGTAAAAGTTTGCGTCAACATAATAAACTCACTATAGTCGATTACTTTTGCTTTGCATCGTGGTATTCAGTTTGGGATATCCTGCACCCCATTCGACGGGGAAAGAGCCGAGATCCCTTCACCGGGAATGACCTCTTTAGCAAACGTTTTCGCCACTATATATTTATAAAACCACTTGGATTCCTTCAACAATATCAAGTTCATTACGTTAAAGGTTTTTCGCCAAAAACCAGCCGTAGCCCTCCTTCATTTCGGATAAGTAGCGCATAGTATTCGTGCGGTGTTTGTTGGCCAAAGTCAAGGCATCGTGTGTGGTAGCTGTGTGTTGTTTGTCCTTTGCATGGATATGCATTGGTTTAGGACAGTCGTACCACTTTGTTGTCCAAAGTCAAAGGTGTGTACGGGTAGGTCTAAATCAATCAGGACAATGACGGGTAGAACTTGACTTGCGGGTTATGATTTGTTGGCCAAAGTCAAGGTCATAAACCGCTTGGGGTAAAAATCTTATCGGGAGTTTCAAACATACAGGAAACTTGCCAGGCTTGCGCATACCTTCTGAACTATGGTGACTTGAGTGGCTTCCATCAAGTTATCATGCGATGATAGTTGGATCTCGATTCCCACTGATGAGTAGGATTACTCCTCGGTTGATTCCGACTAATTCTCCTTTTGGGTTTGGAGGAGAATTCGAGGAAACAGTGGGAGCCATCCAGATTAGATAAAATGATTAACCATTCTGATCTAGGTTAGAGTGCACGCTGAGTGTTTCTTCTCTCTCTGTCTCTGGCTGCGACTATGACCCGACTTTTGACTAAAACTCATGAAACCAAGTTAACCGAACCTTCTTAAAACACTTTGGCTTTTGGAATGTCACGGTGTCGCATACATCATTGCCACTTCTATATCACCTTTGCTTTTCTCCAGAACACCTCGTATCACTACGAACATCCACTTCCATTGGATAAATCCATCGTATAGTTACATACGAACTCGAAGGAACTTTTTCGAGGATGGATTCCGGTTCTGGAGAGATTAAATAGGATTATTCAGTTGTCTTTTCTCTTTACCATCTCTCAGGTTGTGAGGGCTCTTAGGATTAGGAGAGGGTACACCTATTAAGCTTATTGGATAGTCTTCCTCCAGACCATAGGCAGGTGCCGAACGGTAGGGAAGGAAGAAAACCAACAAGCTTAACTGTGGTGTACAGAAGGTAATAAGTAAAGACATATAAAGGGATTAGAATAATGGCAAAGAAAATTGCGATCACCATCATTCACGACAAAAAAAAACGTGTATACCCTTGCCACTCCTACATCACCTTTTGCTTTTCTCCAGAACACCTCGTATCACTACGAACATCCACTTCCATTGGATAAATCCATCGTATAGTTACATACGAACTCGAAGGAACTTTTTCGAGGATGGATTCTGGTTCTGGAGAGATTGGATAGGATTATTCATATGTCTTTTCTCTTTACCTTCTCTCAGGTTACGAGGGCTCCTATGATTAGGAGAGTACACCTATTACGCTTATTGGATAGTCTTCTTCCAAACATTAGGCTGGTGCCGAAGGGTAGGGAATGAAGAAAACCAATTAGCGTAAAGGAGGTGTACAGAAGGTAATAAGTAAAAACATAATAAAGGGATTGCAGTGAGGGCAGGTAAGTATATGGTTACTGTCATGATTCAGGATAATGGAAGAGGCGTTACTAGGAATACTCGACCTTTTGAAACATTTTCATGTTTCACCGTGCGATGTTAATTGCAAACTGTTTTCCCAATTGGAATCTAATTCCAGGATATGTATTTACCAGATCAGTTTCTCACATCTGTATGTTATTACGGATGGTGAGTGGGAGTAAGATATTGGGAATTAGGTGATTAGATCTTCATTATATCGGAATTCGTTGCAATTGGTGATATTTGAGGAAATCATCTGGATTTTGCCGGATGGCAAATATTTGGTTTTGAATATCCGTTGTTATGCACCAATTTCAAACTGATATATCTGTATGTTTATTTTATAAAGTGAGATATAACTTTTTGATATTATGTCTGTGACATTTACCTATATCAGTTGGTGATTAGGTAAGGTGCATTCAACAGTGGTGTAATCCTTCTTAACCATACTACAGTTTTTCAAGCTACGACGCACAGGGTTTGAGTTGTTGAACTCAGGGAACTTATACAAAGTATTGTATGTTGTCCAGTGTCTATTAGGACAATGGGGTTGGTACTCGCACTGTATTCTGTTCACTTATAACTTCTCTGATTCTAGACATGTATTTCGTTGAAATGCAAGGTTCAGATTTTGAGAAGTTATATGTATAAGAATAAATTAAAGAACCATTTGTTGGAAATATCAGGATTCTTTGAGGAAGTCGAAGATGTAGATACTTGTGTTTGGTATTCCATTGATAGTAATGGTTTTGAGAACTTGCTTCTCTTTCGGGTTACTCATATATGGATGCACTCCTAGGTGAGTAATGCTGATTGTCCTCTTTCCATTTGATTGATATGCACTGGAGACAGCTGCATGATTTTGAATCTGGTTCCAATTAAATTAGTGTTTTTGTTTCTATATCAGATATATATAGAATCAATTTATATCTTGACGATGTTAAGGTATAGGGAGTTGTCCGGATAATGCTTAAAACCAGAATCCGGATAAACTCGAGGCACGTTTTAGTAATGGCTGTTTGTGGGTTATCCCGGGCTTTGACAAGGGTTAACCTTCTACCATCAGGAAGATCAATATTTATATTGTTCTTAACTCGCCACATTTTTAGTAAAATGGATTTTTTCAGAAAACAAAAGTGGGAGTATGGTAGAACTGGAATGATTCCAGAACCACAAACGATTACTGAAAATTTAATAGAACCTGAGAATTCAATTGGTTTTGACGTTCCATTAGCCACTCTGCAGATTTGGTGGGTAACCTCAGGCACCCGAGAGGTACTTCGGTCTTCTCAGTAACAATGACAAGGAGGTTCTTGTTTACCCAGACTTGCCATTGCTGCTGTTCTAGACTATAAGACCCGGCAGGAGGATGAGTATAGCGTCGTTCTAAACTAGCTTTAGAAGTGTACGTATATATAACTCTGCCAGAGGGTTGTCGTAGTCAGTGGGAGCAGCGGAAGCATAGTAGGCAAGTTGCTTATGTCTATTTATAGACTAAAACAGGTATAGCGGAAAAAGATCATTTATTTTTGATATGACAGTCATAGGTTTTGACCTCATCAGAATAGGAGATGGATCTGGTAAGAAGGTACTAGATAGTGATGTGCAGGTATTTGGATGACATGCACTTGATAGGAAGAGATATTCCTATACTACGATCGGTTCTATTATGGTTGTCACAAAGTTGATTCTCCATACGGGATATGGATATAATATCAGGGTTTCTAGTTATCAGATTTATGGTTTTAGATCTAGATTTAGGAAGTATCCTAATCTGGGTACTTTGACATTATTCTAAAGGTATTTTAGAATGGACGACTCCTGGCATGGTGGTGTACCTGCAGGTGATGGAGTCACCCTCTCTAAACGTGTCTTACAGACTAAAGGGGAGAGGGATCTGCATGATTAGCATGTCACTTGCTTAGGCAATTGAGTTAATCATGAAATGTCAAGTACCACACCAGATGTTGTTTTTGCACTAGCTGCAATAAGCAGATATATTAATCCAATCCTGGAGAAACATTGGGAAGCAGTTATTGAACATAAATGGATGTTCTTGGGATATGGTAACGGCAGCCTCCTTCGGGAGACGGTTATCATTTCAAGCTTCCAAGGTGACCTGGATGACAGAGTGACTGTCAGAGTTATAGTTTTTCCCTCTTCTGAGGGACGGTATGTTGGACAGGTGGTCCAAGCGGATACTGAGAAAGGCACGGCGCATGTTACTGATTAAATTCAGTGGATGATACAGTCTAGGAGGTTTGCTGGATTTGGAGTTCGTTTGTGAACTGGGTCTCATCAGATATCCAGACAAATTCTAAGATAGGTATTGCTCATTTCGGGAGATAGTTTTCTCCGCGAAGTTGAGATTAAGAGAGATACAGAAAGAAACATTAGAGCAGATCCACTCACTGAGGCTATTTCTCGAACGCAATCATTTTCGCAAACGGGCTTTGCGAAACTGATTAGTAGAGAAGTTGGGTGTTCGGTATCACACGGGCTGTGAGTATGCGACATCGCAATAATTGGCCTTGAGTGCAAGTGGGAGATTGTTGGCTATAGTGCCCTCAAGGCAATTATCATAGTCGTGGACTTGTGATTATGATGATTGAGTGAGGACCTATACCGATAAAACAGTCTTACTCAAGATGATAGTATGCTATCTGGTTTGTCTTTATCATCATATACATATTGATACAGCCCATAGGATTCTTGCTTGACTGCCAGCATTGTGATGACGATCACATACGTGGGAGTTGGGGGTCTATAAGCACATCCTTAAATGTCCCTAGTCGTGGGAGTATCGAGACCGGGCATTGATACTCTAGTGTAGACTAGTGTATACTGATCGAGACCCCGACAAGGGGCGGTGGCCAGGTCTCATAAGCCATTGGTGTTAGTTTGTTCACCTAAGATAGTATACAGGTGCTCATTGGGTTATGAGTACTGTCACGCCCTGCTTCCCAGAGTACGCTAAAATGGGCACGTGATATAGCCAACCATGCTACCTGTGGGTAGGAAGTATCCATCCACAGTCACATTACGGCTGTAGAGATATCAAGAACAAAATAAAACTATCTAAAATATGTCCATAATCCAAGATAACATGAGTCAAGAATAAATAAATGCGGAAGCGAAAGATCCAATACAAAATAACTGGAATGTATGTCCCATAATGCGGGCTCACATCAGGAATAAAAATGCAGGAAAGAAAAACTAACTACTGCTGACACTCACAGCTCAGCCTGTTGGCTGAAGTACTCCTGCTCAGACTGCAACAGCGGTACAGAATCTGGGCCATGCAAAACCCAGACGTCAGCGCGTCAAGTCATCAAGTAATAACATATAAACAGGGTAACAGGCAATGCGAATATAAACATGACTAAAGCAAGGGTAACAATAATATAAATCAGAGCAGTGCAGTGGGTAAACTAAACTGTTCTATCAGGTTTTCTGTTCTGAAGTCTTTGAAACCAAATTGGTGAATCATTGATGTAACTCAATAGTATCTCGTGCATACCCGGGACCACGGCCCAGATTCTCGGGCTGAAACCAAGACATGCCGCTAAGCACTAAACAGGAATATGTACAGATGAATGATGTCAGCAGCATCATTCCAAGGCTGGCCTAGCCTCTAAACCTGATCAGGACAAGTAGCGAACTGTTGAGTTACAAGTCAGGTTTCACCATTGATTTCCCCATACCCCCAAGTTATATGTGTATGTCAAGTCAGGTATTCCGTAATCAAGAACTAATGCCAACACAGGATCAGGTAAGCAGGTTTGTCTGGATAGACAACAGGAATGGTCCGTGAGGACTACATGTCAGGTTTGTTGGCATTAGGCACAAGATCAGGTAACGGGTCAGGTCATGGTACATCAAGTCAAGTAAAGCAGTATACGGTACCGTGTCAGGTCAATCAATATGTATGTAACAAGTCAGGTCAAGATGTAAACGATATCATGAGTGTGCTCATACTCAGTTACATAATCAAGCATGGTTATCAACAGCATAAATCTAAACAACGAATTAAACAATAAAGAAGCTTCAATTAATTAGCAGCACAGTTATCAGTTGTGTTTCAGAGGTGATTTCAACATTATAAGAATACAATATGACAGTTATGGCCGCTAAATCATGTTAACAAGTTTAAGAACTTCATGGATGCAATGATATATATATATATAGGTTCAATAGACGAAATCACAGCTAACACAGGTTAAATGTACACGAGTGTCTGCATGAAGTAAAACTATAGAGAAAGTGCCATAGGCTACGTCAATAGTGAAAGTGTGATTAAAACATGTAAATGTGGTTATTAGGTTCAATACAGTAATTGCAAACGGTAGGTTTCAAGTTCGGAAGATAAAATGATATATAACAACATTGAACACAAAATGAGAAATTATAGTACTAAATTTAAACTGCAGGTTTAGGGTGTCATCAATGTATATGTAAATATTATTTAGCATGTAGCAAGGGGTACTTGCCTCGACGGGTCGCGAATCGGGAAAACGGAACGTTAAACGTCGGCGGGGAAAAATCTCGCGACGGGCGCACGGTTCACGGAATGAACCCAAACGACGAACAATGGAAATACACGAGTCAGGGTTCCTCGCTGGAACGTCGGGACACGTCGCCGGTACGGTCGGATTCCGGCGAGACACAAAACAGCAACATTACGATACAAAGAAAATGTGCATGTAAAGAAAGAATGGAAAGAAAGAGAAGAGGAAGATGGAGGCTTACTGTGGTTAGGGGACACGTATGATGTGCCGACAGTGGTGGTCGGTGAAGCTCCGGCGAGGGTATAGGGTGCTCGGGAAAGGTGGGTTTCGGCTACTGTGGGTGTGCAGGGACAAACCGAGAGAGAGAGAGATGAAGGAGAAGAAGGGAAGGACGATGAGGAGGAGAATAGGGGTGAGATCGGCGGCGAGTCGAGGGAGGAGGAGGTAGAGGAGTAGGGCTAAGGTTTACCGGGGTTGGTGAAGGGTCTCGGGCTTTGGAGGGACGTAGCGGGGAGGAAGTAGATGAGGGTAGAGTTGACGGGGGTGAGTAGCGGCGTGGGACGGTGGTGGTAGTGTCTTCGCGAGGGCCACGGTGAGCGGAGGAAGGCGGCTAGGATTGCTCGCGAGGTTGGGTTCGTTCAGTGCAAAGAAAAAAATATAAGGAGGAAGGGGAAAATATTTATAGGAGAGAGGGAGAAAGAGACGGGGGGAGAGAGAGAGAGACGGGGGGAGAGAGAGAGATTCTCGTGAGAGGAGAGAGAAATCTCACGAGAGGAGAGAGAGAGGGAGAGAGTAACAGTGAGGAGATATGATTTTGGATTTTTGTGAATGAATAGGGAGGAGAGAGAGAGAGAAAGAGAAAGGAAAAGCGAGAGAGAGAGAGAGAGAAAAGGTGCCCTCCCGGGGGTGAAAGGGTGAAAGGGGATTGGCTGGGATAAAAATAAGAAAAGAAGGAAATATTTGTGGGGAGAAAATCTTTTCCAAAGATTTTAGGAAGTAGGAAATTATTATATGGGGTTATAATATATATTCGACAGTTAAAAGAATTATTAGAAATTGGGATTTGGCGCAAATGTAAAATATTTCCAAATTGCGCCCGGGTCGGCTCCAAAAATTTGAAATTGAAATAAGAAAATTTTAGGCAGGATCCAAAATTTAAAATAAAGTATTTTACAATCAAAAAGCATACCCCCAAAACGGACACACGTACGTGCGCGTAGCCGTCCAAACTCGCCCGTTTCACTGAACGGGACGAGAGCACGATGCAAGGACGCTACAACAGGGTTATGGGTGTCAAGCATGCCATGACGAATATTTTTAATTTTATTTTAGATGCCTTGAATTGTTATATGCAGAAGTGAAATGTCGGGTAAAATTTATACTAGCAACAGTCAATTAGGATCAATGAAATAAATACCATACACCATTCATACGGTAACAAAAACTAGTAGCATTGGGCTCGGTTATTACAAGTATACTGGACGGACTCACCGGGAACCTGCTAGTTGGTATTATACCTATTGTCAGATAGCAGTTTCCAGGTGACATGTGTACAGGTTAGTCTGTCGACCTGAGATCGTCATTTGTCTCGTGTGAGTTCCTACTGTGCTTTGATTACTACCCTACCACGGCTCAAAGGAGTCATGAAAACAGGTTTTAGTTGGGTACAATCCCGAGCCACATGGAGGTAGTGATTGGATCGTCGGGGATTCGTCTCTCCCGGTATTGGGGGTTGATGCCGCGTTGTGTACGGATGGCCATCACCATAAATCCGTGGCCACGGTGGACGAGAATTATCGATCCAGGATCGATAGTTTCTCAGGCGGTGATGGGTTTCATACCGACACTAAATAGCGCGTTGTTGGGGGTCTGACTTTATCCACCCCCTAGACTCGACATGCGATACTCTTAGACGAACAGACCGGACTGTATGGATATTGTCACTGTCAGGCTCAGTAGGGGTTCAGGATGAGTTTGCTCGTCGGCCTCCCTTTCGCTCAGTACCTGGATAGCCGTTACGTACAGCTAGTGCCGCTGACGTGCTTTTGGTTAAACCCACTGCCAGCGTATTGATGAGTCTTTAGAGTCCCACACAGAGGGTTTTCACGGTTCAGGCGATATGGTGTACATGAGGTATGTTGATACTGTTAGTGTATATGCCCTAGAGGCTATTACTGTATCATACTAGTTTGTATATTACTTGATGGAAGCTTGGGATATTCACAGTTGTATGTACAATCTTGCTCGAAATGGTAGTATGCTACTTGGTTTGTCTCTGCTTTAATATGTTCATGTGTTTCTTTTAGCATATCGCTGATATACATATTAGTAGAGCCCTTAAGATCTTTGCTTGATTACCAGCATTGTGATGGCGCTCACACTCATGGGGCTGGGTAATCCATAAGCACATCCTTATACAGGTCCCTGGTCGTTGGACTATCGAGACAGGGCATCGATACTCCGGAGTAGACTAGCGTATGCGCTTCTCATCCCAGCGTGGGAGACGGTCTGTCCCACAGCCGTCAGTACGTCGTACTTGAGATAGTATGCGGGTGCTCGTTAGGTTACGAGTACACTGGACAGGACTCGTCGGGAACTGTTGGTTGGTATTATACCTATCGTCAGTTATCAGTTCCCAGGTGACATGAGTACAGCTTAGTCCACTGACTTACACTGTCACTTCGCCTCGAGTGTGTTCCCACTGCACTTTGATTACTACCCTACCACGGCTCAAAGGAGTCGTGCAAACAGGTAGTTTTTGGGTGCAGTCCCGAAGCACTTGGAGGCAGTGACGGTTAGACAGGATTCGTCTCTCCCGGTATTGGGGGTTGACATCGCGCTGTGTCCAGGAGAGCCATTACACAAGTAGTCCCTAGCCAGGGCAAGCGAGATATACTGGTAGGTTTCCAGTGTTATCTCAGGGTGTTCTGGGCTACACTTCGACACGACTTGTACCGCTATTAGGGGACTGACGTTCACCGCCCCCTAGGCCCGCCATGAGATGTATCAGACGAACAGACCGTACTGTACGGAGACTGTCACATACAGGCTCAGTAGGAGTTCAAATGGGGTTCACCTCGTCAGTCTTCTTATCGGCATCTACCTGGGGACCGTTACGTACAGCTAGTGCCGCTTGCGATCTGTGGTTAAACCCACTGCCCAGCGTAGTGTCGAGTCTTTAGAGTCCTACACAGAGAGTTATTTGCCTTTAGGCAAAATGAGTAGAGGTCGCATGGTTTTTGCGACAGGGTTCGTTCACATCCGCGCACTTGTGCACGTTTACTGTCCGGACAGCTTATACTAGCGGGCTTTGGTTTAAGCCGGATCCTAGTATATGATTTGGGATTGGTTTTATCTCATTGTATTCGTGTTCCTCGGATCACGAAGACGGGTGCGTATGCACAGTTGCTTGAGACAGAAGGAGAGGACTTTGATTAGGGTTAATGACCATTGTTATTTTATTAACCCTAATACTTATGTGTGTATTATGGTTAATTGATATTAGTTTAATATAATTGTTCATGGTTATGGTTGTTGACCATTTGACATTCTTGACTTGTTGACCTAGGTTGACACTTTGACCATCATCATTTCATTTGGAAGATGCTCTTTGATCCTTACAATTTGCATTAAAAATGAAATGATAATGGTCATGTCTTGATTAAGCCATGACAATTATCTCACTAATTATCTATTTACAATAATTCACACATATATGTGAGAATGCTTCATATTTTCTCTCATTCTATCATTTACTTTCTCTCTCTTGCTCTTCCTCTCCCTTAAGCTCTCCCCTCTCATGTGTTGAGAAATACTTGAGCTTGAGAAAAACCTCTCCTTGATAATCTCTACTCTCATCTAGGGTTCTAGGATTAGCACTTCTAGCACCCTAGTTACTTCTAGCTTGGAGTTGAAGCCAAAGGTTGAGGCTTTCGGGTGGATCCTTCTTCGACGTGAGAAGACGACAAAGGTGATCCCTTTCTACTACGCCAAGGAGCAAGGAGAGAAGGACATAAAGCCCTAGGTATAACCATTCTAACCTTTAGCTAGTTTCTAGTTAGCTTTAGCTTGTTTTTGTTTAGCAAAGATCCTCCTTTGTCTAGTCCATGTTGCCTAGTATGATAAAAATCTGATTTTTATTCCGTTTTCCGCCTCCCCGTAAGCACCGGGGTGGGTAACGTGGACTTACAGTAGTATCAGAGCCTAACTAAACATAAACTAGCTAGGTAGTAAAAGTGTATGGAAGTTTGATCGGAAAAATCGAAAAACCAAAACATCAAAACCCTAACTTTCTGTTGAAATTTTTTCTGTTCAAAATAAAATAAATCTTACGTCAAAAATCATCTCAGGGTTTTGTTAAGAAACTCACCAAACCCGGTCCAGTGAATTGATCAAAGCGCCGCGGTTCCGCGGCAATAGCAAGCTATTGCCGTGCAACCGCGGCAATAGCAAGCTATTGCCGCGCAACCGCGGCCGAGTTGACTCGGTTCTGGGTCGAGTTTGGTGCAGTGTTCTTCTGACTTGGTTTTGGGATTTTTAAGATGGTTTATTTGTGCCCAGGTTTTCCAGAAAAGAAATTTGTTTTTGGGGGCCTATAAATCCGTATTTTTTGATCGAACTTCACTACACTTTGACTAATCGGTTATATCTGTGATGTTTATATGTATTGAACGTCGGCTAATCGCTATATGTCGATTAGTGGGGGTTATACATATCTGTGATCTTTGTTTGACGATGGTATGTGTATATGAACGCGTTGGATTGTCGCGGGTGAATAGCCGGGGTGGATGTGAGATGAGTGTTTCTTTTTCTTTCATTCATTGTAATATGTAAATTGATGTAATATTATTTATTTGGCAGCACAACGGGGTCGGGGTTGTAGCCGTCACTGTATAATTCTTTTTACTGTTTTTGCTCCTAGGATAGACCCATGGAGGAGGTGCACAAACTACCGGGTATCTCGAAGTGCCGAGTGGCCTACTCACGGTGTTGAGGGGGGTTGCTTCGCTTCGGGTACTTGGCGGGTAGTTTGCCGCACCTGTAGGGGTCTTGGGTAGGGTTATTCACCGCGACCGTGTAATCCGCTTTTCGTTGCAGGCTCGAACGTATTGCGGATTCCTAGTATATCCAATGTTTTCATCTATGATCCATAATGTCTATCACTGCTATATATTTATATATGATAACATTTAGGCGTTGCTTATGTTTTACAGCCGTGCTAGCCCAGCCCCCACTCTGTCGTTAGTTAAGTAACCTAACGGGTGATGACGGGGCCCCATGGCGAATGCGAATGGCATAAGCGTACGTCATATTTTGGTTGTTTTCTGCAATGGTAGGATTAAATGATGGGACGCATTAAAAGAACTAATGCAAGAAAATAAACCGAGTAAAAGTCGATTGGAACACTTTGGAAACCACTCGGTTCTTTTCAAAACTAAACTTTTAAACGCGGAGCTTGAACCACTCCTTTTAAAAGCTATCTCGTTCCATCGATTATATCAAGTTCATTACGTTCACGGTTTCTCCAAAACCATTCGTAGCCCTCCGTCATTCCACATGAATGGTCAAAAGTATTCAAGCTATGTATTTTGGCCAAAGTCAAGGCATAGTGACTGGTAGCTATTGGGTATTCATGTGCAGCATAGATAGATGCGTTGGTTTGGGACAGTCGTGCTGCCATTTTGGCCAAAGTCAAGGGTAGGTACGGGTGGGTCCAAATTAACCAGGAGAAAGACGGGTAGAACTTGACATGTGACTTATGATATTTTGGCCAAAGTCAAGGTCATAAGAGCATGGGGCAAAAATCCACATCGAGAGTTTCATAAGCACTGAAACTTGCTAGCGCTGCATACCATTTGGAGTGTGATAATTCTGGTAGGATTCCTTCGGTTTTATCACGCGATGATATTTGGATCCCGATCCTACTGTGAGTATATGCTACTCCTCGGGAAAACTCTCACTTAACGATCAATGCTATAAACCTAGTAGGTGTCTAGAAAGGTGTTAGCAGGGCTACGCCCCCAGGGAAAAGAGGTTCTTAAATTAAGGACTTCGCGAAAGCGTTGGAAAACCTCCCTCGAAGTACCGACACTGGCCTGGCTGAACGGTTAAGCAAGTATTGTACGGTGAGATTGATCCCGACTAATTCTTTCTTTACGGTTTGAGAAGGGATTCGAGAGACAGTGGGAGCCATCCTGTTTAGACAAACTAAAAATCACTCTAAACTTGCAAGAGCATCATGCTAAAGTGTTTCTTTTCTCTCTCCTAATTGCAGCGACCATTCAACATGACCGGACTTAAGTTATTACTAGATAATAACATACTGACATGGCCAAACTACAAAGATTGGCTCAGGAATGTCAAGATGGCAATCACTTACTACAAGTTGGGGTATGTCCTTACCACCAAAGCTCCTCCTGTCCCAGGTCCCACCTCCAGCGTCGCGGATAAAGAAATCCGTAAGACATGGGAGATCGATTGCGCGAAGGCCAAATGCCTCGTGCTTGCCTCGATGGACAACGAACATCAGAGGAGGCATGAGAATATGGACCTGGAGTCCATATTTCTCCATGCAAAAGAACTGTATGGAGAGCAGTCTCGTATCGCAAGATACGAAGTGTCGAAGAAGCTATTTTCGGCAAGATTGGACGTCGGATCATCGGTAGTGGAACACGTGCTTAAGATGATTGGCTACATAGAGGAGCTCGTGGACCTTGGGACCACGTTGGAGAATGAACTCTATACTGATTTGATTCTCCAGTCCCTTCCTTTCACTTACGCCCAGTTTGTCCTAAACTTCAACATGCAAGGAAAGGAGGTTGAACTTTCCGAACTTCTGAACATGTTGAGGAGTGCTGAGGGCACCCTACAGAAGGGTAGGGAGACATCCACTTTGTTTGTAGGAGGATCTTCCTCTTCTAGATCCAGGGCAAAAGCCAAGGGTAAGAAGAAGAAAGCCCCAGCAAACCAAGAGGCGGTGTCAGTAAAGTGGATACGAAGGGAAAGGGAAAGGCAACAAAGGTAGCGGGAAAGCTGGTGGGGAAGGAAGAATGCTTCTACTGTCACAAAAGTGGTCACTGTAAACAGGATTGCATGGCTTGGAAGGCCAGAACACAGGATTTGAAGCGAGTTGCGGCTTCAGCTTCAGGTGTGTATGTTATTGAAAACCGTCTATCAATAAACTCTACTTCCTGGGTATTGGATACCGGATCAGGATCTCATATCTGTAATTCTTTGCAGGCGTTGAGAAAGCGTAGAGTTTTGAAGGCAGGTGACATGACCCTCAGAGTTGCAAACGGTGCTAGCATGGATGCTGAGGCCGTGGGGGACTATCACCTGGGATTGTCGGATGGACATTTTTTTGGTTTTGCATAGTTGTTATTATATACCAAATGCAACTTGTAATATCATTTCTGTATCTTTACTATCTAAAGAAGGTTATGAATTTGCATTTGTAAGTAATGTAGTGAACATTCACCTTAATCAAGTTTTGATTGGGTCAGGTACATTGAACAACGATATATAGTTTTAAACCAACCACAGATTTTCAATGTCCAGAATACACACAAAAGAAAGTCTCCAGAAATCAATAAAACTTTCTTATGGAATTGTAGACTCGGTCACATTAATGAGAGAAGGTTGACGAAGTTGCACACAGAAGGATATTTGGATCCGTTCGAATATCAATCGTATGCAACTTGTCAATCCTGTCTCAGAGGAAAGATGACAAAGACTCCGTTCACTGGACACGGAGAAAGAGCGAGCGAGCTCTTGGGACTCGTACACAGCGACGTGTGCGGTCCAATGTCTACGTATGCGCGAAGCGGTTATTCTTACTTCATTACTTTTACGGATGACTTTTCAAGGTACGGTTATGTCTTCTTAATGAAACATAAATCCGAGGCTTCTGAAAAATTCCAGGAATATAAGAATGAAGTAGAAAAACAAACAGGCAAAAGTATCAAGACACTGAGATCTGATCGAGGTGGTGAATACTTAAGTGCCGAGTTCCTGGGTTACTTAAAAGATAATGGAATTCTCTCTCAGCTTACTCCTCCATACACTCCGCAACATAACGGTGTATCGGAGAGACGGAACCGAACCCTATTGGATATGGTACGGTCCATGATGAGTAACGCTGAATTGCCGCGATCGTTATGGGGATATGCGCTAGAATCAGCTGCATACCTTTTGAACTGAATTCCAACTAAGATTGTGCCTACTACACCATATCAGATGTGGTGTGGGAAGAGACCCTATCTTAATCACATTAAGACATGGGGATGTCCAGCTTTTGTAAAAAAAAGCAGCATGCAGACAAGCTCGAGGCACGCTCAGTACAGTGCAAGTTTGTGGGATATCCAAAGAACTCCAAGGGATATTTCTTCTATTGCGAAGAGGAACAAAAGGTTTTTGTTTATCGCCATGCCCACTTTCTAGAACACCAGTTCATAGAAAAAGAATTAAGTGGGAGCGCAATAGAACTGGAAGAAATTCCAGAACCACGAGCTATTACTGGAAGCTTAGTAGAACCAGAGGGTTCGAAAGATCAGGACATTCCCACGCCACTCCGCAGGAGTAGTAGGCAGTCTCATCCGCCAGAGAGATACTACGGTTTTCTCATTGACGGGGATAGAGAGGATTGCATCATAGATTGTGATGAGCCTACTAGCTTCCAGCAAGCCATTCAGAGCGTCGACTCGGTAAAATGGCTGGATGCAATGCGGACCGAAATGGAGTCCATGTACACCAACAAAGTATGGACGTTGGACATTGCTCCAGATGGGGTAAAACCCGTAGGATGCAAGTGGATCTTCAAAAGGAAGATTGGTGTAGATGGACAGGTTGAGACCTATAAAGCTAGACTGGTTGCAAAGGGTTTTCGTCAGCGACCTGGTTTGGACTATGACGAAACCTTTTCTCCAGTAGCTATGCTGAAATCCATTCGGATCCTTCTTGCCATTGCTGCCTTCCATGATTATGAGATTTGGCAGATGGACGTAAAGACAGCTTTTCTAAATGGACATTTAGAGGAGTGTGTCTATATGGACCAGCCAGAGGGTTTCATTCAGAGTGGGAGCAGCGGAAAGGTGTGCAAGTTGCTTAAGTCCATTTATGGACTAAAGCAGGCATCGCGGAGTTGGAACATCTGTTTTGATGAGACGGTCAAGGAATTTGGCTTTATCAAAAATCCAGATGAACCATGCATCTATTGTAGATTTGTAGCGAGAACTGTAGTATTCCTCGTTTTATACGTGGATGACATTCTCTTAATAGGAAATGCCATTCCTATGCTACAATCTGTCAAGGGGTTCTTGTCACACAGGTTCTCCATGAAAGACCTGGGTGATGCCCCATACATTCTGGGTATCCGGATCTACCGTGACAGATCCAAGAGGATATTAGGACTTTCACAGTCTAGGTACATCGACACCATACTGAAGAGATTCAATATGGAAGATTCCAAGCGCGGTAATCTACCGGCTTGTTACGGGATTACCCTCTCCAAAGAGATGTCTCCCAAGACTGATTTGGAGAGGGATCGCATGTCTATTATACCCTACGCTTCTGCGGTAGGCTCTATAATGTATGCGATGTTGTGCACCAAACCGGATGTGGCTTATGCACTTAGTATGGTAAGCAGGTATCAGTCAAACCCTGGGGAGAAACATTGGATAGCGGTAAAGAACATTCTCAAGTACCTGAGAAGGACTAAGGAGATATTCTTGGTGTATAGCGGAAAAGACCTCCAGATTGAGGCCTTTGGTGACTCCAGCTTCCAGAGTGACAAGGATGATTCCAAGTCCATGTCGGGTTTTGTCTTTACCCTCAATGGAGGGGCGGTGTGTTGGAAGAGCTCTAAACAGGAAACCGTTGCTGACTCGACTATGGAAGCGGAATACATCGTTGCATCTGATGCCGCAAAAGAAGCTGTCTGATGAGGAAGTTCTTGAAAGAACTTCAGGTGGTTCCGTCCATTGTTGACCCAATACCTCTGTATTGCGACAAAAACGGGGCTATAGCTTTAGCGAAGGAACCCAGGTCCCATCAGAAATCCATACACATCTTGAGGCGGTATCACTTGATCAGGGAGATCGTGGATCGCCAGGAGATCGAGGTTCGGAGGGTTGCTTCAGAAGATAACACTGCAGATCCATTCACCAAGGCCTTGCCCCAGACTCAGTTCGAGCGGCTGATCGAGATGATAGGTCTTCGATACGCCAGTACATGGCCTTAGTGCAAATGGGAGATTGTTAGTGTATATGCCCTAGAGGCCATTACTGTATCATACTAGTTTGTATATTACTTGATGGATGCTTGGGATATTCACAGTTGTATATACAATCTTGCTCGAAATGGTAGTATGCTACTTGGTTTGTCTCTGCTTTAATATGTGCATGTGTTTCTTTTAGCATATCGCTGATATACATATTAGTAGAGCCCTTAGGATCTTTGCTTGATTACCAGCGTTGTGATGGCGCTCACACTCGTGGGGATGGGTAATCCATAAGCACATCCTTATACAGGTCCCTGGTCGTTGGACTATCGAGACAGGGCATCGATACTCCGGAGTAGACTAGCGTATGCGCTTCTCATCCCAGCGTGGGAGACGGTCTGTCCCACAGCCGTCAGTACGTCGTACTTGAGATAGTATGCGGGTGCTCGTTAGGTTACGAGTACACTGGACAGGACTCGTCGGGAACTGTTGGTTGGTATTATACCTATCGTCAGTTATCAGTTCCCAGGTGACATGAGTACAGCTTAGTCCGCTGACTTGACACTGTCACTTCGCCTCGAGTGTGTTCCCACTGCACTTTGATTACTACCCTACCACGGCTCAAAGGAGTCGTGCAAACAGGTAGTTTTTGGGTGCAGTCCCGAAGCACTTGGAGGCAGTGACGGTTAGACAGGATTCGTCTCTTCCGGTATTGGGGGTTGACATCGCGCTGTGTCCAGGAGAGCCATTACACAAGTAGTCCCTGGCCAGGGCAAGCGAGATATACTGGTAGGTTTCCAGTGTTATCTCAGGGTGTTCTGGGGTACACTCCGACACGACTTGTACCGCTATTAGGGGACTGACGTTCACCGCCCCCCTAGGCCCGCCATGCGATGTATCAGACGAATAGACCGTACTATACTGAGACTGTCACATACAGGCTCAGTAGGAGTTCAGATGGGGTTCACCTCGTCAGTCTTCTTATCGGCATCTACCTGGGGACCGTTACGTACAGCTAGTGCCGCTTGCGGTCTGTGGTTAAACCCACTGCCTAGCGTAGTGTCGAGTCTTTAGAGTCCCACACAGAGAGCTATTCGCCTTTAGGCAAAATGAGTAGAGGCCGCATGGTTTTTGCGACAGGGTTCGTTCACATCCGCGCACTTGTGCACGTTTGCTGTCCGGACAGCTTATACTAGCGGGCTTTGGTTTAAGCCGGATCCTAGTATATGATTTGGGATTGGTTTTATCTCATTGTATTCGTGTTCCTCGGATCACGAATACGGGTGCGTATGCACAGTTGCTTGAGACAGAGGGAGAGGACTTTGATTAGGGTTAATGACCATTGTCATTTTATTAACCCTAACGCTTATGTGTGTATTATGGTTAATTGATATTAGTTTAATATAATTGTGCATGGTTATGGTTGTTGACCATTTGACATTCTTGACTTGTTGACCTAGGTTGACATTTTGACCATCATCATTTCATTTGGAAGATACTTTTTGATCCTTGCAATTTGCATTAAAAATGAAATGATAATGGTCATGTCTTGATTAAGCCATGACAATTATCTCACTAATTATCTATTTACAATAACACACATATATGTGAGAATGCTTCATATTTTCTCTCATTCTATCATTTACTTTCTCTCTCTTGCTCTTGCTCTTCCTCAAGCTCTCCCCTCTCATGTGTTGAGAAACACTTGAGTTTGAGAAAAACCTCTCCTTGATAATCTCTACTCTCATCTAGGGTTCTAGGATTAGCACTTCTAGCACCCTAGTTACTTCTAGCTTGGAGTTGAAGTCAAAGGTTGAGGCTTTCGGGTGGATCCTTCTTCGACGTGAGAAGACGACAAAGGTGATCCCTTTCTACTACTCCAAGGAGCAAGGAGAGAAGGACATAAAGCCCTAGGTATAACCATTCAAACCTTTAGCTAGTTTCTAGTTAGCTTTAGCTTGTTTTTGTTTAGCAAAGATCCTCCTTTGTCTAGTCCATGTTGCCTAGTATGATAAAAATCTGATTTTTATTCCGTTTTCCGCTTCCCCGTAAGCACCGGGGTGGGCAACGTGGACTTACAGATACATACAGGTGTCCGATTAAATATGTGCACATGCTGCGCAGACTTTAATCGGATGGTTGATAATACTAGCGGCTTAGGATTAAGCCGGATTATTAAATCGGGTTTTGATTTAATAATTTGTATATGTATTTGTATATACGTATTCTAGTATTATTGTTCACTATTCGTTTTCTCTCTTGGCTATTCGTATTTTTGTACGTATACGCGTATATGTATTTCGATACATGTACCGGGAAGTATTCCGTATTTTCTACGGAATAGCTTCTAGAAGGTGCCATATCATTTGTATTAATTTCCATTTATGGAAATTCATTTGTTTAACAAATGAGGTGGAGGGTGTGAGGTGGCGAAGGCATGGTCTTGGACATGGTTCAAAGTATGGTGTGAATTGTTTATTTGATTAATTGAAAATGATATTTTTTTGGATGATTGAGAGAAAGGGGGCCGACCACTTTCTTGACGGGGGATTGATTTTCATTTGGCTCATTACACTTGCATTACTCCCACTCTCTCATTCATCCAAAAACACTTAGCCAATTTTGTTGCTCATGCCAAAGCTTCCTCACCTCCATTCTTCTTCTATGGTTGCTCAATGGAGCACATGAGATGAGAGAAAATTGTAGTGACACTTTCATACACCCCCACTCTCCATCGCTAGCGACTTTGGAGCGTCGGTTGCCTCGTTCGACGAGGTTGGAGCTTGCGTCGTTTCCCTCGGGTGGATCATCGGAGATGGAGGAAGACTGGCAACCAAACATCATCAAAGGATCACTAGGAGCTTGGAATGAAGACCGAAGGACACGGATCAACTCGGTATAATGATTTTAACTCTTAGTTAGTTTGCTAGTTTAGGGTTTAAGATCGATCCGGGAATCCGGCAACGGTAGTGCCAGTTTAGAAATTTTTGTTCTGCATTTTGGTCGCGTTTTGACGGCCGGGGCGCTGCCGCAACCCTTCTTTGGCTGCAGCGCTTAGCCCATGATACAGATGCTCTAGCCCCACAATGCCCACGACTAGTCGCATCCCTCCAGCGATGCGATGAGCAGGGTAAATGACCGAAGCTCTCATGAATCAACGGTGCGTGGGAATGACGAACCAGCCGAGCCAAACGCTGATAAAACCCATGAAGAAAGTCTCTTCATCTATGCCAAGAGCCGTGATTGACTCAAAAGGTATAGCCGACAGGATTGGAATGTAGAACTGCGGAAAATCCTTTTCTCTAGCCGGTAGCTTATTTAGACCGAACCCGAAGGGGTCGTTGATATTCGCGAACTTCGGAGCCGTCTTTGATAGAACGTCTCCGCGAAGGAAGCATGTGATAAATCTTTTGAAGGTGACGCCTTGTTCCTCCGACTCTGTGAACAGCTTCTCAAAAATGCCCAGAGCCTTGATTAGACTTGGGTGCTTGTGGCGGACGACGTCTTCAGTCGACAAGCCGTCAAGCATAGCAGGCTCAGCTTTGAAAACATACTCATCAGGAGGCAGCAGTTCTTCATAGAGCGTCCCCGTGATCAGCAGCCCCGAGATCTTGCGAAACTCTTCTAGAGAAATTGAAACTTCGCGGTCCCCTAGCAAGAAGGTGTTGGTGGGAAGATTCCATTAATTTAGGAAAGGCTTAACCCACCAGGCATGGGGGGACTGATAGTGGAAGAGAGACGCGTACACCGCCTGGTAGAGCCCAACCTTCTGCAGTCGTGCACGATGTGCGGACAGGATATAACGAGCCCAGAGAAGGTAGCCCGTAGGATGGCGAGGAGTAATCCCTATTTTGTAAACATGTCCCCAGGGCTGGGCTTCACCTTGGCAGATACGACGCCCTAAGATGTCTATAGCTGGCACATGGTGGTTTGGAATCCCAGTTGTCGACGGCTCAAGCCGTCCCGTAGGGGTCCAATTCAACATCTCCACAGCAAAGGCGGTCCGTGGACGCTCCATCGGCAAGAATGGGCAGGCAGGCTTTGTTGGTACCTCGCAAAGAAAGCTTCGGCGACCGCGGATGATATGACCGTACTAGGTCCCCCATAAAAGCAAGTTGGAACAATCTGGGTCATGAGCCCTAATCATTGCCATCACCTCTTCGTCAGACGGTGACCGAGGAAAGGCAGCCTCTAAGCTGGTGAAAGGGAAGTATGAAAGAGAGGCCATTGTTCCTGAAACAAATAAAAGGAAACTGTTAGTGAAGCCCACATGTGTATATATATTTATAAATATATATATAAAAAAAACAGTGAAAGAAGGCGACAAGCCGCTTATTTCATGGGACCATTGGTTACAAAACACAGGGGGCCCACAAAATCAAGATGACGGCTCACTAATGATGAGGCAGGGTAATCATTATGAGAACAAAAGGAAGATTCTCAATAAATGAACAGTGGATTTCAAACATCCCTGCACATTCACCCAAAGAGAAACCCATCTTGGACTCTGCGAAAATCAAACAGAATCTCTACTGAATTTTTTTTGCAAGAACAACTTAGGATGAAAAATCCCAAGAAGTCTTCTTTTAAGAACTAAGTTCTCTGATGGAATTAAATTCCTTTTGAACAGAGGAATTAAATTCCCAAGAAAATTTTCAGAGCTAAGCTCTTTGAAATGGAATTAAATTCCAGAAGGAAACAGATGCCATCATCAAACCCCTAAGATCAGGAAAATGCCTAACAATGGGGTTTGCTACTTAGAGATTGTGCACTCCTAAAGATAAAAAAGATGGGTTCTTTGAAGGGAAAAACCCTTGGTGTGGATTAAAAATCCAAAAAGAGTTCTTTTTATATATGAAAGTTCTTCGGTTGTTCAAAACCATTACCTGAAGAAAGGATTCTTTCTTGGACAGAGTTAAACTCTGGAAAAAAAATTTTGGAACAGAGAACTAAGCTCTGAGAGAGAATTAAATTCTCAAGGCAAGAACAAAGAAGGAAGAAGATGAAAGAGTAGAGGCACTTCTGAAGTGACCCCTGCATTTATAGGATGTGATGGGAAACGGTTCATCTACCCCCTTCCCTTGGCAGATCCAACGGCCACAAAAGTTACAGCGTTGCACTCACGTGCAAACACGTGAGAACAACGCTGTGGGGGCATTTGTTCCCTCATAAAATATCAGGTAAAACGCTAATGGGGCATCACGTGTCCACACGTGACCAGGGGTCACGTGCTGACACGTGATGGTTTCCTGGGGACTCTGTTATAATATAATTGAATTCTAATCAACAGGAGTCACGTGCCTACACGTGATGGGCCTTTAAACCCACTGAAAGGGATTAAAAGATATAATAGAACAACAATGAATACCCCAATGGGGCATCACGTGTCCACACGTGACCAAAGGTCACGTGCAGATACGTGATGGGTTCATAAGCTCTCTAATTAATAGAATTAAATTCTAATCAAACAACCAATCAGTCACGTGTACACACGTGATGGTCCTTTAAACCCACTGAAAAGAATTAAAAGTATAATAAAACAACAAGGAAAAACCCCAATGGGGCATCACGTGCCGACACGTGATAATTCCTGAGTGCTTTAAAAATAACAGAATTAAATTCTGGTTAAAAGCTTAAATAGTGGGGTCATGTGCTAACACGTGATAGGCTCTTAAACCTTCTAAACTAATATAATTAAATTCTAATTAAGGAAAATCAAAAACCCTAATATTAGCCTAGATCTTTCCAAACAAAAATATTGCGCTCTGTAAAGTGGAGCACCGTTGGATTAAAAATCCAATGGTGATTAAAAATCACCAATTTATAGAAAGATTCCATACAAGGAGATATTTCCCTGAAATGTGCTAGGAATAACAGACAAAATATCTTTTGGATTAAAAATCCAATGATGAATAAAATTCATCGAGTGATCTAAAAGATCATGTTGGTTACAAAAAACAATCAAAATCTTTCAATAAAAGATTGACTAAACAAACCGATTCTTTTCTTTTTCCTATAAATAGGAGCCAAGAAGAGAAGAGAAAAAATCTACTTTTTTAGCGAGATACAACAACAGAAGAAAAAAGAAGGGAATTTAATTCTCCAGAGAGAAAAGAAGACTTTCTCAGAAGAGAAAGAAACCCTAGGTGAGAAAGGGAAAGAGATCATAAGCTCCACAAAATAAAAAGAGAATTTAATTCTCAAACTAAGAGTTTAACTCTTCTGAATAAGAACTTAGTTCTTCCTTTGGTTGAGAATCTGCAGAAGCAGATCTCCCTATAAGTTGAGAATTTAATTCTCATCGGAGAGATTCTGCCATGCAGATCCAAAACTTAGAGGGAGAATTGAGTTTAAAGAATTTAATTCTTTCTAATTCATAGGAATTTAATTCCTCCAAACAAAATTAGGGTTTAACCCTATAAAAGAATTTAATTCTTCCAAATACATAGGAATTTAATTCCTCTAAATGAAACTAGGGTTTAACTCTATACAAGAATTTAATTCTTAAAACAAGGGACTTAAAACTCTTCATGCACGTAAGGAGATCAGTACCCAACATGGTCACGTGTCCCCACGTGACCCTCAAATAGACTCCTCAAGATGAGAAAGAAAAAAGCTTGGAGGCAATGCCTCACGTGCTCACACGTGACCCTCAAAACAAAATGGATCAAATCCAAAGGCAGTACTAATTTATGGCGCCTCACGTGTCCCCACGTGACCCCTGACTAACACCTTTTTAAAAAAAAAGGGCAAATGGGGAAAACAGAGGAATTAATACCCAATACAGTGGCACTATCACGTATCCACACGTGATGATTACAAAGGCTAAGTGTTTAACACTTATTTGCAGATTTTAAGAGTAAAATAAAGGAGGTTTGGCCCAATTCTCAGGCGCCTCACGTGACCCCACGTAACCACCTCATTCTTTTAGTGTTTAACACTATTTTGAGCGTTTTGTCCCTAGTGTTTAACACTATTTTAAGCACTTCATTCTTTTAGTGTTTAATGCTGTTTTAAGCACATCACGTGGGAACACGTGATCGCCAAATATACTCTAGTGTTTAACACTATTTTTAAACCAGTCTTAGCCCAAAATCAGCTAAGTTTTCCAGAGACAAGATCTCCCCTTTGATTGAACCCCAACTACATTCTTCCAAACTTGATCATTTCATATGGCATTCAAAATAAAACCCCAGAGCCATGATGAATGGTCAGTGCCCAGTAAAAAACAAAAATATTGTTAAAATCCAAAACCCATGCTTAGCATTGCTAAATAAAGTAGGACTGAGCCCAAAACAAATGTTCAACATTTTTTAAAACCTGAATGGACTTAGCCCAAGTTGGCCATAAGTCCTTAATTCAGATTAACTGATCCCATGTGCTCATAATCCAATTAATTGATCGTAGTCCTAAATTAGACTACAAATCTCTCAATCAATATTGGTTCAAGGGTACATCTCTTCACTCCTCTGATATATGTCGTTGTAATCCTTCAACGTCTTCATAGAGGTGAAGGGTCCCGACAACCAGACATTTCATGGACTGTGGGGTCCTTAAACTCATGGACTATGATGTCCTTAAACTTTATAGACTATGACGTCTTTAAACTACGGACTGTAGGGTCCCTTTAAACCCACGGACTATGATGTCCTTAACCTCGGACTATGGGGTCCCTTTAAACCCTCGGATTGTGGGGTCCCTTTAAACCCTCGGACTGTGATGTCCTTAATCTTTATAGACTATGATGTCTTTAAACTGGACCGTAATGTCCTTAAACTAATGTTGGACCGTAATGTCCTTAAACTAACAATAGACCGTAATGTCCTTAAACTAATTGACCGCAATGTCCCTAAACTAAACAATAGAGCCTAAATGCTCTCTTGTTGGATTTAAACGATCCTGTTAAGTTGATCTTGGTCTGAAATTAGACTAATGTATCCTTAACAAACGTTTAAGTTGATCTTAGTTTCAAATGAGACTAACATATCCTTAAACCCAACCCCAAACCCAAATCTAAGAAGATACGGATTTGGACTAATTCACGCTCTACGGGAGACAACATAAATTAGTCTCTGTATACAATCCACGGGCAACCAAAAACAAAACAAACACGCACGACACGAAGTGACCATATGGAGAAGGGGAAAGTGGTTACCGTAATGCGGTAGCGTAATTAACTGCAGGGGCTTGCACCTGCAGGGAAGAGCGTCCCCACAATCAAAAACCCCTCAATGAGGGGGAATCTGACGAAGTCTGCTACATTGGCCGCACCCGTTTAAACCTTCGATACATGGTGCCATAAATCAACTTGGAATCTTCGGAGAGGTGGACGGATAGCACCAATTAGGATCTGCCCCCAAATTCAGGTAAGACGAACCTACGCGGTCTCGTCTCTGTGTTCGGAGGAGAACAGACGTGAGCCTATCGATCCTTGCCGAGAGGGCGTGGATGGCATTCGGTGGGGGAGTAAATCCGTCCATGCTCCCGTTGTGGGGAGGGCAGCGACTTGTGCTGGGATCATCACGGTCTTCGCTCGCCATGTAGTCGAGAGCGGAAGATCAACTTTCGATGGGTGGAAAAATTAGTTTCCCACAGACGGCACTAACTGATGGAGGCCTGAATCTCCTTCAGATGTTGTCCTCCGTCAATCTGTTGCGAGCATTGATGAAGGGTTGAGATTGACGTTGATGCTTGTCTTCTTGAGCGTGTGGGTCTCAATGGGTTGATTTTAGGGGTGAAGCCGAGCTACCTGCAAAGAAGTCTCAGGGTGGTTGTACCACCGTGGACCCTCCGACGATCAAGTTAGCCAAGGAATTTTGGCAGAGTAGCGGTTTGTTGGATTGAAATTGGCTTACCTGAGTCATCTGAGAGAGGGGCTTTTATAGTGGTCGATTGGAGCGGGATGGCGCGAGATCTTCGCCGTCGGTTATGCCCCTAGTGTTACGCCTGCGTGAATGACGGGATCCCCCCTATTAATGACGAGATACGCTCGTTAATGGGGGGATACGGTGACGTGGAACGCGAGATGTTGGGTGGCGGATATCTCGCCTCTGGCGAGATACGCGGAGCCATGGCGGAGGCGCTTGGGCTCTATGTCCTTGGTTGCTCGGCAGAACCTGGGAGGCTTAGCTCGGCGGGAGGCTTGGAGGCGAGCGGGAGGCCGAGGAAGCTCGGTTCTGTGATAGCTCAGAGGTGAGCTGGGAGGGCTGAGGAAGCCTAGCATGTAGGAGGCCATCGAAGGTCGGGTCAGTTCTTGGGACGAAGGCTCGGGGAATGCCTTCAGTATATCGTGCTTGCTCCTGTCCTGTGAGCCCCGGGACACGTCATCTACCACGTGTCATGATCTGGAGAATACCCACTTATGAGTATCATCAGAAGTACTTTTTTTAAAGGACAAAGAAAATCTTTTTTTATGGAGAGTGATTATATTTACTTAGTTGAAAATATAGAAAATCTTAGTTGCAACATGGCATCCATATGGAAAAATCTTTTTGATTGTAGTATACACTAATATGAATATGGCTTGCCCCTACGATTAGAACCTGATGATACTCATTAGTAAGAATTCCCCAGATCACGACACGTAGCAGATAACGTGTCGTCCACATAAGCCCACTAGATTCCTAGAGGCTATGGAGCTAGAATAGATATGATGCATTGGGGACATTTCTCGACGCCTAGCCTCCAAGGTTACACCCAACCTTTTGGAGGCCTCCCCTGAGTATATTTGCTCTTCGCCTAACCAACAGCCATTGCCCATCTCCGAGCAATCATAGAGTTGAGCTTTCTCAGCTCCCTAGCTCGTCTCCAAGCCATCCTATAGCTGAGGTTCCTCAGCATCCTACTTGTCTCCGAGCTATCCTATAACTGAGATTCCTCAGCATCCTTGTTTGGCTGGGAGCACGGGACACGAGCGCCCCCATAATGGCTCCGTGTATCTCGCCATGATGAGATCTTCGCCGCTCCACGTCCCACATCCCACGCTAGCGTATCTCGCCATTAATGAGCATATCTCACCATTAATGGGCGTATCCTTCCATTAACGTGAACATAACGCGGGGGCGTAACGGACGATGAGAATCTCACATCGGCTCGCTCCAATGTGACCCCTATATAAAACCTTCCTCCAGACGATTCAGGTAATTCGAACTCAATCCAATACACCGCTACTGATTAGTCAAATTTATTGCAAATTTGTATGGACATTTTTCCTACCAATATTAACTACTAAAAGGCGTTAATTGTAAATAAAGAACATGTGTGGGTTTATTTGTAAAAAGATTATTATCATATATTTCTTCATTTATAATTAATAAAATTAAGGAAAATATATGCATATAATATTTAAATAAAATATTCATATTAAAATATGCATATCATACAAATAGTCCTAATCAATATTCTTAAGATATCATATCATATAGTTGGATAGAATAATATCTCAAATAAAAACAAGTGCTACCAATAAGATGATTTGATATATTGTGCAGTCATTATAATAAGATTAGCTCAGGTCTGAACTGTGAGTAGGATATCCACAACAAATTGAAGTATCAAACCGAATTTACCGAATATTAGGAGCAAATTGAAGAATCTCGCAACGACAGAGACTAAGAGCAATATTTTCAGAATATTTTTATCATAAGGATCTCTAAATATCGATAAAAGAAACCACGAGAAATCCCAAGTCACAAGCCCATCAGAAGGCGGCGAATCCGCGGTGAAACAGAGGTTGGGACGGCGGTTCCTCGGTTGTCTTATAGCTGTAGGATCTGGAAATTCAAGAACTGGATTATAATTTTACACTCTTCAATATGACATTTAGGGTTTCTAATTTCAGAGATTATATAAAGGACTGAGAGCATTCTATCAAAACGATTTTAAATTCATCTATCTATTGATCATTCGAGAGATCTAGTGAGCAACTATATTTTTGTAATTTAGTTTTTCAGCGAGCAAGTTGTAATGCACTAATTGATCAATAAAGATTGTCCCTTCTTTTAATTTTTGTCGCATTTACTTTCCGCATTACTTTCCACACTTTACTTTCCGCACTACTTTCTGCATTATATTACGCAATTACCGCAATATTTCAGAAATATAAAATATTATTTTTGGAAATTAAATATTAAAATAATATATTTTGCGAAAACTATTCGATTTGCGAATTGGGGTTTTCGTAAAATGGTATAATTATATACCGATAGTTTGGAAAATATTTGGAAAATTAATAAGAATTATTGATTTTTGAAAGAAATTATGTGAATTGAGCATTTATAGATTTTTATATAATTATTTACATACAATGTTAATGCTAAACTTGATTAATTTTCTCTAATCACGCATTAATCTTGTTTATGTGTATGTGACATGCAACATAACATGTTGCAAAACTTGCTCACCTTATTTTGAACCATACTTCATTTGCTACTTTATGGTTTTGATTTAAAAAATAAAAAGAAAAGAAAAAGAATCTGTGAGATATTTTGCATAGGGGGGACGAAAAAGTATGGGCAAGAGAGAGAGGGGGGGGGGGGGTTTCAACCATGACTCATACCCTCTTCACTTCATTTTTCTTCTTCTCATCTTCATATCCTCCTTCCTCCACCTCCTCTACCACTTTGCACCACCCCACAAACCACTACAAAACCTTATACTCTCTTCCCAAATTTTGTGGACAAGCTCACTACAAGCATGATGTTAGGAGCAAGTCAAGATTTTGAATACTTTGGGCAACCCAAGAATTTTCTTGAGTTGCCAAATGAGGTATATTTCCATTCCTTTAGTTAAGTTTTTAGTTTTCTTTACACCTTATAGTAGTTTAGAGTTAAACCGATATAGATTAATGATCTTTGATTTTTCCAAGAAGAGGTTTAGGGATATTTTGTTTGTGAAAGTGTAATTGAGGTTTAGTAGTGGCCACAAACCCTTTTTATGCTAGAATTCTAGTCTGGACTTGAGGTAGAACCCCATATACGAAAACTGAAATATTCCAATGTCGGCTTTGTGGAATTTTTGAGTATTATATGGAATCTGGAGCAACTTGGGATATTCATAAGAAAAACAAACAACTGCCTTAACCTAGTTAGACCTCTATAAGACCACCACAGGAGAACAAGACCAAAATATCTTTCTTGGACCGGCGGCGCCGGGTAAATTAGTCATCACGCCGGCCATATTTTGGCTATTGGTATTGGGGTTTGGCCTGTAGCTCACAATCCTTTTAACTTATCCACTGTATTGTTAGTTTTGTCCTTATCTATCTGTACTAAAATCTGGGAGCATTTTGAGTTGGTTTGGGCAATGTTTTTCCAATTTCTAAAATTTAGTTTTTGGTATTTGAATTTGGATTTGGTCGTTGGACGTTTGTACGTCAACGATGAGGGTTATTTGGTTATTTTTGCATGCGTTGGCTATAGGTTCTAACCTATGAGCACTTCATGTGCCGTTTTGGTTTTTCATATTTGATTTTAATAGTATTACGGTTGTGTATTGATTGTAGGTACCTTCGCGTGGACTTCCGAGACGACGGCGTGGACTTCCGAGACGACGAAGCACATCGATTTCGGCTAAGCGAGGAGATTGGCAAGTGAGTAGATTTATATCTACGTGGGAAGTCGGATGGATGGCGTATAGCACCCCCGCAACCGTAGTGCTAGGGTTATATATACATATATAGTCTATAGGGTTATTAGAATACTATATACGATAGTAGTAGACATGGTAGAAAGATATATCTCTAGTTTTTTTCGTAACCTTTGAGCTATATATACACATATATGGGAAAAAGGAAATTATGATATGATGATACGAGTTGTTATGATACGATATAATGATATAAGGCGATGTAATATGATATGAATATGAGATGACATGAGATGATTTATGATGATAAGAGATGAGATGATGTGCGCGACTATAGATCCGTACTATTGATTAGATGATATCGTATGATGGATATTCCGTACGCGATATAATAAGGATGAATCGCTGATATTTATTTCGACTTGAGAACATTTTATTGTATATCACGAAGTGGATATTGTGATATGTTTGGAGTCATACCTATTTCAAAACTAACGAATCGTTACACACTTTTAAATGATGATTTCAAGGAGACGCGACAAACTTTTCAAATGGTATCTTTTCCAAACAATATCATAGTCCCATATTTTCTAAAACAACGATTCGTACTAGTTTAAACTATAACTGTATGACTCATATATAGTTGCATATTTTTTTTATACTGTTCGCGCTTACGATTCCTTTATTCTATTGTATCTAGATAAACTCCATCAGTCAGAAACTAGAATTTTTATATTGGTAGACCTGGTCAAACTTGTGTATTTGCAAGACTTAGAGCGATGGGTGTATGTTCGCTTCTTTGAGATGCTGGTGTCTTACTTTATTTATTCTTTCTGTGGTTGATCTTCGCCGTAGGGTGTCGTATATATGTTTATTTTATGGTTGTGATTCCGCCAATTGGCGAAGAACTAGCTCCCGCTTGGGGATGCCTATATATTGTTATGTATATGGTTTTGGATCAAAATATACAAGGGAGGTGCTGCCCAAAATTTCAAGGACGAAAATGTTTTCAAAGATAGTATACATTCATTGTCTTTTTATATTATATGACTTATACCTTTAAAAATGAATGCTTGAATTTCTAATGACGATGTTTCAAAACTGCACCCCCACTATTTTCCGCAAAAAGGTTCAGATTTACTAGGCTTCGGCTTACTTGAATTATGTTACGCCTTTAGATGTTGCGTGATTTAAGTGCCGGTCACGTGCTAAATTATGGGTCGTGACAATTACTTTCTGCAATTTTAATTTTTTATTATGGGTTCATTCATCTTCTACCTCTCTTTTAAATCGCTAATATTCATGAGCGAGTAAATTCTTGCTTGCTAAGGTTTGTAGGATAAAGTAGAATAATTGATGAAAACTATAACTTAAAAGTTTTAATATTTATAAACTTTAGCAAAATGAATGTTGATCCTTTTATCGGGCGCGCTATTAATTAATGATAGTTACTACCACGATTTGAGATTCGTTAATACTTATTTTGTTAAGGGCTTGAGATAAATAGAGATTAATGGAAGGACAATGGGTAGTAGTGGGAAACCCTAATTCCCTCTAAGAACCCTAATCCACATTCATCGATATCTCTCTAGTATTAAACAATTAAAAGATAAAAAGAATTATATTTTTTTACTTCATCCATTAACTATTAAGTCCTATAAACCCTACAACCCTTTCTATTATAAACCTTTTATTCCTTCTTAATAGAAACAACAACAATCCCTCATCTCTTTTATCAACTCGTCTAAAGCAAAATAAGAAGTTCACTGTTTCCCTACGGACGACCCGTACTCATCACGGCTAGCTATTTGCGACATCGTCTTGATTGCGGTCATTTACAACATAGACAACACACCTTTTCACGAACAATCAAATGGCGTCGTTGCCGGGGAAACAATCATAATTATTTTACTTGTTATTTGGGTTGATTTCTAATATAAAACCAGAGAACATAAAAATATAAATAAAAACAATAATATAAATACCAAAACCGTATTTTGTATTCTTAACGATTTTTGCGAGAAATCTGGAGCACTTGGAGCGAACTAATAGAGATTCAGAGACTTTCAAATTGGACTAGAGGAGCATAGGAGTGCTGTGAAGAAATTTGGAGACGAGACTCCAACAGACGGCGGCGGAACCGCGGCCTAACATAGTTTTTGGCGGCGAAAGCATGGCTTCCTTGGGGAGTTAAGCCCCAAATTTTTTTGGTATTATCTTATAGTCTTCCTCTCTCCTCTAATGCTCCAATAAACTATTTTTAACTGCAGGATTCTTTACAAACAGCGTCGGTAAAAATATCTTTTTACGTGTTTTAGATTTTGGTTTGTTTTTCATATTTAAAACGGGCATTAAGGAGCAATAAACCCAAATTCAGATTAGGTGGGGATTTCATCACCCTTCCTATGCCCCACAAATCATAAACGAGCATACGCATAATCCTATATTAATAAAAAATATCCAGACCAAGTCTCTAAGGACATTCGCGCTCAATTAAGACAAAGGAGGGTTGTTGGTAATGTATTGCTTATCCGCATTTCTCTTGTGGTTTCTAAGGCAAGTGTGACTAAGGAAAGTGGTTATTTAATTAGGCCCGCTATTTCGGTGATTTGTATAGTGGTTACCTCCTACTTACCCGGCACTTACCTATCTGTAAGATTGATAAGGAGGTGATAGAGAATTTATCCTACGTCTTGTCCTTTGGAAGTCTAGGAGCGGTCTAGTGATTTAACCTAGGTGACCCTAGTTCTAGGGATTGTTTGTGTACATTTGTGACTAATTGAGTCGAGTCCCTCTTTTAAAGCAAAACAGTTACAAAAATCTTTTAAAAAAAGCTTAAATTTATTACCATTTCACCCATTTTTCATTTCATTTTCTTATAATGGGTAACCCAAACAGACCAACTCTTACCGATCTTTGCTACAAATAACCAGATATTTCTTATTATCGTAATTACTTTGGTATAAATTTTGACCTTACCATTTCTTTAAGGGATATGATAGAACGCTTTCGAAATAACAGTTGGACACCTCACTCAAAATTCTATCAACCGTGTCAAAATTCAACACCTTCTTATATTGATAATCCTTTTAAGGCTAGTGAGGAAACTTCTAAACCCATGTTCATTGCCGAACATATTGCGAAAGCTTGTAACCAAATTTCATATCTTTCACCGCTCCAAAACCGTTAGGACAACAATTACACTCATTTCCATATGAAAAATTTGATACTCATTTTGAAGTGAATAAGGCAACTTTTACACCCATGACCATTGCTGAGCAAATTGCAAAAGCCAGTCGCTAACTAACCTCCCGATCTCAATCTTCTTCATATCACAATGTTAATCCTAATCCTGTTTATGACACTTGGATACACCCTTCTAACTCTTATCAACAGTACTAAACTTTCACACCCTCTCATGTTGATACTTCTCTTGAGGCTAATGTGGCAAATCGTAAACCCATTTCTATTGCGGAACACATTGAACTTGCCCGTAGCCAACAATTAAACACATTCCAACCATACTCAGCTTCTGCACCCTATCTAGACAGTGCTTCTGAACATTAATTAAGAAGTTCCACGGTTCAAAGAGAATCTTTTATTGAAACTTCTTCACAAACCATGTCTAGTCTTGAAATATATTTGGAATTGAGTAGTGAGAAAGAACAAGGGATCCCCCCAAGTCAAGCCAAAACTAATTCTTTTGATCTCAACACCTTCCATCATGAACCCCAACCGAATGTATTTAATGATCAACCACTTAATAATCTAATTGATGAGGTGCCCGAGACTAACATGTTTGACTTGCCCAATCATGAGTGTGAAAGAGAACTTTATACCATTCCAAATCAAACCGATCTTATTCGACTAAACTTGACATTTCAAACCTTCCAATTCCATCAAGTGAACTTAGTGATACATCGATTGAGGATAGTATAATTGATGTATTTTTAAAGAACTATTCATTTGATTTGACCGAAGGTGTTAGTGAGAGCAGTGATGAGAATATCTTTGAAGATGAATCCGCTGTGTTGGATGAGTTGGATTCTCCTGAACGTTTTGCACATTCTCATGAACGTGGTAAGGTGGAAATCAAAGCACAGTGGGAATCACACAAGAATCTATGACGATCTCGGGTCTACAGACTAACCTGTACCAGTGTCACCAGAGAACTGCTATCTGACGATAGGTATAATACCATTTAGGAGTTCTCAGCGAGTCCGTTCAGTGTACCCAGTCTCCACTGAGCACCCGTACACCATCTTTGATGTCAAACACCAATGGATGTGGGATCATCCATCGCCCATCAAATGGGTCAAGATGCGTATACGCTAGTCTACTCTGGAGTATCGATGCCCTGTCTCGATACACTCACGACTAGGAACAATTATAGGATGTACTCTGGGACTATCCTGGCCCCACTAGTATGATCTGCATCATAGTCCTAGTAGTCAAGTACATATCCCAAGGGCTTTATCAACATGTGAGAGCAAGACAGTAAACCAATACAAGCCAACATGTTTAGACAAAGTGAAACCAGATAGCATACTATCATATCGAGCAAGAAAGTCCTCTCTATACATATCCATGCATCCACTATAATATACATCATATGTACAACAATGGCCTCTAGGGCATATACATAACTAACACTTGAGTGTTTTCGCATACATCGATATTTACTGAAAAGGTTTCAAAGGAGCTATAGCCTCACTATTTTCCTACGTATCGGTGAGCAACACAAGACTTTTCAAAAAGAAAACCCTTCTAACATATTTTCAAAATGGCGGGACGTTTATCTTAAGCAAACGTGTGTGTGTGTACACATCTCTTCACAAATGAGCGTCCGTTACTTGTGCCGTGATATACGCATCATATGGCAATTTGAAAAGGATTTTTCATACATACATTTACAGATACTTAAATGATTTTACATGATGCGTACTATATACGTATTGTAGCCTTGATTGTATTGGGCTTGATTTAAACAGTAGATTTCACAAATTGCACTTTTCATCATAACTTGCATGACACTTGTCGGAGTTTCGATTATTGAGTTTTGCACTCGTTTTCATGCGCACGCGTTGTGCTATGATATTTTTAGCTTATCCGTGACTTCGGAGCCCCATTGATTTGATTTGATTTACTAAAATATTTTAATACTTTGGATGGTTTAAATTTAAATTTAGGAACCAAATTTATTTAAGAGGGGAAGATTGTAACATTTCAGTAAACGAAAAAATATTATTTTAGAATTTAAATAATAAAATAATGAATTTTACGGATATTATACGAGTATGGATTTGAGTTTTCGTAAAGTGGTATAATTATATACCTCTATTTTGGAAAATAATTGAAAATTAAAATGAATTATTATTTTTGAAAGCATTTATTTAAATGGACTTTTCTTAAATTAGTATATAATTATTTCCATACAAGTTTAATGCTAAACTTAATTAGTGTTTTTCTATTTGTGCATTAAATCATGTTTGATTTTTTTGTTAAACCATATTTAGTGTGCATGACATATTAGCTGCATGTTAACATTTCATTTTTGTTTTATGATGATTTTAATTTTGCAAAAGAAAAGAAAAGGAAAAGAAAATGAAGCATGGTAGGATAATATTTTATTAGGTATGGGCAAGTGAGAGAATGAGAGAGGGGGAGTCATGGTAGCCTTAGCCATTCACAATTCTTCTTCTCATTTCTTTCATCATCTTTATCTTCTTCTTCTCCTCATTCTCTACCTCCACCTCCCACTATAACCCCAAAATCACTATGCCAATCTTCTTAAAACACCTTAAAACATTCACAAAAATTGTTTCTAACCTCATCCTAAGCAATATGGTGTGATCAAGTCTCCATTTTGAAGATTTTTGGCCATCTTGGAATTTTCCCCAGTTGATTTCTTGATATAAAACTATCACTTTTAATCAAGTCTTTACATTTCTTAACTTCACAAACTAGTTAGAATTAGTTTTAGAGGTTAAAGCGTATGCTTTCTATACTTGAAAATTCTAAAGTGAGCTTTTGTGGATATAATGAATAGTGGTGATATAGTAGAGAGTTGATTAGTGATTACAAACCCATTAGTGATAGGTAAGAGTGATTTAGTGGAGCAATCCTTAGATTAGACGAGTTTAGAAATTTCAAATGTCGGTTTTCTTGAGTTTTGGTGTTTAAATGGAATCTGGAGCAACTGGAGAACTCTGAAAATTAATTAGAGAATACAGAGAGATGTATGAACCAGTAGAAGACTACCGTAGAAGCTCGAACCCTCAATTCTTTACTTTGGCTGCAAATTTAATCCTTTAGACCGCAAATTGCGGGTATATTTTGGAGTTAGGGTCTAAGGTTTGTTCTGTAGCTCACTCACTAAATAACCAAGTCTATTCTATAAGTTAAAAAGTCCTATATCACCTGAAGAAAAATCTGGAGTTGTTTTAACTTGGTTTTGGAAATGTTTTGCGATATTTGAAACTTGGATTTTGGATATTTGTGTCTTGACTCGGTCGTTTGACATTCGTATGTCGACATCGGGGGGTATTTTGTTGTTTTAGCACACGTTGACCATAGATTTTAATCTATGTGCGTTCGCTCATGATTTCAAATTCGAATTGAGTTTTTATGTGATTTTGATTATGATTTCGATTGTAGGTACAACCGCGTGGACTTCTGAGACGGCGAAGAAGGGTGAGGCATCCGTCGACTTCGATCAGGGTGAGGCATTTAGGTGAATAGATGTATATCTACGGGGAAAGTCGGGTGGATGGCGGATAGCACCCCTGCAATTGTATAAATGAGGTATTATCTCTAGTAGAAACGTAAACCTAGCTAATAAGATTGGTAGAATACCTTATACGGATATTTGTATACTTAGTAGAATGATATATTCTTAGTTTATATATCTTAGCCATTGAAATATATCTACTTATGTAAATATATATCTATATGTGTATTATTACGTTATGATATGAGATGAGATTAGATGACATGTTGTGATATGATACGAGATGAGATTGTTAGTTATGTGTATGCCCTGGAGGCCATTACTGTACATGCGATGTATATTGTAGTAGATGCTTGGACATATATAGGGAGGATTTTATTGCTCGACATGATAGTATGCTATCTGGTTGCACTTTATCATAACATGTACACTTATTGTCTCTCTATTACATGTTGTTAAAACCCTTAGGATGAGTACTTAACTACCGGGATTATGATGGAGATCATACTAGTGGAGCAGAAGTAGTCGGTAAGTACATCCTTCAATCGTTCCTAATCGTGGGAGTATCGAGACAGGGCATCGATATTCCAGAGTAGACTAGCGTATACGCTTCTCAACCCATATGATGGGCAATGAATGATCCCATATCCATTGGTGTTTGACATCAAAGATGGTATATGGGTACTCAGTGGAGACTGGGTACACTGAACGGACTCGTCGAGAACTCCTATATGGTATTATACCTATCGTCAGATTACAGTTCTCTGGTGACACTGGTACAGCTTATTCCGTCGACCCGAGACTGTCATAGAGTCTTGTGTGATTCCCACTGTGCTTTGATTTCCACCTTACCACGTTCAAGAGATTGTGCAAAACGGTGGTTTTTGGGTACAGTCCCGAGTCACATGGAGGCAATGAGCGATAGGAGGGGATTTCGTCTCTCCCGGTATTGCGCAAAGCTCGATTGGCCATAACAGGA
This sequence comes from Agapanthus africanus, assembly GCA_030015575.1. NCBI lineage: Eukaryota > Viridiplantae > Streptophyta > Magnoliopsida > Asparagales > Amaryllidaceae > Agapanthus > Agapanthus africanus. The sequence goes on from CM057351.1 coordinate 296,296,032, forward strand.
AATCCCTGGCCAGGGTTGCTGAGATATACTGGTAAGTGTTATCAGTATTTTCTCGAACCATTATGATCCTCACATTGGCATGACTTATCAGGCTATTCGGTTCTAACGTTATACCACCCTCAGGCTATGATATACGACATATCAGACGAAGAGACCGGACTGTACGGTAGTGTTACTGATTGGATTAGCAGGAGTATAAGCAGGCTTGCTTGTTGATCTTCTGATCGCTCAATACCCGGGTGGCCGTTACGTTTAGCGGACCGCTTGCGGCTTATGGGTGACTGATATGATCACCACCTACTGCCGGCGTATTGACGAGTCTTTAGAGTCCTACACAGAGGTTTCCTGGCTCAAGCGAAACGAAGTAGGAGCACATATGTAATATGTGCGGGACCGAGATTAATGCGCGTATGTGATACCGTATTCTATTCTCGCGATATGTGATATTGGTCAGTTATATGTGATATAACCGGGCTGTCGAATCAAGTGTTGATTCGACAAGTTGATACATAGTATATTAGTCGGTTGTATGTGATATAGCCGGATTATTAAATCAAGTGTTGATTTAATGATTTAATGTATAATTATATATTTGATATATTAATTTACATTAACTAATATTAGCCCACTTAAGTTTTCTTTTCTCACTTGTGTACACTTAGTATATATGTGATATATATTAATGTACATTATTTTGTGTCATGCCAGATGATACATGCTTCATGGGTGTGTGAGACTTACACCATGCTTATGATAATCCTAGGGTTTTTATTTATCCAAGTAATTCAAAATGGTTGGAAATTTGTCATGGCTAGAAGCTTGGAGAAGCTTATGCTAACCATTGACTTAGTCCACTAACTTTGTTTTACATAAGATATTTATTAACCTAACCATTATCCTTAGCCATAGTTTAGTCTCTACATGAGTTAGTATATGATACAAACTCACCCATGGTTGCTATTCTCACCTCATGAGTTTCATTCTCTTCTCTACTTCATCTTCTTCCTCATCTCCAAAAGCTTTCTAGGGTTTGGAGAGGTGAAGAAATATTGTGAGAAAAATAAATCTAAAGTGAGCAAAATTCCTACTTCATCATCCTCTACTATATTAGCCATTTAGTTTAGGGTGTTTGCTTCACTAAACCCTAATTTGGTGAAGAGGTAGCTTGAGTTGGTGTCTTCTCGACGTAGATCATCTTCGGCCTCGAAGACTTCAAGCAAGCTTGTTCCGTTCATCTTGTGGAGCCTTTCTAGAGTCCGGGAGTTCACTACTTGGAGCGAAGGGACTACTACACGGAGTTATTGAAGTGAAGGACCGGTCTAAAAAGGTTGTATTCCTTGTTCACTTTGTATGTAAAGTTGTTTACATGGTTGATTCGTCTAAATCTCTAGTTAAGATTCTAGGTTAGGGTTGTTTGGTACGGCAAATTTTTAAAATTGGCATGGACGATACCTCCCGAAACCTTGCTATCGTGCTGAATATCCCCACAATGGTATCAGAGCCAAGCTAGAGAATTAGATGATATTTATAGAATTACGAAACCGAAACAACTCCGAAACACACGAAATAAAAATCTAGTTTCTGTCGAAATTTTTAAAGTGTCAAAAAAAATTTTAAGCAACTGTAGAATGTCACATGAGATGTAACATGAACACCACAGAAACCTGAGACCTCCTCGCCGGAAAATGGCCGGCCACATGAGTATAATTTCCGAGCTCACCGGTTTTTCTGGGGAATTCTGGCTTCAAATTTTTGTGGTGTTCCAGTCTCTGGGTTTTAGTGTTTCAGGTGTTGCTTGTTTTGTTAAAATTGCATGTGATGTTATCTTTGTGCAAAGGCAATTCAGAGTGTTTTGTAGTCTTTATTCTAACATCTATTCGGGTTATTTAGACGACGTTAAAAAGTTCAAACGGATATCAATAATCCATATTTTCCCTCGCTGGAAATTTTCTAAGAGTTGGATTTTTCCAAGTTTAAAATCTTCAGAAAATCATGCAGGTGATTCTGTGGACCCTTTAGAAGAACGAAACCCTAACTCGATTCTGTGACCGTCGGAACCGCCACCAAACCCTAGGGTTTGTGGTAGTTCCGTGGCGCCATAGGTGAGGCAAGGGTTGACCCTTCTACGGTTGGTCCATATGTGTTGTGGCATGTTCTGGGTACTTTAAACTCCGCTTAAGTGTTGAGCTCTTTGGGAAATTTTGGGTGTTTGTTTATTCGATCGAAAAGTTTAATATCGTCTAGCTATCTATGATTGTGATACAACATTTAGAATCCAAAAAATTAGTTATGTGATAACTAGTTTGAATTTTATAAATCCAGCAGTTTAGTTTTATTTGATCGGTTGCCACGGAATTTTGATGTGGATCAAAAGCCCGTCGCAATTACGTAATGTACGCGAATACTCGCCGGGTAACCTTACTAGATAACTACGCCCCATAGCCCCGACCAAGTGACTGTAGGAGAACCCCGTCGCCAAAAGCATCCGTTTGGGTGCTCGCGGCTGCGGTGTTCCGCCTAAGTGCACTTCATCGACGGCATCGGGGGTGCGGCCGTCTACTAAAGTTTCCGACGAGCATTCGATCAGGTTTTCGGGAATCTTGTTGAATTGCCCGACTGGTTATTGAAAAGTGTTTTCAATATCGAGAATAAAATGCGGGGTTTATAATTGTTAGGCATGTGTTGTCTAAGGAATTCATTTGGTTAGGCATGAAATCCAATATATGTGATATATTGGGTTTATGATGTCTAAGGTGGTTGCGGATTCCAACTGTTATAGTTTTTCACTTTCTTTTCTGCGACCGTAAGTATAATATGTGGTGTATCGCCGGTTTCGTTGCTATACGTCAACGACAATTGGGATACGCATATTTACTTACGTCGCTGACATGTAATGTTATGTGTTGTTGTGATATGTTATATTGGATCGTCGTGTTTTGAATAGCCGGGTTTTTTTTATGTGAGATGAGAGTTTTTCATTTTCATTCATGTAAAAGCTTGTATGTAATATTCTTTTATTGGGGCACTTCCAGGTTGATGATGATATCACCATTGATGTATATTATTTACTTTTCCGCATTAGGATAGACTCAAGGTGGGGAGCACAAGTAACCGGGTTCTAGAGTCCAGTGGGAGACTATCTCAAGGAGTCGAGACCGGGTCTCCTAACTCTAGAATTGGTTGGGTTGCTTGCCGCTCTCGTAGGGGTATAGGGATGTGGGTTTAGCTATTCATCGCGACCGTGGAATCCGCGTTTTTTATTGGCTTAATTAAAACACGGAATTCCTAGTATATCCAATATTTCATATGTGTTCATCTGCTGCCGATATTCTGTGATGTGATCACTTGATATTCTGAGACGAATGCTTATATTTTATATATATGATATATAATATTGCTGCTTTCGTTTCTTCTGTGATGCTTAGGAAGCATAATTGATGGGACTTCATTAATGAGATTAATGAAATAAAAGAAACCTAAAGATGTTGTAGAAACTTGTTTTAAAAACTGGTAGCTCTAGTTCTTGCTTTGCATAGAGGTATTCCTTGTAAAATATCCAACACCTTATTCGATAAGGAAAGAGCCGAGATCCCTTCACCAGGAGTGACCTCTTTAGCGAAACTGGCAGATGCTACAAGCCACTCGGTTTTGTCTTTTGATTGCTTTTTTAGTTCATGCTTTGCATAGTGGTATTTATGAAATATCCAGCACCTTATTTGATAAGGAAAGAGCCGAGATCCCCTCACCGGGAGTGCCCTCTTTAGTAAAACTAGTAAAAGCCTCAAAAACGCTCATTTTCAAAATCACTCGATTCAACAACGATATCAAATTCATTACGCAAAAGGTTTTCTTAAAAACCTGTCGTAGCCCTTCGTCATTTCAGATAAGTACTACTTAGTATTCGTGCTATGTTTGTTGACCATGTTAAGGCGTAGTGTGCGGTAGCTGATTAATGCTTATCTGTTTAAGCATATGATGTGATTGGATTAGGGTAGTCGTACAACTTTGTTGACTATGTTAAGGGTCGTACGGGTGGGTTTAATTCAATCAGGAAATGACGGATTGAACTTAGCTAGCGCTTATGATTTGTTGACCTTGTTAAGGTCATAAGTTGCTAGGGGCAAAATATTATCGGGAATTTCAAGTGTTGAAATTTGCAATGAAATTGCATACCTTCTATAAGATAGTTGGATTCCGATACCCACTGCGAGTAAGAGTTACTCCTGGGAGAGTTTTATACATTACAATTAGCCGATCAAAGTAGGTGTCTAGAAAGATGTTAACGGGGTTACGCCCCTGGGAAAACGAAATTTATTTTAATAAGGTCCGTGCGAAAGCACGGGGAACCCCCTCAAAGTACCGACACTGGTCTGGCCGAAAGATTGGCGAACTTGTAGAGTGTAATTAATCCCGGCTAGTCTTACTTTTTAGAGTTTGAAGGAAGATTTGATAAAAACAGTGGGAGCCATCCTGATTAGATAAAATAATAACCAATCTAATCTTGCAAGAGCATACGCTGAGTGTTTTCTTCTCTCTCTTTCTCCTGGTAGCGACCATGTCACGCTTTAATCAAGATAATAATATGGATGTATTGAACGAACCTGCTTATTATACTGAGCTGGGGAACATTGGTTCCGCTCTATCTTACAACTGTTATAAATCCGTGCAGGAAATAGGGGAATATCCGGATTCCTACGTGACCCTAACGAGAAATAAGCATGTTGATGCATATTCTTCGGGTGTGTTCGTTACCAAGAACTGTTTCTCAGTATCCTCTACGTCCTAGGTATGAGATACCGGATCAGGATCCCACATATGTAATCTGTTACATGGGCTACAGAAAGGTAGAGAACTGGGATTGGGTGATATGTTCCTAAGTGTTAGAGAATGGTGCAATTGTTGCAGCCAAATCAGTTGGCAGATATCACCTTGTATTACCAAATACATTGATTCTGAACGAATGTTATTACGTACCGAACCTGATGTACAATATTAAATCGGTTTCTTTATTAAGTTAAAGAAGGATATACTTTTTTATTGATGAATAATGTTGTGAACATTTTCCTTAATCAAGAGTTGATTGGATCAGGCACGTTATGTAATAGCATGTACGTTTTAAATCAAACCACGGTTCAAAGTATGTAGAACACACACAAGACGAGTAGTTCAGAAATGAACGAATCCTTCTTGCGGCATTGTAGACTAGGTCATATCAATACGACACGACTAGCTAAGTTACATAAGGATGAATGTTTGAATCTGTTCGAATTTTCATCTTATGATACTTGTCAGTCTTGTCTCAAAGGTAAAATGACCATTAGTCCGTTTAATGGAAACAGAGAAAGAGTTACTGAACTTTTGGGACGCATACATGATGATATATACGGTCCTATGTCTACAAATGTCAGGGTTGGTTCTTGGTACTTCATTACATTCATCGACTATCTCTCAAGATTCGGACATGTGTTCCTGTTGAAACACAAGTCTGAAACTTTTGAGAAATTCAAGGAATATAAGCTTGAAGTTAAGAACCATACGGGTAGAAGTATTAAATTCCTTCGATGTGATCGAGGAGGCGAATACTTGCGCTTGGAGTTCTTGGAGTTTCTAAAAGGAGAATGAGATTCTCTCTCAGCTTACTCCTTCGAGTACACCACAGCACAATAGTGTATCGGGGCGGAGGTATCTCACCCTATGAGATATGGTGCGCTCTATGATGAGTATTGCTGAGTTGCCTATTTCCTTTTAGTGTTATGCACTTGAGAAGCTGCATACCTATTGAATAGGGTTCCATCCAAATCAGTGCCTACCACTCCATATGAGATATGGAATGGGAAGAGATCATGTCTTAAACGAGTTAAGATATGGGGTTGTCTGGCCTATATTGAAAAGCAAAATCCGGCCAAACTTGAGGCAAGGTCGGTTCTGTAAGTTTGTTGGATATCCCAAACATTTATGAGGGTATATCTTCTACCAAACTGAGGAGCAAAAGCTGTTTTGTTTCTCAGCATGCCACCTTTTTAGAAAAGGATTTTCTTATGAAGAAATTAGTAGTCATGAGGTAGAACTGGAAGGAGTTCCACCTAGATAAACTAACAGCTGATGATTTGGTGAAACCAAAGGATTCGATAGTCTCCAACGAACCTCAGCCTCTCCGTGAATCTGGTTGGGTTCCTCATCCACTTGAGAGATACTATGGTCTTCTCGGTGACAGTGGGAGCGAGGATTGCATCATGGTAGATGATGGCCCAACAAGATTCAGGCCGGGCATCACAAGTGGAGACTTTGTGAAATGGCTGGATGCTATGCAATCAGAGATGGAATCCATGTACACCAACAAAGTATGACTTTGAACGTTGCACCTGAAGGGGTAAAACCCATTAGGAGCAAATTGATCTTGAGAAGATTCTTGGTGTAGATGGAAAAGTTGAGACTTTCAAAGCTAGACTTGTAGTAAAAGGCTATCATCAATAACCAGGTGTGGTTTATGATGAAACCTTTTCTCCAGTAGCTATGCTTAAGTCCATCAGGATTAAAGCAGGTATCGCGGAGTTGGAACATCTGTTTTGATGTGACAGTCGAAGTGTTTGACTTCATCAAAAGGGTAGATGAACCTTGTATATATAAGAAGGTTGTAGAGAGTAAGGTTATCTTCCACGTATTGTACGTAGATGACATACCCTTGATAGGAAATGGTTTCCTATGCTACACTCGGTCAATCTCCTCTTATCACGATGATTCTCCATGGAAGATCTGGATGATACCTACTACATCATGTGGATTATGATCTATGATGATAGATCTAAGTGGATGTTGGGAGTGTCCCAAATCCAGGTACATTAACACCATACTAAAGGGGTTTAGTATGGAAGATTCTAAGCATGGTGGTTCACCCACTTACTCATGAATCACTCTCTCCAAAAGGATGTCTCCCGAGACTGATTTGGAGAGAGCTCATGTGCAAGGGATACCCTATGCTTTGGCAGTAGGCTCTGTCATGTATGCGATGTTATGTACTAGACCAGATGTAGCTAACTCACTAGGTGTAGTGATCAGGAATCAATCGGATCTTGGGAGAATCACTGGACAGCTGCGAAGGACATTCTAAAGTACTTGAGAAGCACTAAAGAGATGTTCTTGGGGTTTTGGTAATGGTGAACTCCAGTGGGAGTCCTTTACCAATTCGAGCTTCCAGAATGATAAGGTCGACTGAAAGTCAGTCACAGGCTTTGTCTTTACCCTCAGTGGAGGGACGGTGTGCTGGAAGAGTTCCAAGCTAGATACCGTGGCAGACTAGACAATAAAGGCTGAATACATTGCTACAACGATACTACCAAAGTGGCTGTCTGGATATTTCTTGTTCATGAGATGAACAAGGTTCCTACCATTGAATGTCCAATAACTGTTATTGTGACAACAATGGAGTTGTGGTTTTGGCCTAGGAACGCAGGTTCCATCAGCGTTCCAGACATATTCTGAGGACGGTATCACCTGATCAGGGAGATGGTTGATCTCCAAGGGATAGAGGTAAGGAGAGTTGACGCGAAGGATAATACGGCGGATCCACTCATAAAGGCCTTTCCGTAGAGAGACTTCTATAGGACGTTGAGTATGAGATACTGTTAGAGATAGTGCCCTCAGAGTCAATTATTGGATCACATGCACGTGATTGCAATGATTGAGGGAGGACCTATCCCAGGAGGACAGTCTTACTCGAGATGATAGTATGCTATCTGGTTTATCTTTATCATCGTGTACTGCTTTAGATGACCTGACAGGTCACTATTGCACGTTGATAGAGCCCCTAGGATTCTTGCTTGACCACCAGCAGTATGAGGGCGATCATATACGTGGGAGCTGGTAGTCTATAAGCACATCCTTAAATGATCCCTAGTCGTGGGAGTTTCGAGATAGGGCATCGATACTCCAGAGTAGACTAGTGTATACAGTCGAGACCCCGACGAAGGGCGGTGGCCGGTCTCACAAGCCACTGGTGTCAGTTGGTTCACCTAAGATGTATACAGGTGCTCATTGGGTTATGAGTACACCGGACAGGACTCGCCGGGAACATGCTAGTTGGTCTTATACTTGACGTCAGATAGCAGTTTCCTGGTGACATGTGTACAGGTTAGTTCATCGACCTGGGGATCGTCATTTATCTCGTGTGAGTTCCCACTGTACTTTGATTACTACCCTACCACGCTCAAAGGAGACGTGCAAACAGGTTTTAGTTGGGTACAGTCCCGAGCCACATGGAGGCAGTGAGTGTATCTTCTGGGGTTCGTCTCTCCTGGTATTGGGGGTGAGGTCGCGCTGTGTCTAGGAGAGCCATTACACAAAGCCCTCGGCCGAGGCAGGAGATTTACTGGTAGGTATTCCAGTAGTATCTCAGGGTGTTCTGGGCTACACTCCGACACGACTTGTACCGCTTTTGGGGGTCTGACTTTTACCAACCCCCTAGGCCCGCCATGCGATGCTCATAGACGAACGTACCGGACTGTACGGATATTGTCACTGACAGGCTCAGTAAGGTGTCAGGATGAGTTCGCTCATCGACGTCCCTTTTGGTCAATACCTGGTAGCCCGTTACGTATTGGCTTATACTTCTGACGTGCTAGTGGTTAAATCCACAACCAAGGTGTTGTCGAGTCTTTAGAGTTCCCCACATTCATTTACTCAAGCTTTCGGGCGAAACGCTGTAGAGGCCGTATGGAGATATGGCAGGGTTCGATCCGATACGTGCAGTATTGCACGGATCAGAATCGGACAGTTTGTACTATAGGCCGTATGAATATATGGCAGGGTTCAATCAGATACGTGCGGTATTGCACGGATCAGGATCGAACGGATATTACTAGCCGGCTTTGGTTTAAGCCGAATCCTAGTATAGTACAGTGTAGATTTTGTCTCATTGCATTTGTATTTCGGTCGGAATGCAGATGCGGGTGTGTATGCACAGTAGCGGGGTTTTCCTGTAATTTATTACGGGACCAGTTTTCTGGAGTTGCCAGTTTGTTTTTCGTTTCGGCCATATTTCTTTGTATCCTTCATTGGCTGAAGATTGGTGGAGGAGGGCTTATTTGCATTTGTGCAAATAAGCAATTGTGGAGGGGGTCTCTGCATTTTATTGTATCATGATCATTCCTCCACCATTTGACTTATTCATTCCATCATGGTTGTTGATTAGTTGATGGAGTGTGGATTTGTTAGTAATCATGGCATGACTTTTGGAAGTGATGATTGTTGTTTGAGTGTTGGACTTTCCTAGCTATCATTTCTTTGCATGATAACCATTCCTCTCTCTCTCTCATGCATTATGGTGTGGCCTCCCTCATATTTTTGATACACTTTCTCTCATTCTCTCCATTCTCTCTTACATGGCCGGCCAAGCCAAATATGGGGCTGCCCAATTTTTGTGGGTGGGGTTTTGTTCTCATGGTGCTTGCAAAATTCCATTTCTCATCACAAAACTCCAAGTATCATTCCTCCACCAAAAAGGCAACCTCCATGAACCCCATATGAGACACAAGGTTCTACACACATTCTACAGCAAATCTTGGGCACGTCGACTCGCCAGCTTCGTGCCCGAGTTGCCTCGGTATAGAGGTGGGAGCCCGTAAAAGATGCAGGCGACGTGGTGCCCTTCCGGCAAGGAGGTGGAGACCGGAGATTCCGCGGGAGATCGGGACGACGACGAGAAGACCGGAGGACTCGGATCACTCGGTATATTTCTCTTCCCCATCTTGTAATTAGCTAGGACTAGTTAATGGTTCGATCCGGGTATTAGTGCGCGGTGGTGCCGGTCAAAGAAAATTAAAGTTAGCCATCGCTTCCGCATTTTGCCTCGGGATGGAGGCCGGGGCGCCGCCGTGCACTTACAGTGGTATCAGAGCCTCGCCATTAACCTAGTCTAGCTTTGTTTAATGTGTTTTACATTTCCGATCGACCAAAATTCTAAAAACCCGCGTTTTCTTCACATCAGTTTTCTGTCGAATTTTTTCTGGCTCGAAAATTTTTTCAGGTTGTAGAAAATTGATGTACTAGAAGTCCTAAGAATTCTGGGGAAATTCGAGAGATTGATCTTTCAGGGAGAGCGCGGAACCGCGGCCAAACCCCACTTGGCGCCGCGGTTCCGCCGCAGTATGAAAGGATCACTGTGTCGAATTTTTCCAGTGGGCTTCTGGGGTGAAAATAGGGTTTCTGGAATATTATGTTTGAGCCCAGAATTTTTTTGATGTGCTACAGTAGTACTTGGGGGCCCACTTGGTAAATTTGATCGATCGGATATTTTAAACACATTATTTCATAGTATTTACATTATATCTGCGACCGTGAATGTCACTTGATCGGTAAATCCAGTCTAACTGCTATAGCCCGGTTAGACGGATTTGCGAACGTGACTTTCACGTTGATGTTCTGTGTATTGCTGTGATGTTGCGGATTGGTCGTGGGGGATAGCCTGGATGCAATGCTAGTATAGTTGTGGTTGTATCATGTACATTTGATATTGCGGGGCGAGCGTCCGACATGTGGACTGCCGTCACTGCCTGTTTGTATTATTATTTTGGGGCACGACCAGGTTGCGGTCGATGTACCCGTTGTATGTATATTTTACTTTCTGTACTAGGATTACCCCGCGGTGGGGTGCACGGATAGCCGGGTTCTAGAGGGCAATAAGCCCGCATCTCATGGCATTGAGACGGAGGGGGCTTCACTCTAGAATTGGCGGGCTATTCGCCGCACTCGTAGGGGGTACAGGTTGACCCAGGAGGGGTGCCCAAGTTACCGGATTCCGTGAAGTGCTGGGTGGTCCATTCACGTTGCTGAAGGGGGCTGCCTCGCTTCAGGTTTTGGCGGGTAACTTGCCGCGCCCGTAGGGGTCTAGGATTTCATTGCACAGGCTATCCACACGACCAGGGGAACGTCGGGTTTCAGTAGTGGCTCTGTGAAACCCGGGGATCCCAGATATCTGTATTGTTCTGTGATGCTGTACATTTCTGTGATGTTGCATTTTTATCACGCCTTGAGTGAAATATAATATATTGGTATATATATTAGTAGATGTTGTATATGTTTTGCATCCGCGCTAGTCCAGTCCCCGCTCTGTCGTTAGTTAGCTAACCTAACGGGTAATGACGGGACCCAGTGGCGAATGCGGATGGCATATACGTACGTCATATTATTTTCGTTCTTTGTGGTGTGATCAATTGATGGGACTGCGTTGATTCGGATCAATGCAAGTTAAAAACAAACCTAATCTGATGTTGTTGGAACGACTTTTCAAAAGATGTTATTGCAAGGACGTTCGCTTTTGTTTTGCATCGTGGTATTCAGTTGGAATATCCTGCTCCTCAGTCGACGAGGCAAGGGCCGAGATCCCTTCTCCGGGAGTGACCCCTTGGACAAAAAGTTTGCGTCAGGGCAATGACTTCACTATAGCCGATTACTTTTGCTTTGCACCGTGGTATTCAGTTGGAATATCCTGCACCTCATTCTACGGGGAAAGAGCCGAGATCCCTTCACCGGGAGTGACCTCTTTAGCAAAGGTTTTCGTCACTATATTTCTAAAAGCTATCCGTTCCTTCAACGATATCAAGTTCATTACGTTAAAGGTTTTCGCCAGAAACCATTCGTAGCCCTCCGTCATTTCAGTTAAATATTCGGTAGTATTCAAGCTATATATTTTGACCTCACGCCAAGGCATAGTGATTGGTAGCTGCCGGGTATTTATCTGTTGTATAGATAGATGCGTTAGTTTGGGACAGTCGTACTACTATTTTGGCCTACGTCAAGGGTATCTACGGGTGGGTTCAAATTAACCTGGATAATGACGGGTTGAACTTGACATGTGGCTTATGATATTTTGACCCCACGCCAAGGTCATAAGAGCATGGGGCAGAAATCACATCGGGAGTTTCTAAAGAAACTGAAACTTGCCAGATATACGCATACCTTCTGGAGTGTGACACCGTGAGCGGATTCCGTCACGTTATCATGCGATGATAGTTGGATCCCGATTCCCACTGATGAGTTAGTTTACTCCTCGGGTGATCCCGACTAATTCTTCTTTCAGGTTTGGAGGAGAATTTGACGGTACAGTGGGAGGTTTCAAGATTAGATAAATTGGTAACCATTCTGATCTAGGATAGAGTGCACGCTGAGTGTTTCTTTTCTCTCTCTCTCTGGCAGCGACCATTGACCCGACCCTAAGACTATGATTCAGTGACCAAGTTAACCGAACCTTCTTAAACACTGGCTTTTGGATTGTCAGAGTTGCAAACCTCATTGCCACTCCTACTTTTACCCTTTTCTCCAGGACACCCTGTATTACTACGAACGTCCACTTCCATTGGACAAAACCATCATATGGTTAGATACGAACTCGAAGGAATTCGAGGATGGTTTCCGGTTCTGGAGAAAACGGATAGGACTATTCAGTTGTCTTTTCCTTTTTTCCTTCTCTCAGGTTGCGAGTACTCCTTGGTTTAGGAGTAGTACACCTATTACGCATATTGGATAGTCTTCTTCCAAACCTTAGGCTGGTGCCGAACGGTGGGGAATGAAGAAAACCAATTAGCATAACGATGGTGTGTAGAAGGCATTATGTAAAGACAAAGAAAGGGATTAGTAAGAGGGCAACGTAAATTGCGACTGATATTCACGACCAAACCAAGTATTTCTTCGCCAATTCTAAATCACCTTTGTATTTCTCCTGAACACTCCGTATCACTACGAAGATCCACAGTTTATTGGATACTCCATCGTATGGTTATATACGAACTCGAAAGGAACTTGTTCCAGTTCGGGGATGGATTCTGGTTCAGGAGAAATAGGAATAAGGTTTATTCGGTTGTCTTTTATCCTGACCTTCTCTCGCATTGCGAGTGCTCCTAGGATTAGGACAGTACACCCATTATGCTTATTGGATAGTCTTCTTCCAAACCATAGGCTGGTGCCGAACGGTAGGGAAGGAAGAAAACCATTTGGCCTAAAGGGGTGTGCAGAAGGTAATGACTAAAGACATATAAAGGGATTTGGAGAGGTAGCAAAGAATTACACGGTTACAGTTGTGAATCTGGATAATGGAAGAGGCATTACTAGGAATACCAGGATACCCCATCAAAACATTTCAATGTTTCAGTTTCACTGTGTAATGTTAAAACAAAACTGATTTCCCGATTAGATACTTACTCCAGGGTATGTATTTACCAGGTATGATTCTCACATCTGTATGGTTTTACAGATGACGAGTGGGAGTAAGTTATTGGGAATTGGGTGATCATCCTCATTATATCGGGATTCGTTGTAATCGGTGATATTTGAGGAAGTCACCTGGGTTGTTTACCGGACGGCAAATATTTGGTTTTGAATATCCGCTGTTATGCACCAATTTCAAATTGATATATCTGTACGTCTATTTTCATAGAGTGAGATATACCTTTTTGAAATTATGTCTGTGGCATTTACCTATATCAGTGGATGGTTAGGTAAGGAGCATTAAACAGCGGTGTAATTCTTCTTAACCATAAGTACAGTTTTCAACCTACGACACACAGTGAATGAGTTATCAGACTCAAGGGACTTATACAGAGTATTGTATGTTGTCCAGGGTCCATCAGGACAGAGGGGTTGGTCCTCGTACTATATTCAGTTTACTTATGACTTCTCTAGTTTTTAGACAGGTGTTTCGTGGAAACACAGGGTCCGAATTTTGAGAAGTTATAGGTATTTGAATAAAGTAGAGAACCAGGTATTGCAAGTATCGGGATTCTTCAAAGTGATCGAAGATGTAGATACTTGAGTATGGTATTCAGTTGATAGTAATGATTAAGAGAACTTGCTTTTCTTTCAGGTTACTCATAATTGGAAGCATTCCTAAGTTGAGTAACACTGATAGGCTTCTTTCCATTTAGTTGACATGCACTGGAGACAGCTGCATGATTTGAATCTGGTTCAATTAAATCAGTGCCTCTGGTTCTATATTGGATATAGAACAGTTCATATCTTAACGCTGTTAAGGTACGGGGAGCTGTCCGGCTTATGATTAAAACCAGACTCTGGATAACTCAAGGCACGTTTCTGTAATGGCTGTTTGTGGGTTGACCCAGGCTATGACGAGGGTTGGCTTTCTACCATTTGGATGAACAATAGCGATATTGTTCTAGACTCGCCACAGTTTTATTAAAAATGGATTTTTTCAGAAAACAGTAGTGGGAGTATGGTAGAACTGGAAGTGATTCCAGAACCACAAACGAATACTGAAGATTTCATAGGAACCTAAAGATTCAATCTGGATTGACATTCCATTGGCCACTCTGCAGATAAGGTGGGTAACTTCAAGCACCCGAGAGGTGCTCCGGTAGCCTCAAGGATGGTGACATGGAAGTTCTTGTTTACCCAGACTTGCCATTGCTGTTGTTCCAGACTGTGAGACCCGGCGGGAGGATGAGTATAGCGTCGTTCTAAACTAGCTTTAGAAGTGTACGTGTATATGACTCTGCCAGAGGGTTGTCGTAGTCAGTGGGAGCAGCGGAAGCATTGGTGGAAAAGTGGCTTATGTCTATTTATAGACTAAAGCAGATATAGCGGAGATAGATCATCAATTTCTGATGTGACAGTCATAGGTTTGACTTCATCAGAATAGGGGATGGATCTGTTGAGAATGTAGTAGGGTGTGATGTCATGATATTTGGATGACATACACAGAGTAGGAAGTGACATTCCTATACTACGATCGGTTATACTTTGGTCGTCACACAGTGTTTCTCCACATGGGACTTGGACATTATATCAGATATACTGGTTACTAGATCTATGGTTTTTGATCTAGATTTGGGTGGTTTCCCAATCAGGGTACTTAGACAGCATTCTAAGAGTATTTAGAATGGACGACTCCTGGCACGGTAGTGTACCTGCAGATGACGGAGTCATCCTCTCTAAAGGTGTCTTACAGACTAAAGGGGAGAGGGAAGTGCATGATTGGCAGATCACTTGCTCAGGCAATTGAGTCAATCATAAGATGTCAAGTACCACACCAGATGTTGTTCTTGTACTAGATGCAATAAGTTGACATTGATCCAATCCTGGAGAAACAGTCGGAAGCAGTTTTAGAACATAAGTGGATGTTCTAGGGATATGATAACGGCAGCCTCATTCGGGAGACAGTTATCATTCCAGGCTTCCAAGGTGACATGGACGACAAGGAGGTTGTCAGAGCTATAGTTTTTCCTTCTGACGAGGGGCAGTATTTTGGAGATAGTCCAAGGCAATACTGAGAGAGGCATGGCGCAGGAAACTGATTAAGTTCAGTTGACGATACAGTCTAAGAAGTTTGGATTTGGAGTTCATTTATGAGCTAGGTCCCATCAGACATCCAAACACATTCTAAGACAGGTATTGCTCATTTCGGGAGATGGCTTTCTCCGCGAATTTGAGATATAGAGAGATATAGAAAGATACATCAAGGCGGATCCACTCACTGAGGCTATTCCTCGAACGCAATAGTTTCGCAAACGGGTTTTGTGAGACTGACTAGTAGAGGAGTTGGGTGTTCGGTATCACACGGGCTGTGAGTATGCGACATCGCAATAATTAGCCTTGAGTGCAGGTGGGAGATTGTTGGAGATAGTGCCCTCAGAGTCAATTATTGGATCACAGGCACGTGATTGCAATGATTGAGGGAGGACCTATCCCAGGAGGACAGTCTTACTCGAGATGATAGTATGCTATCTGGTTTATCTTTATCATCGTGTACTGCTTTAGGTGACCTGACAGGTCACTATTGCACGTTGATAGAGCCCCTAGGATTCTTGCTTGACCACCAGCATTATGAGGGAGATCATATACGTGGGAGCTGGTAGTCTATAAGCACATCCTTAAATGGTCCCTACTCGTGGGAGTTTCGAGATAGGGCATCGATACTCCAGAGTAGACTAGTGTATACAGTCGAGACCCCGACGAAGGGCGGTGGCCGGTCTCACAAGCCACTGCTATCAGTTGGTTCACCTAAGATGTATACAGGTGCTCATTGGGTTATGAGTACACCGGACAGGACTCGCCGGGAACATGCTAGTTGGTCTTATACTTGACGTCAGATAGCAGTTTCCTGGTGACATGTGTACAGGTTAGTTCATCGACCTGGGGATCGTCATTTGTCTCGTGTGAGTTCCCACTGTACTTTGATTACTACCCTACCACGCTCAAAGGAGATGTGCAAACAGGTTTTAGTTAGGTACAGTCCCGAGCCACATGGAGGCAGTGAGCGTATCTTCAGGGGTTCGTCTCTCCCGGTATTGGGGGTGAGGTCGCGCTGTGTCTAGGAGAGCCATTACACAAAGCCCTCGGCCGAGGCAGGAGATTTACTGGTAGGTATTCCAGTAGTATCTCAGGGTGTTCTGGGCTACACTCCGACACGACTTGTACCGCTTTTGGGGGTCTGACTTTTACCAACCCCCTAGGCCCGTCATGCGATGCTCATAGACGAACGGACCGGACTGTACGGATATTGTCACTGACAGGCTCAGTAGGGTGTCAGGATGAGTTCGCTCATCGACGTCCCTTTTAGTCAATACCTGGTAGCCCGTTACGTATTGGCTTATACTTCTGACGTGCTAGTAGTTAAATCCACAACCAAGGTGTTGACGAGTCATTAGAGTCCCCCACATTCAGTTACTCAAGCTTTCGGGCGAAACGCTGTAGAGGCCGTATGGAGATATGGCAGGGTTCGATCCGATACGTGCGGTATTGCACGGATCAGAATCAGACAGTTTGTACTATAGGCCGTATGAATATATGGCAGGGTTCGATCAGATACGTGCGGTATTGCACGGATCAGGATCGAACGGATATTACTAGCCGGCTTTGGTTTAAGCCGGATCCTAGTATAGTACAGTGTAGATTTTGTCTCATTTCATTTGTATTTCGGTCGGAATACAGATACGGGTGTGTATGCACAGTAGCGGGGGTTTCCTGCAATTTATTACGGGACCAGTTTTCTGGAGTTGCCAGTTTGCTTTTCGTTTCGGCCATATTTCTTTGTATCCTTCATTGGCCGAAGATTGGTGGAGGAGGGCTTATTTGCATTTGTGAAAATAAGCAATTGTGGAGGGGGTCTTTGCATTTTATTGTATCATGATCATTCCTCCACCATTTGACTTATTCATTCCATCATGGTTGTTGACTAGTTGATGGAGTGTGGATTTGTTAGTAATCATGGCATGACTTTTGGAAGTGATGATTGTTGTTTGAGTGTTGGACTTTCCTAGCTATCATTTCTTTGCATGATAACCATTCCTTTCTCTCTCTCTCATGCATTATGGTGTGGCCTCCCTCATATTTTTGATACACTCTCTCTCATTCTCTCCACTCTCTCTTACATGGCCGGCCAAGCCAAATATGGGGCTGCCCAATTTTTGTGGGTGGGGTTTTGTTCTCATGGTGCTTGCAAAATTCCATTTCTCATCACAAAACTCCAAGTATCATTCCTCCACCAAAAAGGCAACCTCCATGAACCCCAAATGAGACACAAGGTTCTACACACATTCTACAGCAAATCTTGGGCACGTCGACTCGCCAGCCTCGTGCCCGAGTTGCCTCGGTATAGAGGTGGGAGCCCGTAAAAGATGCAGGCGACGTGGTGCCCTTCCGGCAAGGAGGTGGAGACCGGAGATTCCGCGGGAGATCGGGATGACGACGAGAAGACCGGAGGACTCGGATCACTCGGTATATTTCTCTTCCCCATCTTGTAGTTAGCTAGGACTAGTTAATGGTTCGATCCAGGTATTAGTGCGCGGTGGTGCCGGTCAAAGAAAATTAAAGTTAGCCATCGCTTCCGCATTTTGCCTCGGGATGGAGGCCGGGGCACCGCCGTGCACTTACAGATACTACAACAAATGGCCTTAGTGCAAGTGGAAGATTGTTAGTTATGTGTATGCCCTAGAGGCCATTACTGTACATGCGATGTATATTGTAGTGGATGCTTGGACATATATAGGGAGGACTTTCTTGCTCGACGTGATAGTATGCTATCTGGTTGCACTTTATCTTAACATGTACACTTATTGTCTCTCTATTACATATTGATAAAGCCCTTAGGATGAGTACTTGACTACCGGGATTATGATGGAGATTATACTAGTGGGGCAGAGGTAGTCGGTAAGTACATCCTTCAATTGTTCCTAGTCATGGGAGTATCGAGACAGGGTATCGATATTCCAAAGTAGACTAGCGTATACGCTTCTCGACCCATATGATGGGAGATGGATAATCCCATATCCATTGGTGTTTGACATCAGAGATGGTATACGGGTGCTCAGTGGAGACTGTGTACACTGAACGGACTCGCTGAGACCTCCTAGATGGTATTATACCTAGCGTCATAAAGCAGTTCTCTGGTGGCACTGGTACAGGTTAGTCTGTCGGCTCGAGATCGTCATAGAGTCTTGTGTGATTCTCACTGTGTTTTGATTTCCGCCTTTCCACGTTCAAGAGATCGTGCAAAATGGTGGTTTTTGGGTACAGTCCCGAGTCACATGGAGGCAATGAGCGATAGGAGGGGATTTCGTCTATCCCGGTATTGGGGTTTGATGTTGCGCAATGCTCGATTGGCCATAACAGGAAATCCCTGGCCAGGGTTGCTGAGATCTATTGGTAAGTGTTATCAGTAGTTTCTTAAACCGTTATGAGCCTCACATCGGCATGACTTATCAGGCTATTGGGGTCTGACGTTATACCACCCTCGGGCTGTGATATGCGACATATCAGACGAAGAGACCGGACTGTACGGTAGTGTTACTGATTGGAGTCGCAGGAGTATGAGTAGGCTTGCTTGTTGATCTTCTGATCGCTCAATACCCGGATGGTCGTTACGTTTAGCAGACCGCTTGCGGCTTGTGGGTGACTGATTTGATCACCACCTACTGCCGGCGTATTGACGAGTCTTTAGAGTCCTACACAGAGGTTTCCTGGCTCAAGCGAAACGAAGTAGGAGCACATATGTGATATGTGAGGAACCGAGATTAATGCGTGTATGTGATACCGTATTCTATTCTCGCGATATGTGATATCGGTCGGTTATATGTGATATAACCGGGCTGTCGAATCAAGTGTTGATTCGACAAGTTGATACATAGTATATTAGTCGGTTGTATGTGATATAGCCGGATTATTAAATCAAGTGTTGATTTAATGATTTAATTTATAATTATATATTTGATATATTAATTTACATTAACTAATATTAGCTCACTTAAGTTTTCTTTTTCTCACTTGTGTACACTTAGTATATATGTGATATATATTAATGTACATTATTTTGTGTCATGGTAGATGATACATGCTTCATGGGTGTGTGAGACTTACCCCATGCTTATGATAATCTTAGAGTTTTTATTTATCCAAGTAATTCAAAATGGTTGGAAATTTGTCATGGCTAGAAGCTTGGAGAAGTTTATGCTAACCATTGACTTAGTCCACTAACTTTGTTTTACATGAGATATTTATTAACCTAACCATTATCCTTAGCCATAGTTTAGTCTCTACATGAGTTAGTATACGATACAGACTCACCCATGGCTGCTATTCTCACCTCATGAGTTTCATTCTCTTCTCTACTTCATCTTCTTCCTCATCTCCAAAAGTTTTCTAGGGTTTGGAGAGGTGAAGAAATTCCTCTACTATATTAGCCATTTAGTTTAGGATGTTTGCTTCACTAAACCCTAATTTAGTGAAGAGGTTGCTTGAGTTGGTGTCTCCTCGACGTAGCTCATCTTCGGCCTCGAAGAATTCAAGCAAGCTTGTTCCGTTCATCTTGTGGAGCCTTTCTAGAGTCCGGGAGTTCACTACTTAGAGCGAATGGACTACTACACGAAGGTATTGAAGTGAAGGACCGGTCTACAAAGGTTGTATTCCTTGTTCATTTTGTATGTAAAGTTGTTTGCATGGTTGATTCGTCTAAATCTCTAGTTATGATTCTAGGTTAGGGTTGTTTGGTACGACAAATTTTTTATATTGGCATGGACGATGCCTTCCAAAACCTTGCTGTCGTGTTGAATATCCCCACAGAGATGATCTACACGACTATAGATCCATACCATATTGTTTGGATGATGTCGTATGATGGATATTCCGTACGTGATATGATGAGGATTGATCACCGATATTTATTTAGACTCGAGGAGTCTTGATTAAAATCATAAATTAGATATTATAAGATGTTTAGAACTATGCATACTTTCAAAACTAACGAATCGTTACATACTTTTAAATGATAATTTCAAGGGTACGCTACGAATTTTCAAATGGTATCTTCTTCAAAAACATCGTAGCCTTATTTCTAAAACAACGTTTCGTACTATTTTAAATTATAATTTTATGGCTATAACGTAATTGGATATTTTTATATTTGTTCATGTTACGATTTCTTTATTTCGTTTACGCTCGTATTTCGATTTCTTATTTCTGCATATGCGCGCACTTTGATCATTTACGATAAATAATACGTTTTATACCTTTAGCTTACATGACTTTGTTGCTAAGACACGCGCACCATTACCGACGACTTACATGTTGCATGTACACATACTCGTACGCTTACACACAAATCATCGGTAATTGTCATGCCACGTACACTGATAGAACTCGCTACGTCACCGTATCACATTATAACCTGTTAGCATTTTAGATTCTGTAGTGCGTCTTTTACATTGCTATACGACACGCTTATATGAACACACTGTGAATTACAATATTGTTATGTGCTTGTACATATTATTCCATTATTGCCATGTTCTTATGAGATTCTGTTTTCATGAGATTTCTAGATTTGAGAAACCACAGATATGATATAAATAAATTTGTGAATATTTCAAAAATGCGGTTTCTCTTGATATGATATTTCGATGTCCATCATGAGATTTCTCGGTTTTGAGCTATGATTACTACCCGATTCCAGGAGTGAGGAGTCACTACCTGTGGGTACATGGTGGACCCGATACAGTACCCAAGGACAAGAAGATCGTATAGAAAGGTGTTGAGCCTGACTGGGGACACTACCTACCGGTGACAATATTAGACTCAGCGAATATTCGGAGGATACCGACCGGGGTGATATTAGACAGACGGATATGAGGACCGATCTGATAAGATGGTGCTTGAGATATGAGGGCTGATTCGATGAGACGACGTCTGAGACTTGATGATTTACGTGTCGATTTTGGATACGAGATTTATGATGATTTTGAGTGTCAATGCTGGACACTTAGTGTTTTATGATGATTTCGAGTGTCGTTGATGGACACTCAGTGGATGATATATATAAACATACTATGAATGTGACATGATACCACATATTGATACATGCATGATATTATACACACACACGTGTTCACTTTTGATACCACACGATATGATATTATTATACAGTATGACTTAAGTAGATTGTTATGCATTCGATTTCTTCCTGATGATGTCTTCAACTCATGAGTTGACAACTCACTCCCGTTGTGCCATAGTTTTCTTGCAGGACCGACCACTCGGATCAGTAGCGGCTTTCTAGCACACTTCTTTTTCGGGTGATTGCATGGTAGGTGGGTTACATTCCAGATCGTGACCACCGCTTGTATATTTTTGTATTCATTTGTATCTAGTTAAAAACTCCATTAACCAGAATATTTATATTTATGGACTTAGAGACCAGTTTACATATTCTTTCGGATTTAGAGGAGAGATTTGTATATATTCTTTATACTTGAGTTTGATGATGTTTTAGTATTTCTTTACTTTCTTTTCTGAGTTGATCTTCGTCTTGGGCGTCGTGTGTGTGTTGCGTGGTTGTGATTCCGCCGATTGGCAATGAGTTAGCTCTCGATTGGGGATGTCAATATTATTATTGTTTATATACTGGTTTTGATCAAAATTTAAAAAAGAGGTGCTGCTCAAATTTCAAATGATGAAAACGCTTTCAAAGTTTTGTACACATTCCACTAGTATTTTCAACGGACCTTAATTATATTTTGTAAAAAGGAACTTGATTTCATTTATACCCCCTTCTTTCAAAACTTTACATCCACTATTTTCTTTAAAATTTTTAAATTCCTGGTTTTCGGCTTACTTGGGTTACGGTGAGGTCCTATAAATTTCACGTGATTCAAGTGCCGGTCACGTGCCATTTCCGGGTCGTGGCATCTCGGTGGACCTAAGAGCTTCAGAAATGGAAAAGAAGACGAAAAACACGAGTACAAAGATTGTAAACCATAACCGAGTAGTTAAACTCCTTTTAAGTTTGCTAGTTTAGTGTTTGGTATCGATTGCTAGGTTGTAGTAGCTTGTGCTCTTACTTAAATTTTTGTTTTGCATTCCGCCTTGGCCACAAGTTTGCAGTACGAGCACGAGCAACTACTTACAAATACATGTATAGATCATATAAAATATAAACTCATAATATTGCACCAAATGATACCGTCCGATTTTTAACAACTTTCATAGTTTTATGTCACGATGAACACCGAACGTATGTTGACCGACAGACGGGGTTTACGGTGCGTAATTCAATTTGATAAATTAACTAAGTTTCAATTTATGATTTCGTTTAAGTGTAGGATTATTAGTGCGTATGTCCTTTGTGTATGTGCGTGTTGTGTGTAATGTGTGTGCGTGTTGTATGCGTGTGTGTTACGTGGTGTCTGTAGGTAAAAGACATAGGTAAAAGAAGATTTTGAACATTTCGACAGCACCTCCTCTGTATTTATAAAATTTCCCAAATTGGGATATAATAAGATACGTGACACGAAGGCCGGTAACATGATACGAAGGTCGAGAATATAAATAACATTCACAACAATAATTAAATTACTTTAAAATACCCATACCTATTGTTCTTAATCATCAACAAACTAAACTTAACATTCAAAACTAACTAATTTAAAATCCTTAAAATAATTTCTTAGGATTTTCAATAATTTAAAGTTTTTTATTTTTCAAGGGTTCAGTATCAATTGTCAATTTCAAGAGCATTAATTTTGGGGTTTGGGATTTAGGTTTTCGGATTAAATTTGGTGTAAAATTAAGGTTCTCTTAATTCACCGATATCAAGAAATATTACCACATGATCAACAATTTGTACTATATAATCAACAATTTTTTCCACATAATCATAATTTCCATAAACATAACATTCAAATTTTTTTTCCACAAAATCACGAAACCGTTTTAGAATTTTTTACACATTTTCAATTTTTCCATAAACTTACATTCAATTGGTTTCCACATTTTCAATTTTACAATACCGACACAAATCAAGAGAGGGGGATCAAAAGAGAGCGAAATGAAGATACAGAGTGAGAAATAGAGACATAGTGTCTGAGTGAGAGAGAGAGTGAGAGAGTAGGGTAGAGAGAGAAATAGTTTACCACGACACTTGGTGATGGCGACAGTGAAGGACTATGGTGGTGGCGATGGTGGAGGCCGACGACACTTGGTGGACGACAACAGCTCCCTGAGAGAGAGAGAGAGTTGGAGGGGAGATAATCGCAAGAGAGTTGGGGAGCTGACGATGGCGACAATGGTGGCCGACGATGGCGATGCCTGCTAGGACTTTGGGGAGGTGCGCGATGGTGGAGGCGGTGATGACGATGGTGAAATCGATGGTGGAGGCGGTAGCGGCGAAGGTGCTGGTGATGGCGGTGGAGGCGGTGGCGGCAAGGGTTGTGGTAGTTAGGAAAGAGGGAAAACTTTCTTGGTGAAAAGCGGATAATTAATTCGATTTTGGGGATTGGGCCGGAGGAAAGAGGGAGGGTAATTGATGGAGCTCCTTCTCAGGCCTCCGTCAGATGTTGTATTCCGTTGATCTCGAGGCAAACTTGATCGATTATCCTTCGTTGCGTGTGGGTCTCAATGGGTTTTTGGAGGAAGAGGTGAGATATGGAAGCTGCCGCCGAGTATCTGCAAAGAAGCCTCGGGGTGGTTTGTTACCACCGAGGACCCTCCGACGCTCAAGTTAGCGATGAGATCCGAGCAGAGTAACGGCGTAAGTGTAAAGAATGGTTTACTTGACCCTTTGTGATGGGGGTTTATATAGGGGTGATGGCACGCAGCAGCGGGCGCGAGAATCTCGCCGGCAGTTACGCTTCCGACGTCACGCCTGCGTAGAGAGCGGATCGCCCATTAATGGGGATCGCGGAGGCGTGGAACGTGGGATGTTGCTAGCGGAGAACCCACGCATGGCGAGATTCGCGGAGCGGCGGTTACGCCTGTGTGCGGTGACTTTGGTCGGGGGGGCCGAGGGAGGCGGCCTCGGCCGGGGGCCCGGGGACGGGCGAGGAGGCCGAGGAGTCTTTGTCTTGTGGCAGCTCGGGACGAGCTGAGGGGCCGAGGAGGCTAATTCGCAGGGGGGCCCGAGGTGGGCCAGTTTGTGCTTGCAGGTCGGGCACAGGGTGGCCTGGTTGGCCCCTGTAAGCCCTTTCTTCTGAGTCTTGGGACACGTCATCCTCCACGTGTCCTGATCTTGGAGGTCGCCAATATCGAGCACTATCATTAGCCCCCCACTCCTGTCCCGACCAGCTAGTGGTCGGGTCAGGAGTGGATTGCCGGGCCTCCTGAGGTGAGATCCCTTCTATGATTTCGTCGGGGCGAGCCCTCGGTCCATTGGTCGTCTTTTCTGCTAGTGAACCAAGGTGAGGTCTCCATACCTTAAAGTGGGTGTGCCGGTTCGTGCACTATATAACTGAAGCAATGGTCCACGTGTCAAAGGACGACTGGCCGGTGCGACGTACGCGGGCCCACAGCGCCCGATTGGATGTGGTCCAGTGCAGGACCGACACGTGTAGCGATCGGAGCTGCTGGGCATGAGGAGTCGTTTCGGCTGGAGTTGACGGGCACCGTTGGATGTGGTGATAAAATGGGGGCGGGGCCCGCCCTAGGGCCCCCAACCCTTCATCTCCCTTCTTCCTCGAGTCGCTGTCGCCCGGCGTTCTTCCTCCTTCGCGATACATGGTTCGCTCCCACTTTCCAGGAGGCTCGCGCCGGGGAGAAGCTAGTGGCGTAGCCGAGCCCCTGGCCAACTTGCGCCCTCCGCCGGACTCTCCGCCGGTGGCAGGGCCGTCCATTTCGTCGGCAGCATCTGGGAGTTTCCCTGGCGGTGGCCGGAGTCGTCAGCCGTTACCCGAGTCTCTGACTGGTGACGGGAGGAAGGGCAAGGGCCGACCCCTTCCTAAGAGGAAAAGGACGGTTTCCCGTGCGCCGCCGTCAAAGGACCCCGAAGGGATCCCCGTGCGGGAAGGGGGCTCTGTCTTTACTGTTCCGTCTGGGCTTTCCGTTGCCACTAGTCTGCTCGCCGGGATGGAGGAATCGGCTGGGGGAAAGCTCCCGAGTAGCTCCTTGAGGGATCAAATTGAGGCCATGGCCCAAGGGGCGGTCCAGGTACGAATCCCCCAACGCGCATTTGCCTTGGTATGCCTCTCCTTGGTTCGGATGCTTCCTGGTTTCTCATCGGCTTTCTGTCAGGTTCTTCAGCACTGCGCCCTTGCCACTCGCATGGAGGACGAGGGGGCGTTCCACGCCCCGAGGCCAGTAGAGGCGTTTCCTTCGGAGGTTGAGATCTTGCAACATGACCTGCGCCGGGAGAGGGATAAGGCCGACGTCGT
The DNA here is from genome assembly GCA_030015575.1 of Agapanthus africanus. Taxonomy (NCBI): domain Eukaryota; kingdom Viridiplantae; phylum Streptophyta; class Magnoliopsida; order Asparagales; family Amaryllidaceae; genus Agapanthus; species Agapanthus africanus. Next base: position 296,321,669 of record CM057351.1, read on the forward strand.
GGCGGGCCGGGCGGAGGCTGCGGAGCTCGCCAACTCGGCAGCTCGGGGTGCCCTTCGCCGTCTGAACGCGTCTCTCCGGGTTGCCGATAGGAAGCTGGCGGACATGGTTGAATGCTTTGCGGCACTGGAAAAGGAGAGGGATGCAAGCATGGGGGATGCTGAGGCGGCGCTGCTGAAGGCCCAGGTTGCCAAGGCTCGGGCTGAGAAAGCTGTGGCCGAGTATAAGGCATCGGAGCAGTTTTACGCCGAGCTCGGGGAGTATTCTGCCGTTGCATGGAATAAGGCTTTGGACGCCGTGAAGGAACAGCTTCCCGAGTTCGACGATGGTGAACTCCGCGCTCGGGTTTCGCTTCCGGCGACGAGGCCTCCGGCGAGGGATGACGAGGGAAGCCGGGCGCACCCTTGGTGGCAAAGTCTTCGGTGGTAGGGCCTTGGGCCGTGACGCCGACGATGAAGTGGTCGAAGTAAGCTTCCGGGCAGTTTGTCGGGCCGGGAGCCCCCAGAGTACCTTTTGTAAAGATCTTGATTTTGGCAATAAAAGAAAAAAGAACCCTTGATTCGTCGGTTTGTATTTTTTTCTCTTTTTTTGTGTGAAGGACGTTCATAGGATGCCCTCGCTTGTGTCGTTGTGTTTCCGTGTAAGGTTGGCCATGTGTCCGGCGATCTCCTGTCGAGTTTTCCAGTCTTCGAGGGTGCCAAGCGCTGCCGCAGAGGTATCCTCATGTGCCTTGGAGGTATCCTCACGTACCCCTTAGGTCGATGGGAGATCGTTCAGACTCGGACGAACCAGCCGTCCTTCCGGGTGTCTCGGATCCTTAGGCACTGCCCCAGGGCAACCGGCCGGGCTTGGCCGAGCAGGGTGGCCATTTGGTTACCGCTGCGAGGGTTTTGGGCTGCTGAGGGCCACTAAAAATGACCGGTTCATGAGGATGCGTGGTTGCCTCTCGGTGAGGGATCTGATCTCTGGCGTCGTAGGTAGGCAACTATCAGCCGGAGATTTTGACGAGCAGGGTAGCTGCTCAGTTGCCTCTCGCGAGGGCTTTTGATCCTTCAGGATGCGGACCGAGCAAGGTTACTTCCCAGTGCCTCTTGGCGAGGATTTTGATCCCTGTCGGTTGTGGTAGGAAGCTACCAGCCGGGGATAGCCGAGCGAAGACCCGACTGCCTCTGGGAGGACTTTGGTCCTTGGCGCGGGAAGAGCTATAAGGCTGTAAGAAACCTACCAAGGACCCTTAGCCGGGCAGGGTCACTGCCCGGTGCCTCTTGGCGAGGGCTTTTGTCCTGAAAGATAGCCGAGCGAGGGAACCTCGGGCTCGACTGCCTCTAAGAGGGCTTTAGATCCCTGGCGCTGTGGAGGGGAAGCTGCCCGCCGGGGATAGCCGAGCGAGGGAACCTCGACCTCGACTGCCTCTGAGAGGGCTTTGATCCCCGGCGTTGTGGCAGGGGAGCTGCCCGCCGGGGATAGCCGAGCAAGGGAACCTCGGGCTCGACTGCCTCTGAGAGGGCTTTGGATCCCTGGCGCTGTGGCAGAGAAGCTGCCCGCCGGGGATAGCCGAGCGAGGGAACCTCGGGCTCGACTGCCTCTGAGAGGGCTTTTGCTTCCTGGTGCTGTGGCAGGGAGGCTGCCCGCGGGTGATAGCCGAGCGAGGGAACCTCGGGCCCGACCGTCTCTGGGAAACCCTTCTTGTTGTACAGGGGGAACCCTACCAGGAAAGAAGGTTCGAAAGTTTCTTTATTCGTACGGATAGGAATCCTAGACAACGCTGTACACCATCATTTCAAAGGGAGATCTCTAGCGGTAGCCGGGGTGCGGGGCTTTGCTAGTTTTGACTTCATTGGTATAGCTTGAGCTTCTCCGCGTTGTAAGGCCGAGGGAGCTTTCGTCCGTTCGCGTCTTGCAGGCGGTAGGCTCCGCCGGGGAGCGCTTCGAAGACGAGGAAGGGATCTTCCCACTTTGGGGAGAACTTGTGAAGCCTGCCTTGGTCGACGAACTCGTTCCGCCGTAGGACCAGATCCCCGGCCTTGAAGGATCAGTGTTTTACCCGAGCGTTGTAGTACCGGGCCGTCTGCTGCTGGTAGGCGGCGGCTCTGATCTGGGCCCGATCCCTTTTCTCCAACAATACGTCGAGGTTGGTTCGTAGTACCATGGTGTTTGCTTCATCGTCAAAGTGCTCGGCTCGGTGGCTGGGTAGCCCGATCTCCGCGGGGACTATTGCTTCGGTCCCGTAGCAGAGGCTGAAAGGGGTCTTCCCGGTTGGGGTCTTTTTTGACGTGCGCAGGGCCCATAATACTCGGGGTAGTTCCTCGACCCAACCGCCTTGCCTCCCTTCCAGGCGGGTTCGGAGGCCCCTGAGGACGTCCCGGTTAGTAACCTCGGCCTGCCCGTTACATTGGGGGTGCGCGACCGCGGCAAACTTCATGAGGATGTGGTATTCTTCGCAGAAGTCCCTTACTTTCTTATTCTCGAAGTTCGTCCCATGGTCGGTGATGATGCACCTTGGGATCCCGAACCGGTGGATCAGGTTGTTTTGGAGGAACTTGATGGTTGTGGCGGCATCCGGTTTCCTGATGGGAACGACCTCAATCCATTTGGTGAAATAGTCCACCGCGATAAGGACGTATTTATGTCTGCCAGTCCCTGTGGGGAATTGGTCGATCATATCCAATCCCCATTAGGCGAATGGCCACGGGGACGTCAGGGCCGTTAGCTCGGTAGCCGGGATGCGGGGGATACTGTCGTGGAGTTGGCAGCTCTTGCACCTCCTGACCAACTTCAGGGCGTCTTCGTGCATGGTGGGCCAATAGTACCATTGAAGTAGTGCCTTTTGGATCAAAGTTCGAGTCCCCTGGTGTGCGCCGCCTACCCCTTCGTGGATTTCCCGCAGGACGTATTCGGCCTCGTGGCGGTCAATGCACCGGAGCAGGGGCTGAGTGAAGGCCTTCTTTTAGAGGTTCCCGTTACTCCAGACGAAGTGGGTGGCTCTGGCCCGGAGGCGGCGAGCGGCTGCTCTGTCTTCTGGGAGCGTGCCGTCTTTAAGGAATTTCACGAGGGGCTTCCTCCAATCTGGGTCATTCTCATGTGTCGTGTACACTTGGAGTGTCGCCGCCTCGTCTCCAACGCTGGGTCGGGTCAAGGTTTCGAAGAGTATCGACCGCCTATTGCTGGCCGAGTATGATGAAGCCAACTTGCTCAGGGCGTCTGCTTGAGCATTCATTTGTCTGGGTATTTGTTCCACCTAGACTTCGTCGAAGTTTTTTCGGAGCTTCCTCACCTCGTCTAGGTATTTTATCATTAGGGGCTCCCGAGCCTCGAAGCGGCTGGTTACTTGGTCGACGATTAGGGCCAAGTCGCTGCGGACCTAGACGACCTTCAGTCCCAGCCCGACGGCCATGCGCGGTCTGGCTAGGAGGGCTTCGTATTCCGCTGCGTTGTTCGAAGCTTTGAAACGGATCCTCAAGGAATACTCCATCTCGGCTTCGTTCGGGCCCCGGATAATGAGGCCGGCACCGCAGCCTTCCTCGGTAGAAGACATGTCAACGTAGATGACCCACTCCGGGGCCGAGCTGGGGCTTTCCTGGTCGGGATGCCGGGCTGCGAGGGGCGGTGCGGGATCCTGCTTCCTGCTAGGAATGGTGCATTCAACGACGAAATCGGCCAGGGCATGCGCCTTGATGGCTTGCCTCGGGCGATACCTTATGTCGAATTGAGATAGCTCCCACCTCCATTTCTCTAGACGGCCAGAGGATTCCGGCGATGCCAGGATAGCCCCCAAGGGGCGCTCAGTGAGGATGATAATGGTGTGTGCTTGGAAGTAGTGCCCCAGCTTCCGCGAGGTTACTACGAGGGCCAGGACGATCTTCTTTATGGCGGGGTATCTCGTCTCCGCGTCTTTGAATACATGGCTCACATAGTACACTGGCCTCTGCACCCCTTCGGCCTCTCGAACGAGCACCGACCCTGCTGCTTGGTCGGATACTGCCAGGTACAGCGACAGCTCGTCCCCTTCCACGGGCCGGGTGAGCAGGGGCGGTGTTGCGAGGTGCCTCTTCAGTTGGTCGAAGGCGGCCTGGCAGTCTTCCGACCACTCGAACCTTGGAATTTTCCTCAGCGCCTTGAAGAACGGGAGGCACTTCTCCCCCGACCTGGACATGAAACGACTCAGAGCGGCGATCCGCCCTGTGAGCCGCATGATTTCGACGTTGGTCCTGGGTGCGGTCATGTTCAGGATGGCGTCGATCTTCTCCGGGTTAGCTTCAATCCCGCGGTGAGTGACCATGAACTCGAGGAATTTCCCTCCGATAACTCCTAACGCACACTTGGCGGGGTTCAGCTTCATGTTGAACTTGCGGAGCACCTTAAACGCCTCGCCCAGGTCCTTGACATGGTCGGCCGACGAGACGGTCTTGACGAGCAAGTCGTCGACGTAGACCTCCATGTTTCTGCCGATCTGCGGCTTGAACATGCGGTTGAACAGCCTCTGGTATGTGGCCCCAGCATTCTTGAGGCCGAAGGGCATCATTCTGTAGCAATACACCCCCCGGTCCGTCGTGAATGCGGTCATGTCTTCGTCGTCAGGGTTCATGCGGATTTGGTTGTAGCCGGAGAAAGCGTCCATGAAGCTCGGGAGTTCATGCCCGGCCGAGCTGTCGACGAGCTGGTATATGCGGGGGAGCGGGAAGTTGTCCTTGGGGCAGGCCTTGTTGAGGTCGGTGAAGTCGATGCCCATACGCCACTTCCCACTCGACTTCTTGACCAGGACCACGTTGGCCAGCCACTCCGAGTAGGGCACGTTCCTGATGAAGTTGGTGGCGAGGAGTCGGTCAACTTCCTCTTCGATGGCCTTTTGCTTGACCGGGGCGAAGCTTCTTTTCTTCTGCCTGTGGGAGATGATTTTGGGGTCGATCCCAGGCATGTCGGATGGGATCCAGGCGAAGACGTCGGAATTGCTCCGGAGGAACTCGGTCAGGTCATCCCGCTGGGTTCCCGTCAGGAGTGACCCGACCTGGACGGTCTTCCCTGGGTCTCCTTCCTCTAAGGGCACCTCGGTCAGCGGCTCGACCGGTACCCCACGGACCTCCTTCCGCTTGTCCCGGGTGTCCAGGGACCCTTCCATGCCACCGCATGCATCGGCGCTATCAGCGTGCTTCTCGAGGGAAGATGCCTCTGTCAGACCTACCTCCGCGACCCGTTGGCTTCCGTAGGCCTGGCCTACCCCACCCTGGTCGAGGGGGAATTTCATCGCCAGGTGGTATGTCGAGATCTGGGCCTGGAGGGAGTTCAGCATCGGCCGGCCGAGGAGGACATTGTAGGCCGAGGGGACCCTAGCCACAATGAAGTCCACTGGCAGCGTGCACGTGCGGCCGGGCTCCCCGATGGTGAACTGCAGGGTGACCACTCCTTGCGCCGGGACGGAGTGGTTGGTGAATCCCGAAAGGACGTGGGAGGTCGGCATCAAGTCTGCCGGGGCCAGCCCCATTCGCAGAAAGCAGTCATGGAAGAGGATGTCCGCCAAGCTTCCTGAATCGATGAGTATTCGGTGGACCTCGTATTGGTGAATCCGCGCTACGACCACCAGCGGGACGCTATGGGGCAGAGATATGCCGTGGAGATCCTCGTCGCCAAAGGTGATGGGCTCCCGGCCCCTAGCCCTTTTGGCCGGGTGGCCGCCGGAGCCTGTGAGGCGGCAGCCTGCAGGGAGACCGACGACCTTAGGCGAGGGCCCGCTTGCGTCCCCGTTGCGAGGGAGGCGGTAGCGGGTGTTTGGATCCTTAGGGGAGTCGGTTGCCATGCGGGCGGAGATCAGAAGGCCAACTTTGTATTTTGTGGAGTTATGTTCCCACAGACGGCGCCAACTGATGGAGCTCCTTCTCAGGCCTCCGTCAAATGTTGTCTTCCGTTGATCTCGAGGCGAACTTGACCGATTATCCTTCGTTGCGCGTGGGTCTCAATGGGTTTTGGGGGGAAGATGTGAGATGTGGAAGCTGCCGTCGAGTACCTGCAAAGAAGTCCCGGGGTGGTTTGGTACCACCGAGGACCCTCCGACGCTCAAGTTAGCGATGAGATCCGAGCAGAGTAACGGCGTAAGTGTAAAGAATGGCTTACTTGACCCTCTGTGATAGGGGTTTATATAGGGGTGATGGCACGCAGCAGCAGGCGCGAGAATCTCGCCGGCAGTTACGCTCCCGACGTCACGTCCGCGTAGAGAGCGGATCGCCCATTAATGGGGATCGCGGAGGCGTGGAACGTGGGATGTTGCTGGCGGAGAATCCGCGCATGACGAGATTCGCGGAGCGGCGGTTACGCATGTGTGCGGTGATTTTGGTCGGGAGGGGGGGCCGAGGGAGGCGGCCTCGGCCGGGGGCCCGGGAACGGGCGAGGAGGCCGAGGAGTCTTGGTCTTGTGGCAGCTCGGGGCGAGCTGAGGGGCCGAGGAGGCTAATTCGCAGGGGGGCCCGAGGTGGGCCAGTTTGTGCTTGCAGGTCGGGCATAGGGTGGCCTGGTTGGCCCCTGTAAGCCCTTTCTTCTGAGTCTTGGGACACGTCATCCTCCACGTGTCCTGATCTTGGAGGTCGCCAATATCGAGCACTATCAGTAATTTTTCTGTTTTATTTTTTTTTATAAAATATATCTCAATATTATCTTACGGTTTCCACAGTAGGGGTTTCTCTGCCGGTATCGTAGTGGCAACTTAAGTTTGCCATAAAAGTTTATTTTTTTATGTAGAAATGCCCCTACGGTATTAACTGTAGAGGTAACCTAATATAGCCGATGCATGTTTGATTTATGAGAACACTTGAACCATAAAAATAACTTAAAATATAAAAAAGAAATGTTTATATATAAAGAGTACCCGTCTTCATCCTCGCCAAATTTCGTGTGCAAAGTAAAATGGGCGACCAAAGTCGCTTGAAGCACTAAGAACCACCAGGGCAATAAACCATAATCTCTAGCATGTTATATGAGAAACATAAAACCACAAAAGACTGTAACAACAGCGCTGCTGTTTTAAGTTAGGAATAATTATACATGCATGCACAAAACAATGCAAGGAAAAAAATAGATAACAAGCACAAGCTACAAACAAGGTTAGTCCAAAGAAAATATATAATGAAAACAACAGTTACATAATGGCAGCAGCAAAGAAAACTATATCCCTAATCGAAAGTGGACGATCATATTGATAAGTCAAACATTTTCTCCCCATTAGTTCCTAAGCTTACCTAACGTAAGTTCAATCTTGCAGATTCGGAAACTTTTTGCTTGCAGTTGCTCAGAGATATAAGCAATATAGACCGATATGATTTCACTAAGTTTTGCGTGTGCAAAATCATTTACTACATTGTAAACGGTCCCGAAACAAAGGGATTCTTAAGAACACAAACAAATGAGGAAAAATCATACTTTATAAAGCAATAAAATTGTGCAAGTTCTATATAACAGTGTAATATAGTAAAATTAGTGAACAATCACCATCTCTAAATTAAACCAAGCAACAAGCTTTTGACGGTAAACTTTCATGTACCGGTATTTACAAAACCGGGAGTTCAGGCGTTACCGTGGATAACCATGAAGACTAACGATGAAGGTAATGCCGATATATAGTTGTGAGAAACCACGATCGAGTTAAGTGGCTAAAGATTCAAGTGTTCCTTTATATATATGGACATATGTTTCTTCGACTGCTCAAATATAAATCCTTCATAAATATAAGTAATTATGCGCATGCATGCTGAAGTTGATGGGGAGCTCACGCTGTCACGCACATGTAATCAAGAAACTTTTCAGAAATCAATGTTGTACACAAAAATTGGAAATCAGCAACACCTAGAGACCTACCAAGTTTCAAAGAGAATACGAGGATTCTATAAACCATTTTCTAGACTGTCAAGATTCTCTCGAGATAACTAGATTTCTTAATACAAGACATGGAATATCATCTACAAGTTTTAAGAAAATAATCTAGACATCTTTAGATTCTCTTTAAAACCATATAATTATTTTAGGATGATCAGTTTTGTCCATCTTAATCTAAGTTTTTTGATATACATATAGTAATGCTGAAATTTATGGGATTTTAATGTGTCGTAGATTTAATGGTTGCAAAATTAACAATTTTATGATCATCTAAAAACCGTTAGTTTTGCAACCATTAGATCTTCGACTAAATATTTTTGAAAAAACGTGACTTTGGAGTGTTCCGTATATTTTAAACCATGTAATTAAACATGGTCGGTGGTTTGGGGGGAAAACACAATTTCCATCTATAGAGTGATATATGAATTGCTTAGTTTTTGCGCGGGTCTAGATCATCCTCACTTGATATATAGAATGATGATTTACATATTCCATGCACGTTTTACCGATGTATATTGAATATCACAATGGCATAAAAATGATATTTAGTATATTATTCATGGTGCATATATGGTTTTCTATGTTTTATAAAAGCCTTAATTTCATACATGTATACATGCATGTATGTGTGTGTGTGTCTGCTTGTATTTATGTTCAGATATGTGCAATCAATTTTAAAGAAAATCTTTTAACTTTTTAAAATAATCACATGCATGATTAATAACATATATCCTACTACAAATCCAAAGTTAATCAAAATGGTAGGATTTATTTTAAAATATATATTTATATGTACTGCTTTTGTAGTACAAAGTTGTTTATAAGAGAGAAGTAAAAGATCTTTCCTCGGCAATGAATCCCTTTTCCAAATAATGGCATTTATTTGTTTATATACATGATGTACTGCTTTTTTATAATACAATCTAAAAACAAAATTGATAGTTTCATATATGAAATATGTGTATAAGCCTTAGCAAACACAACGTATCTGGTCGAATATAAATATTTGTTTTGAAAAATTTTGATTTTTCTTCTTAAAAAAATTATTGTATGAGTTATAATGATTTGCTAAATATCTTAAATATCAGTTTAGACGAAGAGAAGAAAATGCAACAGAAAAATTTGTAATTGTTTTTCTGAAATGATATAAATAATAAATTATAGGGGTCTTTAATTAATTAATGTGATATATAGTTTCAATCAAAAGGAGAATTTTTAGCACAATTATGGTATCCAAAAATGATTAAAATTTGAAAATAAGTAATTAATTTTGGGCAGTGATGTTGCCAAACCTTAAATTGATAAATCCACACCAAAAATTGTGTATGAACAAAATTAACTCCAATTACAACATCCTTTAATTATGTTGTTGGTTTAATTTACTAAAATATCCCATTGATAACTTAAAAATACTTCTCTCCAGCACCAATCAATGACATATTAATACATTTTTTGTTGATAAATTAATTTATTTTTTAGCTGATCGAAATTTCAAATTTTTTTCCAAATATTAGGAATATTTGTGATAGATCATAGTATTTTTGCTGGGAATTTTGCTCAATACCGCCACTTTCTATAAGGAAGAGTTAGATTTTTTTTCTTTAAATCGTTTTAACAGACTGCTTAAACATAACAGAATATATCTAAGTAATGCAACCTTAACTCCAAAAACTTGATAGAATTAGTAACAAACTGCTATAAAAAATTGACATATAACCTATGTGAATATTCCTTTTTCTACAAATCAATTTTGCCAATGTTTCCAACTGTTACAAATCAATGCATGTTCATTGATATATATTCACTCAAACAAAGGTCTTAAAATTGAGAGGGGAAGAATGGGTCCGATGAGATTGGAGGAGGACAGGTCGAGGTAGGCGAGCGTCGCGGCGGGTGTGGGGTCACAATTGCAAGCGAAGGGGTTTGGAGAGATGATATGGTATTTTAATATTAATTCAACGGTATAGTCTGAAGTATTTTTTAACTTATTAATTCATCGATGGACAGTAGAGAGAATATCAGTGGGGGTATTTTAGTAAATTAAACCAACAGTTGTAGTTGGGGTAATTTTGCCCATACACAATTTCTAGTATGGTTTTATCAATTTAAGATTTGTCAATATCGCCACCTTTAATTATAAACATCTAAATAAATTGGTAATTAGTTTCAACAAACTTACAATGATAAGTTCATATAATTGGTATATCACCATAACCATTTTCTATTTAATCAATTATTTTATGGTAAAATATAGATTATATTTATTGATGTATTATGGATATAGATTGACAATAAATTACAATATAAATATAATAGTATGTTGCACGTGCTATGCATCGTTTGTATATTTTGATGTCACAAAGGTTGAAAAGATTTTTAAAGATTTAGTTGGACATATGAGAATGTGGAATTGAGGAGCGCCGCAAAGATGATGGAAATCTAAAATCTTCCAGTTGTGGAGAGTTTATTATGGATGAATAGCAACAATAACCCAAGTGCTTAGAAGATCTTCAGTGTCTCGTGGAGAGTTTATTATGGGTGAATAGCAACAATAACCCAAGTGCTTAGAAGATCTTCAGTGTCCTCGCTGCCGCTCTGAAGTAAGCATGACATGTAGAAAGGTCTGACCCAATGATACTCATCAAAGATACCCAAAAAGAAAAGGGTTTTTTACTTATAGCCTCAAAACATAACAAATTCCTTTCTAACCACCAAAAACTTGGTGTTTACGTTTTGCTCCAAAAACTAATAAGTTAATCATTTTACTTCTTTACGATTTCCGTCATAAAAACCCCGTTAACTTTAACTTTAATTTTTCTCCATATATTTTAGATTTACTATTTACCCGAAGAGAACATGTAAGAGCGCAGAAGTATTCAACTTCTTTATAGATAAAGAAGGAGTTTAAAGATGCTCTTGATTTTATGGTCGATTTTGAGAAAGGTGAAGCAGAAACCTAAATTTGAGGAAGAAATTGAGTATTTCAAAAAAAAAAGTGGTTGGAATATTTTAAAGAAAAACCTGATGTTATGCAGTTAAAAGTTGACGGAAATCGTAAGAGGATAAAATGATGTATGATATTAATTTTGAGGGTAAAAATTAAATACCGAGTTTTTTTTGGTAGAAAGAAATTTGGTATGTGTTGGGCAACAACTAAAAAACCCAAAAGAAAGGCAAATGAAATTAAGCATACACAAAGCTTGTAAACAAGGAAAACATCTCAGCAAGCCAGCAAGTGTTTTTTACTGATAGGCATCACGTAAGTTCACTTTGATTTTCACTACTTTTAGACTACGCACTTTACTGCTCAAGTTAATCCACGCTGTCAGTATACAATGAAACAAAAGAAGAGCTCAGAAATTAAAACCGTAAACAACACAAGAGATTAGAATGTTGACATCCCTTCTCCTTCTCCTTCTTCCGCCATTGTCTTCATTTTCCTCTTGCCCGCCATTATAAGGGTTTTGACCCCAAATCAAAAATTTCCCAAATACTTAATTGATCAGCAATCATATATCTCTGCTGTTACAGGACAAAACAAAACCCTCTCCAATTTCTCAAACTGATTGCTCCGACGGACTCTTAGTTTTTCAAAGAAATCAAACAAAAATTAACAATTATGGACATAACTTCTCATTCTTTTCAACAATGGCAATGTTCCCACATGTCCCAAAGTGGATCTGACGACTGAAAAGATGGTACGATTCTTTTTCCGAATCCTAAAGATAGATACGTTGCCTAATCACAATATATCATGAGACTCCAACCATGATATTTATTGATTTATAGAGGCTCTTGTAGTTTTAATCTTATCTGAACGCATGCAGTCTATATATTTCAAGTGAATGCCCATATGAATGAATTCTGACTCATGCTCCAGCCACTCTGAGATTTGCAAACGAAGAAGCCCAAAAGCACAAAACAACCACCAAATTCATATATTCATCAATAATATAGCCCCACAGAATGGAAAGTCACCATATTCTAAGGTATGTTGTAATTTGTAGATCAAAGAAATATGATCTCTAAAACATAATAACATAAGCTAAATAATAAAATCCGGTACATTAAAAATTACTCACAAAAGATATCATGCAAGAATTATCTATCAATAGCTCAGAAAAGCAAAGGATTAGATGAAATGCTAAAAATTTATAAACGTCATGGCCCACTTACAAAGAGTGCCCAAGGTTCAAATATTCTCGGAAGTTTGATTTGGAATTGATTCTTTATCGGTCAGGTTCAAAACTTATTACTTTAGGGATGATCATCGATAAAAATTACTTGATCATGTAAAGAAGCTCTATTTTCAATGCACAATTGACGCCGAACAGTTTCTGCCTTTAGTTTGCCCAAACAAAAGTGACGACGAAGATACATAACTCCAAGCACTTGCGCGTTTCGGATAAGGAACCTGGCAAAGGCCAGATCATAACTTTGTCCTAAATATCCGTCTATCTCCACAAATTTCAAATTGTCTAGACAGGCATAGGAGTCTTCTTGTTTCCAGTATTCACTGCTTACAAGATTTTCAGTGTCCTCATTGGTGTTCTGAAGTAAGCATGACAAGTAGAAAGGTCAGGCCGAATTATACTCATCAAAGATACCCAAAAGAATGTAGGCAAATGAAAACGATATCTAATGCGGAAGAATTTACCTGCAGATACAAGGCTTCTAAACAAGAATAGTATCTCAGCAAGCCAGCAAGTGCTTGTGACTGAGAGGCATCATGTAAATTCACTTTGATTTTCATTGTTTTTAGAATATGACCATAACCGCTCAAGTTAACGGGCAATTCACGCTGTCATATACATTGAAACAAAAGAAGATCAGAAATTAACATCGTGAACAACACAAAGGAATAGAATTTTGACGTGTGCATTCAGAAAATGATACTATCTGGCATTACAGTACCTCAATAAAATAGAAATTTACCACAATCAAGACCTGCCTACAATTGATAACTATAAATAAAATGCCGGACATACTTTTATCTATTATACTACACTGCAAACTAGGACATCCATCATGAACAACATCAACAACAAAAAGTTTTTATGCTTATATATTGGATGAGGGTGCTTCTATTCCATTCAAACATCTTAACGGTTGTCTCCTGAATTAAAATAACATCTTCGTGTTTTCTTTATACACCTCCGGCAAAAATAATTGTACATGTTTTCTTAATTTATATACCTTTGGCAAAGTAATTGTCACCATAATATGTAGGCAAGCATCCGAAAGGGAGCACACAGTAAAATACATATTATATTCGAATGAGTATTAAATTTATAAGCCATATGATTGTAATAACCAAAATAATATAAAACTAGTAATCATAATTAGATAATATAAAGAATTTGACAAAACATTTATTAAATATATAAGATATTATTTAGCATATGCATAACAAATCTAGATTTGATATCTCAATATGATAGTTAGGATTCAGATTTTATAGTTTTAATATTTGTTAAAGTCTAAACCTATATAAGAACATATGAGAGATATTTTCTCGTGTCTTTTTTATATCAAAATTTTAAGAGATGGTTAATATATAGAGAGGAAGGAGAAAGAGAAAGGAGAAAGGATTGTGATGGTTTAGGTAATTATTGCAAGTTCTCAATTTTGAGAGCCTCCGGATATGATATAGTAATAATTTTAAATTAGAGTAATCTATTGGTTATAATGAGACCCATAATTGATCTATATTGCAAATGATCTATTAAATATTTTAATGAATAACAGTTTCGAAATACGAGATCTTAATATGGGATTTAGTAATAATTCCAAAATAGTAATATTCATGTTATCAGGAGACCTTATTGTATACGTATCCATTAATATTAGTTATTTTTGCTAAACCCAATTTATTTATATATACAACCTTTTTGAAAAAAAATTAGATTTGTTTATTTATTATTAGAGCTGAAATTATTATATTCATTATTTAATATTATTTTAAATTGTTAATTATGATTAAACTAATATAATTTAAAGCTCAAAAACCTAATCTTATTTTATTATATTTAAGGAATATAACTTATATTTAATTAGCAGCCATGTTATATTATTAACTAGGTCAAGTAATAAAGTCTAGTATTTAATTTTCTAAACCTTACATACACATACATGCCTAGATCCTATTATATATGTATTTAACCCAGCTACTTTTTTTATAAGCTTAAAATTAAAGTTATATTTTTATGTAGGCTAGCCTGTCCCATCCATTTCTATCCAATAGAAAATCTATACTCGGGCTAGGTCTTGCTCAACCACTTGCATCTCACTCAATATATAGAGAAATTTATATTTCGAATTTACCCTTTAAAATAATTTTTGTTCGAAGAAATAGTCTGGAAAATTACGTCTTGACCCATGAAATTTTATTAATATATTTTAGGTCCCTAATAAAGTTTTAGCCACAGTATTTATAACTCTAATTTTTTTAATCCAAATTCTTAAGAATTTAAATAATTCGTTTTAACACTCTACTGTCTAAATTAAATATATTAAAATTACAGAAAATACTTAAAAATAATATAAATAATTTGAGAAAACGGGGCTTGCAGGATACTCCAATAGTCTCTCACATCGGCCAGTGGGACCTAGAGGTCTAGTTGCAAAATAGCCAGCGGGTCCCACTGACCCATGTGAGAGGTCACTACAGTTTGGACCTTTAGGGTCCCTGCGGGCTCCGTTTCCTCAAATAATTTAAGCATTTGTATGAGGGTTTTGGTAAAATTTAATTGGAAATGACAATTTCATAGTTTTATATTAACATTACCTGTATACATGTTTATAGAACTTGAATAAGTAGGTTTATTTTTAGATTGGTGGGTTGAGCAAGTGTTTGCGATTGCTGGAATTATTAGATTCATATATTATGATTTATGATACCCTTCCTTGATTTTTAATCATTCTTGAAATATTTCGATATTTCAATTATCCATACTCGCATTCATGTTCTTAAGCACTTTGTCAATTTCCGTATGTTTATAATCATGACTGTTATTTATGACTTATTTCGATATATGATGAGAATTGAATATGATAATTATATGTTTCCACGTAATCCATGGAATTGCTGATATGATATTGTCTGTATTTCGGTGTTCGTTGAAATTATTCCAATTTAAATTGCCCTTCTTAAAGGTGTACATCGGATTAGGCAACTTATGGATCATGGATATGAGTTTGGTTGTGCTAGCGTCTTATGGATGTGCCGCTGTAAGCCGCCGTTGTAGGTTCTATGATTTTTTCCCTTTGTAAGCCAGCCTAATTTTTCACCGGTGTGTAAGTGATGATCTGGACATTGGTTTATAAAGGTAGCCCATACCTATAATGTTGTTCAATTCACTCTCCTAATTGTTTTTTTTCCTATCGATCTCATATCCTTTACACATGTTTAATATATCCATTTGATTTCATAAACAACATTGTTACAATATTACAATTCGTATTCCTTTTTTCCATGCTTCACATCTCGAGCAAACCTCTATGGTGATCCTTTGCTTGTTTCTCATAATTTCTAATTTATACGAGTTTATATACTTGCTGAGCTGTAATTTGCTCACCTTGTATTTTAACAATTTTTAAAGATAAGCTTAGGAATTTTTGAACGAGTTAACAAGTCATTTCTTTGGACGTACTTAGTTTTATTGGCTCGCAGAAGTCTACCTTTGAGATTATAATGTATGTTTTCACAACACTAATATATTATTGATTTATTGAATTTAGATTATAGGTTTATTTGGCCTTGCAGGAACCGCGACCATGTCTCGCACCAATTGGAAGAAGAAAAAATTCGGTTTTGGTACGTGTCAACGATTTTTATCAATTAAACAAAAAGTGCAATCCTATCACATTATATATCGATCGTCAAACACAAAACAAGAGAAATTACCTGAAGGCGAGTGTGTCCGAACTCAAGCATCTCGATGTTTTCATTTGCCGAGCCTAACCGCATTAGCTTCGGGGCATTGGTCACCTTCAACGTTGTTATATCCTCCGCAGAGTAATCATCGAGTATGAGGAACTCAAGATTCGGGACATCCTCGATCAACATACACTCCACACCTGACATCCCCTTGATGGTAACTATCCTGAGGCTCCGAGAGCTGATGCGCATAAGCCCAGCGCCTGAGCAATCAGCTAACGCCAAGCAATCAAGACCTCGGCAACAAGACAGAATCTCAGACAACTTTCGCTCCGAAACAAAGGATCCTCTCAGCCGCAGCTCCCTCAGGTTGGGGGGAACCTGCAGCTGCTCCCCATCGACGGCATTATGCAACTCCAGCGAGCGGAGCGACCGGCAGGCGACGATGAAAGAAGGCATCTTGTAGTGAAAGGTAAGCGTTTTGATCCCTTTCCGGGCTAAGGATTCGGCCCATCGGTTGAGGGTGCGGTCATATCGGCCCCAGTTTTTATAAGGGGCGCGTAAGCGCTCCCAGTTACGGCGATTTATGAGGAGGCGGTCGCAGACGGCGGCGGAGAGGTGGAGGCTGAGGATGGGGCCTTGATGGTGGGAAAGGATTGCGTCGATGGCCTCCATTCGCCAATCATCTTCGTGCTTCTTCTTCTTCTTCCTCCTCGAGGTTAAGGGTTTTAAGAGGTTGCGGGGATTGAGGGAGAATCGGCCCACGTAGCGTGTGTCGAGGTCGATAGGGGAAAGGGACCAGAGATGTCGCCATCGAGAGGAGAGGACGCTGGTTCTTGCTGCGTCTTCAATCGGGAGACGAGAGAGGATCGATTGGAGGATGCAATCGGGGAGATGGCTGATGAGATCGGGACCAATGTCTTCAATTGGGAGACAATAGAATAATAAGGTTCGGATAAACTCACTCTCTCTCTCAATTCCTTCTCCTTCTCCTTCCGCCATTGTGTTCCTCCTTCTTTTGCCCGCCTTTATTAGGGTTTTGTTAGCCTTTTTACACCAAATCAAAATTTTACCAACCGCTTATTTGATCAGTAATCATATATCTATATATCTCTGCTGTTGCAGCCCAAAAGTCTCTCCAATTGTTGAGCTGGATTTTTAGTTTTCCAAACAAAATCAAAACAAAAAAACAGTCCAAATTCAATAACTGAATATTAATAAATCTCTCTCTCTCTCCCCTGAAAGTCCTTTGTTTATAACTAAACAATACCCATAAAATCTTTCTCTCTCTTCACCTAAATAGTAAGAGGTTTCTCTTTCTCACACACTCACAAACCCACACGTAAACAAGGGTTTCTTCATTTTAACCTTTATTTATTTGTTTTTTGCGGAATCAATGGATTATTTATTGAATGTTTGCCTACACGGGCAATTGAAGAAGAAGATTTCGAGAAGGTTGCTCTTCTATATTTTAACTTTTATTTTCTTTTTTTGCAGAATCATGGATTATTTATTGAATGTTTGCTTTTATGGACAATAGAATAATAAGGTTTGGAAAAAGTTAGTCTCTCTCTCAATTTTCTATATTCTCTTTTTGTAAAATATATCGAATAATGAATTTGGCAAGGTTGTATTATGAGATTAAGATTTTTGCTTTGAAAAATACGCTAAAACCAAAGATTCTTCAGAAGAAAACAAGAGATTTCTCTCTCTTACACACACACAAACCCACACATAAATAAACAAGGTCGTCTTCATTGTAACCTTCTTTTCTTTCCTTTTTTTTTTACAGAATCATAGATTGTTTATTGGCTGTTTTGATGTAGTGCAATACATCATATACGAGCGCGATCGGCCCGAGATCGAGCAGCTAGAAGGCAAATTATGGATTTTTTTTTCAATAAGTTAGGATTTATCTATATTTGGATAGATTATAATTGATTGGATAGATCATAATTAGATTTTTCAATCATTTAGAATTTATCTATATTTTCATATTTGGATAGATCATAATTGATTACTTTGATTTACTTTATTTGGCCTGATTTGTTTTTGTATCTTTTTAACCCTAATTAATCTAATTAATCATAACCCTAACCCTAATCATCACCGACCTTATTTTACCTAATTAATCCAAACTAACCCTAACCCTACCTAATTAACCCTAAACCTAACCCTAACCCTTATCCGAACCCTAACCCTAACTAATTAACCCTAACCCTAACCCTAATTAACCCCCAATTAACCCGGAAATAGCTATAACCATAACCCTAACTCTAACCCTAAAATCAACAATAACAAAAAAAGCATAATTATAAGTTCAAAATGGAAATTAAATACCTCAGTAGTAGTTTTTCCGGCGGCAAAGAGATCGACGAGGTGGTGGAGGCCGGGGATTCTACTGTTGACGAGACTGTGGTGACGAGCTCGCAGCGAGACTGTGGTGCGGCCAATTGACGACGAGGAAGTCGACGACGGGGGCGGCGGAGACGAGGCGCACGCGAGAGATCAATCGCGGGAGTTGGGTAATTTTGGGGACCATGGGGAAATTACCGAGCTTTATTTTTTTTTTATAAATATCCGTTTTTTGCCTTTACGGATTAATCCGTTTGTTGCCTCTACGGGCCATGGGGAAAGAGCCGAGATCCCTTCAGCGGGAGTGACCTCTTTAGCAAAACTGGCAGATGCTACAACTCTCGGTTTGTCTTTTGATTGCTTTTAGAGTTTTGCTTTGCATAGCGGTATATATGATATACCCTGCACCTTATTCGATGAGGAAAGAGCCGAGATCCCTTCACCGGGAGTGACCTCTTTAGCGAAACTAGAAAAGCCTCAAAAACACTCCTTTTCAAAAACACTCGATTCTACGACGATATCAAGTTCATTACGCAATAGGTTTTCTGAAAAACCTGTCGTAGCCCTCCATCATTTCAGATAAAGACTATTTAGTATTCGTGCTGCGTTTGTTGACCTCTGTCAAGGCGTAGTGTGCGGTAGCTGATTAGTAATTATCTGTAAAACATGTGATGTGATTGGATTAGGGTAGTCGTACGACCTTGTGTTAGTGTTTATGCCCTAGAAGGCCATTACTGTATCATACTAGTTTGTATATTACTTAATGGAAGCTTGGGATATTCACATGTATATAACAGTCTTGCTAAACATGGTAGTATGCTACTTGGTTTTTCTATCTTAATATGTGAGTATACGTATTGATAGAGCTCTTAGGATCTTGCTTGACTACCAGCGTTGTGATGGCAGTCACACCAGTGGGGGCTGGGTAGTCTACAAGCACATCCTTATTCAGGTCCCTAGTCGTTGGATTATCGAGACAGAGCATCGATACTCCGGAGTAGACTAGTGTGTACGCTTCTTATCCCAGTTGGGGAGATGGTCTATCCCACAGCCGTCAGTACGTCGTACTGGAGATAGTATACAGGTGCTCGTTAGGTTACGGGTACACCGGACAGGACTCACAGGGAACTGTTGGTTGGTTTTATACCAGTCGTCAGTGAACAGTTCCCACGTGACATGAGTACAGCATAGTCCGCAGACTTGACACTGCTACTTCGCCTCGAGTGTGTCCCACTGTTCTTAGATTGCTACCCTACCACGGCTCAAAGGAGTCGTGCAAACAGGTAGCAGTTGGGTGTAGTCCCGAGCACTTGGAGGCAGTGGCGGTTAGACAGGATTCGTCCCTCCCGGTATTGGGAGTTGATATCGCGCTGTGTCAGAGAGCCATTACGCAAAGTCCCTGGCCAGGGCAAGCGAGATTTGCTGGTAGGTTCCAGTAGTTTCTCAGGGTGTAATGGGCTTCCCTCCGACACGACTTATACCGCTATTAGGGGACTGACGCTTGCCGCCTCCTAGGCCCGATATGCGATAGTCTTGGACGAACGGACCGGACTGTATGGAGATTGTCACATCAGACTCAGTAGGAGTTCGGATGAGTTTTCTCATCGGCCTTCTTATCGACAACTACCTGGGGACCGTTACGTACAGCTAGTGCCGCTTGCGGTCTGTGGTTAAACCCATTGCCAGCGTAGTAGTCGAGTCTCTAGAGTCCCACACAGAGAGTTTCCTATTCCAGGCGAAACGATATAGAGGTCGTATGGTTTTACGACAAGGGTTCGGACGCATACGTGCGTTTACGCGCGTACGACTTTCGGACAGTTTTTACCAGTCGGCTTTGGTTTAAGCCAGTTACTGGTATCCGGTTATTGGATTTTTACAGTCTAAAGTTTTTCCGTATTTTTGCGGATCGGAGGGGCGTTCTCGTAATTGTGCGAGAAGCTTCTAGAAGATGGTGACTAAGGAGGTTTAGGTGTCATTTGCATTAAATGGGTTTAGTGAGTCATGAGGGTGATTCATTCATATCATTAATGCACAATAAATGATTAATGAGTTATGGTTATGAATCACCATTAGATATTTATGAAACTTGATTATTCATCACTTGTTTTTCTTTTGTTGATGAATTATAAAGTTTCATATATATTATGATAACTTACTATTCTCATATGATTATTATTCTCACCTTCCATCTCCTCAAGCTCTCCCTCTTCAAACCCTAATCCTCACCTCTCATGTGTTGAGAACTAGGATTAGCTAGACTAAACAATCCATAACCATCACTCTATCTCAATCTATCTTCTTTGATTAGCAATCCAAGAAGGTTAGTTGCCTCAAGTTTAGAGGCTAAGCTTGGAGTTTTGCTCTCGGGTGGATCGTCTACTACAAAGAGAAGGCCGAGGAGGACGAGGAGATCGTAAAGACGAAGGACTTGGTTCGATAGGTATAATCCCTAAGCATAGTAGTTTAGAACAACTATATGTTTGGTTAGTTATCGTTTAGCTTCAATTCAAGCGGTTAGTCGATGTTTGTTCACTAAACAAGTTCGTTTTTGAAAATTCCGCCTCCACACAAGTATTGGGGTGTAGTACATCGACTTACAGTGGTATCAGAGCCTCGCTAAACAATAAATAACTTAATTGTAAATTTGTACGAATTTCGAACGGAAAAACGAAGCCGGAAAACCCTAAAAACATCAAGTTTCTGTCGATTTTAAAATGATGTCCTAAAATTTTTCAGGGATGTGCAGAAAGCTTGAAATGACCACAGAAGAACACCCAAGAAATTTGGGTTCCTGAATCGTCTACGGTGCCGCGGAACCGCGGCGGATCCCACCGATACGCCGCGCTTCCGCCGCCGAGTTGACGAGTCAGGAACTCGTTTTTCTTGTGTGGGTCCCCTGTGGTATTTGGGATTTTCTGGAATATTTTAATTTTGCTCAGGTTTCAGTTTAACAGAGAAGTAATTGAGCAATATTAAATGTGTTTAATCGATCGAAATTGTACAGTATTTGCATATTGGATTATATCTGTGATTGATAAATGTGTTCGTAAACCTCCCCTAACTGCTAGTATGTCGGTTGGCAGGGGGTTGCACATTTTTGTAATGGTTATATCTGTTTGTGCATATAAACTGTATTGGACTGTTGTGGTGTATAGCCGGGGTTTTGAAATGGGTTATTATTTAATTCATTTGTTGTAAATGTAATTTGTTGTAATATTATTTTGCGGGGCACATCCAGGTTGCGGTTGTAGCCACCGTTGTATTATTTCATTTTACTGTTTTTGCTCCTAGGACAGATCCAAGGTGGGGTACACAAACTGCCGGGCGGGTAGTTTGCCGTACCCGTAGGGATCTTGGGTGGGGTAACGGCTATTCATCACAACTGTGTAATCTGTCTTTTCTTGCAGGCTCAAAAGAAATACAGATTGCTTGCAAATCCAATAAAGTTTATCTGTGTTCTGGAATGTATATCATTGCGTCAGACGAATGTAAAATATCTATATATATTGTAGCTATTTTAGACGTCACTTATGTTTTACACCCGCGCTAGCCCAGTCCCCGCTCTGTCGTTAGTTAAGTAACCTAACGGGTGATGACGGGACCCAGTGGCGAATGCAGATGGCATAAGAGGACGTCATATTTTCGTTGTTTTCTGCAATGATAGGTTAATGATGGGACGCATTATCTATAATGCAAAGAAAAAATAAACCAAAGTTTAAATCGTTGGAACAATTTAAAAGAAACCACTCGGTTAATTTAAAAAACAGATATTTTTAAATGCGGAGCTTTAACCACTCCTTTTAAAAGCTATCAGGTTCCTTCGGTTATATCAAGTTCACTACGTTCACGGTTTCGCCAAAACCAGTCGTAGCCCTCCGTCATTTCTTATGAATGGTCAGTAGTATTCAAGCTATGTTTGTTTGGCCCTTAGTCAAGACATAGTGATTGGTAGCTGCTGGGGTATTCATTTGTTGCATAGATAGATGAGTTGGTTTGGGACACTCGTATTACTTTGTTTGGCCCTTAGTCAAGAGTATACGGATGGGTTCAAATCAACAGGATAATGATGGGCAGAACTTGACATGTGACTTATGATTTGTTGGCCCTTAGTCAAGATCATAAGAACATGGGGCAAAAATCTATATCGGGAATTTCTAAAGAAACTGAAATTTGCAAAGAGATGCATACCATTTTGAGTTTGATGAATGTTGGTAGCATTCCTACAGCATTATCAGACGATGATATTTGGATCCCGATCCTACTGTGAGTATATGCTACTTATCAGGATATTCGTCACTTAACGATCAATGCTATAAACCTAGTAGGTGTCCAGAAAAGTGTCAGCGGGGTTACGCCCCCAGAGAAAAGAGGTTATTTAATTAAGGAACTTCGCGAAAGTGTTTGAAAACCTCCCTCGAAGTATCGACACCAGCCTGGCTGAACGGTTAAGCAAGTATTGCACGGTGAGAATAGTCCTGGCTAATTCTTCTTTTATAGTTTGAGGAAGGATTCGAGAAACAGTGGGAGCCATCCAGTTTAGATAAACTAAAAACCACTCTAAACTTGCAAGAGCATCATGCTAAAGTGTTTTCTTCTCTCTCTCCTAATTGCAGCGACCCTGAAAATGACTGGACTTAAGTTACTTTTAGAGAAAAATATACTGACAGGGCCAAACTATAAAGATTGGCTGCGGAATGTCAAAATAGCTTTGACCTATGACAAACTGGGGTACATCCTCACCGCTACGGCACCTGCTGTCCCTGGTCCCAAATCCAGCAATGCGGATAAGGAAATCCGCAAAACCTGGGATTTAGATTGCGCGAAAGCCAAGTGCATCGTGCTTGCCTCGATGAACAATGAACATCAGAGGAGGCACGAGGATATGGACCTTGATGGCATATTTCTCCATACAAAGGAACTTTATGGAGAGCAATCTCGTATAGCAAGATACGAGACCTCTAAGAACTTGTTTCGAGCGAGGTTGGCTGTCGGGTCATCGGTAGGAGAACATGTCCTAAAGATGATCGGCTATATAGAAGAGCTCGCAGACCTTGGGACGACTTTGGATAATGAGCTCTATACAGACCTTATTCTCCAGTCCCTTCCTCACACCTACGCCCAGTTTATCCTAAACTTCAACATTCAAAGAAAAGAAGTTGAACTTCCGGAACTCCTGAACATGTTAAGGAGTGCAGAGGGCACCTTGAAGAATTCAAGGGAAACACCCGCTATGTTTGTTGGCGGTACATCTTCTTCTGGGTTCAAGGCTAAGGCCAAAGGAAGGAAGAAGAAGGCCGCACCCAGACCTAAAGGAGGTGTAAGTAAGGTGGGAGGGAAGGGAAAGAAAAAGTTTGCGGTACCGATAGTTGGCCAGGATGAGTGCTTCCATTGTCACAGGAAAGGGCACTGGAAGAAGGATTGCAAGACGTGGAACGCCAAGAACCAGGAACCGAAGCAAGCTGTGGCTTCGACTTCAGGTGTGTTTGTAATTGAGAATTGTCTGTCGATCAACTCTACTTCCTGGGTATTGGATACCGGATCAGGATCTCATATTTGCAATTCATTGCAGCCACTGAGAAACCGTAGAGTGCTGAAGGAAGGTGATATGACCCTAAAGGTTGCTAATGGAGCTAGCGTGGGAGCTGCGTCCGTCGGGGATTATCACCTAGGATTGACGAGTGGACACATTTTGGTTTTACATAACTGTTATTTTGTACCAAGCTTAACATGTAATATCATATCAATTTCCTTGTTATCAAATAAAGGTTATGATTTCACGTTTGTAAGAGATGTTGTCAACATCCACCTTAATTATGATTTGATTGGGTCAGGTACATTAAATAACGGCATATATGTTTTAAACCAACTCCAAATTTTCAATGTCCAGAACACACTAAAAAGAAAGTCTCCAGATTTAAATAAAGCTTTCTTATGGCATTGTAGACTGGGTCACATCAATGAGAGAAGGTTGACTAAGTTGCATAGAGAAGGATATTTGGACTCGTTCGAATATCAATCTTATGACACTTGTCAATCTTGTCTCAAAGGAAAGATGACAAAGACTCCATTCACTGGACAAGGAGTAAGAGCGAGCGAGCTCTTAGGACTCATACACAGCGATGTATGTGGTCCAATGTCTACACATGCGAGAGGTGGTTATTCCTACTTCATTACTTTTACAGATGATTTCTCTAGGTATGGATATGTTTTCTTAATGAAGCATAAATCCGAGGCCTTTGAGAAATTCCTGGAATACAAGAGTGAAGCGGAAAACCAAACAGGCAAAAGTATTAAGACACTGAGATCTGATCGAGGTGGAGAATACTTAAGTGTCGAGTTCCTAGGTTACCTAAAAGAGAAAGGAATTCTCTCTCAGCTTACTCCTCCATACACTCCACAGCACAACGGTGTATCGGAGAGACGGAATCGAACCTTATTGGATATGGTACGATCCATGATGAGTAATGCTGAGTTACCGCGATCTTTCTGGGGTTATGCGCTAGAATCAGCGGCATATCTTTTAAACTAGGTTCCAACCAAGACTGTGCCTACCACACCATATCAGATGTGGAGTGGGAAGAAACCCTGTCTAAAACATTTTAGGACATGGGGGTGTCCAGCTTTTGTAAAAAAGCAGCATTCGGACAAGCTCGAGGCACGCTCAGTACAGTGTAAGCTTGTGGGATATCCAAAGAACTCCAAGGGATATTATTTCTATTACGCAGAGGAACAAAAGGTTTTTGTTTCTCGTCATGCCCACTTCTTAGAAACTGAATTTTTAGAAAATCAGAAGAGTGGTAGCGCAGTAGAACTGGAAGAAATTCCAGAACAACAAGCTGCTACTGAAAGTTTGGTAGAACCAGAGGTTCAAGAAGAACAGAACATTCCCGCACCCCTCCGCAGGAGTAGTAGGCCGTCTCATCCGCCTGAGAAATACTACGGTTTTCTCATAGATGGGGATAGAGAGGATTGCATCATAGATGAAGATGAACCTACTGACTTCCAGCAGGCCATCCAGAGCGGCGACTCGGTACGATGGCTAGATGCAATGCGGACCGAAATGGAGTCCATGTACACCAACAAAGTATGGACTTTGGACTTTGCTCCAGATGGGGTAAAACCCATAGGATGCAAATGGATCTTCAAGAAAAAGATTGGTGTAGATGGACAGGTGGAAACCTATAAGGCTAGACTTGTTGCAAAGGGTTTTCGTCAAAGACCTGGTTTGGACTATGACGAAACTTTTTCTCCAGTGGCTATGCTCAAATCCATTCGGGTCCTTCTTGCTATCGCTGCCTTCCATGATTATGAAATCTGGCAGATGGACGTAAAGACGGCTTTTCTAAATGGAAATTTAGAAGAGAGCGTCTATATGGATCAGCCAGAGGGTTTCAATCAGAGTGGGAGCAGCGGGAAAGTATGCAAGCTGCTTAAGTCCATTTATGGACTAAAGCAGGCATCGCGGAGTTGGAACATCTATTTTGATGAGACAGTCAAAGAATATGACTTTATCAAAAATCCAGATGAACCGTGCATATATAGTAAAGTTGTAGCCAGAAGTGTTGTATTCCTCGTCTTGTACGTGGATGACATTCTATTAATAGGAAATGACATTCCTATGCTACAATCTGTCAAAGGATTCTTGTCACACAGGTTCTCCATGAAAGACCTGGGTGATGCCTCTTACATTCTGGGGATCCGGATCTATCGTGATAGATCCAAGAGAATGTTGGGACTTTCGCAGTCCAGGTATATCGACACTGTACTGAAAAGATTCAGTATGGAAGATTCTAAGCGTGGTAATCTACCGGCTTGTCACGGAATCACCCTCTCCAAAGAGATGTCTCCCAAGACTGATTTGGAAAGGGAACGCATGTCTATTATACCCTACGCTTCTGCGGTAGGCTCTATAATGTATGCGATGTTGTGTACCAGACCAGATGTAGCTTACGCACTGAGCGTGGTGAGCCGGTATCAGTCAGACCCAGGGGAGAAACACTGGATAGCAGTAAAGAACATTCTCAAGTACCTGAGGAGGACTAAGGAGATGTTCTTGGTTTACGGCGGAAAAGACCTCAGGTTGGAGGCCTTTGCTGATTCCGGCTTCCAGAGTGATAAGGACGATTCCAAGTCCATGTCGGGTTATGTCTTTACCCTCAATGGAGGGGCGGTGTGCTGGAAGAGCTCCAAGCAGGACACCGTTGCTGACTCAACGATGGAAGCGGAGTATATAGCTGCTTGCGATGCCGCAAAAGAAGCAGTCTGGATGAAGAAGTTCCTAACAGAACTTCAGGTGGTTCCTACCATAGTTGATCCAATACCTCTGTATTGCGACAACAACGGAGCTATAGCTTTAGCAAAGGAACCAAGGTCCCATCAGAAGTCCAGACACATCTTGAGGCGGTATCACCTGATCAGGGAGATCATTGATCGTCAGGAGATCGAGGTTCGGAGAGTTGCTTCAGAAGAGAACATTGCTGATCCATTCACAAAGGCCCTACCTCAGACGCAGTTCGAGAGGCTACTCGAGATCATTGGTCTTCGATATGCCAGTACATGGCCCTAGTGCAAGTGGGAGATTGTTAGTGTTTATGCCCTAGAAGGCCATTACTGTATCATACTAGTTTGTATATTACTTAATGGAAGCTTGGGATATTCACATGTATATAACAGTCTTGCTAAACATGGTAGTATGCTACTTGGTTTTTCTATCTTAATATGTGAGTATACGTATTGATAGAGCTCTTAGGATCTTGCTTGACTACCAGCGTTGTGATGGCAGTCACACTAGTGGGGGCTGGGTAGTCTACAAGCACATCCTTATTCAGGTCCCTAGTCGTTGGATTATCGAGACAGAGCATCGATACTCCGGAGTAGACTAGTGTGTACGCTTCTCATCCTAGTTGGGGAGATGGTCTGTCCCACAGCCGTCAGTACGTCGTACTGGAGATAGTATACAGGTGCTCGTTAGGTTACGGGTATACCGGACAGGACTCACAGGGAACTGTTGGTTGGTTTTATACCAGTCGTCAGTGAACAGTTCCCACGTGACATGAGTACAGCATAGTCCGCAGACTTGACACTGCTACTTCGCCTCGAGTGTGTCCCACTGTTCTTAGATTGCTACCCTACCACGGCTCAAAGGAGTCGTGCAAACAGGTAGCAGTTGGGTGCAGTCCCGAGCACTTGGAGGCAGTGGCGGTTAGACAGGATTCGTCCCTTCCGGTATTGGGAGTTGATATCGCGCTGTGTCAGAGAGCCATTACGCAAAGTCCCTGGCCAGGGCAAGCGAGATTTGCTGGTAGGTTCCAGTAGTTTCTCAGGGTGTAATGGGCTTCCCTCCGACACGACTTATACCTCTATTAGGGGACTGACGCTTGCCACCCCCTAGGATCGATATGCGATAGTCTTGGACGAACGGACCGGATTGTATGGAGATTGTCACATCAGACTCAGTAGGAGTTCGGATGGGTTTTCTCATCGGCCTTCTTATCGACGACTACCTGGGGACCGTTACGTACAGCTAGTGCCGCTTGCGGTCTGTGGTTAAACCCACTGCCAGCGTAGTAGTCGAGTCTCTAGAGTCCCACACAGAGAGTTTCCTATTCCAGACGAAACGATATAGAGGTCGTATGGTTTTACGACAAGGGTTCGGACGCATATGTGCGTTTACGCGCGAACGACTTTCGGACAGTTTTTACCAGTCGGCTTTGGTTTAAGCCAGTTACTGGTCTCCGGTTATTGGATTTTTACAGTCTAAAGTTTTTCCGTATTTTTGCGGATCGGAGGGGCTTTCTCGTAATTGTGCAAGAAGCTTCTAGAAGATGGTGACTAAGGAGGTTTAGGTGTCATTTGCATTAAATGGGTTTAGTGAGTCATGAGGGTGATTCATTCATATCATTAATGCACAATAAATGATTAATGAGTCATGGTTATGAATCACCATTAGATATTTATGAAACTTGATTATTCATCACTTGTTTTTCTTTTGTTGATGAATTATAAAGTTTCATATATATTATGATAACTTACTATTCTCATATGATTATTATTCTCACATTCTCTCTCCTCAAGCTCTCCCTCTTCAAACCCTAATCCCCACCTCTCATGTGTTGAGAACTAGGATTAGCTAGACTAAACAATCCATAACCATCACTCTATCTCAATCTATCTTCTTTGATTAGCAATCCAAGAAGGTTAGTTGCCTCAAGTTTAGAGGCTAAGCTTGGAGTTTTGCTCTCGGGTGGATCGTCTACTACAAAGAGAAGGCCGAGGAGGACGAGGAGATCGTAAAGACGAAGGACTTGGTTCGATAGGTATAATCCCTAAGCATAGTAGTTTAGAACAACTATATGTTTGGTTAGTTATCGTTTAGCTTCGATTCAAGCGGTTAGTCGATATTTGTTCACTAAACAAGTTCGTTTTTGAAAATTCCGCCTCCCCACAAGTATTGGGGTGTAGTACATCGACTTACACCTTGTTGACCTCTGTCAAGGGTCGTGCGAGTGGGTTTGATTCAATCAAGAAATGACGGGTTGAACTTGACTAGTGCACTATGGTTTGTTGACTTCTGTCAAGGTCATAGCACACTAGGGGAAAAATATTATCGGGAATTTCAAGTGTTGAAATTTGCAATGAGATTGCATACCTCCTATGAGATAGTTGGATCCCGATACCCACTGCGAGTAAGAGTTACTCCTGGGAGAGTTTTACACAGGACAATTAGCCGATCAAGTAGGTGTCTAGAAAAGTGTTAACGAGATTACGCCTCTGGGAAAACGAGGTTTACTTTAATTAGGTCCGTGCGAAAGCACGGGGAACCTCCCTCAAGTACCGACACTGATCTGGTTGAAAGATTGACGAAATTGTAGGGTGTAATTAATCCCGGCTAATCTTACCTTTTAGGGTTTGAATGAAGATTTGATAAAAACAGTGGGAGACATCCTGATTAGATAAGATAATAACCAATCTAATCTTGCAAGAGCATACGCTAAAGTGTTTTCTTCTCTCTCTCCAGGTAGCGACCATGTCAGGCCATAATCAAGATAATAATATAGATGTATTGACTGAACCCGCTTATTATACTAAGCAGGGGAACGTTGGACCCGCGAAACGAGGCGATGTAATCGTTGGACAAAACTCTTTCTTATAAGAGTTATAAGACTGAACGGGGAATAGGAGAATATCTGGATTCTCTAGCCGCCCAAAAGAACATGCATGTTGATGCATCTTCTTCAGGTGTGTTAGTTATTGAGAACTGTTTCTCAGTTCACCCTACGTCGTGGGTATTAGATACCGGATCAGGATCCCACATATGTAAATTGTTACATGGGCTACGAAAAGGTAGAGAACTGAGAAAAGGTGATCATTCCGTTCAAATAGGAAACGGTGCAAGTATTGCAGCCAAAGCAGTTGGCGAATATCACCTAGTATTGCCAAGTCATAATACACTGATTCTGAATGAGTGCTATTATATACCGAACATGATGTGCAACATTATATCAGTTTCTTTATTAAGTAAAGAAGGATATAATTTTGTAGTACAGGATAATGTTATGAACATCTTCCTAAATCAAAAGTTGATTGCATCAGGCTCGTTACATAATGGCATATTCATTCTCAATCAAAATACAGTCCTCAATATACAAAACACACACAAGAGGAAAAGTTCAGAAATGAACGAATCCTTCTTGTGGCATTGTAGACTTGGTCATATCAATGCGACACGACTGGCTAAGTTACATAAGGATGGATATTTGAATCCGTTCGAATTATCATCTTATGATACTTGCCATTCATGTCTCAAAGGAAAAATGACCAAAGCTCTGTTTAGTGGACACGGAGAAAGAGTTACGGAACTCTTAGGACTGGTACATAGTGATGTATGCGGTCCCATGTCTACGCATGCCAGGAACGGTTCTTCCTACTTCATTACATTCACTGACGATCTCTCTAGATTCGGACATGTGTTCCTGATGAAACACAAGTCTGAAGCTTTTGAGAAATTCAGAGAATATAAGCACGAAGTAGAAAAACAAACGGGCAAAAGTATTAAGATCCTTCGATCTGATCGAGGAGGAGAATACTTAAGCAATGAGTTTCTAGATTATCTAAAAGAGAATGGGATTCTATCTCAGCTTACTCCTCCATATACACCACAGCACAACGGTGTATCGGAACGGAGGAATCGTACCCTATTAGATATGGTGCGCTCTATGATGAGCACTGCTGAGTTACCTATTTCCTTCTGGGGGTATGCGCTTGAGACAGCAACATACCTATTGAATCAAGTTCCAACTAAATCTGTACCTACCACACCATATGATATATGGAGTGGGAAGAGACCATGTCTTAAACGAGTTAAGATATGGGGTTGTCTGGCCTATGTCAAAAGGCAAAATCCAGACAAACTCGAGGCACGGTCAGTTCTATGTAAGTTTGTGGGATATCCTAAACATTCAAATGGATATTTTTTCTACCACAGTGAACAACAAAAGGTGTTTGTTGCTCAACATGCCACCTTTT
The DNA here is from genome assembly GCA_030015575.1 of Agapanthus africanus. Classification (NCBI taxonomy): domain Eukaryota; kingdom Viridiplantae; phylum Streptophyta; class Magnoliopsida; order Asparagales; family Amaryllidaceae; genus Agapanthus; species Agapanthus africanus. Next base: position 296,352,282 of record CM057351.1, read on the forward strand.
TAGAAAAGGAATTTCTTGCAAAAGAGATTAGTGGCTCTGAGGTAGAACTGGAAGAAGTTCCAGCAACACAAACTGTAACTGAAGATTTAGTGGAACCAGAGGATTCGGTAGTACCCGACGAACCCCAGCCTCTCCGCCGATCTAGTAGGGTTTCTCATCCACCTGAGAGATACTACGGTTTTCTCATTGATGGTGGGAGCGAGGATTGCATTATGGAAGATGATGACCCGACTAGTTTCGAGCAGGCCATCATGAGTGGTGACTCTGTGAAATGGCTGGATGCAATGCGATCTGAGATGGAATCCATGTACACCAACAAAGTATGGACTTTGGAAAATGCTCCTGAAGGGATAAAACCCATTGGGAGCAAGTGGATTTTTAAAAAGAAATTTGGTGTAGATGGAAAAGTTGAGACTTTCAAAGCTAGACTTGTAGCAAAGGGTTTTCGTCAACGACCAGGTGTGGATTATGACGAAATCTTTTCTCCAGTGGCTATGCTTAAGTCCATCCGGATCTTACTTGCCAATGCTGCATAACATGACTACGAAATCTGGCAAATGGATGTTAAGACCGCCTTTCTAAACGGTGATTTAGAAGAGTGCGTGTACATGACTCAGCCAGAAGGCTTCGTAGATAGTGGGAGCAGCGGAAAGGTGTGCAAGCTGCTTAAATCCATTTATGGGTTAAAGCAAGCATCGCGGAGTTGGAACATCTGTTTTGATGTTGTAGTCAAAGAGTTTGACTTCATCAAAAATATATATGAACCTTGTATCTATAAGAAGGTAGCAGAGAGTAAGGTTGTCTTCCTCGTATTGTACGTGGATGACATACTCTTGATAGGAAATGATATTCCTATACTGCAATCAGTCAAGCTTTTCTTATCACAAAGATTCTCAATGAAAGATCTAGGTGATGCCTCCTGTATATTGGGAATCATGATATATAGAGATAGATCTAAACGGATACTGGGATTGTCCCAATCCAGGTACATTGACACCATACTAAAGAGGTTTATTATGGAAGAATCCAAGCGTGGGAACCAACCCACGATCTCTGGACTCACTCTCTCCAAAGAGATGTCTCCCAAGACTGATTTGGAGAGAGCACGCATGCAAGGGATACCCTATGCTTCGGCAGTAGGCTCTATCATGTATGCGATGCTATGTACCAGACCCGATGTAGCATACTCACTAAGTGTAGTGAGTCGGTATCAAGCAGATCCTGGAGAGAGTCACTGGACAGCTGTGAAGAACATTCTCAAGTATTTGCGAAGGACTAGAGACATGTTCTTGGTGTATGGTAACGGAGAACTCCGGGTGGAGTCCTTTACCGATTCCAGCTTCCAAAGTGATAAGGACGACTCTAAGTCGCACTCGGGATTTGTCTTTACCCTCCATGGAGGGGCGGTATGTTGGAAGAGTTCCAAACAGGATACCGTTGCAGACTCGACGATGGAGGCTGAATACATCGCTGCCAAAGAGGCTGTCTGGATAAAGAAGTTCATCACTGAACTTGGTGTGGTTCAATCCATTGAGTATCCAATACCTCTGTATTGCGATAACAATGGAGCTGTGGCTTTGGCCAAGGAACCCAGGTCCCATCAGAAGTCTAGACATATTCTGAGGCGGTATCACCTGATCAGGGAGATAGTTGATCGCCGGGAGATCGAGGTCAGGAGAGTAGATACGAAGGACAACACTGCGGATCCACTCACGAAGGCCATTCCCCAGATACAGTTTGAGAGATTATTCGGGATGCTAGGTATGAGATACTACAGCAGCTGACCTTAGTGCAAGTGGGAGATTGTTAGTTATGTATATGCCCTAGAGGCCATTGTTGTACATATGATGTATATTATGATGGATGCTTGGATATATACAGAGAGGACTTTCTTGCTCGTCATGATAGTATGCTATTTGGTTTCACTTTATCTTAACATGTTGACTTGTATTGGTTTACTGTCTTTCTCTCACATGTTGATAAAGCCCTTAGGATCTGTACTCGACTACTGGGATTATGATGAGATCATACTAGTGGGGCCACGGTAGTCGATGAGTACATCCTATAAATGTTCCTAGTCGAGGGTATATCGAGACAGGGCATCGATACACCAGAGTAGACTAGCGTATACGCATCTTGACCCATATGATGGGCGATGGATGATCCCATATCCATCGATGTTTGACATCAAGGATGGTGTACGGGTGCTCAGTGGAGACTGGGTACACTGGACGGACTCGCCGAGAACTCCCAGATGGTGATATACCACACGTCAGATGGTAGTTCTCCGGTGACACTGGTACAGGGTAGTCTGTAGACCCGAGATCGTCATAGAGTCTTGTGTGATTCCCACTGTGCTTTGATTTCCACCTTACCACGTCCAAGAGGGCGTGCAAAACGGTGGCTTTTGGGTGCAGTCCCGAATCACATGGAGGCAATGAGCGATAGGAGGGGATTCGTCTCTCCCGGTATAGGGAGTTGATGTTGTGCTGTGTTCGATTGGCTATAACTGAAAGTCCCTGGCCAGGGCTGATATAGAGATATACTGGTAAGTGTTACCAGTAGTTTCTCGACCTGTTAGGAGCCTCACATCGACACGACTTATCGGTTACTGGGGTCTGACGTATACCACCCCTAGACTTGATATGCGATATATCAGACGAACAGACCGGACTGTACGGGAGTGTTACTGATTGGATTCACAGGAGAACGTACAGGCTAGCTTGTTGATCTTCTGATCGCTCAATACCTGGGTGGCTGTTACGTTTAGCTGACCGCTTGCAGCTTGTGGGTGTTTGATATGATCATCACCTGCTACCGGCGTATTGACGATTCTTTAGAGTCCTACACAGAGGTTTCTTGGCTCAGGCAAAATGGAGTAGAGGCACATATGTGATATGTGCAGGATCGAGGATAATGCGATATGTGATACCGTACTATATTCTCGCGATATTTAGATATGAACCGGGTCATCAGATCAAGTGTTGATTCGATGAATCGGTACATGATATATTAGTCGGTTATATTCGATATAGCCGGATTGTCGGATCAAGTGTTGATTCGATGATTTAATGTATAATAATATATATGATATATTGTATTACATTATCTAATATTGGCTCGCTTTATTATTTCATTTTCTCACCGGATAATGGATTGATATATATGCGATATATATTAATTGTATTATTTTCTTTTTTTACAAATATAATATATATGTGATATATATTATTGTAACATGATATGATTTATTATGAAACATGTTTAGTGATGATAAAAAGAGATTAGGGTTTGATTAGGGTTAGCTTCTTCTTGCACCATCTAGAAGCATTCCTTTTGTCTTGGTTAAGATATTATGGTTGATACTTATCCATGACTCATTTTTAATCTAACCAAACCCTAGCTCTAGTTTATTCTCTACAAAGGTTAAGCTTCTCATCCTTGACCATGGTTCAATAATCAATCATATATTCACTTCTACTATTCATCACAAAAGGATTAACTATTTTTTCATTCATCTTCTTCTCTCTTTAGCTTTGAGAAAGCTTACTAGTTATTTCTTTTGTGATGATTTCTTGTGAGAAAATGATATAAAAGAAAGCATAAATACTACTCCATCATCCTCATCTAATCTAGCCCATTAGATTAGGGTGTTCACCTCATTAGAGTGAGAGAGCTTGAGTTATTGCAACTTCGACGTAGATCATCGGAGAAAAGGAATACGACAAGCTATCATGGATCGTTCGAGTCGTGGAGCCTCTCTTGAGTCCAGGAGATCGTGGATTGCGGCGAAGGGACTTCTACTCGGAGCTCGTGAAGCGAAGGAGCGGACTACAAAGGTTGTAATCCCTCACACTTAGTAGTAAAGATGTTTACTTGCATGTTAAACCCTAATAATCTAGCAAAGATCCCGGCTTTGGGTTGTTCGGCACATCTAAAATTTTATTCGGGCATGTTTGATGCCTTATGAACCTTCACAAGAGTGCCAAGGAACCCTACAGTGGTATCAGAGCCTAGCTAGAGCATTAGGCGACGTGTATACGAAGTTAAAACTCCGATCGAACCCCGAAACGACGAAATGACCCGCTCTCTGGATTATTTTTAAAAACTGTGATTTTTATGAATTAAAAATACCTAAAAATATCAGCAGGTAAATTCAAGAATAATTGTGAAAAACAATGACGTCATCCTTACAGAGCGCCGCGGAACCGCGGCCGTACCTTGCTTGGGCCGCGGATCCGCGGCACTACTGTTTGATTGGACACTTCTGTTTTCACAGTAATTCCTTTTGCTGCTTGTATACTTTCAGGGTATTTTTTATTCTGACTCAAGTGTTGAGTATATTAGGGTTTATTTTGTAATCGTTGATTCGATCGGAAAATTTAAATTCGTTATTATTTCCGGATATTTAGAAACTGTTAAAATGTTCGAACGGATATCATTAACTCATTTTTTCCCGGTACGAAAAGGTTTCAAGTGTTGAATTTTTATCGGGTTTAAATCTTTCGGAAAAATTGTACAAGTAACACGGTGGACCTTCTAGAAGACAACAAATCTTAACTCGATTATGTGACCGTATTGAACCGCCTCTAAACCTTAGGGTTTGGGGCAGTACGGCGTGCCACATGTGAGGCGTTGGCTTGACCCTTCTACGGTTGGATCACCGGTACTGTGACATATTCTGGGATTATTTGAACTCCGCTCAAGTGTTGAGCTATTTAGGAAATTTTGGGTATTTGATTATCTGTTCGGAAAGTTTAATACTGTCTATTTATCTGGAATATGATACAATATGTGGAATTCATAAAGTTAGGCATGAAAAGCGAAGTATGTGATATTTCGGATTTACGATGTCTAAAGTGATTGTGGATTCCAAATATTATAGTTTTACAATTTCTTTTCTGTGACCGTAAGTGTAGTATGTAGTTGTATTGCCGGTTTTCGTTGCTATACGACAACGACGATCGGTGTATGCATACTTACTTACGTTGATGATATGCGATATTATGTATTGCTTTGATATGTTATATTGGATCGTCGTGTTCTGAATAGCCGGGGGTTTTATGTGAGATGGGGTTTTTTATTTTCATTCATATAAAATTCATTTGTATGTAATATTCTTTTATTGGGGCACTTCCGGGATGAGGTTGATATCACCATTGTATATTATTTACTTTTCCGCATTAGGTAGACCCAAGGAGGGGAGCACAAGTAACCGGGTTCTAGGGTCCAGTGGGAGGCCATCTCGAGGAGTCGAGACCGGGTCTCCTAACCCTAGAATTGGCAGTGTTACTTGCTGCTCTCGTAGAGGTCTAGGGATGTGGGTTTGGCTATTCATCGCGACCGTGGAATCCGTGTTTTATACAGGCTCGTATTGAAAACACGGACGTCCTACTATATCCAATATTTCATATATGTTCTTCTGCAGCAATGTTCTGTGATGAGATCATATTACTGCCTGAGACGAATGCTTATACTATATATATGTGCTGATATATAAATATTACTGCTTTCGTTTCTTCTGTGATGCTTAGGAAGCATAATCTGATGGGATTTTATTAATGAGATTAATAAAAAGAAAAGAAACCTAAAAGATATTGTAGAATCAAAATTTTATAACAAAGGGTAGCTACAGTTTTGCTTTGCATAGCGGTATATATGATATACCCTGCACCTTATTCGATGAGGAAAGAGCCGAGATCCCTTCACCGGGAGTGACCTCTTTAGCAAAACTGGCAGATGCTACAACTCTCGGTTTGTCTTTTGATTGCTTTTAGAGTTTTGCTTTGCATAGCGGTATATATGATATATCCTGCACCTTATTCGATGAGGAAAGAGCCGAGATCCCTTCACTGGGAGTGACCTCTTTAGAGAAACTAGAAAAGCCTAAAAAACACTCCTTTTCAAAAACACTCGATTCTACGACGATATCATGTTCATTACGCAATAGGTTTTCTGAAAAACTTGTCGTAACCCTCCGTCATTTCAGATAAAGACTATTTAGTATTCGTGCTGCGTTTGTTGACCTCTGTCAAGGCGTAGTGTGCGGTAGCTGATTAGTAATTATCTGTAAAACATGTGATGTGATTAGATTAGGGTAGTCGTACGACCTTGTTGACCTCTGTCAAGGGTCGTGCGAGTGGGTTTGATTCAATCAAGAAATGGCGGGTTGAACTTGACTAGTGCACTATGGTTTGTTGACATCTGTCAAGGTCATAGCACACTAGGGGAAAAATATTATCGGGAATTTCAAGTGTTGAAATTTGCAATGAGATTGCATACCTCCTATGAGATAGTTGGATCCCGATACCCACTGCGAGTAAGAGTTACTCCTGGGAGAGTTTTACACAGGACAATTAGCCGATCAAGTAGGTGTCTAGAAAAGTGTTAACGAGGTTACGCCTCTGGGAAAACGAGGTTTACTTTAATTAGGTCCATGCGGAAGCACGTGGAACCTCCCTCAAGTACCGACACTGATCTAGCTGAAAGATTGACGAAATTGTAGGGTGTAATTAATCCCGGCTAATCTTACCTTTTAGGATTTGAAGGAAGATTTGATAAAAACAGTGGGAGACATCCTGATTAGATAAGATAATAACCAATCTAATCTTGCAAGAGCATACGCTAAATTGTTTTCTTCTCTCTCTCCAAGTAGCGACCATGTCAGGCCATAATCAAGATAATAATATGGATGTATTGACTGAACCCGCTTATTATACTGAGCAGGGGAACGTTGGACCCGTTCTTTCTTATAAGAGTTATAAGACTGAACAGGGAATAGGAGAATATCTGGATTCTCTAGCCGCCCAAAAGAACATGCATGTTGATGCATCTTCTTCAGGTGTGTTAGTTATTGAGAACTGTTTCTCAGTTCACCCTACGTCCTGGGTATTAGATACCGGATCAGGATCCCACATATGTAAATTGTTACATGGGCTACGAAAAGGTAGAGAACTGAGAAAAGGTGATCATTCCGTTCAAGTAGGAAACGGTGCAAGTATTGCAGCCAAAGCAGTTGGCGAATATCACCTAGTATTGCCGAGTCGTAATACACTGTTTCTGAATGAGTGCTATTATATACCGAACATGATGTACAATATTATATCAGTTTCTTTATTAAGTAAAGAAGGATATAATTTTGTAGTACAGGATAATGTTATGAACATCTTCCTAAATCAAAAGTTGATTGCATCAGGCTCGTTACATAATGGCATATTCATTCTCAATCAAAATACAGTGCTCAATATACAAAACACACACAAGAGGAAAAGTTCAGAAATGAACGAATCCTTCTTGTGGCATTGTAGACTTGGTCATATCAATGCGACACGACTGGCTAAGTTACATAAGGATGGATATTTGAATCCGTTCGAATTATCATCTTATGATACTTGCCATTCATGTCTCAAAGGAAAAATGACCAAAGCTCCGTTTAGTGGACACGGAGAAAGAGTTACGGAACTCTTAGGACTGGTACATAGTGATGTATGCGGTCCCATGTCTACGTATGCCAGCAACGGTTCTTCCTATTTCATTACATTCACTGACGATCTCTCTAGATTCGGATATGTGTTCCTGATGAAACACAAGTCTGAAGCTTTTGAGAAATTCAGAGAATATAAGCACGACGTAGAAAAACAAACGGGCAAAAGTATTAAGATCCTTCGATCTGATCGAGGAGGAGAATACTTAAGCAATGAGTTTCTAGATTATCTAAAAGAGAATGGGATTCTATCTCAGCTTACTCCTCCATATACACCACAGCACAACGATGTATCGGAACGGAGGAATCGCACCCTATTAGATATGGTGCGCTCTATGATGAGCACTGCTGAGTTACCTATTTCCTTCTGGGGGTATGCGCTTGAGACAGCAGCATACCTATTGAATCAAGTTCCAACTAAATCTGTACCTACCACACCATATGACATATGGAGTGGGAAGAGACCATGTCTTAAACGAGTTAAGATATGGGGTAGTCTGGCCTATGTCAAAAGGCAAAATCCAGACAAACTCGAGGCACGGTAAGTTCTATGTAAGTTTGTGGGATATCCTAAACATTCAAATGGATATTTTTTCTACCACAGTGAACAACAAAAGGTGTTTGTTGCTCAACATGCCACCTTTTTAGAAAAGGAATTTCTTGCAAAAGAGATTAGTGGCTCTGAGCTAGAACTGGAAGAAGTTCCAGCAACACAAACTGTAACTGAAGATTTAGTGGAACCAGAGGATTCGGTAGTACCCGACAAACCCCAGCCTCTCCGCCGATCTAGTAGGGTTTCTCGTCCACCTGAGAGATACTACGGTTTTCTCATTGATGGTGGGAGCGAGAATTACATCATGGAAGATGATGACCCGACTAGTTTCGAGCAGGCCATCACGAGTGGTGACTCTGTGAAATGGCTGTATGCAATGCGATCTGAGATGGAATCCATGTACACCAACAAAGTATGGACTTTGGAAAATGCTCCTGAAGGGGTAAAACCCATTGGGAGCAACTGGATTTTTAAAAAGAAATTTGGTGTAGATGGAAAAGTTGAGACTTTCAAAGCTAGACTTGTAGCAAAGGGTTTTCGTCAACGACCAGCTGTGGATTATGACGAAACCTTTTCTCCAGTGGCTATGCTTAAGTCCATCCGGATCTTACTTGCCATTGCTGCATACCATGACTACGAAATCTGGCAAATGGATGTTAAGACCGCCTTTCTAAACGGTGATTTAGAAGAGTGCGTGTACATGACTCAGCCAGAGGGCTTCGTAGATAGTGGGAGCAGCGGAAAGGTGTGCAAGCTGCTTAAATCCATTTATGGGTTAAAGCAAGCATCGCGGAGTTGGAACATCTGTTTTGATGTTGTAGTCAAAGAGTTTGACTTCATCAAAAATATATATGAACCTTGTATCTATAAGAAGGTAGCAGAGAGTAAGGTTGTCTTCCTCGTATTGTACGTGGATGACATACTCTTGATAGGAAATGATATTCCGATGCTGCAATCAGTCAAGCTTTTCTTATCACAAAGATTCTTAATAAAAGATCTAGGTGATGCCTCCTGCATATTGGAAATCATGATCTATAGAGATAGATCTAAACGGATACTGGGATTATCCCAATCCAGGTACATTGACACCATACTAAAGAGGTTTAGTATGGAAGAATCCAAGCGTGGGAACCAACCCACGATCTCTAGACTCACTCTCTCCAAAGAGATGTCTCCCAAGACTGATTTGGAGAGAGCACGCATGCAAGGGATACCCTATGCTTCGGCAGTAGGCTCTATCATGTATGTGATGCTATGTACCAGACCCGATGTAGCATACTCACTAAGTGTAGTGAGTCGGTATCAAGCAGATCCTGGAGAGAGTCACTGGACAGCTGTGAAGAACATTCTCAAGTACTTGCGAAGGACTAGAGACATGTTTTTGGTGTAAGGTAACGGAGAACTCCGGGTGGAGTCCCCTACCGATTCCAGCTTTCAAAGTGATAAGGACGACTCTAAGTTGCACTCGGGATTTGTCTTTACCCTCAATGGTGGGGCGGTATGTTGGAAGAGTTCCAAATAGGATACCGTTGCAGACTCGACGATAGAGGCTGAATACATCGCTGCCAACGATGTTGCCAAAGAGGCTGTCTGGATAAAGAAGTTCATCACTGAACTTGGTGTGGTTCCATCCATTGAGTATCCAATACCTCTGTATTGCGATAACAATGGAGCTGTGGCTTTGGCCAAGGAACCCAGGTCCCATCAGAAGTCCAGACATATTCTGAGGCGGTATCACCTGATCAGGGAGATAGTTGATCGCCGGGAGATAGAGGTCAAGAGAGTAGATACGAAGGACAACACTGTTGATCCACTCACGAAGGCCATTCCCCAGATACAGTTTGAGAGATTATTCGGGATGCTAGGTATGAGATACTGCAGCAGCTGGGCTTAGTGCAAGTGGGAGATTGTTAGTTATGTATATGCCCTAGAGGCCATTGTTGTACATATGATGTATATTATGATGGATGCTTGGATATATACAGAGATGACTTTCTTGCTCGTCATGATAGTATGCTATTTGGTTTCACTTTATCTTAACATGTTGACTTGTATTGGTTTACTTTCTTTCTCTCACATGTTGATAAAGCCCTTAGGATCTGTACTCGACTACTGGGATTATGATGAGATCATACTAGTGGGGCCACGGTAGTCGATGAGTACATCCTATAAATGTTCCTAGTCGAGGGTATATCGAGACAGGACATCGATACACCAGAGTAGACCAGCGTATACGCATCTTGACCCATATGATGGGCGATGGATGATCCCATATCCATCGATGTTTGACATCAAGGATGGTGTACGGGTGCTCAGTGGAGACTGGGTATACTGGACGGACTCGCCGAGAACTCCCAAATGGTGATATACCACACGTCAGATGGTAGTTCTCCGGTGACACTGGTACAGGGTAGTCTGTAGACCCGAGATCGTCATAGAGTCTTGTGTGATTCCCACTGTGCTTTGATTTCCATCTTACCACGTCTAAGAGGGTATGCAAAATGGTGGCTTTTGGGTACAGTCCCGAATCACATGGAGGCAATGAGCGATAGGAGGGGATTCGTCTCTCCCGGTATAGGGAGTTGATGTTGTGCTGTGTTCGATTGGCTATAACTGGAAGTCCCTGGCCAGGGCTGATATAGAGATATACTGGTAAGTGTTACCAGTAGTTTCTCGACCTGTTATGAGCCTCACATCAACATGACTTATCGGTTACTGGGGTCTGACGTATACCACCCCTTGACTTGATATGCGACATATCAGACGAACAGACCGGACTGTATGGGAGTGTTACTGATTGGATTCACAGGAGAACGTACAGGCTAGCTTGTTGATCTTTTGATCGCTCAATACCTGGGTGGCTGTTACGTTTAGCTGACCGCTTGCAGCTTGTGGGTGTTTGATATGATCATCACCTGCTACCGGCGTATTGACGATTCTTTAGAGTCCTACATAGAGGTTTCTTGGCTCAGGCAAAACGGAGTAGAGGCACATATGTGATATGTGCAGGACCGAGGATAATGCGATATGTGATACCGTACTATATTCTCGCGATATTTAGATATGAACCGGGTCATCGGATCAAGTGTTGATTCGATGAATCGGTACATGATATATTAGTCGGTTATATTCGATATAGCCGGATTGTCGGATCAAGTATTGATTTGATGATTTAATGTATAATAATATATATGATATATTGTATTACATTATCTAATATTGGCTCGCTTTATTATTTCATTTTCTCACCGGATAATGCATTGATATATATGCGATATATATTAATTGTATTATTTTCTTTTGTTACAAATATAATATATATGTGATATATATTATAGTAACATGATATGATTTATTATGAAACATGTTTAGTGATGATAAAAAGAGATTAAGGTTTGATTAGGGTTAGCTTCTTCTTGCACCATCTAGAAGCATTCCTTTTGTCTTGGTTAAGATATTATGGTTGATACTTATCCATGACTCATTTTTAACCTAACCAAACCCTAGCTCTAGTTTATTCTCTACAAAGGTTAAGCTTCTCATCCTTGACTATGGTCCAATAATCAATCATATATTCACTTCTACTATTCATCACAAAAGGATTAACTATTTTTTCATTTATCTTCTTCTCTCTTTAGCTTTGAGAAAGCTTAGTAGTTATTTCTTTTGTGATGATTTCTTGTGAGAAAATGATATAAAAGAAAGCATAAATACTACTCCATCATCCTCATCTAATCTAGCCCATTAGATTAGGGTGTTCACCTCATTAGAGTGAGAGAGCTTGAGTTATTGCAACTTCGACGTAGATCATCGGAGAAAAGGAATACGACAAGCTATCATGGATCGTTCGAGTCGTGGAGCCTCTCTTGAGTCTAGGAGATCGTGGATTGCGGCGAAGGGACTTCTACTCGGAGCTCGTGAAGCGAAGGAGCGGACTACAAAGGTTGTAATCCCTCACACTTAGTAGTAAAGATGTTTACTTGCATGGTAAACCCTAATAATCTAGCAAAGATCCCGGCTTTGGGTTGTTCGGCACATCTAAAATTTTATTCGGGCATGTTCGATGCCTTATGAACCTTCACAAGAGTGCCTAGGAACCCTACATCTACGTAATCCATGGAATTACTGATATGATATTGTCTGTATTTCGGTGTTCATTGAAATTATTCTAATTTAAATCGCCCTTCTTAAAGGTGTACATCGGATTAGGCAACTTATAGATTATGGGTATGAGTTTTGTTGTGCTAGCGTCCTATGGATGTGCCGTTGTATGCCGCCATTGTAGGTTCTATGATTTTTTCCCATTATAAGTCAGCCTAATTTGTCACCGGTGTGTAAGTGATGATCCGGACATTGGTTTATAAAGGTAGCCCATACCTATAATGTTGTTCAATTCACCCTCATAATTGTCTCTTTTTTTTTTCTATCGATCTCATATCCTTTACACATGTTTAATATATCCATTTGATTTCATACACAACATTGTTACAATATTACAATCCGTCAAGGGCTTGTACAAATGGGTCTAAATTAATCTGGATAATGACGGGTTGAACTTGACTTGCAACTTATGATGTTTTGACCTTCGTCAAGGTTAAAAGCGCTTGGGGCAAAAACCACATTGGGAGTTTCAAATATACAGGAAACTTGCTAGTGTTGCATACCTTCTGGAGTGTGGTAGTTTTAGTAGACTTCCTTCAAAATTATCACACAATGAAAGTTGGGTCCCGATCCTACTGTGAGTATCCGCTACTTTTCGGGAGAATTTTTTACTTTGTAATTAGCTAATCAAGTAGGTGTCTAGAAAAGTGTTAACGGGGCTACGCCTCTGGAAAAACGAAGTTATTTAATTGGATCTGTACGAAAGCATGGGGGCCTCCCTCCGAAGTACCAATACTGGCCTGGCCGAAAGATAAGCGAACTTGTAGTGTGCGATTAATCCTGACTAATTCTTCTCTTAGGGTTTAAAGAAAAATTCGAGGAAACAGTGGGAGCCATCTTGTTTAGTTAAACTAATAACCAATCTAAACTTGAAAGAGCATATGCTGAGTGTTTTTTTTCTCTCTCTCCTAATTGTAGCGACCATGACGGGACTTAAGCTTATACTAGATAAAAACAAACTGATTGGGCCAAACCATAAAGACTGACTGAGGAAAGTCTAAATGGCCCTTACTTATGATAAGGTTGTATACGTCCTCACGGCTAAAGCCCCCTTATTCCAGGTCCGACATCCACGGTCGCGGACATTGAGGTCCATAAGACTTGGGATCTGGATTACGCTAAAACCAAGTGCCTCGTGCTGGCCTCCATGGATAACGAACATCAGAGACGGCACGAGAAGATGGACCTTACTTCCATCTTCCTCCATACCAAAGATTTATATAGAGAGAAATCTCATATCGTAAGATACGAGACCTCGAAGAAACTATTTCAAGCGAGGTTGGTTATCGGATCATCTGTTGGAGACCATGTCCTGAAGATGATTACTCTCATTAAAGAGCTCGCGGACCTGGAAACTACATTGGAGAATGAGTTGTATATCAACTTAATTATACAGTCCCTTTCTTCTACCTATGCCCAATTCATATTGAATTTCAATATGCAAAAGCTAAAAGTTTCACTTCCTGAGCTCCTCAGCATGTTGAGGGTGGCAGAGGGCGCCTTGAAGAAATCCAAGGAAACACCCGCTCCGTCTGTCGGGGAATTTTCTTCCACTAAATCCAAGGCTAAGGCCAAGGGGAAGAAGAAGAAGGCCCCCACCAAACCGAGAGGAGGTGTGCAGAAGGTGCAGGGCAAGGGAAAGGAAAAGATCAGGGGATCAGCCACAAGGGAAGAGTGCTTCTACTGTCACAAGAAAGGACATTGGAAGAAGGATTGCCGAGCTTTAAAAGCCAAGAATCAGGATACAAAGCAAGTTGTGGTTTCAGCTTCAGGTGTGTTCGTGATTGAAAACCATTTCTCTATTAACTCTACTTCCTGGTTATTGGATGCCGGATCAGGATCTCACATCTGTAATTCTTTGCAGGCACTGAGAAGCCGTAGAGTTTTGAGAAAAGGTGATATGACCCTCAGGGTTGGCAGCAGAACTAGTGTGGATGCTGTTGCGGTAGGAGAATATCACCTTGGATTGACAAGTGGACATATTTTGTTGTTACATAACTGCTTTTGTGTACCCAGTATGATGTGTAATATTATATCGATATCTTTGTTATCTAATGAAGGATATAATTTTGCACTTGAAAGCAATATCATAAACATTCACCTAAATCATGAAATGATTGGGTCAGGTACACTTAATAACGGGATATACGTTCTCAATCAATATCAAGTTTTCAACGTCCAAAACACGCTAAAAAGAAAAGCTCCAAAATCAAATCATGCTTTCTTATGGCATTGTAGATTTGGTCATATCAATGAAACACGATTAACCAAGTTACATAAAGATGGATATTTAGATCCGTTTGGGTATCAATCATACGCAACTTGTCAATCATGTTGGATATATGTATGCCCTAGAGGCCATTATGTGATAGTGGATGTATTTATACATGTGTGTGTGTGTGTGTGTGTATATATATATATATATTCAGTGTACATTCTTGCTCGACATGATAGTATGCTATCTGGTTCTTCTTTATCTGACATGTTGATTTGATCATGCTTTTACTCATTCATACATGTTGATAAAGCCCTGAGGATATTGGCTTGACTACAGTGATTATGATAGAGATCATACTAGTGGGATATCTGTAGTTTATAAGCACATCCTGAAATGTCCCTAGTCGAAGGTGTATAGAGACGGGGCATCGATATACCAGAGTAGACTAGCGTATATGATACTAGACCCATTTGATGGGCGTTGAATGTTCCCACATTCATCGATGTTTGACATCAAGATCATATACGGGTGCTCAGTGGTGACTGGGTACACTGGACGGACTCACCGAGAACTCCTATATGGAATTATATCTATCGTCGGATAGCAGTTCTCAGGTGACACTGGTACAGGTTAGTCTGTAGACCCGAGATCATCATAGAGTCTTGTGTGCTCTCCCACTGTACTTTTATTACCACCCTACCACGGCTCTACTGAGTCGTGCAAACAGGTGGCCGTTGGGTACAGTCCCGAGACACACGAAGGCGATGAGCGATAGGAGGGGTTTCGTCTCTCCCGGTATTGGGAGTTGATGCTGTGCTGTGCTCGACTGGTTATATCAGTAAGTCCCTGGCCAGGGCTGCTGAGATTTACTGATAAGTGTTATTAGTAGTTTCTCGATCTGTTATAGACCATTCACCGTCACGACTTATTGAGTTATTGGGGTCGACGTGACCATCCCTAGGCTCGATATGCAGCATATTTGACGAAGAGACCGGACTGTACGGTAGTGTTGCCGGTTGGCTCGACGGGAGTTGTAGCAGGTTCGCTTGTCTTCTTCTGATCGCTCACTACCCGGGTGGCCGTTACGTTTAGCTGACCGCTTGCGGCTTGGGGGTGCTTGATATGATCATCACCCACTGCCGGCGTATTGACGAGTCTTAGAGTCCCACAAAGGAGTTACCTAGTCCAGGCGAAACGTTGTGGTGCGCATATGCGATATGCGCATGGACCCGGTTAAAATGCGCGTATGAGATACCGTATATTAATCGGGCGGCTTGCTTTTGGCCGGGTCGTATGTGATATGACCGGGTTGATAAATCAAGTGTTGATTTATCATTTAACCATTAGCTTCTCACTAGAAATCCTTTTCTTGTCCTTTTTGGATGTATGCATGCATGTATGCATTCATTCTTGTTCATGCACATATGGATGTGCATGCACACATGCATACATACATCATTCTATCATGGTTGTATACACATAGAAAATAGTGGCAATATAAGACTCACACCTTGGTTATTTATATGGATAATTATTTCTATTTGTTTTAAAACAAAATGAAAAAGGAAAGGATAATTCATGGTTTGTTTCTACACTCTTCTTTGACCTAACCATGCTCACCTACTTTTAACCATGGATTAAACTTTCCTTTTATGTTTTAACTCAAATTAAATAATATCTTTATCATTTAACCATGGTTTGAGATGAGAAGAGGAAAATAAATATACATATATTTTCTATTTTTTCTTTCATGAGATTATCTTTTCTCTTCTTCTTAAAAAGCCATCATCTTCTTCAACCTTGCTCTTTTGCTCTCTAGATCTTTCAAGTGAGCAAAATACTCAACAAGATAGAATTTTGAAGTGAGAAAAAGAACCACAACACCATTCTACACAAGTCTTGCCCACTTGTTTAGAGTGTTAGCTTCATTTCTTTCTCTTGATAAAGTGAAGTTGCAAGCTTGGACAAAGGAGCTTCGGGTGGATCGTCGTGGACGTTAGAAGACCTCAAGCTAATCGTTTTCCAACTCTCAAGTGGCCAAGGAGTCTATAAGAGGGAGCTACAAAGGTTGTACTCTCAAAACCCTAGCCTTTGTTACTTGTGATGCAGTTTAATGTTATGAAACCCTAATTTTCTACGATTGATTCTTTGTGTGTTCACTTAGCACTCTAAAAACTTAATATTTGTGACATGTGATGCTTCCAAACCTTTCATAGGGTGCTAGGTAAACCTAACAAATCATGTATCAGAGGAAAGATGACCAAAACTCCATTCACTGGACATGGAGAAAGAGCCACAGAGTTCCTGGGACTCATACACAGTGATGTGTGTGGGCCAATGTCTACGCATGCAAGAAGTGGATATTCCTACTTCATTACTTTTACCGATGATATCTCAAGGTATGGACATGTATTATTGATGAAACATAAATCCGAGGCCTTTGAGAAATTCCAGGAGTATAAGAATGAAGCAGAAAAGCAAACTGGCAAAAGTATCAAGATGCTCCGATCTGATCAGGGTGTTGAATACTTAAGTGCCGAGTTCCTGGAATATCTAAAAGAGAATGGAATTCTCTCTCGGTTTACTCCTCCACACACACCACAACACAACGGTGTATCAGAAAGACGGAACGCACCTTACTTGATATGGTGCGTTCCATGATGAGTAATGCTGAGTTGCCGCCATCCTTCTGCGGTTATGCACTAGAATCTGCTGTATACCTATTGAATAAGGTTCCAACCAAGTCCGTGCCTACCACTCCATATGAAATATGGAGTAAGAACAAACCCTGTCTTAAGTATCTTAAGATATGGAGTTGTCCTGCTTTTGTCAAAAAGGTTCATCCGGACAAACTCGAGGCACGTTCAGTATTGTGTAAGTTTGTGGGATACCCCAAGAACTCTAGGGGGTATTATTTCTATTATGCTGGGAAACAAAAGGTCTTTGTTTCTCATCATGCCCGCTTTATGGAAACTCAATTTCTTGAAAAAGTGATTAGTGGGAGCGCAATAGAGCTGAAAGAAATTTCAGAACCATAAACTATTACTGAAGACTTAGTAGAACCTGAGATTTCAATGGAACCGGATGTACCTACGCTACTCCGCAGATCTAGTAAGCAGTCTCATCCGTCCGAGAGATGCTACAGTTTTCTCGTAGACGGGGATCGAAAGGATTGCATCATTGATGATGATGAGCCGACTAGTTTTCAGCAAGCCATCACGAGTAGAGACCCAGTGAAGTGGCTGGATGCTATGAGATCCGAGATGGAATCCATGTACACAAATAAAGTATAGACTTTTGATGTTGCTCCTCCTGGGGTAAAACCCGTTGGATGCAAATGGATTTTCAAAAATAAGATTGGTGTAGATGGACAGGTAGAAACCTACAAAGCTAAAGGTTTTCGTCAAAGGCCATGATTGGACTATGACGAAATTTTTTCACCAGTAGCTATGATTAAATCCATTCGGATCCTACTTACCATTGTTGCCTTCCATGACTATGGCATCCGGCAGATGGATCTTAAAATCGCTTTTCTAAATGGAAGTTTAGAAGAGTGTGTTTACATGGATCAACCAGAGGGTTTCATAGACAGTGGGAGCAGCGGAAAGGTGTGCAAGTTTCTTAAATCCATTTATAGATTAGAGCAGGTATCGCAGAGTTGGAGCATCTGCTTTGATGAGACGGTCAATGAATTTGACTTTATCAAAAATGCAGATGAACCTTATATTTATAAGAAGATTGTAGAGAGAACTGTGGTATTTCTCGTTTTATACGTAGATGACATTCTCCTAATAGGAAATGATATTCCTATGCTACAATCGTCCAAGCTGTTCTTGTCACAGAAGTTCTCTATGAAAAACCTAGGTGATGCCTAGTACATTTTAGGGATTAAGATCTATCATGACAGATCTAAAAGAATGTTGGGAATTTCACAGTCAAGGTACATAAATATCATACTACAGAGGTTTAGTATGGAAGATTCTAAGCGTGGTAATTTACCCGCTTATCACGGAATCACCCTCTCCAAAGAGATGTCTCCCAAGACTGATGAGGAGAGGGCTCGCATGAGCATTGTACCCTATGCTTCGGCGGTGGGGTTGATAATGTATGCGATGTTGTATACCAGATCAGATGTAGCTTATGCACTCAGCGTCGTAAGCAGGTATCAGTCCAACCCAGGTGAGAAATATTGGACAGCAGTAAAGAACATTTTTAAGTACCTGAGAAGGACTAAGAAGATATTCTTGGTGTACGGTAATGGGGACCTCCAGATCGAGGCTTTTACCGACTCTGGCTTCCAAAGTGACCAAGATGACTCTAAATCTGTTTCGGGTTATGTGTTTACCCTCAATAGAGGGATGGTTTGTTGGAAGTGCTCCAAACAGGACACCATAGCAAACTCGACGATGGAGGCTGAGTATATCGTTGCTAACGATGCCGCAAAAGAGGCAGTATGGATGAGGAAATTCATTTCTGAACTTCAGGTGGTTCCATCTATTGCTGATCCAATACCTTTGTATTACGATAACAATGGAGCCATGACTTTAGCAGAGGAACCACAATCCCATTAGAAATCCGGACATATCATGAGGCGGTATCACCTGATCAGGGAGATCGTGGATCGCCGGGAGATCGAAGTGCGGAGAGTAGATACAATGGACAACACGGCATATCCATTCACCAAGGCCATCCCTCAAGTCCAGTTCGAGAGACTGTTCGAGATGTTGGGTATGCGGTACACCAGCAACTAGCTATAGTGCAGATGTTGGGTACTCAATACGCCAATAACAGGCCTTAGTGCAAGTGGGAGAGTGTTGGATATATATGCCCTAGAGGCCTTCATTGTATAGGATGTTAGGGATATGTATATATAAGACAATCTTGCTCAATATGATAGTATGCTATTTGGTTTGCCTTTATCTTAACATTTGATATGTTTTACTTGTTATTTCATATCGATTATACATATTGATAAAGCCCTTAGGATCCCTACTTGACTGCCAGCGTTATGATGGCAATCATACTTGTGGGAGCTGGATAGTCAATAAGCACATCCTTAAATGCCCCTAGTTGTAGGAGTATCGAGATTGGGCATCGATACTCTAGAGTGGACTAGTGTATTCATTTCTAGATCCTGACGAGAGGCGATGGTTGATCCTGCAGCCATTGGTGTGATGCAATGTAACAACCCTAAATTTCCTATACAAATTTTTTTCAAATATTTTTTTAAAATCCAAAAAGGGGTATTTAACCTTGAGCACAAGATATAAGTAATTATTTTTATTTTTAATTACAAGTTAAAAGAATGTAATAACTCCATTTTTAGTGTATAAAAATTTACTTTAAAAATTAATGTATACTTGGAATATTTACATTTGCTGTTATTACTTTAAGTAATTAATTAGCTCCATAATTACAAGAAGGAGTTTGTAGCTCATTGGTAATACCTTGCACTGCTGAACCAAGCCACCAGAGTTCAAACCCCATGCCCCACATTATTTTTTATATTTAATTGTTTTAAATTTTATAGAAGCCCAACAGTCCACACGAGATAACTCTCAAACTTTCTACTGAATCTGAAAAACTAAATATACCAGAGCCTTATTCAGGCGACCCCCCACCTCTCAAGCCCCGGACTTTGCCCGACTCGGCCGAGTCGTCAACACCAAAAGTGTGACTTTTCCCCTTCTCAACTCCCCTGCATACTTTAAATGTTCATATCGGTTCCAAAGAGTCCAATAACACCCATTTACTCCATTTTTAATGATTTTCCTACATTTTTACATTTTTTAAATCAAAACCCTTCATCTACCCTACCCCTAGCCTAACCCTATATATACCACCCCTACCCTCTACCCTCTCACCCCAAACTCTGAGCCAACTCTCTAAAATTTCCAAGTCTTCTTGTGTACTTTGAAAACGAGCACGAAGCAAAACTACGGCGAAATTCCCGGCGAACTTCCAGCGATCGTACTAGGAGCTCTCGGCGACGAAGCGACGCGCCGACGATTCCTCTCTTTCCATCTCACTCTCGTTACTGTCCAAAACCCGTAAGTCCCATTTTCTACCTCTCTTTTCTATTCTAAAAATATGGATTTTACAAAACCCGACGGAATCGGAACAAATCCGATTTCCGATTCGGTTTCTTATAAAACTTCACTTCTCGTTAATACAATTATGCTTAAACTCTCTCATGTTGACTATTAAACACTAATCAACCAAATTGATCAAGTTTCATTTCATAAAATTATGGCTATTTCAATTCATCGTATTTTTCACTTAAATACCACATTATTTCAATTCTACATTTAACTCCATTAAACTTGTTATACCTTTAAGTAGATCATGAGGTAACGACCTACCTCCCCACACACTCATATGCAACATAACACGATACCCTCGAGAACTTAGAATACGAGAAAACAAACATTTTCATTTAAATACCCTTTACTTAATAAAACCATTTCTAAATGATTTAGTATTGATACATCTTTACAAATAATAACCTTTGAGCTAATAATAAAAATATCTAGACTTGGCCAATTAAGGACCGTCGTACTCATTAGGACAGAGGAAGGTTGTAGGCATTCAGTCGTTTATCTAAACCTGACTTTGTGGTGTCTAGGCTAGACAAGTGAGAAAGGTAACTTTAAAAGGCCCGTCTCACGGTGATTCGTGAGCGGATCCCTCCTTTCTTCACTTGTACTTACCTGGCCATAATTGCGGTGAAGAAGCGATTTGAGGTATCTCACAACTTGTCGCTTTGGACCAGTTAGGAGCAGTCTAGTTGACTTAGGGAAATCGACATCTTTACAAATAAATACCATAATTAATAAAACCGTTTTTCCTTAATAATTAGTATTTATACAAATCTTTGTAAAGCGCCGCTCAACCCATTTGGGGAACCCGTTCGGGATGGTATGGATTATCGCACATCCTCGGGCTTGTTCCCTGATTAAAAAATCAGGAAAAACTTCAAAAGAGGCATCACGTGCTCACACGTGATCAATGGTCACGTGTTGACATGTGATGGTTAAAGCAGCAGCGCAAAATAGCGCAGAGAAGAGAAGTCCATTCGGGACCAGGGGTCACGTGCTCACACGTGACCAGGGGTTACGTGCTCACACGTGACCAAAGGTCACGTGTCAACACGTGACTGGCTTTAAAAACCTCACGGTTTAATAGAATTAAATTCTAAAAGATCATTTAAATCTTTCCAAAATGGAGAAGAATTATGGAGAACCGTTGGATTAAAAATCCAAGGGTGATTAAAAATCACCAGTTTATGGAAAAATCTTAGACAAGGAAAGATCTCCCCAAATCTCACCGAAATAACAAACAGAATATCTTTGGATTAAAAAATCCAACGGTGAATAAAATTCACTAAATGATCTAAAGGATCATATTAATTGTGAAAACAAATCAAAAATCTTTCAATGAAAGATTTACTAAACAAATTGATTCTTTTCCTCCTCCTATAAATAGAAGTCGAGAGGAGAGGGAGGATATAGAGAATTTTGGGGAGAAAGCTTTAGAGAGAATTTTGGCATCTTGAAAATTCAGAAAGAAAACCCTAGGTGAGAAAAAGATAGGGGATCAAAACTTCAGAAAAAGAGAATTTAATTCTCAAAAATCTAAGAGTTTAACTCTTTTGCAAAGAACTTAGTTCTTCCTCTGGTTGAAGATCTGCAAAGAGCACATCTCCCCATAAGTTTAGAATTTAATTCTCATCAGGTTGAGATTCTGCCTTGCAGATCCAAAACTTAGAGGGGGAATTGAGTTTAGAGAATTTAATTCTCCAAAAGCTATAGGAATTTAATTCCTCCCAAAACAAAATTAGGGTTTAACCCTATATGAGAATTCAATTCTCCAAAATTATAGGAATTTAATTCCTTCAAGATGGACAGAACTAGGGTTTAACCCTAATTGAGAATTTAATTCTCTCAAGCTCACAGGAATTTAATTCCTCTTAAAATGAAATTAGGGTTTCACCCTATGCAAGAACTTAATTCTTTTACATATATGGAAATTTAATTCCTCTAAAAAGAAAATTAGGGTTTAACCCTATATGAGAATTTAATTCTTTCATAAGAGGGGTTTTAATCCCCCCCAGAATCACAATTAGGGTTTAACCCTATGAAGAATTTAATTCTTAGAAAAGATAAAGGGATCTTCAAGCATGTAAAGAACCAGGGTCACGTGTCCCCACGTGACCCCTGTAAAGATCCACAGAAATAAGGAGGAAAGAGCTCAGAGGCAACGCCTCACGTGCTCCACGTGACCCCCGAAACACAGAAATAAAAAGTAAAAGAAATAAAGGCCTTGGGCGCTCTCACGTGTTTGTTCCCCTCCGAAAGACGGGGCGGAGACACGGTAAACGTCTTGCCTGAAATTCAGGGCAGATGCTATTTGGTTTTATCCGTCCACCTCTTCGAAGATGCCAAGTTGATTTATGGCACCGTGTATCGGAGGTTTAGACGGATACGGCCGATGTAGCAGACTTCGTCAGATTCCCCCTCGCTTGAGGGGTTTTTGCTTGTGGGGACGCTATTCCCTGCAGGCGCAAGCCCCTGCAGTTAATTACGCTACCGCATCGCGGTAGCCACTTTCTCCTTCTCCAGATGTTCACTTCGTGTCGTGTGTGTTTGTTTTGTTTGTGGTTGCCCGTGGATTGTATACAGAGACTAAGTGATGCCGTCGCCCGTAGGTCGTGGATTAGTCCAAATCCGTGTTTACTTAGATTTGGGTTTGGTGTTTTAGTTTAAGGATACGTTAGCCATATTGAGGCTAAGATCAACTTAAACTTTTGTTAAGGATACGTTAGCCTAATCTCCAGACTAAGATCAACTTAACGGGATCGTTTGGATCCGACAAGAAAGCAATTGGCTCTATTGTTTAGTTTAATGACGTTGCGGTCGATTTCCAGTTTAGGGACATGGTGGTCCATCATTCCCATTTGGGGACGAACATTAGTTTAAGGACATTTCGGTCCAACGTTCCCATTTTGGGACGAATATTAGTTTAGGGACGTTTCGGTCCAACATTCCCATCTAGGGACGAATATTAGTTTAAGGACGTTTCGGTCCACGAGTTTAGTGTTGGATATATGTATGCCCTAGAGGCCATTATATGATAGTGGATGTATCTGTACATGTATATATATATATATATTCAGTGTACATTCTTGCTCGACATGATAGTATGCTATCTGGTTCTACTTTATCTGACATGTTGATTTGATCATGCTTTTATTCATTCATACATGCTGATAAAGCCCTGAGGATATCGCTTGACTACAGTGATTATGATAGAGATCATACTAGTAGGACATCTGTAGTTTATAAGCATATCCTGAAATGTCCCTAGTCGGAGGTGTATCGAGACGGGGCATCGATATACCAGAGTAGACTAGCGTATATGATATAAGACCCATGTGATGGGCGATGGATGTTCCCACATTCATCGATGTTTGACATCAAGATCATATACGGGTGCTCAGTGGTGACTTGGTACACTGGACGGACTCACCGAGAACTCCTATATGGAATTATATCTATCGTCGGATAGCAGTTCTCAGGTGACACTGGTACAGGTTAGTCTGTAGACCCGAGATCGTCATAGAGTCTTGTGTGCTCTCCCACTGTACTTTGATTACCACCCTACCACGGCTCTACTGAGTCGTGCAAACAGGTGGTCGTTGGGTACAGTCCCGAGACACACGAAGGCAATGAGCGATAGGAGGGGTTTCGTCTCTCCCGGTATTGGGAGTTGATGCTGTGCTGTGCTCGACTGGTTATATCAGTAAGTCCCTGGCCAGGGCTGCTGAGATTTACTGATAAGTGTTATCAGTAGTTTCTCGATCTGTTATAGACCATTCACCGGCGCGACTTATTGAGTTATTGGGGTCGACGTTACCATCCTTAGACTTGATATGCAGCATATCTAACGAAGAGACCGGACTGTACGGTAGTGTTGCCGGTTGGCTCGACGGGAGTTGTAGCAGGTTCGCTTGTTTTCTTCTGATCGCTCAATACCTGGGTGGCCGTTACGTTTAGCTGACCGCTTGCGGCTTGGGGGTGCTTGATATGATCATCACCCACTGTCGGCATATTGACGAGTCTTAGAGTCCCACAAAGGAGTTACCTAGTCCAGGCGAAACGTTGTGGTGCGCGTATGCGATATGCGCAAGGACCCAGTTAAAATGCGCGTATAGGATACCGTATATTGATCGGGCGGCTTGCTTTTGGTGGGGTCGTATGTGATATGGCCAGATTGATAAATCAAGTGTTGATTTATCATTTAACCATTAGTTTCTCACTAGAAATCCTTTCTTGTATTTGATGTATGTATGCATGCATGTATGTTTTCTTTCTAGATTCATGCACATATGGATGTGCATACACACATACATGCATACATCATCCTTCATGGTTGATTACACATTGAAAATGGTGGCAATATAAGACTCACACCATGGTTTAAATATATGGATTATTATTTACTTTTTGTTAAAACAAAAGAAAAGAAGATAAGGATAATTCATGGTTTGTTTCTACATCCTTCCTTAACCTAACCATGCTCACCTACTTCTAACCATGGATTAACCTTCTCTTTGGGTTTTAACTCAAATTAAATAATATCTTAAGCATTTAACCATGGTTTGAGATGAGAAGTGATAAATATATATACATATATTTTCATTTTCTTTTCAAGGGTTAATCTTTTACTCTTGTTTAAAGAAAAGCCATCATCTTCTTCTTCCTTCCTCTTTTGCTCTCTAGACCTTTTGTAGTGAGAAAAATACTTAACAAGATAGGATTTTGAAGTGAGAATAAGAACCACAACATTATTCTACACAAGTCTAGCCCACTTGTTTAGAGTGTTAGCTTCATTTCATTCTCTTGGAAAAGTGAAGTTGTTAGCTTGGACAAGGAGCTTCGGGTGGATCGTCGTGGACACTAGAAGACCTCAAGCGAACCTTCCTCCAACCCTCAAGTGGCCAAGAAGTCTAGCGTAGGGAGCTACAAAGGTTGTACTCTCGAAACCCTAGTCTTTGTTGCCTTTAAAGTTTTGAAACCCAAATTTTCTAGGATAGATCCTTTGTATGTTTACTTAGCACCATAAAAACTTGATCTTTGTGACATGTGATGCTTCCAAACCTCTCATAGGGTGCTAGCTAAACCTAATATTGGTATCAGACCCGACCTAGAACATTAGGCGATGCTTTAGCGAAGTAAAAACTCCGATCGAACCGAAATACGGAATTACGGGACCCTCTCTGGACATTTTTTCAAACCCGGTTATTTTCAGAATTAAAAATACTTAAAAAATACAGCAGGTGAATATAAGAAGTACTGTGAAATACGAAGCCAAGAGCCATTCAAGCCGCCGCGGAACCGCGGCCAATCCTTGCTTAGGCCGCGGCTCCGCGGCTATACAGAGGCTTCATGTCTTGTTATTTACACAGTAATTCCTATACCTGCTTGTATATTGTTTAAGGTATGTTTAATCTGATTTTTGTGCTGTATATTCTGGGGATGGTTTTGAGTTCAATGATTCTATCGGAATTTTTATTTCGTGTGTTTTCCGGGTAAATTAGAAAGTATTGAATTGTTCGAACGAGTGTTGTTTGCTCACTTTTCACGGGGTTTAAATCTTTCGGATACATGTGCAAGTTTTGTGGTAGACCCTCTAGAAGACAACAAACCTTAACTCGATTATGTGACCGTCTTGAACTGCCCTTTGAACTTTAGGGTTTGGGGCAGTACGGCGTGCCACATGTGAGGCGTTGGCTTGACCCTTCTACGGCTGGACCGCTACTACTGTGTCACACTCCGGATTTTTTGAACTCCGCTCAAGTGTTGAGCTTTAGGGAATTTTGGGTATTTGAACATTCGGTCGAAAACTTTAATACTGTCTATTTATCTGGAATGTGATACAATATTTGGAATTCATATAGTTTAGGCATGAAATACGAAGTATGTGATATTTCGTATTTATGATGTCTAAAGAGAATGTGGATTCCAAATATTGTAGTTTTACATTTTCTTTTCTGTGACCGTAAGTGTAGTATGTTCGATATCGCCGGTTTCGTTGCTATACATCAACGACAATCGGGATACGCATACTTACTTACATTGATGATATATGATATTATGTGTTGCTGAGATATGATGTGCAGGATTGTCGCGGTCGAATAGCCGGGTTTTTTTTTATGTGAGATGAGAGTTTTATATTTTCATTCATGTAAATTCAAATGTAATGTAATATTCTTTTATTTGGGGCACTTCCGGGTTGAGGTTGATGTCACCAGTGTTGTATATTATTTACTTTTCCGCATTAGGATAGACCCAAGGAGGGGAGCACAAGTGATCGGGTTCTGGGGTTCAGTAGGAGGCCATCTCGAGGAGTCGAGACCGGGTCTCCTAAACTCCAGGATTGGTAGGGTCGCTTGCCGCTCTCGTAGGGGTCTAGAGGTGTGGGCTTGGCTATTCATCGCGACTGTGGAATCCGTATTTTCTATTGTTGGCTAAATACTAAATACGGACGTCCTAGTATATCCCACATCATATATATGTTTCTGCTGCCTGTGTTCTGAGATATCTGAGACGAATGACATATTATATATATGATATATAGTAGACGTTGCTTATGTTTTGCACCCGCGCTAGTCCCGTCCCGGTATGCCGTTAGTTAAGTAACCTAACGGTGCATAACGGAACATTGTGGCGAATGCGGATGGCATAAGCGTACGTGTTATTTTCGTTTCTTTTCTGTGATTAGCTTAAGGACTTAAATGATGGGATTACATTAATATGATTAATGTAAAGAAAATAAACCTAAAAAGATGTCGTAGAATCGGATTTGAAAACCACTCGGCTCTTTATGAAAAAGCTGTATTTCAAAAATTGCGGAGCACAAGCCACTCCTTTTCAAAACCATTTGATTCTACGACGATATCAAGTTCAAAGCGTTAAAGATTTTCTTAAAAATCATCCGCAACCCTCCATCATTTTAGAAAGTAGAGTACTTAGTATTCGTGCTACGTTTGTTGACTTTAGTTAAGGCGTAGTGTACGGTAGCTAAGTGATGTCTTCCTACATTGCATATGATGCAGATTAATTAGGACATTCATGCGACTTTGTTGACCATAGTTAAGGGTCATATGGGTGGGTCTAATTGATCAAGAAATGACGGGTAGAACTTGACTGGTACTTATGATTTGTTGACTATAGTTAAGGTCATAAGTACTAGGGGTAAAAATCACATCGGGAATTTCAAGTGTTGAGATTTGCAATGAGATTGCATACCTTCCATATGATGGTTGGATCCCGATCCCACTGTGGGCAATAGTTGCTCCTAGGAGAGTTTTGCAGTTTACAATTAGCTAACTCATTAGGTGTCTAGAAAGGTGTTGAAGGGCTAAGCCTCTGGGAAAACGAGGTTTACTTTAATTAGGTCCGTGCGAAAGCACGGGGAACCTCCCTCAAGTACCGACACTGGCCTGGCTGAACGGTTAGCGAAGTTGTAGGCTGTAATTAATCCTGGCTAGTTTTATTTTTTAAGGTTTGAAAGAAAAACTTGATTAAAGCAGTGGGAGACATCGATTAGACAAGATAATAACCAATCTGATCTATGCAAGAGCTTTCGCTGAGTGTATTCTTTTCTCTCTCTTAATGGCAGATACCAATGACTGGACTCAAGCTTCTACTAGATAAAAACAAACTGAATGGGACCAATTATAAAGACTGGCTGAGGAATCTGAAAATAACCTTGACTTATGATAAAGTATCATATGTCCTCACGGCTTCAGCCCCGCCCACCCCAGGTCCAAAATCCTCAGTTGGGGACATTGAAGTCCGCAAGACATGGGACGCTGACTGTGCCACGGCCAAATGCCTCGCGCTTGCATAGATGGACAATACACATCAAAAGCAGCACGAGAATATGGACATTCAAACCATATTCCTCCATACAAAGGAGTTGTATGGAGAGCAATCCCACGTATTACGATACGAAGCATCTAAGAAATTATTTCAGATGCGAGTGGCCCCTGACACACCGGTAGGAGACCATGTTCTGAAGATGATAGCTCTTATAAAAGAGCTTGAGGACCTAGGATGGACAATGGACAATGAACAATATACGGATATTATTCTGCAGTCCCTCCCCTCCACCTTTGCTCAGTTCATAGTTAACTTCAACATCCACGGCATGGAGAAGGAGCTACCTGAACTCCTTAATATGTTAAGGAGTACAGAGAGCACTATGAAATCAATGAAAACTCCCGTTATGACTATTGGGCAATCTTCTTCTTCTCGCCCAAAAGCTAAGGCCAAAGAAAAGAAAAAGAAGAAGCCCACCAATCCTAAGGGTGGAGTTAAAAAGGTGAAGGGAAAGGAAAAGTCCAAAGCTGGAGACTCGGGGAAAGGTGAATGTTTTCATTGCCACAAGACAGTACATTGGAAGCGCAACTGTACGGAGTACTTGAACCTCAAGAAGAAGCATGGGGATGCTTCCGCTTCAGGTGTGTTTGTGACAGAAAACTGTTTTTCAATAAACTCTGCTTCCTGGGTATTAGATACCGGTTCAGGTTCTCATATTTGCAATTCTATGCAGAGACTGAGAAATAACAAAGTTTTGAAGACAGGTGACCATACTCTCCGCATTGGAAATGGTTCCAATGTCCATACAGTCGCAGTGGGAGAGTATCACTTGGGGTTGCCATCTGGGTGTATATTGGTTTTGAACCCATGTTATTTTGTACCAAGTATGCTATGTAATATAATATCAGTTTCTTTGTTAGACAATGAAGGATATAACTTTATATTGCAGAACAATGTTATGAACATTCACCTGAATCAAATGTTGGTTGGGTATGGTACACTTAATAACGGGATATACGTCCTAAATCAACACACAATTTTCAGTATACAACGCACTAATAAAAGAAAACTTTCAGAATTAAATGAAGCTTTTCTTTGGCACTGTAGACTTGGTCATATTAACGAAACAAGACTAAACAAGTTACACAAAGATGGATATTTAAACTCTTTTGAATATAAATCTTATGCGACTTGCCAGTCATGTGTAATTTTGTGGGGTATCCAAAGAATTCTTATGGATATTTATTCTACCACAAAGAGGAACAAAAGGTGTTTGTTTCTCAGTATGCCACATTCTTGGAAAAAGAGTTTTTCACAGATAAAGATGATGGCAAAGTGGTGGATCTAGAAGAGGTTCTAGAGACACAAACTACAAATGACGATTTGGTTGAACCGGCTGTTGCAATAGAAACTGAGGAACCTCGGCCACTCCGAAGGTCTGGTAGGACTTCTCGCCCACCGGAGAGGTACTACGGTTTCCTCATTGATGGTGATGGAGAAGACTGCATCATGGATGATGATGATCCTACCAGTTTTCAGCAAGCTATCATGAGTGGTGACTCTGTGAAGTGGCTGGATGCCATGAGATCCGAAATAGAGTCTATGTACACCAACAAAGTATGGACTTTGGACATTGTACCCCCTGGGGTAAAACCTGTGGGATGCAAATGGATCTTTAAAAGAAAGATTGGTGTAGATGGGCAGGTAGAGACCTATAAGGCAAGACTTATGGCGAAAGGTTTTCGTCAAAGACCAGGTTTGGACTATGACGAAACTTTTTCGCCCGTAGCCATGCTTAAATCCATTCGGATCCTACTTGCTATTGCTGCTCACTACGACTATGAAATCTGGCAGATGGACGTTAAAACAGCATTTCTAAATGGAGATTTAGAAGAATGCGTTTATATGGATCAGCCAGAGGGCTTCATTGACAGTGGGAGCAGCGGGAAAACACGTAGATTGCTTAAATCCATATATGGGTTAAAGCAGGCATCTCGAAGTTGGAACATCTGTTTCGATGATGTTATCAAAGAATTTGATTTCATCAAAAATCCAGATGAACCTTGTGTTTATAAGAAGGCTGTAAGAAGAGCTGTCACATTCCTCGTATTGTACGTGGATGACATTCTTCTGATAGGAAATGATATTCCTATGCTACAGTCGGTCAAATCTTTCTTATCACTAAGGTTCTCCATGAAAGACCTGGGTGATGCCACATACATCCTGGGCATAAGGATCTATAGGGATAGATCCAAAAAGTTATTGGGATTGTCCCAAACCAGGTACATCAACACCATCCTAAAAAGGTTTAGTATGGAAGACTCCAAGCGGGGTGCCTTACCCGCTTGCCATGGAGTCACTCTCTCTAAGGATTCTTGTCCAGAGACCGATGAAGAGAGAGCTCGCATGAGCATTATACCCTATGTTTCGGCAGTAGGATCTATAATGTACGCGATGTTATGTATACGCCCAGATGTAGCTTATGCACTTAGTGTTGTAAGCAGGTATCAATCCAACCCAGGGGAGAACCACTGGACAGCTGTGAAGAACATTCTTAAGTACTTGTGAAGGACTAAAGAATTGTTCTTGGTGTATGGTAATGCAGATCTCCAAATGGAGGCCTTTACCGATTCGAGCTTCCAGAGCGATAAGGACGACAGCAAATCTATCTCAGGGTTTGTATTTACCCTCAATGGAGGGGCGGTAAGTTGGAAGAGTTCCAAACAGGATACCGTTGCAGACTCTACGATGGAGGCTGAGTACATTGCTGCAAATGATGCCGCCAAGGAAGCCGTCTGGATGAAGAAGTTCGTCTCGGAGCTAGGAGTAGTTCCAACCATTATTGATCCAATACCTTTGTATTGTGATAATAATGGGGCTATGGCGTTAGCCAAGGAGCCCAGGTCCCATCAGCGGTCCAGACACATCCTGAGGCGCTTTCATTTGATCCGGGAGATTGTAGATCGCCGCGAGATCGAGATTAAGAGAGTAGACACAAAGAATAACACCGCGGATCCACTCACCAAGGCCCTCCCTCAGCCGCAGCATGAGCGACTTTTTGAGACGTTGGGTATGAGATACGCCAATAACTGGCCTTAGTGCAAGTGGGAGATTGTTGGATATATGTATGTCCTAGAGGCCATTATATGATAGTGGATGTATCTGTACATATATATATATATATATATATATATATATATATATATATATATATATATATATATATTCAGTGTACATTCTTGCTCGACATGATAGTATGCTATATGGTTCTACTTTATCTGACATGTTGATTTGATCATGCTTTTATTCATTCATACATGCTGATAAAGCCCTGAGGATATCGGCTTGACTACAGTGATTATGATAGAGATCATACTAGTGGGACATCTATAGTTTATAAGCATATCCTGAAATGTCCCTAGTCGGAGGTGTATCGAGACGGGGCATCGATATACCAGAGTAGACTAGAGTATATGATACAAGACCCATGTGATGGGCGATGGATATTCCCACATTCATCGATGTTTGACATCAAGATCATATATGGGTGCTCATTGGTGACTGGGTACACTGGACGGACTCACCGAGAACTCCTATATGGAATTATATCTATCGTCGGATAGCAGTTCTCAGGTGACACTGGTACAGGTTAGTCTGTAGACCCGAGATCGTCATAGAGTCTTGTGTGCTCTCCCACTGTACTTTGATTACCATCCTACCACGGCTCTACTGAGTCGTGCAAACAGGTGGTCGTTGGGTACAGTCCCGAGATACACGAAGGCGATGAGCGATAGGAGGTGTTTCGTCTCTCCCGGTATTGGGAGTTGATGCTGTGCTGTGCTCGACTGGTTATATCAGTAAGTCCCTGGCCTGGGCTGCTGAGATTTACTGATAAGTGTTATCAGTAGTTTCTCGATCTGTTATAGACCATTCACCGGCGTGACTTATTGAGTTATTGGGGTCGACGTTACCATCCCTAGACTCGATATGCAGCATATCTGACGAAGAGACCGGACTGTACGGTAGTGTTGCCGGTTGGTGTTTCCTGATTTAAAATCAGGAAAGCTTCTGGGAAAAGCTTCAGAAGAGGGTCACGTGCTTACACGTGACCAGCAGTCACGTGTTGGCACGTGACACCTAAACGCATCATCAAGGCAAGTTCAGTTTTCTGACTACGCTGAAGAAAAGGGACTTCAGAAAGGGTCACGTGTAGACACGCGACATTTAAATGCAAGCGTCAAAGGCACACCGGTTCCTTGATTAAACCAAGGAAAAGGCTCCAGACGAGGGTCACGTGCTCACACGTGACCAGGGGTCACGTGGTGGCACGTGACGGCTAAGCATCAGAAGAAGGCAGAGTGCAAAAGAAGGAAAGGGCTCGTTATAAGAGGGTCACGTGCCCACACGTGACCATGGGTCACGTGGTCACACGTGACCGGCTTTCAAAGCCCATTTTGCTAACAGAATTAAATTCTGAAAGAGATTCAAATCTTTCCAAAGGAAAGCGATTATCTGGAGCAGATTGAATTAAAGATTCAGAGATGATTAAATATCATCTATCTATGGAAAAATCTCGGGTTTGGAAAGATTTCTCCTTTAAATCTAACAGAAATAACAAAGGAGAATTCCTGTATTTGAAATCCAATGGTGAATAAAAATTCACCTAATAATCCAAAGGTCAAAAACGAATGATGGATACAAATCAAATCTCTTAATGAATATTCATCAAAAACTAATTGATTCGGCTGCTTCTCCTATAAATAGGAGCCAAGAGACAAAAAAAAGGGACAGATACGCAGAGAGAGAAAAGAGGAGAGAGCTTTGATATTCGGAGGAATTTGGAGCTTCTGCAAAAGAAAACCCTAGGTAAGAAAGGGAAGGCATTTTGAAAGAAAGAGAATTTAATTCTCAACAGAGTTTAACTCTGATAATATAAAACAGAAGAACATATTTCTTCTCTCTTTGATAGAGGATCTGCAAAGTGCACATCTCCCCTTTAGGTTGAGAATTTAATTCTCAATGGGTTGAGATCCTGCCATGCAGATCCAAAACATAGAGAGGGAATGGAAACATGAGAATTTAATTCTCACAGAACTATAGGAATTTAATTCCTTTAAGATAAAAGTAGGGCCTGACCCTGTGTTATGGGAATTTAATTCATTCAGAACAGAGAGAAACAGGGTTTAAC
The DNA here is from genome assembly GCA_030015575.1 of Agapanthus africanus. Lineage (NCBI taxonomy): Eukaryota > Viridiplantae > Streptophyta > Magnoliopsida > Asparagales > Amaryllidaceae > Agapanthus > Agapanthus africanus. The sequence goes on from CM057351.1 coordinate 296,385,771, forward strand.
CCTAATTAAGAACTTAGTTCTATTGAAACAACGGGAATTTAATTCCCTTAATCATAATTTAACAGGGAATGGAAGTTTAATTCTTTAAAAAGCTTTTATCAGGGTTCAACCCTATTCAGTTCTTCACGTATACGAGGAATTTAATTCCTACAGAAGATTCAGAGTTCAACTCTACTCCAGAATATAAGTCTTCAAAGGGAAGTAGGAATTTAATTCCTCTGAAAATTAAAGCCTGAGGAATTTAATTCCTGAAAAAAGGATCAACAGATTCTCTAAACAACATACATGGAGGCAGGGTCACGTGCCACCACGTGACCCCCTCAAAAGATCTACAGAAAGCCCTTTGAGGCAGTCCCCCACGTGACCCACGTGACCCTTGACAGAAGCTTTAACACATAGGCATATGAATGCCCGTCACGTGATGGCACGCGATGCTCTAAAAGATGCAGTAATCTCAGCAGAATAAATGAAGGGAGGGCGCTCTCACGTGTCGCCACGTGACCCCTCTTGCTTTAGTGTTTAACACTAAGTTGGAATTCCTGAATCCAGTGTTAAAACACTGTTGGGCCGTAGTGTTCAACACTAATCAAAGAACTTTATTTGCAGTGTTCAACACTGACTACCTTAGTGTTTAACACTAATTTGAGAGCTTTGTTGCCGATGCTTGATCTGTTTTAGTGTTTAACACTAATTTGAAAGCCTTGTTGCTGGTGTTTAACACCAATTATCTTTTAGTGTTAAACACTAACTTGTCAACCTCATTCCCAGTGTTCAACACTGATTGCTCTGTAGTGTTTAACACTAGGTTTTGGCCCAATTGGCTAAAGGGATAGAGGCAAAGCCTCTCCCTCAATGGACCAACAAGAAGTCAATATTCCAGACATGATAGGACTTAGTCCAAGCTGGCCATAAGTCCTCAATTCGTAATTAACTGAGCCAATGGGCTCATAATATAATTAATGGGTCTTGATCCCAAATTGGGCCAAGGACTATTTAATCCATCCTGGTTCTAGGGTACATCTCTTCACTCCTTTGATACTTGGCATTGTAATCCCTCAATGTCTTCAAAGAGGTGACGGGTCCCGATGACCACCCATGATATGGACTGTGGGGTCCTTAAGCCCATGTCTAATGCAAAATTCCTGGTTACGTGGAACGTGGATAACGTCACTCTTTGACCCCGCGGAAAACGTCCAGAGCGGAGCCTAGTCCTCGCCGAGCACGGCAGTGAACCCGTGTGAAGCATCTAGTGCAAAATTCCTGGTTACGTGGAACGTGGATAACGTCACTCTTTGACCCCGTGGAAAACGCCCAGAGCGGAGCCTGGTCCTCGCCGAGCACGGCGGTGAACCCGTGTGAAGCATCCAGAGCACATACCGGACTGTGGAGTCCTTAAACCCATGGACTATGACGTCCTTAACCTTGACCGAGATGTCTTAAAACTAACAATGGACCGCAATGTCCTTAAACTACCCATGGACCATAATGTCCTTAAACTACCCGTGGACCGCAATGTCCTTAAACTACCCATGGACCGTAATGTCCTTAAACTACCCGTGGACCGCAATGTCCTTAAACTACCTACGGACCACAATGTCCTTAAACTACCCACGGACCGCAATGTCCTTAAACTAGAACAATAGAGCCCCGCATGCTCCTTTGCCGGATCTAAACGGTCCCGTTTAAGTTGATCTTAGCCTCAAAGAGGGCTAACGTATCCTTAAACCTTCAAACAGACTGGACTATGAATCCCCCCAATTAACTCTGGCTCGAGGGTACATCTCTGAACTCCTCTGACATCCGTCGTTGTAATCCTTCAACGTCGTCAGAGAGGTGACGGGTCCCGACGGCCACACATATACGATGGACCACTATGTCCCTAAACTGGAACAATGGAGCCTAAAACACTCCCTTGTCGGATCTAAATGATCCCGTTAAGTTGATCTTAGTCTCAACATCAGACTAACGTATCCTTAACAAACGTTTGAGTTGACCTTAGCCTCGAGCATGGCTGATGTATCCTCAAACCAAACCCCCAAACCCAAATCTAAGATAAACACGGATTTGGACTAGTCCACGCCCTACGGGCGACGACACAACTCAGTCTCCGTAAACAATCCACGGGCAACAAAACACGAAACAAACACACACGACACGAAGTGACCATCTGGAGAAGGAGAAAGTTGTTACCGCGATGCGGTAGCGTAATTAACTGCAGGGGATTGCGCCTGCAGGGAAGAGCGTCCCCACAATCAAAAACCCCTCAAACGAGGGGTAATCTGACGAAGTCTGCTACATCGGCCGCATCCGTCTAAACCTCCGATGCACGGTGCCATAAACAACTTGGCATCTTCGGAGAGGTGGACGGATAGCACCAATTAGCATCTGCCCCGAACCTCAGGCACGGACGCCCGCGTCGCGCCGCCGTTCGGAGGGGAACAGATTCTGGCACGCCCGGTGGGACCTTTTCCTCTTTCCACTCCACATTTCGTGTGTCGTGATTCGCGAACCAATCGCGGTTCGCTAATGGTGGCCCTTGGGTTTCAAGATACTAAGAATTGGCGTCTTGCTTATTGCAGAAAGTAAAGGATCGATGGCTTCTACTTCTGCGAAATCCTCCAACTGCTCAGACTGCAATTGCTACCAACGCTTTACCTCGCCAGGAGGTATAGCCTATGGACCCCAAGCTGCTTAATTGTTCACAATGCCGGTGGACCAAGTGACTCAAGCCACTACCGGATTGTTCTTCGGGACTATACTCCCATCATCAAGCTTCGCGGCGCCGGTACTGACAAAGGAAGCTCTCAAGAAGCCAGTCTTTGATCGTCTTACCCCTGCCGCGGCTCCTCTCAACGAGTCGCCCAACGTCAACGCCTCGGTCTTCTCTAGATTGGGCCAGAAATCCTGCGAACTCATCATGGGGCCTACAATCTCAGAGAAGGCTGCTTCTAAGAAAGTGACCGGTCCTGCTCCTGAAGACATCAAAGCGACTTCCCCTGCCACAAAGTCGGTCTTTACAAGATTGACGGCTCCAGCTCCCGCTCCTGCTATCCAAAGGACGTTGGTCTTTGACAGGCTAACACCAACAGCAACCCCCCACCCACACAGGGGGTAAGACGAAACCATTCTTACCGCTGACCCAACGCCGTCCGCTCGACACGCTCGACGTCGCCATTGGCGCCGAGTAAGGAAGGCTGGGGGCAACTCCCCCTCTGGGTTGACTCCATCAGCCCCGGTGGCAGAAGTTAATGCTGCTGTTCCAACTGGGAACAGCTTCGAGATGCTAAATAAGGTACGGAGAAATTCTCCTACTGCAGTGCTGAAGAGATCTCCTCCCCCATTAAAAAGGGTTGCGGAAGTAAAACCAAAACAGCCCCAATCTCCTCAACGGCTGTCTTCCAAAATCTATATGGTTTGGCGGCAGGCCCGAGACTCGATCATCGATCCAAACTCCTCCCGCCAGCACAAGAAGCTGAAAATCCAACCGGAAGCTGGTCACCAGGCTGAACCCCAAAAGGCTGTCTGGACGCCCACCTCGACAGTCCCCTCAACCTCCATGGCTCATAAAAGGAGGAGGCCAAAGAAGATCCCCCAGCCCGCTACGACAGCTAAAGGCACTGAGCCCGGACGCCCTAAGTCTGGGGGCATGATGGTCCACACCGTATTCATGGCCTCTGGAAAGGAGGAGAGCCGCACTTCTACAGGCCACCGACCACTTACCCGATCCGTGATGAAAGCCCAGGAGCAGCAACAAAAGCTCCAAGAAATGATGAATGCTATGGCCGCACTTACCGGGCCAAAAGAAAGCCCACAAACATCCTCAGACGCGCGCCAAGAAGAAGAAACCGACGCTGAATTCCTTCGCCGGATACTAGAGAAAAAGGACAAAGAGGCTGCTGAACAAGCGGCCAACATACAACGTATGGGCCTTCTCTTCCAAGATATGATAGGAATGATGATCCAACAGGACTTGCCCGCCGAGGATCCCCCAATCGTTCTTGAAGATGACCGAGGAGAAACGTCAAATCCACTGCCGGCCCTCTCAACGGCCAAGGAGGAGGCAATCTCTAAGGCTGACTTGGCTGACTACATAGCCCAGCAAATCCGGGTCCATCATGTGACTGAGGCAGCTGGTCAAGTCGTGAAAACGGGGCGGCCGTATCCAAGCTGGTACGACCAAATCAAATACCCGCAAGGCTATACGATACCAAAATTCCACGTGTACAAGGGGACCGGCAATCCCCATCAACATGTCGCCCAGTTCCGGGCCCTCTGTGGTAACACCGGCGGTGATGATAAACTGTTGCTCCGACAGTTCATGGGCAGCTTATCAGAAACAACATTCGAATGGTATTCGGAACTCCCGAACGATTCTATCAAAACGTTCGCTGAGATGGAGTTGTTATTCACTCAGCGATTCGCAAGTGCCAGTGAACGCACTCCAATAACTGCTTTGATTAACGCCAGGGTAAAACCAGGCGAAACCTGGGTCCAGTATGCTATACGCTGGCGGAATTTGTGGTCGAGATGCGAGCAACGCATTGAGGAGGCACCCGCAGTGGGCATGTTCGTGGGAACCCTAGACCCCCACGCAACTATCTCCCAGTTCATGATGTTCTTTAAGCCAACCACATTCCAGGCTTTAATCGACAAGTTGGCTCAGATGGACCAGATGGGTCATAGACCACCTCCCCCGAAGTTGGAACCACGGAATGACAAGGGTAAAGGAAGGGCAACCTTCGTCGCGAGTGCCCAACAGCAACCTAACGCCCCAAAACCGGCAGATCAACTGGAAGAAAGACGCCGGTATTATAATGAGAAGATGAAACGTCCCTACTCGTTCCCGCGAGACAAGACGAAACGGTTATTCGAGCTAGCAATGCGTAACAGACTTATAAACCTACCAAATCCAAGGCGACCTCCGCAACCCACCGAGGTGAATAACCCTAACTATTGCCCTTACCATCAAACGGTAAGTCATCCGATTGAAGATTGCTTCGTCTTCAAAGGATGGATTGAAGATCAATACCTCCAGGGAAAGTTTGTACTATCCGAAAAGTGGAAGGTGAGCCCACCACAACCGCATACTCCCAAGAAAACAGATACATCGGGGGCAACTTGCTCCTTTATTGAAGAAGCTCCATGGGAGGTCGTGCTATCAACGAAAACCAAAAGAATGCTGAGAGACCTTCACGCGTGCCCTGCGATCGAATGGAAAGACCCTCTTGAACCTCAAATTATCGAGGGGATGTTGAAGCCCCGCACAACTACGAAGGCTCGTGATAAGGGCCCAAATACTCACACCCAACCGTCAAAATCTTCGAAGAAAAAGAAGAAGAAATCCAAGAAGCCCGCGAAGCTTGGAGACGAGCACACGAACTTGCAGAAGCAAATCGACGCGCTGGAAGAATACAATCAAAAGGCGCGAACTCCTGTCACACTGCAAGAGTTTCTCAGCCACATCTTTCAAGAGAGAGATGATAGAGAGAGCTCGTCGGATGAATCCGAAGGGTATGTGGCGAGTTGTAACGTAATCTCCCACTCGTTTACCGATGATGAGAAAACTCCAGGCACTAAGAAGCTGGAGGCAGAGCCTGAACCAGAGCGTGCGGGGCCGACGAATGAGATAATCAAAGCCTTCCTAGACGAGATTCGTCTAAAAAGTAAAGCGGATCAGGAGCGTGAGATGGCCGCGTCAGAAGGAGCCAAATGCAGGCGACTGAACGAAAGAGCCGAACTACCCCTGCCAGAGCGAAAGGCATCCGAAGTAGACAAGAAGATATTCAAGATGAGGAAAAGGTTTGCCAAAGCCATGTCAATGGGAATGAAGCTACCACCCTCGGAAGGAAACACACACGATGGGGTGGAAAAGCACCCCGATTATTGCGCATATCATCGGAAAATCTCACACCCCACGGAGGAGTGCGACGCCTTTAAGATATGGTGGCAAGGATATGTTACTCGTCGGCAACATTTTAAGCGCATGAAACGCAAGAGCCGTCGGGAGCGAAGAAGTACTGTCGAAGGGCACAACAGAACTACTGGCAACTGTTACATGGTTAACGCCGGGGGGTCACAAGTTCTCACCTTTGGGAGCGACTCTGATGAAGAAATGGCTCTGGGCCCTCTCTTTAAAGAGTCCGTTTTAGGGAAAGAGGAGAAATCGGAGGCCTGCGAGAACATCCAGCTGCGCAATCGCACACTCCCAGAAAAGAATCTCGGGCCCATAAGTAGAAAAGATAAGGGAAAAGAAAAGGTCGCTGAAGATATCACTTTAGATGACCAAGTCATGAAAGAACTAGCTGCCAAAGACCCTCCTAGGAGGAGTAAAGTGGATTATAACATCCTCGCGCACCTAAGGAAGCTACCTTCTCAGCTTAGCATTCTCGACGTCCTCCTATTATTAAAAGAAGCGTGAGACTCACTAATTAAGGCATTACAAGAACCTGAACAATTCCAAGCCTTCCTCGCCACTGAAAAGATGAAGGATGAACTGGAGGAAGTGCATACAGCCGATATCACTTTCGGTGATGAAGACCTCCTTCTCGGGACGTGCGACCATAACCGTCCCCTATATGTCTCCGGATACTGCCATGATATCAAGATAGGCAAGATCCTGGTGGATAATAGATCCTCCATCAATCTCCTTAATGTTCGGGTGTTGAAGGAAATCTGCATGAGTGTGCAACATCTCGCTCGTGACAAAATTACTATCTCCGGTTTCGATTCACAATCGTCACAGACTCTCGGATCTGTGATACTAACATTACGCTTTGGACTTCTCGTCACAGACATCAAATTCCATGTCATTGACGCCAAGACCTGCTACAACGTCTTGCTTGGTCGTCCTTGGCTACACGAATACAACATCATCCCTTCTACACAACATCAGTGTATGAAGTACTTTAAAGATGGTTTCGAGTATACCGTAACAGGTGAGTTGAACCCATTTTCCGTGAACGAAGTCCGCAAATATGAAGATGCGAAGTACTTTTTGCCAGATTTCGAGGATACAGAAAGGTGTCGCAACCCGGAGAACAAAGCCGCCGCCACCATCCCTGTTTTCGGGAGCGATACCGAAGAAGAGGAAGAGATAGTTTATGCAGGGCCATCTCAACGCAGCAACCCGGGAACGTCCGCCCCCATGTTAGTCTTCGGAAGTGACTCGGAAGATGAGGTTAATGCCGTGTTCTCCAATCGGCTGTCAATACAAGCACCCCTTGGCGATGACCATAGTTTGCAAATCACCATGGTACCGCGAGAACACAACAAGGATCTCGACACGCTTCAAGCTCACAATGTGCAGGACCTGCAAACATTTTACATCCCTTCCAGGCAAAGGGGTGAGAAGGTGATCTTATTCTACCGATCCTCAGAGTCGAAAATAGAGAGAGAGATCTGGCATGGCGCGGATGCTACATTTGACAGGCTCCAACCCATCCGTCTGCCCAGATACTATACAAATGGATTAAAGAAGCTATTGAAGCGCCAAGGAGTACCCTTAAAACAGACTGTTCGGCAGGCTCGGTTCTACAACAAGATTTGGGATGTCCCTGGGACTCAACGCAAATTGCCCAACGGGAAAATGGAAACACTTGGGCTTGGATACGCGAGAGCCGGAAAACGGGAACGGGCTCACAGTAGCTACGCCATATACACCTTTGATGAAGAAGAGGACGTCCTATCAAGAGATGCCAACCCCTTATCAAAACTAGACCCCGCGATTGAAGCACCGAGTCCGTCGTTTGAAGAACGAACGGACAAGCCTATCAGGAAAATGGGTCAGAAAGCTCAGGAAAACCACAACCGCGAAATGGCCATCTACGAGAAGGCCAGGACGCAACGTCTATTTCAACAGGCTCCAAAAGACAAAGATGCTCATCTTTGTCAACCCGTTGTGCGAAAGGCCCGATGCGGAGACGGAAATAAATTAAGAAGCGGGAAGAGGAGCCGACAACAACGACGCAGGATTAGAGGGTTACGGGTACTGCGCGGCTCGGATTCGTCCCTCATGGAAAAGATGAGTCGAGCGTACTCCTTCCCCCGAGACAAGACGGAGAAGTTACTCAAGCTCGCTTTAAAACATCAAATGATCGCGCTTCCAGAGTCTAGACACCCTGAGCAAGCTAACAAGGCTTCTCGTTTGAGCTATTGCTCTTATCACCGAGCCATAGGACATCCTACCGAAGACTGCTTCACCTTCAAGAACTGGGTCGAGGACCAGTACCAACGGGGCAGATTCGCTTTATCCAACGGCTGGAGGGTAACGCCGCCACAAAAGCATGAACCCAAGGCCGCAAGAGCAGAACCAGATCCACCTCAGTCCTGGGAGCGGATCCGCACCTGTTATACGATTGCGATATTAAAAGAAGAGCGCGAGAACGTGGATGACCTTCCCCAGTGCTTTGAGAACAGCGATGATGAGGTGATCTCAGAATTTCCGCCAGCTCCGAAAGAACTGGAAGATGGTATACATACTACGGCAGATAACCTCAGGAAGATTGAGTTGGGATCGGCAGATGACCCGCGACCGACATTTGTCAGCGAGCTACTCTCTGAAGAAAGGGTGGCCGCGTTAAAGAACGTGCTTCTACGGCATAAAGACTGCTTCGCGTGGAACTACTCTGAGATGCCAGGATTAGATCCGGAGGTTGCCGTGCATAAATTAGCAATATCCCCAGATATCAAGCCAGTCAAGCAAGCGCCAAGAAGGATGCGACTCGAGCTTGAGATGAGTATCAACGCCGAAGTCAAGAAGCTGATCGATTCTGGATTTATCCAAGAAGTCCAATATCCCGATTGGATCGCCAATATCGTCCCGGTAATGAAAAAGAATGGGACGGTACGCATATGCGTGGATTTCAGGGATCTCAATAAAGCCTGTCCAAAGGATGATTTCCCAGTACCGGTAACCGAGCTGATGATAGATAACACGTCCACTCACGAGGTTTTCTCCTTTATGGACGGTTCGTCAGGATACAATCAGATAAAGATGCATCCCGAAGACCAGAAGCACACCGCTTTCCGGACCTCTTTGGGTATATTCTGCTACAGGGTTATGCCCTTTGGTTTAAAGAACGCTAGCGCTACCTATCAAAGGGCCATGACAAAAATCTTCGACGACCTCATACATGACATCGTCGAGTGCTATATCGATGACCTCGTAGTAAAGAGCATGTCATACGAAGATCATTTAAAGCATCTGGAGACTGTATTTCAACGCCTTCGGCAATATAATTTGAAAATGAATCCCCTCAAATGCGCGTTTGGAGTCTCCTCGGGCAAATTCCTGGGATTCATCGTTCGACACCGAGGAATTGAAATAGATCCGTCAAAGATTAAAGCGATCATGAAAATGCCTCCGCCAAGAACCCTCAAACAGTTGCGGTCTCTCCAAGGGAAGCTCGCATACATCCGGCGATTTATCGCAAATCTTTCAGGCAAATGCCGTCCTTACAGCCACCTGATGAAGAAGGGAACTCCGTTCATTTGGGATCACAAATGCCAAGGTGCACTAGACGAGATCAAGCAATACCTACAGAACCCTCCGGTGTTGACCGCGCCGGTCAAAGGAAAACCCCTCATTCTTTATACAACCGCCCTCGAAGGTTCCTTGGGCGCATTATGGGCGCAAGAGAACGATCAGGGAAAAGAGAGAGCACTCTACTACTTAAGTCGAGTTCTGCTGGGGGCAGAAAGCAACTACTCTCCCATTGAAAAACTGCTTGGCATTAATCTTCGCGATAACAAAGCTCAGACACTATGCGTTGGCGCATGAAGTCCGTCTTATTTCAAAAGTGGACCCCCTTAAATACTTGATGTCGAAAGCCATATTGACGGGACGTCTCGCTAAATGGGTCCTACTCTTGATGGAGTTCTCGGTAACGTATCAACCTCTCAAGGCAGTGAAAGGCCAGGCCATTGCGGATTTCCTCGCTGAGCATCCGATACCGGCTGATTCTCCTTTGATCTGTGATTTGCCGGACGAGCATGCATTTGATGCGATTGGCGGCAGTAGCACCCGATGGGAACTCTATTTCGACGGAGCGTCCTCCGTAAAGAAACAGAAACAAGGTATCCCAACGATCAAATCGGGGATAGGCCTCGTCTTTGCAACTCCACAAGGAGGGATAATGCGCTTCGCCTTCTCCTTAACAGAGCCGAGGACAAACAATGAAGCTGAATACGAAGCTCTGATAGCAGGCCTCGAAATCGCCATCGACATGGGAATTGAAGACCTCCTTATATATGGGGATTCTCAACTGGTTGTTAGTCAAGTAAATGGTGATTACCAAACGTGCAAACCGGAGTTGGTGAAGTACGGCGAAAAGGTGCAACAACTATTGACCCAAATTCCCTCCTATACTTTGGAGAATATACCGCGCGCGGAAAACAGTAAAGCAGACGCGTTAGCCAAACTTGCTAAAGAACTGGCGGACGAAAACCTCGATGATGTAAGAATCGTGGTACAAAGCCGTCGAGTGCTTGCCCCGGCAGAAATACCTCCGGAATTATATAAAGAGAAGAGAGCGACTGAGCAGACGACCCTGCAAATAAAAGACCATGAGAAGGCCGAGGACTGGAGGGAAGTCTTCATAGACTACTTTAAGTCCCACCTAATGCCCAAAGATACATCCTCGAGGCATCAACTCATGAAACGAGCTCTATCTTTTGCCTTCGTCAACGATGCTCTATACAAGAGGTCATTCGATTCTCTGTGGCTGAGATGCCTAGGACCTGACGAAGCGAGAAGGGTCGTCCAAGAAGTTCACGACGGACTTTGCGGTTCTCACCAAGCAGGCCCAAAGATGAAGTTAAAAATTAAACGGATGGGTTACTACTGGCCCACGATGATCCAGGACTGCCTCGAGTATGCGAAGCAATGCCACTCGTGCCAGATTCATGGAGACTTTATCCACCAACATCCGAATCCACTACATCCAACGGTGGCTAGTTGGCCATTCGAAATGTGGGGGACCGACATAATCGTCCCCATCGAGCCAGCATCATCCCGGGGACATCGTTTTATCCTAGCGACAACTGATTACTTCTCCAAATGGGCAGAAGCAATACCATTGAGGGAAGTGAAGACGGAGAATATCCTCCATTTCTTCAAGACGCACGTCATCTATCGGTTCGGAACCCCACGGCGGATTATCTCCGATAACGGGCCAGCCTACAGAAGCCATAAGATTAGCCGCTTCGCGCAGCAGCACAATATAGACTGGAGATATTCTTCAGTTTACAACCCACGAGCTAACGGTCTAGCCGAGGCTTTCAATAAGACCTTGACGAAGATCATAAAAAAGACCGTTTCCCGGAATAAGAGAGACTGGCACGAGAGGCTGCAAGAGGCCCTTTGGGCTTATCGAACTACATTCAAGACGGCCACGAACACAACGCCGTACGCGTTAGTATTTGGGACGGAAGCAGTACTCCCCCTCGAGATAGAGTTACCCTCTCTACGAGTGGCAATCCACCACGAGCTAACGGACGAAGAAAATGCTCACCTTCGGCTTGAGGAGCTTGATGCCCTTGACGAAACTCGGCTCATAGCGCAACAACATCTAGAAGCCTACAAAGCAAAGATGACGCGCTTGTACGAGAGATTGACCAGGCCGAGGACATTCCGCCAAGGCGAACTCGTGCTAGTGGTCAAGAGACCTATGATCCCCAATCGTGCCAAGCGGGGAAATTTTGAGCCAAACTACGAAGGCCCTTACATCATAGACAAGGTCTACCAGGGTGGAGCCTATCTACTCATGGACATGCACGGTGAAAGGCCTTTCAGGCCAATAAACGGCCGCTTCTTAAAGAAATACTATACTTAATGAGCCATAGCCTGGGTCAATGATAGATGACGACGACTATGTCCGCTCGCTATCTTCCTAGGCTCAGACTTTACAAGCAGCAGCTGGCCTTCCCATAACGACGGACCGAAACGTCCTTAAACTAACGACGGACCGAAACGTCCTTAAACTAACGACGGACCGAAACGTCCTTAAACTAACGACGGACCGGAACGTCCTTAAACTATCGACGGACCGAAACGTCCTTAAACTAACGACGGACCGAAACGTCCTTAAACTATCGACGGACCGAAATGTCTTTAAACTAACGACAGACCGAAACGTCCCTAAACTACTACCGCAGCATCCTTAGGCTGACGAGATAAAAAAAAAAAGAAAGAAAAAAAAAGAATAAAAAACGGTGCGTCCACGAGCAAAACGGGCACGGATGAAAACCCGAAAAGGCTCCGTGAGTAAAAACAGCAGGACTACCGGCGAGTATTTGTGAAAACCCGAAAGGGCGCAACCTCGTTAAAAGACACTTATAGGGTCCTCTCGACCTTGTAAGGAGAAACCACCTGCGTGAGATCCTTACGACTCACAAAGGAGCAACACACTTAGGGGTCCTCATGATTCCTAAGGAGAAAATGCACTTGCGAGATCCTTACGACTCGTAAGGAGAATTCTCTTGTGGGACCCTCACGGCTCATAAGATTTGAAAGTCTTAAGTTACAGAAACCTAAACCTGTTCTTAAGAAAATCCTCCACAACCTTCGATATTGCCCTACAAGGGGCTTAATACTGACCCTTGTATACAATCCACGGGCGCGAATAAACATTTCCCCAGCAAAGTCCAACCCTTGTAGGTCCTCTCGATCCATAAGGAGAAAGCCCTCTTGTAGGATCCTTACGACTTACAGAGGAGCACACACTTAGGAATCCTCACGATCCCTAAGGAGAAAATACACCTGCAAGATCCTCACGACTTGTAGGAAGAAATACCTTTGTGAGACCCTTACGGCTCATGAAGTCAAAAGCCTTGGTCGACAGGACCCTTAACCCTGTTTGCTGAGCCACCTTTGTTCGTCATCGACAAAGGCAAATGATGATTCGCTCCTGGCAACATTCCAATTGTAGCGGTGCTGATGCCGAAATCGGTGCCTAAAATCCAGGCTTACAGCGAAAAAGCTAGCAAGCCACACATGCCTACAAAATAGCCGAAATGATGGGGCAACTTGCAATAAAAAGCAGCAAGTAAAAATGAAGGCATGAAAAATAGCCGAAATGATGGGGCAACTCGCAATAAAAAGCAGCGAGCAGAAAATAAATAAATAGCCGAAATGATTGGGCACCGCGAAAAATAGCCGAAATGATGGGGCAATCGCGACCTTCGCGATATAAAAGCTGAAATGATAGAGCATCGCGGAAAAAGAAATAAAATAAAAGTGAAATCCTCGCCCTACAGGTGATGTTACATTTACCTCTGTATACAATCCAGGGGCGCAAACAAAGAAGGGATCATACTCCTTCCCCAGGTTTCATCATAAGGAGAAGCCAAATCTCGACGGTTCACAGATACCCTAGAGATCATCTCGACGTCCGTCTCATTGCAACAGACACAACATCAAGCGAAACGGAACAGCGGCAGCCCCCAGTTCCATGGCTCGGCGATACATATCACCAAGAGTCAAACCTCCCTCCCGTGAAATGCGGATACAATCAACAAAATTCCTGGTCCTCGCAGAGCACGGCAGTGAAACCGTGTGAAGCATCCAGAGCGGAGCCTAGTCCTCACCTAGCACGGCAGTGAACCCGTGTGAAGCATTTAGTGCAAAATTCCTGGTCACGTGGAACACGGATAATGTCGCTCTTTGACCCCGTGGAAAACATCCAGAGCGGATCCTGGTCCTCGCAGAGCACGGCAGTGAACCCGTGTGAAGCATCCAGAGCGGAGCCTAGTCCTCGCCTAACGCGGCAGTGAACCCGTGTGAAGCATCTAGTGCAAAATTCCTGGTTACGTGGAACGCGGATAATGTCACTCTTTGACCCCGTGGAAAACGTCCAGAGCGGATCCTGGTCCTCACAGAGCACGGCAGTGAAACCGTGTGAAGCATCCAGAGCGGAGCCTAGTCCTCGCCTAGCACGGCAGTGAACCCGTGTGAAGCATCTAGTGCAAAATTCCTGGTTACGTGGAACGCGGATAATGTCACTCTTTGACCCCGTGGAAAACGTCCAGAGCGGATCCTGGTCCTCGCAGAGCACGGCAGTGAAACCGTGTGAAGCATCCAGAGCGGAGCCTAGTCCTCACCTAGCACGGCAGTGAACCCGTGTGAAGCATCTAGTGCAAAATTCCTGGTCACGTGGAACACGGATAATGTCACTCTTTGACCCCGTGGAAAACATCCAGAGCGGATCCTGGTCCTCGCAGAGCACGGCAGTGAACCCGTGTGAAGCATCCAGAGCGGAGCCTAGTCCTCGCCTAACGCGGCAGTGAACCCGTGTGAAGCATCTAGTGCAAAATTCCTGGTCACGTGGAACGCGGATAATGTCACTCTTTGACCCCGTGTGAAGCATCCAGAGCGGAGCCTAGTCCTCGCCGAGCACGGCAGTGAACCCGTGTGAAGCATCTAGTGCAAAATTCCTGGTTACGTGGAACGCGGATAATGTCACTCTTTGACCCCGTGGAAAACGTCCAGAGCGGATCCTGGTCCTCGCAGAGTACGGCAGTGAACCCGTGTGAAGCATCCAGAGCGGAGCCTGGTCCTCGCCAAGCACGGCAGTGAACCCGTGTGAAGCATCCAGAGCAAATACCGGACTGTGGAGTCCTTAAAATCCACGGACTATGACGTCCTTAACCTCGACCGCGATGTCTTAAAACTAACGATCAACCACCCCGATTCCCTACTGATTTTGCCTTGGTTTAAGGGTACATCTCTTCACTCCTTTGATGCCTGGCGTTGTAATTCCTCAACGTCTTCAAAGAGGTGACGGGTCCCTGCAACCACACATCGGACTGTGGAGTCCCTAAATCCACGGACTATGAGGTCCTTAACCTTGACCGTGATGTCTTAAAACTAACATTGGACTGTGGAGTCCCTAAATCCACGGACTATGAGGTCCTTAACCCTGACCGCGATGTCTTAAAACTAACATCGGACTGTGGAGTCCTTAAATCCACGGACTATGAGGTCCTTAACCTTGACCGCGACGTCTTTAAACTACAATACCTGGAGAAACCCCTGACTCCGTAAAACACGGACAAGGGCGACCACATCCAGCACTTACAAGTCCTCACGACCTGTAAGGAAGAAAAATTTCTCTTGTGAGATCCTTGCGACTCTCAAGGGAAAACCCGCTTAAGAATCCTCACGATTCTTAAGAAGAACTTACACCTATGGGATCCTCTCGACCTGTAGGGAGAAAAACTCGTTATGAGACCCTCGTGGCTCATAAAATGCAAGTCTTAGGAAGCAGATCTTAACCCTGAATCCTGAACCATTGCTGTCCTGCAAGGAGATCAAGATAAAAAGTCCGCAGAATACATTCAATAAAAAGGGGACACACCATTGAGAGGAAAATTGTATCTTTTATTCATAAGCCAAAATGGATACAAAGTACAATTCATGAAAGAAACAAAGAAAGGGATACTCTCATCCATGAGTATGTACAAAAAAAAAGAGGAGAAAAGATACAAGTCCTCAAGCCGGCGGGCGGTGCAACAATTTTACCAGCTCATCGTTCTGTTGCTGAGCCACGGTTTCGTAACGCAAGATCTCCAGAAGACGAGCCTCCGCTTGAGCTTGTTGGGCCTGATATGAAGCAAACCGGGCTTCAAGCTCTTTCTCAGTGGCCTTGTGATCCTCGACCCTTTCACGAGTGAACGTGGCAGCTTTATCGAGGAACACCACCTCTTTGATGAACTCCTAAAACAACCGCCAGAGTTCATACGCTTGGTTGGCCTCGGTGATAAGGGTAGCGCGAAGCTCGCTCAGCGCCTCGGAAGCTACCTCCCTCTCCGAAAATTTACGGCCGAGCCTTTTTCTCGCATAACGATATGTTCGCTACGTGGCCACGAAAGCTCGCGTTCGTGACCACGACCTCGGAAACAAGGCATTTACAAGACCGTATAAATGGGCTTCCAGCCGACGGGAATAATCGATCTAAAACGCGCTCACATCTCCTAACGTGAAAGGCAACAAGAAATATCTCAAACATATTTCGAGCATGCATTCGCAATCATCTGAGCATTCAAAAAAAATAATAATGGCATTTGCAGTCGCATGAACGTTCATAATGCCCAAAAAGGTCTAATGCGCAGGAAAATGATGATAACATTTGCAATTAAAGAAAGTTCTCATAAGAGGAACACAAAATTTATTCATGCAAGCGGAAACATACACACGAGTACCAAGCCTACATGGAAGTTCAACATAAAGCATGCAAAAAGGAGGGACTAATTTAAAAATGCTACGCTAGTGGAAAAAGGTCACCAAACACGGGATCGACGGCACAAGGGTTAACAAAACAAAGGACAAGGTTCTCCATCTCTCTCTCCGCTCTCTCCAGCACGTCAAAGTGACGGTTCTCACGAGGAGTCGCTCCCCATCGATTGGCGCCGTGTTCGTCTCTGAAAGCAGACATAACAGCTCGCCGGACCTTCATCTGGCTCAGCAGATTAATTGAGCGATCCTTCAAAGCCTGAGTAATCAGGCGCGCTTCATGAAAGCCCTCGAGCTTTTCTTCAGCCGCGTCAAGTATCGCCAAGGTCATCTCTGCCGGGTGAGGAGGGATGTCGGCAAGCACGGCCGCGAGAATCATCTGGAGCCAGAGGGAACCCATCGGGAGGGGAGACCCTCTACGGATCGAGAGCTCATGCATGGCTAAGTCACATTCATTGTCGGAAAGGAGGGGGTCCACCAACCGAGCAGCAAAGCGGGGGATCATCTCCTCAAGAGGAACTTCCCATGGCTGTCGACGAATATGAGGGCGATTACAAGCCATGGCACTCGTTTCTCCTGCAAGACAAAAAAAATATATATGATATAAATCTCTCTATGAAAGGAAAAGAAAGCTATAGCCTCATATATAATGAAGTGCATTAAGTGCTGTGCGCGGAAAATCTTGCATGGTGGAACTATTTCCAAGGCCCTTTTTTCTGCATCTAACATTGTGCACTGAAAATGTGGCATGGGGAAAATCTTGTGAACAGCCACATCAAGGGATCCCACGTGTAGAACACGTGAGGCCTAGACCTGATGTGCATTTAAAAGGAAAAATATGGAGTAATACCCTGCATATTAAAAAGCACAAACAACAATAGTAGCAAAATAATAAAATCCCAGAGAAAAAGCATGCAAACATACAAAGACACAACAGAACTTATCATCCAGACTTCAAGAAGGCCATACAAAATAAAAAAGAAAACTTTTACAATGGCAAGGCTTCAGAAGCAGGGCATGGGTTGAGAAACTCGAAATTAACTTTATTCAAGATCTTCCAAGCATTTCGAACCTCCCTAGTGTGCTTTCTCTCACGGTCACAAGCATCGGGGTCCCCGCGGATGTCCTCTACCCTCCGGTAGGCGGCAAGTATGGCTGATTGCTGAAAAATCTGATGCAGGAGATCAATGAGATTATCCCGCCTCCTCTTTGAAATCAAGTGCATCAGATACACCGACTGTACTTTATCCTCGGCGGCGTCCAATGACCCAAGCGGCACACCAGCACAAAATAAAGGGAGAGCCTCCCTGATCGCCAGCACGATCAGCCTCAGAAGGGGAGAGCGACGGGGGAGTAGCCGATGGTTGTACTCGTCAAAGCGGCCCATGATCTCGGCACACTGAGCATCGGTGAACTCCTGGTTCTGACTGTGGCCCAGCGCACGAATATTCCCGTAGGAAATGATCTCGTCAAGACTATACAGATGGGCATTCATGATACCTGGAATAAAAGTCACGAGAATCATTACAAAGCCCCCATTGCATTAATTGCAGGAAGAACAACCTAGGGCCAAGAGACCTCAGGAAGCCTCCGCATGAAGAAATCAAGTCCTTCATTGGAATTAAATTCCTTTCTAGGAAAAGGGAATTAAATTCCCGGAAACATTTTTGATGGAATTAAATTCCATGGGGTTGAAACGCCATCATCATTTCCCCAGAGATCATCTAAACCCTAAGAGATCTACAGTTTGAAGGTTAAGCGGTTTCATGGTCTTATGGAAAATATAAAAAAAAAGAAGGGTAAAAAACCCTTGTTTTGGATTTAAAATCCGGAGAAATGTGAAGGTCCATCGTTGTCCAAGAACATTACCTGAGAAAAAGGGTTCTTTTCGATCAGAGTTAAACTCTGAAGATTGTTTCAAGACAGAGAACTAAGCTCTGAAAGCGAGAATTAAATTCTCAAAGAAGAAATTCTCAGAAGAAGAAGATGAGCAAAGTGAAGGCTCCTATGAAGCAGACAGAGGTATTTATAGAAGGCAGTGGAAACGTTTCATCTCCCCAGATCCCTAGAGGAATCCAACGGTCACAAGAGGTGACAGCGTTGCACCCCCGTGCAGACACGTGAGAACAACGCTGTGGGGGCATTTGTTTCCTGATTTAAAATCAGGAAATCTTCTAGGAAAAGCTTCAAAAGAGGGTCACGTGCTTACACGTGACCAGCAGTCACGTGCTTACACGTGACCAGCAGTCACGTGTTGGCACGTGACACCTAAACGCATCATCAAGGCAAGTTCAGTTTTCTGACTACGCTGAAGAAAAGGGACTTCAGAAAGGGTCACGTGTAGACACGCGACATTTAAATGCAAGCGTCAAAGGCACACTGGTTCCCTGATTAAACCAAGGAAAAGGCTCCAGACGAGGGTCACGTGCTCACACGTGACCAGGGGTCACGTGGTGGCACGTGACGGCTAAGCATCAGAAGAAGGCAGAGTGCAAAAGAAGGAAAGGGCTCGTTATAAGGGGGTCACGTGCCCACACGTGACCATGGGTCACGTGGTCACACGTGACCGGCTTTCAAAGCCCATTTTGCTAACAGAATTAAATTCTGAAAGAGATTCAAATCTTTCCAAAGGAAAGCGATTATCTGGAGCAGATTGAATTAAAGATTTAGAGATGATTAAATATCATCTATCTATGGGAAAATCTCGGGTTTGGAAAGATTTCTCCTTTAAATCTAACAGAAATAACAAAGGAGAATTCCTGGATTTGAAATCCAATGGTGAATAAAAATTCACCTAATAATCCAAAGGTCAAAAACGAATGATGGATGCAAATCAAATCTCTTAATGAAGATTCATCAAAAACTAATTGATTCGGCTGCTTCTCCTATAAATAGGAGCCAAGAGACAAAAAAAGGGACAGATACGCAGAGAGAGAAAAGAGGAGAGAGCTTTGATATTCGGAGGAATTTGGAGCTTCTGCAAAAGAAAACCCTAGGTAAGAAAGGGAAGGCATTTTGAAAGAAAGAGAATTTAATTCTCAACAGAGTTTAACTCTGATAATATAAAACAGAAGAACATATTTCTTCTCTCTTTGATAGAGGATCTGCAAAGTGCATATCTCCCCTTTAGGTTGAGAATTTAATTCTCAATGGGTTGAGATCCTGCCATGCAGATCCAAAACATAGAGAGGGAATGGAAACATGAGAATTTAATTCTCACAGAACTATAGGAATTTAATTCCTTTAAGATAAAAGTAGGGCCTGACCCTGTGTTATGGGAATTTAATTCCTTCAGAACAGAGAGAAACATGGTTTAACCCTAATTAAGAACTTAGTTCTGTTGAAACAACGGGAATTTAATTCCCTTAATCATAATTTAACAGGGAATGGAAGTTTAATTCTTTAAAAAGCTTTTATCAGGGTTCAACCCTATTCAGTTCTTCACGTATACGAGGAATTTAATTTCTACAGAATATTCAGAGTTCAACTCTACTCCAGAATATAAGTCTTCAAAGGGAAGTAGGAATTTAATTCCTCTGAAAATTAAAGCCTGAGGAATTTAATTCCTGAAAAAAGGATCAACAGATTCTCTAAACAACATACATGGAGGCAGGGTCACGTGCCACCACGTGACCCCCTCAAAAGATCTACAGAAAGCCCTTTGAGGCAGTCCCCCACGTGACCCACGTGACCCTTGACAGAAGCTCTAACACATAGGCATATGAATGCCCGTCACGTGATGGCACGTGATGCTCTGAAAGATGCAGTAATCTCAGCAGAATAAATGAAGGGAGGGCGCTCTCACGTGTCGCCACGTGACCCCTCTTGCTTTAGTGTTTAACATTAAGTTGGAATTCCTGAATCCAGTGTTAAAACACTGTTGGGCCGTAGTGTTCAACACTAATCAAAGAACTTTATTTGCAGTGTTCAACACTGACTACCTTAGTGTTTAACACTAATTTGAGAGCTTTGTTGCCGATGCTTGAGCTGTTTTAGTGTTTAACACTAATTTGAAAGCCTTGTTGCTGGTGTTTAACACCAATTATCTTTTAGTGTTAAACACTAACTTGTCAACCTCATTCCCAGTGTTCAACACTGATTGCTCTGTAGTGTTTAACACTAGGCTTTGGCCCAATTGGCTAAAGGGATAGAGGCAAAGCCTCTCCCTCAATGGACCAACAAGAAGTCAATATTCCAGACATGATAGGACTTAGTCCAAGCTGGCCATAAGTCCTCAATTCGTAATTAACTGAGCCAATGGGCTCATAATATAATTAATGGGTCTTGATCCCAAATTGGGCCAAGGACTATTTAATCCATCCCGGTTCTAGGGTACATCTCTTAACTCCTTTGATACTTGGCATTGTAATCCCTCAATGTCTTCAAAGAGGTGACGGGTCCCGATGACCACCCATGATATGGACTGTGGGGTCCTTAAGCCCATGTCTAATGCAAAATTCCTGGTTACGTGGAACGTGGATAACGTCACTCTTTGACCCCGCGGAAAACGTCCAGAGCGGAGCCTAGTCCTCGCCAAGCACGGCAATGAACCCGTGTGAAGCATCTAGTGCAAAATTCCTGGTTACGTGGAACGTGGATAACGTCACTCTTTGACCCCGCGGAAAACGCCCAGAGCGGAGCCTGGTCCTCGCCGAGCACGGCGGTGAACCCGTGTGAAGCATCCAGAGCACATACCGGACTGTGGAGTCCTTAAACCCATGGACTATGACGTCCTTAACCTTGACCGAGATGTCTTAAAACTAACAATGGACCGCAATGTCCTTAAACTACCCATGGACCATAATGTCCTTAAACTACCCATGGACCGTAATGTCCTTAAACTACCCGTGGACCGCAATGTCCTTAAACTACCCATGGACCGCAATGTCCTTAAAGTACCCGTGGACCGCAATGTCCTTAAACTACCCGTGGACCGCAATGTCCCTTAAACTACCCACGGACCGCAATGTCCTTAAACTAGAACAATAGAGCCCCGCATGCTCCTTTGCCGGATCTAAACGGTCCCGTTTAAGTTGATCTTAGCCTCAAAGAGGGCTAACGTATCCTTAAACCTTCAAACAGACTGGACTATGAATCCCCCCAATTAACTCTGGCTCGAGGTTACATCTCTGAACTCCTCTGACATCCGTCGTTGTAATCCTTCAACGTCGTCAGAGAGGTGACGGGTCCCGACGGCCACACATATACGATGGACCACTATGTCCCTAAACTGGAACAATGGAGCCTAAAACACTCCCTTGTCGGATCTAAATGATCCCGTTAAGTTGATCTTAGTCTCAACATCAGACTAACGTATCCTTAACAAACGTTTGAGTTGACCTTAGCCTCGAGCATGGCTGACGTATCCTCAAACCAAACCCCCAAACCCAAATCTAAGATAAACACGGATTTGGACTAGTCCACGCCCTACGGGCGACGACACAACTCAGTCTCCGTAAACAATCTACGGGCAACAAAACACGAAACAAACACACACGACACGAAATGACCATCTGGAGAAGGAGAAAGTTGTTACCGCGATGCGGTAGCATAATTAACTGCAGGGGCTTGCGCCTGTAGGGAAGAGCGTCCCCACAATCAAAAACCCCTCAAACGAGGGGGAATCTGACGAAGTCTGCTACATCGGCCGCATCCGTCTAAACCTCCGATGCACGGTGCCATAAACAACTTGGCATCTTCGGAGAGGTGGACGGATAGCACCAATTAGCATCTGCCCCGAACCTCAGGCACGGACGCCCGCGTCGCGCCGCCGTTCGGAGGGGAACAGTTGGCTCGACGGGAGTTGTAGTAGGTTCGCTTGTTTTCTTCTGATCGCTCAATACCCGGGTGGCCGTTACGTTTAGCTGACCGCTTGCGGCTTGGGGGTGCTTGATATGATCATCACCCACTTCCAGCGTATTGACGAGTCTTAGAGTCCCACAAAGGAGTTACCTAGTCCAGGCGAAACGTTGTGGTGCACGTATGCGATATGCGCAAGGACCCGGTTAAAATGCGTGTATAGGATACCGTATATTGATCGGGCGGCTTGCTTTTGGTGGGGTCGTATGTGATATGGCCAGATTGATAAATCAAGTGTTGATTTATCATTTAACCATTAGTTTCTCACTAGAAATCCTTTCTTGTATTTGATGGATGTATGCATGCATGTATGTTTTCTTTCTAGATTCATGCATATATGGATGTGCATACACACATACATGCATACATCATCCTTCATGGTTGATTACACATTGAAAATGGTGGCAATATAAGACTCACACCATGGTTTAAATATATGGATTATTATTTACTTTTTGTTAAAACAAAAGAAAAGAAGATAAGGATAATTCATGGTTTGTTTCTACATCCTTCCTTAACCTAACCATGCTCACCTACTTCTAACCATGGATTAACCTTCTCTTTGGGTTTTAACTCAAATTAAATAATATCTTAAACATTTAACCATGGTTTGAGATGAGAAGTGATAAATATATATACATATATTTTCATTTTCTTTTCAAGGGTTAATCTTTTACTCTTGTTCAAAGAAAAGCCATCATCTTCTTCTTCCTTCCTCTTTTCCTCTCTAGACCTTTTGTAGTGAGCAAAATACTTAACAAGATAGGATTTTGAAGTGAGAATAAGAACCACAACATCATTCTACACAAGTCTAGCCCACTTGTTTAGAGTGTTAGCTTCATTTCATTCTCTTGGAAAAGTGAAGTTGTTAGCTTGGACAAGGAGCTTCGGGTGGATCGTCATGGACACTAGAAGACCTCAAGCGAACCTTTCTCCAACCCTCAAGTGGCCAAGGAGTCTAGCGTAGGGAGCTACAAAGGTTGTACTCTCGAAACCCTAGTCTTTGTTGCCTTTAAAGTTTTGAAACCCAAATTTTCTAGGATAGATCCTTTGTATGTTTACTTAGCACCATAAAAACTTGATCTTTGTGACATGTGATGCTTCCAAACCTCTCATAGGGTGCTAGCTAAACCTAACATTTAGGGACCCCGCAGTCCGTATCGATGTGTGGTTGTCGGGACCCGTCACCTCTCTGACGTCGTTGAAGGATTACAACGATAGGTGTCAGAGAGTTCGGAGATGTGCCCTTGAACCGGGTGTAAATTGATTTAAGAGAGCAGCTGTGCTCAGTCAATTTAATTTGAGGACTTACGGCCATGATTGGGCTAAGTCCAGTTGAAAAATGTTCAATGTTTTTATTTATCTTTGGTCTATTAGGCCTGTGCTAGGGCTTTGCCCCTTTTTAATAATGCACTGTATTTTATTCTGGCCTGCTAGGCCTTTTTGATTTGGGCTCGGTCCCTTTGTAAATGATGCAGAGCATCTGTTTTGGTTTGGGCTCTGCCCTTTTTTTAAAATAATGCATTGCATTTTATTTGGCCTGTTAGGCCTTTTTAATCGGGCTCGGGCCTTCTTTCCAATAATGCAGTTCATTAATTATCTGACAGTGGTCATGTGTCCTGTCAGGCGCTTTGCGCTAATTAATGAGCGCAAGCGCTTGTGGTGGTGACACGTGTCACGCAAGCGCAGTGCGCTGCGCCAGTGCGCTGCGCTGTTGCGCTGCGCTGTTGCGCTGCTGACACGTGGCGCGCTCTGATGAGTTGCGCCAACTTTAAAGAGCAATGCTCTATTTTTTAAAAGCGCATAGCGCAAGTGGTTCTGGAGCTGACACGTGGCGCTCTCTGGTGGCTTGCGCCAACCCAGGAGCGCAACAGTGCAGTTTTTTGCAAGTGCAAGGCACTATTTCAATAACTTGAGAATCTTTAAGATTCCAGAACCAATGGTTCATAAAAAAGTGCAAGGCCCTGTTATTATTATTTTTTTTTATTGAAGATCATTGATCCTGTTCTTAGATCAATGATCTATTCAGAAGAAGTTCTTTTTTTTTCTTTTTTTAAAGGTTTTTACCTTCTTTCCCCTCTTGAGTTCTTCTCCAAATTCTTCAGAGTTCTCTCTGTTTTGTTGTTTTTGAAGTTCTTGATGTTCTTTCTCTATATTGATGTCTTTTGAATTAGGGTCTAGGGGCATTTAAATAGTGACCATTAATTTGTTAAATTTGTTAAAGAGATCATTCTCTGAGTGATTTGGGGAATTTTCCCCACCGTTGGATCTTAAATCCAAGAGCTTCTGTTTTACAGAAGACAATCTTCTTGTTTTAACAAGAACGGAAGGATCTTATTAGAATTTTAATTCTGTTTGGCGCAAACGCCACAGCGCTTGACACGTGTCACGCAGCACAGAGCGCAGCGCAACTGCGCTGCCACGTGTCGCGCAGCGCAGAGCGGATCACAACTGCATTAGCGCAACTGCGCTGACACGTGTCGCGCAGCGCAACTGCGCTTGCGCCACTGCGCTGACACGTGTCGCGCAGCGCGGTGCTTGCGCAACGGAAGCGTTGCTTCCTTTAATTTTGTTTTAAGTAGAGCCTTGCTCTGATTGGGCGTGCTGCCTTGGGCGCTGCGCTCCCTGCGCTGGCGTGCCTGATTTTGACACGTGGCGCCCTGCGCGCAGCGCAGAGGATCCGAAACGTTGCTTCATTTATTAAAATTTAAATTTTCAAAGTAGAGCTTTGCTCTGATTGGGGGGAATCGGAAGCGTTGCTTCATCTCCGGCCTTGGAATTTGAACAGAGCTTTGCTCTGATTGGGGTAAACAAATGCCCCCCCACCGTTGCGCTTACGTGGCCCCAAACGCGAGCGCAACGGTGGCAGAATTCCAATCGTTGCGGCAACATTTGGAAGTTGAAAGGGCATTTGATGCCTATAAATAGGACCTTTGGTCCTCAACAGATGATTATCATCTTTAAGATTTTTACTTTCAAAACTTCAGAGCTTTGCTCTTGCCTTTAAGAACTCCCAGAGTTAGATTTTCTTCAAAAGAAACTTTTTAGGTAAAAGTTAATCTTGAATTAAATTAATTTCAATTAATAGAGCCTTGCACTCATAGATCTTTTGATCTAAAGAAAATCCCTTTGGGGTTTCACCAACAGAGCCTTGCTCTCAAGAATCTGTTTCAGGGTTTCTTAACCCATGCACAGAGCTTTGCTCTTTGGCAAAACATAGATCTCTTTGATCTAAAAAAAATGATGAACTTTTAAGAGTTTGAATATGGATAATAAAGATTAAAAATGGAGTTTTGTCTTTAATGGATTATATCATCTTTTAATAGTAAGGCTCTCAGAGTTCTCGGGGAGTTTCTTTAAATTCCCCTCATTATTGGATTTTGACATTCACTCCTGTTTGCAGAGCATTGCTCTCGAGGAGTTTAACTCTCTCTGTTTTTTTTATCGCTAATCTTCCCATGATGTTTCCTCCATGCATTATGGCGGTACATCTATACAGTTTGCACGAATTCATCACCTGCGAGGATATCCGCGTACATGGCCGTCAACAAAACCAAGAGTTTACAGATGCCCGGTGTGCGGAAGTCATGGGTCGTCTGAACGCACGCGTTGGTTGGTTGCTCCCTCGCCGTTCTGCTCTCTTGAAAGTCGTGCTGGGAGCAAAATGGAGAGCACTTCCGGGGCTTCACGAGGCCATGCCGCTCAATGCGCTGGATGATGCCGTGTCTGGGCTGATCTCGAAGAAACGGCGGGATAGCCTCATCGACATTCTGCATCAAATTTTCCAGCAGACGACGATAATCGCTGCTTATCGAAGGATGGGGGGCCTTGCCGAAGATCTTGACACAATTGAGCGCGAGAGGCTGCGCACGAGAATAATCAGAAAGGCCAGAAGAACTTTAGATGGCCTTACTTTTAAATTACTCAATCCGTGCCCCGGGTCTGAGGTTATACCATTGTAATAATTTGAATAATGTTTTTCGTTTATTGCTTTCATGATTGTAAGAATTTTTGGCAATATGAATGGAAATTTTTTATTCCAGCTTGTCTTATTTCTCGTTCTGGGTCTTTTGCCTATGCATGAATGAGTGTGTCTCGAACGCTTGATCAAATGTAAATCGGATGCTCTTTCTGTCACTTTCTTCTTTCTTTTATTCTCAGCATGCTGTCTTAATAAACAAGGTTGACAGATGATAGAGTAAGCATCTTAGTTTCTCCAAGAGATAGCGATGGCTTAGGCCGCAGGTTCAGATCTGCTGCCTAAGACTTTTCAACTCTATGAGCCGTGAGGGTCTCATAGAGAATTTTCTCCCTACGGATCGAGAGGATCTCGTAGGTGGGTTTTCTCCTTAGGAATCGTGAGGATTCCTAAGTGCGTTTTCTCTTATAAGTCGTAAGGATCCTATAAGAGAATTTTCCCTCTTATGAGTCGAGAGGACCCGTAAGCGGTTGTTTCCCTCCTTGTCGAGATTCGACTTTGGATAGTGAGACCCGTGAATAGTATGCAAGAGACCGTTCCAGTGCTCAGGAAACAAGTTTTTTAATCCCTGCTGCCTAAGGCTTTATCTTGCAAGTTGAGACGAATCGGGAAGTTCTCGCGGAGACACTGGTTTCTCTGCGGGCCGACGCGAATCAGGAGGCTCTCATCAAGGATGCTAGTTTCCCTGAGTTGAGGAGTTTGCCAAGGACACTGGTTTCCCTGGGGTTGAAACGAGTCGAGGTGTTCCTACAAAGACGCTAGTTTCTCTGTGGGTCGACGCGAATCGAGGTGTTCTCGTCAAGGACACTGGTTTCCCCGAGTCAAAGTATTTTGCCGAGGACACTGGTTTCTTCGGGGTTGAAACGAATCGGAGTACTCCTGCGGAGACACTGGTTTCTCTGCGGGCCGACGCGAATCAGGAGGCTCTCATCAAGGACACTAGTTTCCCTGAATTGAGGTATTTGCCAGGGACACTGGTTTCCCTGGGGTTGAAACGAATCGATGTATTCCTGCAAAGACGCTAGTTTCTCTGCGGGGCGACGCGAATCAGGAGGCTCTCATCAAGGACACTAGTTTCCCTGAATTGAGGTATTTGCCAGGGACACTGGTTTCCATGGGGTTGAAACGAATCGATGTATTCCTGCAAAGACGCTAGTTTCTCTGGGGGTCGACGCGAATCAGGATGTTCTCGTCAAGGACACTGGTTTCTCTGAGTCGAAGGATTTGGCCGAAGACACTGGTTTCTTCGGGATTGAAACAAATCGGAGTATTCCTGCGGAGATACTGGTTTCTCTGCGGGCCGACGCGCATCAGGAAGCTCTCATCAAGGACGCTAGTTTCCCTGAATTGAGGTATTTGCCAGGGACACTGGTTTCCCTGGGGTTGAAACGAATCGATGTATTCCTGCAAAGACGCTAGTTTCTCTGCGGGCCGACGCGAATCAGGAGGCTCTCATCAAAGACGCTAGTTTCCCTGAATTGAGGTATTTGCCAGGGACACTGGTTTCCCTGGGGTTGAAACGAATCGATGTATTCCTGCAAAGACGCTAGTTTCTCTGCGGGTCGACGCGAATCAGGATGTTCTCGTCAAAGACACTGGTTTCCCTGAGTCGAAGGATTTTGTGGTGATCTTTCAGGTTTTATGTAAGTTACCGTCAGAACCGAGAAGCTAAGAATTTGATCTTCGCTTCGTTTGCTGGCACTGCGTCTATTGCATCAAAACGAATGTCGCGGTTGTCTCTAGGCCATTGGTGAACCGTCGAGATTTGGTTTTGCTTTCTGGCGGAGCCTGTTGGGAAGGTATGGTTCCGTCTTTGTTTGTGCCCTTGGATTGTATACAGGGATCGATGTGATCTCACCTGTAGGGAAAAAGTTTTATCATTTTTTTATATTATTGCTTTATTTCCGCGATGCTCTATCATTTCAGCTTTTATATCGCGAAGGTCGCGATTGCCCAATCATTTCGGCTATTTCCCGCGGTGCCCAATCATTTCGGCTATTTATTTTATTTTTACTCACTGCTTTTTATTGTGAGTTGCACAATCATTTCGGCTGTTCTATATACATACGTTTTTACTTGCAGCTTTTTATTGCAAGCTGCCCCATCATTTCGGCTATTTTGTATGCAAGTGCGGCTTGCTGGCTTTTCGCCGTAAGCCTGGAATTAAACACCGGTTTCGGCATCAGCACAGCTACAACTGGGATATTGCCAGGAGCGAATCATCATTTGCCTCTGTTGATGTCGAACAAAGATGATTTAGCGAACAGGGTTAAGGTCCTGTCGGCTAAGACTTTTGACTTCATGAACCATAAGGGTCTCACAAATGTATTTCTCCCTACAAGTCGTGAGGATCTTGTAGGTGTATTTTCTCCTTAGGAATCATGAGGATTCCTAAGTGTATGTTCCTCTGTAAGTCGTAAGGATCCTACAAGAGGGTTTTCTCCTTGTAAGTCGAGAGGACTTATAAGGGTTGTTCATCATGCGTACATATCTCCAGTCACGGATGGGACTTGGTTAAGGAAATGTTTATTCGCGCCCGTGGATTGTATACAAGGGTCAGAATTGAACCACTTTTAGGGAAAAATCGAAGGTTGTGGAGGTTGCTTAAGCACAGGTTTAGGTCTCTGTAACTCAAGACTTTCAAATCTTATGAGCCGTGAGGGTCCCATAAGAGAGTTCTCCTTATGAGTCGTGAGGATCTCGCAAGTGTATTTTCTCCTTAGGAATCGTGGGGATCCCTAAGTGTGTTGCTCCCTTGTGAGTCGTAAGGATCTCACGCGGGTGGTTTCTCCTTACAAGGTCGAGAGGACTCTGTAAGTGTCCTTTAACGAGGTTGCTCCCTTTTGGGTTTTCACAAACACTCACCGGTAGTCCTGCTGTTTTTACTCACGGAGCCCTTTCGGGTTTTCATCCGTGCCTATTTTGCTTATGGACATACCGTTTTTCTTTTTATTCTTTTTATTCTCTCTTTTTTTTTATGAGGTCGCGCCCTTTCGGGTTTTCACGAACACTCGCCGGTAGCCCTGCTGTTTTTACTCACGGAGCCCTTTCGGGTTTTCATCCGTGCCCATTTTGCTTATGGACATACCGTTTATTATATTTTTTTTTTATATATTTTATATATATATATATATATATATATATTTTATTCATCTCGTCAGCCTAAGGATGCTGCGGTAGTAGTTTAAAGATGTTTTGGTCCTTCGTTAGTTTAAGGACGTTTCGGTCCGTCATTAGTTTAAGGACGTTTCGGTCCGCCATTAGTTTAAGGACGTTTCGGTCCGTCCAGGAGAAGGCTGGCTATTGCTTATAAAGTTTGAGCTTAGGAAGATAGCGAGCGGACATAGTCGTCCTCATCTATCATTGACATAGGCGGTAACTCGCTAAGCGTAGTATTTCTTTAGGAAGCGACCATTTATTGGCCTGAAAGGCCTTTCACCGTGCACATCATGAGTAGATAGGCTCCACCCTGGTAGACCTTGTCTATGATGTATGGGCCTTCATAGTTTGGCTCGAATTTTCCCCGCTTGGCGCGATTGGGGATCATAGGCCTTTTGACCACTAGCACGAGTTCGCCTTGACGGAATGTCCTCGGCCGGGTCAATCTTTCATATGAGCGCGTCATCTTTGCTTTATAGACCTCCAGATTTTGTTGCGCTATGAGCCGTGTTTCATCAAGGGCATCAAGTTCCTCAAGCCGAAGGTGAGCATTTTCTTCGTCCGTCAGCTCGTAGTGGACTGCCACTCGTAGAGAGGGTAACTCTATCTCGAGGGGGAGTACTGCTTTTGTACCGAATACCAACGCATATGGCGTTGCGTTCGTGGCCGTCTTGAACGTAGTTCGATACGCCCAAAGAGCCTCTTGCAGCCTCTCATGCCAGTCCTTCTTATTTCGGGACACCGTTTTCTTCATGATCTTTGTCAAGGTCTTGTTGAAGGCTTCAGCTAGACCGTTAGTTCGCGGATTATAAACCGAGGAATATCTCCAGTCTATATTGTGTTGTTGCGCGAAGAGACTGATCTTGTGGCTTCTGTAATCTGGCCCGTTATCGGAGATGATCCGTCGCGGAGTTCCAAACCGATATATGATGTGCGTCTTGAAGAAATGGAGGATATTCTCCGTCTTCACTTCTCTCAACGGTACTGCTTCTGCCCATTTGGAGAAGTAGTCAGTCGTCGCCAGGATGAAACGATGTCCCCTGGACGATGCTGGTTCGATGGGGCCGACTATGTCAGTTCCCCACATTTCGAATGGCCAGCTAGCCACCGTTGGATAGAGTGGATTTGGATGTTGGTGGATGAAGTCCCCATGGATTTGGCATGAGTGGCATTGCTTCGTATATTCAAGGCAGTCCTGAATCATCGTGGGCCAGTAGTAGCCCATCCGTTTGATCTTCAACTTCATCTTTGGGCCTGCTTGATGAGAACCGCAGAGTCCGTCATGAACTTCCTGAACGACTCTTTTTACCTCTTCAGGTCCCAGACATCTCAACTACAGAGAATCAAATGACCTCTTGTACAGAGTATCATTGATGAAGGCGAAAGACAGAGCTCGTTTCATAAGCTGATGTCTTGAGGATGCATCTTCGGGCGTTCGACGGTATTTGAAGTAGTCTATAAAGACTTCCTTCCAATCCTCGGCCTTTTCCCGGTCTTTTATTTGCATAGCCATTTGCTCAGTCGCTTCCTTCTCTTCGGGTGATTCCGGAGATATTTCCGCTGGGGCAAGCACCCGACGGCTTTGTACCACAATTCTGACGTCATCGAGGTTCTTGTCAGCCAGTTCTTTAGCGAGCTTGGCTAATGCATCCGCTTTGCTGTTTTCCGCGCGCGGCATATTTTCCAAAGTGTAGGAGGGAATTTGGGTCAACAATTGTTGCACCTTTTCGCCGTACTTCACCAGCTCTGGTTTGCACGTTTGGTAGTCGCCGTTTACTTGACTAACGACCAGCTGGGAGTCTCCGTATATGAGGAGGTTTTCAATTCCCATGTCGATGGCGATCTCGAGGCCTGCTATTAAAGCTTCGTATTCGGCTTCATTGTTTGTCCTCGGTTCTGTTAAGGAGAAAGCAAAGCGCATTATCCCTCCTTATGGAGTTATAAAGATGAGTCCTACCCCCGATTTGATTATAGGGGTACTTTGTTTGCGCTTCTTCATGGAAGATGCTCCATCGAAATAAAGCTCCCATCGGGTATCACCACCGTCGATCGCATCAAACGCATGTTCGTCTGGAAGATCGCAATTCAGAGGAAAATCAGTGGGTATCGGATGCTCAACGAGGAAGTCGGCGATGGCCTGGCCTTTCACTGCCTTGAGAGGTTGATACGTTATCGAGAACTCCATTAACAGCAGGGCCCATTTAGCGAGTCGTCCCGTCAATATGGCCTTCGACTATAAATATTTAAGGGGGTCCACCTTCGAAATGAGATGGACTTCATGTGCCAACGCATAGTGTCTGAACTTTGTTATCGCAAAGATCAACACCAGGCAGTGTTTTTCAATAGGGGAATAGTTGTTTTCTGCCCCAGTAGAACTCGACTCAAATAATAGAGTGCTCTTTCTTTCCCTTGATCGTTCTCTTGCGTCCATAATGCGCCTAAGGAACCTTCGAGGGCGGTTGTATAAAGAATGAGGGGCTTTCCCTTGACCGGAGCAGCCAATACTGGCGGGTTCTGCAGGTATTGCTTGATCTCGTCTAGCGCGCTTTGGCATTTTTGGTCCCAGACGAACGGGGTTCCCTTCTTCATCAGGTGGCTGTAAGGATGGCACTTGCCTGAAAGGTTGGTTATAAATCGCCGTATATACGCGAGCTTCCCTTGGAGAGACCGCAGCTGTTTGAGAG
Source organism: Agapanthus africanus (assembly GCA_030015575.1). Lineage (NCBI taxonomy): Eukaryota > Viridiplantae > Streptophyta > Magnoliopsida > Asparagales > Amaryllidaceae > Agapanthus > Agapanthus africanus. Next base: position 296,417,680 of record CM057351.1, read on the forward strand.
TCCTTGGCGGAGGCATTTCCATGATCGCCTTGATCTTTGACGGATCTACTTCGATACCTCGGTGTCGGACGATGAATCCTAGGAATTTGCCTGAGGAAACTCCGAATGCGCACTTGAGAGGGTTCATCTTCAAGTTGTATTGTCGAAGGCGTTGAAATACGGTCTTCAGATGCTCGAGATGTTCCTCGTATGATCTGCTTTTCACCATGAGGTCGTCGATATAGCACTCGACGATTTCATGTATGAGGTCATCGAAGATCTTCGTCATGGACCTCTGATAGGTGGCACCGGCGTTCTTTAGACCGAAGGGCATCACCTTGTAGCAGAATATACCTAGCGGAGTCCTGAAGGCGGTGTGCTTCTGGTCTTCAGGATGCATCTTTATCTGATTATACGCTGATGAGCCGTCCATGAAGGAGAAAACCTCATGAGTGGATGTATTGTCTATCATCAGTTCGGTGACTGGCACTGGGAAATCGTCCTTCGGGCAAGCTTTATTGAGATCCCAGAAATCCACGCATATGCGCACTGTCCCATTTTTCTTCATCACGGGGACGATGTTGGCGATCCATTCAGGATATTGAACCTCCTGGATAAAGCCGGAGTCGATCAGCTTCTTGACCTCGGCGTTGATGCTCATCTCAAGCTCGAGCTGCATTCTTCTCGGTGCTTGTTTGATTGGTTTAACGTCCGGGGATATCGCCAATTTATGCACAGCAATTTCTGGATCTAGTCCTGGCATTTCGGAATAGTTCCATGCGAAGCAATCTTTATGCTGCATAAGCAGGTCTTTTAATGAAGCCACCCTCTCTTCAGGCAGCAGCTCACTAATGAATGTCGGTCGTGGGTCATTCGCCGTCCCCAACTCAATTTTCTTGAGGTTATCTGCAGTGGTATGTATTCCGTCCTCCAGCTCTTTCGGTGCTGGTGGAAATTCTGAGATCACCTCATCGTCGCTGTTTTCGAAGCACCAGGGAAGGTCATCCATATTCTCGGGCTCTTCTTTTGATATTGTTATCATATGACAAGTACGAATTCGTTTCCAAGACCAATATAGAGCTGGTTCTGCTCTCGTGGCTTTGAGTTCGTGCTTCTGTGGCTGCGTTACCCTCCAGTTGTCAGACAGAGCGAACTTGCCAAGCTGATACTGATCTTCGACCCAATTCTTGAAGGTGAAGCAGTCTTCGAGAGGATGCCCTATTACTCGGTGATAAGAGCAATAGTTTGGGTGAGAAACTTCGCCTGCTTGTTCGGGGTGCTTGGACTCCGGCAGTGTAAGCATCTGATGTTTTATAGCTCGGTCAAGTATCTTCTTCGTCTTGTCCCGAGAAAAAGAGTATGCTCGACTCATCTTCTTCACAAGGGACAGGTTTGGACCGCTCGATTCCCGCTTGCGTGGCTTATTAGTCCTGCTTTGTTGCTGTTGAGCGCCTTTTTCGCCTCTCGACTTATTTCTGCCTCTGCGTCGAGCCTTTTTTATAACAGGTTGATAGGGAGCGGCATTTTCATCTTTCACAGCCTGTTGGAGGAGGCGTTGCGTTTTGGCTTTCTCGTAGATGGCCATTTCGCGGTTATGATCGTCTCGGACTTTTTGACCAGCTTCCCTTATAAGCTTGTCCATTTGCTCTTCGAACGACGGACTGGGCACTTTTGAATCAGGAACTTTTACTGGTTCAGGATTAGCGTCCTCCCATTGAGCATCCGCTTCTTCATCGAAGTCATGCACGACGTAGCAGTCACGGAGTAGCTCTCGTTTCTTGGACCGATTGTATCCAAGACCGATTGTTTCCATTCTCCCATTAGGCAACTTGTGCTGAGTCCCGGGAACGTTCCAGACCCTGTCATAGAATTTGGCTTTTCGAGCGGTCTGTTTAAAGGATATCCCTTGGCGCTTTAGCAGCCTCTTCAAGCCTTCTGTATAATATCTGGGGAGACGGATGGGCTGAAGCCTGTCAAGCGTAGGATCCGCGCCGTGCCAGATTTTTTTCTCCACTTTGGTTTCTTCAGAGCGGTAGAATAGAATTTCCTTTTCACCTCCTCGCCTGGGAGGGACATAGAACGTCCGCAGCTCCTCTACGCTGTAAATATTGAGCGCATCCAGTTCTTTATAATGTTTAAGTGGAACCATGGCGACTTGTAGACTTTGCTCTTCGTCAGCGGATGTTTGTATTGAAGGTCGAGCAGAGAATACAGCATGGACCTCATCTTCCGAGTCGCTACCAAAGATCAACGTAGGAGCAGATGGTCCCGGCTTGTTGTATTGGGGCGGACCCGAATAAACTATCTCCTCTTCCTCCTCGGTATCACTGCCGAAGACAGGGATGGTGGCGTTAGCCTTGTTCTCCGGCTTGTGACACCTCTTCGTGTCTTCGAAATCCGGTAAAAAGTATTTGGCATCTTCATATTTGTGGACCTCGTTCATGGAGAACGGGTTCAGTTCTCCCGTCACGGTATACTCGAGACCATCTTTAAAATACTTCATACACTGATGTTGTGTAGAAGGGATGATGTTGTACTCGTGTAACCATGGTCGGCCGAGCAAAGCATTGTAGCACGTCTTGGCGTCTATGACGTGGAACTTAATGTCCGTGACGAGTAGCCCAAAGCGTAGCGTCAGTATCACAGACCCAAGAGTTCTTGATGATTGGGAGTCGAACCCGGAGATGGTGATCTTATCCCGAGAAAGGTGCTGGACGCTCATGCAGATTTCCTTTAACACCCGCACATTGAGGAGATTAACGGAGGATCCATTGTCGACCAGGATTTTGCCTATCTTTATATCGTGGCAGTATCCTGAGACATAGAGGGGGCGATTGTGTTCGCACGTCCCAAGGAGAAAGTCTTCATCTCTAAAAGTGACATCGGCTGTGTGCACTTCCTCCAATTCATCCTTCATCTTTTCTTCGGCCAGGAAAGCTTGGATTGTTCCGGCTCCTGTAGTGCCTTGATTAACGAATCTCTCGCCTCTTTTGATAGTAAAAGGGCGTCAAGAATGCTGAGCTGCGAGGGTAGCTTCCTCAAGTGTGCCAGAACGTTGTAGTCCACCTTATTTCTCTTTGGCGGGTCCTTGGAAATTAGCTCTTCCACAACTTGGTCATCCAGGGTGATATCCTCAGAGACCTTTTCTTTCCCTTTATTCTTTTTGTTTGAGGGTCTGAGATTCTTTTCGGGCAGCGTCCGATTACGCAGCCGGATATTTTCACAGACCTTCTGCTCTTCTCCTTTTCCTGAGTTGGACTCTTTAAAGAGGGGGCTAAGAGCCAGCTCCTCATCAAAATCGCTCCCGAATGTGAGCACTTTCGATCCCCCAGCGTTAACCATGCGACAATTGCCGGTAGTTTTGTTAAGCCCCTCGGTCGTACTTTTCCGCTCCCGACGAGTTTTGCGCTTCTCCCGCTTAAAATGTTGTCGGTGAGCAACATATCCTTGCCACCATCTATTGAAAGCTTTGCACTCTTTAGTGGGGTGCGAAATCTTCCGATGATACAAGCAGTAGGAGGGGTGCATTTCCACTTCACCAGTAATGTTTCCTTCAGAGGATGGTAGCTTGATACCCATTGATATGGCCTTAGCAAACCTTTTCCTCGTCTTGAATTTACTTTTATCCGCAGTGGATGTATTTTGCTCCAGCGGGAGTGTCTCAGCTCTTTCGTCAAGTGGCCGGCGCTTGGCCCTTTCAAATATAGCCGTCTCGCGTTCCCGATCAGCTTTACTTATCAACAGAGCTTCGTTGAGGAATGCGTCAATTGTTTCATCTGATAGCCCAAGAACTTCCGGTTCAGGATCTGCCCCCATCTTTTCAGTGCAAGGAGTTCCCTCATCGTCTGTAAACGAATGGGAGATCATATGGCAGCTTACAACGTATTCCTCGGATTCATCCGACGAGCTCTCCCCCTCATCTTCTTCTTGAAAGACGTGGTTGAGGAACTCTTGGACTGTGATGGGAGGTCATGCTTTCTGGTTATACTCTTCCAGTGCGTCAATTTGTTTCTGTAAGTCCGTGCGCTTGTCGCCAGGCTTCACGGGTTTCTTGGATTTCTTCGTCTTCTTCTTTGAAGATTTTGACGGCTGGTTGTGAGTGCTTAGGCCACCACTATCGGTCTTTGGAGTTGGACGCGGCTTCAACATCCCTTCAATGATCAGAGGTTCCAACGGGTTCTTCCACTTGATCGCTGGGCATGTTTGAAGATCGTTCAGCATCCTCTTTGTTTTAGCTGATAGTACGACCTCCCATGGAGCTTCTTCAACGAGGGAGCATGTTGCCCCCGGCGTATTCATTCTTTTAGGGGTGTGAGGCTGCGGCGGATTCACCTTCCATCTGTCGGACAGCGCGAACTTGCCCTGTTGGTACTGGTCTTCAATCCAATTTTTGAAGACGAAGCAATTTTCGATCGGATAACCCAGTACTCGATGATAGGGACAGTAGTTGGGCTCATTGACATCATTTGGTTGCGACGGACGTCTTGGATCCGGCAGATTTATGAGTCGGTTGCGCAAGGCCGGCTTGAATAATCTTCTCGTTTTATTTCGGGGAAACGAGTAAGGACGTCCTAGCCTCTCCTCAAGGGGTACGTGCAGACGCATATTATTTTGACGGACAGCCGGTTTCAAGTTGCTCGGCTGTTGTTGAGCATTAGCGACAACAATTGCTTTTCCCTTCCCCTTCTCATTTCGAGAGTCCGGCTTTGGAGGGGGAGGTCTATGGCCCATCTGATCCATCTGAGCTAGCTTGTCGATCAGGGCCTGGAAGGTAGTCGGCTTAAAGAACATCATGAATTGCGAGATGGTCACTTGCGGATCGAGGGTTCCCACAAACATGCCTACCGCAGAAGCCTCTTCGATGCGTTGCTCGCATTTTGACCATAAGTTCCGCCACCGTATTGCGTACCGCACCCACGTTTCTCCTGGCTTCACCCTGGCATTAATCAATGCCATTATCGAGGTGCGTTCGCTGGCGCTTGCGAAACGCTGGGTAGACAGCAGCTCCATCTCCGCGAAGGTCTTGATAGAGTCGTTTGGGAGCTCGGAGTACCACTCGAATGCCGTATCCGATAAGCTACCAACGAACTGGCGAAGTAACAATTTATCATCACTGCCAGTGTTGCCGCAAAGCGCCCTGAACTGGGCAACATGCTGGTGGGGATTGCCCGTCCCCTTGTAGACATGAAATTTTGGTATTGTATAGCCTGGCGGGTACTTTATCTGATCGTACCAGCTCGGATATGGTCGTCCCGTTTTTACGATCTGGCCGGTTGCCTCAGTCGCCTGATGAACCCGGATCTGCTGAGCTATATATTCGTCCAAGTCAGCTTTGGAGATTCGTCCAAGTACAGAAAGACGAAATTTGATAATCCGGTCGAAACACCGAAGCTCTAAAACACCCCAGAAAATTAAACTCTAGAATAATTATTAAAAATACCCATAAAACTCAGCTGCAGAAACTATGAATTACTGTGCAGAGGAGGAGGGATGACGTCATCAATCCGCCGCGGAACCGCCGCCTAAGATGGCTTAGGCCGCGGTTCCGCCGCGCAGTTCACTGTTCATGGAATAAAATTTGCACCGTAATTCTTAGAATTCCCTGCCGAATTTTTTAAGCCCTTTTAATATTGAAAAATCCCAGATTTTAGAAAATGTACAGAGAGCATTTTGTGAGTTAGGGTTTCGGTTCATTCGGACTTCAAACTCCGTCTAGACTTCGCCTAAGCCTCTAGCTAGGCTCTGATACCAGTGAAAGGTTCCTAGGCACCCTATAGAGGTCTCACAAGGCATCAACCATGCCAATTTCAAAAATTATGGGTGCCGCGAAACCCTAACGCGGATCTTAGACTAGAATTCTAGGCGAAATACAAAACTAGTTAACTACTTAACTAAAAGTTAGGATGCTACAACCTTTGTAGATCCGGATATCCACTTCCTAAGCTCCACGTGGGCGTCCTCTCGCTGTCCATCTTGAATCTTGGACTCTCGCGACGGCTTCATCGGAGAAACGAGCGGAATAGGTCGTCGGCTTCGTGTCAAAGACGATCTACGTCGAGGCATCACAAGTTCAAGCTCCAACTTCACAAAGTTGTGAAACTTGTGAAGAAAACACCCAAAACAACTTGGCAAGAGGTAGAGGGTGAAGAAATAGGAGGTGGGTTCACTTTAGAATTGGATTTCTCTCACTTTAGCTCAAGTTGCCATTGATGGACCTTAAGCTTTTCTTGAAGAAGAAGATGATCAAGAAGAAAAAGAATATGATAAGTTATTTTAAAAATGAAACTAATATGAATACTTATCATATCTTGACCATGGTCAAGTGTAGAGATTAAACTAAGGTTAGTGGGAATGGTTAGGGTTAAGGATGAGATAAGAATGGTTGACTTAATCAAAGCTTCAAGAAGCTTCAACATAAAGACAAAATAAGCCACCATCCTTACTAATATCCAAAATGAATAAATAAATAAATAAATAAGTGAATAAACAAAACCCTAACCATTCATATAACCATGGTCTAATCTTTACACAAACCCAAATGAGCAAGTATCATCAAACATGATACAAACTAGTGTACAAAAATATATCACATATACAATGTGCACATCAAGTGAGAAAACCTATTTAAAGTGAACCAATACTAGTTAATGTAAAGTAATATATCAAATATATAATTATACATTAAATCATTAAATCAACATTTAATTCAACGATCCGGTCATGTCGCACATAACCGACTAGTATCCAATGTATCGATTTATCGAATCAATGATTCGATAACTAGGTCATATCGAATATAACCAATCGAAACATTAATCGCGAGAATGAAATACGGTATCACATACACGCATTATTCTCGGTCCTGCACATATCTCATATGCGCTCCTATTTCGTTTCGCTTGAGCCAGGAAACCTCTGTGTAGGACTCTAAAGACTCGTCAATACGCCGGTAGCAGATGATGATCATATCATGCACCCACAAGCCGCAAGCGATCTGCTAAACGTAACGGCCATCCGGGTATTGAGCGATCAGAAGATCGACGAGCTAGCCCGCTCACACTCCTGTGAATCCAACCAGTAACACTTACCGTACAGTCCGGTCTGTTCGTCTGATACGTCGCACATCAAGTCTAAGGGTGGTAAACGTCAGACCCCAATAACCGATAAGTCGTGCCGATGTGAGGCTCATAACGGGTCGAGAAACTACTGGTAACACTTACCAGCAAATCTCTGATCAGCCCTGGCCAGGGACTTCCCTGTTACGGCCAATCGAGCACAGCGCAACATCAACCCCCAATACCGGGAGAGACGAAACCCCTCCTATCGCTCATTGCCTCCATGTGACTCGGGACTGTACCCAAAGACCACCGTTTTGCACGCCCTCATGGACGTGGTAAGGTGGAGATCAAAGCACAGTGGGAATCACACAAGACTCTATGACGATCTCGGGTCTACAGACTAACCTGCACAAGTGTCACCTGAGAACTGCCATCTGACGTGAGGTATAATACCATCTGGTAGTTCTCGGCGAGTCCGTCCAGTGTACCCAGTCTCCACTGAGCACCCGTATACCATCTCTGATGTCAAACACCAATGGATATGGGATCATCCATCGCCCAACTCATGGGTCGAGAAGCGTATACGCTAGTCTACTCTGGTATATCGATGCCCCGTCTCGATACACCCACGACTAGGGACCTTGAAGGATATACTTATGGACTACCATGTCCCCACTAGTATGATCTGCATCATAGTCCAGGTAGTCAAGTACACATCCTAAGAGCTTTACCAACATGTAACTATAAGACAGTTTAAAGAGACTAGTGTATATGTTAAGATAAAGAGTAACCAGATAGCATACTATCATATCGAGCAAGAAAGTCATCTCTATATATGTCCAAGCATCCAATATAATATACATCATCTGTACAATACTGGCCTCTAGGGCATACATACAACTAACAATCTCCCACTTGCACTAGGGCCAGCTGCTGTAGTATCGCATACCGAGCATCCCGAAGAGTCTCTCAAACTGTATCTGGGGAATGGCCTTCGTGAGTGGATCCGCCGTGTTGTTCTTCGTGTCAACCCTCCTGACCTCGATCTCCCGGCGATCAACTATCTCCCGGATCAGGTGATACCGCCTTAGAATATGCCTGGATCGCTGATGGGACCTGGGTTCCTTGGCCAAAGCCACCGCTCCATTGTTATCGCAATACAAAGGTATTGGACGCTCAATGGATGGAACCACTCTAAGTTCAGTAATGAACTTCTTGATCCAGACAGCCTCTTTGGCAGCATCGTTGGAAGCGATGTATTCAGCCTCCATCGTCGAGTCTGCCACGGTTTTCTGCTTGGAACTCTTCCAGCTAACCGCCCCTCCGTAAAGGGTAAAGACAAAGCCCGACTGCGACTTAGAGTCATCCTTATCACTCTGGAAGCTCGAATCGGTAAAGGACTCCACTTGGAGTTCTCCGTTACCATATACCAAGAACATTTCTCTAGTCCTTCGTAAGTACTTGAGAATGCTCTTCACAGCTGTCCAGTGACTCTCTCCAGGATCAGCTTGATACCTGCTCACTATACTTAGTGAGTATGCTACATCGGGTCTGGTACATAGCATCGCATACATGATAGAGCCTACTGCCGAAGCATAGGGTATCCCTTGCATGCGAGCTCTCTCCAAATCAGTCTTGGGAGACATCTCTTTGGAGAGAGTGACTCCAGAGATCGGGGGTAAGTTCCCACGCTTGGACTCTTCCATACTAAACCTCTTTAGTATGGTGTCAATGTACCTGGATTGGGACAATCCCAAAATCCTTTTGGATCTATCTCTATAGATCCTAATTCCCAATATGCAGGAGGCATCACCAAGATCTTTCATTGAGAATCTTTGTGATAAGAAGAGCTTGACCGATTGCAGCATAGGAATATCATTTCCTATCAAGAGTATGTCGTCCACGTACAATACGAGGAAGACAACCTTACTCTCTGCCACCTTCTTGTAGATACAAGGTTCATCTGGGTTTTTGACGAAATCAAACTCTTTGATAACGACGTCAAAGCAGATGTTCCAACTCCGCGATGCTTGCTTTAATCCATAAATGGATTTAAGCAGCTTGCACACCTTCCCGCTGCTCTCACTGTCTATGAAGCCCTCTGGCTGAGTCATGTACACGCACTCTTCTTAATCACCGTTTAGAAAGGCGGTCTTAACATCCATTTGCCATATTTCGTAATCATGATATGCAGCGATGGCAAGCATGATCCGGATGGATTTAAGCATAGCCACTGGAGAAAAGGTTTCGTCATAGTCCACACCTGGTCTTTGGCGAAAACCTTTTGCTACAAGTCTAGCTTTGAAAGTCTCCACATTCCCATCTACACCAAGTTTCTTCTTGAAGATCCACTTGCTCCCAATGGGTTTTACCCCTTCAGGAGCAACGTACAAAGTCCATACTTTGTTGGTGTACATGGATTCCATCTCGGACCGCATAGCATCCAGCCATTTCATTGAGTCCCCACTCGTGATGGCCTGCTCGAAGCTAGTTGGGTCATCATCCTCCATGATGCAATCCTCGCTCCCACCGTCCATGAGAAAACCGTAGTATCTCTCAGGTTGGCGAGGAACCCTACTAGATCGGCGGAGTGGCTGGGGTTCATCGGGAACTACGGAATCCTCTGGTTCCACCATGTCTTCTGTTGTAGCTTCTGCAGCTGGAACCTCTTCCAGTTCTACCTCATGACCACTAATCTCTTTTTCAAGAAGTTCCTTTTCTAAAAAGGTGGCATGCCGAGAAACAAACACTCTTTGTTCCTCAGGGTGGTAGAAGATATACCCTCGCGAATGTTTGGGATATCCAATAAACTTACACAGAATGGACCTTGCCGCGAGTTTGTCCGGATTTTGCGTTTTTACATAGGCCGGACAACCCCATATCTTAACATAATTAAGACATGGTCTCTTTCCTTTCCATATCTCATATGGAGTGGTCGGCACGGTTTTGGTGGGAACCATATTCAATAGGTCTGCAGCTGTTTCCAGTGCATATCCCCAGAAGGAAATAGGTAACTCAGCTGTGCTCATCATAGAGCGCACCATATCTAATAGGGTGCGGTTTCTCCGTTCTGATATACCGTTGTGCTGTGGTGTATATGGAGGAGTTAGCTGAGAGAGAATCCCATTCTCTTTTAGGAAGTCCAGGAATTCATTGCTCAAGTATTCACCTCCTCGATCAGATCGAAGGATTTTAATACTTTTTCCGGTTTGGTTCTCGACTTCTTGTTTATATTCTCTAAATTTCTCAAAAGCTTCTGATTTGTGTTTCATCAGGAACACATATCCGAATCTAGAGAGATCGTCAGTGAATGAAATGAAGTACGAAGAACCATCCCTGGCATGTGTAGACATGGGACCGCATACATCACTATGTATCAGTCCTAAGAGTTCGGTAACCCTTTCTCCGTGTCCCGTAAACGGAGTTTTGGTCATCTTGCCTTTGAGACATGACTGGCAAGTGTCATAAGATGAAAATTCAAACGGATTTAAATATCCATTTTTATGCAACTTAGCTAGTCGTGTCGCATTGATGTGGCCCAGTCTACAATGCCACAAGAAGGATTCGTTGAGTTCAGAACTCTTCCTCTTGTGTGTGTTTGTTATGCTCAGAACTGTTGATTGATTTAGAACATAAATGCCATTGCACAACGTGTCTGATCCAACCAACTTTTGGTTATGGAAAATGTTCATAACATTGTCCTGTAATACAAAATTATATCCCTCTTTACTTAATAAAGAAACCGATATAATGTTGCATATCAGGTTTGGCATGTAATAGCATTCGTTCAGAACCAATGTATTACCAGTTGGTAATACAGGGTGATATTCCCCGACAGTCTTAGCTGCAACAATTGCACCATTTCCAACTCTAATGTCTTTATCACCTTCTCCAAGTTCTCTACCTTTCCTTAGCCCATGTAACTGATTACATATATGGGATCCCGACCCGGTATCCAATACCCAGGACGTAGAGCAAATGGAGAAACAGTTCTCTGTAACGAACACACCCGAAGAAAATGCATCAACATGTACTTTCTTCAAACGGGTGGCATGGGAATCCTGGTATTCCCCTATATCCTGTTCATTCCTATAACTCTTATAAGAAAGAACGGAACCAACGTTCCCCAGCACAGTATAACATGCGGGTTCGATCAATACATCCATATTATTATCTTCATTAGGGCATGAAATGGTCGCTACCTGGAGAGAGAGAGAAGAAAACACTTTAGCGTATGCTCGTGCAAGATCAGATTGGTTATTATCTTATCTAATTAGGATGGCTCCCACTGCTTTTTATCAAATCTTCCTCCAAACCCTAAAAGGAAAGACTAGCCGGGATTAATTACACACTACAAGTTCGCCAATCTTTCAGCCAGGCCAGTGTCGGTACTTTGAGGGAGGTCCCCCGTGCTTTCGCACGAACCTAATTAGTGTAAACCTCGTTTTCCCAGAGGCGTAACCTCGTTAACACCTTTCTAGACACCTACTTGATCAGCTAATTGCAATGGGTAAAACTCTCCCAGGAGTAACTCTTACTCGCAGTGGGTATCGGGATCCAACTATCTCATAGAAGGTATGCAATCTCATTGCAAATTTCAACACTTGAAATTCCCGATAATGCTTTTGCCCCTAGCGTGCTATGACCTTGACGCAGGCCAACAAACCATAGTGCGCTAGTCAAGTTCAACCCGTCATTTCCTGATTGAATTAAACCCACCCGTACGACCCTTGACGTAGGCCAACAAAGTCGCACGACTACCCTAATCCAATCTGCATCATATGCATAAGCAGATAAATACTAGTTAGCTACCGCACACTACGCCTTGACGCAGGCCAACAAACGTAGCACGAATACTAACTACTACTCATCTGAAATGACGGAGGGCTACGCCAGGTTTTTCTGAAAACCATGAGCGTAATGAACTTGATATCGTTGTAGAATCAAATGAAGTTTTAAATGGAGTGATTTTGAGGCTTTTCTAGTTTTGCTAAAGGAGTCACTCCCGGTGAAGGGATCTCGGTCCTTTCCTCGTCGAATGAGGTACGGGATATATCATATATATCGCTGTGCAAAGCAAAAACCCAAAAGCAGTCAAAAGCAAACCGAGTGTGTAGCATCAGCCAGTTATTGCTAAAGGAGTCACTCCCGGTGAAGGGATCTCGGTCCTTTCCTCATCGAATAAGGTGCAGGGTATATCATATATACCGCTGTGCAAAGCAAGAACTGTAGCTACCCTTTTATTTTAAAATTCGATTCCACAACATCTTAGGTTTCTTATCTTTCATTAATCACATTAATGAAGTCCCATCATTTAAATACCTAAACATCACAGATAGATATGACGTACACGTATGCCATCCGCATTCGCCTCGATGTCCCCTCGTGCACCGTTAGGTTAGGTAACTAACGACAGAGCAGGGCAGGGCTAGCGCGGGTGTAAAACATAAGTAAAGTCTATATAATATATCATATATACTATATACTATATCCATCACAGAATCACAACACAGATATCGCAGCAGAATCAACATATGAAATATTGGATATACTAGGACGTCCGTGTTTTCAATACGAGCCAGTATAAAACACGGATTCCACGGTCGCGATGAATAGCCAATCCCACACCCCTAGACCCCTACGAGAGCGGCAAGCAACCCTGCCAATTCTAGGGTTAGGAGACCCGGACTCGACTCCTCGAGTTGGTCTCCCATTGAACCCCAGAACCCGGTTACTTGTGCTCCCCTCCTTGGGTCTATCCTAATGCGGAAAAGTAAATAATATACAAAGGGTGACAACTTCCGCTACCTGGAAGTGCCCCAAATAAAAGAATATTACATACAAGTTTTTACATGAATGAAAATGAAAAACACTCATCTCACATAAAAAAAACCCGGCTATTCAAACACGACGATCCAATATAACATATCCAGCAACACATAACATCACATGTCATCAACGTAAGTAAGTATGCATACCCCAATTGTCGTTGACGTATAGCAACGAAACCGGCGATATCACATATTACACTTACGGTCACAGAAAAGAACGTGTAAAATTACAACAATTGGAATCCGCAACTTCTTTAGACATCGCATGCCTAATCAAATGAAATACTTAGACATCACATGCCTAACAGATATAAATCCCGCATTTTAGTCTCATTATCGAAAACTCTTTTCAATAACATGTGGGACTAAACTGCTAGATTTATAACATTCATTCAGTTATCTCATAACTGTTTGTGAATTCCAATTATTGTATCACATTCCAGATAAACAGAAAATGTTAAACTTTCCGATCGAACAGTCGAATACCCAAGTTTTCCCGATACAGCTCAACACATGAAATAAGTCTAACAACATTCAGTTCGTGCCTCAGTACCAACGGTCCAGCCGTAGAAGGGTCAAGCCAACGCCTCACATGTGGCACACCGTACTGCCCCAAACCCGAAGGTTCAAAGGGCAGTTCAAGACGGTCACATAATCGAGTTAAGGTTTGTTGTCTTCTAGAGGGTCCATCGCGTTACTTGCACTACTTAGAACGTCGTTAAACTACGGAAAATCCCAACACTTGGAAATTTCCCGACAGGGGAAAAGTTGGGTATTTATATCCGGTCGAACTTTTTAACATATTCTATAAATTATCCGGAAGTACACAAAGACGAAATTTGATAATCCGGTCGAAACACCGAAGCTCTAAAACACCCCAGAAAATTAAACTCTAGAATAATTATTAAAAATACCCATAAAACTCAGCTGCAGAAACTATGAATTACTGTGCAGAGGAGGAGGGATGACGTCATCAATCCGCCGCGGAACCGCCGCCTAAGCTGGCTTAGGCCGCGGTTCCGCCGCGCAGTTCACTGTTCATGGAATAAAATTTGCACCGTAATTCTTAGAATTCCCTGCTGAATTTTTTAAGCCCTTTTAATATTGAAAAATCCCAGATTTTAGAAAATGTACAGAGAGCATTTTATGAGTTAGGGTTTCGGTTCATTCGGACTTCAAACTCCGTCTAGACTTCGCCTAAGGCTCTAGCTAGGCTCTGATACCAGTGAAAGGTTCCTAGGCACCCTATAGAGGTCTCACAAGGCATCAACCATGCCAATTTCAAAAATTATGGGTGCCGCGAAACCCTAACGCGGATCTTAGACTAGAATTCTAGGCGAAATACAAAACTAGTTAACTACTTAACTAAAAGTTAGGATGCTACAACCTTTGTAGATCCGGATATCCACTTCCTAAGCTCCACGTGGGCGTCCTCTCGCTGTCCATCTTGAATCTTGGACTCTCGCGACGGCTTCATCGGAGAAACGAGCGGAATAGGTCGTCGGCTTCGTGTCAAAGACGATCTACGTCGAGGCATCACAAGTTCAAGCTCCGACTTCACAAAGTTGTGAAACTTGTGAAGAAAACACCCAAAACAACTTGGCAAGAGGTAGAGGGTGAAGAAATAGGAGGTGGGTTCACTTTAGAATTGGATTTCTCTCACTTTAGCTCAAGTTGCCATTGATGGACCTTAAGCTTTTCTTGAAGAAGAAGATGATCAAGAAGAAAAAGAATATGATAAGTTATTTTAAAAATGAAACTAATATGAATACTTATCATATCTTGACCATGGTCAAGTGTAGAGATTAAACTAAGGTTAGTGGGAATGGTTAGGGTTAAGGATGAGATAAGAATGGTTGACTTAATCAAAGCTTCAAGAAGCTTCAACATAAAGACAAAATAAGCCACCATCCTTACTAATATCCAAAATGAATAAATAAATAAATAAGTGAATAAACAAAACCCTAACCATTCATATAACCATGGTCTAATGTTTACACAAACCCAAGTGAGCAAGTATCATCAAACATGATACAAACTAGTGTACAAAAGTATATCACATATACAATGTGCACATCAAGTGAGAAAACCCATTTAAAGTGAACCAATACTAGTTAATGTAAAGTAATATATCAAATATATAATTATACATTAAATCATTAAATCAACATTTGATTCAACGATCCGGTCATGTCGCACATAACCGACTAGTATCCAATGTATCGATTTATCGAATCAATGATTCGATAACTAGGTCATATCGAATATAACCAATCGAAACATTAATCGCGAGAATGAAATACGGTATCACATACACGCATTATTCTCGGTCCTGCACATATCTCATATGCGCTCCTATTTCGTTTCGCTTGAGCCAGGAAACCTCTGTGTAGGACTCTAAAGACTCGTCAATACGCCGGTAGCAGATGATGATCATATCATGCACCCACAAGCCGCAAGCGGTCTGCTTAACGTAACGGCCATCCGGGTATTGAGCGATCAGAAGATCGACGAGCTAGCCCGCTCACACTCCTGTGAATCCAACCAGTAACACTTACCGTACAGTCCGGTCTGTTCGTCTGATACGTCGCACATCAAGTCTAGGGGTGGTAAACGTCAGACCCCAATAACCGATAAGTCGTGCCGATGTGAGGCTCATAACGGGTTGAGAAACTACTGGTAACACTTACCAGCAAATCTCTGATCAGCCCTGGCCAGGGACTTCCCTGTTACGGCCAATCGAGCACAGCGCAACATCAACCCCCAATACCGGGAGAGACGAAACCCCTCCTATCGCTCATTGCCTCCATGTGACTCGGGACTGTACCCAAAGACCACCGTTTTGCACGCCCTCATGGACGTGGTAAGGTGGAGATCAAAGCACAGTGGGAATCACACAAGACTCTATGACGATCTCGGGTCTACAGACTAACCTGCACAAGTGTCACCTGAGAACTGCCATCTGACGTGAGGTATAATACCATCTGGGAGTTCTCGGCGAGTCCGTCCAGTATACCCAGTCTCCACTGAGCACCCGTATACCATCTCTGATGTCAAACACCAATGGATATGGGATCATCCATCGCCCATCTCATGGGTCGAGAAGCGTATACGCTAGTCTACTCTGGTATATCGATGCCCCGTCTCGATACACCCACGACTAGGGACCTTGAAGGATGTACTTATGGACTACCATGTCCCCACTAGTATGATCTGCATCATAGTCCAGGTAGTCAAGTACACATCCTAAGGGCTTTACCAACATGTAACTATAAAACAGTTTAAAGAGACTAGTGTATATGTTAAGATAAAGAGTAACCAGCTAGCATACTATCATATCGAGCAAGAAAGTCATCTCTATATATGTCCAAGCATCCAATATAATATACATCATCTGTACAATACTGGCCTCTAGGGCATACATACAACTAACAGTTATGTCGTCGCCCGTAGGACGTGGATTAGTCCAAATCCGTGTTTTCTTAGATTTGGGTTTGGTGTTTTAGTTTAAGGATTCGTTAGCCGTATTTGAGGCTAAGATCAACTTAAACGTTTGTTAAGGATATGTTAGCCTAATCTCCAGACTAAGATCAACTTAACGGGATCGTTTGTATCCGACAAGAGAGCAATTGGCTCTATTGTTTAGTTTAATGACGTTGCGGTCGATTTCCAGTTTAGGGACATGGTGGTCCATCATTCCCATTTAGGGACGAACATTAGTTTAAGGACATTTCGGTCCAACGTTCCCATTTTGGGACGAATATTAGTTTAGGGACGTTTCGGTCCAACATTCCTATCTAGGGACGAATATTAGTTTAAGGACGTTTCGGTCCACGAGTTTAGGGACCCCGCAGTCCGTATCGATGTGTGGTTGTCGGGACCCGTCACCTCTCTGACGTCGTTGAAGGATTACAACGATAGGTGTCAAAGGAGTTTGGAGATGTGCCCTTGAACCGGGTGTAAATTGATTTAAGAGAGCAGCCATGCTCAGTCAATTTAATTTGAGGACTTACGGCCACGATTGGGCTAAGTCCAGTTGAAAAATGTTCAACGTTTTTATTTATCTTTGGTCTATTAGGCATGTGCTAGGGATTTGCCCCTTTTTAATAATGCACTGCATTTTATTCTGGCCTGCTAGGCCTTTTTGATTTGGGCTCAGTCCCTTTGTAAATGATGCAGAGCATCTGTTTTGGTTTGGGCTCTGCCCTTTTTTTAAAATAATGCATTGCATTTTATTTGGCCTGTTAGGCCTTTTTAATTAGGCTCGGCCCTTCTTTCTAATAATGCAGTGCATTAATTATCTGACAGTGGTCATGTGGCCTGTCAGGCGCTTTGCGCTAATTAATGAGCGCAAGCGCTTGTGGTGGTGACACGTGTCACGCAAGCGCAGTGCGCTGCGCTGTTGCGCTGCTGACACGTGGTGCACTATGGTGAGTTGCGCCAACTTTAAAGAGCAATGCTCTATTTTTTAAAAGCGCATGGCGCAAGTGGTTCTGGAGCTGACACGTGGCTCTCTCTGGTGGCTTGCGCCAACCCAGGAGCGCAACAGTGCAGTTTTTCGCAAGTGCAAGGCACTATTTCAATAACTTGAGAATCTTTAAGATTCCAGAACCAATGGTTCATAAAAAAGTGCAAGGCACTGTTATTATTTATTTATTTTTATTGAAGATCATTGATCCTGTTCTCAGATCAATGATCTATTCAGAAGTTCTTTTTTTTTCTTTTTTAAAGGTTTTTACCTTCTTTCCCCTCTTGAGTTCTTCTCCAAATTCTTCAGAGTTCTCTCTGTTTTGTTGTTTTTGAAGTTCTTGATGTTCTTTCTCTATGTTGATGTCTTTTGAATTGGGGTCTAGGGGCGTTTAAATAGTGCCCATTAATTTGTTAAATTTGTTAAAGAGATCATTCTCTGAGTGATTTGGGGAATTTTCCCCACCGTTGGATCTTTGATCCAAGGGCTTCTGTTTTACAGTAGACAATCTTCTTGTTTTAACAAGAACAGAAGGATCTTATTAGAATTTTAATTCTGTTTGGCGCAAACGCCCCAGCGCTTGACACGAGTCACGCAGCGCAGAGCGCAGCGCAACTGCGCTGCCACGTGTCGCTCAGCGCAGAGCGCAGCGCAACTGCGCTGACACGTGTCGCGCAGCGCACAGCGCAGCTGCGTTTGCGCAACTGCACTGACACGTGTCGCGCAGCGCACAGCGCAGCGCAACTGCGCTGACACGTGTCGCGCAGCGCAGTGCTTGCGCAACTGAAGCGTTGCTTCCTTTAATTTGTTTTAAATAGAGCCTTGCTTTGATTGGGCGCGCTGCCTTGGGCGCTGCGCTCCATGCGCTGGCGTGCCTGATTTTGACATGTGGCGCCCTGCGCGCAGCGCAGAGGATCCGAAGCGTTGCTTCATTTATTAAAATTTAAATTTTCAAAGTAGAGCTTTGCTCTGATTAGGGGGAATCGGAAGCGTTGCTTCATCTCCCATCTTGGAATTTGAACAGAGCTTTGCTCTGATTGGGGTAAACAGTGTTCCCACATGACCCCTTTGCAGACGCTCTAACAATCAGTGCATGAATCCTCCTCACGTGTCAGCACGTGATGCTACAAAATAAAATATAAAAAGTGTTTAACACTTAATCGCAGAACGAAGAAAAGGAGATCTGGCCCCACCTTTTGGGCGCCCTCACGTGTCCCCACAAGACCCCTTTTCCTTTAGTGTTTAACACTAATTCGAGAGCTTTATTCCCAGTGTTTAACACTGATCATTTTTTAGTGTTTAAACACTAATTTGAGACTCTTACTTCCAGTGTTTAACACTAATTATCTTTTAGTGTTTAACACTACTTCGAGAATCCTATTTCCAGTGTTTAACACTGTTATCCTCTAGTGTTTAACACTAATTTGAGAGCTTTATTTTCAGTGTTTAACACTGCTGTTTCCTACTGTCTAACACTACTTTTAGCCAAATTGGCTAATTTTCCAGAGGCCCAGAGGCAAAAGTCCCTCCTCCAAATGAATCTCAAAATTGAGAAAATCAAAGATGAAAATGTTTAGCATTGCTAAGTAATGTGGGATTGAACCCAGACAAGCGTTAATGGTCTAACAAAGGGCCAATATGTCAGACTTAATTGGACTTAGCCCAAATTGCCCATAAGTCCTCAATCCAGACTTACTTGAGCCAATGTGCTCATAATATAATCAATTGGTCTTAGCTCCAAACTGGGCTACAGATCATTTAATCCACCTTGGTTCAAGGGTACATCTCTTCACTCTTTTGATATTTGTCGTTGTAATTCCTCAACGTCTTCTAAGAAGTGGCGGGTCCCAACAACCATACATTTCATGGACTGTGGAGTCCTTAAACCCACGGACTATAATGTCCTTAACCTCGACCGCAATGTCTTAAAACTAAAATTGGACTGTGGAGTCCTTAATTCCACGGACTATGATGTCCTTAACCTTGACCGCGATGTCTTAAAACTAACAACGGACTGTGGGGTCCCTAAACTTATGGACTATGATGTCCTTAACCTCGACCGCGATGTCTTAAAACTAATATTGGACCACCAGGTCCTTAAACTGGTAATCGATCGCAATGTCATTAAACTAAACAATAGAGTCCAATTGCTCTCTTGCCGGATCTAAACGATCCCGTTAAGTTGATCTTAGTCTAAAATTAGGCTAATGTATCCTTAACAAACGTTTAAGTTGATCTTAGTCTCAAATGAGACTAACGTATCCTTAAGCCCAAACTCCAAACCCAAATCTAAGAAAATACGGATTTGGACTAATCCACGCCCTACGGGCGACAACATAAATTAGTCTCCGTATACAATCCACGGGCAACCAAAAACAAAACAAACACACACGACATGAGGTGACCATCTGGAGAAGGAGAAAGTTGTTACCGCGATGCGGTAGCGTAATTAACTGCAGGGGCTTGCGCCTGCAGGGAAAAGCATCCCCACAATCAAAAACCCCTCTAGCGAGGGGGAATCTGACGAAGTCTGCTACATCAGCCGCATCCGTTTAAACTTTCGATACACGGTGCCATAAATCAACTTGGCATCTTCGGAGAGGTGGACGGATAACACCAATTAGCATCTGCCCCGAATTTCAGGCAAGACGAACCTACGCGGTCGCGTCTCCATTATTCGGAGGGTAATAGATTCTGGCACGCCCGGTGGGACCTTTTCTTCTTTCCACTCCACACTTCGTGTGTCGTGTTCGCGAACCAATCGCGGTTTTCCAATGGTTGCCCTTAGGTTTCGAGGTACTAAGATTTGGCGTTTTGCTTGCTGCAGAAAGCAAAGGATCAATGGCTGGCACCTGCTCAAAGTGTTCTACATGCAACTGCAACCTACGCTCTGCCTCGACTGGGGGCATAACCTATGGGCCCCAGGAGGCTTCCCTGTTCACGATGCCCGTGGAACAGGTCACCCAAGCCACCACAGGGTTGTTTTTCGGGACCATTCTCCCGCCAGCGAGCTTTACCGTTCCTGTACCCATATCGTAAGCTCCCAAGAAGTCGATCTTCGATCGACTTGCTACTACCACGGCCCCTCTCAACGGGTCGTCCAATTCCAACTACTCGGTCTTCACCAGGCTGAACTTGAACTCCAAAGGGCCTACCAAGAAGCCCATAATACCTGAAGTGGCCATCCCAAGGAAGATCGCCATCCCTGCTCCCGAAGTCGTCAAGGCGTCTTCTCTGGCCAGAGGGTCGGCCTTTATAAGACTGACCGTTCAAACTCCCGCTCCTGCCACTCAAAGGAAATGAGTCTTTAACAGGCTGACACCAGCAACGGCCCCTCACCTGAACAGGGGGCACGACCAGGCCATCCCTGTCACCAAGCCAACTCCATCAGCTCGACATGCTCGACGTCTCCACTGGCGCCGGGTGAGGAAGGCTGGGGGCAACTCTCCCTCTGGGCTAACTCCACCAGCCCCGACGGCGGAAATTAATGCTGCTGTTCTAACTGGGAACAGCTTTGAGCTGCTGAATAAGGTGCGTAGGAATTATCCTACCGGCGTACTAAAAAGATCTCCTCATCCGGTGGAGAATGTTGCGGAAACAGAGCCAGAACAGTCCCCTCAGCGGCTGTCCTCCAAGATCTACAAAGTCTGGCGGCAGGTCCGGAACTCAGTGGTTGATCAAGATTACCCTTGCCAACAAAAAAGGGCGAAGGTTCAACAAGAAGAAATCCATCCAGCCAAGCCACAAAAAGCTACCTGGGTGCCTACTGCAACGGCCCCCTCAACTTCGACCGCCCATAAGAGGAGAAGGCCGGAAAAAATCCCCACGCCTGCGACAAATGTCAGAGGCACTGAGCCCAAACGCCCTAAGTCTGGGGGCATGGTGGTACATACCGTCTATATGGCGTCCGGAAAAGAGGATAGCCGTATCTCCAAGGGTCATCGACCGCTTACGCGATCGGTGACTAAAGCCCAAGAACAGAAGCTTCAAGAGATGATGACCGCGATGGCAGCACTCACCGGGCTAAAAGAAAGCCCAGAAGCATCCTCGGAACAGCGCCAAGAGCAAGAAACTGATGCTGAATTCCTTCGGAGAATACTTGAAAAGAAGGACAAAGAGGCTGCAGAACAAGCGGCCAATATAAAACGAATGGCCCTTTTATTCCAAGATATGGTGGGCATGATGATCCAACCGGATCCCCCAGCCGAAGATCCTCCGATAATAATTGAAGATGACAGAGGAGAAACATCGAATCCTTTGCCGGCTCTTTCAGCAGCCAAGGAGGAAACTATTTCTAAGGCTGCCCTGGATGACTATATAGCTTAGTAGATACGGGTTCACCAGGTGAACGAAGCAGCTGGACAAGTTGTTAGAACTGGGCGACCGTATCCAGGTTGGTATGATCAGATAAAATACCCGCCAGGCTATACGATCCCGAAATTCCATGTATACAAGGGGACAGGCAATCCCCATCAACATGTCGCCCAGTTCAGGGCTCTTTGTGGTAACACCGGCGGCGATGATAAACTCTTGCTTCGCCAATTCGTCGACAGCTTATCGGAGATGGCGTTTGAGTGGTACTCCAAGCTTCCAAACGACTCCGTCAAAACTTTTGCAGAGATGGAGTTGCTGTTCACCCAGCGATTCGCGAGCGCCAGCGAACGCACCCTAATAACGGCGTTGATTAATGCAAGGGTGAAGCCGGGTGAAACTTGGGTTCAATATGCAATCCGATGGCGAAATCTGTGGTCAAAGTGCGAACAGCGCATTGAAGAAGCACCAGTGGTGGGTATGTTCGTGGGCACCCTAGACCCTCATGCAACTATTTCACAGTTCATGATGTTCTTCAAACCGACCACGTTCCAGGCTTTAATCGATAAGCTAGCCCAGATGGATCAGATGGGTCATAGACCATCTCCTCCGAAACCGGAACCGCGGAACGAAAAGGGTAAAGGGAAGGCGACCTTCGTTGCGAACACCCAACAGCAGCCCAGTGCCCCAAAGCTAGCGGATCAACTGGAAGAGAGACGGCGGTATTATAATGAGAAAATGAAGCGCCCTTACTCATTCCCGCGGGATAAAACGAAGAGGCTCTTCGAACTGGCGATGCGCAACAGGCTTATCAATTTGCCGAATCCAAGGCGACCATCGCAACCCGGCGAAGTGAATAATCCCAATTATTGCCCTTACCACCAAACGGTAAGCCATCCAATCGAAGATTGCTTCGTCTTTAAGGGATGGATCGAGGATCCGTACCAACAGGGCAAGTTCGCGTTGTCCGAGAAGTGGAAAGTGAGCCCGCCACAACCACACACTCCTAAGAAGACGGACACACCGGGGGCAACGTGCTCTTTTGTTGAAGAAGCTCCATGGGAGGTCGTGCTTTCAGCCAAAACCAAAAGGATGCTGAATGATCTTCAGACATGTCCGACGATCAGCTGGAAGAATCCGCTAGAACCCCAGATCGTCGAAGGGATGTTGAAGCCGTGCCCAACTCCAAAGATTGGTGGTGATAGCCAAAGCGTTCATGCTCAGCCGTCGAAATCTACGAAAAAGAAGAAGAAATCTAAAAAGCCCGTGAAGCCTGGCGACAAGCGCACGGACTTGCAGAAACAGATCGACGCGCTGGAGGAGTATAATCAGAAGGCGCGGACTCCCATCACGCTCCAAGAGTTCCTCAGCCACGTCCTTGAGGACGGAGATGATGGAGAAGACTCGTCAGATGGATCTGAGGAGTACGTGGCAAGTTGCCATGTGATCTCTCACTCGTCGATAGACGATGAAGAAACTCCTTGCGCTGAGAAGCTGGGGGCAAATCCCGAATCGGAACTTTTGGGGCCGTCAGATGAAATGATCGACGCATTCCTAAACGAAACTCTCCTGAAAAGTAAAGCTGATCGAGAGCGTGAGATGGTCATATTTGAAAGAGCTAAACGCCGGCGACTGGACGAAAGAGTCAAGCCCCTCCCGCCAAATCAAGGAACAGCCGTCACGGATAAAAACAAGTTCAAGACGAGGAAAAGGTTCGCTAAAACCATATCAATGGGAATGAAGCTACCACCCTCCGAAGGAAACACTCCCGGTGAAGCAGAGATGCATCCTAGCTAATGCTCATATCATCGAAAGATTTCGTACCCCACCGAGGAGTGCAATGCTTTTAAAAGATGGTGGCAGGGATATGTTGCTCACCGGCAACATTTTAAGCGAATGAAACTCAAAACTCAGCGGGAGCAAAGAAGTGCGACTGAGGAGCATAAAAGAGATACCGGTAACTGTCGCATGGTCAACACTGGGGGATCGCAAATTCTCACTTTCGGAAGCGACTCTGACGAAGAAATGGCTCTTGGCCCCCTCTTTAAAGAATCCGCATTGGGGAAGGAGGAAGAACCGAAGGCCTGTGAAAACATCTAGCTGCGCAATCGCACGCTTCCGGAAAAGAATCTCGGATCCATGAGTAAAAAAGATGAGGGCAAAGGAAAGGTTTCCGAGGATATCGCCCTGGACGACCAAGTCATGAAAGAACTGACCGCCAAGGACCCGCCAAAGAAGAGAAAGGTAGACTATAATGTTCTGGATCACTTGAGGAAGTTACCCTTGCAGCTCAGTATTCTCGACGCCCTTTTACTATCCAAAGAAGCGAGAGATTCAAGAACCAGAGCAATTCTAAGCTTTTCTCGCCGAAGAAAAGATGAAGGACGAGCTGGAAAAAGTACACACAGCCGATATCACCTTCGGCGACGAAGACCTCCTCCTTGGGACGTGCGAGCACAACCGTCCCCTCTATGTCTCAGGGTACTACCATGATATAAAGATAGGAAAAATCCTGGTCGACAATGGGTCTTCCGTCAATCTTCTCAACGTGCGAGTATTGAAGGAAATCTGCATGAGTGTCCAGCACCTCGCTCGTGATAAAATTACTATCTCCGGTTTCGACTCCCAGTCATCACGAACTCTTGGGTCTGTGATACTAACATTACGCTTCGGGCTACTCGTCACGGATATCAAATTTCACGTCATTGATGCCCAGACCTGCTACAATGCTTTGCTCGGCCGGCCCTGGTTACACGAGTATAATATCATCCCTTCGACACAACATCAGTATATGAAATATTTCAAGGATGGTCTTGAGTACACCGTGACGGGAGAGTTGAACCCGTTCTCCGTAAACGAAGTCTGCAAGTATGAAGATGCAAAGTACTTCTTGCCAGACTTTGAAGACACAGAGAGATGTCACAAACCGAAGAACAAAGCTATCACTACCATTCCGGTCTTCGGGAGTGATACTGAGGAAGAGGAAGAGACAGTTTATTCAGGTCCGCCCCGGTACAACAAGTCGGGACCCTCCGCTCCTATGCTTATCTTCGGCAGCGACTCGGAAGACGAGGTTAATGCTGTATTCTCCGCTCGGCCGTCAATAGAAGCATTCGCTGGTGATAATCAGAGTTTACAAATTACCATGATTCCGCGGGAGCACTACAAAGATCTCGACGCACTTGAAGCTTATAGTGTGCAAGACCTGCAGACATTTTACATCCCTCCCAGGCGAAAGGGTGAAAAGGCGATCCTATTCTATCGGTCCACGGAAACAAGAGTGGAGAAAGAAATCTGGCACGGTGCGGATTTTACACTTGACAGGCTCCAGCCCATCCGTTTTCCTAGATATTACACGAACGGACTAAAAAGGCTCTTAAAGCGCCAAGGAGTACCTTTCAAACAGACCATTCGACTAGCTCAGTTCTACAACAGGATTTGGGATGTCCCTGGAACTCAGCACAAGCTGCCTAACGAGAGAATGGAAACGCTCGGGCTTGGATATGTGAAATCCGGGAAACGGGAACGAGTCCAGGGTAGCTACGTCATATATGACTTCGATGAAGAAGAGGACGCCCTGTCAGAAAACGCTGACCCCGAACCAAAATGAGATCCTGCGATCAAAATGTCGAGTCCGTCATTTGAAGAACAAATGGACAAGCTTATAAGGGAAGCAGGTCAAAAGATCCGAGATGACCATAACCGTGAGATGGCCATTTACGAAAAAGCCAAGACACAGCGCCTCTTTCGACAAATCGTAGAGGATGGCAATGCTCTTCCCTGTCAACCCGTTGTGCAAAAGGCCCGACGCAGAGACCAAAACAAACCAAAGAGCGGGAAAGGCGTCCGACAGCGACAAAGCGGGTCCAAGAAGCCACGTGAGCGGGAGCCAAGCAATCCAGGTTCATCTCTTATAAAGAAAATGAGTCGAGCATACTCCTTCCCTCAAGACAAAACACAGAAAATACTTGATCTTGCTATAAGACATCAGATGCTTACGCTCCCGGAGTTCAAGCACCCCGAGCAAGTAGACGGAGTCTCTCATCCGGATTATTGCTCCTATCATAGGGCAATAGGATATCCTATTGAAGACTGATTCACTTTCAAGAACTGGGTCGAAGACCAATATCAGCTTGGCAAGTTCGCTCTGTCCAGCAGTTGGAGGGTAAATCCGCCACATAAGCACGAACCAAAAGCCGTGCACGTAGCAAATGCAGAACCAGATCAACATCGGTCTTGGAAGTGGGCTCGTACTTGTCATATGATAACGCTATCAAAAGAAGAGCTTCAGAATATGGACGATCTCCCCTGGTGCTTTGAAAACACTGATGACGAGGTGATCTCAGAGTTTCCACCGGTGCCGAAAGAGCTGGAAGATGGAATACATACCACTGCAGATGACCTCAAGAAAATTGAGTTGGGGACGACGAGTGACCCGCGACCGACGTTCGTCAGTGAGTTGTTGTCTGAAGAAAGGGTGGCTGCACTAAAAGACGTGCTTATGCAGCATAAAGATTGCTTCGCCTGGAACTATTCCGAGATGCCAGGACTAGACCCAGAGATTGCTGTCCATAAACTGGCCATATCCCCGGACGCCAAGCCAGTCAAGCAAGCGCCGAGAAGAATGCGACTCGAGCTTGAGATGAGCATCAACGCCGAGGTCAAGAAGCTAATCGACTCTGGCTTTATCCAAAAGGTTCAGTATCCTGACTGGATCGCCAACATCGTCCCGGTGATGAAGAAAAATAGGACAGTGCGCATATGTGTGGACTTTCGGGATCTCAATAAAGCCTGCCCGAAAGATGACTTCCCAGTACTGGTCACCGAGCTAATGATAGACAATACGTCCACTCATGAGGTTTTCTCCTTCATGGATGGATCATCAAGATACAATCAGATAAAGATGCATCCCGAGGACCAGAAGCATACCGCTTTCCGGACCCCTTTGGGAATATTTTGCTACAAGGTGATGCCCTTCGGTCTAAAGAACGCTGGTGCCACCTATCAGAGGGCCATGACGAAAATCTTCGATAACCTCATACATGAAATCGTCGAATACTATATCGACGATCTCGTGGTGAAAAGAAAATCATACGAGGAACATCTAGAGCATCTGAAGATCGTATTTCAACGCCTCCAGCAGTACAACTTATAGATGAACCCTCTCAAATGCACGTTCGGAGTCTCCTCGGGAAAGTTCCTAGGATTCATCATCCGACACCGAGGCATCGAGATAGACCCATCGAAGATTAAGGCAATCATGGAGATGCCCCCACCGAGGACTCTCAAGCAATTGCGGTCTCTCCAAGGAAAGCTCGCGTACATCCAGCGATTTATAGCCAATCTCTCAGGGAAATGTCGTCCTTACAGCCTCCTGATGAAGAAGGGAGCCCCTTTCATCTGGGATCACAAATGCCAAAGCGCACTAGAAGAAATCAAGCAATACCTACAGAATCCGCCAGTGCTGGCCGCCCCGGTCAAGGGAAAGCCTCTCATTCTTTATACAACAGCCCTCGAAGGTTCTTTAGGTGCATTATGGGCACAAGAGAACGACGAAGGGAAGGAGAGAGTCCTCTACTATTTGAGTTGAGTCTTGCTGGGGGCAGAAAGCAATTACTCTCCCATCGAAAAACACCGCCTCGCGTTGATCTTCGCAATAACGAAGCTCAGGCACTATGCGTTAGCGCATGAAGTCTGTCTCATATCGAAGGTGGATCCTCTTAAGTACTTGATGTCATATGCCATATTGACGGGGCGACTCGCTAAATGGGCCCTACTCTTGATGGAGTTCTCAATAACTTATCAGCCTCTTAAGGCAGTGAAAGGCCAGGCTATTGCCGACTTCCTCGCTGAGCACCCGATACCTGCCGATTCTCCTTTGAACTGCGAACTGCCAGACGAACATGTGTTTGATGCGATCGACGGTGGTGATACCCGATGGGAACTTTATTTTGATGGAGTGTCCTCCGTGAAGAAGTGCAAACAAAATACCCCTATAATCAAATCGGGGGTAGGCCTCATCTTAACAGAGCCGAGGACGAACAATGAAGCCGAATACGAAGCTTTGATAGCAGGTCTCGAGATCGCCATCGACATGGGAATCGAAAACCTCCTCATATACGGAGACTCCCAACTGGTCGTCAGTCAAGTAAATGGCGACTACCAAACGTGCAAACCAGAGTTGGTGAAGTACGGCGAGAAAGTACAGCAGTTGCTGACCCAAATACCTTCCTACACCTTGGAAAGCATACCGCGTGCGGAAAATAGCAAAGCAGATGCATTAGCTAAGCTTGATAAAGAATAGGCCGATGAGAACCTCGATGATGTAAGAATCGTGGTACAAAGCCGTCGTGTCCTCGCACCGGCAGAAATATCTCCGGAATCATCCGAGGAAAAGGAAGTGACCGAGAAGACGGCCCTGCAAATAAAAGACCAGGTAAAGGTTGAGGATTGGAGAGAGGTCTTTGTAGACTACTTCAAATCCCGTCGAACACCTGAAGACGCGTCTTCAAAACACCAGCTCATAAAGCGAGCCCTATCTTTCGCCTTCGTCAATGATACTCTATACAAGAGGTCGTTTGATTCTCTGTGGTTAAGATGCCTGGGACCTGACGAAGCAAAAAGAGTCATCCAAGAAGTTCACGACGGACTTTGCGGTTCTCACCAAGCAGACCCGAAGATGAAGTTGAAGATTAAACGGATGGGCTATTACTGGCCTACGATGATTCAGGACTGCCTCGAATATGCGAAGCAATGCCACTCGTGCCAGATCCATGGAGACTTTATCCATCAGTATCCAAATCCGTTACACCCGACAGTGGCTAGCTGGTCGTTCGAAATGTGGGGAACTGACATAATCGGCCTCATCGAGCCAGCATCGTCCAGAGGACATCGATTCATTTTGGCGACGAATGATTACTTCTCCAAATGGGCAGAAACATTATCGCTGAGGGAAGTGAAGACGGAGAATATCCTCCATTTCTTCAAAACGCACGTCATCTATCGGTTTGGAACTCCGAGACGGATCATCTCCGATAACGGGCCAGCCTACAGAAGCCACAAGATCAGCCGCTTCGCACAACAGCACAACATAGACTCGAGATACTCCTCAGTTTATAATCCCTGAGCTAACAGTCTAGCTGAGGCTTTCAACAAGACTCTGACGAAGATCGTGAAGAAGACGGTGTCCCAAAATAAGAAGAACTGGCACGAGAGACTGCATGAAGCTCTCTGGGCGTATCGAACTACGTTCAAGACGGCCACGTACACAATGCCCTCCGCGTTGGTATTCGGTACAGAAGCGGTACTCCCCCTCGAGATAGAGTTACCCTCTCTACGAGTGGCAGTTCATTACAAGCTGACGGATGAAGAGAACGCTCACATTCGGCTTGAGGAGCTCGACGCCCTTGATGAAACCCGGCTCCTGGCGCAGCAAAATCTGGAAGCTTATAAAGCAAAGATGATGCGCTCATATGAAAGATTGACCAGGCCGAGGACATTCCGCCAAGGCGAACTCGTGCTAGTGGTCAAAAGACCTAAGATCCCCAATCGCGCCAAGCGGGGAAAATTCGAGCCGAACTATGAAGGCCCGTACATTATAGACAAGGTCTACAAGGGTGGAGCCTATCTACTCATGGACATGCATGGAGAAAGGCCTTTCAGGCCAATAAATGGTCGCTTTCTGAAGAAATACTATGCCTAACGAGTCACGGCCTAGGTCAATGATAGATGATGACGACTATGTCCGCTCGCTGTCTTCCTAAGCCTAAACTCTATAAGTAGTGACAGGCCTTCTTCAGCAACGGACCGAAATGTCCTTAAACTAACAACGGACCGAAACGTCCTTAAACTAACGATGGACCACTATGTCCTAAAACTAGCTGTTGACCGAGATGTCGAGAAATTACGGTGGATTGCAGCATCTCAAAGCTGACACAAAAAAAGGGGGAATAAAAAAAAAAGAAAAAAAAAGAAGAAGAAAACGGTATGTCCATAAGAAAAGTGGGCACGGATGAAAACCCGAAAGGGCTCCGTGAGTAAAAACAGCAGGGCTACCGGCGAGTCTTGTGAAAACCCGAAAGGGCGCAACCTCGTTTGAAAAAAAAAGAAAGAATAAAAAAAGAAAAAAGAAAAAAAGGGGGGAAACGGTATGTCCATAAGCAAAGTGGGCACGGATGAAAACCCGAAAGGGCTCCGTGAGTAAAAACAGCAGGGCTACCGGCGAGTGTTTGTGAAAACCTGAAAAGGCGTAACCTCGTTAAAAGACACTTACAGAGTTCTCTCGACCTTGTGAGGAGAAATCACCTGCGTGAGATCCTTACAACTCACAAAGGAGCAACACACTTAGGAATCCTCACGTTTCTTAAGGAGAAATTACACCTACGGGATCCTCTCGACCCGTAGGGAGAACCCTCTTATGGGACCCTCACGGCTCATAAGATTCAAAAGTCTTAAGTTACAGAGACCTGTACCTGTTCTTAAGCAACCCCCACAACCTTCGATATTGCCCTACAAGCGGCTCAATACTGACCCTTGTATACAATCCACGGGCGCGAATAAGCATTTCCCTAACCAAGTCCCATCCGTGACTAGGAATATGTTCGCACGATGAACAACCCTTGTAAGTCTTCTCGACTTATAAGGGGAAAACTCTCTTGTAAGATCCTTACGACTTACAAGAAGCCATGCACTTAGGAGTCCTCACGATTCCTAAGGAGAAAACGCACCTACGAGATCCTCACGACTCGCAGGGAGAAATACCTTTGTGAGACCCTTACGGCTCATGAAGTCAAAAGCCTTAGTCGACAGGATCCTAACCATGTTCGCTAAGCCACCTTTGTTCGATATCGACAGAAGCAAATGATGATTCGCTCCTGGCCATATCCCAGTTGTAGCGATGCTGATGCCGGAATCGGTGTCTAATTCCAAACTTGCAGCGAAAAGCCAGCAAGCCACACATGCATACGAAATAGCCGAAATGATGGGGCAACTTGCGACAAAATCAGCAAGTAAAAATATATGCATGTGAAATGGCCGAAATGATTGGGCAACTCGAAATAAAAAGCAGCGAGTAAAAATAAAATAAATAGCCGAAATGATAGGGCACCACGAAAAATAGCCGAAATGATTGGGCAATCGCGACCTTCGCGATATAAAAGCTGAAATGATAGAGCATCGCGGAAAGAAATAAAATAAAAAATATATATATAATGAAATTTATGCCCTACAGGTGATATCATGTCAATCCCTGTATACAGTCCAGGGGCGCAAACAAAGAAGGAATCACACCTTTCCTCCTCAGGTTTCATCGGAAGAAGAAGCCAAATCTCAACGGTTCACAGATAGCCCAGAGATCATCTCAACATTCGTCTCATTACAACAGACACAAAATCAAGCAAAGCGGAACAGCGACAACTCCCAGTTCCATGACTCAGCGGTATACAGATGACCGAGAGTCAAATTCCAACTCCGTGAAATGCGAATAAAGTCAACACTTCCTGGTTACGTGGAACGCGGATTATGTCACTTCTGACCCCGTGGAAAACGTCCAGAGCGGAGCCTGGTCCTCGCCGAACACGGCAGTGAACCCGTGGGAAGCATCCAGAGCAAAATTCCTGGCTACGTGGAACGCGGATTATGTCACTTCTGATCCCGTGGAAAACGTCCAGAGCGGATCCTGGTCCTCACAGAGCACGGCAGTGAACCCGTGTGAAGCATCCAGAGCGGAGCCTAGTCCTCGCCGAACACGGCAGTGAACTCATGGGAACCATCCAGAGCAAAATTCCTGGCTACGTGGAATGCGGATTATGTCACTTCTGACCCCGTGGAAAACGTCCAGAGCGGATCCTGGTCCTCGCAGAGCACGGCAGTGAACCCATGTGAAGCATCCAAAGTGGAGCCTGGTCCTCTCCGAACACGGCAGTGAACCCGTGGGAAGCATCCAGAGCAAAATTCCTGACTACGTGGAACGCGGATTATGTCACTTCTGACCCCATGGAAAACATCCAGAGCGGATCCTGGTCCTCGCAGAGCACGGCAGTGAACCCATGTGAAGCATCCAGAGAGGAGCCTAGTCCTCACCGAACACAGCAGTGAACCCGTGGGAAGCATCTAGAGCAAAATTCCTGGTCACGTGGAACGCGGATAACGTCACTTCTGACCCCGTGGAAAACGTTCAGAGCGGATCCTGGTCCTCGCAGAGCACGACAGTGAACCCGTGTGAAGAATCCAGAGCGGATCCTGGTCCTCGCAGAGCACGGCAGTGAACCCGTGTGAAGAATCCAGAGCGGAGCCTAGTCCTCGCCGAACACGGCATGTGGGAAGCATCCAGAGCAAAATTCCTGGCTACGTGGAACGCGGATTATGTCACTTCTGACCCCGTGGAAAACGTCCAGAGCGGATCCTGGTCCTCGCAGAGTTCGGCAGTAAACCCGTGTGAAGCATCCAGAGCTGAGCCTGGTCCTCGCCGAACACGGCAGTGAACCCATGGGAAGCATCCAGAGCAAAATTCCTGGCTATGTGGAACGCGGATTATATCACTTCTGACCCCGTGGAAAACGTCCAGAGCGGATCCTTGTCCTCTCAGAGCACGGCAGTGAACCCGTGTGAAGCATCCAGAGCAGAGCCTGGTCCTCGCCAAACACGGCAGTGAACCCGTGGGAGCATCCAGAGCAAACATCGGACTGTGGAGTCCTTAAACCCATGGACTATGATGTCCTTAACCTCGACCGTGATGTCTTAAAACTAACATCGGACTGTGGAGTCCTTAAATCCACGGACTATAATATCCTTAACCTCGACCGTGATGTCTTAAAAACTAACAATCAACCGTAATGATTTTAAACTGATTTTATCTTGGTTCAAGGGTACATCTCTTCACTCCTTTGAAATTTGTCGTTGTAATTCCTCAACATCTTCAGAGAGGTGACGGGTCCCGACAACCACACATTTCATAGACTGTGGGGTCCTTAAACCCATGGACTATGATGTCCTTAACCTCGACCGTGATGTCTTAAAACTAGCATCAGACTGTGGAGTCCTTAAATCCACGGACTATGATGTTCTTAACCTCGACCGTAATGTCTTAAAACTAACAACGGACTGTGGAGTCCTTAAATCCACGGACTATGATGTCCTTAACCTCGACCGCGATGTCTTTAAACTACGGTATCTTGGAAAACATCCAGAGCAGAGCCTAGCCCTTGTAGAACACGGCAGTGAACCCGTAGGAAGCATCCAGAGCAACCCCTGACTCCGTGAAATGAGGATAAGGACAACTTCACCCATAACTTACGGGTCCTCACGACTCGTAAGGAAGCAAAATTCTCTTCTGAGATCCTTACGACTCCCAAGAGAAAAGCACACTTAGGAATCCTCACGATTCCTAAGGAGAAATTACACCTACGGGATCCTCTCGACCGGTAGGGAGAAAATTCTTTATGAGACCCTCACGGCTCGTAAAGTTGAAAAGTCTTAGGAAGCAGATCTTAACCCTGAATCCTAAGCCATCGTTGTCCTGCAAAGAGATCGAGACAGACCGTTCACAGAATACATTCAATAAAAGAGACACGCCGTTATGAAGAAAAATATATCTTTTATTCATGAATCGAAATGAATACAAGGTACAATTCACGAAAGAAGCAAAAAAAATACTCTTATTCAGGAGTATATACAAAGAAAGAATAAAAATATACATCTACAAGTCCTCAAGCCGGGGGGCGATTTAGCAGATTGATCAGCTCATCCCTCTTTCGCTGGGCCTCGCCTTCATGGTTCAATATCGCCAGAAGACGGGCCTCCGCCTGAGCCTGCTGGGCCTGATATGAGGCGAGCCGGCCTTCAAGCTCTTTCTCGGTAGCCTTGTGAGCCTCAACCCTTTCACGAGTGAACACGGCGGCTTTATCGATGGCCACCACCTCCTTGATAGACTCCTGAAGCACTCACTAGATTTCATACGCCTCGTTGTCCTTGGTCGTAAGGTTGGCTTGGAGCTCATTCAATGCTTTCGAAGCCAGCTCCCTCTCTGAGAATTTGCGGCCGAGACTCTTCTCGCATGACACCATATTCGCCGCGCACCGCTCGATTAAGCCCCGTAAGCTCGCCTTCGTAGCCACAGCCTCCGAAGAAAGGCGAGTACACTCAAGCACATGCAAACAAGTCTCCACCTGCCAGCAAAACTCAACCCAGACTTGCACCACCGCTTCGCTATGATAGACAGCAAGAAAGGGAAGAGAACCGTTAGCTTCAGCAGCAAATGCTTCGGCTGTGATCATACTGCCCGCACGAAGCTCTTCGATCAGGGATGACAGGGAGTCGAGGCTCAATTTTGCTAGACGGTCTGAGGCTCGTAAGGCATAAGGGCCGGGCGGCATGGCGATGCGCGACTCCAGCGCTGTGAGAACTGGAAGGGCTGTTCAGATTTAGAAAAGGTCAGTGAAACTTTTAAAGCAAAAAGAACAAGTGGGACCATATTGAGACTTCACTTACCCACAACATGCAAGAAGGAGCTGAAGGTTCCCCTGGCCCTTCGAGGGCCTCGACCTCGTCATCGGCCTCCAGAACTGTAAAAGACATCGATGTCATTTTTGCAAAATAACAACAATGTTATGAAAAGAGGATGAACAACACTGACCTTTCCCAGATGAGAGGATGATGCGTTGAGAAGATATCGCCTGTGGAGCGGCCATCTCCAGCAAACGCTGAAAGGATTGCCAGGGAGACAAATCGGCAATAGAGGCCGCCAGTCTGCGCAGTTCGGAAAAGGCAAAAGATTTCAGATAACGGAAAGATCACTAGTTTAAAATGTGGAAGGTTACCTTCGACGCTCCTCCCATTCTGAGTTGGAGGGATAGCAGCTTCAACGGCCTCCGCCGCG
This sequence comes from Agapanthus africanus, assembly GCA_030015575.1. Lineage (NCBI taxonomy): Eukaryota > Viridiplantae > Streptophyta > Magnoliopsida > Asparagales > Amaryllidaceae > Agapanthus > Agapanthus africanus. The sequence continues at coordinate 296,452,201 of CM057351.1, forward strand.
ACCTCGGGAACAGTACTAAGGACACGAGCCGGTGTAACGGCCTCTGAGGAAGGAGCAGCGGCAGCCACTGCGGGTTCCAATGAAGGGAGGGTAGTCTCGACTATCTCCATCCCAGCCTCCGGGCCGCCCTCAGGAAGATCCGTTGGGACGGCGACCACCAAGGGTGCCTCTCCCAAAGGAGCGAGTGCTCCGGGATCGAGAACCGCCACAGGAGGCTCTATCGTGAGAGGGACAGCGTCGTCAACCCCCTCTACATCGAGCAATGTTTCATTGGGAGTGTCAACAGTCTCTACCGTCAGCAAGCCCGTAGGAACCTCCTCCATCACCGAAGTCTCTGCACAATTCACACGAGAATAAGAATACATATATACGGGTGCAGGCAATATGAAATATTACAAAGAAATACGAGAACATACCAATGCGTAAGGAAGCCATCAATATGGCTTCTTCAGGCCGATGCTCCTTCTCAAGGAGGTGTGCCCGTCGAGGTTCAAGGGTGGACTCATGGCCGCTAGTCCACAATGAAAGCGCGTTCGCAGCATCCTCCGAAGCACCTGCTTAAGGGCCCTTTTGCCCCATTCTTCCAAAGGGCCGATGAACCGACGTCGTATCCACGAAGGGTCTTCATAAAAGATTACGGCAGGATAGGGCTTCTTCGGAACCCTTACGTTCTGAGACTCATCTTTAGAACGTCTTATAGCCTCAGCCAATTGTGCGGCTTCCTCGGTAGCAGAACCCGAAAAAAGTAAGCCAGCATCCGACACTTGCAGGGCCAACGATTCATCCTGAAGAATGGGCTCAGACTCTACTAAAGAGTCGAGCAAGTTAGTAGCCACATTCCTCCGCCGCTTGGACCCAGAACCGGCCGCCGAGGACGACCGCTTCCTCCCCCGTGGAGCCTTGGCACGACGCCGACCCACCTCACCTTTAACACCCTCATCCCTACCACCCTCGCTTGGCACCATAACCGAGGATGACACTGCCATTGTCGACGCCACGGGTGGAGCTGCTTCTACCGGAGACCGATTAGCCCGCGACCGGGTACCCAATGGCATACCAACTGTGGGGGTGAGGTTCACCCCCGACTCTCCCGGAATAAGCGCAATGCCGGTATCCCTCAAGGGAAAGCAGACCGGTACGCGCGGTCGCAGCGTAACTCTCATGGCCGGAACCTGAGCAGGAGCACCATATCCAAGGAGTACCCTTCTCTCCTCAACAATAATCGGGTTGACCCGATGAAGATACCAACCCGTAAACGACCCCACGCATCGGGGAATATGGTCAGCTTCGGGGATCATGAAGTGGGAGCCGGTGTTCAACCTCACAAAATGATGAGCGGCATTGCGAACGACTTCGGGTGAAGGAACCGGCGTGACTATGAAAGCTTCGAAGGGGACGCCCTGGTCATATCCAAGCTGCCGGGCGAAGCGATGCGGATTGTACCGCATGAAAAGGGCGGCACTATCCTGACGAAATACCAGATAACCTGGTCTGATTGCGTACAAGTGTGTGGCCTCCCCGGGCCTCAAAGAAGGCGCATTGTCTTTTGACTGGTCCCAGAGTTGCTGAGCTGGACCTGAAGGAGAAGATAAAACCCGGTCGGTAAATACCAATCCGCCAGCAGTGGCGTAAGGAGCAATCAACGCCTGAATGGCCCCAAACTGAGTTGGGTCAGAGGCAGAAGCATCCACCAATCGCATAAGTCGCGTGTAACGTTTTGAAAATCGTTTCGGTGAAATTTCGGAAAATCGGCAAAATAAGGGGGTTTTCTGTAAAAAGTCAAAATTCAAATATCTTTATTATAAAATTAATATATACATATTCTAGCTATGTAATTGCTAGTATTTGGTGTTTATTGAGCCACTGGTGAAATTTCAAATTTTCTGAAAATTTTTCCGAAATTAATTATTTTAATATTATTTTAAACCGTCACTAATACATTTAATTAGGGAAAATTACAAATTGGAATGAGTTGAAACAAATTTTGTGCATCATAACACATTAAACAAAATTTTAACATGTGGTTTTTGAATTGAAATGAAGTTGTTAAACGGTGTTAGAAAATATCGAAGAAAAAGGCTTAAATAGTGATTTAGTGTAAATGGATATTTGGGGTATAGTATTTATCATTTTCCATCACCCCACACGCATACCCACACTCACACACACCCATTTATCCTTTCCCTTGGCTGAATTCAGCAGCCCCCCCTCAATTTTCCCCAATTGTTTTGCAAAAGAAAAGAAAAGCAAAGGAAATGGTAGAAAATTGTTAAATGAGAGTGGGCTTTGACCTTTTCCCCACTTTCTCCACCTCACTCTCTCTCCTCCCTCACCACTCCCCACATTTCTGGCCGAAATTTCTGTCCCCAAAACAGCAGCCCCTTCCCTCTTCTCCTCTCTCTTTTTTCCATCAAAAAATTGTCAAAAATCAAAGTAAAACCTCACCGAAATCAAAATCCAACTCCTACCCATTTCTCATTTGCCTATCTAGCATGGATCTTGATGCAAGGATTTCAAATTGGAGGTTTAGATCTTAAGTTTGATCCATGGTTCATGAGGTATAAATCTTGGCCTTTTGTTTAAATTGTTGCTAAATACTTTAGTCCAGCTTAATTATAAGTTTAATTATGGTTTAATTAAAAGATGTGGGTTTTCAAGAGAAGGATTAGATTAGGGTTTTGTTGTGGATTTGTGTTGTGATATATTGTGCATGGTTTAGTGATGTGGATTAACATCTTAAGTTTTGTAGAAAGCTAATCTAGTTGTTAATTACAAACCATTACTTATAAAATGTCATAATTAAGTTATTTTGCTAACTAGGGTTTTTGGAAAATTGTTAAATGCTTTAGATTAAAAAATAATTATGGTTTCATGTCATCATTAATATTATAATGAGTGGTTTAGTGCCTTTGGGCCATGCAAAATCAAGCGTAGTTATTGTTTTGAGCATTTTCAGTTGAAATTGTTAAAATTAGATAAATTGCAAAACTAGAATTTTTATTTTTATAAGAATTGATGATATTAAATTCTTGAAATGGGTTGTATGACTTATTTGAGATGTTTAATAAGTATTATAACCGCTAGATTTGTTTAAACGTCGAGTTTTGTACTAAAACGGGTAATTTTTGCTTGCTAGATTTTCGGAAAAATGGCTTTTAAAGTGAATTTGGGGTTTTTGTGAATTTTAACCTATTTTATATTATAATTAGTGTTCGTGAATGCGCAAATGAGTGTGTTTTGGTTTTTCTCGATGGTTTGACGTTTGTACATCGACATCGAGGGTTGGTTTGGCTATTCTTGCATGCGTAGGCAATAGGTTTTGACCTATGCGTGATACGCGTACCGATTTGATTTTCGTATGCCGTTTCGATTTCGAATTTGGGTTTAATGCGATACGGTGCGTTGTGATATATAGGTACCCCATGTGTACTTCGAGACGACAAGTAAGCGCATGGCGACGTCGGCACCGGCGAGCGAGGACCAGGTGAGTAGATTTATATCTACGGGGAGAAGTCGGGTGGATGGCGTATAGCACCCCCGCAGTTCGTGGTGATGTATACGAATACGTATACACACGTATATATTGGTTATATTGTTTGATGTTATTGATGACATAGATGGATTTAGGATGTGATCGGATTAGTTTAGTGTTGCGAGACCCTAGAGTAGAGGTTGCACCACATTCGCACACACACCATACTTGCATACATTCTTCTTTCATATGTGCTTATATGGGGTTATATTATTATGTGTTCATATGGGTATGGGACTATGTGTTCACATACTGGATTTGAGGATAGTATTTAGGATTTGAGATGAGTCGATAAGATTTGATTGAGACCGCGAGAACGGTGATATGGTAGGATTCATACTTGAGGTACGTCCTGATATTATAGCGGATCTTGGGACGACGATACATGTGAATAGTGTTATACATTGAATGGTTGACATGTGATTGTGATATGAGATAAGATATGTTAAGATATTCATAATAGGTCACATTAGGCGATGTATACCTCTCTATGACGATATTTGATGATGATATCAGTTTGTATGAGGCTGTAGATCAGCAGTCAGATCATGATTAGATTGATGATATTAGTATTGTACTAGACGTAGATCAGTACCCCGGATTATGATCTTTGATCAAGAGGATACCAAATGATTAATTTGATGAATGTGATACTGACCTGTACCCAGATTTAGGGTGCCGTACGACGGATTTACGTACGAGCTATATATTGATGTTTGATCCGCACTCTTGACTTGGGAATGTCTGATTATAGATATGGTATCGGATGTGATATTATTGAGGCAGGATCACCAACTAACATATACATGTAGGTATATGTATCGACTCAGAGGTTAGGCGGTTTCCTTACCTTCAGTAGCCAGTTAGCTTAGCCCTTTAGTTTAGTGTAGTTGTTAGAATAGATTTATATTAAATATAGATTTGTTATCTTGTATCTAGTATTTAGCTCCCGCTCATTATTGTTGTTCGCTCCGCATCGCCTGCTTACATTATGATTCATATTCTATTGTTGATTTCATGTCGTTAGGACACCAGCACCATTACCGATGACGCGTATGTACCACGTACACTTACTTGCCGGCTCACACACATCTTCATCGGTAATTGCCATGTCACGAACACTTTAGAAAATACTATTTCATTTGACATAGGTTGTTAGCTAATAGTTTAGACATAGTATTAGTATACTTGCCTTATATGCTAGTTTAGACATTGTAATTATTACTTGCTACTTCATGCATGTTATTATTCATTGTTATGCCGCATTCATGGATTCTCATGCATATATTCACTATTTTACGCGCTATTGAGGTTTTGGATTCGGATTTCCATGAGATTTTCTGGATTTGGGGGAAAACCGCAAAACTTATATAAACTTCTTTTCTCTCTTTTAAATAAAAAGTGCGGTTTTCCCATGATGTATGAGTTGTCCACCATGAGTTTGCTGATGGATTTCGAGACCCGAGTTCGAGGAGTGGAGGAACCGTTTCGGGTACATAATGGACCCGGTGCGGTACCCCGGGGCAAGAGGATCGCAGATGATGGCGTTGAGCCTGGCAGGAGAGCACTACCGACCGGTGATATTACCCGACGCGTCGGATATCCGAAGGATACCGTCATGGTCTTGAGATTGATGGTAGGGGCCGGTCTGGACTGACGGCGCCCTAGATATTGAGATTGAGACATTGAGATTTTGAGATATTGAGGTACTGAGATTTGATGATACAGGCCAGTCCGGATAGCCGGAGCCTGAGATTTTGAGACATTGAGATTTATGTTTTGTGTCGATGCTAGACACTGTTTATGCTGATTTCATTTATGATACCTCATTTTAAAAAGGTACAAAGGAAATCTCACTAATTATGAAAGCAGTTAGTTTAGTACATGTATTCTGTTTTCATGCATTCATACATCATCCATATGATATATTGCTACCTGAGGCACTGATACGGGCACATGGGATTACACTCGGGTTATATATTTACCCTAGTCATTGTTATAGCTGCATGTTATATATATTTGAGGATGTATTATGATCTTATGACCTAGGATTGCGTTGTTCATGCGGTTTCTGTTCGTAGATGTTTTTCTACTCACGAGTTGGCAACTCACCCCCGTTGTGCCATAGTTTCTTGCAGGTTTTGCCGTACAGGTTTCATTACGGCTTTGCTGGCACTACTTCCTTTTCCGGGTGATTTGCTAGTAGGTGGGTTTATTTGTATCGTACCCTCATTATATACCTTGTATATTATTACTCTGTTGTATCTAGAAGTTCCATCAACCAAACATGTATTTATTTTGAGATAGAGACCAGTGATGTTATTCTTTCGACCTTAGAGTCGCGCGTTATATTTCTATGGATTTCTTGTTGTTTTGAGTTTCCTTTTGAGTTTTGATCCTCGCCCTTGGCGTTGTATATTATATTGCTTGTGTGGTTATGACCGTTGATTGACGAAGAGCTAGCTCCCGCTTGGGGATGCCTTTTATTGATTTCGTATACTATTCATGTTGTATCCCATTTGGGGGCCAGTATTTACAAAGGAGACTCTGCCGAAATTTTCAGGAAATATTTGATGTTTTTTAAAAACACATAATTCGGCTTACGCTATTAAACTACTTGATTTAAATTGGTTTTCCTTCACTCTACTACATTTCTAGGTTTGGATTTCTAGGTTTTCGGCTTACTTAGATTACGTACGCCTAGAGACGTTTCGTAGTTTAAGTGTCGGTCATGTGCCGTACTTTCGGGACGTGACATCGCGGGAAGGTGTAGGCATCGTAAAATGCGGGTCTCTGATGCATAGCAAAAGCGCCCAACACATGCATTTCAATCCAAGATGTGAAATAATGGAGAGAAAAGTTTACTACATTGACGCCAGGAGTAGAGGCATTAGCCGTAGCACCCAACCCGTGATAGAGATGCGCCAATGCCGGGATACCGACGGCCAGCCGTGTCCCCTCAGCAATACGATGAGCCGGATAGATAACCGAGACTCTCATGAAGCGGCGATGCATAGGGATTACAAACCAGCTAAGCCAGACACTGACAAAGCCCATGAAGAATGTCTCCTCATCCATGCCGGGAGCTGCGATAGATTCGAAAGATACCGACGACATAATAGGAATGTAGTACTGCGGTAAATCCGATTCCTTGGTCGGCAGCTTCTTCGGACCAAACCCAAAGGGGTCATTGATATTTGCGAACTTCGGAGCCGTCTTCGATAGGACATCCTCGCAAAGGAAGCAAGCAATGAAGCTCTTAAAAGTAACGCCTTGCTCTTCAGATTTTGTGAACAGCCGGTCAAAGATACCCAGCGCCTTGATCAGACTTGGACGCTTGTGACGGACGGCATTCTCGCTAGACAAGCCATCGAGAATTGCGGGCTCGGTCTCAAAGACGTACTCATCGGGAGGCAGCAACTCCTCATAAAGTGCCCCCCTGATTGGCAGCCCCGAGATTTCATAAAATTCTTCCAAAGAGATCGAAACCTCACGGTCCCCTAGAAGAAAAGTGTTGGTGGGGAGATTCCACTGGTTCAAGAACGCCTTAACCCACCAGACATGCGGGGATTGGTAGTGGAAGAGCGACGCATACATCGCCTGGTAAAGCCCGACCTTCTGTAGCAGCGCGCGATGGGCAGAAAGGATGTAACGAGCCCAGAGGAGGTAGCCCGTAGGGTGTCGAGGGATAAGCCCTATCTTGTAGATTTTTCCCCATGGTTGGGCCTCGCCCTGGAAAATGCGGCGTCCCAGAATGTCTATGGCCGGGATCGGATGGTTCGGGATACCAGTCGTCGAAGGATCGAGCCGCCCCATCGGGGTCCAATTCGGCATCTCCACGGCAAAGACTGTCCTTGGAAGATCCATCGGCAAGAATGGAAAGGTGGGCTCTGTCGGCACTTCGCAAAGGAAACTCCGGCGACCCCGAATGATATGGCTGTACCAGGTCCCCCACAAAAGTAAGTTGGTGCAGTTCGGGTCGTGAGCCCTGATCATTGCCATCACTTCCTCATCGGATGGCGACTGAGGAAAAGCGGCTTCCGAGCGAGTGAAAGGGAAGTACGGAACGGAAGTCATCGTACCTGAAATAAAATAAAGGGAAACTGTTAAAGCGAAACCAACAGTGTATATGTATATATGATTATAAATGCATATATATAAAAAAGACAGTGGAAGAAAGCGACAGGGGACTTGTTTTATGGGACCATTGGTTACAAAATGCATGGATCCCACAAAATCAAGATGGCGGCTTGCTAATGATGAGGCAAAGCAATTATAATGAGACAAAGGGAAGATTCTCATTAAATAAACAGTGGATTTCAAATGACTCTACACATTCCCCTAAAAGAAATCCATCTGGGACTCTGTGACAAATCAAACATAATCAAGGGAATTAAATTCCCAGAAAGCAACATTGTAAACTTCTTCTTCATGGTTGTGCAGAAGACAACTCAAGGCAAGAAACCCCCATGGAATTCTCTGGGAAGAACTGAGTTCTTCATAGGAATTAAATTCCTTGTTAAAAGAGGGGAATTAAATTCCCAGAGACACTTTTCAGAACCAAAGTTTTTTTTGAGATGGAATTAAATTCCATGGAAAAAGACAACCAACACCATCATCTCCCTAAAGATTAGAGAAACCCTAAGAGATCTACTGTTTGAAGATTAAATGGTTTTCTATTCTTGTTAAAGAACTTGAAGAAAAATGGGTTCTTGTTAAAAAGGGGAAAACCCTTGGTATGGATTTAAAATCCAGAGAGTTGTATGTGTATGACAGTGCTTCGATCATTCAAAGATCACTACCTGAAGAGATGGGTCTTTCTTGAATAGAGTTAAACTCTGAAGATTTTGGAGCAGAGAACTAAGCTCTGGAAAAGGAGAATTAAATTCTCAAAGGAAGAAAGTTATCAAAGGAGGAAGATGAAAAGTGGAGGCGCTTCTGAAGAGACCCCTCCATTTATAGGATGTGATGGAAAACGTTTCATCTACCCTACTCCGTAGACAGATCCAACAGTCACAAAAGTGATAGCGTTGCACTCACGTGCAGACACGTGAGAGCAACGCTGTGGGGGCATTTGTTCCCTGATTAAAAAATCAGGAAAAACTTCAAAAGAGGCATCACGTGCTCACACGTGACCAATGGTCACGTGTTGACACGTAATGGTTAAAGCAGCAGCGCAAAATAGCGCAGAGAAGAGAAGTCCATTCGGGGGTCACGTGCTTACACGTGACCAGGGGTCACGTGCTCACACGTGACCAAAGGTCACGTGTCAACACGTGACTGGCTTTAAAAGCCTCACGGTTTAATAGAATTAAATTCTAAAAGATCATTTAAATCTTTCCAAAATGGAGAAGAATTATGGAGAACCGTTGGATTAAAAATCCAAGGGTGATTAAAAATCACCAGTTTATGGAAAAATCTTAGACAAGGAAAGATCTCCCCAAATCTCACCGAAATAACAAACAGAATATCTTTGGATTAAAAAATCCAACGGTGAATAAAATTCACTAAATGATCTAAAGGATCATATTAATTGTGAAAACAAATCAAATCTTTCAATGAGAGATTTACTAAACAAATTGATTCTTTTCCTCCTCCTATAAATAGGAGTCGAGAGGAGAGGGAGGATATAGAGAATTTTGGGGAGAAAGCTTCGGAGAGAATTTTGGCATCTTGAAAATTCAGAAAGAAAACCCTAGGTGAGAAAAAGATAGGGGATCAAAACTTCAGAAAAAGAGAATTTAATTCTCAAAAATCTAAGAGTTTAACTATTTTGCAAAGAACTTAGTTCTTTCTCTGGTTGAAGATCTGCAAAGAGCACATCTTTCCATAAGTTGAGAATTTAATTCTCATCGGGTTGAAATCCTGCCATGCAGATCCAAAACTTAGAGGGGGAATTGAGTTTAAAGAATTTAATTCTCCCAAAGCTATAGGAATTTAATTCCTCCAAAAACAAAATTAGGGTTTAACCCTATATGAGAATTCAATTCTCCAAAATTATAGGAATTTAATTCCTTCAAGGTGGACAGAACTAGGGTTTAACCCTAATTGAGAATTTAATTCCCTCAAGCTCACAGGAATTTAATTCCTCTTAAAATGAAATTAGGGTTTCACCCTATGCAAGAACTAAATTCTTTTACATATATGGGAATTTAATTCCTCTAAAAAGAAAATTAGGGTTTAACCCTACATGAGAATTTAATTCTTTCATAAGAGGGGTTTTAATCCCCCCCTCCCAAAATCACAATTAGGGTTTAACCCTATGAAGAATTTAATTCTTAGAAAAGATAAAGGGATCTTCAAGCATGCAAAGAACCAGGGTCACGTGTCCCCACGTGACCCCTGTAAAGATCCACAGAAATAAGGAGGAAAGAGCTCAGAGGCAACGCCTCACGTGCTCCACGTGACCCCCGAAACACAGAAAGAAAAAGTAAAAGAAATAAAGGCCTTGGGCGCTCTCACGTGTTCCCACGTGACCCCTTGGCAGACTCTCTAACAATCAGTGCATGAATCCTCCTCACGTGTCAGCACGTGATGCTACAAAATAAAATATAAAAAGTGTTTAACACTTAATCGCAGAACGAAGAAAAGGAGATCCGGCCCCACCTTTTGGGCGCCCTCACGTGTCCCCACAAGACCCCTTTTCCTTTAGTGTTTAACACTAATTCGAGAGCTTTATTCCCAGTGTTTAACACTGATCATCTTTTAGTGTTTAAACACTAATTTGAGACTCTTACTTCCAGTGTTTAACATTGATTATCTTTTAGTGTTTAACACTACTTCGAGAATCCTATTTCCAATGTTTAACACTGTTATCCTCTAGTGTTTAACACTAATTTGAGAGCTTTATTTCCAGTGTTTAACACTGCTGTTTCCTACTGTCTAACACTACTTTTAGCCAAATTGGCTAATTTTCCAGAGGCCCAGAGGCAAAAGTCCCTCCTCCAAATGAATCTCAAAATTGAGAAAATCAAAGATGAAAATGTTTAGCATCGCTAAGTAATGTGGGATTGAACCCAGACAAGCGTTAATGGTCTAACAAAGGGCCAATATGTCAGACTTAATTCGACTTAGCCCAAATTGGCCATAAGTCCTCAATCCAGACTTACCTGAGCCAATGTGCTCATAATATAATCAATTGGTCTTAGCTCCAAACTGGGCTACAGATCATTTAATCCACCTTGGTTCAAGGGTACATCTCTTCACTCTTTTGATATTTGTCGTTGTAATTCCTCAACGTCTTCTAAGAAGTGGCGGGTCCCAACAACCATACATTTCATGGACTGTGGAGTCCTTAAACCCACGGACTATGATGTCCTTAACCTCGACCGCAATGTCTTAAAACTAACATTGGACTATGGAGTCCTTAATTCCACGGACTATGATGTCCTTAACCTTGACCGCGATGTCTTAAAACTAACAACGGACAGTAGGGTCCTTAAACTCATGGACTATGATGTCCTTAACCTCGATCGCAATGTCTTAAAACTAACATTGGACCACCAGGTCCTTAAACTGGTAATCGACCGCAATGTCATTAAACTAAACAATAGGGCCCAATTGCTCTCTTTTCGGATCTAAACAATCCTGTTAAGTTGATCTTAGTCTAAAATTAGGCTAACGTATCCTTAACAAACATTTAAGTTGATCTTAGTCTCAAATGAGACTAACGTATCCTTAAACCCAAACCCCAAACCCAAATCTAAGAAAATACGGATTTGGACTAATTCACGCCCTACGGGAGACAACATAAATTAGTCTCCGTATACAATCCACGGGTAACCAAAAACAAAATAAACACACACGACATGAAGTGACCATCTGGAGAAGGAGAAAGTTGTTACCGCGATGCAGTAGCGTAATTAACTGCAGGGGCTTGTGCCTGCAGGGAAGAGCATCCCCACAATCAAAAACCCCTCAAGCGAGCAGGAATCTGACGAAGTCTGTACACCGGCCGCATTCGTTTAAACCTTCAATACACGGTGCCATAAATCAACTTGGCATCTTCAGAGAGGTGGACGGATAGCACCAATTAGCATCTGCCACGAATTTCAGGCAAGACGAATCTACGCGGGCGCGTCTCCATTATTCGGAGGGGAACAGGGCTTAGTAGTGCGAGATTCAGACCTCCGCAAGGAGCATTCGGTCTCGAAAGATTTTAAAATACGACATCTTAAGAAAACGAGATTTCTAGAATATTAAAGGTATATACAAAAATTGTTTTCATATAAATATATGTATATGTAACATAAACATATATATTTTTGAAGTACTATAAATATTCCACATTTTCTACAATATCACAAGAATAAATTTTACACTAAAATACCATGAATTCCATACAAACCAATATTACAAATAAATGCCTTTATTTATGAAATTAGGATATTTTCACTAGAAATATCACAATATAAAATCTACATTCATTACAACTCTAAAGACGAATAATAAATACTTGGGGTGTATTTTGAAAAGTATAAATAAGTATTTTTACATAAAACCCCCTCAAGTTCTATAAATTACCCTAAGGACCCTAGTAAGCATAGGTTTAAGCGGGACCAATCTCTTGAGCCTCAGGGAGCCGGAGAAGTGGGTGCTTGCCTACTTAAGGTAGACAATTTAATAATGGTGTTATCAATATGGTAATCGTCCTGCCGTCCATGTGCAGCGGTTACCGATAACATTAAAACAATCAGGATTTCAAATTTCTTTTCTAATTGTCTGACTCAGATTGAATCTCATTATAATCTGACTTGAATATAATTCAAGTATAAACTACAATCTACAATCTACAATCTACAATATTACAATCCAACATGAATCCATGAATCCATGAATCCAATTATCAATCTATACAACTTGACTGAACCGAACCATGGATATACATTCCTTTTACATGATCTCCAGTTTACATCCATTTACGTGATTCTACGGTTACATCCGTTATAGATATCATGGTTTCGGCCAGTCATCCAATTATACAATCTATACAGTTTACAATACAATACAATCAAAACACTACGGGGTTTAAGGGGTAGACTGGTACGGAAGGTGTTAAAAGTGGCACGAGACTGCAAGATTTAAGACACCTACATGAATCCAATTGCCGTTGTTCCGGACCTTCTAACGGAGCCTTATACTCTATATTCAGTTCACCGTAGTCTCTGGTCTAACGAGACTCCTCTCGTATACACTGGCATCCTTCTGTACCAAGCTATAAACAACAGCGTTAACACAACATTACAACAATATAACATAACTTTAAAATATACCTTCTTATTCCGTTTATTCTATTTCTCCCTTATCTTTGGGACTTACCGAGCGGCCTATTCGCTGACGACATTCTCTTTCTTTCTTCTTTGAATGTCGTCAGGTGATCTGGACTTACCTGAGATCGAGCCCACTGCTGAAGACTTGAACTAGTTCAGTGAAGACCCCGAGCTCTAGTCATTGTACGCTTTCCATTCAGTACTTTTCATTTCTGTTATGCCATTGTTTAGGCATTGCTTTATTTCAGTTGTATTTACTTTCCATGCATTGTACAGAAAGAATGTGAATAAATAAAGTTGTTGTTTTTATTATATCTTGTCTCTTGTGCTTATTTTTATATTTCTTAGATACGCTTAGCGTATTTACTTCACAGTAAATACGTAGCGGACCAGTCGCGTCCCCTTCGCCGTATACCGGGAAGCGGGGCGTGACAGGTTTTGTTGGTGGCCCATGCAGGTCAGAGTTGAATGGAACACTGCCATACAGTTTTGTTCTGCATGAACAACCTAAGCAATATAACACAAGAACCAGCAACTAAAACATTCTTTACAAATCATGTTCTTTGAATCTTATCATTTCATATTCTTTGAATCATATACTTTGAATCTGTCCTAACTTAAGTTTTTCATTCAAGGTTATGGATTCCCCAAACAACACCAGCGCCAATTTCAACAACACTCCATCTCCACTACCAATCACACCTGCCGTTCCTGCTCCACTCAACGAGCAAACGGTTCTGCTTGAGGCAATCCGCAGCCTCCTAGAGGGACAACAACAACTCCTGAACCGTCCCAAGACTGACGCACCTGGGGTAAAGCAATTTAGGGCTTTACATCCCAAACAGTTCTCCGGAAAGGGAAGCCCACTGGAAGCTGAGGAATGGGCTCAAAGTATCGAAGATGATCTGGCAACAGCACAAGTGCCAGAAAAAGCTTGGGTTCGTGTTGCAAAATTACAGCTCACGGACAATGTACGGAACTGGTGGAAGGCGAAAGAAAGTCGTCTGGATCAGCCCATAGAATGGAAGACTTTCCGCGATAAGTTCGATGTGAAGTACTTCCCTGTAACTGCCAGGTTCGACATGGAACAACAGTTTATTCATCTACAACAAGGTTCGATGTGGGATAAGTCAGTAGATGAGTATGACGCTGAATTCACCATGCTCAGTCGGTAAGATATGTCACACTATTTCAAATTTTTAATATCACATACTACACAGCTAACACAAGACCGTAACAGATTTGCGGCACACCTGATACCGACGGATGAGATCAGAGCCCGTCGAGTTCAACAAGGCTTGGACACGGAAATTGTAACACCCGAGCCCAATGCTACTAATTTCTGTTACCGTTTGAACGTAGTGTGACACTTATTTCCTTTATCTTGCTTGATTGTTCTTACTGTAAATTTTACCCGGCAAATTCATTTATGCATATAACAAATTTATGGCATCTAAAATAAAATTAAAAATATTCATCTTGGCCTGCTTGACACCCTTATGTTCCCCTCCGAATGGTGGCGACGACGTGAGGACGTCTTGCCTGAGATTCGGGGCAGATGCTATTTGGTTTTATCCGTCCACCTCTCCGAAGATGCCAAGTTGATTTATGGCACCGTGTATCGGAGGTTTAGACGGATGCGCCCGATGTAGCAGACTTCGTCAGATTCCCCCTCGCTTGAGGGGTTTTTGATTGTGGGGATGCTCTTCCCTGCAGGCGCAAGCCCCTGCAGTTAATTACGCTATCGCATCGCGGTAACAACTTTCTCCTTCTCCAGAATTTCACTTCGTGTCGTGTGTGTTTGTTTTGTTTGTGGTTGCCCGTGGATTGTATACGGAGACTGAGTAATGCCGTCGCCCGTAGGACGTGGATTAGTCCAAATCCGTATTTACTTAGATTTAGGTTTGGTGTTTTTAGTTTAAGGATGCATTAGTCGCGTTGCGGCTAAGATCGACTTAAACGTTCGTTAAGGATACGTTAGTCCTGTTTTAGACTAAGATCAACATAACGTAGTGATTCATTTAATATATGGCCGTCAGGACTCGTCACCTCTCTGACGTCGTTGAAGGATTACAACGACAGGTGTCAGAGGAGCTCGGAGATGTACCCTCGAACCAGAGTTGATTTGGAATTTTGTAGTCCACTTGAATGTTTAAGGATACGTTAGCCGTGTTTGGGGGCTAAGATCGACTTAAACGGGATCGTTTAGATCCGGTAAAAGAGCATTTGGAGGCTCTATTGTTCCAGTTTAGGGACGTGGTGGTCCATACTCCAGTTTAGGGACGTGGTGGTCTATCGCCAGTTTAGGGACGTGGTGGTCCATATTCCAGTTTAGGGACGTGGTGGTCCATCGCCAGTTTAGGGACGTGGTGGTCCGACATTAGTTTAAGGACGTTTCGGTCCAATATTAGTTTAAGGACGTTCCGGTCCAACATTAGTTTAGGGACGTTTCGGTCCAACATTAGTTTAAGGACGTTTCGGTCCACGAGTTTAAGGACCCCGCAGTCCATTTGAATGTTTAGTCGTCGGGACCCGTCACCTCTCTGACGTCGTTGAAGGATTACAACGATGAGTGTCAGAGGAGTTCAGAGATGTACCCTCGAACCGGATGTAAATTGATTTAGGAGAGCAGCTGTGCTCAGTCAATTTAGTTTGAGGACTTACGGCCATGATTGGGCTAAGTCCAGTTTCAACATCTTTTGTCTTTGGCCTGTGCTAGGGCTTTGCCCCTTTTTAGTAATGCACTGCATTATTCTTGTTTTGGTTGGGCTCTGCCCTTTTATAAATGATGCAGAGCATCTATTTTGTTTGGGCTCTGCCCTGCATAGCACTTTTTTATTAGGCCTGTCAGGCCTTTTAATTGGGCTCTGTTCCTTTTCTTTAATAATGTAGAGCATTAAATACTTTGACAATGCCCCACGTGGCTTGTCAGGCGCTTTGCCCCAAGTAATGAGCGCAAACTCATATAGTGGTGACACGTGTCACGCTCTGGTGAGCGCAAGCGCAACAGCGCAGTGCGCTGCGCTGTTGCACTGCTGACACGTGGCGCGGCTTGCGCAATAGTGCATTTCTGGCAAGTGCTGGGCACTGTTCTTATTCTTTTGGATCAATTTCAGATAAAATGTGCGAGGTACTGTTATCTTGATATTCTTTTAGATTCAGAACCAATGGTTCATAAAAAGAGGTGCAAGGCACTGTTTTTTTATTTGTTTATTTTTTTTTCCTTAGAGGTCCTTGATCTTGTTCTCAGATCAATGATCTGTTCAGAAGAAATTCTTCTTTTCAAAGGTTTACCTTCTTTTCTTTCTAATTTCTTCTCAAACTTTCTTTTTAGGAGTTCTCTGAATTTTTTCTCTGTCAATGTTCTCTCTTCTTCTTTTTTATTTTATTTTAGAAAGAAGGATCATTGGTCGTTGGGACCCACCACCTCTCCGACGACACTGAGAGATTACAGTGCCATATATCGAAGGTGTGAAGGGATGTACCCTTTGAACCATGTCTCACTCATTAGGGGGAAGAACAGGCTGGAGCTTAAGCTTCTCGCTGCTGAAAAAGGCTTCTTTGCGTTCGCGCACGTGCGTCGCACGTGTTGGGCGCTCATATTTGCACGTAGCGCACATGGATCTTGCGCATATGCGCATTATGGGGGGGAGCAAGCTCCTATGGAGAACGAGTCTCCTTTTAATTGAATATTCTCATGTGGTGTGCACGTGCGTTGCACGTGGTGCGCGCGTGGCGGGCACACGTGCGTTGCACGTGGCGCACATGCGCATTATGAGGAGAAGCAGGGTTTCTATATATGGAGAACAGTCTCCTTTTAATATTATTAAATGTACTCATGTGGTGCGCACGTGCGTTGCACGTAGTGCCGCATAGCGGGCACACGTGCGTTGCACGTAGCGCACATGGCGCTTGCGCATATGCGCATTATGGAGGAGCATGCTCCTATCTTGGAGAACTAAGCTCCTTTGGAGAACTAAGCTCCTTTGAGTATTGAATCATTTGAGGATTTAACTCTACCTTTCTAAGAGGTATCCCCTCTTATTTATATGGGAGTGGTAGAGAAGTCATCTCTCCTTTTCCCGATGTGGGACTAAAAAATGCATTCCCCATGTAGTAGAGCATTACTTTAGATTACACGTGTATAACACATTTGCTCATAACTTTTGATCTCGGATGAATTATGAGGCCCATAATATATCAAATCGAAGGTCTTTTCGAGATGCTTTCAATATCATCAGAATTTAGCTGTTTTTCGTTCCGGAGTTTGTCAAAATACAGCTCGGAAAATACCGGTTCGCATCTTCTTCCTTAGATCATATGTGCATAGACATTTGCTCATAACTTTTGATCCCGGATGAATTAAGAGGCCCATAATATATCAAATCGAAGGTTTTTTTGAGATGCTTTCAATACCATCATAATTTAACAGTTTCTCATTGGAGAGTTTATCAAAATACAGGCCGGAAGATACTGGTTCGCATTTTCTTAAGCGTATCGCTGCCATTTGATACCTTGGACTCTTTTGCGCAGAAATTTTTGGCGGGAACAAATGCCCCCACTACTTTGCCCACGTAAGTATATATGTGGGTGAAGTAGTGCAGAGTAATGAATAGCGTATGACCCGTTTCGGGTTGGTATATAACTTTCAGAATCTTGATCTGAGAAGATAACGAGCAGACACAAGCGTCGTCATTTATCATTGACTCAAATCTCGACTCTTAAAAGATATAGTTCCAAACTCTCAATTCCATGAGCCGCACCCTTCTATTTCTTTATGTTTTACTCTGGTGTGAAGTAGTTTATACGCTCATGAGTAACTTCTCCATTTCAGTGGCATGTAGCTTTAGCCAGTGTGGCTCGTAGATGGTCCATCTTAACCTCTTTGTAGGGCAGTAATGGCTTAGAAGACAGGGGTAGGATCTGCCACCTAAGACTTTTCAACTTTATGAGCCGTGGGGGTCTCATAAAGACTTTTCTCCCTACGGATCGAGAGGATCTCGTAGGTGTATTTTCTCCTTAGTAATCGTGAGGATTCCTAAGTGTGTTTTCTCTTATAGGTCGTAAGGATCCTGTAAGAGAATTTTTCCCTCTTACGAGTCGAGAGGACTCGTAAGCGGTTGTTTCCCTCCTTGTCGAAACTCGACTTCGGAGAGTGAGACCCGTGAATAGTATGCAAGAGACCGGTTTAGATCGACTTGCAGGGTCCCATTGTTCAGGAAGCAAGTTTTTTAGTCCCTGCTGCCTGAGGCTTCATCTTGCAAGTTGAGACAAATCGGGAATTTCCCGCGGAGGCACTGGTTGCCCTGCGAGCCGATGCGAATCAGGAGGCTCTCATCAAGGATTGTTTGTATCCGTGAGTCGAGGGATTTGCTAGGGATTATTTGTTTCCCTAGCGCCAAGGATTATTTGTTTCCTTGGGGTTGAAACGAGTCGAGAATTTCCCACGGAGGCACTGGTTGCTCTGCGAGTCGACGCGGATCAGGAGGCTCTCGTCAATGAGTGTTTGTATCCGTGAGTCGAGGAATTTGCTAAGGATTATTTGTTTCCCTAGCGCCAAGGATTATTTGTTTCCTTGGGGTTTGAAACGAGTCGAGAATTTCCCACGGAGGCACTGGTGGCTCTGCGAGTCGACGCGGATCAGGAGGCTCTCGTCAAGGAGTGTTTGTATCCGTGAGTCGAGGAATTTTCTAAGGATTATTTATTTCCCTAGCGCCAAGGATTATTTGTTTCCTTGGGGTTTGAAACAATTCGAGAATTTCCCACGGAGGCACTGGTTGCTCTGCGAGTCGACGCGGATCAGGTGGCTCTCGTCAAGGAGTGTTTGTATCCGTGAGTCGAGGAATTCGCCAAGGAGTGTTTGTATCCGTGAGTCGAGGAATTCGCCAAGGATTATTTGTTTCCCTAGCGCCAAGGATTATTTGTTTCCTTGGGGTTTGAAACGAGTCAAGAATTTCCCACGGAGGCACTGGTGGCTCTGCGAGTCGACGCGGATCAGGAGGCTCTCGTCAAGGAGTGTTTGTATCCGTGAGTCGAGGAATCTGCTGAAGACACTGGTTTCTTCGGAGTTGGACTGAACCGTCGAGATTTGGCTTCGTCTTCTGGCGGAGCCTGTTGGGAAAGTATGGTTCCCTCTTTGTTTACGCCCTTGGATTGTATACAGGGATCGATGTGATCTTAACTGTAGGGCAAAGTTTTATCATCATTTTTTTATTTTATCTCCGCGATGCTCTATCATTTCAGCTTTTATATCGCGAAGGTCGCGACTGCCCAATCATTTTGGCTATTTTTCGCGGTGCCCAATCATTTCGGCTATTTGTTTTATTTTCACTCGCTGCTTTTTATTGCGAGTTGCCCAATCATTTCGGCTATTTTGCATGCATACATTTTTACTTGCTGCTTTTTATTGCAAGTTGCCCCATCATTTCGGCTATTTCATATGCATGTGCGGCCTATTGTCTTTTCGCCGTAAGCCTGGAATTAGACACCGATTTCGGCATCAGCACCGCTACAACTGGGCTATTGCCAGGAGCGAATCATCATTTGCCTATGTCGATGTCGAACAAAGGTGGCTTAGCGACCAGGGTTAAGGTCCTGTCGACTAAGGCTTTTGACTTCATGAGCCATAAGGGTCTCACAAAGGTATTTCTTCCTACAAGTCGTGAGGATCTTGTAGGTGTATTTTTTCCTTAAGAATCGTGAGGATTCCTAAGTGTTTGTTTCTTCTGTAAGTCGTAAGGATCCTACAGGAGGGTTTTCTCCTCATAAATCGAGAGGATTTACAAGGGTTGTTTTCCATGCGAACATATCCCCAGTCACGGATGAGACTTGGTTAGGGAAATGTTTATTCGCGCCCGTGGATTGTATACAAGGGCCAGTATTGGACCACTTATAGGGCAATATCGGAAGTTGTGGGGGTTGCTTAAGCACAGGTTTAGGTCTCTGTAACTTAAGACTTTCAACTCTTATGAGCCGTGAGGGTCCCATAAGAGAGTTCTCCTTACGAGTCGTGAGGATCTCGCAAGTGTATTTTCTCCTTAAGAATCGTGGGGATCCCTAAGTGTGCTGCTCCCTTATGAGTTGTAAGGATCTCACGTGGGTGGTTTCTCCTTATAAGGTCGAGAGGACCCTATAAGTGTCTTTTAACGAGGTTGCGCCCTTTCGGGTTTTCACAAACACTCGCCGGTAGTCCTGCCGTTTTTACTCACGGAGCCCTTTCGGGTTTTCATCCGTGCCCATTTTGCTTATGGACATACCGTTTTTTTTATTCTTTTTATTTTTATATATTTTTTTACGAGGCCGCGCCCTTTCGGGTTTTCACGAACACTCGCCGGTAGCCATGTTGTTTTTACTCACGGAGCCCTTTCGGGTTTTCATCCGTGCCCTTTTGGCTTATGGACATACCGTTTTTTTTCATTTTTATATGTTTTTTTTTATATCTCGTCAGCCTAAAGATGCTGCGGTAGTAGTTTAAAGACGTTTCGGTCTGCTATTAGTTTAAGGACATTTCGGTCCGACTTTGAGAAGGCTGGTTACTGCTGATAGAGTTTGAGCTTAGGAAGATAGCGAGCGGACATAGTCGTCGTCATCTACCATTGACCTAGGCTGTAGCTCATTAAGCATAGTATTTCTTTAGGAAGCAACCGTTTATTGGCCTGAAAGGCCTTTCACCGTGCATGTCCATGAGTAGATAGGCCCCACCCTGATAGACCTTATCTATGATGTATGGGCCTTCATAGTTTGGCTCGAATTTTCCTCGCTTGGCGCGATTGGGAATCATAGGCCTTTTGACCACTAGCACAAGTTCGCCTTGGTGGAATGTCCTCGGTCGGGTCAACCTTTCATATGAGCGCGTCATCTTTGCTTTATAAGCTTCCAGATTGTGCTGTGCTATGAGCCGGGTTTCATCAAGGGCGTCAAGCTCCTCAAGCCGAAGGTGAGCATTTTCTTCGTCCGTCAGCTCGTAGTGGACTGCCACTCGTAGAGAGGATAGCTCTATCTCGAGGGGGAGTACTGCTTCTGTACCGAATACCAACGCATATGGCGTTGTGTTTGTGGTCGTCTTAAATGTAGTTCGATACGCCCAGAAAGCCTCTTGCAGCCTCTCGTGCCAGTCTCTCTTATTTCGGGACACCGTCTTTTTCATGATTTTCATCAGGATCTTGTTGAAGGCTTCAGCTAGACCATTAGCTCGCGGATTGTAAACTGAAGAATATCTCCAGTCTATATTATGCTGCCGTGTGAAGCGACTGATCTTGTGGCTTCTGTAGGCTGGCCCGTTATCGGAGATGATCCGTCTCGGCGTCCCAAACCGATATATGACATGCGTCTTGAAGAAATGGAGGATATTCTCCGTCTTTACTTCCCTCAGCGGTACCGCTTCTGCCCACTTAGAGAAGTAGTCAGTCGTCGCTAGGATGAAACGATGTCCTCTAGACGATGCTGGTTCGATGGGGCCGACTATATCAGTCCCCCACATTTCGAATGGCCAGCTAACCACAGTTGGATGTAGTGGATTCGGATGCTGATGGATGAAGTCCCCATGAATTTGGCATGAGTGGCATTGCTTCGCATATTCGAGGCAGTCCTGGATCATCGTGGGCCAATAGTAGCCCATCCGTTTGATCTTCAACTTCATCTTTGGGCCTGCTTGGTGAGAACCGCAGAGTCCGTCGTGAACTTCCTGAACGACCCTTTTCGCTTCGTCAGGTCCTAAGCATCTCAGCCACAGAGAATCAAATGATCTCTTGTACAGAGTATCGTTGACGAAGGCGAAAGACAGAGCCCGTTTCATGAGCTGATGTCTTGCGGACGCTTCTTCAGGCATTCGGTGGGATTTAAAGTAATCTATGAAGACTTCCCTCCAATCCTCGGTATTTTCCCAATCTTTTACTTGCAGGGTTGTCTGCTCGTTCGCTCCTTTTTCTTCGGATGATTCCGGAGATATTTCTACTGGGGCAAGCACTCGACGGCTTTGTACCACGATTCTAACGTCATCGAGGTTCTCGTCAGCCAGTTCTTTAGCAAGTTTGGCCAATGCGTCCGCTTTGCTGTTTTCCGCGCGCGGTATGTTCTCCAAAGTATAAGAGGGAATTTGGGTCAACAGTTGTTGCACCTTTTCACCGTATTTCACCAATTCTGGTTTGCACGTTTGGTAGTCGCCGTTTACTTGACTAATGACCAATTGGGAATCTCCATATATGAGGAGATTTTCAATTCCCATGTCGATGGCGATCTCGAGGCCTGCTATCAGAGCTTCGTATTCGGCTTCATTGTTTGTCCTCGGCTCTGTTAAGGAGAAAGCAAAGTGCATTATCCCTCCTTGTGGAGTTACAAAGATGAGTCCTACCCCCGATTTGATTATAGGGGTACTTTGTTTGCGCTTCTTCACGGAAGATGCGCCATCGAAATAAAGCTCCCATCGGGTATCATCACCGTCGATCGCATCAAACGCATGTTCGTCTGGAAGATCGCAGTTTAAAGGGGAGTCGGCAGGTATCGGGTGCTCAGCGAGGAAGTCGGCGATGGCCTGGCCTTTCACTGCCTTGAGAGGTTGATATGTTATCGAGAACTCCATCAAGAGCAGGGCCCATTTAGCGAGTCGTCACGTCAACATGGCCTTCGACATCAAGTATTTAAGGGGGTCCACCTTTGAAATAAGACGGACTTCATGCGCCAACGCATAGTGTCTAAGCTTTGTTATCGCAAAAGTCAACGCCAGGCAATGTTTTTCAATGGGAGAGTAGTTGCTTTCTGCCCCCAGCAGAACTCGACTTAAGTAGTAGAGTGCTCTCTCTTTCCCTTGATCATTCTCTTGTACCCATAATGTGCCTAAGGAACCTTCGAGGGCGGTTGTATAAAGAATGAGGGGCTTTCCCTTGACCGGAGCATCCAACACCGGCGGGTTCTGCAGGTACTGTTTGATCTCGTCTAGCGCGCTTTGGCATTTTTGGTCCCAGACGAACGGGGTCCCCTTCTTCATCAGGTGGCTGTAGGGACGGCACTTGCCTGAAAGATTGGCTATAAATCGCCGTATGTATGCGAGCTTCCCTTGGAGAGATCGCAACTGTTTGAGAGTTCTCGGCGGAGGCATTTCCATGATCGCTTTGATCTTTGACGGATCTATTTCAATACCTCGGTGTCGAACAATGAATCCCAGGAATTTGCCCGAGGAAACTCCAAATGCACACTTGAGCGGGTTCATCTTCAAGTTGTATCGCCGAAGGCGTTGAAATACAGTCTTCAAATGCTCGAGATGTTCTTCGTATGATTTACTTTTAACCACGAGATCGTCGATATAGCATTCGACGATTTCGTGTATAAGGTCATCGAAGATCTTCGTCATGGCCCTTTGGTAGGTGGCACCGGCGTTCTTTAAACCGAAGGGCATCACCTTGTAACAAAATATTCCTAAAGGGGTCCTGAAGGCTGTGTGCTTCTGGTCTTC
This sequence comes from Agapanthus africanus, assembly GCA_030015575.1. Classification (NCBI taxonomy): domain Eukaryota; kingdom Viridiplantae; phylum Streptophyta; class Magnoliopsida; order Asparagales; family Amaryllidaceae; genus Agapanthus; species Agapanthus africanus. Next base: position 296,475,449 of record CM057351.1, read on the forward strand.
TGGATGCATTTTTATCTGATTATATCCTGACGAGCCGTCCATGAAGGAGAAAATCTCATGAGTGGACGTATTGTCTATCATCAGTTCGGTGACTGGCACTGGGAAATCGTCCTTCGGGCAAGCTTTATTGAGATCCCAGAAGTCTACGCATATGCGCACTGTCCCATTTTTCTTCATCACCGGGACGATGTTGGCGATCCATTCAGGGTATTGGACTTCCTGGATGAAGCCGGAGTCGATCAGCTTTTTGACTTCAGCATTGATACTCATTTCAAGCTCGAGCCGCATTCTTCTCGGCGCCTGTTTGATTGGCTTGACGTCCGGAGATATCGCCAATCTGTGCACAGCAATTTCTGGATTTAATCCCGGCATTTCGGAGTAGTTCCATGCGAAGCAATCTCTATGCTGTAGAAGCACATCCTTTAACACAGCTACCCTTTCTTCAGATAATAACTCGCTGATGAATGTCGCTCGTGGATCGTTTGCCGTCCCCAACTCAATTTTCCTGAGGTTATCTGCAGTGGTATGGATTCCGTCTTCCAGCTCTTTTGGCGCTGGTGGGAATTCTGAGATTATCTCGTCGTTGCGGTTTTCAAAGTACCAGGGAAGGTCATCCATGTTCTCGGGCTCTTCCCTTGATATCATTATCACGTGACAAGTACGAATTCGCTTCCAATCCCAATGCGGAACTGGTTCTTCTTTCGCGGCCTTGGGCTCGTGCTTTTGTGGTGGTGCTACCCTCCAGTTGTCGGACAGAGCGAACTTGTCAAGCTGATACTGATCTTCAACCCAATTCTTGAAGGTGAAGCAATCTTCAAGAGGATGCCCTATTACTCGATGGTAAGAGCAATAGTCCGGGTATGAGACATCGCCCACTTGTTCGGGATGTTTAGACTCCGGCAGTGTAAGCATCTGATGTTTTAGAGCGAGGTCAAGTACCTTCTTCGTCTTGTCCCGAGGAAACGAGTACGCTGGACCCATTTTCTTCATGAGGGATAGATCAATAACGCTCAACTCCCGTTTGCGTGGCTTCTTAGCCCTGCTTTATTATTGTTGAGTGCCTTTTCGGCCTTTCGACTTATTTCTGCTTTTGCGTCGAGCCTTGTTTATAACAGGTTGACAGGGAGCAGCCTTTTTCATTTTTCACGGCTTGTCGGAGAAGGCGTTGTGTTCTGGCTTTCTCGTAGATGACCATTTCGCGGTTATGGTCGTCTCGGACTTTTTGACCCGCTTCCCTTATAAGCTTGTCCATTTGTTCTTCGAACGACGGACTGGGCTCCTTTGCATCTGGTACTTTTATTGGCTCAGGATTAGCGTCCTCCCATTGAGCATCCGCTTCTTCATCGAAGTCGTATATGACATAGCAGCTGTTTAATAGCTCCCGTTTCTTTGACCGGATGTATCCGAGCCCGATCGTCTCCATCCTCCCATTAGGTAGCTTGTGTTGAGTTCCGGGGACGTTCCAAACCCTGTCATAGAATTTGGCCTTCCTAACAGTCTGTTCGAAGGGTATCCCTTAGCGCTTTAACAATCGTTTCAAGCCTTTTGTATAATATCTAGGTAGACGAATGGGTTGAAGCCTGTCCAGCGTTGGATCTGCTCCATACCAGATTTCTTTCTCCACTTTATTTTCTTCAGAGCGGTAAAGCAGAATTGCTTTCTCTCTCTTTCTCCTGGGAGGGATATAGAATGTCCGCAACTCTTCTACACTGTAGATATTAAGTGCATCCAGTTCTTTATGGTGTCTAAGCGGCACCATGGCTATCTGCAATCTTCGCTCTTCATTAGCAGAAGCTCGTATTGAAAGCCGAGCAGGGAATACAGCATGAACTTCATCCTCCGAATCACTACCGAAGATCAATGAAGAAACGGATGGTCCCGGCTTGGTGTATTGGGGCGGACCCGAATAAGTTATATCCTCTTCTTCCTCGGTATCGCTGCCGAAGACAGGGATGGTGGCATTAGTTTTGTTCTCAGGCTTGTGACACCTTTCCGTGTCTTCGAAACTCGGCAAGAAGTACTTGGCATCTTCATACTTACGAACTTCATTCACGGAAAACGGATTCAATTCTCCTGCCACAGTGTACTCGAGACCATCCTTGCAATATTTCATACACTGATGCTGTGTAGAAGGGATGATATTGTACTCGTGTAACCATGGTCGACCGAGCAGAGCATTGTAGCATGTCTTGGCATCTATGACATGAAATTTAATATCTGTGACGAGCAACCCGAAGCGTAACGTCAATATCACAGATCCAAGAGTTTTTGATGATTGGGAGTCGAACCCGGAGATGGTGATCTTGTCTCGGGCGAGGTGTTGGACACTCATGCAAACTTCCTTTAACACCCGTACATTGAGTAAATTAACAGACGATCCGTTATCGACCAAGATTTTACTTATCTTTATGGCATGGCAATATCCTGAGACATAAAGGGGACGGTTGTGTTCGCACGTCCCGAGGAGAAGGTCTTCATCGCCAAAAGCAACGTCGGCCGTGTGCACCTCTTCCAACTCATTCTTCATCTTTTCTTCGGCCAGGAAGGCTTGGAACTGGTCTGGATCTTGTAGCGCCTTAATCAAAGAATCCCTCGCCTCTTTTGATAGTAACAGGGCATCAAGAATGCTGAGTTGTGAGGGCAGTTACCTCAGATGCGCCAAGATATTGTAATCCACCTTATTTCTCTTCGGCGGATTCTTGGCGGTTAGCTCTTCCGCAACTTGGTCATCTAGAGCAATATCCTCAGAGACCTTTTCTTTCCCTTTATCTTTCTTGTTTAAGGGTCCGAGATTCTTTTCAGGTAGCGTCCGATTGCGTAGCTGGATATTTTCGCAAACCTTTGGCTCTTCTTCTTTTCCCGAAGTTGACTCTTTTAAAGAGAGGGGCGAGTTCCAGCTCTTCATCAGAATCGCTCCCGAATGTAGGCACTTGTGACCCGGCAGTGTTAACCATGCGACAATCGCCGGTAGTTCTTTTAAGCTCTTCGGTCGTATTTCTTTGCCCTCGACGAGTTTTACGCTTTTCCCGCTAGAAGCGTTGTTGACGAGCTACATATCCTTGCTACCATTTATCGAAAGCTTTGCATTCTTGAGTGGGGTGCGAAACCTTCTGATGATATAAGCAAAAGGAGGGGTGCATTTCTATTTCACCAGTAATTTTTCCTTCAGAGGATGGTAGCTTCATGCCCATCGATGTGGCCTTAGCAAACCTTTTCTTTATCTTGAATGGGCTTTTGTCGGTAGCGAAGGTGTTTTGCTCCAGCGGGATCGTCTCAGCTCTTTCATCAAGTCGCTGGCGCTTGGCCCTTTCAAATATAGCCGCCTCACGTTCTCGATCAGCTTTACTTTTCAATCGAGCTTCGTTAAGGAACGCATCTGTAACGTTTTAGAAATCGTTTTGTGAATTTTCCCGTTTTAGGGCAAAATTGTCGGTTTTTCCCGTTTTAACCCTATTTCGATCAAACGACCGTATAAGCTTACCGACACCTAATTTGGCCAAAATAAAGCTTGTGCGCGAACTTTGGGAGTATTTGGGAGGTTTTGGTTCAGATAGATTTTTTCCCGAAAAAAATATTATTTTAAGCGGTGTTTTGTGCGCGTAAATCGGGAAAATTTTTATTTTTGTGAATAAATTAATTTTGTCACTAGAATTATTTTAGAATGTTCTTTTTAAAAATCTAGATATTTTTTGGTGACTAATGGTGTGTTTTAAAATTTAAAAGAAAAGGGTGTAATGGTGGCAAAATGCATTAATTAGCATTTAATTCTCTTTTTCCTTACTTTTTCTTCACAAAATATTACACAAACCCCTCCCCCCACTCACCTTGGCCGACCCTAACTCCCCCATTTCTGTCCAAGATAATTCCATGCTCATTTCTCTCTCATTTCCTTTCAAAAACACAAAAAGATATCCAAAAATAAATCCAAAAATTCCTATATAAATATTAAACCTTTTTCCTTCACTAATCCTTCATGGATCTTCATCAAAGCTTGAGTTTTGGAGGCTAAAGTGATGGATCTAAGTTCTTTTTGGTGTTCTTGAGGAGGTATAATTTCTTACCTTAATCCATAATTAATTGCTTTAATCTTTAACTAGCTAATTTAGTTAACTAGTTAAGTGCTTAGTTTAGCATTTAAATCTTGATTAATTCATTATATTTGGTTTAAGAAATTCATGTTAGGGTTAAATTTTGATTAAGTGATTAGTGTTTAATTCAAGTGTTAAATTGTGATTTGGAAAAGAATAATCTAGTAGAAAGTGTTAAAATTTGCTAATAAGCATTTTGTTTAATTAAGCAAAATTGCTTACTAGATTTTTGCTAAAACATAATTAGCGAGTGTTAAAAATATAGGATTTGTTTAGATAGCTTAGTTAAGCTATTTTAAGGTATTTGTAATTGTTAGATTTGTGTTATCTTGAATCTAGTGCGATATATTGCGATAGGTTGCTTACTAGATTTCGGGGTTTTCCGACGTAGGGTTCGTTTGGTAGTTGCGAGTTTATATCCAGTGTATTCCTCGTAAATTTTGTGTTGTGTTGCGCGATCGGGACGATCGGGCTCCAGACGTGGTGTTTTGTAGTTTAGCGACCCCAATTAGGGTTTTGGCCGGTATCGTGCGCGATAGATGCGCTAAGCGCGCAGTGTAATTTTCCGGACGTTTTCGTCGCGTTTCGTTGTCTTTCCGTCATTATAGGATATTTAGCTTATGTGTTGTATTTATGAAATTTTAGGTTCGCAAGCAGGGACTTCGGATGCTGCGGACAAGGGGAAGCAGGTGGTCGGATTTTCTTAGCTCGAGACCATCAGTGAGTAGATTTAACATCTACAGGGAAATCGCCCGTATGGCGTTATGCGTCGGGGCGAATATGATATGATAGCTGCATGTATTTGCATATTAGTTACTTTCATATGAATGTCATTGCATAGCATTATCTGTTGTACTTGACTCGTACCTTTAGATATAACACATTACTGACGGTTCATGTTGCACGAGCACTAAATTGTATGCTACACCCACACCGTCTGTAATTGCCATGACACGCACAAACACCTACATATGTGATATGATAGTGGATAGGAATGATTAGAGTAGTAACTCATATTCTATTGTGCATATAAAATACTGTGGACACATACATACGTGATATTGCATTGGGCAGGAATAGTTAAGGTAGTGAACCCTATTCCACTTCACTTATATCTTGTTATAATTACCTATACATCATGCATACATATTGACATGTACACCCTCGTACTTGATTACATGTAGATACTTAAACCCTGCTACACTTACATGTACACTTCATATGATACTGCATTTATTTTCGAAGGAATTGGGAACCGCATGATGTGTTTTAAAGTTAGATTCAATTTAGAGAGCGGTTTTCCCTTTATATGCTCATATTGATGTTTTATGTTGCATATATCAGTTTTATATGGATTTTACGCATTGAGATATGGATTTCATATGATTTATGGATTTGAGAACCGTGGGGGATATTTTCAAGAAAACATTGTACTGTTTGAAAACCCGGTTTCTCTTGATATGATATTTGATGCGTCCACCATGTGATTTCTCGGTTCTGAGATTTGGCTTGTGATACCCGATTCGAGGAGCGGGATGCACCGTCTGCGGGTACATGGTGGACCCGGTATGGTACCCCGGGGTGAGTGGTGATTTCGTGGTGTAGACGATAAACCTGACGGTGGGACCACTACCTACCGGTGATTGTATTTGGACTCGGCGGTTATCATGGAGATACCGACCGGAGTGAGGTATGACATATCGTCAGGGCTAGTCATGGTGACAGCGCCTGAGTTATGAGGATTTACGTGTCGATGCTAGACACGGGTTTCATGATGTTTCGAGTGTCGGTGATTGACACTCAGGTTTTCGTGAGACATACAGGATTTGAGGGCCGGTCTTAGGATGCGGTGCCTGAGGAATTGGGATTTGATGTGTCAGTGAGGGACACTGGTGTTTTTCCATGCTGATGATTTTTGCATGAGATTCCATATTATATCATCCCACACTCAGGATTATGTTGATATGCATTGTTTCATGTAGTTGTAGTACCCTGATGATGTACCTTTACATGATTGTTGCATATTCACTTATCATACTTATGCTATCGGATTACTTGTGATAGATAGATCGCTGTTCGTGCATACTTGCGATTACTGTATGATGTTATTTACTATTCACGAGTTGGCAACTCACCCCCGTTGTGCCACAGTGTTGTGCAGGACTTACCCTCTGAGTAGTCACGGCAGGGCATCTTTTCATCTCTACTTTTGCGGATACCGCTACGGTTGGCTGTGAAGCTTTGCTTTTAGGTGGGTTACGGTTATTTGTTTGTACTTTGTATATTTTTTTGTTGGATCTAGTATTCTCCATCTACCACTATGTTGTATATGACTTAGAGACGACTTGTGAGGATTCAGTGTTCTTTTGTGGTGACTTTGGGAGCCGTGCTCGTGGGAGCCGGTTTTGTTGAAACGTTTTACTTCTTTATGCAGTTTCCTTTTTATTTCTTCGCTTCGGCGTCGTATATATGTTGTGGTGGTTGTCTCCGCCGTTGGGCATGATTTGCTCCCGTTTGGGATGCTTTTATTATTATCTATGTTGTACCCGTTTTCGGGGTTAGTTTTTACAAAGGAGGTGCTGCCGAAATTTTTAAGAACGAAAACTAAACTTAAAGATTTTTACTTGAAAATTTCCGAATATTTAAAACTATGTTTTTCTCCGTTGATCCAGTTTTGGGTGGTTTAGATTTCTGGGTTTCGGCTTACTTAAGTTGCGTACGCCTTTAGACGTTACGTAATTTAAGTGCCGGTTACGGGCCAAATTTGGGTCGTGACAAAGTTGTTATCAGAGCGCTAGGTTTTTACCTTTCGGAGTGTAGGATGACCTCGGTATGATGTAGTAGGTAGCTTAAGCAGAGTGGCGTAACGTGTGTATGTTCCGCGGCATACTTACGACACGGTACTCCGCCTAAGTGACCTTAGGACTTATTGATTGATGTTCCTTCCGTGATTGATATACATCCTTGTGATTCGATTTCCGTTTCCTTATCGAATCTTGTTTCAATTTCCAGCCCATATGCCGCCGAAGACTACGAGGGCACAGAGAGCGGCCGCGAGGGCCGAGGCCAGAGTCGACTCGTCTGAGGCGAGGGTTGACCAGGGCGATACACCTGTGGTACCGGAGCATATTGCTATGATTGGAGCTGGTATGCAGGATCTGCGCCAGATTGTGGGGACTTTAGTAGAGGCCATTCGAGCGCAAGGGCAGGCTGTTGTTCCACCCGTTGCAGGGACCACGATGGTACCTACTGATCCGGCAGTCGTAGTTGCAGCTCCAGAGGTTATTACCGTGTCACTGACGGAGTTCATGAGGCTGAGGCCTCCGGTGTTTACTGGCACAGATGTTACTGAGGATCCGCAGTCGTTCATCGACCGGATGGCCAGGATTTGTCGCTCATTCCGATGCTCTGACGAGAGATGGGTAGAGTTTGCGAGTTTCCGGCTGGAGGGTATGGCCCAGAAGTGGTGTGAGTCGTTGGAGAGGGGCAGAGCCACTGGTCTTGCTCCTATGACCTGGGCTGAGTTTGTGACGTCGTTTCTTGCCCGTTTTCTTCCACCGAGCGTCAGGGATGCGCGAGCGCGCAGATTTGAGTCTTTACGTCAGACGCCGGGGATGACGGTGTCGGAGTATGATGTATTGTTTACTGAGCTGTCGGTGTATGCTCCATACTTGGTGGCGACTGAGGAGATGCGGGTGAAGAGGTTTGTTCGAGGCCTGCTTACCCAGTTGTTCTTAGCCATCAGCATTCAGCATTGTGACACGTATGCGGCAGCTGTCGATGCAGCCCTATTGGTGGAGGAGCGTCTAGCTGAGTCATCGGTTGTTCCAGAACCGAAGAGGACTCGTACGGATGAGCCAGCACGAGGACCGAGGTTTGTCCGCAGAGGCAGAGTTCCATCAGACTCGGGGAGTAGCAGAGACGTGGGACGTGGCCAGTTATTCAGTTCTTATTCCCAGGAGGGCCAGCGACCGTCTTATGGATGCTTTGGTTGTGGCAGTTTGCAGCATCTTGTTCGGAATTGTACTGTGGTACGTCAGAGAGGGCCAGCAGTACCGCAGATTACCTTACCACCTTCTCCACCTCAGAGAGCGTTGCCTCTTATTCCTGTTGTTGCGCCGCATCAGACTCCTACTCAGAGAGGTCGTGGTCGCGGTGGTTTTGTGCCGAGAGGACGAGGTGGCAGAGGCAGAGGACAGCCAGTAGCCGGTAGAGGGCAGGCACGGGTTTTTGCCTTGACTCACCAGGACGCTTAGGCGTCTAATGCTGTGGTTTCAGGTACCCTTTCCTTATGTTCTTTTGATGCACATGTTCTTTTCGATCCGGGATCTACGCATTCGTATGTTTCTACGCACTTCGCCCCGAGGTTAGGCCGAGAGTCGTGTTTGCTAGATCAGCCGCTAGTAGTGACTACTCCTGTGGGAGAGTCGTTTGTTGCGCGGCACGTGTTCCGATCATGTGTTGTCCGCTTAGGAGACAGTGATCTGTCCGTCGACTTGATCTTTCTTGAGATGTTGGACTTCGACGTTCTGTTGGGCATGGATTGGCTAGCTACTTGCTATGCGTCCGTGGACTGCCGCGAGAAGACAGTTAGATTTTGTTTTCCCGGCGAGTCAGTGTTTGTTGTGCAGGGGGACCGTGGTGCCGCCCCTCACAGTTTGGTTTCTGTTCTATGCGCTAGTCGGCTTTTGAGGAGGGGATGTCAGGGATTCTTGGCTTTCATTCATGATACTGGAGTTACGGTGGAGTCGTTGGACCAGGTTTCTACCGTGCGAGAGTTTCCCGATGTCTTTCCCGATGAGTTACCTGGGTTGCCGCCAGAGCGCGATATTGAGTTTTGCATTGATCTGATTCCTGGCACGGAGCCTATTTCTATACCGCCTTATCGGATGGCTCCGGCAGAGCTTAGAGAGCTTAAAGATCAGTTGCAAGAGTTGCTTGTTTTGGGACTTGTGCGTCCGAGTGTTTCGCCGTGGGGAGCTCCTGTTCTGTTCGTCAAGAAGAAGGACGGCAGTTTGAGGCTATGTGTGGATTATCGTCAGTTGAACCGAGTTACGGTGCGGAACAGGTATCCTTTACCCCGCATTGACGATTTATTTGATCAGCTCCAGGGTGCGAAACATTTTTCGAAGATTGATTTGCGTTCGGGTTATCATCAGTTGCGGGTTCGGAATGATGACATTCCGAAGACTGCTTTTCGTACGCGCTATGGGCATTATGAGTTTTTGGTGATGTCGTTCGGACTCACCAATGCGCCAGCAGCGTTCATGGATCTGATGAACCGGATTTTCAGGCCGTTCCTCGACCAGTTCATTATAGTGTTTATTGATGACATACTGGTCTACTCTAGGAGTCATGAGGAGCATGAGCAGCACTTGAGGATTACTTTGCAGATATTGAGAGAGCACCGGCTGTATGCTAAATTCTCAAAGTGCTCATTTTGGCTTGATAGAGTTGACTTCCTGGGTCATGTGGTGACTGGTGATGGTATTCTTGTGGACCCGAGGAAGATCGAGGCTGTACAGGTTTGGCCCAGACCTGTATCGGTGACGGAGGTCCGCAGCTTTTTGGGCTTAGCTGGTTATTATCGCCGTTTTGTGCAGGATTTCTCGAGTATCGCTGCACCGCTGACTGGACTGACCCGGAAGGGAATTCCTTTTCTCTGGACTGATGCTTGCGAGCAGAGTTTTCAGCAGTTGAAGACTCGGTTGACGACAGCACCGGTTCTTTCTTTACCTTCTGGATCAGGCGGCTTTGTTGTTTATTGTGATGCTTCTCGAGTGGGGCTCGGCTGTGTTTTGATGCAGCATGATAGGGTGATTGCATATGCTTCTAGGCAGCTGAAGAAGCACGAGCAGAATTACCCCACTCACGATCTTGAGATGGCAGCGGTAGTCTTTGCGTTGAAGATTTGGAGACACTACTTGTACGGAGAGTCGTGTCAGATCTTCACGGATCACAAGAGTTTGAAGTATATCTTCCAGCAGCGAGATCTGAACCTGAGACAGCGCCGATGGATGGAGCTAGTGAAGGATTATGATTGTGAGATCCTTTATCACCCGGGCAAGGCGAATGTGGTAGCTGATGCTTTGAGTCATAGGCCCGTGGGTAGCTTGTCCCAGTTGAGCGCAGTTCAGTGTTAGTCTTCTGCAGATTGGCAGCTCTTGTGTGATAGTAGAGTGCAGTTCGAGTTCACTTCCGCTGGGGGACAGCTTGCTCATGTCCGCGCCCGTTCACTTCTTTTAGATCGTATCCGTGAGGCGCAGCCCAGTGATGCCCGTTTGATTGAGATTCTTGAGCTTGTTCGGCAGGGAAGAGTTTCGGATATCATGATTGATGACAAGGGTGTGCTACGATGCGGGACTCGCTTGTGTGTACCAGACGTTGATGGGTTGAGACGCGAGATCCTAGAGCAGGCACATCAGTCAGCCTTTAGCGTTCATCCAGGTTCTACCAAGATGTACCGTGACTTGAGGGACTTCTACTGGTGGGAAGGGATGAAGCGTGATATATCGGACTTCGTTTCGAGGTGCCTGACTTGTCAGCAAGTCAAGGCTGAGCATCAGAGACCGGCTGGAGAGTTGCAGCCTTTACCCATTCCGGAGTGGAAATGGGAGCAGATTTCCATGGACTTCATTGTGGGTCTACCCAGGACCAGTCGAGGGTATGACTCCATTTGGGTTATTGTAGACCGGTTGACGAAAGCGGCTCACTTTCTTCCAGTGAAGACCACTTTCGGTTATGCTCAGTATGCTCAGTTATACATAGATGAGATTGTGCGTTTGCACGGTGTTCCCACATGCATAGTATCCGACAGAGGCACCCAGTTTACTAGCCGTCTTTGGCAGAAGCTTCAGGAAGCTTTGGGTACCCGGCTGAGTTTTAGTACCGCTTTTCATCCACAGACCGATGGCCAGTCGGAGCGGACTATACAGACTCTGGAGGATATGCTCCGTGCATGTGTGCTTGATTTTGGTGGCAGTTGGGATCGTCACTTGCCGTTGATTGAGTTCTCCTACAACAACAGCTTTCAGGAGACTATTCAGATGGCACATTTTGAGGCTTTATATGGTAGGAAGTGTCGATCGCCAGTCTGTTGGACCGAGCTTAGTAAAAGTTTGGTTTTGGGACCCCAGCTAGTTCAGGAGACCACGGAGAAGATCCAGCTGATTCAGGATAGGATGAGAGCAGCCCAGTGCAGGCAGAAGTCTTATGCCGACCGTCGTCGTCGCAGACTTGAGTTCGCAGTGGGGGATCATGTATTCCTGAGGATTTCTCCGATGAAGGGCGTTATGCGATTTGGGAAGAGAGGGAAGCTCAGTCCCAGATTTGTAGGTCCTTTCGAGATCCTTGAGCGAGTGGGTTCTGTTGCTTATCGTTTGGCGCTCCCGCCCAGTTTTCCGGATGTTCACCCCGTTTTTCATGTGTCGATGCTTCGTAGATACCTTCATGATCCTTCTCACACGATTCAGCACGAGACCGTCCAGCTTGAGCGCGATCTTTCGTTCACCGAGCAGCCGGTAGTTATTTTGGATCGGCAGGTGAAGAAACTTCGGTCAAAGGTCTTGCCATCTGTGAAGGTTCTTTGGCGTAACCCGACTAGTGAGGAGATCACTTGGGAGGCCGAGAGCGAGATGCGGAAGAAATTTCCTCATCTTTTTGAAGGTACGCTTAGTATGAAATTTTAATTCGGGGACTGAATTTCTATAAGGAGGTGAGATTGTAACGTTTTAGAAATCGTTTTGTGAATTTTCCCGTTTTAGGGCAAAATTGTCGGTTTTTCCCGTTTTAACCCTATTTCGATCAAACGACCGTATAAACTTACCGACACCTAATTTGGCCAAAATAAAGCTTGTGTGCAAACTTTGGGAGTATTTGGGAGGTTTTGGTTCAGATAGATTTTTTTCCGAAAAAAATATTATTTTAAGCGGTGTTTTGTGCACGTAAATCGGGAAAATTTTTATTTTTGTGAATAAATTAATTTTGTCACTAGAATTATTTTAGAATGTTCTTTTTAAAATCTAGATATTTTTTGGTGACTAATGGTGTGTTTTAAAATTTAAAAGAAAAGGGTGTAATGGTGGCAAAATGCATTAATTAGCATTTAATTCTCTTTTTCCTTGCTTTTTCTTCACAAAATATTACACAAACCCCCCCCACCCCACTCATCTTGGCCGACCCTAACTCCCCCATTTCTGTCCAAGATAATTCCATGCCCATTTCTCTCTCATTTCCTTTCAAAAACACAAAAAGATATCCAAAAATAAATCCAAAAATTCCTATATAAATATTAAACCTTTTTCCTTCACTAATCTTTCATGGATCTTCATCAAAGCTTGAGTTTTGGAGGCTAAAGTGATGGATCTAAGTTCTTTTTGGTGTTCTTGAGGAGGTATAATTTCTTACCTTAATCCATAATTAATTGCTTTAATCTTTAACTAGCTAATTTAGTTAACTAGTTAAGTGCTTAGTTTAGCATTTAAATCTTGATTAATTCATTATATTTGGTTTAAGAAATTCATGTTAGGGTTAAATTTTGATTAAGTGATTAGTGTTTAATTCAAGTGTTAAATTGTGATTTGGAAAAGAATAATCTAGTAGAAAGTGTTAAAATTTGCTAATAAGCATTTTGTTTAATTAAGTAAAATTGCTTACTAGATTTTTGCTAAAACATAATTAGCGAGTGTTAAAAATATAGGATTTGTTTAGATAGCTTAGTTAAGCTATTTTAAGGTATTTGTAATTGTTAGATTTGTGTTATCTTGAATTTAGTGCGATATATTGCGATAGGTTGCTTACTAGATTTCGGGGTTTTCCGACGTAGGGTTCGTTTGGTAGTTGCGAGGTTATATCCAGTGTATTCCTCGTAATTTTTGTGTTGTGTTGCGCGATCGGGACGATCGGGGTCCAGACGTGGTGTTTTGTAGTTTAGCGACCCCAATTAGAGTTTTGGCCGGTATCGTGCGCGATAGATGCGCTAAGCGCGCAGTGTAATTTTCCGGACGTTTTCGTCGCGTTTCGTTGTCTTTCCGTCATTATAGGATATTTAGCTTATGTGTTGTATTTATGAAATTTTAGGTTCGCAAGCAGGGACTTCGGGTGCTGCGGACAAGGGGAAGCAGGTGGTCGGATTTTCTTAGCTCGAGACCATCAGTGAGTAGATTTAACATCTACGGGGAAATCGCCCGTATGGCGTTATGCGTCGGGGCGAATATGATATGATAGCTGCATGTATTTGCATATTAGTTACTTTCATATGAATGTCATTGCATAGCATTATCTGTTGTACTTGACTCGTACCTTTAGATATAACACATTACTGACGGTTCATGTTGCACGAGCACTAAATTGTATGCTACACCCACACCGTCTGTAATTGCCATGACACGCACAAACACCTACATATGTGATATGATAGTGGATAGGAATGATTAGAGTAGTAACTCATATTCTATTGTGCATATGAAATACTGTGGACACATACATACGTGATATTGCATTGGGCAGGAATAGTTAAGGTAGTGAACCCTATTCCACTTCACTTATATCTTGTTATAATTACCTATACATCATGCATACATATTGACATGTACACCCTCGTACTTGATTACATGTAGATACTTAAACCCTGCTACACTTACATGTACACTTCATATGATACTGCATTTATTTTCGAAGGAATTGGGAACCGCATGATGTGTTTTAAAGTTAGATTCAATTTAAAGAGCGGTTTTCCCTTTATATGCTCATATTGATGTTTTATGTTGCATATATCAGTTTTATATGGATTTTACGCATTGAGATATGGATTTCATATGATTTATGGATTTGAGAACCGTGGGGGATATTTTCAAGAAAACATTGTACTGTTTGAAAACCCGGTTTCTCTTGATATGATATTTGATGCGTCCACCATGTGATTTCTCGGTTCTGAGATTTGGCTTGTGATACCCGATTCGAGGAGCGGGATGCACCGTCTGCGGGTACATGGTGGACCCGGTATGGTACCCCGGGGTGAGTGGTGATTTCGTGGTGTAGACGATAAACCTGACGGTGGGACCACTACCTACCGGTGATTGTATTTGGACTCGGCGGTTATCATGGAGATACCGACCGGAGTGAGGTATGACATATCGTCAGGGCTAGTCATGGTGACAGCGCCTGAGTTATGAGGATTTACGTGTCGATGCTAGACACGGGTTTCATGATGTTTCGAGTGTCGGTGATTGACACTCAGGTTTTCGTGAGACATACAGGATTTGAGGGCCGGTCTTAGGATGCGGTGCCTGAGGAATTGGGATTTGATGTGTCAGTGAGGGACACTGGTGTTTTTCCATGCTGATGATTTTTGCATGAGATTCCATATTATATCATCCCACACTCAGGATTATGTTGATATGCATTGTTTCATGTAGTTGTAGTACCCTGATGATGTACCTTTACATGATTGTTGCATATTCACTTATCATACTTATGCTATCGGATTACTTGTGATAGATAGATCGCTGTTCGTGCATACTTGCGATTACTGTATGATGTTATTTACTATTCACGAGTTGGCAACTCACCCCCGTTGTGCCACAGTGTTGTGCAGGACTTACCCTCTGAGTAGTCGCGGCAGGGCATCTTTTCATCTCTACTTTTACGGATACCGCTACGGTTGGCTGTGAAGCTTTGCTTTTAGGTGGGTTGCGGTTATCTGTTTGTACTTTGTATATTTTTTTGTTGGATCTAGTATTCTCCATCTACCTCTATGTTGTATATGACTTAGAGACGACTTGTGAGGATTCAGTGTTCTTTTGTGGTGACTTTGGGAGCCGTGCTCGTGGGAGCTGGTTTTGTTGAAAAGTTTTACTTCTTTATGCAGTTTCCTTTTTTATTTCTTCGCTTCGGCGTCGTATATATGTTGTGGTGGTTGTCTCCGCCGTTGGGCGTGATTTGCTCCCGTTTGGGATGCTTTTATTATTATCTATGTTGTACCCGTTTTCGGGGTTAGTTTTTACAAAGGAGGTGCTGCCGAAATTTTTAAGAACGAAAACTAAACTTAAAGATTTTTACTTGAAAATTTCCGAATATTTAAAACTATGTTTTTCTCCGTTGATCCAGTTTTGGGTGGTTTAGATTTCTGGGTTTCGGCTTACTTAAGTTGCGTACGCCTTTAGACGTTACGTAATTTAAGTGCCGGTTACGGGCCAAATTTGGGTCGTGACAGCATCAATCATTTCATCTGATAGCTCCGAAATTTTTGATTCGATATCTGCCCCCAGCGTTTTAGTGCTAGGAGTCTCCTCATCGTTCGCGATCGAATGGGAGATCATATGACAGCTCGCCACATATTCCTCGGATTCATCCGATGAACTTTCTCCCTCATTTTCTTCTTGAAAGACGTGATTGAGGATTTTGGTTGTATTCATCCAGCGCGTCAATTTGCTTTTGTAAGTCCGTGCGCTTGTCGCCAGGCTTCACGGGCTTCTTAGATTTCTTTTTAAAGGATTTTGACGGCTGGTTGCGAGTGATTGAGCCACCTCCATCGATCTTCGGAGTTGGACGCGGTTTCAACATCCCCTCAATGACCTGCGGTTCCAACGGGTTCTTCCACTTGATCGTTGGACATGCCTGAAGATCGTTTAGCATCCTCTTTGTCTTGGCTGATAATACAACCTCCCAAGGAGCTTCTTCAATGACGGAGCATGTTGCCCCCGGCGTATTCGTCCCCTTAGAGGTGTGGGGCTACGGGGGATTCACCTTCCATTTGTCAGATAACGCAAACTTGCCCTGTCGGTACTGGTTTTCAAGCCAATTCTTGAAAACGTAACAATCTTCGATCGGATGGCCTAGTACTCGATGATAAGGACAGTAGTTGGGCTCGTTGACGTCATTTGGTTGCAACGGACGTTTTGGATCCGGCAGATTTATGAGTCTGTTGCGCAACGCCAGCTCGAATAACCTCCTCATTTTATCCTGGGGAAAGGAATAAGGACGTCCCATCCTATCCTCAAGGGGTACGTACGGGCGCATATTATTTTGACGAGCCACCGGCTTCGAGTCGCTCGATTGTTGTTGAGCATTAGCGACGACGATCGCTTTTCCCTTCCCTTTGTCATTTCGGGAGTCCGGTCTTGGAAGAGGAGGTTTATGGCCCATCTGATCCATCTGTGCTAGTTTGTCGATCAAGGCTTGGAAGGTAGTTGGCTTGAAGAACATCATGAATTGTGAGATGGTTGCTTGCGGATCAAGGGTCCCCACAAACATACCCACCGCGGGAGCTTCTTCAATGCGCTGCTCACACTTTGACCATAAATTCCGCCATCGTATAGCGTACTGAACCCATGTCTCATCGGGTTTTACCCTGGCGTTAATCAGTGCTGTCATCGGGGTACGCTCACTGGCACTTGCAAAACGCTGAGTAAACAGTAGCTCCATCTCCGCGAAGGTTTTGATAGAGTCGTTCGGGAGTTCAGAGTACCACTCAAACGCCGTATCCGATAAACTTCCAACAAACTGGCGCAGTAAAAGCTTGTCATCACCGCCGGTATTGCCGCAGAGTGCCCTGAACTGGGCAACATGCTGGTGTGGATTGCATGTCCCCTTGTAGACATGGAACTTGGGAATCGTATAACCGGGTGGGTACTTGATTTGATCGTACCAACTTGGATATGGCCGCCCCGTTTTTACGACCTGACCGGCCGCTTTGGTCGCATGATGCAC
The DNA here is from genome assembly GCA_030015575.1 of Agapanthus africanus. Classification (NCBI taxonomy): domain Eukaryota; kingdom Viridiplantae; phylum Streptophyta; class Magnoliopsida; order Asparagales; family Amaryllidaceae; genus Agapanthus; species Agapanthus africanus. Next base: position 296,492,245 of record CM057351.1, read on the forward strand.
CCGTATTTGCTGGGCGATGTATTCATCCAAATCAGTTTTTGAGATTGTATCCTCCTTAGCTGTAGATAGAGCCGGTGGAGGATTCGACGTCTCTCCCCTATCGTCTTCAAGAATGATCGGAGGATCTTCAGCAGGTGGATCTTGTTGAATCATCATACCCACCATATCCTGGAACAGGAGGGCCATTTTCTTTATGTTGGATGCTTGCTCCGCAGCTTCTTTGTCTTTCTTCTCTAGTACGCACCGAAGGAATTCGGCGTCCGTTTCTTGTTCTTAACGCTCGTCTGAGGATGTTTCCGGGGTTTCTTTTGGCCCTGTAAGTGCGGCCATAGCGTTCATCATTTCTTGGAGCTTCTGCTGCTGCTCCTGAGCCTTGGTCACTGACCTCGTGTGCGGTCTATGACCTGTTGAAATGCGGCTATCTTCTTTTCCCGATGCCATGTAAACCGTATGAACTGTTATGCCCCCTGACTTGGGGCGTTTAAGTTCATCACCTCTGGTGTTTGTCGCCGATGCGGGGGTTTTCTCCGGCCTTCTTCTTTTGTGGGCCGTTGAAGTTAAAGGGGCCGTGGAAGTGGGTACCCTAGCGATCGTTGTCCCCTGCTGTTTAATAGGGCGGTCTTTTTCTTTCTGCACCTTCACCTTCTTTCGTTGACGGGAGTGATCCGTGTCGATCACGGAGTCTTGAACCCTCCTCCAAACTTTATAAATTGTTGAGGACAGCCGTTGAGGGGGCTGTACTTGCTTCGTTTCTGGAACTCTCTTCGCAGGTGGAGGAGATCTCTTCAGTGTAGCGGTTGGAGAGTTCTTCCGTACCCTCCTCAGCAATTCGAAGCTGTTCCCAGTTGGAACAGCAGTGTTGACCTCCACCATTGGAGCCGGTGGAGTTAGCCCTGAGGGAGAGTTGCCCCCTGCCTTCCTCACTCGTCGCCAATGGCGACGTCGAGCACGACGAGCCGTTGGGACTGGCTCAGAGATAGAGATAGCTTCTTTTTGCCCCCTGTCTGAATAAGGCACCGCTGGTGTTACCCTCTTAAAAACTGAGGTTGTTCCTCGCGGGGTAATATCCAATCTGTCAAAGACAGATCTTCGTGTAGGGACAGGAACAGGAATCGTCAGTCTTGAAAAGACTGACTCTTTGACGGGAGAAGCCGCCTTAACGTCTTCCGGAGCAGCGGCCGTTGCCCTCCTTGGGACAGCCATTTTAGAGTTCATGGGCTTCTTAGCGGGCCCTTCAAAGTTTTGATCCAGCCTCGCAAAGACAGAGGCTGTTGGCTTGGTAGTGGGCGACCCGTTGACAGGGGTCATGGTAGCAGTGAGCCGGTCGAACACCGACTTCTTGTTCACTTCCGGTGCAGGTATCGGCATAGAGAAGCTTGTAGGTGGGATCATGGTCCCGAAAAACAGGCCAGTGGTGGCTTGGGTCACCTGGTCTACCGGCAGAGTGAGGAAGGAGGCCGCTTGGGGCCCATATGCTACACCTCCCGGTGAGGTGGAGCGTCCGTTGCAGTGGCATTTCGAGCAGTTGGTGCAGTTAAAGGCCATTGAATCTTGAGTTCTGCGCAAGGAAAAAGACCAAATCTTAGTAACTTGAAATCCGAAGGCAACCATTTAACAAACTGCGATTGGTTCGCGAGGACGACACACGAAATGTGGAGTGGAAAGAGGAAAAGGTCCCACCGGGCGTGCCAGAATCTGTTCCCCTCCGAATGGCGGCGACGACGTGAGTGCCTGAGATTCGGGGCAGATGCTATTTGGTTTTATCCGTCCACCTCTCCGAAGATGACAAGTTGATTTATGGCACCGTGTATCGGAGGTTTAGACGGATGCAGCCGATGTAGCAGACTTCGTCAGATTCCCCCTCGCTTGAGGGGTTTTTGATTGTGGGGACGCTCTTCCCTGCAGGCGCAAGCCCCTGCAGTTAATTACGCTATCGCATCGCGGTAACAACTTTCTCCTTCTCCAGAATTTCACTTCGTGTCGTGTGTGTTTGTTTTGTTTGTGGTTGCCCGTGGATTGTATACGGAGACTGAGTAATGTCGTCGCCCGTAGGACGTGGATTAGTCCAAATCCGTATTTACTTAGATTTAGGTTTGGTGTTTTTAGTTTAAGGATGCATTAGTCGCGTTGCGGCTAAGATCGACTTAAACGTTCGTTAAGGATACGTTAGTCCTGTTTTAGACTAAGATCAACTTAACGTAGTGATTCATTTAATATATGGCCGTCAGGACTCGTCACCTCTCTGACATCGTTGAAGGATTACAACGACAGGTGTCAGAGGAGCTCGGAGATGTACCCTCGAACCAGAGTTGATTTGGAATTTTGTAGTCCACTTGAATGTTTAAGGATACGTTAGCCTTGTTTGGGGGCTAAGATCGACTTAAACGGGATCGTTTAGATCCGGTAAAAGAGCATTTGGAGGCTCTATTGTTCCAGTTTTGGGACGTGGTGGTCCATACTCCAGTTTAGGGACGTGGTGGTCTATCGCCAGTTTAGGGACGTGGTGGTCCATATTCCAGTTTAGGGACGTGGTGGTCCATCGCCAGTTTAGGGACGTGGTGGTCCATATTCCAGTTTAGGGACGTGGGGGTCCATGCTCCAGTTTAGGGACGTGGTGGTCCATATTCCAGTTTAGGGACGTGGTGGTCCATCGCCAGTTTAGGGACGTGGTGGTCCATATTCCAGTTTAGGGACGTGGGGGTCCATGCTCCAGTTTAGGGACGTGGTGGTCTATCGCCAGTTTAGGGACGTGGTGGTCCATATTCCAGTTTAGGGACGTGGTGGTCCATCGCCAGTTTAGGGACGTGGGGGTCCATGCTCCAGTTTAGGGACGTGGGGGTCCATATTCCAGTTTAGGGACGTGGTGGTCCGACATTAGTTTAAGGACGTTTCGGTCCAATATTAGTTTAAGGACGTTTCGGTCCACGAGTTTAAGGACCCCGCAGTCCATTTGAATGTTTAGTCGTCGGGACCCGTCACCTCTCTGACGTCGTTGAAGGATTACAACGATGAGTGTCAGAGGAGTTCAGAGATGTACCCTCGAACCGGATGTAAATTGATTTAGGAGAGCAGCTGTGCTCAGTCAATTTAGTTTGAGGACTTACAGCCATGATTGGGCTAAGTCCAGTTTCAACATCTTTTGTCTTTGGCCTGTGCTAGGGCTTTGCCCCTTTTTAGTAATGCACTGCATTATTCTTGTTTTGGTTGGGCTCTGACCTTTTATAAATGATGCAGAGCATCTATTTTGTTTGGGCTCTGCCCTGCATAGCACTTTTTTATTAGGCCTGTCAGGCCTTTTAATTGGGCTCTGTTCCTTTTCTTTAATAATGTAGAGCATTAAATACTTTGACAGTGCCCCACGTGGCTTGTCAGGCGCTTTGCGCCAAGTAATGAGCGCAAACTCATATGGTGGTGACACGTGTCACGCTCTGGTGAGCGCAAGCACAACAGCGCAGTGCGCTGCGTCAGTGCGCTGCGCTGTTGCACTGCTGACACGTGGTGCGGCTTGCGCAATAGTGCATTTCTGGCAAGTGCTGGGCACTGTTCTTATTCTTTTGGATCAATTTCAGATAAAATGTGCGAGGTACTGTTATCTTGAGAATCTTTTAGATTCAGAACCAATGGTTCATAAAAAGAAGTGCAAGGCACTGTTTTTTTATTTGTTTATTTTCCTTTTCCTTAGAGGTCCTTGATCTTGTTCTCAGATCAATGATCTGTTCAGAAGAAATTCTTCTTTTCAAAGGTTTACCTTCTTTTCTTTCTGATTTCTTCTCAATCTTTCTTTTTAGGAGTTCTCTGAATTCTTTCTCTGTTTCTCTGTCAATGTTCTCTCTTCTTCTTTTTTATTTTAGAAAGAAGGATCATTGGTCGTTGGGACCCACCACATCTCCGACGACACTGAGAGATTATAGTGCCATATATCGAAGGTGTGAAAGGATGTACCCTTTGAACCATGTCTCACTCATTAGGGGGAAGAACAGGCTGGAGCTTAAGCTTCTCGCTGCTGAAAAAGGCTTCTTTGCGTTCGCGCACGTGCGTCGCACGTGTTGGGCGCACGTGCGTCGCACGTGTTGGGCGCTCATATTTGCACGTAGCGCACATGGATCTTGCGCATATGCGCATTATGGGGGGAGCAAGCTCCTATGGAGAACGAGTCTCCTTTTAATTGAATATTCTCATGTGGTGTGCACGTGCGTTGCACGTGGTGCGCGCGTGGCGGGGACACGTGCGTTGCACGTGGCGCACATGCGCATTATGAGGAGAAGCAGGGCTTCTATATATGGAGAACAGTCTCATTTTAATATTATTAAATGTTCTCATGTGGTGCGCACGTGCGTTGCACGTAGTGCCGCATGGCGGGCACACGTGCGTTGCACGTAGCGCACATGGCGCTTGCGCATATGCGCATTATGGAGGAGCATGCTCCTATCTTGGAGAACTAAGCTCCTTTGAAGAACTAAGCTCTTTTGAGTATTGAATCCTTTGAGGATTTAACTCTACCTTTCTAAGAGGTATCCCCTCTTATTTATATGGGAGTAGTAGAGAAACCATCTCTCCTTTTCCCGATGTGGGACTAAAAAATGCATTCCCCATATAGTAGCATTACTTTAGATTACACGTGTATAACACATTTGCTCATAACTTTTGATCTCGGATGAATTATGAGGCCCATAATATATCAAATCAAAGGACTTTTCGAGATGCTTTCAATATCATCAGAATTTAGCTGTTTTCGTTCCGGAGTTTGTCAAAATACAGCTCGGAAAATACTGGTTCGCATCTTCTTCCTTAGATCACATGTGCATAGACATTTGCTCATAACTTTTGATCCCGGATGAATTATGAGGCCCATAATATATCAAATCGAAGGTTTTTTCGAGATGCTTTCAATACCATCATAATTTAACAGTTTCTCATTGGAGAGTTTATCAAAATACAGGCCGGAAGATACTGGTTCGCATTTTCTTAAGCGTATCGCTGTCATTTGATACCTTAGACTCTTTTGCGCAGAAATTTTTGGCGGGAACACCCTAACCCTGCTGTAGCGTCCGTGCATCGTGTTCTCGTCCCGTTCAGTGAAACGGGCGAGTTTGGATGGCTACGTGCACGTACGTGTGTCCGTTTTGGGGGTATGCTTTTTTATCATAAAACACTTCATTTTCACTTTTGGATCCCGCTTAAAATTCTATTATTTCAATTTCAAATTTTTAGACCCGACCCGGGCGCAATTTGGAAATGTTTTACTTTGCGCCAAAATCCCAAATTTTATTATTTTTAAACGTCGTATATTTTTCTAAACATACAAAATTTTACTGTTAATTAAAACCACATAAAATATCTTTCATACCTTTTAAATCATTAATTAAATTTTCCCTTAACCAGAAAATCCCTCCCACCAATCAGCCTCCTCTATCCTTCCCGCAGGCCCCACACCCCGTATCTCTCTCTCTCTCCTCTCTCCCCCGTCTCTATCTCTCTCTTCTCCCCCGTATCTCTCTCTCTCTCTCTTCTATATTTTAAAACTTCATTCCCTCCTTCATTTCTTCCTCACGCGTAACCCAAAACACCACGAACCCTAGTCACCGTGCTCTTCGCCGCCGCAGCCCCAACGCCGGCGCCAGCACCGTCGGGATCCTCGCCTCCTCAATCTCGTCTCATCCTTCCTCCTTTCCCCACGTTCCCGTTCACCCTACACCATCGCCGCGGCCACCTGCACACAACCCTGCACACCCGTCGCACCGCCTTGATTCATCGCCGGCGATCTCGATCCGCTTCCCCGGCCTCGCACATCCCCTCGGTAAGCTTCTTCTTTCTCCTCCCTTCTCCTTTTCTTCCCTCCTTCTTTTCTGTGTTCATTTGGTGATCTGCAGGTTTGGCGCGGTCACGGTTGGCCGACCGCCGGAGCTCCGTCGACGAAGTCGACCGTCACCACCCGTCCCACGGATCATCGTGAGCACCCTTTTGCAGATCTTCCTTCCTTTCTCCTCTATTTTTTCTTTCTTTTCTTGATTGCATGTCTTGATCTTTACTGTTCACATTTTGGCCGGAATCCGACGATGCCGACGACGTGTTCCGACGTTCCAGCGAGGTACCCCGACCCGTGTGGTTCCATTGTTCGTCGTTTGGGTTCATTCCGTGAACCGTGCGCCCGTCGCGAGTTTTCCTCGCCGACGTGTTACGTTCCGTTTTTCCCGGTTCGCGACCCGTCGAGGCAAGTACCCCTTGCTTCATGCTATACAATATTTATATATATATCATGACACCCTAAACCTGTAAATTTAACTTTGGTACGATCATTTCTCATTTTCATGTACAATATTGTTATATATCATTTTATCTTTAAACTTGGAACCTACAGTTTGCAATTGAACCTAATAACCACATTTACCTGTTTAATCACATTTTAATATTGACATGGCTTATGGCATTTATCTCTACAGTGTTGTTCCATTCGGACACTCGTATGCATGTTAACCTGTAATAGCTGTATCGAACCTTTATATAAATCATTGCACCTTTAAAGTGCTTAAACTTGTTAACATGATTAAAAGGCCATAATTGTCATACTGCATTCGCATAACATTGAAATCATCTCTGTGACACAACTGATAACTGTACTGCAAATTGAGTAAATCTGCCTATTCCTTAATTCATTGTTTATATCATGTTGATGATAACCATGCTTGATTGTATAACTGATTGTGAGCACACCCATGATATTGTTTACATCTTGACCTGACTTGCTACATATATATTGATCAACCCAATATGGTACCGTATACTGCTTGACTTGACCTGATGTACCATGATCTGACCCGTTACCTGATCTTGTGTTTAATGCCAACAAACCTGACATGTAGTCCTCACGGACCGTTCCTGTTGTCTATCCAGACAAACCTGTTTACCTGATCCTGTGTTGGCATTAGTTTCTTGATTTCGGGATACCTGACTTGACTTACACATATAACTTGGGGGTATGGGGAAATCAAAGGTGAAACCTGACTTGTAACTCAACAGTTCACTACCTGTACTGATCAGTTTTAGAGGCCAGGCCCGCCTCGTGACGATGCTGCTGACATCGTTGGTCTTTATCCTTTCCCTGTTAGTGCCTAGCGGCACGTCTCGGTTTCAGCCCGAGAGTCTTAGACCGTGGTCCCGGGCATGCACGGGATACTATTGAGTTACATCGATGATTCATCAATTGGTTTCAAAGACTTTAGAATAGAAAACCTGATAGAACAGTTAGTTTACCTAGTGCACATTACCCTGCACTGCTCTGACTTATATTATTGTTACTCTTGTCTTATTCATGTTTATATTGCATTGCCTGCTACACTGTTCATATTATATTACTTGATGACATGACGCGCTGACGTCTGGGTTTTGCATGGCCCAGATTCCGTACCGCTGTTGCAGTCCGAGCAGGAGTACTTCAGCCAGCAGGCTGAGCTGTGAGTGTCAGCAGTAGTTAGTTTTCTTTCCTGCATTTATTTCCTGATGTGAGCCCGCATTATGGGACATACATTCCAGTTATTTTGTATTGGATCTTTCGCTTCCGCATTTTATTATTCTTGACTCATGATATATTGGATTATGGACATGTTTAGATAGTTTTATTTTGTTCTTGATATCTCTACAGCCGTAATGTGACTGTGGATGGATACTTCCTACCCACAGGTAGCATGGTTGGCTATGTCACGTGCCCATTTTAGTGTACTCTGGGAAGCGGGGCGTGACATGGTTCTTTTGGTATCAGAGCCATAGGTTAGTCGGGTTGATTCTTTTGTAGTTGGGTATTGTACCCAATACACGAATCAGAATACCCGTGTTTAGGAAACATGTCCTGCCACCTTGCCGTTTACCATTCTTGAATCACATTCTTCCTGATTATATCTTTTGCGATGTGCAAACTTCCTTTGCATATCGACTCAAAACCTGATTCCTTGTTATCTCTTGGACTTAGGCGACTTGGATGGAGTTATGTAATTGTGGCTATGATACCGCGGTATAGTTACAATGCGGCACTCTATTTAAGTATCTTGGAGTTCTAGCCTTGATCTATATTCAGAATCTATCATGCTAATGTTAGGTGTTTTGATTTCAGGAATATGGCAGATAAGAATTTGAAGACGTATCAAAGGCGTGTGGATGAAGCCGCCATGCTTGGAGTGATAAGAGGAATGCTGGAAAATCAAAAGAGACAGACCGAACTGATCCAGCAACAAGCGGAATCTTTTCAGGAAGGTTTGCAGATCGTTCAGCAGTCTGTGAACAATGTTGGAGCTAAACCAGTTGATCGAGTGGGGACCGTAGCAGATTTCAGATGTTTGGGTCCGTCTACATTTACTGGTTTGGAGGAGCCGTTGCCAGTAGAGCAGTGGCTAGTAGACACAGAAAACTTGCTTATTGCGGCACAGATTCCAGATGACAAAAGAGTGGATGTGGTGCGCATTCAGTTAGTGGACTACGCCCGTGAATGGTGGCTCGTGGAGGAGAACCGCTTGCCCAAGCCGATCAAGTGGGCGGATTTTTCAAAGATTTTCTTGGAGAAGTTCTTCCCGCGGACTGCACGGGAGGAAATGGAAGAGAAATTCATCGGGCTAAAGCAGAATGGAGCACCCGTAGATGTGCATGCAGCAGAATGGACAAGACTCAGCAGATTCGCTGGATCTTTAGTTTCCAACGATGCAGACAGGGCACGGAGGTTCATGCGCAGTTTGGACGTGGACATCCAGAGGCAGATTGTCTCCCTGGGTTTGACCACTTTCTCACAGGTTCTTACGGCAGCTCGAGAACAGCAGAGCCTATCGGCAAAAACTGGGAGTTCACAGCAGACAGCAGTTGCGGTAAGGAAGCCGGCATTTGTACCCAACCGAGCTCATGGTCGCAGAGGTATTCCAGTGGACTGTCGAGGCGTAACACCGATGAAGAAGCCTACTGTCGTTGATCAGAGGAAGCGCGTGGTCTGTAGCTTTTGCCACTTACCTGGACATTTGCAAAGGGAGTGTCGCGGAATGCAAGGACTCTGTTTAGTTTGTGGAGCGGCAGATCACACGATTAACTCGTGTCCGTCGAAGCTTCGTACAAAGGATGATATTCAGAAGCCTCCGCATAGACCGTTTCAGGGACAGAAGAAGCTGACCCAAGGACCTAATCAGGCTCGAGCTTTTACCTTGACAGCTGAGGAAGCTAAGGCGTCAGGAGAAGTTGTTTCAGGTACTTTACTCGTTCATGGTTTTCCCGCATTGGCGTTATTTGATTCTGGTGCATCCCATTGTTTTATGTCATCCAAGTTTATAACTACACACTCGATTGGATACACGACCCTGCCTAGTTTCTGGGACATACACACTGGGAATGGGAAAATCATAGCTAGTAGGGAATGTAAAGATTGTACAGTTGTTGTGTGCAGACGGGAGCTTTTTGCAGATTTCTTGGTGATTGATATGGGCAGCTATGAAGTCGTCTTGGGAATGGATTTTCTTGGCACTTTCCACGCTCACATTGATTGTAGGGCAAAGAAAGTAATTTTCCAGATTCCCGGACATCCTGAGTTTACCTTCACTGGAGGAAGCAGTTCTGTCGGGCCAGTCGAGTTTAGGGCTAGGCCGACAAATGATATTCTTGCAGCGATGGAAGTTGATAATAGTAAAGAGCCGGCTGTTGTTCGTGATTTTATGGACGTATTTGAAGATATATCGGGATTACCGCCGAAGCGAGACGTGGAGTTCGCAATTGATCTTATTCCTGGTGCAGCGCCAGTATCCAAAGCGTATTATCCAATGGCACCAGTAGAGTTGGAAGAAGTCAAGAAACATGTTGCTGAATTGCTTGAAAAGGGTTGGATTCGAAGCAGTAACTCGCCTTGGGGAGCTCCAGTTCTTCTAGTAAAGAAGAAGGATGGCACAAGAAGGATGTGCATCGACTATCGAGAATTAAACCGGGTGACTATTAAGAACAAGTACCCGATCTCTCGCACTGGCGAACTTTTTGAGCAGCTTAGTGGCGCGAGGGTATTCTCGAAGCTGGATTTGCGATCCGGATATCATCAGGTCCGAGTGAAAACAGAAGATATTTGCAAGACGGCGTTCCGAACTCGGTATGGACATTACAAGTACTTAGTGATGCCCTTCGGAGTAACGAATGCGCCGGCAGTATTCATAGACTTGATGAACCGAATCTTTTCACCGTTCTTGGATCAGTTTATTGTGGTATTCATCGACGATATCCTTGTTTACTCGAAGAGTTTTGAAGAGCATGCTGAGCATTTGAAGATCGCACTACAAACGTTGAGACAAGAGAAGTTATATGCGAAGATGAGTAAGTGCGAGTTTTGGCTGGAGGAAGTAAAGTTTTTGGGGCATGTTGTGTCTGGCGATGGAATTGCCGTCGATCCAGAAAAGATTGCGGCAGTCCGAGATTGGTCAATTCCAAAGAATGTTGCGGAGATAAGAAGTTTTCTTGGACTCGCCGGATATTACAGGAGATTTGTAGAGAACTTTGCTCGTCTGGCGGAGCCATTAACCAAGCTTACGCGCAAGGAGGTACCTTTTGTATGGACGGATAAATGTGCATTAGCTTTTGAGATGTTGAAGCAGAAGTTGATAACCGCCCCTATTCTGACCGTGCCAGACAATTCCGGAGGATTGGTGATTCACAGCGACGCATCTGGGAAAGGATTGGGATGTGTTTTGATGCAGCATGGGAAGGTTGTAGCATACGCATCGAGACAGTTGAAGACCCATGAGAAGAATTACCCAACTCATGACTTGGAGCTTGCGGCAGTGATTTTCGCTTTGAAGATTTAGAGACACTACCTTTTGGGCGAAAGGGGCGAAGTTTTTACTGATCATAAGAGCTTGAAGTATGTGTTCACACAGAAGGAGCTTAATATGAAGCAACGTAGATGGTTGGAGCTGATGGCTGACTACGATCTTGATCTTAAGTACCATCCGGGGAAGGTCAATGTCGTGCCGGATGCGCTTAGTCGGTTACCAGCAATTCAGGTGTTAACTACGCAGAAAGAGCTTGTTGAAGATTTTCGAAGATTTGACTTGGAGGTTGTGCTACCGCATTCTACGGGACAGTTGATACAGCTGCAAGTACATTCATCGTTGATCGAGAATATTAAAGCAGCACAATCGCAGGACCCTAGACTGCAAAAGTTTCGAGGATAGGTTGAAGCCGGACTACGAACAGATTTATTGATCCACGAAGATGGTTCGTTGAGGTATGGTAGCCGTTTGTGTGTGCCAAAGGGGGATATTCGTGAAGAGCTTATGAAGGAGGCACACAGTTCAGCTTATTCTGTACATCCAGGAGGCATAAAGATGTACCGAGATATTCGACAGCATTTCTGGTGGGAAGGCATGAAACGAGAGATTGCTCGCTTTGTGGCGAAGTGCTTGGTGTGTCAGCAAGTTAAGGCTGAACATCAAAGGGTTGTTGGTTTATTGCAACCACTTCCGATTCCTCAGTGGAAGTGGGAACATATAACCATGGATTTCGTGACGGCTTTACCGCGGAGTCCAAAAGGCAACAATGCAGTATGGATAATTGTTGATCGATTGACCAAGGCAGCTCACTTTATTCCTTTCCGGATTGGTCAATCAACAGAGACATTGGCGGAGCGGTACATGCAAGAGATTGTAAGATTGCATGGAGTACCGGTGAGCATCGTGTCTGATCGGGACACTGGGTTCTTATCACACTTTTGGCGGAGTCTACAGGAAAGTTTAGGGACTCGATTGAAGTTTAGCACAACTTATCATCCTCAAACCGATGGTCAGTCGGAGAGAACGATCCAAACTCTTGAAGACATGTTGAGAGCATGCATCTTGGACTTCAAGGGTTCTTGGGAGGATCATCTGCATTTGGTGGAGTTTTCTTACAACAACAGTTTTCAGACAACTATCCAGATGGCTCCATTTGAAGCTTTGTATGGTCGTAAATGCCGTTCACCTGTTTGTTGGGACGATGTCGGTGAACGAAGATTATTGGGACCAGATTTGGTTGTGCAGACAGTTGAGAAGGTTAACACTATCAAAAATCATATGAAGGCAGCACAAGACCGACAGAAGAGTTGGGCAGACACGTCAAGAAGACCTCTAGAGTTCGCCGTGGGTGATTTGGTATTCTTGAAGATATCACCGACTAGATGGGTGATTCGTTTTGGAAGTCGAGGAAAGCTTAGTCCTCGATTCGTTGGACCCTTTGAGATCTTGGAGCGTGTTGGTGAGGTAGCGTATCATTTGGCGTTACCGCAGTCCTTGACGAATGTGCACGATGTGTTTCACATATCTCAACTATGAAGGTATGTTCGAGATGAAACGCACGTATTGGATCATTCGGAGCTAACAGTACGAGAAGACTTGACTTTTGAGGAGCAACCGATTGAAATTGTGGATCGAAGGGAAAAGGTTCTTAAGAACAAGGTGATCCCTCTTGTGCTTGTTTCTTGGGAAAATCGCTCGCATGGAGAGTCCACTTGGGAACGAGAAGATGAAATCCGGCAGAAGTTTCCTCACCTTTTCTTGTAGTTATCTGTCTTTGTATTCTTGGAATTTCGAGAACGAAATTCTTTTCGTAGTTGGGTATAATGTAACACTCGAGCCCAATGCTACTAATTTCTGCTACCGTTTGAACGTAGTGTGGCACTTATTTCCTTTATCTTGCTTGATTGTTCTTACTGTAAATTTTACCCGGCAAATTCATTTATACATATAACAAATTTATGGCATCTAAAATAAAATTAAAAATATTCATCTTGGCCTGCTTGACACCCCTAACCCTGCTGTAGCGTCCGTGCATCGTGTTCTCGTCCCGTTCAGTGAAACGGGCGAGTTTGGATGGCTACGTGCACGTACGTGTGTCCGTTTTGGGGGTATGCTTTTTGATCATAAAACACTTCATTTTCACTTTTGGATCCCGCTTAAAATTCTATTATTTCAATTTCAAATTTTTAGACCCGACCCGGGCGCAATTTGGAAATGTTTTACTTTGCGCCAAAATCCCAAATTTTATTATTTTTAAACGTCGTATATTTTTCTAAACATACAAAATTTTACTGTTAATTAAAACCTCATACAATATCTTTCATACCTTTTAAATCATTAATTAAATTTTCCCTTAACCAGAAAATCCCTCCCACCAATCAGCCTCCTCTATCCTTCCCGCAGGCCCCACACCCCGTATCTCTCTCTCTCTCTCCTCTCTCCCCCGTCTCTCTCTCTCTCCTCTCCCCCGTATCTCTCTCTCTCTCTCTCTCTTCTATATTTTAAAACTTCATTCCCTCCTTCATTTCTTCCTCACGCGTAACCCAAAACACCACGAACCCTAGTCACTGTGCTCCTCGCCGCCGCAGCCCCAACGCCGGCGCCAGCACCGCCGGGATCCTCGCCTCCTCAACCTCGTCTCATCCTTCCTCCTTTCCCCACGTTCCCTTGCACCCTACACCATCGCCGCGGCCACCTGCACACACCCCTGCACACCCGTCGCATCGCCTTGATTCACCGCCGGCGATCTCGATCCGCCTCCCCGGCCTCGCACATCCCCTCGGTAAGCTTCTTCTTTCTCCTCCCTTCTCCTTTTCTTCCCTCCTTCTTTTCTGTGTTCATTTGGTGATCTGCAGGTTTGGCACGGTCACGGTTAGCCGACCGCCGGAGCTCCGTCGACGAAGTCGACCGTCACCACCCGTCCCATGGATCATCGTGAGCACCCTTTCGCAGATCCTCCTTCCTTTCTCCTCTATTTTTTCTTTCTTTTCTTGATTGCATGTCTTGATCTTTACTGTTCACATTTTGGCCGGAATCCGACGATGCCGACGACGTGTTCCGACGTTCCAGCGAGGTACCCCGACCCGTATGGTTCCATTGTTCGTCGTTTGGGTTCATTCCGTGAACCGTGCGCCCGTCGCGAGTTTTCCCCGCCGACGTGTTACGTTCCGTTTTTCCCGGTTCGCGACCCGTCGAGGCAAGTACCCCTTGCTACATGCTATACAATATTTACATATATATCATGACACCCTAAACCTGTAAATTTAACTTTGGTACGATCATTTCTCATTTTCATGTACAATATTGTTATATATCATTTTATCTTTAAACTTGGAACCTACAGTTTGCAATTGAACCTAATAACCACATTTACCTGTTTAATCACATTTTAATATTGACATGGCTTATGGCATTTATCTCTACAGTGTTGTTCCATTCGGCCACTCGTATGCATGTTAACCTGTAATAGCTGTATCGAACCTTTATATAAATCATTGCACCTCTAAAGTGCTTAAACTTGTTAACATGATTAAAAGGCCATAATTGTCATACTGCATTCGCATAACATTGAAATCATCTCTGTGACACAACTGATAACTGTACTGCAAATTGAGTAAATCTGCCTATTGCTTAATTCATTGTTTATATCATGTTGATGATAACCATGCTTGATTGTATAACTGATTGTGAGCACACCCATGATATTGTTTACATCTTGACCTGACTTGCTACATATATATTGATCAACCCAACATGGTACCGTATACTGCTTGACTTGACCTGATGTACCATGACCTGACCCGTTACCTGATCTTGTGTTTAATGCCAACAAACCTGACATGTAGTCCTCACGGACCGTTCCTGTTGTCTATCCAGACAAACCTGTTTACCTGATCCTGTGTTGGCATTAGTTTCTTGATTTCGAGATACCTGACTTGACTTACACATATAACTTGGGGGTATGGGGAAATCAAAGGTGAAACCTGACTTGTAACTCAACAGTTCACTACTTGTACTGATCAGTTTTAGAGGCCAGGCCCGCCTCGTGACGATGCTGTTGACATCGTTGGTCTTTATCCTTTCCCTGTTAGTGCCTAGCGGCACGTCTCGGTTTCAGCCCGAGAGTCTTAGACCGTGGTCCTGGGCATGCACGGGATACTATTGAGTTACATCGATGATTCATCAATTGGTTTCAAAGACTTTAGAATAGAAAACCTGATAGAACAGTTAGTTTACCTAGTGCACATTACCCTGCACTGCTCTGACTTATATTATTGTTACTCTTGTCTTATTCATGTTTATATTGCATTGCCTGCTACACTGTTCATATTATATTACTTGATGACATGACGCGCTGACGTCTGGGTTTTGCATGGCCCAGATTCCGTACCGCTGTTGCAGTCCGAGCAGGAGTACTTCAGCCAGCAGGCTGAGCTGTGAGTGTCAGCAGTAGTTAGTTTTCTTTCCTGCATTTATTTCCTGATGTGAGCCCGCATTATGGGACATACATTCCAGTTATTTTGTATTGGATCTTTCGCTTCCGCATTTTATTATTCTTGACTCATGATATATTGGATTATGGACATGTTTAGATAGTTTTATTTTGTTCTTGATATCTCTACAGCCGTAATGTGACTGTGGATGGATACTTCCTACCCACAGAGAGCATGGTTGGCTATGTCACGTGCCCATTTTAGTGTACTCTGGGAAGCGGGGCGTGACAGAAATTCAGGCTGCACTAGCCACAGGGAAATTTCTGACTCATGAAGATGCTCTGGAAGCTGCCCGCAGTTATGAGGTAGAAATAAAGCGAGGGGCAGACCCCAATCTGCCGGTTTGAAACGCCCTGCCACTCAAATAGCAGGAGGAGCCTCTTCCAGGCCATCGTTTGAACCTAGGAGACCAGAAGAAACCAATAACCAGTCGAGTCCAGATTTCTGCTACTATTGCAGAAGAAAGGGACACTTGTGGAAGGACTGTAGGCGCCCAAAAGGCATGTGTCTAGTTTGTCGCGCATCCAACCACGGAATTGAGAACTGTCCTTACAATAGTAATGTAGGGTGTTTTTCGTCACCCCATTGAGATGGGAATATGCGCGCGCTTGTCAGGCGTACTACATATTCCCCCTGCCTAGGGTAGGCTGGTGTTTATTGATTTTGGGGATCCGAATCTCCGGCAGCCGCGGACTAAGCTGTCGTTAATTACCCCTCGCCTTTAGAGCGAGAGAACCTTCGATTAACAGGTTAAACTGTTCATGCGAACTCAATGTGCAGCGTGCGTGTGTTGTGTTTTGAAAGGGGGTTTTGGATATATCGGGAGCCACGCAGAGTTTTTACAGGGGTCCCGCTACCCGGATAGCGGGCAGGGGGTCAAAGGGGCTAGCAGCCCCCTTGCGGGGTGCGGGGCAGCGCCCCAGCCCAAATTTTTTTTGAGGGGGACAATGTTGTAGAGTGTGTGTGTGTGTGTGTGTATGTGTATACATATATATATAAAAAAAAAAAGAAAGGGAAAGGGCATCCAGAGGATGCGTGGGGAAAAGTGCCAGCGCTTTAGGTGCTAGCGCTTTAAGCGCAAGAGCGCTAGCACCCCACGTGCCAGGCACGTGGGTGCTCGGGCGCTAGCGCTTTGGGTGCTAGCGCTCCGAGCGCAAGAGCGCTAGCTCTTTGAGCGCTAGCGCCCCACGTGTCAGTACATGGGGCGCTAGCGCTCTGAGCGCAAAAGCGCTAGCGCTCCACGTGTCAGCACATGGGCGCTCGGGCGCTAGCGCTGCTAGAACAGTTAGTTTACCTAGTGCACATTACCCTGCACTGCTCTGACTTATATTATTGTTACTCTTGTCTTATTCATGTTTATATTGCATTGCCTGCTACACTGTTCATATTATATTACTTGATGACATGACGCGCTGACGTCTGGGTTTTGCATGGCCCAGATTCCGTACCGCTGTTGCAGTCCGAGCAGGAGTACTTCAGCCAGCAGGCTGAGCTGTGAGTGTCAGCAGTAGTTAGTTTTCTTTCCTGCATTTATTTCCTGATGTGAGCCCGCATTATGGGACATACATTCCAGTTATTTTGTATTGGATCTTTCGCTTCCGCATTTTATTATTCTTGACTCATGATATATTGGATTATGGACATGTTTAGATAGTTTTATTTTGTTCTTGATATCTCTACAGCCGTAATGTGACTGTGGATGGATACTTCCTACCCACAGAGAGCATGGTTGGCTATGTCACGTGCCCATTTTAGTGTACTCTGGGAAGCGGGGCGTGACAGAAATTCAGGCTGCACTAGCCACAGGGAAATTTCTGACTCATGAAGATGCTCTGGAAGCTGCCCGCAGTTATGAGGTAGAAATAAAGCGAGGGGCAGACCCCAATCTGCCGGTTTGAAACGCCCTGCCACTCAAATAGCAGGAGGAGCCTCTTCCAGGCCATCGTTTGAACCTAGGAGACCAGAAGAAACCAATAACCAGTCAAGTCCAGATTTCTGCTACTATTGCAGAAGAAAGGGACACTTGTGGAAGGACTGTAGGCGCCCAAAAGGCATGTGTATAGTTTGTCGCGCATCCAACCACGGAATTGAGAACTGTCCTTACAATAGTAATGTAGGGTGTTTTTCGTCACCCCATTGAGATGGGAATATGCGCGCGCTTGTCAGGCGTACTACATATTCCCCCTGCCTAGGGTAGGCTGGTGTTTATTGATTTTGGAGATCCGAATCTCCGGCAGCCGCGGACTAAGCTGTCGTTAATTACCCCTCGCCTTTAGAGCGAGAGAACCTTCGATTAACAGGTTAAACTGTTCATGCGAACTCAATGTGCAGCGTGCGTGTGTTGTGTTTTGAAAGGGGGTTTTGGATATATCGGGAGCCACGCAGAGTTTTTACAGGGGTCCCGCTACCCGGATAGCGGGCAGGGGGTCAAAGGGGCTAGCAGCCCCCTTGCGGGGTGCGGGGCAGCGCCCGAGCCCAAATTTTTTTTGAGGGGGACAATGTTGTAGAGTATGTGTGTGTGTGTATACATATATATATATATATATATAAAAAAGAAAGGGAAAGGGCATCCAGAGGATGCGTGGGGAAAAGTGCCAGCGCTTTAGGTGCTAGCGCTTTAAGCGCAAGAGCGCTAGCACCCCACGTGCCAGGCACGTGGGTGCTCGGGCGCTAGCGCTTTGGGTGCTAGCGCTCCGAGCGCAAGAGCGCTAGCTCTTTGAGCGCTAGCGCCCCACGTGTCAGTACGTGGGGCGCTAGCGCTCTGAGCGCAAAAGCGCTAGCGCTCCACGTGTCAGCACATGGACGCTCGGGCGCTAGCGCTCCACGTGTCAGCACGTGGGCGCTCGGGCGCAAAAAGGGACTTGGTCCCTGCAATGGGAGTTGTACTCCCAGAAAAGAGCACTTATTATTCTCTGTATATATATATATATATATATATATATATATATATATATATATGAGGAGTTAAACTCTTAGGATGTTTTGAAGCTGATGAAGGGCTTCTCCCCTTGAGCCCTAGTTCTTCCCCAAAGTGGGGTCTCTGGAGATGGGTCTCCTTCTTCCTCCTCTGTTGGCAGGATCTTGAAGATCAAGAGATGTGAGATTTTAAAAATCTCTTCTTTTTGAGATCTAATGGTAGATCCAAGTTCCCCTTTGTGGGTTTTGTGGTGAAAAACTATTTAATTTTGAAAAAGGAAGAGTAAAACTCTTGATTTAATTCAAAAGAAGAAGAAGCTTTAGAACCTTCAGAAAGGGGAAAGAGGCACAAACCCTAGATTTTGAGGGAAATGAAAAATCTATCTTTTATTCATCATCATGTTGCCTTATATAGGCTTACATATTTACATATAGCCACTTGGGCTTTACAAAATGGCATTTTTCCCACCCCATGGCTCATGTGCCATTTCTTTTTGCACATAAGCCGTGGGCTTACAAAACTTTGGCTTTATGCCCATTTTGTTTACATTCATGCATAAAAAATTACATAAAAATTATTTATTACATGATTTCATTTTGGTATGGCGGAAGGCCGGACGCTTCGTGTTCGGGCTCGACCCGGGCATTGGCCCACTTGCTTGGGCTTGGGCCCACCTGGCTTGGGGTTGACCTTGACTTTGACTTTGTCAACCGAGGTGCAAATTTTTACCCTAACAAATTGCCCTCCATCAATAAATGCACACCACATATATGGGTCGTGTGCATGAAATTGATGGATCTTCTTTCACGTGGAGGCGACTTGATTCGGTTCCCACCTTTTGGGAAGCTGGCACTGCCCTTTTTACGACATGGACGGTCGATACTGCCCTTTTTGCGACTTGGACGGTCGGTGCTGCCATTTTAGCGACGTAGACGGTCGGTGCTGCCATTTTAGCGACATGGACGGTCGGTTCTGCCCCTTTTGAGACCTGGAAGATCGTTGCTGCCCTTTTAGTGACGTGGACGGTTGGTGCTGCCTTTTTAGCAACGTGGACGGTCGGTGCTGCCCTTTTTGCGACTTGGACGGTCGTTGCTGCCCTTTTAGCGACGTGAACGGTCGGTGCTGCCCTTTTAGCGACGTGGACGGTCGGTGCTGCCCTTTTTACGACTTGGACGGTCGTTTCTGCCCTTTTAGCGACGTGGACGGTCGATGCTGCCCTTTTTGCGATGTGGACGGTCGATGCTGCCCTTTTTGCGACTTGGATGGTCGATGCTGCCATTTTAGCAACGTGGATGGTCGGTGCTGCCCTTTTTGCGACTTGGACGGTCGATTCTGCCCTTTTTGCGACTTGGACTGTTGTTGCTGCCCTTTTAGCGACGTGGACGGTCGACGCTTGACGCGTCTCCGAGACGGAGTGTCCGTGGTAGACGTTTCCCTGGCCCGGAGTGATCTGGTTCCTGCTTTGTAGGAAGCATGCACTGCCCTTTTTGCGATATGGACGGTCGACGCTCTGATCTGGAACGATTTGGTTCCCGATTTGTGGGAAGCCTGCACTGCCCTTTTTGCGACATGGACGGTCGACGCTCTGATCTGGAGCGATTTGGTTCCCGATTTGTGGGAAGCCTTCACTGCCCTTTTCGCGACATGGACGGTCGATGCTCTGACTCGGAGCGATTTCGTTCCCTGCTTTGTAGGAAGCCTGCACTGCCCTTTTTGCGACATGGACGGTTGACGCTCTGATCTGGAGCGATTTGGTTCCCGATTTGTGGGAAACCTGCACTGCCCTTTTTACGACATGGACGGTCGATGCTTGACGCGTCTCCGAGATGGAGTGTCCGTGGTAGACGTTTCCCTGGCCCGGAGTGATCTGGTTCCTACTTTGTAGGAAGCCTGCACTGCCCTTTTTGCGACATGGACAGTCGACGCTCTGATCCGGAGCGATTTAGTTCCCGGTTTGTGGGAAGCCTGCACTGCCCTTTTTGCGACATGAACGGTCGACGCTCTGATCCGGAGCGATTTGGTTCCCGATTTATGGGAAGCCTGCACTGTCCTTTTCGCGACATGGACGGTCGACGCTCTGACCCGGAGCGATTTGGTTCCCTGCTTTGTAAGAAGCCTACACTGCCCTTTTTGCGACATGGACGGTCGACGCTCTGATCCAGAGCGATTTGGTTCCCGATTTATGGGAAACCTGCACAGCCCTTTTTGCGACATGGACGGTCGACGCTTTGATCCGGAGCGATTTGGTTCCCGATTTGTGGGAATCCTACACTGCCCTTTTTACGACATGGACGGTCGACGCTTGACGCGTCTCCGAGACGGAGTGTCCATGGTTGACTTTTCCCTGGCCCGGAGTGATCTGGTTCCTGCTTTGTAGGAAGCCTGCACTGCCCTTTTTACGACATGGACGGTCGACGCTCTGATCCGGACCGATTTGGTTCCCGATTTGTGGGAAGCCTGCACTGCCCTTTTTATGACATAGACGGTCGACGCTCTGATCCGGAGCGATTTGGTTCCCAATTTGTGGGAAGCCTGCACTGCCCTTTTTGCGACATGGACGATCGACGCTTGACGCGTCTCCGAGACGGAGTATCCATGGTAGACTTTTCCCTGGCCCGGAGTGATCTGGTTCCTTCTTTGTAGGAAGCCTGCACTGCCCTTTTTACGACATAGACGGTCGACGCTCTGATCCGGAGCGATTTGGTTCCCGATTTGTGGGAAGCCTGCACTGCCTTTTTTAAGACATGGACGGTCGACGCTCTGATCCGGAGCGATTTGGTTCCCGATTTGTGGGAAGCCTGCACTGCCCTTTTTACGACATGGTCGGTCGACTTGATTCCGAGACGAAGCATAATTTCGACAGGGAAGGAAGGTACACCGAGGCGAAGCATGATTTCGGCACGGGGTGCACATTCTGAGACGAAGCATGATTCCGACGCAGAGCTTGCTGGTTGACTTGATTCCGAGGCGGAGCATAATCCTGACAAGGAAGGCAGATACACCGAAGCGAGACATGATTTCGACACGGGGTACACTCTGTGTAACCCTTCGAAAACCGTTTAGGCAGTTTTTCGGTAATCGGCTAATTTTTCGGCTTTTTCCGTAAAAAGTCAAATTAGGTATTTTTCATTGTAGACCTAATTATACAAAATTTAGATAAGATATTACTATAATTTTGTCACTAAAATGTCACTTATAATTTTCTAGTTAAATAAAAAAAATTCGTAATTAATTATTTTATTATTATTTTAAGCTTTTAAAAATACATTAAATTAGGGCTAAATACAAATTTAATTAGGTAAATTTCATAATTAGGAATCTTTATAAGCTAAAATATGGTGTTAATAAAATTGTATCATGACTTGCAAGATTTTGGTTTTATGGTGTGAAATTTATGAAAAAATGAAGTAAAAAGGGGTTTTTTTGGAAAAAGTTGATGTGAAATGCATTAAATGAGATTTAAGGGGTCTTTTTGACCTAGAAACTTCTACAAAAAACCCACAAATCCCCTCCCTTGCTGCTGGCCGAGCCTCACCTGCAGAAATTCCCCATTTCCTCACTTCTTTCTGGCTTCATTTTCATGCCAAAATCCATTAAAAATTCACAAATTCATTCTCCAATTCAAAGCAAAACCCTTATCCACTCTCTCCTCAAACCAATTTAGTCTAAAACTTGAAGAAAGGAGGCTTCTTTGGTGGCTTGAGCAAGCTAGGGTTCAAGCTTGTGAGGTGAAATTTCTAAACTAGTTGTTAACTTGTAGTTTAAATGTGCTAAAATTGAATTTTGAAGTGTTAATTTAGTAGTAATTGTTTGTTTAGGAAATTCAAGAATGGGATTTGATTTCAAATTAGGGTTTGTAGCATGGTTGATGGAGTTAAGTTAGGGTTTGGTTATCTAATTAGTTAGAGTGGTGAATTGTGCGATGTGGCGCTCGCTAGATCGATAAATTTGCGATATTTGCGTCGAATCGGTATGAAATTGCTTACTAGATTTTTATAAAAATTAGAATGTGATCTAATTGCGTTATATTAGCGATATAATTAGCTTCATAAACGACTATTAGTGTGCGCAAACGCGGGGTTTTGTCTAGCCGGGTTTTAGTTTTGTCGATTTCCCCGAAATAACGATTCTAGTTAAGATTTAGCGATTTTCGTGTATTTTCCCGCGCACCGAGTGCACGTTATGTTTAATTCGAGAGCGTCAATATTTGTATATTGTGACTTGGTGTCGTTTTAGGGGTATGTAATCTTATATTGTGTGTTATGCAATTCTAGGATCGGTCGCGGAAACATCGGACGCGGCGCGCAAAGGCAAGGCGGAAGTCGGATCGGATTAGCGAGGCATTCAGGTGAGTAAATGTATTCATCTATGGGGAAATCATCTGGATGGCGCGAGACGCCCCCTAGTTAGGATTACCTTATTTCTTGCAAGACTTGTATTGCTAGTTAGCTTACCCCCTTTATTTACATTGCATACCCTTACAGCTAACCATATACTAGATTGCATGGACATTCATATACATTTATGCGAGATCACTTCGTAGGACACGAACACCATTACCATTGGCATCTGTTGCACGCGCACTATTCATGTGACACACACGCCTTTGGTAATTGCCATGCCACGTGCACTATAGAACCTGTTTAGCTCAGTATCGCCACTTGCATCGTACATGATATATGAAATTTGCATAGCATGTATATACCTCGCATCATCATCATACTTACATAGATTTCTAGCCACAATTCACATCGCATACCTTGTTATCATAGACATTTATCATATATAACATGTGGACATTATGATTTTTCTTGAGGATTTCAGTATTGCTGCGATTTCTGGATTTTTGGGGAAAACCGCAAGAATTTAACAAAAGCTTATATTTATCATTTTTTTAAAACAAAGTTGCGGTTTTCTCGTGATGTATGTGTCGTCCACCATGAGTTTTCATGTTTTCTGTTGGATTTCGAGACCCGATTCGAGGAGTGGATGAACCGTCTCGGGTACATGGTGGGCCCGGTATGGTACCCCGGGGCAAGAAGATCGAGTTGTAGACGATGAGCCTGGCAGGGGAAGACTACCTACCGGTGATGTCTGGCGCGGCGGATATCCGGAGGATACCGACCGTTGTCGTGAGATTTGATGACATGGGCCGATCCGGACTGACGGAGCCCGATATTTTGAGACATTGAAACAGAGGTGATTTCATATTTGGTGTCGATGCTTGACACAGTTTTCAGATGATTTCTTGATGATATTTAGTTATTATACAGATATTCCTTTTTCTAAAGTTAAGAATGCAGAACTCTTAACATTTAAAACACATAAAGATTTATTAATGACATCGCATACATGTGCATGCATACTAGAGGTATTATTTCACATCTGATCATACATGCTGTGACGCATTTGCGTGCATTCTTACGATTGCCTTATTAGATGTTATATTCTACTCACGAGCTGGCAACTCACCCCCGTTGTGCCACAGTGTCTTGCAGGTCGGACCCGTCACCCTTGTAGCGGCGGGCTATCTTATCATCAGCTCCTTTTGCTCAGACTCGCGACATCGCCCGTAGGTGGGTTGCGAGCACACTTTGTTTCTTTTTGCTCTATCATTGTATCTAGTATTCTCCATCTACCATTTTATATTGTATATGCGACCTAGTGATGAGACTGAGAGATTTGTATATATGGGGTTTCTTTTGGGTCGAGCTCACTTGAGCCGACGTTGTGTTTTCTGATATTTTGCATTTCTTTTATGCTCTTTTTCTTGATATTACTCATTTATTGCGTGTGGTTGTGATCCGCCTTGGGCGAAGAGCTAGCTCCCGCTTGGGGATGCCATTTTATGATTACAGGTTATATATATCTTGTTGTACCCATTTTGGGGGATAGAAAATACAGGGGAGACTCTGCCGAAATTTTTGGGAATTTTTTATGTTTTTAAAAAGGGATTCTATGCAACTTAATTAATTTAAAAACCGTTTTCATTAAAGGTTTTCCTTCACTCTCTTTGATTTTTGGTTTAGATTTTCTGGGCTTTGGCTGACTTAGGTTACGGTACGCCTTTAGACGTCTCGTAATCTAAGTGCCAGTCACGTTCCATACCTTCGGGTCGTGACAAAGTTGGTATCAGAGCCAGGTTTTACCTTTCTGAGTATAGGACGACCTTGGTAGATGGAGTAGGTGACTTAAGCAGAGTGGCGTAGCGTGGGTATGATCCGCGGCATACTTACGATACGGTACTCCGCCTAAGTGACCTTAGGAAATAATTGCTTGTATTTCCTATCTTGATTCCTTGCATTCCTTGATTCAATTGCAATGTTCTTATCGGTCCTGTTTTTTATTCCAGCTTCGATGCCGCCAAAGACTACGAGAGCTTAGCGGGCTGCCGCTAGGGATGAGATTCGAGCGGGCTCGTCTGAGGCAAGGATCGAGCGGGAGGATACGCCTACCCCTCAGGGTCATACCGATCCGCCTTATCCTGACCGCATTGCCAGACTAGAGGCCGGTATGCAAGAGTTGCGACAGATGATGGGATCTTTAGTTGAGTCCAGTCGGGCACAGAGATCCGAGGACGTTCCTTCCACCGCACAGACCACGATCGTACCTGCTGCACAGATGGTCACTCCTGCTGCTACTACGGAGACTATCCCTGTTTCACTACAGGAGTTCATGAGATTGAGACCTCCAGCTTTTACCGGTACAGATGCGACAGAGGACCCACAAGCATTTCTTGATAGGATGGCTCGGATTTTCCGTTCGTTGAGGTGTTCTGATGATAGATTGGTGGAGTTTGCGAGTTTTCGTCTGGAGGGTCTTGCCCAGACATGGTACGATTCAGTAGAGAGAGGCCGAGCTGCAGGTCTACCTTCTATGACCTGGGATGAGTTTACAGCTGCGTTTCTTGCCCGTTTTCTTCCGGAGAGTGTCCGAGATGCTCGAACCCGTAGTTTTGAGTCTCTGCGCAAGACTCCTGGGATGACGGTGTCGGAGTATGATATACAGTTTACCCAGTTGTCTCAATATGCTCCGTACCTAGTAGACACGGAAGAGAAGAGAATAAAGAGGTTTGTGCGAGGGCTTGATACACAGCTATTCCTTGCCATCGGCACCCAGCACTTTGATACATACGCAGCCGCGATGGACGCAGCCTTACTTTTGGAGGAGCGTATTTCTGAGACTCCGGTCATTTCTGGGCCGAAGAGGATTCGTACTGATACACCAGCTCAACGGCAGATGGGTAGACATCGTGATAGATTATTTCCGGGAGATGGTGGAGGCAGAGGATTGAGACGAGGTCAGTTATTTGGTTCATATCCACAGACACAGCAGTCGTCGCCAGGATTTTTTCGGTGTGGGAGTCAGTACCACCGTGTCAGAGACTGTACCATGGGACGCCAGGGCACGGAGACAGTCCCGCATGTGACCTTACCACCCTCACCACCTCCTCAGAGAGCTCTACTTCCTACTCCTGATGATGCTCCACGCCAGCCAGATTCTTCTAAAGGTCGTGGGCAGGGCGGTCTGGTTCAGAGAGGACGAGGCGACAGAGGCAGAGGCAGAGGCCGAGGTAGAGGCAGAGGACAGCCAGCTATTAGTAGTGGACAGGCCCGAGTGTTCACGTTGACTCCTCAGGATGCACAGGCATCTAATGCCGTCGTGACAGGTACTCTGCCAGTATGTTCTTTTGATGCACGGGTATTATTTGATCCAGGCTCCACACATTCATATGTATCCACGTACTTTGCACCGAGGTTGGTCCGAGAGTCTTCTCCGTTAGATCAGCAGCTTGTCGTTATTACACCGGTAGGCGAGTCGTTTGTTGCTCGTGTTGTGTACCGATCATGTTACGTTCGTATCGGGGAGAGAGATTCTTCAGTTGATTTGATTCTCCTCGATTTGCTAGACTTTGACGTTCTTCTTGGTATGGACTAGCTAGCCACCTGTTATGCATCCGTGGACTTCCGTGAGAAAGCAGTCAGATTCAGTTTTCCTGGTGAGCCGGTTCTTGTTATTCAGGGAGATCGTAGCGCTACCCTTCCCAGCTTGATTTCTTCTCTTCGCGCTGGTCAGCTCTTAAGGAAAGGGTGTCAGGGATTCTTAGCCTATGTTTGTGATACTAGCTCCACAGAGGTTCCGTTGTACCAGGTCCCTGTTGTGAGAGAGTTTCCTGATGTATTCCCTGACGAGCTGCCTGGTCTGCCACCAGAGCGTGAGATTGAGTTCTGCATCGACTTGATCCCCGGCACGGGGCCTATCTCTATACCGCCTTATCGGATGACCCCGGCAGAGCTGAGAGAGCTGAAGGATCAGTTACAGGACTTGCTGGACAAAGGGCTTATCCAACCGAGTGTGTCACCTTGGGGTGCTCCCGTCTTGTTTGGTAAGAAGAAGGACGGAAGTTTGCGTTTATGCATTGATTATCGTCAGCTGAACCGGGTTACTGTGCGGAACAGGTATCCCCTACCCCGCATTGATGACTTATTCGATCAGCTCCAGGGTGTAGGGTTTTTCTCGAAGGTTGATTTACGGTCAGGTTATCACTAGTTGCGGGTTCGGAAGGAGGATATTCCGAAGACCGCCTTCCGTACTCGATATGGTCATTATGAGTTCTTGGTGATGTCGTTCAGACTCACCAATGCCCCGGCAGCATTTATGGATTTGATGAACCGTGTATTCAGGCCGTATCTCGATCAGTTCATTATCATGTTCATTGACGACATCTTGGTTTATTCTCGGAGCCGGGAGGAGCATGAGCGGCACTTACGTATCACATTGCAGACTTTGAGGGAGCATCAGCTGTTCGCCAAATTTTCCAAGTGCGCATTCTGGTTAGACAGTGTCGACTTCTTGGGTCATGTGGTGATGAGAGATGGTATTTGTGTGGACCCGAAGAAGTTCGAGGCAGTTCAGCGTTGGCCTAGACCAGTATCAGTTACAGAGGTTCGCAGTTTTCTAGGTCTGGCCAGCTACTATCGACGTTTTGTCCAGGATTTCTCCCGCATTGCTGCACCGTTGACCGGATTGACCCGGAAGGGGGTTCCTTTTGATTGGACCCAGGCATGTGAGGATAGTTTCCAGCAGTTGAAGACTCGTCTGACTACTGCACCAGTGTTAGCATTGCCTTCAGGATCAGGTGGGTTCGTGGTATATTATGATGCTTCTCGAATGGGGTTGGGCTGTGTATTGATGCAGCACGATAGAGTTATCGCGTATGCTTCTCGGCAGCTGAGGAAACACGAACAGAACTACCCCACCTATGATTTAGAGATGGCTGCAGTGGTATTTGCACTTAAGATCTGGAGACATTACCTATACGGTGAGTCGTGCCAGATATTCACTGACCACAAGAGTTTGAAGTATATCTTCCAGCAGCGAGATCTGAACCTGAGACAGCGCTGTTGGATGGAGTTGGTGAAGGATTATGACTGCGAGATTCTATACCACCCGGGCAAGGCGAATGTGGTGGCAGATGCTTTGAGTAGGAGGCCCGGAGGTAGCTTATCTTGTTTGAGCGCAGTGCAGATGCAGTCGACGGCGGATTGGCAGGTTTTATGTGATAGCAGAGTGCAGTTCGAGTTTACTCCTACAGGGGGACAGCTGGCCCATTTCAGAGCACGCCCACAGTTACTTGACCGTATCCGCGAGGCACAGTCCGGCGATGCCCATATTTTAGAGATTATTGAGCAGTTTCGGCAAGGCAGAGTTTCTGAGTTCGTGATTGATGATCAGGGGATACTTCGATTTGGGACTCGACTGTGCGTTCCAGATTCAGAGGGACTGAGGCGTGATATTCTTAAGGAGGCACATAGATCAGTATACAGTGTGCATCCAGGTTCCACCAAGATGTACCGTGATTTGAGAGAGGTTTACTGGTGGGACGGGATGAAAAAGGATGTTACAGACTTTGTGTCCAGATGCCTGACTTGTCAGCAAGTCAAGGCCGAGCACCAGAGGCCAGCCGGCGAGTTGCAGCCTTTGCCCATCCCTGAGTGGAAGTGGGAGCAGGTCTCCATGGACTTCATTGTGGGTCTACCCAGGACCAATCGAGGGTATGACTCAATTTGGGTGATTGTGGATCGACTGACGAAAGTGGCTCACTTTCTGCCAGTGAAGACCACTTTTGGATTTTCTCAGTACGCCCAGGTTTATATTGATGAGATAGTGCGACTGCATGGCGTTCCGACTTGCATCGTGTCCGACCGGGGCACCCATTTTACCAGCCGATTGTGGCAGAAACTTCAGGAAGCATTGGGCACCCGATTGAGTTTTAGCACAGCCTTTCATCCTCAGACTGACGGTCAGTCGGAGCGTACTATTCAGACTCTTGAGGACATGCTCAGAGCTTGTGTTTTAGATTTCGGTGGTAGCTGGGATCGTCATTTGCCTTTGATCGAGTTTTTCTACAATAATAGCTTCCAGGAGACGATCCAGATGGCACCTTTCGAGGCTTTATATGGGAGGAGATGTCGATCGCCTGTGTGTTGGACAGAGATCAGGGAGAGCAGTAATTTAGGGCCGCAGATCGTACAGGAGACGACCGAGAAGATACAGCTGATTCGGGACAGGATGAGAGCGGCACAGAGCAGGCAGAAATCATATGCTAACAGGCGTCGTCGCCGACTCGAGTTCGCTGTTGGCGATCATGTTTTCCTGAAGGTCTCTCCGATGAAAGGTGTGATGAGATTTGGGCGGAAAGGGAAGCTGAGTCCTAGATATGTTGGTCCTTTCGAGATCCTAGAGCGTGTTGGTCCAGTCGCTTATCGGTTAGCTCTTCCGCCCAGCTTCCCCGATGTTCACCCCGTATTCCATGTCTCGATGCTCCGCAAGTACCTTCATGATCCTTCCCATGCGATTGAGCACCAGACGATCCAGCTAGAGCGTGATCTTTCATTCACCGAGCAGCCGGTGGTCATTCTGGATCGGCAGGTGAAGAAATTGAGGTCGAAGGTTATACCGTCCGTCAAGGTCCTTTGGCGTGGCCCGAACAGCGAGGAGGTCACCTGGGAGACCGAGGTCGAGATGAGGAAGAGATATCCCCATCTTTTTGAAGGTACGCATAGTTAAATTCTAAATTCGGGGACCGAATTTTCTTAAGGGGGGAAGATTGTAACCCTTCGAAAACCGTTTAGGCAGTTTTTCGGTAATCGGCTAATTTTTCGGCTTTTTCCGTAAAAAGTCAAATTAGGTATTTTTCATTGTAGACCTAATTATACAAAATTTAGATAAGATATTACTATAATTTTGTCACTAAAATCTCACTTATAATTTTCTAGTTAAATAAAAAAAAATTCGTAATTAATTATTTTTTTATTATTTTAAGCTTTTAAAAATACATTAAATTAGGGGTAAATACAAATTTAATTAGGTAAATTTCATAATTAGGAATCTTTATAAGCTAAAATATGGTGTTAATAAAATTGTATCATGACTTGCAAGATTTTGGTTTTATGGTGTGAAATTTATGAAAAAAATGAAGTAAAAAGGGGTTTTTTTGGAAAAAATTGATGTGAAATACATTAAATGAGATTTAAGGGGTCTTTTTGACCTAGAAACTTCTACAAAAAACCCAAAAATCCCCTCCCTTGCTGCTGGCCGAGCCTCACCTGCAGAAATTCCCCATTTCCTCACTTCTTTCTTGCTTCATTTTCATGCCAAAATCCATTAAAAATTCACAAATTCATTCTCCAATTCAAAGCAAAACCCTTATCCACTCTCTCCTCAAACCAATTTAGTCTAAAACTTGAAGAAAGGAGGCTTCTTTGGTGGCTTGAGCAAGCTAGGGTTCAAGCTTGTGAGGTGAAATTTCTAAACTAGTTGTTAACTTGTAGTTTAAATGTGCTAAAATTGAATTTTGAAGTGTTAATTTAGTAGTAATTGTTTGTTTAGGAAATTCAAGAATGGGATTTGATTTCAAATTAGGGTTTGTATCATGGTTGATGGAGTTAAGTTAGGGTTTGGTTATCTAATTAGTTAGAGTGGTGAATTGTGCGATGTGGCGCTCGCTAGATCGATAAATTTGCGATATTTGCGTCGAATCGGTATGAAATTGCTTACTAGATTTTTATAAAAATTAGAATGTGATCTAATTGCGTTATATTAGCGATATAATTAGCTTCATAAACGACTATTAGTGTGCGCGAACGCGGGGTTTTGTCTAGCCGGGTTTTAGTTTTGTCGATTTCCCCGAAATAACGATTCTAGTTAAGATTTAGCGATTTTCGTGTATTTTCCCGCGCACCGAGTGCACGTTATGTTTAATTCGAGAGCGTCGATATTTGTATATTGTGACTTGGTGTCGTTTTAGGGGTATGTAATCTTATATTGTGTGTTATGCAATTCTAGGATCGGTCGTGGAAACATCGGACGCGGCGCGCAAAGGCAAGGCGGTGGTCGGATCGGATTAGCGAGGCATTCAGGTGAGTAGATGTATTCATCTATGGGGGAATCGTCTGGATGGCGCGAGGCGCCCCCAAGTTAGGATTACCTTATTTCTTGCAAGACTTGTATTGCTAGTTAGCTTACCCCCTTTATTTACATTGCATACCCTTACAGCTAACCATATACTAGATTGCATGGACATTCATATACACTTATGCGAGATCACTTCGTAGGACACGAACACCATTACCGTTGGCATCTGTTGCACGCGCACTATTCATGTGACACACACGCCTTTGGTAATTGACATGCCACGTGCACTATAGAACCTGTTTAGCTCAGTATCGCCACTTGCATCGTACATGATATATGAAATTTGCATAGCATGTATATACCTCGCATCATCATCATACTTACGTAGATTTCTAGCCACAATTCACATCGCATACCTTGTTATCACAGACATTTATCATATATAACATGTGGAAATTATGATTTTTCTTGAGGATTTCAGTATTGCTGCGATTTCTGGATTTTTGGGGAAAACCGCAAGAATTTAACAAAAGCTTATATTTATCATTTTTTTAAAACAAAGTTGCGGTTTTCTCGTGATGTATGTCTCGTCCACCATGAGTTTTCATGTTTTCTGTTGGATTTCGAGACCCGATTCGAGGAGTGGATGAACCGTCTCGGGTACATGGTGGGCCCGGTATGGTACCCCGGGGCAAGAAGATCGAGTTGTAGACGATGAGCCTGGCAGGGGAAGACTACCTACCGGTGATGTCTGGCGCGGCGGATATCCGGAGGATACCGACCGTTGTCGTGAGATTTGATGACATGGGCCGATCCGGACTGACGGAGCCCGATATTTTGAGACATTGAGACAGAGGTGATTTCATATTTGGTGTCGATACTTGACACAGTTTTCAGATGATTTCTTGATGATATTTAGTTATTATACAGATATTCCTTTTTCTAAAGTTAAGAATGCAGAACTCTTAACATTTAAAACACTTAAAGATTTATTAATGACATCGCATACATGTGCATGCATACTAGAGGTATTATTTCACATCTGATCATACATGCTGTGACGCATTTGCGTGCATTCTTACGATTGCCTTATTAGATGTTATATTCTACTCACGAGCTGGCAACTCACCCCCGTTGTGCCACAGTGTCTTGCAGGTCGGACCCGTCACCCTTGTAGCGGCGGGCTATCTTATCATCAGCTCATTTTGCTCAGACTCGCGACATCGCCCGTAGGTGGGTTGCGAGCACACTTTGTTTCTTTTTGCTCTATCAATGTATCTTGTATTCTCCATCTACCACTTTATATTGTATATGCGACCTAGTGATGAGACTGAGAGATTTGTATATATGGGGTTTCTTTTGGGTCGATCTCACTTGAGCCGACGTTGTGTTTTCTGATATTTTGCATTTCTTTTATGCTCTTTTTCTTGATATTACTCATTTATTGCGTGTGGTTGTGATCCGCCTTGGGCGAAGAGCTAGCTCCTGCTTGGGGATGCCATTTTATGATTACAGGTTATATATATCTTGTTGTACCCATTTTGGGGGATAGAAAATACAGGGGAGACTCTGCCGAAATTTTCGGGAATTTTTGATGTTTTTAAAAAGGGATTCTATGCAACTTAATTGATTTAAAAACCGTTTTCATTAAAGGTTTTCCTTCACTCTCTTTGATTTTTGGTTTAGATTTTCTGGGCTTTGGCTGACTTAGGTTACGGTACGCCTTTAGACGTCTCGTAATTTAAGTGCCAGTCACGTTCCGTACCTTCGGGTCGTGACACTCTGAGACGAAGTATGATTCCGACGCAGAGCTGGTTGGTTGATTTGATTCCGAGGCGGAGCATTATTCCGGCGGGGAAGGTAGATATCCCGAGGCGAACCATGATTTCGACACGGGGTAAATTCTGGGATAGAGCATGATTCCGCCGCAGAGGTCGTTGGTTTGATTTGATTTGGGTTGACATCAGCATCGCTATACTGGAATATGGTACCAGGAGCGAATCATCATCTGTCTTTGAGAGGATTTTGGGATTGGTTTTTTGTCGGCATCTGCATTGCTGCACTGGAATAATGTCAGGAGCAACTCATCATTTGCCCCGAGAGGATTTGGGAATTAGTGGCTTAGGAGACAGGTTTAGATCCCTATCACCTAAGGCTTTTCAATTTTATGGGCCGTAAGGGTCCCATAAAAGCATTTTCTCCCTACGGGTCGAAAGGATCTCATAGGTGTATTTTCTTCTTAGGAGTCGTGGGGACTCCTAAGGGTGTTGCTCCTTTGTGAGTCGTAAGGATCTCACGCGGGAATTTTCTCCTCACAAAGTCGAGAGGACTTTGCGAGTGCATTTCATCTCTTTTTTACGAGTCTGGGCCCTTTCGGGTTTTCACAAACTCGCCGGCAGTCCTGCTGTTTTTACTCACGGAGCCCTTTCGGGTTTTCATCCGTGCCTATTTTGCTTGTGGACATACCATTTTTTTTTGGACTTTGAATGTGGTCTCACCGGTAGGACTCGGTAAAGATTGGGATTGTTTTACGCCCGTGTATTGTATACGGTTTTACAGGATGTATGATCCAGACCGTAGAGCCGGAAATATTTCGGGACTTCGTTGGCGTCTGCATCGCCGCACTGGAATATGGTACCAGGAGCGACTCATCATTCGCCGTTGGGGTATGAGATTTGGAATTTGGTTGGCGTCTGCATCGCTGCACTGGAATATGGTACCAGGAGCGACTCATCATTCGCCGTTTTGGATTTGAGTTTGGAATTTGGTTGGCGTCTGCATCGCTGCATTGGAATATGGTACCAGGAGCGACTCATCATTCGCCACTTGGGAATTGGGGAGCGATGGCTTAGGAGACAGGTTTAGGTCCCTGTCACCTAAGGCTTTTCAATTTTATGGGCCGTGAGGGTCCCATAAAAGCATTTTCTCCCTACGAGTCATAAGGATCTCGCAGGTGTATTTTCTCCTTAGGAGTCGTGAGGACTCCTAAGTGTGTTTTTCCTTCGTGAGTCGTAAGGATCCCACGAAGGTTTGTTCTCCTCATGTATCGTGAGGACACATGAGTGGGTCTTCTCAATGGACCATAATTCCAAGGACGGAGACCAGCCGCGTAACTGGTGATTACGGTGGAGCATGGGTATGATGAGAATTATTTGAGCCCGTGGATTGTATACGGTAGTCAATCTGGGGACTGGCCGTAGGGCTGGGAGAATTTTGAGAAATTGGATTTTGGTTGGCGTCTGCATCGCTGCACTGGAATATGGTACCAGGAGCGACTCATCATTCGCCACCTTTTTTGTTTTTGTTTTGTTTTGTTTTGTTTTGTTTGTTTTACCGAGATTGCTCTATCATTTCAGCTTTTCTTATCGTGAAGATCATGATTGCCCTATCATTTCGGCTTTTATTCGCGGTTGCCCCATCATTTCGGCTTTATTTTCATCTTTATTTTACTCGCTGATTTTTATTGCGAGTTGCCCCATCATTTCGGCTTTTCTTTATTTTTCTTTTATTTACACATTTTTTTTTTATTTACATATATATATATATATATATATATATATATATTTTTACATTCCTAGTTTAACGACTTAGAGGCCGGCTATTCCCAGTTTAATGACGTAGTGGTCGACTGTTTCCAGTTTAACGACATGGTGGTCACCTTTGCTTATCCCAGCTCCTTGAATTTTGATCTTGGCGGAGCAGTGTTGATGACCGTAGCTTTGTGTCTTGCCGATACATCCGAGAACTGTGAGGTTTTTCCAAGCTTGTATTGGTCCTCTGCCCAATCTTTTAAAACACAGCAGTCTTCAATGGCATGACTCACCATCCTATGGTATGGGCAGTATACGGGATTGCCGGTCATATTAATTTCATGTGGCCTCTTCGGAATAGGCAATTGCAGACCGTTGTTCAAACCTTCCTCGAATATATTGTGGACCTCATCCCTCCTGAAGGAGTACACCTTCTTCTTTCTCTCCATTAGAGTAGGTGCCCTTACTGATGCTGGTCATTGAGGCCAATCAGTCTTCGGTTCGCCCTTTTCAGATAATGGCACATGTTTGGGAGGATTAGGTTCCCGAAAGGCTTCGGTCTCTATTTGTATGAAATCGGCGGTCGTAGCTTGACTGTTTGCTAGCACACCTTTAGACAGTTCTATCTCTCCCGTCTTGTATTGCCTTTCGACCCAATCTTTAAAGACGAAGCAGTCCTCAATGGCATGACCTATCACTCTGTGAAAGGGGCATTTGGGGTCGTTGGTCATATTCGCTTCTTGCGGTCTCTTTGATTCTGGCAGTTGTAGACCGTTTCTTAGGGCGTCCTTGAATATCTTATGGACTTTGTCCCTTTTGAAGGAATAGACCTTATCCAGTTTCTCTTTAAGAGGCGATTCCCCTTCGGTGTATGTATCGGACGGACTGGAGGCTGATCGCGGTCGTTTTTCACGAAGGCGCTCCGCTCTTAGGTTGAAGGGGGTATCAGTTGGCTGCCTCCGGGTATCAGTCCCTGGCTCATGAACCAAAATTTGATTCTGCTGTAATTTCAATCGGGCGACTTGGGTCGTGAGATCTGCCGCGACGTTTGTCAATTCGTCGACCTTAGACTGTACCTTGGCTAACTTCTCATCCCTGTCATAAAGCTGCCTCTGAAGACATCGGAATAATGCTTGTTCTGTAGTTCCGGCTATGACAAGCCGGTCATCTTTATTGCCTGAGCTCAATTCCGCAGGAACCACGGACTCCTCTGGCTTATCGGCCTGAGCGGGCTCTTCATCACTTAGATCGAGTCGATGCTGGGTAGCATCAATCATATCATTACCATGGCTGTAAATAAGAGGAGGATTCGTTTCTTCATGTCCGACCATGTAGACAGTCTGGACCACATACCCGGCCATCTCTTTATCTTTGGCGGCTGATTTCGCAGAGCGGTCCGGGCTTTGGAAATTCATAAATTTTAACATAGCCAGAGCCCTAGCCCTTTTGTTGGCTCTGTATCTGAGCCGCTTTTGCCTCAGCTTCTCCGCCTTGAGCGCTTGGCAGGCTTCTGCTCTTCGGGAAGCCGCCATAGGCTGAGTGATGGGGAGGCTTGAGAAGACATCCAATCGAGCAGTTGTCGGAGGCGCCGCTGGAGCTTGCCCGAGATGCCTTGTTGCTTTGTTGGTGTTGATGGCCTTGCCCCCAGCTGGGGCCAAGGAAAGTCATTCAAACACCGACTTGCGTTTGTGTTGGGGCGCCCTCGCGGCCATGACATTCGGCCTTTTCCCCTTTGAGACCGGATTGTCTGTTGCCGGAGATTGAGGAGCTGGGACGGCGTTAGCTGACACAAACATAATAGAGCCAAATGGTAGCGGCTCCTCCTCCCATTGTCGCCTGAGACTGGCCGGAAGGACCGTCCTGGAGTCCATCTTCATCGTGTAGGAGACGTGAGTTGTGTCGAGAGCTGAGATTGTCCTTGGAGACATTTTGTTGCGTCTGGAGATTGCAGTCGAAAGTTGTTAACCTGCAAACAGAAGTATGATTTCAGTACAGGCAAGCGATATGTATATTGATTGAGTTCGCATGAACGTTTAACCCGAAATATGGGAGGAGAGAAATGTCTCACCGGGCGTGCCAGAATCTGTAGGGTGTTTTTCGTCACCCCATTGAGATGGGAATACGCGCGCGCTTGTCAGGCGTACTACAGATTCCCCCTGCCTAGGGTGGGCTGGGGTTTATTGATTGTGGGGATCCAAATCTCCGGCAGCCGCGGACTAAGCTGCCGTTAATTACCCCTCGCCTTTGGAGCGAGAGGACCTCCGATTAACGGGTTAAACTGGTCATGCGAACTCAATGTGCAGCGTGTGTGTGTTGTGTTTTGAAAGGGGGTTTTGGATATATCGGGAGCCACACAGAGTTTTTTTGAGGGGGACAGTGTTGTAGAGTATGTGTGTGTGTATACATATATATATAAAAAAAAGGAAAGGGTAAGGGCATCCAGAGGACGCGTAGGGAAAAGCGCCAGCGCTTTGGGTGCTAGCGCTTTAAGCGCAAGAGCGCTAGCGCTTTGAACGCTAGTGCCCCACATGCCAGGCACGTGGGTGCTTGGGCGCTAGCGTTCCGAGCGCAAGAGCGCTAGCGCCGTACGTTTCAGTACGTGGACGAGCGCAAGAGCGCTAGCGCTTTGAAGTATTATAGATATATACAAAAATTGTTTTCATATAAATATATGTATATGTAACATAAACATATCTATTTTTGAAGTACTATAAATATTCCACCTTTTCTACAATATCACAAGAATAAATTTTACACTAAAATACCATGAATTCCATACAAATCAATATTACAAATAAATGCCTTTATTTATGAAATTAGGATATTTTCACTAGAAATATCACAATATAAAATCTACATTCATTACAACTCTAAAAACAAATAATAAATACTTTGGGTGTATTTTGAAAAGTATAAACAAGTATTTTTACATAAAAAACCCTCAAGTTCTATAAATTACCCTAAGGACCATAGTAAACATAGGTTTAAGCGGGACCAATCTCTTGAGCCTCAGGAAGCCGGAGAAGTGGGTGCTTGCCTACTTAAGGTAGACAACTTAGTAATGGTGTTATCAATATAGTAATCGTCCTGTCGTCCATGTGCAGCGGTTACCGATAACATCAAAACAATCAGGATTTCAAATTTCTTTTCTAATTGTCTGACTCAGATTGAGTCTCATTATAATCTAACTTGAATATAATTCAAGTACAAATTGCAATCTACAATCTACAATATTACAATCCAATATGAATCCATGAATCCATGAATTCAATTATCAATCTATACAACTTGACTGAACCGAACCATGGATATACATTCCATTTACATGATCTCCAGTTTACATCCATTTACATGATTCTACGGTTACAGATATCATGGTTTCGGTCAGTCATCCAATTATACAATCTATACAGTTTACAATACAATACAATCAAAACACTACGGGGTTTAAGGGGTAGACTGGTACGGAAGGTGTTAAAAGTGGCACAAAGCTGCAAGATTTAAGACACCTAACATGAATCCAATTGCCGTTATTCCGGGCCTTCTAACGGAGCCTTGTACTCTATATTCAGTTCACCGTAGTCTCTGGTCTAACGAGACTCCTCTCGTATACACTGGCATCCTTCTGTACCAAGATACAAACAACAGCGTTAACACAACATTACAACAATATAACATAACTTTAAAAGATACCTTCTTATTCCATCTATTCTATTTCTTCCTTATTTTTGGGACTTACCGAGCGACCTGTTCGCTGATGATATTCTCTTTCTTTCTTCTTTGAATGTCGTCAGGTGATCTGGACTTACTTGAGATCGAGCCCACTGCTGAAGACTTGAACCAGTTCAGTGAAGACCCCGAGCTCTAGTCATTGTACACTTTCCATTCAGTACTTTTCATTTCTGTTATGCCATTGTTTAGGCATTGCTTTATTTCAGTTGTATTTACTTTCCATGCATTGTACAGAAAGAATGTGAATAAATAAAGTTGTTGTTTTTATTATATCTTGTCTCTTGTGCTTATTTTTATATAGCGTATTTACTTCACAGTAAATATGTAGCGGACCAGTCGCGTCCCCTTCGCCGTATACCGGGAAGCGGAGCGTGACAGGTTTTGTTGGTAGCCCATGCAGGTCACAGTTGTTTGGAACACTGCCATGCAGTTCTGTTCTGCGTGAACAACCTAAGCAATATAACACAAGAACCAGCAACTAAAACATTCTTTACAAATCATGTTCCTTGAATCTTATCATTTCATATTCTTTGAATCATATACTTTGAATCTGTCCTAACCTAAGTTTTTCATTCAAGGTTATGGATTCCCCAAACAACACCGGCACCAATTTCAACAACATTCCACCTCCACTACTAATCACACGTGTCGTTCCTGCTCGACTCAACGAGAAAACGGTTCTGCTTGAGGCAATCTGCAGCCTCCTAGAGGGAGAAGCATGTGCCCATCACTCCAGCAATGGCCAGCAGGCGGGTTACACGTTCCACTATGCCGAGATGTGAGGTGCAGGTGGTGATGATCACCCCGGGGTATGCGCTAGCGCCCTTGACGGGCACTCTAGGACCCGCCAACGCTCGTGAAAACCCAGGGCTAAGAAGGTGCCTCCATTCATCCGACCGGATGTGTGGATAACGAGACCACCTTCACAACCTTCTCCCTTCTATCCCTATCAAAAGGTAGGGTGGTTCGCTTGAGTTGCTCAACGGCCCCTTTTTTCCCGGTGCTCATGACGCGCTATGGAACCCCCACAATAACAACTCCTGAACCGTCCCGAGACTAACGCACCTGGGGTAAAGCAATTCAGGGCTTTACATCCCAAACAGTTCTCCAGAAAGGGAAGCCAACTGGAAGCTGAGGAATGGGCTCAAAGTATCGAAGATGATCTGGCAGCAGAACAAGTGCCAGAAATAGCTTGGGTTCGTGTTGCAAAATTACAGCTCACGGACAATGCACGGAACTGATGGAAGGCGGAAGAAAGCCGTCTGGATCAGCCCATAGAATGGAAGAATTTCCGTGATAAGTTCAATCCAAAGTACTTCCCTGTGACTGCCAGGTTCGACATGGAACAGCAGTTTATTCATCTACAACAAGGTTCGATGTGGGACAAGTCAGTAGATGAATATGACGCTGAATTCACCATGCTCAGTCGGTAAGATATGTCATAGTATTTCAAATTTTCAATATCACATACTACATAGCTAACACAAGACCGTAATAGATTTGCGGTACACTTGATACCGACGGATGAGATCAGAGCCCGTCGATTTCAACAAAGCTTGGACACGGAAATTCAGGCTGCACTAGCCACAGGGAAATTTCTGACTCATGAAGATGCTCTGGAAGCTGGCCGCAGTTATGAGGCAGTAATAAGGCGAGGGGCAGACCCCAATTTTCCGGTTTGAAACGCCCTTCCACTCAAATAGCAGGAGGAGCCTCTTCCAGGCCATTGTTTGAACCCAGGAGACCAGAAGAAACCAATAACCAGTCGAGTCCAGATTTCTGCTACTACTGCAGAAGAAAGGGACACTTGTGGAAGGACTGTAAGCGCGCAAAAGGCCTGTGTCTAGTTTGTGGCGCATCCAACCACGGAATTGGGAACTGTCCTTACAATAGCAACTCAGCTCACACACCCATCAACTACCCGCAGCGGCCATCTATCCAGGCTCCTGCATCTCGTTTTGCACTACCTGCTCCACCACCTGCACAGCCTACTCGCCAATTCCAACAGGCAATGAGGAACATGCCTCGAGGGCAGAGAAACAGGCCCCAAAGACAGAATGTGCCTCCAGCTAGAAGGAATGTACCAGGGCGACAGATTTTCACATTAGCAGCCGTAGAAGCCGAAACTGTAGGCTAAGATAACACCGGTAAGCCTTTTTCACATTTTTAAACCCTTGCACCATCTTGTTATACACTATCTATACTCCAGTCACCAAACTTTCCTTGAATTTGTTACACTTTCCTTTTTTAAATTTCGAGAACGAAATTTTTATAAGGAGGGTAGAATGTAACAAACCTAAATTTCCTATACAGATTTTTTTCAAATATTTTTTCAAAATCCAGAAATGGGTATTTTAGCTTGAGCACAAGATATAAGTAATTATTTTGCTTTTTAATTACAAGTTAAAAGAATGTAATAACTCCATTTTTAGTGTACAAAAATTTACTTTAAAAATTAATGTATACTTGGAGTATTTACATTTGTTGTTATTACTTTAAGTAATTAATTAGCTCCATAATTACAAGAAGGAGCTTGTAGCTCATTGGTAATACCTTGCACTGCTAAACCAAACCACCAGAGTTCAAACCCCATGCCCCACATTATTTTTTATATTTAATTGTTTTAAATTTTATAGAAGCCCAACAGTCCACACGAGATAACTCCCAAACTTTCTACTGAACCTGAAAAACTAAATATACCAGAGCCTTATTCAGGCGACCCCCTACCTCCCAAGCCCCTGACTCGGGCCAGCGCCGCCGGCCGGACAGCCGAGTCGTCAACACCAAAAGTGTGACTTTTCCCCTTCCCAACTCTCCTGCATATTTTAAATGTTTAGATCGGTTCCAGATAGTCCAATAACACCCATTTACTCCATTTTTAATGATTTTTCCTACATTTTTACATTTTTTAAATCAAAACCCTTCATCTACCCTACCCCTAGCCTAGCCCTATAAATACCATCCCTACCCTCTCACCCCAAACTCTGAGCCAACTCTCTAAAATTTCCAAGTCTTCTTGTGTACTTTGAAAACGAGCACGAAGCGAAGCTACGGCGAAATTCCCTGCGAACTTCCGGCGATCGTTCTAGGAGCTCTCGGCGACAAAGCAACGCGCCGGCGATTCCTCTCTTTCCATCTCACTCTCGTTACTGTCCAAACCCCGTAAGTCCCATTTTCTACCTCTCTTTTCTATTCTAAAAATATGGATTTTACAAAACCCGACGGAATCGGAACAAATCCGATTTCCGATTCGGTTTCTTATAAAACTTCACTTTTCGTTAATACAATTATACTTAAACTCTCTCATGTTGACTATTAAACACTAATCAACCAAATTGATCAAGTTTCATTTCATAAAATGATGGCTATTTCAATTCATCGTATTTTTCACTTAAATACCACATTGTTTCAATTCTACATTTAACTCCATTAAACTTACTATACCTTTAAGTAGATCACGAGGTAACGACCTACCTCCTCACACACTCATATGCAACATAACACGATACCCTCGAGAACTTAGAATACGAGAAAACAAACATTTTCATTTAAATGCCCTTTACTTAATAAAACCATTTCTAAAAGATTTAGTATTGATACATCTTTACAAATAATAACCTTTGAGCTAATAATAAAAATATCTAGACTCAGCCAATTAAGGACTGTCGCACTCATTAGGACAGAGGAAGGTTGTGGGCATTTAGTCGTTTATCTAAACCTGACTTTGTGGTGCCTAGGCTAGACAAGTGAGAAAGATAACTTTAAAAGGCCCGTCTCACGGTGATTCGTGAGTGGATCCCTCCTTTCTTCACTTGTACTTACCTGGCCACAATTTGCGGTGAAGAGGCGATTTGAGGTATCTCACAACTTGTCGGTTTGGACCAGTTAGGAGCAGTCTAGTTGACTTAGGGAAATCGACATCTTTACAAATAAATATCATAATTAATAAAACCGTTTTTCCTTAATGATTAGTATTTATACAAATCTTTCTAAAGCGCCGCTACAACCCATTTGGGAAACCCGTTCGGGATGGTGTGGATTATCGCACATTCTCGGGCTTAGTAGTGCGAGATTCAGACCTCCGCAAGGAGCATTCGGTCTCGAAAGATTTTAAAATACGACATCTTACGAAAACGAGATTTCTAGAATATTATAGATATATAAAAAAATTGTTTTCATATAAATATATGTATATGTAACATAAACATATCAATTTTTGAAGTATTATAAATATTCTACTTTTTCTACAATATGATAAGAATAAATTTTACACTAAAATACCATGAATTCCATACAAACCAATATTACAAATAAATGCCTTTATTTATGAAATTAGGATATTTTCACTAGAAACATCATAATATTAAATATACATTCATTATAACTCTAAAGACGAATAATAAATACTTGGGGTGCATTTTGAAAAGTATAAACAAGTATTTTTACATAAAACCCCCTCAAGTTCTATAAATTACCCTAAGGACCCTAGTAAACATAGGTTTAAGCGAGACCAATCTCTTGAGCCTCAGGGAGCCAGAGAAGTGGGTGCTTGCCTACTTAAGGTAGACAACTTAATAATGGTGTTATCAATATGGTAATCGTCCTGCCGTCCATGTGCAGCGGTTACCGATAATATCAAAACAATCAGGATTTCAAATTTCTTTTCTAATTGTCTGACTCAGATTGATTCTTATTATAATCTGACTTGAATATAATTCAAGTACAAACTACAATCTACAATCTACAATATTACAATCCAACATGAATCCATGAATCCAATTATCAATCTATACAACTTGACTGAACCGAACCATGGATATACATTCCATTTACATGATATCCAGTTTACATCCATTTACATGATTCTACGGTTACATCCGTTACAGATATCATGGTTTCGGTCAGTCATCCAATTATACAATTTATACAGTTTACAATACAATACAATCAAAACACTACGGGGTTTAAGGGGTAGACTGGTACGGAAGGTGTTAAAAGTGGCACGAAACTTCAAGATTTAAGACACCTAACATGAATACAATTGTCGTTGTTCCGGGCCTTCTAACGGAGCCTTGTACTCTATATTCAGTTCACCGTATTCTCTGGTCTAACGGGACTCCTCTCGTATACACTGGCATCCTTCTGTACCAAGCTACAAACAACAGCGTTAACACAACATTACAACAATATAACATAACTTTAAAAGATACCTTCTTATTCCGTCTATTCTATTTCTCCCTTATCTTTGGGACTTACAGAGCGACCTGTTCGCTGACGACATTCTCTTTCTTTCTTCTTTGAATGTCGTCAGGTGATCTGGACTTACCTGAGATCGAGCCCACTGCTGAAGGCTTGAACCAGTTCAGTGAAGACCCCGGGCTCTAGTCATTGTACACTTTCCACTCAGTACTTTTCATTTCTGTTATGCCATTGTTTAGGCATTGCTTTATTTCAGTTGTATTTACTTTCCATGCATTGTACAGAAAGAATGTGAATAAAGAAAGTTGCTGTTTTTATTATATCTTGTCTCTTGTGCTTATTTTTATATTGCTTAGATACGCATAGCGTATTTACTTCACAGTAAATATGTAGCGGACCAGTCGTGTCCCCTTCACCGTATACCGGGAAGCGGGGCGTGACATGCATCTAAGATTGTATACAGGTGCTCACTGGGGATGAGTACATTGGACGGACTCGCCAAGAACTGGCTAGATGGTATTATACCTATCGTCATATAGCAATTCTCAGGTGACATGAGTACAGATAGTCTTTCGACCTGAGGTCGTAATTTGCCTCGTGTGAGTTCCCGCTGTGCTTTGATTACTATCCTACCACGGCTCTACTGAGTCCTACCAACGTCTCCGCGTGAAGTCGTCTCTAGATGGAATCAATCTATCTGATAACCTCTCATCGGGTAGGCGAACGAACCACATGTCCTAGTCATTCATCGTCGGGTGACTAGCGACCTTCTATAATCCATTAGTACAACTCATACTGCATTAGCTCCAGCGTCTGGGGAAATATCCCGTCGCTCACAACAATAACTGGCTCACTCGTCTGCACGCTGAACAGTGCCTCAATCATCATGAGTGAGCAATACACCAACGGTCATCAAAATCTGGCTGGCCTCTATCATTGGCTCAATCCTCTAGTGTCGATCAGCACATCCGAGTAACCTCATAAAGGCGATCCGCCAAACGCTCGTGGCGCGGAAACATAGTAAAAAGACACATCTCCGCAATCGTGTGTCGCTGGAATTTCGCCCTGGTCAGTCCTCGTTCGTGACGAGCTCGTGCTGACCACAACTCTAGCTGTAGCTCTCCCTGCCCGTAATCGTGGCAGCAAAACCATAACTG
Organism: Agapanthus africanus; assembly: GCA_030015575.1. NCBI lineage: Eukaryota > Viridiplantae > Streptophyta > Magnoliopsida > Asparagales > Amaryllidaceae > Agapanthus > Agapanthus africanus. Next base: position 296,536,465 of record CM057351.1, read on the forward strand.
GTACTGATGAGACTAGATCGGAATGAATATAATAATGAGCAAAGAAATGTACATCCTAAGGCTTCTTAAGTGGAGTAGCGTATCGTAAATATGCCGCGGAACATACCTTCGGTACGTCACTCTACTTTAGTCACCTATTCCATCAACCAAGGGTCATCCTACGCTCCGAAGGTAAAACCTAACGCTTTGATACCAACTTTGTCACGTCCCGAAAGTACGGAAAATGACCGGCACTTAAACTTCGAAACGTCTCGAGGCGTACGTAATCTAAGTAAGCCGAAAACCCAGAAATCCAAACCAAGAAAAGTACTAGAGTGAAGGAAAACCAATTTAAAATCAAGTAGTTTTAATAGCATAAGCCGAATTATGCGGTTTTAAAAAAAACATCTAGTAGTTCCTGAAAATTTCGGCAAAGTCTCCTTTGTAAATACTGGCTCCCAAACGGGATACAACATGAATAGTATACGAAATCAATAAAAAGGCATCCCCAAGCGGGAGCTAGCTCTTCGTCAATCGACGGTCACAACCACACAAGCAATATAATATACAACGCCAACGGCGAGGATCAAAACTCAAAAGGAAACTCAAAACCACAAGAAATCTGCAGAAATATAACGCGCGACTCTAAGGTCGAAAGAATAACATCACTGGTCTCTATCTCAAAAATAACACATGTTTGGTTGATGGAACTTCTAGATACAACAGAATAATAATATACAAGTTATATAATGGGGGTACGATACAAGTAAACCCATCTACTAGCAAATCACCCGAAGGAAACTATGCCCGCAAAGCCGTGATGAAACCTGAACGGCAACCTGCAAGAAACTGGGGCACAACGGGGGTGAGTTGCCGACTCGTGAATAGAAAAACATCTACGTACAGAAATCGTATAAATAACGCAACCTAGGTCAATGATCATAATATATCCTCAAATATATGAATAACACGTAGCCTATAACAAGGCTAGGGTAAATATCTAACCCGAGTGTAATCTCATATGCCCGTGTCAGTGCCTCAAGTAGCAATATATCATATGAATGAGGTATGAATGCATGAAAACAGAATACATGTAAATGAAGAACCGTTTTCATAATTTAGTGAGATTTCCTTTGTATTTTTAAAATGAGGTATCATAATGAAATCAGCATAAAACAGTGCCTAGCATCGGCACAAAACGTAATCCCAATATCTCGATATCTCTGTATCACAGTCTCTGTACCTCAATATCTCGAAATCTCAATGTCTCAATCACAGTATCTAGGGCGTCGTCAGTCCAGACCGGCCCCTACCATCCATCTCAAGACCACGACGGTATCCTCCGGATATCCGACGCGTCGGGTAAAATCACCGGTAGGTAGTGCTCCCCTGCCAGGCTCATATCATCATCATCACGCGCTTCTTGCCCCGAGGTACCTTACCGGGTCCACCATGTACCCGAAACGGTTCATCCGTCTCCTCGAATCGGGTCTCGAAATCCATCAGCAAACTCATGGTGGACAACTCATACATCATGAGAAAAAACCGCACTTTTTATTTAAAAAAAAGAAAGAAGAAGTTTGTATATGTTTTGCGGTTTTCCCCAAATCCAGAAAATCTCATGGAATCCGAATCCAAAACCTCAGTAGCACGTAAAAAGTGAATATATGCATGAGAACCCATGAATGCGGCATAACAATGAATATCAGTATGCATGAAGTAGCAGGTAATAACTACAATGTCTAAACTAACATATAAGGCAAGTACACTAATATCATGTCTAAACTATTAGCTAACAGGCTATGTCAAGAAATAATATTTCTAAGGTGTACGTGACATGGCAATTACTGATGAAGATGTGTGTGAGCCGGCAAGTAAGTGTACGTGGAATATACGCATCATCGGTAATGGTGCTGGTGTCCTAACCACAAGATAGCAACAGTAGAATATAAAGCATAATATAAGCATGTGATGCGGAGCGAACAACAATAATGAGCGGGAGCTGAATACTAGACGCAACTATAACTAATCTGCATTAACCTAATATAAGTCCTACAAAAGGTGCCTTTTGAAATAACACGAATCATGAGGTTTTGAAAATAGGGGCTACGGTGTTTTTATGAAAAGATACGTCTTTTGAAATATCCGTAGGATCCCTTGGGCTGTCTTTTAAAATACCCACGATTCGTTAGTTTTGAAATAGGTAAGAATCGAATCTAATCTAACAACTAAACTAAACTAAGGGCTAAGCAGACCAGCTGGGCTACAGGTAAGGAAACCGCCTAACATCTGAGTCGATACATATACATACATGTATATATATTAGTCGGTGATCCCGCCTCAATAATATCATATCCGATACCATATCTATAATCAGACATCCCAAGTCAAGAGTGCGGATCAATCATCAAAATATAGCTCGTACGTAAATCCGTCGTACGGCATCCCCAAATCTGGGTACGGGTTCATATCACATTCATCATACTATCCACCTGGTATCCTCTTTATCAAATATCACGATCGGGGTACTGATCTACGTCTAGTACAATACTGATACCGCCTAAGTATGCATGGACGTGTGTGAAACACTACGTCAAGGACCCGCTACAACGTCACGTCGTATCTCAAATACGAATCCTGCCATGTCACCGAATTCACAACCTCAATACAAATCTCATCGACTCATCTCAAACCCAAGTATCATCCTCAAATCCGTATGTGAACACATAGTCCCATACCCATGTGAACACATAACTATATATTCCCGTATAAGCACAAATGAAAGAAGAAAGTATGCGAGTATGGGTTGGTGTGTGCATGTGTAGTGCGACCACTACTCTAGGGTTTCGCGACACTAAATCATCCAAGAACACCAAATATCCATATTATCATCAATATACTCAAACAATATATAAATAATATATATTTGTGTGTATACGTATTGGTATACATCACCACGAACTGCGGGGGTGCTATACGCCATCCACCCGACTTCTCCCCGTAGATATAAATCTACTCACCTGGTCCTCGCTCGCCGGTGCCGATGTCGCCACGTGCCTGCTTGTCGTCTCGAAGTCCTCGCGAGGGTACCTACGTATCATAACACATCGTATCGCATTAAAATCCGACCCATGACCAAAACGTCACACGAATCTCACATAGGTCAAAACCTATGGTTGCTTTCACAAATCAACCCAAAAACCCTCGACGTCGGCGTACAAACGCCAAACCATCGAGAAAAACCCAAATACACTCATTTGCACATTCACGAACACTAATTTTAATATAAAATAGGTTAAAACTCACAAAAACCCCAATTTCACTTAAAAAGTCATTTTTCCGAAAATCTAGCAAGCACAATTCGCCGTTTTAGTAAAAAACTCGATGTATAAACGAATCTAGCGGCCACAATATTCACTAAATATCTTAATTAAGTCATAAAAATAATTCCCATAATTTAATCTCATTAATTTCCATAAACGTTAAAATTCTAGTTTACAAAATACCTAAATTTTAACAATTTTATAGCAAAAATGCACAAACTACAATCTAGCTTGGATTTTCATGAACTAAAAGCATTAAACCACTCAATATAATCTTTATAATGACATGAAACCTAAATTTGAATTTTATCTCATAAGAATATAATTATTTAAAAAACCTAGTTTACCAATTATATAATTATCACTTTTAAATCAACAAATATGCAAACTAGCAACTTAAATTGGATTTAGCATAACATTAATATGTCAATTATATCACATAAACTAAATTTCACAACACAAAATACTAATTTGAAATCAAACCCCTCTCTTGAATTTTAAATCAGGCACCTAGAACTAATTAAAAACCTAATTAAACAATTAATTAAACTAACCTAAGCAATTAACAACACATTAAGCAAAAATGTTAGAATTTATACCCAACTAATTTGAAGATCCCACAAGCACACTTAGCCTCCCAAATTGAAATCTAAATCCCTAGATCCATGCTATGGTAGCCAAGGGAAAATGGGTAGGAGGTGGATTTTGATTTGGATTTTTGCTTGATTTTTTGTGGATTTTTCAAGCATTTTTGATGAACTTTTTTAAAGAGAAGGAGATGAAGAATGAAGGGGCTGTTGTGGGTTCAGATTTTGGCCAGAATTGGTGGGGATTGGGTGAGGGAGGAGAGAGAGTGAGGTGGGGAAACTCCACTCTAGTCAAAGTCCACTATAATTCTATCATTTTCTACTCTTTTCTTTTTTCTTTTCTTTTGAAAAAAGAAGTGATTGGAGAGAGGGAGAGGGGGAGGACTGTCATGGTGGGGCCGGCCAAATGGGGAGGGGGGAGAGAGGGTGAGGTGTGGGTGTGTGGGTTAGGAAAAAGATAAATGCTAAACCCCAATTCCTATTAACACTAATTTCACCGAAAAAAGCCTTTTTCTTCGATATTTTCTAAACCGTTTTAGCAATCGATTTCATTTCAAAAACCACATGATAAAATTTTATTTAATGTTTTATGATGCACAAAATTTGTTTAAACTCATTCCAATTTGTAATTTTCCCTAATTAAATGTATTAGCGACGGCTTAAAATAATAATAAAATAAATTTTTTTCAGAAAATTTGAAATTTCACCAGTGGCTCAATAAACACCAAATACTAGCCATTACATAGCTAGAATATGTATATTTAATTTTTATAATAAAGATATTTGTATTTTGACTTTTTACGTAAAACCCCCTTATTTTACCGATTTTTCCGAAATTTCACCGAAACAATTTTCAAAACGTTACAATCTTCCCCTCTTAAAGAAATTCGGTCCCCGAATTTAAATTAAAACTTCCCCCAAATACTAAAATATTTCAGCCAAAACCATCAAATCGCCGGGGCTCCGAAATCATAAATACATAAAACAAATCGTAGCGCAACGCATGCGCATGAAAAATGAGCATATAACTTAAATCAGAACTCCGTCAAGCATCCCGCAATCATCGGAGTCATGGGGAAGACATCAATACCAAATCCAAAGCAGAACCAATATGATATAACTCGAAACTATACATGTAAAATATATTCAGATACTGTCCTCTGACTAGTCCTGCTCAGTACGAAAACACACAGCAATATCATAAAAACGTACTGCTCTATAAGAAAAATCAATCCCAAAATACGCGTGTGAATACTACGTGCATCTTGTGCGCACGGAAATCAAAATCCAAATATGTGCCATACATATGCACAGAAACAACATCTAAGTGCATCGGGTGCGCACGAAACATTTGTCGTAGGCAACATGTGTGCCTGACAGCAAAATCAGGTGCATCTGACATGCACGAAAAATCTTGATTTAGTGCATCTGGTGTGCACCAAAATCACACTTCAAAACATGCGCCCAACATGCGCGAAAATCCAAATCAGATGCATCCATCGTGCACGAAATCATGAAATCCAATATCAAGTGCCGAACATGCGCAAAATCAAGTCAGGTGCACAAGGTGCACAAAACAAATATCGAACATCACCATCGAAATCAAAGTCCAGTGCATCTAAGTGCACAAAAGACGTATCACTGTACTGCAAGCATATATAAACTATACAGAGTGCAGGAACCAAATCGTGTGCGTGCATACGCACAAAATCAACTCAAATGTCTAAAACCGTAAAATCACAAACATGTGAAACCCAAGCACGAAAACGATATCAAGTGCAACACTGTGCAAAGATCGTAAATCCTCAATCATCAAAATCAAATCATGCGAATAAATCACCCAAAACATCGAAATCAATAATGGCGGAATAGTACCGCTCAAGCGCATCCTCTAAGAATCTCGGGCCAATTGTCGCGGTCACTAGTGGGACGTCTCGTCGATGATCATGAACTCTGGCCTGCTGGTGTGCGTAACAATGACCACTTCTGGGTCAAGGTCTTCACCGTGAATTACCAATCTCTCGGTCCATCGGCTCATCGGCCCTGTCAGGTGTGCTAACGGGGATGCTCCCGTTCTGGCACTTCTCTGGTCACCTCTCGGTCAATCATCGCGACCACTCGTAAGGCAGCATATCACTGGCGTCGGCCTCTGGCTTTCTGAATGTACGTGACACATCTGATCCTGGGTGCAAGTATCATTGCAGCAGTGTCCTGGAAGGAATCCTGCTCACGGTCTCTTCCATGTCTCATCTCTGCCAACTGTCCGGAAGTCATCGTCCTTTCCTATATCTGCATCTTGCTCTGGAATGACTGCATACTCATCGCGACTCCTTCTGGAAGGTAAATCCAAGTACCATGCCTCGGCATGCGCATCGCATCTCTGATGTCGGCGGAGTGGAATGTCATCTCATCTAGATCTGGTACGAACCTCTTACTTCACTTTTCTCTAATGTCGTCTGCTTTGGACTCGTCTCGTCGCGGCTGCATGGACTGAGCTCCAACGGCTATCCTCGTATCGGGAGTCTCCCAAGAAATGCATCTCACCACCTAGCATCCGAATTAAGTCGAACCATCCAATCGATTGTCAAAACCTCATAATCCCCCAAGGGCTCAACATCTTGGGCACAGTTTAATAGTATCGAGTACATACCACAGCATCGGTGGTCCAGCCGTAGAAGGGCAAACCCGAGACTCACTAATGGCGCCGTGGAACTTCCGCAAACTCTAAGGTTCAAAGGCTTTCACATGGTCATTAAGTCGAGTTAGGGTTTCATTCTTCTAGAGGGACCATAGAATTGCCTGCATGTCTTTCCGACTACTTTAAACTTGGAATAATAGGTTTCTGACATTCGATCGTCTCTGTCGACTCCCAACGTCTCCGCGTGAAGTCGTCTCTAGCTGGAATCAATCTATCTGATGACCTCTCATCGGGTAGGCGAACGAACCACATGTCCTAGTCATTCATCGTCAGGTGACTAGCGACCTTCTATAATCTATTAGTACAACTCATACTGCATTAGCTCCAGCGTCTGGGGCAATATCCCGTCGCTCACAACAACAACTGGCTCACTCGTCTGCACGTTGAACAGTGCCTCAATCATCATGAGTGAGCAATACACCAACGGTCATCAAAATCTGGCTGGCCTCTATCATTGGCTCAATCCTCTAGTGTCGATCAGCACATCCGAGTAACCTCATAAAGGCGATCCGCCAAACGCTCGTGGCGCGGAAACATAGTAAAAAGACACATCTCCGCAATCGTGTGTCGCTGGAATTTCTCCCTGGTCAGTCCTCGTTCGTGACGAGCTCGTGCTGACCATAACTCTAGCTGTAGCTCTCCCTGCCCGTAATCGTGGCAGCAAAACCATAACTGGTACTGATGAGGCTAGATCGGAATGAATATAATAATGAGCAAAGAAATGTACATCCTAAGGCTTCTTAAGTGGAGTAGCGTATCGTAAATATGCCGCGGAACATACCTACGGTACGTCACTCTACTTTAGTCACCTATTCCATCAACCAAGGGTCATCCTACGCTCCGAAGGTAAAACCTAACGCTTTGATACCAACTTTGTCACGTCCCGAAAGTACGGAAAATGACCGGCACTTAAACTACGAAACGTCTCGAGGCGTACGTAATCTAAGTAAGCCGAAAACCCAGAAATCCAAACCAAGAAAAGTAGTAGAGTGAAGGAAAACCAATTTAAAATCAAGTAGTTTTAATAGCATAAGCCGAATTATGCGGTTTTAAAAAAAACATCTAGTAGTTCCTGAAAATTTCGGCAGAGTCTCCTTTGTAAATACTGGCTCCCAAACGGGATACAACATGAATAGTATACGAAATCAATAAAAAGGCATCCCCAAGCGGGAGCTAGCTCTTCGTCAATCGACGGTCACAACCACACAAGCAATATAATATACAACGCCAACGGCGAGGATCAAAACTCAAAAGGAAACTCAAAACCACAAGAAATCTGCAGAAATATAACGCGCGACTCTAAGGTCGAAAGAATAACATCACTGGTCTCTATCTCAAAAATAACACATGTTTGGTTGATGGAACTTCTAGATACAACAGAATAATAATATACAAGTTATATAATGGGGGTACGATACAAGTAAACCCATCTACTAGCAAATCACCCGAAGGAAACTATGCCCGCAAAGCCGTGATGAAACCTGAACGGCAACCTGCAAGAAACTGGGGCACAACGGGGGTGAGTTGCCAACTCGTGAATAGAAAAACATCTACGCACAGAAATCGTATAAATAACGCAACCTAGGTCAATGATCATAATATATCCTCAAATATATGAATAACACGTAGCCTATAACAAGGCTAGGGTAAATATCTAACCCGAGTGTAATCTCATATGCCCGTGTCAGTACCTCAAGTAGCAATATATCATATGAATGAGGTATGAATGCATGAAAACAGAATACATGTAAATGAAGAACCGTTTTCATAATTTAGTGAGATTTCCTTTGTATTTTTAAAATGAGGTATCATAATGAAATCAGCATAAAACAGTGCCTAGCATCGGCACAAAACGTAATCCCAATATCTCGATATCTCTGTATCACAGTCTCTGTACCTCAATATCTCGAAATCTCAATGTCTCAATCACAATATCTAGGGCGTCGTCAGTCCAGACCGGCCCCTACCATCCATCTCAAGACCACGACGGTATCCTCCGGATATCCGACGCGTCGGGTAAAATCACCGGTAGGTAGTGCTCCCCTGCCAGGCTCACATCGTCATCATCACGCGCTTCTTGCCCCGAAGTACCTTACCGGGTCCACCATGTACCCGAAACGGTTCATCCGTCTCCTCGAATCGGGTCTCGAAATCCATCAGCAAACTCATGGTGGACGACTCATACATCATGGGAAAAAACCGCACTTTTTATTTAAAAAAAGAAAGAAGAAGTTTGTATATGTTTTGCGGTTTTCCCCAAATCCAGAAAATCTCATGGAATCCGAATCCAAAACCTCAGTAGCACGTAAAAAGTGAATATATGCATGAGAACCCATGAATGCGGCATAACAATGAATATCAGTATGCATGAAGTAGCAGGTAATAACTACAATGTCTAAACTAACATATAAGGCAAGTACACTAATATCATGTCTAAACTATTAGCTAACAGGCTATGTCAAGAAATAATATTTCTAAGGTGTACGTGACATGGCAATTACCGATGAAGATGTGTGTGAGCCGGCAAGTAAGTGTACGTGGAATATACGCATCATCGGTAATGGTGCTGGTGTCCTAACCACAAGATAGCAACAGTAGAATATAAAGCATAATATAAGCATGTGATGCGGAGCGAACAACAATAATGAGCGGGAGCTGAATACTAGACGCAACTATAACTAATCTGCATTAACCTAATATAAGTCCTACAAAAGGTGCCTTTTGAAATAACACGAATCATGAGGTTTTGAAAATAGGGGCTACGGTGTTTTTATGAAAAAATACGTCTTTTGAAATATCCGTAGGATCCCTTGGGCTGTCTTTTAAAATACCCACGATTCGTTAGTTTTGAAATAGGTAAGAATCGAATCTAATCTAACAACTAAACTAAACTAAGGGCTAAGCAGACCAGCTGGGCTACAGGTAAGGAAACCGCCTAACATCTGAGTCGATACATATACATACATGTATATATATTAGTCGGTGATCCCGCCTCAATAATATCATATCCGATACCATATCTATAATCAGACATCCCAAGTCAAGAGTGCGGATCAATCATCAAAATATAGCTCGTACGTAAATCCGTCGTACGGCATCCCCAAATCTGGGTACGGGTTCATATCACATTCATCATACTATCCACCTGGTATCCTCTTTATCAAATATCACGATCGGGATACTGATCTACGTCTAGTACAATACTGATACCGCCTAAGTATGCATGGACGTGTGTGAAACACTACGTCAAGGACCCGCTACAACGTCACGTCGTATCTCAAATACGAATCCTGCCATGTCACCGAATTCACAACCTCAATACAAATCTCATCGACTCATCTCAAACCCAAGTATCATCCTCAAATCCGTATGTGAACACATAGTCCCATACCCATGTGAACACATAACTATATATTCCCGTATAAGCACAAATGAAAGAAGAAAGTATGCGAGTATGGGTTGGTGTGTGCATGTGTAGTGCGACCACTACTCTAGGGTTTCGCGACACTAAATCGTCCAAGAACACCAAATATCCATATTATCATCAATATACTCAAAAAATATATATAAACAATATATATATATGTGTGTATACGTATTGGTATACATCACCACGAACTGCGGGGGTGCTATACGCCATCCACCCGACTTCTCCCCGTAGATATAAATCTACTCACCTGGTCCTCGCTCGCCGGTGCCGATGTCGCCACGTGCCTGCTTGTCGTCTCGAAGTCCTCGCGAGGGTACCTACGTATCATAACACATCGTATCGCATTAAAATCCGACCCATGACCAAAACGTCACACGAATCTCACATAGGTCAAAACCTATGGTTGCTTTCACAAATCAACCCAAAAACCCTCGACGTCGGCGTACAAACGCCAAACCATCGAGAAAAACCCAAATACACTCATTTGCACATTCACGAACACTAATTTTAATATAAAATAGGTTAAAACTCACAAAAACCCCAATTTCACTTAAAAAGTCATTTTTCCGAAAATCTAGCAAGCACAATTCGCCGTTTTAGTACAAAACTCGATGTATAAACGAATCTAGCGGCCACAATATTCACTAAATATCTTAATTAAGTCATAAAAATAATTCCCATAATTTAATCTCATTAATTTCCATAAACGTTAAAATTCTAGTTTACAAAATACCTAAATTTTAACAATTTTATAGCAAAAATGCACAAACTACAATCTAGCTTGGATTTTCATGAACTAAAAGCATTAAACCACTCAATATAATCTTTATAATGACATGAAACCTAAATTTGAATTTTATCTCATAAGAATATAATTATTTAAAAAACCTAGTTTACCAATTATATAATTATCACTTTTAAATCAACAAATATGCAAACTAGCAATTTAAATTGGATTTAGCATAACATTAATATGTCAATTATATCACATAAACTAAATCTCACAACACAAAATACTAATTTGAAATCAAACCTCTCTCTTGAATTTTAAATCAGGCACCTAGAACTAATTAAAAACCTAATTAAACAATTAATTAAGCTAACCTAAGCAATTAACAACACATTAAGCAAAAATGTTAGAATTTATACCCAACTAATTTGAAGATCCCACAAGCACACTTAGCCTCCCAAATTGAAATCTAAATCCCTAGATCCATGCTATGGTAGCCAAGGGAAAATGGGTAGGAGGTGGATTTTGATTTGGATTTTTGCTTGATTTTTTGTGGATTTTTCAAGCATTTTTGATGAACTTTTTTAAAGAGAAGGAGATGAAGAATGAAGCGGCTGTTGTGGGTTCAGATTTTGGCCAGAATTGGTGGGGATTGGGTGAGGGAGGAGAGAGAGTGAGGTGGGGAAAGTCCACTCTAGTCAAAGTCCACTCTAATTCTATCATTTTCTACTCTTTTCTTTTTTCTTTTCTTTTGAAAAAAGAAATGATTGGAGAGAGGGGGAGGGCTGTCATGGTGGGGCCGGCCAAATGGAGAGGGGGGAGAGAGGGTGAGGTGTGGGTGTGTGGGTTAGGAAAAAGATAAATGCTAAACCCCAATTCCCATTAACACTAATTTCACCGAAAAAAGCCTTTTTCTTCGATATTTTCTAAACCGTTTTAGCAAACGATTTCATTTCAAAAACCACATGATAAAATTTTATTTAATGTTTTATGATGCACAAAATTTGTTTAAACTCATTCCAATTTGTAATTTTCCCTAATTAAATGTATTAGCGACGGCTTAAAATAATAATAAAATAAATTTTTTTCAGAAAATTTGAAATTTCACCAGTGGCTCAATAAACACCAAATACTAGCCATTACATAGCTAGAATATGTATATTTAATTTTTATAATAAAGATATTTGTATTTTGACTTTTTACGGAAAACCCCCTTATTTTACCGATTTTCCGAAATTTCACCGAAACAATTTTCAAAACGTTACAATTATTATTGAAAATATATGGTTCATAGTCATCAACACTTAGCTATTCTTCATATCATTCTCACTTCAACACTCTATTTCCTCCTTTGCTCTCTTCTTTTTCCTCAAACCCTAAACACTCTAATGAGTTGAGAAACCTAGGGTTATTGAAACAAATTAATCCATAAACATTCTCTACGTCTCCTAAGCTATCTAGATTAGCAAACTAGGTACTTTAGTTATCTCTTTCCATAGGTTAAAGCTTGAACCATAGACTCAAGAGTGGATCTTCTTCGACACGAGGAGGCCGATAACCAAGCTCGATCCGTACAAACGAGAAGCTTAAGAAGAGAATAAGAAGACTCGAGGGACCTGGACATGAAGGTATAAATCACTTCATAATAGATTAGAACCTTTGTTAGTATTGCTAATAGGGCTTAGGGTCGATCTTGGAAGTTTTGTCGATGTTGCTTGCCATAAAATTATTGTTTGTTAATTCCGCCTCTCTACAAACCCTGTAGAGTGTGCCACATCGACTTACAAATACATACACCCGTATTCGTATCAAAATACGAATACCGTATTCTTATAAAATATGAATACTCATATTTATATTAAGATATAAATACTCGTATTTATATCAAGATATAAATACACGTATTTATACAAATACCCGTATTTGTATAAATACCGTATTTTGCCAAAATACGAATACTGAAAAAAGAGATACTATAAGAGATATATAATACTAGCTCACATTTCATCCAAATTTGATAATCTGACTATCTTTCAAACCGGCTAGTATTAACAAAATGTCCGATTAAAAGTACGTATACAAAAACACGTTTTTTAATCGAACCTAAATATGTATCAAAATACGTATACTGCATCGTTTCGCCTGAGCTGGGAAACCATCTGGCAATGGATTTAACCACAAGCACGTCTGCGGCATTAGCTGTATGTAACGGCTATTTAGGTATTAAACGAAACGAAGGTCGACAAGCAAACTCGTCCATATCCCTACTGAGCCTGAAAGTGGCAATCTCCGTACAGTCCGGTCTGTTCGTCTAAGAGTATCGCATATCGGGTCTAGAGGTTGGATAAAGTCAACTCCAAATAACGTGATACGTCATGTCGGTGTGAAGCTCATCACCAACTGAGAAACTACTGATCGAAATCAATAAATCTAGTTCACCTTGATTAAGGATTTCTGGTGATGGCCACCCGTGCACAGCGCGACATCTACCCCTAATACCGGGAGAAACGAATCTCTGACGATCCGCTCACTGCCTCCATATGGCTCAGGTCTGTATCCAACTAAAACCTATTTACAAGACTCAGTAGAACCGTGGTAGGATAGTAATCAAAGCACAGTAAACAAATGACGATCTCAGGTCAACAAACTAAGCTGTACTCATATCACCAAAGAACTGCTTCCTGACAATAGGTATAATACTATCTAGTATGTTCTCGGAGAGTCCACCCAGTGTAACTCATAACTCAATGAGCATCTGTATACGATCTTTGGCGACTAATTAACACCAATGGCTGTGAGACCGGCCATCGTCCCTCGTCGAGATCAAGAAATGTATACATTAGTCTACTCATGAATATCGATACCCAGTCTCGATATTCCCACGATCAGGGACATTTAAGGATATGCTTATAGACTACCCAGTTCTCACAAGTATGATCGCCACAATAATCCTGGTAATCAAGCATGAATTGTATGGACTCTATCAATATGTAATAGTGATCCGTAATACCATATAATATATATACATGATGATAAAGTCAAAGCAGATAGCATACGATCATTTCAATTAAGACCGTTCTACCTGTATAGACCCTCCCTCAATCATTATAATCGCTTGCATGTGACTACAATAATTGACTTGAGGGCACTATAGCCAACAACGGCATCCTTCATCAGATACTATATTTGGCAGGTACAAAAAAAAGTCGTACAGACGAGCGTGCTATCAAGCGGAAGGAAACATGTGTGGAGGTGTATGCCCCGTCTCAACTTTGATATCTCTGATCTCTCCCACAAGTTCCAAGCAAATTACCGTCTTTATCTTTTCGCTCAAATGTTTCTGGAACATATCACTTATGAATGTTGTAAGGTGCAAAACTCCGCCTTGCCTCCCCCAGCGAGCCAGAAATCTCAGGAGTTTTCTCTTGAGATAGGATGCACGTGTGGGCGAGTGAACTAGGGGTGAAAACGAAGCTCGTTTTTTAGGAGATTGAACCCTGTTGCGTTGATGAACCTCAACACAGACCTCCTGAGATCGCAAGGCTTGTTTACTATCCTTGGACGGGAACGACATTCAACTTCACGATGCTGCGTAGTTTAGGACTTTCAAACTTGGGCACAAGGAATACTTATTGATAGACCGCACGTGGATACGGGTTTAAGACGGAGAGCTTAACGATCTGTGATTGCTACGTTGAGAGTATCTGCATTAATCAAAAGATATTGAAAGTTTTGAAACTGTGGCGATGAGAGGTCAAGCACGGCCCAATAAAAGTGTCTGCTCCTAGTCTGATATCGTTCGATTGCAGGCAAATTCCTAGTTCGAACCTTTCCTTAATTTGAAAACACTCCTGCTTTCCTTGATGACGTGCTTCTTGGCCTTACGATCGATGGCGATATCAGCTCTGCGACTAACTTGATGGCCAAGCTTCGGAATGCTAAATCTCTAGCTCTGTCCAATTCATTAGTAACTAAGGTATACATTATCACAGTTTTCACTATCACTCTCTCTTGTTTACTTAATTTGTCTACCTTAGAATATAAAATATAGGCTGAATTGCACAAATGTATTCATGAACTTTCACGTTTTTGCGATGATACCATATATTTTAATATTTAGAGATAAATACCATGAATTATTTTTTCTTGACATAACTACCATACGACGTTAACTTTTATGTCTTAATGGACCACTATACCCCTTGATTTTTTAGGGGTTGACTGAGAACATAAAAAAGTAAAATGGTGAAAACAATTCAGAAATTGATGACGTGGCAGTTAAATATAACATTTACATACGGAAGAAAAGTTGATAGTATATAGTTGCAATTGGCGGGTTGTTCCCTGCAAAGAAGATGGATAATAATAATAATCCAATGCCTTTTTAATGAAAAACTGGATGGCTCTGCTATTTTGCTGATAGTTCATGGTACTTGTTTATAATTAAATTAGTTCATGGTATCAATAAAAAAACGTGAAAGTTGATGGATGCATTTATGCAATTTAGCTTAAAATATATTTCCCCAACCCCTCTTTCGTAACCAAATTAGATTGTATTTGCAATAGAGTGATCTAATTTGCTGAACTTAGTTCATTTGTTTATCTTGATCTAGTTTTCTTCACTTGTATTCATAGATTCCTGGCTTGCACATCTATGGGGATGACATTGAACGGTCAGTAGTCTACAGCACGTGGCAATACTCTTTCGGACATTTGATCAACCATTCAAAATAACGAGAGATCTACTTCGACGGTGTCCTAGTTTAGAGACAATAGAGATAAAAAAAAATATCCGGTAATATATATTATTCATGGATAGAATTTTGTTACGATATTTATGTCGACAGGTCTGTCTGTTGTATTTTGATATAGAATTTATCGATTTGTGCACATAATTATTATTGCCTCGCACGATTGCAGGAAAACTCCTAGTTCGGACTTCTGCGTTAAAATCTCTACCACTTCCGGCGATGATGCACCCTACGGCATTAAGATTGACAACAAGGACGAAGCCCGCGATGTGATAGAAGATGATGGATCCCCTCCATAACGCTAAATCTACGACTCTCTCTGAGTCATTGCTAAAGGCATGCTTGTTTGTTTTCATTCTTCTAGAGAATTTATCTAGAAGAAGAAACATTAATAGAGAAATTGCATTTGTAGTAATTATATATATTTCACGGATTAAACTCCTATATCTAAACTTTAATATTTATTGCATCAACAGGAGCTTAGCATGCAGCAAGAACTATTTGAACTTCATCCAAAGTTTCATGATCTAAAGCATGTGGTAATATTGAGATCAACCAGTTAGAATAATGAAGAGAATGGCCTAATTTAGAGACGCTGGAGATAAAACATAGAGGGTGATGTTTTTATCTTTTGGATACATTTCAACAATACATTTTATTTTGTTTATTTAATGCGTGTTTTTTTTGTTTAATAATGCAAGGCTGCAAGCAGAGTATATGCATTATGTTTTGCTATGCTCTGCGCTAGTGTATATGTTAATACTTGTGAGAAGATAACGACAAGGTATTAGTTAAGATAATAATAGATTTTTTAAGACTTCTAAAAGATGCATGAATGTTTGAAATTTGCTCTCGAATATATGATAAAATTTCTCGCCGCTTGTCATGCTCAAAGTAAAATTAGAAATCTTGGTTTGAGTCTCTCCCTTCTGCAGAATGCAATTCCGGTAGAAGATATTTGATCATTCGTCCTCGAATCTTTTATAATATCAATTCTTATCATACATGTAGATTATAGTATCTTTTCACAATTCTTATCATACATATAGACACGCAACACACATGCTATAATACCAGTTGTTTTAAATTAAAAAGGAAGCGAATCATAAATTGAAATAAGGAATTTATTATAGGTAAACAAGAGGCTAACGGTGTGCCAATCATATATACACACCAATCATATATATGCCTGATCATGAAAGAAAAAGAAATAAAACACAAACCCCACCAAGCTGCCCGAAAGGTGCTCGAAGAGAGAGAGAGAGAGAGAGAGAGAGAGAAAAGAGGAAGTAAGGATAGTAGATAGGATGGTTAGATCAAGAGAGTCGATAAGCTGTAAATCCTAGCAACAGCAAATTATGTCACAAGGGCTAAGGAATTTAGCATCCATCATATGAAAACTCAAGACTACTCATAAAAATAGTGCAGACGTTTGTTGTTCCATATCCAGATCAGCGTTCATAATTAATCAATTTTCCGTATAGAAACAACCAATGATAAGAAGCACGAAATGTAGGAGATTCGCCGGATCAAGAAGAATTTTGCCAAAAGTTCTCCCTTCATAATACGATGAAATCCAATACAGAGATAAAAACACAACATATTAACGATGAAATCCAATACAGAGATAAAAACACAACAAATTAAGATTACACGGATAAGAGTCGCATTGGTACATAAATCGAGAAACCCTAAAAAATGAAAGGGTAAAAATAAGATAAATTCATACTAAGGCACACAGCTGATGTTTTCCTTGGCTCACTTCTGCCTTTTGTAAATCTTGTGCAGGAATGATTTCAACACCTCTTGAACACCTTTGCTGGGCTGAGCTTCAATGGAGGATATGAGCTGTTGATAACTTGCAGCCTCGAACTCAGAGAATACAGCCTAGAAAAAGTTAGGGAAGAAGTAATTAGTCAAGGGCTATCCTTGATTGAGTAAAGCTATTATTTAGAGCAAAAAAACACTACTTAATGATGATAATAAATCTGTTTCCTACATCCAAATCCATGTGTATGTTGGTTTTAGGCTAATTAATTGGGGTCGATCATTCAAAAAGGGGGGGGGGGGGGGGGGGATGAAGAGTTAAATTACGGCACCTGATACCCATTACTATTACCACCATAAGATGAAAGTCATCCAAATCTTGTGTTGGATAGTGGTATGATTAACAAATACTCATGCTATGTTGCGGTCTCGAGAACCCAGAAGAATCAAAACCATGCTAAAGTACTCAAGATCCTGTAAATTTTTTAATAAATTAGAAAATCGATCATACCTCGAGATTTAGGTCTTTATAAACTTCTTTCACTTTTGCAACAGAAGCTGGATCTGACTTCCCATAATTCTCCTGAAAATTGGTTTACAGCTACATGATATGTTTTCAAATAGGAAAAATAAAACAGAGATGTAGGCAGGAAAGAACCATAATTACCGATAGAATTTTCATCTGGTTTTCATTGGCACGCTCAAGAGCTTGTACAATAAGCCAAGAGCACTTGAAATCTTCAATATCTGTCCCAATCTGGAAACATCGAAAGGAACTCCAAGTATTAAACTTAGACAAATTATATGGTTGCACATTGTCAACTATGCTAGCGAAGAATAATATCTTCTTAAAAACAAATGACAGAAAGCCTCTTTGCACTTGCCTTACCAATCACCTTAGGATCACCAAAGCAATCCAGGTAATCGTCCTGAAAAAAGAAAAATCGACTTAATTAGAACAGTCTTTTAATAATAGAATGTGCATGTTTATTTATTAAATCAAAGAATACCTGTACTTGGAAGTATGTTCCCATTTCAACAAGAATGTTTCTTACATCAACGAAGTTCTCCAGCTTCTCCTCAGACATCAGCAAAGCACATGCGACCTGAAGAGAAAATAGTTATACCTTTTAGTAATGACAGGCTGTTGAGAATAAAGAAATGAATAAAGAACAATGCTTAGTGTGGGAGTCGTTAATTTTTCTTTAGAGTTTAGGGT
This sequence comes from Agapanthus africanus, assembly GCA_030015575.1. Classification (NCBI taxonomy): domain Eukaryota; kingdom Viridiplantae; phylum Streptophyta; class Magnoliopsida; order Asparagales; family Amaryllidaceae; genus Agapanthus; species Agapanthus africanus. The sequence continues at coordinate 296,554,949 of CM057351.1, forward strand.
TGGGCTTCACCAAAAAAAAGAGAAAGACCCGACCCCACTATATAAACTAAAAACTAATAACCGACTTATTGCTTCATATTATCGAGATCCCAAGAAACAGTCACTATATGATTGGATCAATCATAAAGTTGTAACAATTGAAAATTTTCCATTAAAAAAAAAGAAAAAAAATTCCTATTATAAATTTTAAATGGAAACAAAAGAGGATTAAGGTGATGCATACAGTTAATTAATTTTTCCAGTTCCTATCCCTCTCTAATCATTCGGTAATTTTTTTCCCTTCTAACATATCATCCTCTAACCTCTTTCAGTTCTCTCTAAATCCTATATTTGTCTCCTTGTCTCATCTCACCCTACTCATTTTATGCCTCAGGCAGGAATGGAACCATTGATATCTAGTAAGAAGTGGTGCATTTTGCATATAAGAGTTGGCAAGTGCTAAGCGTTGCACTTATTCTCTTATTTTAATATACTAATCTTTTCTTATATGTAATTATAATGTTTTGTTGATAACTTGTTTACTTATGATTTATTCAGTTGGATATACTTTGCCTTCACGTCACACCAATGCGAACATTATTTGCATACTTGCCCCTATGTTTGTTGACTTGAGTTCATGTATATGCCTTTACAGACCCATTTTAGAAACGATAACACTTCCCCCGTCCTCTTTTATGCAAATGACAAGTGATGGTACAGAGGACCATGCATTCATCCAACCGACCAAGATTCATCTAATATTATGGTTACTAAATTACTCAACATTTATTTTAGGAATATCTGAAGTCAAGAATTTTAAATAGCATAAGGAACTGGAGATAATTTGACAAGGAAATACAGAGTCGGACCATGTGATATGCCTTACTTACCGGAAGGTAAAATGAATAATAGGCAGTCTTATACTGAACAATGCGACGATAACTGCACATCAAATAGAAACATACTATTAATTAGTGACTAGTAAAAGTATATCAAAATGGATGCAACAAGATCCAATGCCCTTATGAAGACTTTATTTTGATGATAACAGATTTCTGATCAATGTATGGAACTGATTAGAAACTTATGGTTAGATCATGTCACATGGCAAGATCAAATGGAAGTTTATGAATTTATTATAAATGTCTCACATACACAGGCAATTTATATTTCGACAGGTCTTGTTCTCCTTCATGAGTAGTAATCAAGTCCAGCATTTGTCCTGAAGCTGTCTGAAACTCAACCTGTCACATAATATATGTTAGTCAAAGAACGAAGAGCTGAAGAAAATCTGAAACACTCAGGCTACTAATGTCAAAATTGATTACCTCGTTAAATAAATCTAAGAGGTCAACATAGTAAGCCTTTTCCGCAAAATGTCGCTTTAGAATCCGTGGGATGTGGTTACGAAGCATAATCCCATCATTTGCAGCAATCATTCCAACCTACTAAGCAATATATGAAACTATAAATTCTTTCTTATAATTTCATATATGAACAGTCTCCTACAATGCTCTTTGAATTAAACAACCCTAGGAGTAAAATCCTCCTTGCAATGGTAAAGTGCATCTCGTCAGATCAATTATGTAGCACATAAAACCAAATAACTCCCCAACAATGTACTCAAAAATACTGCAATTTCTTTCTTAAGGGGACTATAAATAAACATCATGCTTAAGCTACAATCATGGAAAGTTTGGCAATCATGATATACCCCAGATTCTTCATCCACAAGCACATGAGTTACAAAGTTAATTTGTATGCGTCATATCAAATTGTAGGATTAAAGGTTAGATTCTTTAAGAATATACCGTGTTGAAAACTAAAGAGCACGAACGCGGACAAAGGGCAAGGCAAATTTGTGAAAAGGAGGGCGGGGACACGGCTATATTAGTATCTATATATTTAACTATACATGTACTAAACAAAATAAGATCAACCGCGAGAAGAAACTTGTACCAGTATAAGTTTAAAAGCACTATATAAATAAACTCAAAATTATAACTTTCATCCATAACCATAGGTTCCCTTGAGAACAAACAAACTATAGGAGTTAAACAAAAAAAATAAAAATCCTTATCAATTGAAACCGACTTTCATAGAACCAACTCCACTTTCATCAATTTAGACCTTTACTCGGCTCAAGTCCGTCATGAGAGATATTAATCCTTGAAGATATCAAAGAACCACACGCGCGCGCTGGGGCGCGCGTGTAGGGGAGTGATCTATTGCAAACCAGTTCAAGTTTTTTAAAAAGGGGAACTCTCGATCTACGACATATTTCAACGATCCGATATGTTCAAATTGATCACCCTACCTTTAAATCTGTGTATGAAAAAACAAAGGATTTAAAGTCCTCAAACCTATGCATCGAATGAAATATATGTTGCATTATTGAAAGGTGTTCATTTTTGCACCCATTCGATGCATGGGATAGAGGTCTTCAAATCCTTTGATTTTTCACACATAGTAGTCTCGACACGACCCGGGTGTAACAGACACTGTCAGGCAGTGTGTGTCTCTGAGTATCTGGGATATGTCAGAACGGACACGGCAAGTGAATAGAAGTGTCCGTGCTTTTCTAGATTGAAATTGAGCTTGATGACTTGCATAGGTCAGCCTTTGGAATCACTTATTATTCTTATTCATGGTATCAAAAAGCTAACTGGAGAGAAGAACAATCTAGGAAGACAATAAACAGTAGGGTTCTTACAAGGCATGATCATGGGTAGGCATGCATATAGTCGAGCACAAATAATCACAGCCAATCATTTGTTATAAATTTACTTAACAGTAGTATACATATCTATTTTCTTATAATCTGCCATTGGATAAATAATGTTAATATTCTAAGACAATAAATAGTATGCATCACTGTACAAGTGAAATCTTCTATAAAATAATTTAACATGAAGGTATAGCCAATCTGAAAAAGTTAATACACGTCATCACACTGTGAAATAACCAGAAAAGCAATTTAAGCTCAACATATTAGTGAAATTTCAAGCTGAATTCTAGAGCAACCACCTCAACACTATCTAGACAGTCTAAACAAAATTCTGGTAAAGAAGATGAGACTGCTTAAATGAAGAAACAGCATAAGAAAAGCAAAAACAGTTCACCAACCTTTGGTAATCTGTACCAACAAGGTTGGCCTCTCCTCGTGTGGGAGTTGTCCATGATATCGTCGAGGACCAAGAAATATGCTTGAAGCTGCATGCATTGTAAATGCCAAGGTTCAAAGTCAGTGCAACGCAACACGAAATGCATCCAAGTATGAGTTGATTGTTCAGAATGACGATACTCATAGGTAAGAAAATGAAAAGGTGATTTTTACCCATTCGATGCACCAACCAAGTGCACTGGCAAGGAAGAACTCATCATCACTGATTTGGTTTCCTTCTTTCAACAATTTGTAGCTATCAACAACAGCGATTCCACGGTTCAGCTTTCCTACATAGAATAATCTCTCCGTCAGAATGTTCCATGGATGAACCGCAGCGTCGAATTAAATTAAAAGAAAAAAAACACTTTCATATCTATAAACCCTTGAAGCTAATACATCAGCATTGATCTATGACAAACAGACCAGATATGCCGCTCAAATTCAAAGCATATGGACCAAATTCATAGCTGCTCACCTCCCGGTACATTATAGTCCAGCATCTGCAGGAGCAACCATGGCAGAACAATGTCAGACATAAATATACAGATACAAAATTGTCTGACAGTCTAACTGAACTGGTATATTAAAACGCAATCAACCGGCCTTCTTCAAGAAACAAATTCTAAATCAATTCACTTGGTCGGTGACATTTTTTGGATCTCATATGTACAGTGTGTTTAGCTGTTACAACTTACGACTAGGTAGAAGCTTCAGCAGTTTAAATGTCTATCGGAATGTCTTAGACTGTGACCAAAAATTGAAGTAAAAGAATTTTTTTGAATTATTTGATGAAGAAGAGACCCCAAAAAAAAATCCCAAAAAACACAGCGCAAGTTATCAGTCTCATTTGGATGATAATGACAATAAACCAATATTTCATGTCTGAAAACTGATTTGTCAGTGATATAGGAAGAAACAATCTAACAAATCTGCAAGTAGGGTTCTAGAGGTCATTTTGCACCCCCCAAAAAAATGCTCCTCGGAGACCCGGCCCAATTTATGGACCCACTTCAACCAAGACCTAATTTGGATGATAATGACAAAAAATAAATCAATCCGATCGAAGGGCCTACAAAGGCCACAAGTCATTTTGGAGTGTCGAACATTTATCCACCTATAAAGCTTTTATTTCACTCCTCACTTGTTACTTGTTAGCCTATCAATGAGCCTTAATTTCACTTGTTACAATTGGGCTCGCGGCTCGCCTAAAACAGTGAATGCAGAAGAACTGTTAGGTCTTGTTCTTATATCTGGTTGGTTTAGTTATTTTGACATTGTTTATAAACGGTATTTATGTTGTGAATGATCACAGGGTCGAGGTTAAGTGGGTTTTTTGCTTCAAAGTTGTAAACTTGCTAAATATCCAAACTTATCCTAAAGAATGGAGTGAGACCAAACAACTCCATTCCAATCATGATTCCTTCTCATAAGAAACCTTGACTGATTCCTGATGGGATTGTCTAATCCAAGAAACTTGTACTTGCCGCACTGTTCAGGCACTTCAATAGTTACATTCAAAAGCCTTTATTTGACTCAAACAGAATGAATCGCCAAATCACAAAAATAAATTACACTCTCTTACCATAACAAATCAAAATAATGAGAATGAATAAATTACAATCTTATAACTAAATCAACTTTTGACACTGTTTATTTCCAGACATATACACGCAAACGAAACCGTCGAAAAAATCATGCGATCATCATTGATAATCAAACATTCATCAAATTATTTATTTAAAAAAACATTGATGTGAGAAACATCAACAAGAAAAGCTAAGCAAAGCTAGAGAGAGAGAGAGAGATGTTGCGGATGCGGATCTTGCGCGGGTTTGAGAACCTCTTACCTTTCCGACCCATTGGCGGGAATCGTCGGTGAAATCGAATGCGGGATCTTCGAGAAGATCCGATTTGAGGCGGTCGTAGATCTGAACGAACCTCGACTTCGTGTCCACAGCGCTCCCGTTCGAATTCGCCATTGATGAATCCAAGCTTTCTTCTAATGAGAGAAACTAATTTTATTTTATTTTTTCGAGAGCGAAGAATGAGTAAAGAAAGAGGATGAGCCTCTTATTTTTTTTTATAAATTTAGAAATTCCCTAATTAAAGAGAGGCCATTTATAAATGAGAGGTGGGAAAGGATGGTAGCTGACGGTTGGGATTTAATCTGTTCGAATCTGTCACCGGTTTGAAAATGCCCTTGCTATAGGAAGATTATTACGTCCCTTGCCATTCTCCTGTGAAGTTGCTTTGAACCTGCTGGCTTAATGCATGTGCTGTTATTTTTTTTTTTGAATGGTTCAATTTTTTGCATTTTGTCATTCAAGAGCATTTCAAATATTAAAAGTGTTGGTTGATTTTGAAATCACAGTGGTTTATTAATAAGTAACTTCTTAATCCCACTAATTGTAACCATTGATATGCCTCTTTCATATTTGCATCTCCTAAAAATAGGAGCTTTTTGACTTCTTATAATGATAATTCTTCTATATGTCCCATGACTGTCAACTAAATACATAACACAATACCTGATTTAAATCTGGATTTCAATTCTAAATTAGATAGTGAAACAATGATTAAGATACAGAAAAAATCCAAGAAAACAGACAACGAATTAATTCTCTCATGAAAATATGTTTAAAAATACAATCTCTTCTATTTTAGCCCAAAACGAGAACATGCCTTGAATTAAATGATTAGCATGCATTAGGTCTGATAAAATCGGATAGAATTTTTCTCTGATCAGAAATCTTATAAAATATTTGAACAATATTTTTTATACGTATTTCGTCTATCCAAAAGTTTACCTAAGCGGCAAGATGGTAGGACCCACAACACGTAGGCAATAGTGTGAAACCGGTAGACCCATGGCGTTTAACTTTTGGATAAAATTTTGGGTAGACAAATTTTGGTAGAAAAAATATTTTTGAAAATATTGATAGATTGATTACAATTAAACATGTTGTCATGAATCTTGATACATGTATCACATCACATATGTGAAACATTATTGCAAGCGTCGTCGTTGTCAACAAGCAGTGCGGCCCAAACCTTAGTGGCACAATCGTAACTTATGCTGTTTTGAATGTCTGTTTCAATAGATTATCAATCTCGTGGCTCTCGTGCGGAATATTTTAGGTAATATCCCAGAAGTTCAATTTTATTATGGGTGCAAATCTTGGATTCCAAAAGAGTTGAATTGAGAATTTATGTGTTTGTATCTTTGTAATCCTTGTAGAATTTGAATTTAAGAATTATGGAGAGAGAGGGAGGGATTTTTTAAGATTAAAAGTACTCCAAAGCCCACCAAATAGCGATAAATCCATGATAAAGAATTTTAGGATGCTTCTTTTTTTTGGACCGCATCACAAAAGCTATGCCCATGTTTACGATCCAACCCAACCAAACACAAACTTTGGGAATCTAAAGCATTCTCAAATCCAAAACTCAAGAATCCTTGAAAATCTCACAACCAAGCGGCCCTGAGAGACACGAGCTGCACGCAAACATGCCACGTGGAGAAATCGCATCTGTAGAGCTTAGAATTGCTGATGGTCCTCGCCATTTCTGCGCTTGTCCTTTTTCGAATGGTAGTCCGAATCAAAGCAAAGTCGCCTACCCTCATGTGACCCAGGGTGAAAGAACGGATAATTGATTTCAAGTGAATTGGAATAGGGATACAGATAGTTATCGGCAATAAAAATTAACAAATTGAATATTGTTATGAACATAAATTGAATATTGAAAAAAATAGAACCGATGAAGCAAGATATTGATATTTTTTATATCCGATTCGGATACAGATACGGAATGGATATAGGCGTGTATCTGATAACTGCTGGACGGTATAGTTATGGATACGAGTGTTATCGAAAACGACAAATATTGGACAGGGCCTTGCGTCTGTACATGCGACTACATTGAACCAACCGGAGCCCTACTCTACTCACTAAAGTAAAGCTGTAGTACTCTCCAACAACAACTCATTTCACGTTTACTTTGTTTCTGTGATTGTTAGTTTACTGCGACCCAAAAACGAAGGCGGATTTTAGCCCATCAAAATAAGAGGCTAGCCCATGAAGCTTCAGTAGAGCCTAATGAAAGAAGGGCTTTAATATGGGTCATCTCCAACATTTTAGAGGCTAAGCTCGCCCAAATCCATTTTTTTTTGTTTTTTTCCTCAAACCCATTCGAAATCGAACTTGCAATCTTTCGCGTAGTATAAAGTTTCACCGCATGAGTCGTGCCTAATTGGCATCCTGATTCATTGTCATCTCTGAGACACAGGAGCATATGTTTCTAAATTTTTCATTTTAATGTGCAGTCGTAAGTGACATTATAATAGTCTCAAGTATCAATGCTTATACAAAACTATCTTAAAAATTTTTAATTACATTTGAAATAACCTTACACTAAATCGTACACATGGATCATCAACTTTGAAAGCTCATTCAAGTCCTTGAAAATCTCCACCCCTAGCCTTATTTTTAGATTGGGCGTGTTTGGATAACCCCTTTCCTTGGAATTAAAAACCTAGATTCTTTTAATCCATTGGATTAGAGCAATCCTGAATTTGGGCATGTTTGAATGGCTTTTTCCGGATTAATCCAAAGGGGGGAAAATGCCCTAAATAGGCCCGTTCCACATGACAATAAAAATTAGCTCGGACTCAATTATTTTTTTTCCTGAACTTTCTTTCTTTTCTCTCCTCAAAAACTGTGCGTCTTTTTATTTCTCCTCCCCATTTCTTTTTCTCTCTGTAATTTTTCTTTCTCATCCATCTAGACAGGCATTTCTCTTCTGCCACAAAGAATCCATCCATGGCCTCTTCTCCATCACCACTCTCTTATAATAAGATCCGCCAAGTTTAGAACTCTCTCTCTCTCTCTCTCTTCTCTGTCCAAATCCTCTTTTCTTTTTCTTAAAACACGATAAACCCTAAATTCCAAATTTGAAGATCGCATCGATCAAGGTAAGATTCACAAGAACTATGCAAACCCTAATTCTCAAAATATAACAAACCCTAATCTCTTGTTTTATTTATATTATGATTCCTTGAATATTCAAAAATCTTATTTGCTCTTTTGATTGCTCATTTGGTTTTGGATTTCATGCTTGTGTTGGATGATATTTTTTATGGTGGCCCAATAAATAAAAAAACACGTCTACAATCATTTTCTAATCAAATGAAAAACCATGAATCGATTAAACTTGTCATAGGATTATATAGATAAAATGTTTATTCAAATGAAAAAAGTTTCTTGGCAACCCTTTATTCCAAAACCATCCAAACATGGATAAAGTTAAAACAAAATCTTAGGATTTCACTTTAAGAATGCATGTGCATTCCGAGATATTTTATTCCCAAATTAAATCTTATGAATTTTAATCCTAACTATCCAAATATACCCTAAACCTAAACGTATGGTTTTTATACAAATTGTGTGGTTCTGGCATTCTCGAGATCACTCATGGACACCGTCATCAATTGCGAGTGGCAACAGTCCACAAGTAACCGCTTGTTGGATATAAGTGTCCTCAAGTCAATTATTATAATTGAAGGAGGACCTATACGAGAAAACAATCTTACTCGAGATGATAGTATGCTATCTGGTTTGCCTTTATCTTTCATATGATGCGTTTTATTCACTATCACGTATCGTTTAGAAATGAGATAAAGCCCTAAGATTTTGCTTGACTACCAGGACGATGATGGAGATCATACTGGTAGGGCTTGGGTAGTTGATAAGCACATCCTTAAATGTCCCTAGTCGTAGGAGTATCGAGACTTGGTATTAGTACTTCAGTTTAGACCAGCGTGTACGTTTCTTGATCCGGTTGGAGGGTGATAGCTGATCCTACAGCTATTGGTGTTTGACATCGAGGATTATATACAGATGCTCATTGGATGAGTTACACTGGATGGACTCACCGAGAACTTATGGTTGGTAATATACCAATGTCAGGTAGCAGTTCTCCGGTGACATGAGTGCATGGCAGTCCCTAGGACATAAAATCGCCATAGCGTCTCATATGTGTTCCAACTATACTTAGACTTCCATCCTACCACGGCTCAAAGGAGTCATGCAAACATGTTTTTGTTGGGTATAGTCCTAAAGCACGTAGAGATAATGAGCGTTCGAGGGGATTCGACTCTCCCGGTATAGGGAGTTGATGTCGCGCTGTGCATGACATGACTACAACCACAAGTCGATGGCTATCACAGTGGAGATAAAATGGTAAGTGTTATCAATTGTATCTCCAGTTGGTTATGAGTCCTCTGTTGCGTGACTTATCAAGTTATTGGGGTATGAAAGATTCCAAACCCTAGACCCGATATGCGATACTCTCAAACGAAGAGACCAGACTGTACGGTATGTCGCTGATAGACTTTGCAGGGTTCTGATGGGCTTGCTCGTTGACCTTCTTTCAATCAATATCTAGGTAGTCGTTACTGTAGGGTGTTTTTCGTCACCCCATTGAGATGGGAATACACGCGTGCTTGTGAGGCGTATTACAGATTCCCCCTGCCTAGGGTAGGCCGGGGTTTATTAATTGTATGGATCCGAATCTCCGGCAGCCGCGGACTAAGCTGTCGTTAATTACCCCTCGCCTTTGGAGCGAGGAAACCTCCGATTGACGGATTGAACTGGTCATGCGAACTCAATGTGCAGTGTGCGTGTGCTTTGTTTTGGAGGGGGGCTTGGATATATCGGGAGCCACGGAGAGTTTTTACGGGGGTCCCGCTATCCGGATAGCAGGCTGGGGGTCAAGGGGGCTAGCAGCCCCTTGCGTGGTGCGGGGCAGCGCCCCGGCCTAAATTTTTTTGAGAGGGACAGTGTTGTAGAGTATGTGTGTGTATATATACATATATAAAAAAAGAAAGGGAAAGGGCATTCAAAGGATGCGTGGGAAGAAGCGCCAGCGCTTTTGGTGCTAGCGCTTTGGGCGCAAGAGCGCTAGCGCTTTAGGCGTTAGCGCCCCACGTGTCAGCACGTGGGCGCTAGCTCTCTGAGCGCAAGGGCGCTAGCGTTTTGAGCGCTAGCGCCCTACGTGTCGGCGCGTGGGCTCTCGGGCGCTAGCGCTTTGGGCGCTAGTGCCCCACGTGTCGACACGTGGACGCTCGGACGCTAGCGCTTTGGGCGCTAGTGCCCCACGTGTCGGCATGTGGACGCTCGGGCGCTAACGCTTTGGACGCTCGGGCGGCAAAAAGGACTTGGTCCCTACAATGGGAGTTATACTCCCAGAAAGGAGCACTTATTATTATTATGATATTTTTTTTTGTGTATATATCTATATATATATATATATATATATATATATGAGGAGTTAAACTCCTAGAATATTTTGAAGCTGATGAAGGGGATTCTCCCCTTGAGCCCTGGTTCTTCCCCAAAGTGGGGTTTCTGGAGATGGGTCTCCTTCTTCTTCCTGTCGTTTGGTCGGATCTTGGAGAAAGGGGGTGAGACTTAAAATCTCCCCTTTTTGAGATCTAGTGACATATCCAAGTTCCCCTTTATGAGTTTTGTGGTGAAAAACTATTTAGTTTTGGAAAAGAAAGAGTAAAACTCTTGATTTAATTCAAAAGAAAGAAGAAGGTTTAGAACCTTCAAAAAGGGAAAAGAGGCACAAACCCTAGATTTTAAGGGGAATAAAAAAAGTATTTCTTTTATTCATCATCATGTTGCTTTATATAGGCTTACATATTTACATATAGCCCCTTGGGCTTTCCAAATTGGCATTTTGCCCATCCCATGGCTCATGTGCCATTTCTTTTTGCACATAAGCCATGGGCTTTACAAAAATTTGGCTTTATGCCCATTTTGCTTACATTCTTGCATAAAAAATTACATAAAAATTATTTATCACATGATTTCATTTTGGCATGGGGAGGGCTGGCCACTTCATGTTCGGACTCGACCTGGGCATGGGCCCACTTGGCTTGGGGTTGACTTTGACTTTGACTTGGTCAACCGGGGTGCAATTTTCGACTTCAACAAAGTGTCCCCCATCAATAAATGCACACCACATATATGAGTCGTGTGCATGGAATTGATGGATCTTCTTTCACGTGGAGGCGACTTGCTTTGGTTCCCACTTTTTGGGATGCACTGCCCTTTTTACGACATGGACGGTCGACGCTTGACGTGTCTCCGAGACGGAGTGTCCGTGGTAGACTTTTTCCTGGCCCGGAGTGATCTGGTTCCTTCTTTGTAGGAAGCCTGCACTGCCCATTTTGCGACATGGACGGTCAACGCTCTGATCCGGAGCGATGTGGTTCCCGATTTGTGGGAAGCCTGCACTGCCCTTTTTGCAACATGGACGGTCGACGCTCTGATCCGGAGCGATTTGTTTCCCGATTTGTGGGAAGCCTGCACTGCCCTTTTTGCGACATGGATGGTCGACGCTCTGATCCGGAGCGATTTGGTTGATTGGGAAGCCTGCACTGCCCTTTTTGCGACATGGACGGTTGACGCTTGACGCGTCTCCGAGATGGAGTGTCCATGGTAGACGTTTCCCTGGCCCAGAGTGATCTGGTTCCTGCTTTGTAGGAAGCCTGCACTGCCCTTTTTGCGACATGGACGGTCGACGCTCTGATCCGGAGCGATTTGGTTCCCGATTTGTGGGAAGCCTGCACTGCCCTTTTTGCTACATGGACGGTCGACGCTCTGATCCGGAGCGATTTGGTTCCCGATTTGTGGGAAGCCTGCACTGCCCTTTTTGTGACATGGACGGTCGACGCTCTGATCCGGAGCGATTTGGTTCCCGATTTGTGGGAAGCCTGCACTGCCCTTTTTGCGACTCGACGCTTGACGCGTCTCCAAGACAGAGTGTCCGTGGTAGACGTTTCCTGGCCCGGAGTGATCTGGTTCCTGCTTTGCAGGAAGCCTGCACTGCCCTTTTTACGACATGGACGGTCGACGCTCTGATCCGGAGCGATTTGGTTCCCAATTTGTGGGAAGCCTGAACTGCCCTTTTTGCGACATGGACGGTCGACGCTTGACACGTCTCCGAGATGGAGTGTCCGTGGTAGACGCTTCCCTGGCCCGGAGTGATCTGGTTCCTGCTTTGTAAGAAGCCTGCACTGCCCTTTTTGCGACATGGACGGTCGACGCTCTGATCCGGAGCGATTTGGTTCCCGATTTGTGGGAAGCCTGCACTGCCCTTTTTGCGACATGGACGGTCGATTCTCTAATCCAGAGCGATTTGGTTCCCGATTTGTAGGAAGCCTGCACTGCCCTTTTTGCGACATGGACGGTCGACGCTCTATTTGACTTGCTCTGCTTCCTGCAGTGTCAGGGGTAAACTTGACTTACTTCGCTTCTTACGGTGTCGAGATTGGATTCTGACTTGCTCCGCTTTCTACGGTGTCAGAGTTGAAGTTGACTTGTTGATTGGCGATTTGGGTTGACATCGGCATCGCTATACTGGAATATGGTACCAGGAGCGAATCATCATCTTGTAGGGTGTTTTTCGTCATCCTATTGAGATGGGAATACACGCGCGCTTATCAGGCGTACTACAGATTCCCCTGCATAGGGTAGGCCGGGGTTTATTGATTGTGGGGATCCGAATCTCCGGCAGCCGCGGACTAAGCTGCCATTAATTACCCCTCGCCTTTGGGGCGAGGGAACCTCCGATTAACGGGTTAAACTGATTATGCGAATTCAATGTGTAGTGTCATGTTTTGAAGGGGTTTTGGATATATCGGGAGCCACGTAGAGTTTTTACGGGGGTCCCGCTACCCGGATAGCGGGCTGGGGGTCAAGGGGGCTAGCAGCCCCCTTACGGGGTGCGGGGCAGCGCCCCGGCCCAAAATTTTTTTTGGGAGGTATAGTGTTGTAGAGTATGTGTGTGTGTACATATATATATGAAATAAAAAAAAGGAAAGGGCATCCAAAATATGCATGGGAAAAGCGCTAGCGCACCACGTGTCAGCACGTGGGCGCTCGGGCGCTAGCGTTTTGGGCGCTAGCGCTTTGGGCGTTCGGGCGCTAGCGCTTTGGGCGCAAGAGCGCTAGCGCACCACGTGTCAGCGCTCGGGCGCTAGCGCTTTGAGCGCAAGAGCGCTAGTGCACCACGTGTCAGCACGCGGGCGCTCGGGCGCTAGCGCTCTGAGCGCAAAAAGGACTTGGTCCCTGCAATAGGAGTTGTACTCCCAGAGGAGTTAAACTCCTAAGACGTTTTGAAGCTGATGAAGGGGGCTTCTCCCCTTGAGCCCTAGTTCTTCCCCAAAGTGGGGTTTCTGGAGATGGGTCTCCTTCTTCTTCCTGTCGTTTGGCCGGATCTTGAAAAAACAAAGGGGTGAGACTTAAAAATCTTCCCTTTTTGAGATCTAATGGTAGATCCAAGTTCCCCTTTGTGGGTTTTGTGGTGAAAAACTATTTAGTTTTGAAAAAAAGAAGAGTAAAACTCTTGATTTAATTCAAAGGAAAGAAGAAGGTTTTAGAACCTTCAGAAAGGGGAAAGAGGCACACACCCTAGTTTTTGGGGGAATGAAAATTGTATATTAGATATTTTCATCATGTTGCCTTATATAGGCTTACATATTTACATGTAGCCCCTTGGGCTTTACAAAATGACATTTTGCTCATCCTATGGCTCATGTGCCATTTTTTTGCACACAAGCCATGGGCTTTACAAAAATTTGGCTTTATGCCTATTTTGCATACATTCATGCATAAAAAATTACATAAAAATTATTTATTACATGATCTATATTTTGGCATGGAGGAGGCTGGCCGCGGGCTCGACTTGGGCATGGGCCCTCTTGACCTGGGCTTGGGCCCACGTGGCTTGGGGTTGGCCTTGACCTTGACTCGGTCAACCGGGGTACAAATTTTGACCCCAACAAAGTGCCCCCCATCAGTGAATGCACACCGCATGCATGAGTAGTGTGCACGAAATTGATGGAGCTTGAAGTTGGACTTCGAAGTGGAACATCATTCCAAGGGCAGAGCATCATCCCGGGGAGCATCATCCCGGGGATCGGAGCATCATTCTGATTCGCGGAGCATAATTCCAGGGTCGGAGTATCCCTCGGGGAGCATGATTCCCGGGGATCGGAGCATCATTCCGATTTGCGGAGCATAATTCCAAGGTCGGAGCATCATTCCGAAGGGTCGAAGCATAATTCCGAAGAGTAGAGGCATGAATCCAAGGATCAGAGCATCATTCCGAAGAGCAGAGCATGATTCCAAGGATCGGAGCATCATTCCGAAGCACAGAGCATGATTCCAGGGATCGGAGCATCATTCCGAAGAGCGGAGCATGATTCCAGGAGATCGGAGCATCATTCCGAAGAGCGGAGCATGATTCCAGGGATTGGAGCATTATTCCGTAGAGCGGAGCATCATTCCAGAAGGATCGGAGCATCATTCCAAAGAACGGATCATCATTCCAGAAGGATCGGAGCATCATTCCGAAGAACGGAGCATGATTCCAGGGATCGGAGCATCATTCCGATGAGCGGAGCATGATTCCAGGGATCGGAGCATCATTCCGAGGATCAGAGCATCATTCCGTAGAGCGGAGCATGATTCCAGGGATCAGAGCATCATTCCGAAGAGCGGAGCATGATTCCAGGGGATCGGAGCATCATTCCGAAGAGCGGAGCATGATTCCAGGGATCGGAGCATCATTCCAGGGGATCGGAGCATCATTCCGAAGAGCGGAGCATGATTCCAGGGATCGGAGCATTATTCCGAAGAGCGGAGCATCATTCCAGAGGGATCAGAGCATCATTCCGAAGAGCGGAGCATGATTCCAAAGATCGGAGCAAAATTCCGAAGAGCGGCATACATTCTAACCGAAGCATAATTTCGATGCAGAGGTTGATTCCCAGGCGAAGCATAATTCCGATGGGGAAAGCAGATAATCCGGGGCGAAGCTTGATTTCGATACGGGGTGCACATTCTGAGACGAAGCATGATTCCGACGCAGAGCTTGCTGGTTGACTTGATTTCGGGGCGGAGCTTAATTCCGACGGGGAGGTCACTGGCTGATTCCGAGTCGAAGCATAATTCTGACAGGAAAGGAAAATACTCCAAGGCAAAGCATGATTTCGACACGAGGTACATTCTGAGACGGAGCATGATTTCGGCGCAGAGCTTGTTGGCTGACTTGATTCCGAGACGAAACATAATTTCGATAGGGAAGGCAGATACGCCGAGGCGAAGCATGATTTCGACACGGGGTACACTCTAAGCCGAAGCATGATTCCGGCGCAGAGTTGGTCGGTTGATTCGATTCCGAGGTGGAGCATAATTCCGGCAGGGAAGGTAGATATCTCGAGACGAAGCATGATTTCGACACGGGGTAAATTCTGGGACGGAGCATGATTCCGCCGCAGAGGTTGTTGGTTTGATTTGATTTGGGTTGACATCAGCATCGCTATACTGGAATATGGTACCAGAAGCGAATCATCATTTATCATAAGAGGATTTGGGAATTGGTTTTGGTTTGGCATCTGCATTGCTGCACTGGAATAATGCCAGGAGCAACTCATCATCTGCCCCGGGAGGATTTGGGAACTGGTTTTATTGTTTGGCATTAGCATCGCTATACTGGAATATGGTACCAGGAGAGAATCATCATTTGCGTTTTCTTATTAGGAAACGATGGCTTAGGAGACAGGTTTTAGGTCCCTATCACCTAAGACTTTTCAATTTTATGAGCCGTAAGGGTCTCACAAAGCATTTTCTCCCTGCGGGTCATAAGGATCCCGTAAGTGTATTTTCTCCTTAGGAGTCGTGGGGACTCCCAAGTGTATTGCTCTTTTGTGAGTCGTAAGGATCTCACGCGGGAATTTTCTCCTCGCAAAGTCGTAAGGATCCCACGAAGGTTTGTTCTCCTCATGCATCGTGAGGACACATGAGTGGGTTTTCCCAATGGAACATAATTCCAAGGGCGGAGACCAACCGCGTAACTGGTGATTACGGTGGGGCATGGGTATGATGAGAATTATTTGAGCCCGTGGATTGTATACGGTAGTCAATTTGGGGACTAGACGTAAGGCTGGGAGAATTTTAGGAAATTGGATTTTGGTTGGCGTCTGCATCGCTGCACTGGAATATGGCATCAGGAGCGACTCATCATTCGCCGTTTTTTTTTTTACCGCGATTGCTCTATCATTTCATCTTTTCTTATCGCGAAGGTCGCGATTGCCCTATCATTTCGGCTATTTATTCGCGGTTGCCCCATCATTTCGGCTTTATTTTCATTTTCATTTTTGCTCGCTGATTTTTATTGCGAGTCGCCCCATCATTTCGGCTTTTCACTTTATTTATTTATTTACACATTCCCTTTTTTTTATTTACACATTTTTTTACATTCTCAGTTTAACGACTTAAAGATCAATTGTTCCCAGTTTAACGACGTGGTGGTCATCGGTTTCCAGTTTAAAGACTCAGAGGTCTACTGTTCCCAGTTTAATGACGTGGTGGTCGACTGTTTTCAGAGAAAGGCAGATGTCTGAAAGAATCAGTTTCATGAAGAACTTCGGTCTCCGTTTGTATAAAATTGGCGGTTGCGACTTGACTGTTTGTTAACACTCCTTTAGACAGTTCTATCTCTCCTGCCTTGTATTGCTTTTCGACCCAATCTTTGAAGACGAAGCAGTCTTCAATGGCATGACCTATCACTCTGTGATAGGGGCAGTATTTGGGGTCGTCGGTCCTATTCACTTCCTGCGGTCTTTTTGACTCTGGCAGTTGTAAACCGTTCCTCAGGGCGTCTTTGAATATTTTATAGATTTTGTCCCTTCTGAAGGAATAGACCTTGTCCAGCTTCTCTTTCAGTGGAGATTCTCCTCCCTCTCCGAATATTGGCTTCCGAAGCTGGTTGGCATTAGACCCGCTCAACCCTTGCTTATTTCGGTTAGCCGAGGCATTGAAAGATTTAGTATCGTCGGAAGTTCCGCCTTTGCGATTTTCGTCCTTTCGGTTTCTCCAGGACTTATTTTTATTTTGGGAGTTAGAGGAGGACTCCTGCTTTGAGCGTTCCAATATCTGGACTTTCATGGTCAGCTCTTGGAATGTTTTGAGACCCGCGGTGCATAGAAACGGGGCCATCCAATTGTTGAGATTTCCGACGAAGAGACTGACAGATTGGTCATGCTCTATCGGCGGTTCGCATTTGATGGAGAGATTGCGCCATCGGGTTATAAAATCCGTGTTGCTTTCGTTGTTCTTGGGCTCGGTCTTTACGAGCTCGGCAATGGTGATCTTATCGCTGACGCTCATGAACCTTTGTCGAAACAAAGATTCCATTTGGACGAAAGTAGTAACGGAGCCATCCGGTATGCTCGCGTACCAATCGAAAGCAACATCGGCCAAGCTATTAACGAACTGGCGGAGGAGAAGCGCGTCATTGCCCCCAGTATTCCCGCATGAGGCTTTAAAGTGGGCGATGTGCTGATTCGCATTTCCCGTCGCAACGAATCTTCCGAATTTGGGGATGACATAGCCGCTAGGAAATTCTACCAGATCATACTGAGCAGGATATGGTCTCCCACTACTGCTGATATCTTTTTGCGCTTCGGCTTCGGCCACCAATGTTTTGACTTTGCTGGCAACCAAATCCAGGATTTGATTTTGAGTTAGCGAGCTGCTGTCATCGGTAGCTGTTCCCCGCTGAAAGACGCGACAGAGACGCGGTGAACGTCTTGCCTGAAATTCAGGGCAGATGCTAATTGGTGCTATCCGTCCACCTCTCCGAAGATGCCAAGTTGATTTATGACACCATGTATCGAATTTTTAGACGGATGCGGCCGTTGTAGCAGACTTCGTCAGATTTCCCCTCGTCGAGGGGTTTTTGATTATAGGGACGCTCTTCCCTGGAAGCGCAAGCCCCTGCAGTTAATTACGCTACCGCATCGCGGTAACAACTTTCTCCTTCTCCAGATGGTCACTTCGTGTCGTGGGTGTTTGTTTTGTGTTTGGTTGCCCGTGGATTGTATACGGAGACTAAGTTATGTTGTCGCACGTAGGGCGTGGACTAGTCCAAATCCGTATTTTCTTAGATTTGGGTCTGGGGTTTTGGGTTTAAGGATACGTTAGTCTCATTTGAGACTAAGATCAACTTAAACGTTCGTTAAGGATACGTTAGTCTAATTTTAGACTAAGATCAACTCAACATTTGTTAAGGACACGTTAGTCTAATTTTAGACTAAGATCAACTTAACAGGATCATTTAGATCCAACAAGAGAGCATTTGAACCCTATTGTTTAGTTTAGGGACATTGCAGTCGATTACCAGTTTAAGGACATTGTGGGCCAAGACCAGTTTAAGGACATAGTGGTCCAATGTTAGTTTAAATACATCGCGGTCGAGGTTAAGGACATCGTAGTCCGTGAGTTTAAAGACCTCACAGTCAAGGTTAAGGACATCATAGTCTGTGAGTTTAAAGACCTCACAGTCAAGATTAAGGACATTATAGTCCGTGAGTTTAAAGACCTCACAGTCAAGGTTAAGGACATCATAGTCCGTGAAATGTGTGGTTATCGGGACCCGTCACCTCTTTGAAGACATTGAAGGATTACAACGACAAATATCAAAGGAGTGAAGAGATGTACCCTCGAACCAAAGTGGATTTGGGGATCTGTAGTCCAATTTAGAGCTAAGATCAATTTATTAGATTATGAGCACATTGGCTCAGTTGAGTCTGAGTTGAGGACTTATGGCCAACTTGGGCTAAGTCCAATTAAGTTTGAAGTGTCGGCCCTCTGTTGGACCATTAGACATTTGTCTGAGTTCGAGCCCACATTATTTAGCAATGCTAAACGAGAGTTTGAGGGCTTTGGCAACATTTTTATCTTTGACTGAGCATGGAACATTATAGTTCTGAATTTTACTCAATTTTGAGATTCAGTTGAAGGGGAGTCTTTTGCCTCTGGAAAATTAGCCGATTTGGCTAAACTAGTGTTAATCACTAAAGAACAACAGTGTTAAACACTGGAAACACAACTCTCAAATTAGTGTTAAACACTAGAAAATGACAGTGTTAAACACTGGAAATGAAGTTGTCAAATTAGTGTTAAATACTAAAAGATAATCAATGTTAAACACTGGGAATAAAGCTCTCGAATTAGTGTTAAACACTAAAGAAAAAGGGGTCACGTGTGGACACGTGAGGGCGCCCAAAGGTGGGACCAGATTCCTTTTCTTCGTTCTGCAATTAAGTGTTAAACACTTTTTATATTTTTATTTTGAGCATCACGTGTTGACACGTGACGGTCATCTGTGCGCTAATCACTAAAGCGTTTGCTAAGGGGTCACGTGGGAGCACGTGAGGCGTTGCCTCAGAGCTTTTTCCATTCTCATTTTGGGGATCTTTTCAGGGGTCACGTGGGGACATGTGACCTTAGTCTTTGCATGCATGGAGATCTTTTAAGTTCTCTGTTATTTTCAAGCGTTGAATTCTTTTATAGGGTTAAACCCTAATTATGATTTTGGAGGAATTAAATTCCTATTGTAAAAGAATTAAATTCTTATATAGAGTGAAACCCTATTATCATTGAGGAAGAATTAAATTCCTGTAAATCTGAGAGAATTAAATTCTCAATTAGGGTTAAACCCTAATTCTGTCCATCTTAAAGGAATTAAATTCCTATAATTGTAGGAGAATTAAATTCTCAGATAGGGTTTAAACCCCAAGTTCATCATGAAGGAATTAAATTCCTGTGAGTTTGGGAGAATTAAATTCTCATATAGGGTTAAACCCTAATTTTGTTTTTGGGAGAATTAAATTCTCTAGACTCAATTCTCTCTCTAAGTTTTGGGTCTGCATGGCAGGATCTCAACCCGATGAGAATTAAATTCTCAACTTATGGGGAGATGTGCTCTTTGCAGATCTTCAACCAGAAGAAGAACTAAATTCTTTTTTTTGTAGAAGAGTTAAACTCTTAGATTTGAGAATTAAATTCTCTGTTTGAAGTTTTGATCCCCTTTCTTTTCTTACCTAGGGTTTTTCTTTGTAGAGAATTGAATTCTCCTTTCTTTTTCTCTCTGAAATTTCAAGATTCCAAAGCTCCCTCTTTTAAAAAAAAAACCCCTCTTTTTTTTCTTTCTCTTCTCTTGTCTCCTATTTATAGGAGAAGGAAAAGAATCAATTTGTTTAGCAAATCTTTCATTGAAAGATTTAGTTTGTTTTCATAATTAATATGAGCCTTTAGATCATGCAGTGAATTTTATTCACCGTTGGATTTTAAATTCAAAGATATTCTGTTTGTTATTTCTGGTGATATTTTAGGGGAAATCTTTCCTTGTCTAAGATTTTTCCATAAATTGGTGATTTTTAATCACCCTTGGATCTTTAATCCAACGGCCCCATAATCCTTTTCCATTTGGAAAGATTTAGAAGCTTTTAGAATTTAATTCTATTAACTGTAAGGCTTTCGAGACCAGTCACGTGCCGACACGTGACCCTTGGTCACGTGTGAGCACGTGGCCCCCAATTGAGTCCTTTTCTCAGCATTTACTTACGCTTCGGTTGTAACCATCACGTGTCAACACGTGACCATTGGTCACGTGTGAGCACGTGACACATCATTGAGGTATTCCTTCAGCCGTTTCTTATTTTATTTCTGTTTTGATTGTCACGTGTCAACACGTGACCATTGGTCACGTGTGAGCATGTGATACCTCATTGAGGTAATTCCCGATTTCTAGAATTAAATTATATTAAGCTGTAAGGCTTTCAAAGCCTGTCACGTGCTGGCACGTGACCCCAATTGAGCCATCTTTCAGCCATCTGTTATCATTTCTTCTTGATGAGATTTTAACCATCACGTGACCATTGGTCACGTGTGAACACGTGATACCTCATTGAGGTAATTCCTGATTTTTAATCAGGAAACAAATGCCCCCATAGCGTTGCTCTCACGTGTCTGCACGTGAGTGCAACGCTCTCACTTTTGTGACCGTTGGATCCATCTAGGGAATCGGGGAGATGAAGCGTTTCCATCACATCCTATAAATGCAGGGGTTTCTTCAGAAGCACCTCCACTCTTGCTTCTTCTTCCTTGCAAACTTTTCTTTTGAGAATTTAATTCTCGTTCTCAGAGCTTAGTTCTCTGTTCCAAAATCTTCAGAGTTTGACTCTGTTTAAGAAAGACCCATCTCTTCAGGTAATGACTTTAGACGATCAAAGAACTTTCATACATATAAAACTCTTCGGATTTTAAATCCACACTAAGGGTTTTCCCTTTTAACAAGAACCCATTTTAAAGTTCTTTAAGAAGAAAACTACTCATTCTTTAATCAACAGGCCCTTTAGGGTTTCTCTGATCTTCAGGGATTAATGGTGGTGTTTTCCTTTTTCCATGGAATTTAATTCCATCTCAAAAATGTTTCTAGGAATTTAATTCCCCTTTTCAAAAGGAATTTAATTCCTCTGAAGAACTTAGTTCTTCCCAGAGAGCTTCTTGGGGTTTTCTTGCCCTGAGTTGTCTCTTTGCCACCAAGAAGAAGAATCTTGCAATGTCTCTTTCTGGGAATTTAATTCCCTTGATTCTGTTTGATTTGCCACAGAGTCCAAGATGGATTTCTTTTTAAGGGAATGTGTAGGGTCATTTGAAACCCACTGCTTATTTTAATGAGAATCTTCCTTTTGTCTCATTATAATTGCTTGGCCTCATTATTAGCAAGCCGTCATCTTGATTTTGTAGGACCCATGTGTTTTGTAACCAATGGTCCCATAAAATGAGTCCGTTGTCGCTGTCTTTATATATATATATATATATATATATATATATATATATATGTATATATATATATCTATAATCACTGTTGGTTTCGCTTTAACAGTTTCCCTTTATTTTATTTCAGGTACGATAACGTCTGTTCCGTATTTTCCTTTCACTCGCGCGGAGGCTGCTTTTCCTCAGTCGCCATCTGATAAGGAAGTGATGGCGATGATCAGGGGTCGTCGGAGTTTTCTTTGTGAAGTGCCGACGGAGCCTACCTTCCGTTCCTGCCGATGGATCCTCCAGGGACTGTCTTCGCTGTGGAGATGCCTAATTGGACTCCGATGGGACGGCTCGAGCCTTCGACGACCGGTATCCCGAACCATCTGATCCCGACCATAGACATTCTGGGACACCGCATTTGCCAGGGCGAGGCCCAGCCATAGGGGCAGATCTACAAAATAGGGCTCACCCCTCGACACCCTACGGGCTATCTCCTTTGGGCTCGATACATCCTGTCCGCCCATCGCGCGCGACTACAGAAGGTTGGGCTTTATCAGGCGATATATGCGTCCCTCTTCCACTACCAGTCTCCTCACGTTTGGTGGGTTAAGGCCTTCCTGAACTAGTGGAATCTTCTCACCAACACTTTTCTCTTGGGGGACCGTGAAGTTTCAATTTCTTTGAAAGAATTTCGCGAGAACTCGGGGCTGCCAATCAGAGGGACACTTTACGAGGAATTGTTGCCTTCTAACGAGTACGTCTTTGAGACTGAGCCCGCAACGCTTGACGGCTTGTCTACCGAGAACGCCGTCTGCCATAAGCGTCCGAGTTTGATCAAGGCGCTGGGTATCTTCGACAAACTGTTCACAGAATCTAAGGAGCAGGGCGTCACTTGTAAGTCAACGTTAGACACCCCACGAGTTGCGGGGAGGCGGAATAGGTAAAACAATCATTTTGTTTAAAACAAACATCGACTAACTTACGGATCTATGCCAAACCTTAACTAACAACATCATAGAAGGGATTAGCTACTATGAAAGAAGATTATACCTAATGAACCAAGTTCTTCTTGTTCTCGTTGACCACCTCCTCGCCGGCCTCCTCTTTGTGATAGAAGATCCACCCGAGAGCTACTACTCCAAGCTTGGCCTCTAACTTGATGTAACTAGGTTACTCAAAGTGCTAATCAAAGCAACCTAGGGAATATAGAGTAGGATTAAGGATTAATAAGTCTTGCTAACCCTTGATCTCAACACATGAGAGGTTAGGGTTAGGGTTTGAAGAGAGAGAGCTTGAGGAGAGAGAAAGTGAGAGTGAGAATCCTGTTTGGAATAATGATTCATTTGTGAATATATGAAGCATATGATATTATTAAATGAATAACAAATAATAATTTGTCATCATGCTTCATTAACTCACATAGTGATTCATCTCATGAGTCATTTAAATCATAAATTCATCATTAACTCCATGGATGAATCACACCATGACTCATTAAACCAATTAATGCATATAACACCTAAGCCCTCCATGTCATCATCCTTCTAGAAGCTTCTCGAGAATTTACGAGAATGCCCCTCCTATCCGTGAAAACACGGAAATACTTTAGACTGCATAAATCCAATAATCCGATACTAGAATCTGGCTTAAACCAAAGCCCGCTAGTAAAAAATGTCCGAATATCGTATGTGCGTAAAAACACGTATGCGTTCGAACCCTGTCGTAAAACCATACGACCTCTATATCGTTTCGCACGAAGCAGGGAAACTCTCTGTGTGGGACTCTAAAAACTCGACTACTACGGTGGCAGAGGGTTTAACCACAGACCGCAAGTAGCACTAGCTGTACGTAACGGTCCCCAGGTAGATGTCGATAAGAAGGCCGATGAGGAAACCCATCCGAATGCATACTGAGCCTGATGTGACAATCTCCATACAGTCTGGTCTGTTCGTCTAGGACTATCGCATATCGGGCCTACGGGGCGGCAAGCGTCAGTCCCCTAAAAGCGGTATAAGTCGTGTCGGAGTGAAGCCCATTACACCTTGAGAAACTACTTGAAAACCTACCATTAAATCTCACTTGCCCTGGCCAGGGACTTTGCGTAATGGCTCTCCAGACACAACGCGATATCAACTCCCAATACCGAGAGAGACGAATCCTTTCTAACCGCCACTGCCTCCAAGTGCTCGGGACTGCACCCAACTGCTACCTGTTTGCACGACTCCTTTGATCCGTGGTAGGGTAGAAATCTAAGAACAGTAGGAACACACTCGAGGCGAAGCAGCAGTGTCAAGTCTGTGGACTATGCTGTACTCATGTCACCTGGGAACTGTTAACTGACGACGGGTATAATACCAACCAACAGTTCCCTGCGAGTCCTGTCCGGTGTACCTGTAACCCAACGAGCACCTATATACTATCTCCAGTACGACGTACTGATGGCTGTGGGACAGACCATCTCCCTAACTGGGATAAGAAGCGTACACACTAGTCTACTTAGGAGTATCGATACCCTGTCTCGATAATCCTACGACTAGGGACCTAAACAAGGATGTGCTTGTAGACCACCAAGCCCCCACTAGTGTGACTGTCATCATAACGCTGGTAGTCAAGCAAGATCTTAAGGGGTCTATCAATACGTACACACATATTAAGATAGATATAAACCAAGTAGCATACTACCATGTTTAGCAAGACTGTTAATATAACTGTGAATATCCCAAGCTTCCATTAAGTAATATACAAGCTAGTATGATACAATAATGGCCCCTAAGGCATATACACTAACAATCTCCCACTTGCACTAGGGCCATGTAGTGGCGTATCGAAGACCGATCATCTCGAGTAGCCTCTCGAACTGAATCTGAGGTAAGGCCTTTGTGAATGGATCAACAGTGTTCTCCTCTGTAGCAACTCTCCGGACCTCGATCTTCCGCCGATCTATGATCTCCCTGATCAGGTGATACCGCCTTAAGATGTGTCTGGACTTCTGATAGGACCTGGGTTCCTTCGCTAAAGCTATAGCTCCGTTTTTGTCGCAATACAGAGGTATTGGATCAACAATGGTAGGAACCACCTGAAGTTCTGTTAGGAACTTCTTCATCCAAACCGCTTCTTTTGCGACATCGCACGCAGCAATATACTCCGCTTCCATCGTCGATTCAGCAACGGTGTCCTGCTTGGAACTCTTCCAGCACACCGCCCCTCCATTGAGGGTAAAGACATAACCTGACATGGACTTGGAGTCATCCTTGTCACTTTGGAAGCTGGAATCAGCAAAGGCCTCGATCTTGAGGTCTTTTCCGCCGTAAACTAAGAACATCTCCTTAGTTCTCCTCAGATACTTGAGAATGTTCTTTACTGCTATCCAGTGCTTCTCCCCTGGGTCTGACTCATACCTGCTTACCACGCTCAGTGCGTAAGCTACATCTGGTCTGGTGCACAACATCGCATACATTATAGAGCCTACCGCAGAAGCGTAGGGTATAACTGACATGCGATCCCTTTCCAAATCAGTCTTGGGAGACATCTCTTTGGATAGGGTGATTCCGTGACAAGCCGGTAAATTACCGCGCTTAGAATCTTCCATACTGAATCTTTTCAGTATAGTGTTGATATATCTGGACTGCGATAGTCCCAACATCCTCTTGGATCTATCACGATAGATCCGGATCCCCAGAATGTAAGAGGCATCACCCAGGTCTTTCATGGAGAACCTGTGTGATAAGAATCCTTTGACAGATTGTAGCATAGGAATGTCATTTCCTATCAATAGAATGTCATCTACGTACAAGACGAGGAATACGACAGTTCGTGCTACAATTTTACTATATATACACGGTTTATCTGGATTTTTGATAAAATCATATTTTTTGACCGTTTCATCAAAACAGATGTTCCAACTCCACGATGCCTGCTTCAGTCCATAAATGGACTTAAGCAACTTGCACACTTTCCCGCTGCTCCCACTCTGATTGAAACCTTCTGGCTGATCCATATAGATGCACACTTCTAAATTACCATTCAGAAAAGTCGTCTTTACATCCATCTGCCAGATTTCATAATCATGGAAGGCGGCAATGGCAAGAAGGATCCGAATGGATTTGAGCATAGCCACTGGAGAAAAAGTTTCATCATAGTCCAAACCAGGTCTCTGATGAAAACCCTTTGCAACAAGTCTAACCTTATAGGTTTCCACCTGTCCATCTACACCAATCTTTATCTTGAAGATCCATTTGCATCCTATGGGTTTTACCCCACCTGGAGCAAAGTCCAAAGTCCATACTTTGTTGGTGTACATGGCCTCCATTTCGGTCCGCATTGCATATCACATTACAATGTTCCATTTTATTGTGCCATTAGTACACATGCTTGTTTTGTATACACATTCTTATGCTAGTTGATTATGAGCACCCACATAACATTTTGTGCTTCCTGACATGACCCGTTGCACTTCCTACCTGATAGGACATGGTACCGTACACTCTTGACATAACCTGACACCTAAATACACTGCTTGACTTGACCTGATGTACCATGGCTTGACCTGTTACCTGATCTTATGTCTAATGCCAACAAACCTAACATGTAGTCCTTACGGACCGTTCCTGTTGTCTATCCAGACAAACCTGCACCTACCTGATCCTGAGTTGGCATTAGTTCTTAATTACATAAAATACCTGACTAGACACTTATAACTTGGGGGTATGGGAAAATCAATGATGAAATCCTGACTTGTAACTCGACAGTTGCTTGCTTATATCGATCAGTTTTTAGAGGCTAGGCCTGCCTTATGACGATACTGCTGACGTCGTTGGTCTGTACCCTTTTCCTGTTAGTGCCTAGCGCCACGTCTCGGTTTCAGCCCGAGAGTCTTAGACCGTGGTCCCGGGCATGCACGGGATACTATTGAGTTACATCGATGATTCATCAAATTGATTTCAAAGACTTGAGAGTAGATAACCAACTGACCAGTTCAGTTTACTCACTGCACGCTACCTTACACTGCCCTGATTTAGATTGCTTTACACCTGCTTTACTATTTATGATTATACTTGTATGTCTTGCTACCTTGTTTACATATTGTTGCTTGATGTTATGACGCGCTGACGTCTGGGTTTTGCATGGCCCAGATCTTTCTACCCTTGTTGCAGACTGATCAGGAGTATTGCCGCTGTTAGACCAAGCGGTGAAGTTCCTGTCGGTATATAGTTTTACTTTCCAGGTGTTTCATTATTGTATCTTTTGCTTCCGCATATCATTATTTCTTGACTCATTCATTCTGGCTCATGGACATGTACTAGATAGTTTGGTTTACTTTCCTGTTCTTGATATCTCTACAGCCGTAATGTGACTGTGGAGGGATTTTTTCTATCCACAGGTAGTATGGTTGGCTATGTCACGTGCCCATCTTAGCGTACTCTAGGAAGCGGGGCGTGACAAATACCCAGGAAGTAGAGTTGATTGACAGATATTTTTCAATTACAAACACACCTGAAGTCGAAGCCACAGCTTGCTTCGGTTCCTGGTTCTTGGCATTCCAAGCTTTGCAATCTTTCTTCCAGTGCCCTTTCCTACGACAGTGGAAGCACTCATCCTTTACCACTACTGGCACCACAATATTTTTCTTTCCCTTGACTCCCACCTTACTAACACCTCATCTAGGTTTGGTAGCGGCTTTATTCTTCCTTCCTTTGGCCCTAGCCTTGGACCCGAAAGAAGAAGCACCGCGAACAAACATAGCGGGTGTTTCCCTTAGCTTCTGCAAGGTGCCCTCTGCACTCCTCAACATGTTAAGGAGTTCTGGAAGATCAACTTCTTTTCCTTGAATGTTGAAATTCAGAATAAACTGGGCGTAGGTGGAAGGAAGGGACTGAAGAACCAAGTCTGTATAGAGCTCGTTCTCCAAAGTCGTCCCGAGGTCCGCGAGCTCTTCTATATAACCAATCATCTTAAGGACATGTTCTCCTACAGATGATCCGACGGCCATCCTCGACTGAAACAAGTTATTCAAGGTCTCGTATCTTACTATACGAGATTGCTCTCCATACAGTTCCTTGGTGTGGAGAAATATGGATTCAAGATCCATATACTCGTGCCTCCTCTAATGTTCATTATTCATAGAGGAAAGCACGATGCATATGGCCCTCACGCAATCTAACTCCCAGGTCTTGCGGATTTCCTTATCCGTATTACTGGATTTTGGACCAGTGACACAGGTGCCTTAGTGGTAAGGACATACCCCAATTTGTCATAAGTTAAAGCCATCTTGACATTCCGCAGCCAATCTTTATAGTTTGGCCCTGTCAATATATTTTTTTCTAATAGTAACTTAAGGCCTGTCATGTTCTGGGTCGCTGCAATTAGGAGAGAGAGGGAACACTTTAGCATGATGCTCTTGCAAGTTTAGAGTGGTTTTTAGTTTATCTAAACTGGATGGCTCCCACTGTTTCTCGAATCCCTCTTCAAACCAAAAAGGAAGAACTAGCCAGGACTATTCTCACCGTACAATACTTGCTTAACCGTTCAGCCAGGCCGGTGTCAGTACTTTGAGGGAGGTTTTACAACGCTTTCGTGAAGTTCCTTAATTAAATAACCTCTTTTCTCTGGGGGCGTAGCCCCGTTGACACTTTTCTCGGCACCTACTTGGTTTATAGCATTGATCGTTAAGTGACGAAGCTCCTGATGAGTAACGGATACTCACAGTAGGATCGGGATCCAAATATCATCGTATAATAACGCTGAAGGAATCCTACCAACATTCATCAAACTCCAAATGGTATGCATCTCTTTGCAAATTTCAGTTTCTTTAGAAATTCCCGATATAAATTTCTGCCCTATACTCTTATGACCTTGGCGTTGGTCAAAATGTCATAAGTTACATGTCAAGTTCTACCCATCATTATCTTGTTAATTTGAACCCATCCGTACATATCCCTGACGTTGGCCAAATGATAATACGACTGCCCCAAACTAACTCATCTATCTATGCAACAAATGAATACCCAGCAGCTACCAAACACTATGCCTTGGCGTTGGTCAAAATACATAGCTTGAATACCACTGAATACCCAAATGAAATGACGGAGGGCTACGAATAGTTTTGGCGAAACCGTGAACGTAGTGAACTTGATATGATCGAAGGAACCTGATAGCTTTTAAAAAGAGTGGTTAAAGCTCCGCAATTAAAAAAATATCCTCTGTTTTAAAATAACCGAGTGGTTTCTTTTAAACTGTTCCAATGATTCAACTTTGGTTTATTTTCTTTGCATTATTATAATGCGTCCCATCAATTAACCTATCATTGCAGAAAAACAACGAAAATATAGCGTCCTCTTATGCCATCCGCATTCGCCACTGGGTCCCGTCATCACCCGTTAGGTTACTTAACTAACGACAGAGCGGGGGCTGGGCTAGCGCGGGTGTAAAACATAAGTGACGCCTAATAGCTATCATATATAGATATTGTACATTCGTCAGACGCAATAATAGGCATTCCAGATCACAGATGAACATATTGGATTTTCTACGAATCCGCATTTCTTTTGAGCCTGCAAAGAAAGACGGATTACACAGTCGCGATGAATAGCCAAAACCCCACCCTAGACCCTTACGGGTACGGCAAACTACCCGCCAAGTACCCGAAGTGAAGCGGTCTCCCTCAACAACGTGAGTAGGCCACTAAACACTTCAAAGTACCCGGTAGTTTGTCCACCCCACCTTGGGTATATCCTAGGAGAAAAAATCAGTAAATGAAATAATACAACGGTGGCTACAACCGCAACCTGGATGTGCCCCGCAAAAGAATATTACAACAATTTACAAATTATATTTGAATGAAAGAAACGCTCGTCTTACATCCCCGGCTATCCATTCACGACAATCCAACAAGTCCACAAACACATACAGTAAAAACCATTACAGAAATGTGCAACCCCCTGTCAACTGACATACTAGTAGTTAGGGAAGGTTTACGAACACATTATACAAATCACAGATATAATCTAATTAGCCAAACATCTTAGAATTTCGATCAAGCAAACACAAATGATTCTACTCCCAAAAATTCTCTGTGCACCTGAAACCTGAGTAGAAACAGAACATCCCAGAAAGAACAAAATCAACACAGAAGAGTTACTGGGGAATTTTTGGGCGACTCGGCTCCAACTCGGCCGCGGATCCGCGGTGGATCGCTTTGGATTGGCCGCGGTTCTGCGGCGGTTTGGCCGAGTTAGGACCCCAAATTTCTCCAGTAACCTTATAATTCCCTGCTTGTATTTTTAAGGGTCCCTGAAAAATTTTCAAACCCTGTTTTAAAAACGACAGAAACTTGGTGAAAATGATGTTTTTTCCGGTTCTTTTTGCGATCGAATTTCTAACGACTTTTCTAACAAGTTAGTTATGGTTTAGCGAGGCTCTGATACCACTGTAAGTCGACGTTAGACCCCCCACGAGTTGCGGGGAGGCGGAATAGGTAAAACAATCATTTTGTTTAAAACAAACATCGACTAACTTACGGATTTTTGCCAAACCTTAACTAACAACATCATAGAAGGGATTAGCTACTATGAAATAAGATTATACCTAATGAACCAAGTCCTTCTTGTTCTCGTTGACCACCTCATCGTCGGCCTCCTCTTTGTGATAGAAGATCCACCCGAGAGCTACTACTCCAAGCTTGACCTCTAACTTGAGGTAACTAGGTTACTCAAAGTGCTAATCAAAGCAATCTAGGGAATATAGAGTAGGATTAGGGATTAATAAGTCTTGCTAACCCTTGATCTCAACACATGAGAGGTTAGGGTTTGAAGAGAGAGAGCTTGAGGAGAGAGAAGGTGAGAGTGAGAATCCTTTTTGGAATAATGATTCATTTGTGAATATATGAAGCATATGATATTATTAAATGAATAACAAATAATAATTTGTCATCATGCTTCATTAACTCATATAGTGATTCATCTCATGAGTCATTTAAATCATAAATGCATCATTAACTCCATGGATGAATCACACCATGACTCATTAAACCAATTAATGCATATAACACCTAAGCCCTCCATGTCATCATCCTTCTAGAAGCTTCTCGAGAATTTACGAGAATTCTCCTCCTATCCATGAAAACACGGAAATACTTTAGACTGTATAAATCCAATAATCCGATATAGAATCTGGTTTAAACCAAAGCCCGCTAGTAAAAACTGTCCGAACATCGTACGTGCGTAAAAACACGTATGCGTTCGAACCCTGTCGTAAAACCATACGACCTCTATATCGTTTCGCCCGAAGCAGGGAAACTCTTTGTGTGGGACTCTAAAGACTCGACTACTACGCTGGCAGTGGTTTTATCCACAGATCGCAAGCGGCACTAGCTGTACGTAACGGTCCCCAGGTAGATGTCGTTAAGATGGCCGATGAGGAAACCCATCCGAACTCCTACTGAGCCTGATGTGACAATCTCCATACAGTCCGGTCTGTTC
This sequence comes from Agapanthus africanus, assembly GCA_030015575.1. Classification (NCBI taxonomy): domain Eukaryota; kingdom Viridiplantae; phylum Streptophyta; class Magnoliopsida; order Asparagales; family Amaryllidaceae; genus Agapanthus; species Agapanthus africanus. The sequence goes on from CM057351.1 coordinate 296,586,259, forward strand.
GTCTAGGACTATCGCATATTGGGCCTAGGGGCGGCAAGCGTCAGTCCCCTAAAAGCGGTATAAGTCGTGTCGGAGTGAAGCCCATTACAACTTGAGAAACTACTGGAAAACCTACCAGTAAATCTTGCTTGCCCTGGCCAGGGAATTTGCGTAATAGCTCTCCATACACAGCGCGATATCAACTCCCAATACCGGGAGAGACGAATCCTGTTTAACCGCCACTGCCTCCAAGTGCTCGGGACTGCACCCAACTGCTACCTGTTTGCACGACTCCTTTGATCCGTGGTAGGGTAGAAATCTATGAACAGTGGGAACACACTCGAGGCGAAGCAGCAGTGTCAAGTCTGCGGACTATGCTGTACTCATGTCACCTGGGAACTGTTAACTGACGACGGGTATAATACCAACCAACAGTTCCCTGCGAGTCCTATCCGGTGTACCTGTATACTATCTCCAGTACGACGTACTGATGGCTGTGGGACAGACAATCTCCCCAACTGGGATGAGAAGCGTACACATTAGTCTACTCCGGAGTATCGATGCCTTGTCTCGATAATCCTACGACTAGGGACCTGAAAAAGGATGTGCTTGTAGATGACCCAGCCCCCACTAGTGTGACTGCCATCACAACGCTGGTAGTCAAGCAAGATCCTAAGGGCTCAATCAATACGTACACACATATTAAGATAGATATAAACCAAGTAGCATACTACCATGTTTAGCAAGACTGTTAATATAACTGTGAATATCCCAAGCTTCCATTAAGTAATATACAAGCTAGTATGATACAATAATAGCCCCTAGGGCATATACACTAACATCACTTTCAAGAGCTTCATCGCTTGCTTCCTTCGCGAGGATGTCCTGTCGAAGATGGCTCCCAAGTTTGCAAGCATCACCGACCCCTTTGGGTTTGGTTTGAACAGGCGGCCGACTAAGGAATCAGATTTACCGCAGTATTATATTCCTATCATGTCGCCGGTATCTTTCGAATCGATTGCAGCTCCCGGCATGGACGAGGAGACATTCTTTGTGGGCTTTATCAGTGTCTGGCTCAGCTGGTTCGTCATCCCTATGCATCGTCGCTTCATGAGAGTCTCGGTTATCTATCTGGCTCATCGTATCGCTGAGGGGACACGGCTGGCCATAGGCATCCCGGCGCTAGCGCATCTCTATCATGGATTGGGCGCCGCCGCTAACACCTTAACTCCTGGTGTGGACGTAGTAAACTTCTCCCTTCACTACTTTACATCTTGGATTGAGATGCATGTGTTGGGGGCTTTTGCTGCGCACCAGAGACCCGCATTTTATGACGCCTACACTTTTCCGCGACTTATGCGGCTGGTGGACCTTACCCCCACAATTGGTATGCCGCTAGATACCCGAGCTCAGTCAAGGGGTAAAAGGGCGCCAGTAGCAGTACCACCGCCGGCGGCGTCGACAATGGCCGTGTCGTCCTCGGCAGCACCGCCAAGCGAGGGTGCTGGAAATGAGGGTGTTGAAGGTGAGGTGGGTCAGCATCGTGTCAAGGCTCCACGGGGGAGGAAACAGTCATCTTCGGCGGTCGGTTTTGGATCCAAGCGGCGGAGGAAGGTGGCTACCAACCTGCTCGACTCTTTAGTAGAGTCTGAGCCCATTCTTCAGGATGAACCGTTGACCGTGCAAGAATCGGATGCTGGCTTACTTTTTCTGGGTTCAGCTGCCGAGGAAGCCGCACAATTGGCTGAGGCTATAAGACGTTCTAAAGATGAGTCTCAGAACGTAAGGGTTCCGAAGAAGCCCTACCCTGCCGTAATCTTTTACGAAGACCCTTCGTGGATCCGGCGGCGGTTCATCGACCTTTTGGAGGAATGGGGCGAACGGGCCCTTAAGCAGGCTGCTTCGGAGGATGCTGCGGACGCGCTTTCATTGTGGACTGGCGGCCACGAGTCCACCCTTGAACCTCGGTGAGCACACCTCCTTAAGAAGGAGCATCGGCTTGAAGAAGCTATATTGAAAACTTCCTTACGCATTGGTATGTTCCTGTATTTCTTTGTAAAATTTCATAGTGCCCGCACTTGTATATATGTATTCTTATTCTTGTGTGAATTGTGCAGAGACTTCAGCGATGGGGGAGGTTCCTACAGGCTTACTGACGGTAGAGCCTGTTGACACTCCTAATGAAACATTGCTCGATGTGGAGGGGGTTGACGACACTGTCCCTCTCGCGATAGAGCCTCCTGCGGTGGTTCTTGCTCCCGAAACACTTGCTCCTTTGGGAGAGGCACCCTTGGTGGTCGCCGTCCCCACGGATCTTCCTGAGGGCGGCCCAGAGGCTGGGATGGATATAGTCGAGACCACCCCCCTTCGTTGGAACCCGCAGTGGTTGCCGCCGCTCCTTCCTCAGAGACCGTTACACTAGCTCGTGTCCCTGATACTGTGCCTGAGGTTGCGGCGGATGCCGTTGAAGCTGCTATCCCTCCAGCTCAGAATGGGAGGAGCGTCGAAGGTAACCTTCCACTTTTTAAACTAGTAATCTTTCCATTATTTGAACTCTTTTGTCTTTTCAGAATTGCGCAGACTGGCGGCCTCTATTGCCGATCTGTCTCCCCGGCGATCCTTTCAGCGTCTGCTGGAGATGGCCGCTCCGCAGGCGATATCTCCTCAACGCATCGTCCTCTCATCTGGGCAAGGTGAGTGTTGTTTACCATCTTTTCATAGCTTTGTTGTTATTTCGCGAAATGACGTTGATGTCCTTTACAGTTCTGGAGGCCGACGACAAGGTTGAGGTCCTCGAAGGACCACGGGAGTTTTCAGCTCCTTCTTACATGACTGTGGGTAAGTGAAGTCTCAATATTGTCCCGCTTGTTCTTTTGCTTAAAAGTTTCACTGATCTTTTTATAAATCTGAACAGCCCTGCCAGTTCTCACAGCGCTGGAGTCACGCATCGTCATGCCGCCCGGCCCTTATGCTTTGCGAGCTTCAGACCGTCTGGCGAAATTAAGCCTCGACTCCCTGTCATCCCTGATCGAGTAGCTTCATGCGGGCAGTGTAATCACAGCCGAAGCGTTTGCTGCTGAAGCTAACGACTCTCTTCCCTTTCTTGCTACCTATCATAATGAGGCGGTGGTGCAAGTCTGGATTGAGTTTTGTCGGCAGGTGGAGGCTTGCTTGCATGTGCTTGAGTGTACCCGCCTTTCTTCGGAGGCTGTGGCTGTGAAGGCGAGCTTACGGGGCTTAATTGAGCGGTGCGCGGCGAATATGGTGTCATGTGAGAAGAGGCTCGGCCGCAAATTCTCAGAGAGGGAGCTGGCTTCGAAAGCGTTGAATGAGCTCCAAGCCAACCTTACGACCAAGGCCAACAAAGCATATGAACTCTGGTGAGTGCTTCAAGAGGCCATCAAGGAGGTGGTGGTCCTCGACAAAGCCGCCGTGTTTACTCGCGAAAGGGTCGAGGCTCACAAAGCTACCGAGAAAGAGCTCGAAGGCCGGCTTGCCTCATATCAGGCCCAGCAGGCTCAAGCGGAGGCCCGTCTCTTGACGACATTGAACCATGAAGGCGAGGCTCAGCGAAAGAGGGATGAGCTGACTAAGCTGCTAAATCGCCCACCGGCCTGAAGACTTGTATATTTTTTATTCTTCCTTTGTATACACTCCTGAATAAGAATATATTTTTGTTCTTTCACGAATTGTACTTTGTATCCATTTTGGTTCATGAATAAAAGACATATTTTTTCTTCTCAATGGTGCATCCCTTTTTATTGAATGTATTCTGCGGATAGTCTGTCTTGATCTCTTTGCAGGACAACGATGGCTTAGTATTCAGGGTTAAGATCTGCCTCCTAAGACTTTTCAATTTTATGAGTCGTGAGGGTCTCATAAAGAGTTTTTCTCCCTACAGGTCGAGGGGATCCCGTAGGTGTAATTTCTCCTTAAGAATCGTGAGGATTCCTAAGCGTGTTTTCTCTTGAAAGTCGTAAGGATCTCATAAGAGGATTTGCTCCCTTACGAGTCGTGAGGACCCGTAAGTGATGGGTGAAGTTGTTCTTATCCGTATTTCACGGTGTCACGACCCGCAGGGTACGGAACGTGACTGGCACTTAAGTTTACGAGACGTCTAAAGACGTCCGTAAAATAAGTAAGCCAAAGCCCAGAAACAAAACCAATTAAGCAAAAGAGTGAAGAAAACCCAATCAATTGAAAGCGAGTTTATCAAATAAGTCATGTAAAACACTTTTTAAAAAAACAATACCAATTTTTCCGAAAATTTCGGCAGAGTCTCCTTTGTAAATACTGGCCCCCAAAATGGGTACAACAAAATATATACGAATCCAACAAAATAGGGCATCCCCAGGCGGGAGCTAGCTCTTCGCCACAGGGCGGTCACAAATCCCACGCAATGTAAAGCAACAACATACGAAATAATCATAATGAAGCATAAGAAAAACATCATGTCGACTCAAGTGAGCTCGACCCCAAAATACAGCACAAAAGTCTACAAATCTCACAGTCTCATCTCTAGGTCAATATACAATAAAACTGGTAGAAACAGTAGATGGAGTACACTAGATACAAAGAATATACAAGGTGGTACAAAAATGATAGCATAACCCACCTATGAGCAAAAACCCTCGAGTCCAAGCAAAGGAGGCAAAAGAACAAGTGCGCCCGCCGCTACCGAACTGACGGAGCGGACCTGCAAAAGACTGTGGCACAACGGGGGTGAGTTGCCAACTCGTGAGTAATAAATAACACCTACAAAGGCTATCGTATGCATGCACACAAGCATCCTAGCATCTAAAATACAGGTACGACTGGATGCACTAGCAGGTGTGTATACAACATCAGTGTACTATTATGTATGCAATATGAATATCTGAGGTCTCAATAGGTATATATAAGAAACATTTATCTCTTTTTGTTTTTGAAACTCTTTTAGAATGCCAGCATAATACTCAAAGAATCGACGAGAACCGGTGTCCAACAACGACACCCAAAAGCTGTCTCAAATCTCATAAATGTATCTCTGGCCTCAGCCGTCCGGCTGACCCATCTCAAATATCAATATCTCATCATCTAGCGGCCACGGTCGGTATCCTCTGGATATCCGCCGTCCCAAACAGTCACCGGTAGGTAATCCGTCCCCTGCCAGGCTCAACGTCAACACCACATTCCTCTTGCCCCGGGGTACCTTACCGGGCCCACCATGTACCCGTGCCGGTTCCTCCACTCCTCGACACGGATTTCCAAAACTACAGCAAACTCATAGTGGACGACACTTACATCACTAGAAAACCGCAATTTACATATTTAAAAAAATATAATAAGTTTAGAAATTTTGCGGCTTTCCCCCCGAAATCCAGCAATATCATAAAATCTCAAGAAATCCTCATAAGTGCATATAACAGTGATAATGAATGCATATGGTATCAATAATCAAGTTGCGATGTGTGATTAATGGATTAAGCATGAACAATTAATATGATGAAGTACATGCACATGAATAGCAATCCTACGGTTTCATTTTAAGGAATTAAAGGCAATAGCACAAGTTAAAGTATCCATTAGTAAAAGGTTTAAATTTAAAGGTTATCTAGTGTGGTGGCATGGCAATTACCAGGGTGTGTGTGTAAGCATGAATAGTGCTCGTGCTGCATAATAAAACCCTGGCAATGGTGCAGGTGTCCTATAAAATGGTTTCGTATAGGTATGTCAATATAATGCATGGATGCAGCAAATAATCATATACGTATTTCACCCCTAATTACTAACATCACTAAGAATCTTGTAAGTTACTAAAACTATCCGGCGGCTTGCGCCATCCAACGATAGTCCCCCGTAGATGTTACATCTACTCACCGGAATCCCTGGCTAGCTGTGTCCAATCACCGCTTTCCCCTTTCGCGCCGCGTCTGACGTCTCCGCGACCGAACCTGGAATTTACATCAATACCAAACATAAGGTTACATATCAAGAACGACGCAAAACCCCAACGAAACTACTAAAGTTCGCTAGCTAGGTACAACGTGCACAAAGTGCGCGGAAAACACGCGAAAATCGCAAAAACCGCCAAAAAACGCCGATTTGGTCGCCCGGCAAAACTAAAACCCGACTACCCAAAACTCCGCGCTCACGCATCCTAAACGTCATAGGGGATGCTAAAAATATCCCCAAGATATCACAAACAATTCACCAAAATATTTTAATAAAAACCTAGTAGGCACAAACTAGCAAATTTTGGTGCAAATATCGAAAATTAGCGATACGGTTATCACAATCCAACACAATATCCAACCACACAACAAGCAATCTACAAACACTATAATTACAACACATTAGCAAAGATTCAAAACCTAATTTTCCATAAACAACCATTACTTGAATTATATAACCTAGCAATTCTTAATCCAAACTTTATATGAAAACCTTAAATTAACACTAATTTATAACTCAATTAGCAAGTTAACCTTCTAGATTAGGTTAGCAAAACAACTAGATAACAAATTAGATCTAAACAACTAAATAATGGTTTCTAAACCTTAATTCAACTCATTTATCATGCTTCACAACCCATTTCCACACACAAATCCTTTTCTTGAATTTCCTAAAACAACAATTTACAACCAAAATCACACTTTTAAAATTAACTAAATTAGCATAATTTGAAGACTACATAAACAAGGTAATCATATAGACTAGTTAATTAACAACTAGATTAACTACAAAACAATTTAATTAACTATCATGGCTTCAAAAACCCTAGTTTAATACAAACTATTCTTTTAAAAAAAAGGATTAGAAATTAGCTAACTTTTAACACTAATACCATACAATTAAAGGAATTTAGCAAAAAGAAAGTAACTTGATGAAAATTATACCTCAATTTGGGATCTAGCAAGAATAAATTTGCTCCAAATGATGGCCTCAAGCATCAAGATCCAAGCTAGGGAGGTGAAGGAAAAGAAGGATGAAGGATGGGTTTAATTTATAAGCTTTAATTTGCAATTTTGATGAATTAAACTTGAAGAATTTTGAAGAAATGAGAAGAAAAGAGATGAAGAGGAGGGGTGTGCAGGTTTCGGCCAGTATGAGGTGAGGGGGAGGGGTGTGGGTGAGTGGGAAAGTCATTGGTCAACTCCCCAAAAGTCAATGCCCCATACTTAATCAAACTATATTTAAAATAATTTCTTAAACCAACAATTCAACTCAAGAAAGAAAACAAGAGAATGAGGCCAGAAATTTCTGGACTTGACCAAGGTGGGGCTGTCCTAGGGCTGAGGGAAAAGAGAGAGGGGTTTTACAAAAGAAATTTTATGCAAAAAGGCCCCCAACAAGTCAAAATTTGCAAGTTTTAGCTTAAAATTCAATAAATTCGTTTCCTATCATAAAAATTTGTTAAAAATCAAAATAAAATACTAAAAATTTATGTTTCAACTAGATTTTAATTATCATAATTTTAAAGATTAAAATTAGCCAGGAAAAATTTGTATTTATCGCTAAATTAATGTATTTTCTTACCGGCTTAAAATAATATTAAAAAAATGAAAAATTAGGGAAAATTTTTTAAACGACCAGAATTTCATAATTAACTCATTAGCTACTAAAAACAAGCAATTACCTATCCATTTTAAGTATAATTAGCCCTAAACTGCAAAATAACGAGAAAGACGGTTTTCGGAAAAATACCGAATTTTCACCGAATTTCAGGAAAACACCAAAACGACTTTTCAAGACGCTACAATCTTCCCCCCTTAAAGAAATTCGGTCCCCGAATTTAAAAATATAACTACGCGTACCTTCAAAGAGATGGGGATATTTCTTCCTCATCTCGCCCTCGGTCTCCCAGGTAACCTTCTCGCTGCTCGGGCTACGCCAAAGGACCTTGACGGTTGGTATAATCTTCGACCTCAACTTCTTCACCTGCCGATCCAGGATGGCCACCGACTGCTCTGCAAAAGAAAGGTCGCGCTCTAGCTGGACTGTCGGGTGCTGAATCGCATGCGAAGGGTCGTGAAGGTACTTGCGGAGCATCGAAACATGGAAGACGGGGTGAACATCGGGAAAGCTGGGAGGAAGAGCCAAACGATATGCAACGGCGCCGACACGCTCGAGGATCTCAAAGGGACCTACGAATCTAGGGCTAAGCTTCCCCTTTCGCCCAAAATGCATTACGCCCTTCATCGGAGAGACTTTTAGAAAAACATGGTCGCCAACTGCGAACTCTAATCTGCGACGGTGCCTGTCCGCATACGATTTCTGCCTGCTCTGAGCCGCTCTCATCCGGTCTCGGATCAACTGTATCTTCGCTGTCGTCTCCTCAACAAGCTGCGGCCCCAAAATGCTGCTCTCGCTGAGCTCTGTCCAACAAACGGGCGATCTGCATCTCCTCCTATACAATGCCTCGAAAGGTGCCATCTGAATAGTATCCTGGAAGCTGTTGTTGTAGGAGAACTCCACTAGAGGTAAATGACGACCCCAGTTACCACCAAAGTCTAAAACGCACGCTCTGAGCATGTCCTCGAGAGTCTGAATGGTCCGCTCTGACTGTCCGTCGGTCTGCGGATGAAACGCTGTGCTGAAGCTCAAACGAGTGCCCAAAGCCTCCTGAAGTCTCTGCCAAAGTCGGCTGGTGAACTGGGTGCCTCGATCTGACACGATACAAGTCGGTACGCCATGTAGTCGCACGATCTCGTCAATATAGAGCTGAGCATACTGAGCGAAGCTGAAAGTCGTCTTCACTGGCAGGAAGTGAGCCGCTTTCGTCAATCTATCCACGATCACCCAGATGGAGTCGTACCCTCGACTGGTCCTGGGTAGACCCACAACGAAGTCCATCGAAATCTGCTCCCATTTCCACTCTGGAATGGGTAACGGCTGTAGCTCTCCTGCGGGCCTCTGGTGCTCGGCCTTGACTTGCTGACAAGTCAGGCATCTCGAAACGAACTCCGTAATGTCCCTCTTCATCCCGTCCCACCAGTAGGTCTCTCTCATATCATGGTACATCTTGGTGGAACCGGGGTGGACACTATACACTGTTCGGTGTGCCTCCTCAAGAATGTCGCGCCGCAATCCATCAGCATCTGGTACGCACAGTCTAGATCCATATCGTAAAATCCCCTGATTGTCAACCACGAACTCGGAAAATCTGCCCTGCCCCATCTGTGCCATGATCTCTGAGCAACGGTCGTCACTGCGCTGTGCCTCACATATACGGTCAAGCAACTGTGGGCGTGCACGAACATGCGTGAGCTGTCCCCCTGTCTGAGTGAACTCGAACTCAACTCGGCTGTCGCATAACATCTGCCAATCTGCTGACGACTGCCTCTGAACTGCGCGCAAAAAGGATAGACTACCCCCGGGCCTCCTACTCAACGCATCTGCCACCACATTTGCCTTGCCGGGGTGATATAAGATCTCGCAGTCATAGTATTTCACCAACTCTATCCAACGACGCTGTCTGAGGTTCAGGTCTCGCTGCTGAAATATGTACTTTAAGCTCTTGTGATCGGTGAATATCTGACACGACTCGCCGTAAAGGTAATGTCGCCAAATCTTCAGTGCAAAGACCACTGCAGCCATCTCCAAATCATGAGTGGGGTAGTTCTGTTCATGCTTCTTCAACTGCCGAGAAGCATAAGCGATCACCCGGCCATGCTGCATCAATACGCATCTTAATCCCACTCGCGAAGTATCACAGTAGACAACAAATCCGCCTGATCCCGAAGGCAAAGATAATACCGGCGCCGTAGTCAAACAAGTCCGTAGCTGCTGAAAACTGCGCTCGCACTCCTCTGTCCAAACGAAAGGAACTCCCTTCCGGGTCAAACCGGTCAACGGTGCAGCTATACGGGAGAAGTCCTGAACAAAACGCCTGTAGTAGCCCGCCAAGCCTAGAAAACTACGGATCTCAGTAACCGATGTAGGTCGGGGCCACTGCTGAACAGCCTCAATCTTCTTCGGGTCCACACAAATGCCGTCTCTCGTAACCATGTGACCCAAGAATCCGACGTTGTCCAGCCAGAAAGCACACTTGGAGAACTTCGCGAACAGCTGGTGCTCCCTCAGAGTCTGTAACGTAATCCGCAAGTGCTGCTCGTGCTCCTCTCTGCTCCGGGAGTACACCAAGATATCGTCGATAAACACGATGATGAACAAGTCAAGATACGGCCTGAATGTACAGTTCATCAAATCCATAAATGCTGCTGGGGCGTTGGTGAGTCCGAACGACATCACCAAAAACTCGTAGTGGCCGTAGCGCGTGCGGAAAGCTGTCCTCGGTATATCCTCCTGTCGAACTCGCAGCTGATGGTATCCTGATCGCAAGTCGATCCTCGAAAAATACCCCGCACCCTGAAGCTGGTCGAACAAATCATCAATGCGCGGCAACGGATATCTGTTCCGAATGGTAACTTTGTTCAGCTGGCGGTAGTCGATACATAAGCGCAAACTTCCATCCTTCTTCTTGACAAACAGGACCGGAGCACCCCACGGAGAAACACTTGGTCGAATAAGCCCCTTATCTAACAAATCCTGCAACTGATCCTTCAGCTCTCGAAGCTCTGCCGGGGCCATCCGATAAGGCGGTATAGAAATAGGCCCCGAACCGGGAATCAAATCAATGCAGAACTCAACATCGCGCTCAGGCGGTAGCCCAGGTAGCTCATCAGGGAAAACATCAGGGAACTCACAAACTACCGGGACCCGGTCCAACGGAACCTCTGTAGCTCGAGTATCACAAATAAACGCTAAGAATCCCTGACATCCCTTCCGCAAGAGCTGACCAGCGCGAAGAGACGAAATTAAGCTGGGAAGGGTGACACTGCGGTCTCCCTGAACAACAAGGACTGGCTCTCCCGGAAAGCTAAATCTGACCGCCTTCTCACGGCAGTCCACCGAAGCATAACAAGTGGCTAGCCAATCCATGCCCAGAAGCACATCAAAGTCCAACATATCGAGGAGTATCAAATCAACTGATGAATCCCTCTCCCCGATACGAACGGAACACAAACGAAAAACAAAACGAGCGACAAACGACTCGCCTACCGGAGTAACAACAACAAGCGGCTGATCTAACGACGATGACTCACGGCCCAACATCGGTGCAAAGTGTGTAGATACGTACGAATGTGTGGAACCTGGGTCGAATAATACCCGTGCGTCGAAAGAACAAACTGGCAAGGTACCTGTCACAACGGCATTGGATGCCTGCGCATCCTGCGGTGTCAAAGCAAAAACTCGGGCCTGTCCTCTACCGATAGCGGGCTGATCTTGACCTCAGCCTCTGCCTCCTCGTCCTCTCTGAACAGGACCACCGCGTCCACGGCCTCTCGGTGCACCTAACTGGCGTGGAGCATCGCCTGGGGTAGGAAGTAGGGCTCTCTGAGGAGGGGGTGGTGATGGTGGTAGGGTCACATGCGGAACTGTCGCTGCTCCCTGTCGTCTCACCGGACAGTCTCTGACAAGATGGTGCAAACTCCCGCACCCAAAACACCCTGGCGACGGCTGCTGCCCCTGGGGATAAGAACCATATAACTGTCCCCGTCCAAATCCTCTGCCAGGCCTATCTCTCGGAAAGAATCTGGCGCGCTGCCTCTGAGACGGTACATCGGTGCGAATCCTCTTCGGCCCAGAAACGGCCGAAGTCCGTGATATGCGTGCCTCCATCCGCAATGCCGTATCCATAGCAGCTGAATAAGTGTCGTAGTGCTGGGCGCCAATGGCAAGATATAGCTGGGCATCAAGTCCCTGTACGAACCTCTTCACCATCTTCTCCTCGGTATCCACCAAATACTGAGCATATCGGGATAACTATGTAAACTGGATGTCATACTCAGACACCGTCATCCCAGGTGTCTTGACTAAGGCCTCGAAGCTGCGAGCTCTGGCGTCACGAACGCTCTCTGGAAGGAAACGGGCTAGAAAGACCGCTGTAAACTCGACCCAAGTCATAGGCGGTAGACCTGCAGCTCGACCTCTCAAGACTGACTCCCACCATGTCTGCGTGAGACCCTCTAGTCGGAAACTCGCAAGCTCTACCCATCGATCATCCGAACATCTCAGCGAACGGCAGATCCTGGCTAAACTGTCAAGGAACGTCTGTGGGTCCTCCGCTGCCTCGGTGCCGGTGAATACTGGAGGTCTCAGCCTCATGAAGTCCTGTAGTGAAACCGGAATGGCCACGGTGGTAGTAGTAGGAGCAGGTATCATGGTCGTCTGTGATGTAGTAGGTACGTCATCCGGCCTCGATGTACGACTGGCTGCAACTAGGGATCCTACCATCTGACGTAGCTCCTGCATGCCTCCCATCATCTGTTGCAACTCCTCCATACCGGTCTCGAGCCTATCCATACGGCCTGGGGAAGGTGGATCGGTCTGTCCCTGCGGCGTAGGCATACCACCCTGCTCAGTCCTAGTCTCGGACGAGCCAGCTCGAATCTCGTCTCTGGCGGCAGCCCTCTGTGCCCTCGTAGCCTTCGGCGGCATAGTGGCTGTTACAGGAAAACGGATAGTAAGGACAGTGTAATAGGATCATAGGATACACGGAATTGAAGAAGGAATTTTTCAAGCAAGTATATCCTAAAGTCACTTAGGCGGAGTACCGTATCGTAAGTATGCCGCGGACATACGCACGCTACGTTACCCTGCTTAAGTCACTTACTCCATCTACCAAGGGTCATCCTACACTCACAAAGGTAAAACCTATCGCTCTGATACCAACTTTGTCACGACCCGCAGGGTACGGAACGTGACTGGCACTTAAGTTTACGAGACGTCTAAAGACGTCCGTAAAATAAGTAAGCCAAAGCCCAGAAACAAAACCAATTAAGCAAAAGAGTGAAGAAAACCCAATCAATTGAAAGCGAGTTTATCAAATAAGTCATGTAAAACACTTTTTAAAAAAACAATACCAATTTTTCCGAAAATTTCGGCAGAGTCTCCTTTGTAAATACTGGCCCCCAAAATGGGTACAACAAAATATATACGAATCCAACAAAATAGGGCATCCCCAAGCGGGAGCTAGCTCTTCGCCACAGGGCGGTCCCAAATCCCACGCAATGTAAAGCAACAACATACGAAATAATCATAATGAAGCATAAGAAAAACATCATGTCGACTCAAGTGAGCTCGACCCCAAAATACAGCACAAAAGTCTACAAATCTCACAGTCTCATCTCTAGGTCAATATACAATAAAACTGGTAGAAACAGTAGATGGAGTACACTAGATACAAAGAATATACAAGGTGGTACAAAAATGATAACATAACCCACCTATGAGCAAAAACCCTCGAGTCCAAGCAAAGGAGGCAAAAGAACAAGTGCGCCCGCCGCTACCGAAATGACGGAGCGGACCTGCAAAAGACTGTGGCACAACGGGGGTGAGTTGCCAACTCGTGAGTAATAAATAACACCTACAAAGGCTATCGTATGCATGCACACAAGCATCCTAGCATCTAAAATACAGGTACGACTGGATGCACTAGCAGGTGTGTATACAACATCAGTGTACTATTATGTATGCAACATGAATATCTGAGGTCTCAATAGGTATATATAAGAAACATTTATCTCTTTTTGTTTTTGAAACTCTTTTAGAATGCCAGCATAATACTCAAAGAATCGACGAGAACTGGTGTCCAACAACGACACCCAAAAGCTGTCTCAAATCTCATAAATGTATCTCTGGCCTCAGCCGTCCGGCTGACCCATCTCAAATATCAATATCTCATCATCTAGCGGCCACGGTCGGTATCCTCTGGATATCCGCCGTCCCAAACAGTCACCGGTAGGTAATCCGTCCCCTGCCAGGCTCAACGTCAACACCACATTCCTCTTGCCCCGGGGTACCTTACCGGGCCCACCATGTACCCGTGCCGGTTCCTCCACTCCTCGACACGGATTTCCAAAACTACAGCAAACTCATGGTGGACGACACTTACATCACTAGAAAACCGCAATTTACATATTTAAAAAAATATAATAAGTTTAGAAATTTTGCGGCTTTCCCCCGAAATCCAGCAATATCATAAAATCTAAAGAAATCCTCATAAGTGCATATAACAGTGATAATGAATGCATATGGTATCAATAATCAAGTTGCGATGTGTGATTAATGGATTAAGCATGAACAATTAATATGATGAAGTACATGCACATGAATAGCAATCCTACGGTTTCATTTTAAGGAATTAAAGGCAATAGCAACAAGTTAAAGTATCCATTAGTAAAAGGTTTAAATTTAAAGGTTATCTAGTGTGGTGGCATGGCAATTACCAGGGTGTGTGTGTAAGCATGAATAGTGCTCGTGCTGCATAATAAAACCCTGGCAATGGTGCAGGTGTCCTATAAAATGGTTTCGTATAGGTATGTCAATATAATGCATGGATGCAGCAAATAATCATATACGTATTTCACCCCTAATTACTAACATCACTAAGAATCTTGTAAGTTACTAAAACTATCCGGCGGCTTGCGCCATCCAACGATAGTCCCCCGTAGATGTTACATCTACTCACCGGAATCCCTGGCTAGCTGTGTCCAATCACCGCTTTCCCCTTTCGCGCCGCGTCTGACGTCTCCGCGACCGAACCTGGAATTTACATCAATACCAAACATAAGGTTACATATCAAGAACGACGCAAAACCCCAACGAAACTACTAAAGTTCGCTAGCTAGGTACAACGTGCACAAAGTGCGCGGAACACACGCGAAAATCGCAAAAACTGCCAAAAAACGCCGATTTGGTCGCCCGGCAAAACTAAAACCCGACTACCCAAAACTCCGCGCTCACGCATCCTAAACGTCATAGGGGATGCTAAAAATATCCCCAAGATATCACAAACAATTCACCAAAATATTTTAATAAAAACCTAGTAGGCACAAACTAGCAAATTTTGGTGCAAATATCGAAAATTAGCGATACGGTTATCACAATCCAACACAATATCCAACCACACAACAAGCAATCTACAAACACTATAATTACAACACATTAGCAAAGATTCAAAACCTAATTTTCCATAAACAACCATTACTTGAATTATATAACCTAGCAATTCTTAATCCAAACTTTATATGAAAACCTTAAATTAACACTAATTTATAACTCAATTAGCAAGTTAACCTTCTAGATTAGGTTAGCAAAACAACTAGATAATAAATTAGATCTAAACAACTAAATAATGGTTTCTAAACCTTAATTCAACTCATTTATCATGCTTCACAACCCATTTCCACACACAAACCCTTTTCTTGAATTTCCTAAAACAACAATTTACAACCAAAATCACATTTTTAAAATTAACTAAATTAGCATAATTTGAAGACTACATAAACAAGGTAATCATATAGACTAGTTAATTAACAACTAGATTAACTACAAAACAATTTAATTAACTATCATGGCTTCAAAAACCCTAGTTTAATACAAACTATTCTTTTAAAAAAAAAGATTAGAAATTAGCTAACTTTTAACACTAATATCATACAATTAAAGGAATTTAGCAAAAAGAAAGTAACTTGATGAAAATTATACCTCAATTTGGGATCTAGCAAGAATAAATTTGCTCCAAATGATGGCCTCAAGCATCAAGATCCAAGCTAGGGAGGTGAAGGAAAAGAAGGATGAAGGATGGGTTTAATTTGTAAGCTTTAATTTGCAATTTTGATGAATTAAACTTGAAGAATTTTGAAGAAATGAGAAGAAAAGAGATGAAGAGGAGGGGTGTGCAGGTTTCGGCCAGTATGAGGTGAGGGGGAAGGGTGTGGGTGAGTGGGAAAGTCATTGGTCAACTCCCCAAAAGTCAATGCCCCATACTTAATCAAACTATATTTAAAATAATTTCTTAAACCAACAATTCAACTCAAGAAAGAAAACAAGAGAATGAGGCCAGAAATTTCTGGACTTGACCAAGATGGGGCTGTCCTAGGGCTGAGGGAAAAGAGAGAGGGGTTTTACAAAAGAAATTTTATGCAAAAAGGCCCTCAACAAGTCAAAATTTGCAAGTTTTAGCTTAAAATTCAATAAATTCATTTCCTATCATAAAAATTTGTTAAAAATCAAAATAAAATACTAAAAATTTATGTTTCAACTAGATTTTAATTATCGTAATTTTAAAGATTAAAATTAGCCCGGAAAAATTTGTATTTATCGCTAAATTAATGTATTTTCTTACCGGCTTAAAATAATATTAAAAAAATGAAAAATTAGGGAAAATTTTTTAAACGACCAGAATTTCATAATTAACTCATTAGCTACTAAAAACAAGCAATTACCTATCCATTTTAAGTATAATTAGCCCTAAACTGCAAAATAACGAGAAAGACGGTTTTCGGAAAAATACCGAATTTTCACCGAATTTCAGGAAAACACCAAAACGACTTTTCAAGACGCTACACACGGGGTCAGGGGTTGCTCTTGATGCTTCCCACGGGTTCACTGCCGTGTTCTGCGAGGATCAGACTCCGCTCTGGAAGTTTTCCAGGATATCATAGTTTAAAGACCTCATGGTCGAGGTTAAGGACATCATAGTCCATGGATTTAAGGACTCCACAGTCTGTTTTTTAGTTTTAAGACATCACGGTCGAGGTTAAGGACATCATAGTCCATGGATTTAAGGACTCCACAGTCCGTTTTTTAGTTTTAAGACATCACGGTCGAGGTTAAGGACATCATAGTCCATGAGTTTTAAGGATCTCATAGTCCAATGTTAGTTTTAAGACATCACGGTCAAGGTTAAGGACATCATAGTCCATGGGTTTAAGGACCCCACAGTCCGATATTAGTTTTAAGACATCACGGTCGAGGTTAAGGACATCATAGTCTGTGAGTTTAAGGACCCCACAGTCCAATTTTTGCTCTGGATGCTTCCCACGGGTTCACTGCCGTGTTCGGCGAGGACCAGGATCCGCTCTGGATGCTTCATACGGGGTCATTGCCATGCTCTGCGAGGACCAGGATCCGCTCTGGACGTTTTCCACGAGGTTAGGAGTGACATAATCCGCGTTCCACGTAGCCAGGAATTTTGCTCTGGATGCTCCCCACGGGTTCACTACCGTGTTCGGCGAGGACCAGGCTCCGCTCTGGATTCTTCATACGGGTTCACTGCCATGCTCTGCGAGGAACAGGATCCACTCTGTACGTTTCCCACGGGGTCAAGAGTGACATAATCCACGTTCCACGTAGCCAGGAATTTTGCTCTGGATGCTTCCCACGGGTTCACTGCCGTGTTCGGCGAGGACCAGGCTCCGCTCTGGATGCTTCACACGGGTTTACTGCCATGCTCTGCGAGGACCAGGATCCGCTCTGGATGCTTCACGCGGGGTCAGGAGTGACATAATCGGCGTTCCACGTAGCCAGGAATTTTGCTCTAGATGCTTCCCACGGGTTCACTACCGTGTTCGGCGGGGACTAGGCTCCGCTCTGGATGCTTCACACGGGTTCACTGTCGTGCTCTGCGAGGACCAGGATCCGCTCTGGATGCTTCACACAGGTTCACTGCCGTGTTCTACGAGGACCAGGATCCTCTCTGGACGTTTCCTACGGGGTCAGGATTGACATAAGCCGCGTTCCACGTAGCCATGAATTTTGCTCTGGATGCTTCCCACGGGTTCACTGCCGTGTTCGGAGAGGACTAGGCTCCGCTCTGGATGCTTCACACGGGTTTACTGCCGTGCTCTTCGAGGACCAGGATCCGCTCTGGATGCTTCACGCGGGGTCAGGGGTGACATAATCCGCATTCCACGTAGCCAGGAATTTTGCTCTAGATGCTTCCCACGGGTCCACTGCCGTGTTCGGCGAGGACTAGGCTCCGCTCTGGATGCTTCACACGGGGTCAGGAGTGACATAATCTGCATTCCACGTAGCCAGGAATTTTGCTCTAGATGCTTCCCACGGGTTCACTGCCGTGTTCGGCGAGGACTAGGCTCCGCTCTAGATGCTTCACACGGGTTCACTGTCGTGCTCTGTGAGGACCAGGATCCACTCTGGACGTTTCCTACGGGGTCAGGATTGACGTAAGCCGCGTTCCACGTAACCAGGAAGGGTTGACTTTATCCGCATTTCACGGAGTCGGGGTGTGACTCTTGGTTATCTGTGCACCGCCGAATCATGGAACTGGGAGTTGCCGCTGTTCTGCTTTGCTTGATATTGTGTCTGTTGTAATGAGACGAATGTTGAGTTGATCTCCGGGCTATCTGTGAACGTTGAGATTTGGCTTCTTCCGCTGATGAAGCCTGGGGAGGAGGAGTGTGATTTCTTCTTTATTTGGGCCCCTGAATTGTATACAGGGACTGCTGTGATATCACCTGTAGGGTATAAATTTCATTTTTATTTCTATTTTATTTCTTTCCGTGATGCTCTATCATTTCAGCTTTTTATATCGCGAAGGTCGCGATTGTCTAATCATTTCGTCTATTTCTTTTATTTTTACTTGCTGTTTTTTATTGCGAGTTGCCCAATCATTTCGGCTATTTTACATGCATACCTTTGTTTTACTTGCTGCTTCTGTTGCAAGTTGCCCCATCATTTTGGCTATTTCGTATGCATGTTTGGCTCGTTGACTTTTCGCCATGAGCATGGAACTTGGAATTTGGTGCTAATCTTAGCGTTGGCATCGCTGCGACTGGAATATTTCCAAGAGCGAATCATCATTTGCTATGAAAGGACTTGAAATTTGATACCGATTTAGGCATCAGCATCGCTACAACCGGGATATTGCCGGTAGCGAATCATCATTTGCCTCTGTCGATATCGAACAAAGGTGGCTTAGTAGACAGGGTTAAGATCTTGTCGACTAAGGCTTTTGACTTCATGAGCCGTAAGGGTCTCATAAAGTTATTTCTCCCTACAAGTCGTGAGGATCTCTTAGGTG
The DNA here is from genome assembly GCA_030015575.1 of Agapanthus africanus. Classification (NCBI taxonomy): domain Eukaryota; kingdom Viridiplantae; phylum Streptophyta; class Magnoliopsida; order Asparagales; family Amaryllidaceae; genus Agapanthus; species Agapanthus africanus. The sequence continues at coordinate 296,605,109 of CM057351.1, forward strand.
CGTTTTCTTCTTAGGAGTCGTGAGGATTCCTAAGTGCAAGGTCTCCTATAAGTCGTAAGGATCTTACAAGAGTGCTTTCTCCTTATAAGTCGAGAGGACTTATAAGGGCTGTTCACCATGTAAACATATCCCTAGTCAGGGATGGGACTTTGTTAGGGAAATGTTTATTCGCGCCCGTGGATTGTATACAAGGGTCAATACTGAACCGCTTGTAGGGCCGTATTGAAGGTTGTGGGGGCTGCTTAAGAACAGGTTCAGATCCCTGTAGTTTAAGACTTTCAAATCTTATGAGCCGTGAGGGTCCCATAAGAGGATTCTCCCTACGAGTCGTGAGGATCTTGTAAGTGTGGCTTCTCCTTAGGGATCGTGGGGATCCTTAAGTGTGTTGCTCCCTTGTGAGTCGTAAGGATCTCACGCAGGTGGTTTCTCCTTACAAGGTCGAGAGGACCTTGCAAGTGTCTTTTAACGAGATTGCGCCCTTTCGGGTTTTCACAAAACTCGCCGGTAGCCCTGCTGTTTTTACTCACAGAGCCCTTTCGGGTTTTCATCCATGCCCACCTTGCTTGTGGACGTACTGTTTTTCCCCTTTTGTTTTTTCTTTTTTTTTTATTTGAACGAGGTTGCGCCCTTTCGGGTTTTCACAAGACTCGTCGGTAGCCCTGCTGTTTTTACTCACGGAGCCCTTTCGGGTTTTTATCCGTGCCCATTTTGCTTATGGACATACCGTTTTCTCTTTTTTTATTCTTTTTCTTTTTTGTATCAGCTTTGGGATGCTGCAATCCACCGTAGTTTATCGACATCTCGGTCAACAGCTGGTTTTAGGACATAGTGGTCCATTTTAAGGACGTTTCAGTCCGTCGTTAGTTTAAGGACGTTTCGGTCTGTTGTTAGTTTAAAGACGTTTCGGTCCGTTAGCCGGCTACTACTTATAGAGTTTGGGCTTAGAAAGATAGAGAGCGGACATAGTCGTCGTCATCTATCATTGACCTAGGCCATGATTCATTAGGCGTAGTATTTCTTCAAGAAGCGACCATTTATTGGCCTGAAAGGCCTTTCGCCATGCATGTCCATGAGTAGATAGGCTCCACCTTGGTAGGCCTTGTCTATAATGTACGGGCCTTCATAGTTCGGCTTGAATTTTTCCCGCTTGGCGCAATTGGGGATCATAGGTCTTTTGACCACTAGCACGAGTTCGCCTTGGCGGAATGTTCTCGGTCTAGTCAACTTTTCGCATGAGCACGTCATCTTTGCTTTATAAGCTTCCAGATTTTGTTGCGCTACGAGCCGGGTTTCATCAAGGGCATCGAGCTCTTTGAGCTGAAGGTGAGCGTTCTCTTCATCCGTTAGCTCGTAATGAACTGCTACTCGTAGAGAGGGTAACTCTATTTCGAGGGGAAGTACTGCTTCCATACCGAATACCAATGCATACAGCGTTGTGTTCATAGCCGTCTTGAACGTAGTTTGATATGCCCAGAGAGCTTCATGCAGTCTCTCGTGCCAGTCCTTCTTATTTCGGGACACCGTCTTCTTCACGATCTTCGTCAAGTTCTTGTTGAAAGCCTCAGCTAGATCGTTAGCTTGGGGATTATAAACTGAGGAGTATCTCCAGTCTATGTTGTGCTGCTGTGCGAAGCGGCTGATCTTGTGGCTTCTGTAGGCTGGCCCATTATCGGAGATAATCCGTCGTAGAGTTCCAAACCGATAAATGACGTGCGTCTTGAAGAAATGGAGTATACTCTCTGTCTTCACATCCCTCAGCGGTACTGCTTCTGCCCATTTAGAGAAGTAATCAGTTGTTGCCAAAATGAATCGATGTCCTCTGGACGATGCTGGTTCGATGGGGCTGATTATGTCAGTCCCCCACATTTCGAATGGCCAGCTAGCCATTGTCGGGTGTAACGGATTTGGGTGCTGGTGGATGAAGTCCCCATGGATCTGGAATGAGTGGCATTACTTCGCGTATTTGAGGCAGTCCTGAATCATCGTGGGCCAGTAGTAGCCCATCCGTTTAATCTTCAACTTCTTATTCGGGCCTGCTTGGTGAGAACCGCAGAGTCCGTCGTGAACTTCTTGGACGACTCTTTTTGCTTCTTCAGGTCCCAGACATCTCAACCACAGAGAATCAAATGACCTCTTGTACAGAGTGTCATTGACGAAGGCAAAAGATAAGGCTCGCTTCATGAGCTGATGTTTTGAGGACGCATCTTCAGGCATTCGACGGGATTTGAAGTAGTCTATAAAGACTTCTCTCCAATTCTCAACCTTTTCCTGGTCTTCTACTTGCAGGGCCGTTTGCTCGGTCACTCCCTTTTCTTCGGATGACTCCGGAGATATTTCTGCCGGTGCGAGGACCCGACGGTTTTGTACCATGATTCTTACGTCATCGAGGTTCTCATCGGCCAATTCTTTAGCAAGCTTGGATAATGCATCCTCTTTGCTATTTTCCGCACGTGGTATGCTTTCCAAGGTGTAGGAAGGTATTTGGGTCAGCAGTTGTTGTACCCTCTCACCGTACTTCACCAATTCTGGTTTGCACGTTTAATAGTCACCGTTTACTTGACTAACGACCAATTGGGAGTCTCCGTATATGAGGAGGTTTTCAATGCCCGTGTCGATGGCGATCTCTAGACCCGCTATCAAAGCTTCATACTCGGCTTCATTGTTTGTCCTCGGCTCTGTTAAGGAGAAAGCAAAGCGCATTATCCCTCCTTGTAGGGTCACGAAGATAAGGCCTACCCCTGATTTGATTATGGGCGTGTTTTGTTTGCGCTGCTTCATGGAGGATGCTCCATCGAAATAAAGTTCCCACCGGGTACCACTTCCGTCGATCGTGTCAAGCGCATGTTCGTCTGGCAGTTCGCAATTCAAGGAAGAATCGGCCGGTATCGGATGTTCAGCGAGATAGTCGGCGATGGCTTGGCCTTTCATTGCCTTAAGAGGCTGATAAGTTATTGAGAATTCCATCAAGAGCAAGGCCCATTTAGCGAGCCGCCCCGTCAATATGGCCTTTGACATCAAATATTTGAGAGGATTCACCTTCGATATGAGACGGACTTCATGTGCCAATGCATAGTGCCGAAGTTTCGTTATCGCGAAGATCAACGCCAGGCAATGTTTTTCGATGGGAGAATAATTGCTTTCTGCCCCTAGTAGAACTCGATTCAAATAGTATAGGACTCTCTCCTTCCCTTGGTCGTTCTCTTATTCCCATAATGTGCCTAAGGAACCTTCAAGGGCGGTTGTTGATTGATCTCGAATTCTTGTTGTGTCGGTTTTTAGAAAAGTGAATAGAAATCGCAATCAAAGAATAATTTGACCGCAATCAATAACGGTGTCGAATGTAGCGCGTTAGTAAGTGCGGATCGTCCACAGGGATTATATGATTCGTTCGTATTTGTTTTATTTGAATTGAAAATTTAAAGAAAAGAAAAGAAAACGATTCAAGATTTATATCAATGAATTTCAAGAATTGTTTAGATCTAGTCTAAAATCAAGAACACATTAAACATCAAGAATCAAGAAGTGATAGAATTCCAATCGATTTAAGTTTCAAGAATTGAAGTGAAGCTCGTAGGAGTCGATTAAATCTATAGATGTGAAGAAGATTAGCAATTACCTTTTCTTATCTATTAACGAATTGATACTAGATCGATGACGATTTATCGAGAATTAAGGATCTTGCGAGGAATTAGGGTTTCCTCATCTTATCCTTTGTCCTTTCGATTAATCTCATACACAAGATAGCTTCTAGGAAATCAAATAATCGATCGTTGATCTCTAGTTCCGTGCGAAAATAATCAAGAAAGCATTTCGCATCAAAACTAGATCATCGATCATTCGATTTTCAAGAATTTACAAATGTTATAGGACTTAAGAAAATGTTTAAAGATTCGTCAACTTCATCATCTATTGATTTTTTCGACTCCTCCACGAGCGGAGTTTACTCCAGCATCATCACAAAGAACACATTCAAGAATCTAGATTGAATCATAATGCTTGAATTTAAAGAAAGCAAGATAAAAGAATTTCACCTTTATTTATCGACAAATTCGTTACAACTCTCTTGAAATTTACAAAAGGAAGGAACTAAATCATAGATTTTGGCATCGCTTCGGCTCCTTGAGTCGCGGATCGGCTTGGATCACTTGCTCCGATGAAGTCCGGCTTCGCTTCTAAAGGCTTTGAAGGATTCTTGCTTCGATTGAACTCAAAGATCTTGAACTTTTGGCTTTTTGATTGGATCAGGGTTAGGGTTTTTGAGGCACAAGTTGTGTCACTCAACTTGTGGGGAGAATTGGTGAAAAACCTTTTTAAGTGAAGCCTAGGATCCCTTTTATAGCCTTAAGAGTAGTTAGCTTCCTTAAGAAGCTTGGATTAGGTTAGCTTCTCTAATAAGCTTAGTCTAGGTTAGCTTCCCTTGTAAGCTTTGTCTAGGTTAGCTTCCCTTGTAAGCTTTAGATTAACTTAGCTTCTTTCATAAGCTTGGTAGTTAGGGAGAAGCTTCTAGGCTTTAAGGTAATTAAGGGGAAGCTTGCTTTGGAAGCTTGAGAGTGTTTAGCTTTGAACCCAAGGCTTGCTGATCTGGCAGAAGGTTTTGGAGTAATCTAGAAATTGCAGTAGCTTGATGAGGTGTTCTGAATGAGGGAAGAATTCTGCAGCTGAAATGGGCTGACGTGGCAGTAACGTGACCGCGGATCCGCGGCACAAGCCTGCTCAGGCCGCGGATCCGCGACCATTCAGGAGCTTTAATGCTTCAACTTTACAGAGATGCTTCCATATAACATCAAGGTATTTTTCTGATATGTTTATTCTCAAAATTCCTTTTAGATTACTGCCAGATCTCAAGTCCTTGAGTTGGCGTATTTTTAACAGCACTGTTCCACAAATTTAGCCTTTCTCCTGGAATTTCCTGCACAGACTTCGAAACAAGTGTTGTGCAATACAAGGATGATGCGATGCCATGATAAACAGTCAATTTCCCTAAAAATGCCGGTTTTAGTATATAGTACAGGTAATTTAGTATTTTACAGGTGTTTCGTTAATATGTGCAATATGAATACCGATACCTCTGGATGAATGCAAAAGATAGGGAAATTTCCGTGTTAAAAATACAATATTTTCGACAGATCAAATTCCCCCAAACTTATTTTCGATCGTCTCGAGCGAATTGTTTTATTAAAAAGAGAAGGAGAAAATAAAGAAAAAGAAAAACTAACTAGCACACTTTCGTAGGCAACACGATTGCACTGAGCACGTGCAACAAGCCTTTAAACCTCTAGGTGTCCCTGGTAGGAGGAGTGTTGTCTCCTGAGGGTTTTCAGCGGATTGCACCCACAAAATCCAATAATAAAAGGAATATCGTGAAATTTACATTTAAAGATAAGAATTGTAAAAGAAAGACTTTGAAAATTAGGGTTTCCAACTAAGCTAGCTTTTCGGTTGTTATGAGCCCTACCTTAATAGTCATGAAAAGATGTTAGAAATCACATAACCCCTCAATAAAACATCGTCCTATTCTTCATTCCTATCTTTCTTCCAAATATCGATCATATAACCCTACGTGTGTGTAATGTACATCTCTACACCCGGAGAATTCAATTCAAGCTATCATACTCTTGTCCATCTGCCTCAGTACTTTTTAATTAATGAATATTTAGATGAATTTGCTCACACACTTTCATGCGACCGTTAATACTTCTTGAGGTCCTAACCGACAGATTACTCATGTGCTTGCTTATTTGGTGTTTTTCCTCGTCTTGTACCACCTAAGGCTTAGCAGTGACTCCCAGACCAGTTCGCCTTAGGGCACTAGGTGAAGAGGCACCCTCGCTATATTTTTTTATTGCCGCCTTGGCGATAACAAAACCAGTGTTCATTTTTTCTCTCTCACCATTTTATATTTTATTCATTTTTTATTTCCTTCATACATTGGCTTTTAGACAAGAGCATTTCAAGGTATCCTCTACTATCCCGGGCTTCAAGACGTGTGTAAGTGCGAATAGCAGGGTATCAACGTTCAAAATTTTTGGCTTTCAGACTATGAACTATTTTTCAGACTTATTTTTATCCTCAGATTAGTGACTTCCTTCATCTTACTAACCCTTGGGACAACGGCTCATAACTACTTATTACTAGTTCGTATAAGAAAACTTCTAATTTTCTTGGTTTTCTTAAATTTTTCTAATCTTATGGATGTAATTTTTCACTATATAATCTTTTATTATCTTATTTATGTACAAAAATGTTTAAATATTAAATATTTTTATATTTTAAAATTTTTTAAATTTTTATGGGTTTTGAAATTTTTGAAATTTTTATAGGTTTTTAAAGAAATGTTTTGTGCTTATGAAAATGATATGCAAATGATGCAAAAATAAGCACAAACCTCCCCCAAACTTGTTTTCAACAGCGTCCTCACTGTTGCCCACCGCTATATCTACAAAACCTGTAAGCCTGAGAGGAATTTATTAGTGGGGGCAAAATATATAAGTGAAGATCCTCCCCCAAACTTATTCTTTTCACTCACCTCCATTCAAAAGATGATGCAGTAATTTACAGGACATGGAGGTGAGACGGAGGAATTTTAATCAAGATAAAATGGCTCTTGTAAGAACAGGAGCTCCTCCGTGGGGTCAGTGGAAAAATACGGCTTTAATCTATGTCCATTTACTTTGAAAATTGTGCCGTTTTTAGCATTCTCTACCTCTACTGCCCCGTGCGGGTATACAGACCGCGCAATAAAAGGTCCCTTCCACCGAGATCGAAGCTTACCCGCGTGAAGGTGTAGTCGTGAATCATAAAGAAGGACTTGCTGACCAGGTGTAAATGTTTTCCTCAAAATGTTTTTATCGTGAAAAACCTTAGTCCTATTCTTTACAATTACAGAGTTATCATAAGCTTCATCGCGGAGTTCGCTTGGCTCATTTAATTGCAGCTTCCGAAAGTTGCAGGCTTGGTTTAAGTCAAAGTTGATTTCCTTAATAGCCCACAATGCTTTATGCTCAATCTCGACTGGCAAGTGGCAAGCCTTCCCAAACACTAACCTATATGGAGACATCCCTAGATCGGTTTTAAATGCAGTTCGGAATGCCCAAAGAGCATCCGTCAGTTTGATCGACTAATCTTTTCTATTCTTCGCAACAGTTTTCTCCAGGATATGTTTGATCTGTCTATTCGAAATCTCAGCTTGCCCGCTCGTTTGGGGATGATAGGGTGTAGAGAGTCTGTGGTTGATTGCGTATTTCCGCATCAGAGTCTCGAAAGACCTGTTGCAGAAATGTGTCCCGTTATCGCTAATGATAGCGCTGGGTGTCCAAATCGCGAAAAGATGTTTTCTTTTAAGAACTTAATGACAACCTTTTTGTCATTAGTGCGACATGGAATGGCTTCAACCCACTTTGAGACGTAATCAATCGCAAGCAGTACGTACAAATTCCCAAAGGAGTTGGGAAAAGGACCTATAAAGTCAATACCCCAAACATTGAAAATTTCAACAACTAAGATGGGTTGCTGTGGCATTTCATTTCTCAGGGAAATCCTACCCGTGTGTTGACACTGTGTACAGGTTTTGCAATGATCAAATGCGTCTTTGAACAAGGTCGGCCAATAAAATCCGCATTGCAAAACCTTCTCCGCCATCTTTTTAGGACCGAAGTGACCCCCACATGCCTGATCATGACTAAAAGATAGAACACTCTTGAACTCCTCATTCGGGACACACCGGCGAATGATCTGATCAGGACAATACTTAAACATATATGGATCATCCCAGTAAAAGTGTTTTACTTAGGATAGAAAACGGTGTTTGTCCTGTTTTGACCAATCGCTGGGTATCGGTCCCGTGACAAGATAGTTCACAATATCCCCGAACCAGGGTTCATCGGATATGCTCAAGAGTTGTTCGTCCGGAAACGAATCATTGATCAGCAGGGTCACAGGTGAAGAAGAGATGCGTGAAAGATGGTCAGCTACAACGTTTTCACATCCTTTCTTATCTTTGATAACAATATCAAATTCTTGTAATAGAAGGATCCAACGTATTAGCCTACCTTTTGCATCTTTCTTCGCCAAAAGATGTTTCAAGGCGGAATGGTCAGTGTACACAACTATTGATGAGCCAATCAAGTAAGGCCTGAATTTTTCTAATGCAAATACAACCGCCAAAAGTTCTTTTTCGGTAGTTGTATAATTAATTTGAGCATCATTCAGGGTCTTACTTGCATAATAGATCACGTGTGACATCTTTTCAATGTGCTGTCCTAAGACTGCACCAACTGCAAAATCTGATGCATCACACATAAGCTCAAAGGGGTAGTCCCAATCTGGAGACGATAGAACGGGGATGTAGTGAGGGAGTGTTTGAGTGAGTCGAATGCTGCCTCACAATCCGAGTCAAAGTGGAAGGTCGTATCCTTGGCCGAGAGAAGAGTTAAAGGTCTAGCAATTTTGCTAAAATCCTTAATGAATCTTCTGTAAAAGCCCGCATGGCCAAGAAATGATCGGATATCCTTGACGCTTTTGGGATAAGGAAGGTTTTGAATGACATCTATCTTAGCTCTTTCAACCTCAATGCCTTTTCGTGAAATAACATGTCCAAGCACAATTCCCTCTTGGACCATGAAATGGCATTTTTCCCAATTCAAGGTTAAGTTCTTCTCTTTGCAACGAGTAAGAACCGCGTCAAGATTCGATAGGCAGTCAGAAAAAGAGTCTCCGAAAATCGAGAAATCGTCCATGAAAATCTCCAAAAAATTCTCGACCATGTCAGAGAATATCCCCATCATACACCGCTGAAATGTAGCGGGAGCATTGCATAACCCAAAGGGCATGCGTCTATAAGCAAAGGTACCAAAAGGACAAGTAAATGTGGTTTTATCTTGATCCTTTTTGGCAATGGGGACCTGATTATAGCCAGAGTATCCGTCCATAAAGCAATAATACTCACGTCCAGCTAAGCGTTCCAGCATCTGATCAATGAAAGGTAGAGGAAAGTGGTCTTTCCTCGTAGCGGCATTGAGTTTTCTGTAATCAATACATACACGCCACCTAATTTGGGTGCATGTCTGAATTAACTCATTTGCCTCATTGGTAATAACAGTGATGCCAGATTTCTTAGGGACAACATGTATTGGACTCGCCCATTAGCTATCGGAGATTGGGTAAATAATACCATTATCAAGGCACTTGACGATCTCTTTCTTCACCGCATCCTTCATGACGGGGTTCAACCGTCTCTGTGGTTCTCGGGTCGGTTTGGCATCATCCATCACATGCATATGATGTTCTACAATCAAGGGACTAATCCCTTTGATGTCCGCCATGGTCCAACCAAACGCCTCCCTATTAGATCTCAATACCGTCAAAAGTGCATTCTCTTGCTCTGATGCTAGAGAAGCGGATATGATAACCGGTAAAGACTCATTCTCACCTAAATATGCATATTTAAGATGAGAAGGTAAAAGTTTGAGATCTAATGCTGGCGGAGAAATAATAGAAGGTGGGATCATCGAGTGATTTTCGGAGTCACAAAGAAGCTCATAGCCTGTGAAAGATACAGACTCGGATGGTGATGAGTCAGGAGTGTCGGACTCAAGCGTGGAAACTGTGTCCTCACTAAGATAGTGTGCAAGATCAAACAGTGATGTGGTAGTGTCGTCGAGATCTTCTAAGCATAGTTCATCAACTCCGCAACTTTTGGAAGCAATCTCGTGGACAGAGCACACATCAAGTATATGAGCAGAGGGTTCTGATGGCTGACTTCCAATTTTGTAGATGTTCAGTTCAATTGTCATATTTCCAAAGGATAAGTTCATTGAACCGTTTCTACAGTTTATGACAGCATTGGAAGTGGCAAGGAATGGTCGACCCAAAATCACCGGAATTTGGCTCCGGAGGTTCGCTACAGGTTGTGTATCGAGAACAATGAAGTCCACAGGGAATACAAATTCCCCAACTTTTATCAACACATCCTCTAGTTCACCCCTAGGTTTGGTGATCGAACGGTCTGCCATTTGGAGAGTGCAGTGAGCTGGTTTCAACTCTCCAATCCCTAGCTGCTCGTATACAGAGTATGGAAGTAGGTTAACACTAGCGTCAAGGTCTAAAAGAGCACGGTTGATGTTTTTACCCCCAATAGAAATCGATATCGTAGGACATCCTGGGTCCTTACGTTTCTTTGGTAGTTGTGGGATAAAAGCAGTGCTAATATTATTAGACAAGAAGACCTTCTTTGGCACTTGAGTCTTCTTCTACCTAGTGCATAAGTCTTTAAGAATTTTCGTATAAGCGGGGACTTGTTGAATAGCATCTAGGAGAGGGATGTTGATGTTAACCTGTTTGAACATTTCCATAATTTTCTCCATATGTGGACTCGATTTGTTACCCCTTAATCGATTCGGGTAAGGAGCTTTAGCAATAAGCGCTGGGTCCATCATAGGAGAAGGAAATGTGGGTAGACGTGATCCTAAAAGAGGAGTGGGGATCGTTTGTGAAGGACTAGAAGAGATGTGCTGAGGTGTCGAGCCTAGAGGGAAACGGAGAATAGGCTCGTGAGAAGGCGGTGGGGTAAAAGAACAAGGATCAGAAATAGAAGTGTGTGTGTGAGGAAAGGTCTCAGCCGGGATGTTATTGATAGGATTTTTGATATCATCAATTTCTTCCCCAACATGGTTATTCAGCGCTCTTCCTGATCTCAACGTTGTGACGACATTTACATTGTAATGCGCAGGATTCAGTAAGGGTTGAGACGGAAGTTTTCCTTTTTCTCTCGCACTCATTTCGGCTTTAAGTCGTGCAATTTCTGCTTCCATCGATCTGATACTCTCAGCTTGGGACGATGAGTTTTTCTTTATCTCACTGACGGAAGACCTAACCTCAGCCGACACTTCCATGAAATTTGACAAGAGTGACTTCATGGTTTGTGTGAATTGAGAGAACTCGTCAGAACAGGTCAACTGCATAGGATTAGACGGTGCAGGAGGGTTGACCTGGTCTTGAAAATTTTGTGGCTGGTAGGGGTGCTGAGTGAGTTGAAGTGGTTGCTGTTGTGGTGGAAGAGCCTTTTTGAAATTATTTTGGCTTGGAACCGTGTTTTGATGTTGTTGTTGTTGGTTCCAAGCAAAATTCGGGTAATTCCTGTAAGTCCATGTCACGCACCCTACGAACTTGCGGGGAGGCGGAATATATGAAAAACGATTATCAAAGCTTCGTAACACAGACTTGAGCGCATGAATCGTGTCTAAACCGTTACTAGCAAACTACGAGAGGTTTAACTACTCGGATTCGAAGTTATACCTCACGTTACTTGTCCTTCGGGTCTTCATCACTGTCCTCCACTCCTCGTAGGTTCCTTGGAACATCGGCACCTCAACGGCCTCCTCGAGTCAAAGACGATCCACCCGAGAGCTCCTATGCCAAGCTTGATCTCTAACTTGAAATAACTAGGTTGCTCAAAGTGCTAATCTAAGCTACCTAGGGGATATAGAGTGAGGTTATGGATGTATTAGTCTAGCTAACCCTTGATCTCAACACATGAGAGATTAGGGTTAGGGTTTCAAGAATGAGAGAGCTTGAGGAGAGAGAAGGTGATGATGAGAATGAATATGAATAATGAGCTCATTAGAATATAACAACCATAACAATTTATCAAATAAATAATATAAATGATTAATCATCATGGTTGATGCATTCATCTTGTGTGATTCATCATATGACTCATTAACTAATTAATGCATCATTTAATACCAAGGATGAATCACACAAATGAGTCATTAAGCAATTAATGCTTATGCCACCTTAACCCCCAAGTCACCATGCTTCTAGAAGCTTCCCGGAAAATTACGAGAACGCCCCTCCAATCCGTAAAAACACGGAAAAACTTTAGACTGTATAAATCCAATAACCTGATACTAGAATCTGGCTTAAACCAAAGCTGACTAGTAAAAACTGTCCGAACGTCGTACGTGCGTTTAAACACGTATGCGTCCAAACCCTTGTCGTAAAACCATACGACCTCTATATCATTTCGCCTGGAGCAGGGAAACTCTCTGTGTAGGACTCTAAAGACTCGACACTACGCTAGCAGTGGGTTTAACCATAGACCGCAAGCGGCACTAGCTGTACGTAACGGTCCCCAGGTAGATGTCGATAAGAAGACCGATGGGGAAAAACCATCCGAACTCCTACTGAGCCTGATGTGACAATCTCCGTACAGTCCGGTCTGTTCGTCTAAGACTATCGCATATCGAGCCTAGGGGGCAGCAAGCGTCAGTCCCCTAATAGCGGTATAAGTCGTGTCGGAGCGTAGCCCATTACATCCTGAGAAACTATTGGAACCTACCAGTAAATCTCGCTTGCCCTGGCCTGGGACTTTGCGTAATGGCTCTCTGACACAGCGCGATATCAACTCCCAATACCGTGAGAGACGAATCCTTTCTAACCGCCACTGCCTCCAAGTGCTCGGGACTGCACCCAACTGCTACCTGTTTGCACGACTCCTTTGAGCCGTGGTAGGGTAGCAATCTAAGAACAGTGTGACACACTCGATGCGAAGTAGCAGTGTCAAGTCTGCAGACTATGCTGTACTCATGTCACCTGGGAACTGTTAACTGACGATGGGTATAATACCAACCAACAGTTCCCCTGTGAGTCCTGTCCGGTGTACCCATAACCTAACGAGCACCTGTATACTATCTCCAGTACGACGTACTGATGGCTGTGGGACAGACCATCTCCCCAACTGGGATGGGAAGCGTACACACTAGTCTACTCTAGAGTATCGATGCCCAGTCTCGATAATCCTACTACTAGGGACAAGTATAGGATGTTGCTTACAGACTACCCAGCCCCCACTAGTGTGACTGCCATCACAACGCTGGTAATCAAGCAAAGATCCTATGGGCTCTACTAATATGTATAAGTGATACGTTACAAGAAACCTATGCACATATTAAAGTAGACACAAACCAAGTAGCATACTACCATTTTTAGCAAGACTGTATATACAACTGTGAATATCCCAAGCTTCCATTAAGTAATATACATACAAGTATGATACAATAATGGCCCCTAGGGCATATACACTAACAATCTCCCACTTGCACTAGGGCCATGAGCTGACATATCGTAGACCTATCATCTCGAATAACCTCTCGAACTGCGTCTGAGGAATAGCCTTTGTGAATGGATCAGCAATATTATTCTCCATCTCTACTCTCTTTATCTCGATCTCCCGGCGATCTACAATCTCCCTGATCAGGTGATATCGCCTTAAGATGTGTCTGGATTTCTTATGGGACCTGGGTTCCTTCGCTAAAGCTATAGCGCCGTTGTTGTCATAATACATAGGATTGGATCAACACTGGTAGGAACCACCTGAAGTTCTGTGAGGAACTTTTTTATCCAGACAGCTTCTTTTGCGGCATCGTAAGCAGCTATGTACTCCGCTTCCATCGTTGAGTCAGCAACGGTCTCTTGTTTGGAACTCTTCCAACAGACCGCTCCTCCATTGAGGGTAAAGACATAACCCGGCATGGACTAGGAGTCATCTTTGTCACTCTGGAAGCCGGAGTCGGCAAAAGCCTCAATCTGGAGGTCTTTTCCGCCATACACCAAGAACATATCTTTAGTCCTCCTCAGGTACTTGAGAATGTTCTTTACTGCTATCCAGTGATTCTCCCCTGGGTTTGCCTGATACCGGCTTACAACGTTCAATGCGTATGCTACATCTGGTCTGGTACATAACATCGCATACATTATAGAGCCTACCGCTGAAACGTAGGGTATAATCGACATGCGATCTCTTTCCAAATCAATCTTGGGAGACATCTCTTTGGAGAGGGTGATTCCGTGACAAGCCGGTAGGTTACCGAGCTTAGAATCTTCCATGCCAAATCTTTTCAATATGGTGTCTATGTACCTGGACTGTGAAAATCCCAACATCCTTTTAGATCTATCACGATAGATCTGGATCCTCAGAATGTAGGTGGCATCTCCCAGGTCTTTCATGGAGAATTTCCGTGACAAGAATCTTTTGACTGACTGTAACATAGGAATATCATTTCCTATGAGGAGAATGTCATCCACGTACAAGACGAGGAATACTACAGCTCTCCCTACAATCTTTCTGTATATGCATGGTTCATCTGGATTTTTGATAAAGTCAAATTCTTTGACAGTATCATCAAAACAGATGTTCCAACTCCGTGATGCATGCTTTAGTCCATAAATGGACTTAAGCAACTTGCATACTTTACCGCTGCTCCCACTCTGAATGAATCCTTCTGGCTGATCCATATAGACGCTCTCTTCCAAATTTCCATTTAGAAAGGCCGTCTTTACGTCCATCTGCCAGATCTCATAATCGTGGAAGGCAGCAATAGCAAGAAGGACACGAATGGATTTGAGCATAGCCACTAGAGAAAAGGTTTCATCATAGTCCAAACCAGGCCTTTGACGGAAACCCTTTGCAATAAGTCTAGCCTTATAGGTTTCAACCTGTCTATCTACACCAATCTTCTTTTTGAAGATCCATTTACATCCTACGGGTTTTACCCCATCTGGAGCAATGTCCAAAGTCCATACTTTGTTAGTGTACATGGACTCCATTTCGGCCCACATTGCATCCAGCCATTTTACTGAGTCACCGCTCTGAATGGCTTGCTGGAAGCTAGTAGGCTCATCATAGTCAATAGTGCAATCCTCTCTATCCCCGTCTATGAGAAAACAGTAGTATCTCTCGGGTGGATGAGACGGCCTACTACTTTTGCGGATAGGCGCTGGTATGTCCCTTTCTTCTGAAACCTCTGGTTCTACCATACTTTCAGTAACAGCTTGTGGTTCTGGAATTTCTTCCAGTTCTACTGCGCTCCCACTCTTCTGATTTTCTAAAAATTCAGCTTCTAAGAAGTGGGCATGACGAGAAACAAAAACCTTTTGTTCCTCTGCGTAATAGAAATAATACCTTTTGGAGTTCTTTGGATATCCCACAAACTTACATTATACTGAGCGTGCCTCGAGTTTGTCCGGATGCTGCTTTTTTACAAAAGCTGGACATCCCCATGTCTTCAGGTACTGAAGATAGGGTTTCTTCCCATTCCACATCTGATATGGTGTGGTAGGCACAGTCTTGGTCAGAACCTTGTTCAAAAGATATGCAGCTGATTCTAGCGCATAACCCCAGAAAGATCACGGTAACTCAGCCTTACTCATCATGGAACGAACCATATCCAATAGGGTTCGATTCCTTCTTTCCGATACACCATTATGTTGTGGTGTGTATGGAGGAGTAAGCTGAGAGAGAATTCCATTCTCTTTTAAGTAACCCAGGAACTCGGCACTTAAGTATTCACCACCTCGATCAGATCTCAGGGTTTTGATACTTTTGCCTTTTTGGTTTTCCACTTCATTCTTATATTCCTGGAATTTCTCAAAAGCCTAGGATTTATGTTTCATTAAGAAGACATGTCCATACCTAGATAAATCATCCGTAAAAGTAATGAAGTAGGAATAACCACCTCGCGCATGTATAGACATCGGACCGCATACATCACTGTGTATAAGTCCCAAGAGCTCGCTTGCTCTTACTCCGTGTCCAGTAAACGGAGTCTTGGTCATCTTTCCTATGAGACAAGATTCACAAGTAGCATAAGATTGATATTCGAACGAATTCAAATATCCTTCTCTATGTAACTTAGTCAACCTTCTCTCATTGATGTGACCTAGTCTACAATGCCATAAGAAAGCCTGATTTAATTCCGGAGACTTTCTTTTAAGTGTGTTTTGGACATTGAAAACCTGAGCTTGACTCAATACGTATATGTCGTTATCTAATGTACCGGACCCAATCAAAACTTGATTTAGGTGGATGTGAACTACATCGCTTACGAATGTAAAATTATATCCCTCTCTCGAAAGTGAGGATACTGATATGATATTACAAGTCTTACTAGGTACATACAGACAGTTACGTAGAATCAATATCTGCCCACTTGTCAAACCTAGGCGATATTCTCCCACGGATTCAGCGTCCACGCTCATTCCGTTTGCAACTCTGAGAGACAAATCACCTTCCTTCATAACTCTGCGGTTTCTCAAAGCATGTAATGAATTACAGATATGAGATCCTGCTCCGGTATCTAGTACCCAGGAAGTAGAGTTAATTGACAAACAATTCTCAATTATAAATACACTTGAGGCTGAAGCCACAACATGCTTCATATCCTGGCTACTGGCTTCAAAAGCCCTGCAATCTTTCTGCCAATGCCCAATCCCATAACAATAGGAACGTTCCTCTTTTACTACATTCAGTCCCGAAACTTTTGCCCTTCTCTTTCCTTCTACTTCCCTGGTTTCCTTCAGGGTAGAAGGCAGAGACTGTAGAATCAAGTCAGTATCTGATTCGTTTCCTAACGTGGTCTCCAGGTCCTGGAGCTCATCAATATAACTATTCATTGTAAGGACGTTGTCCCCTACAGATGACCCGAAATCCAACCTCGCTTGAATTAATTCGTTCGAGGTCTCATATCTTGCGATATGAGATTGTTATCCATATAAATCTTTGTTATGGAGAAAGATGGAAACTGAGTCCATCTTCTCGTGCTGCTTCTGGTATACACCATCAACTGAAGCTAACACGAGGCACTTGGCTTTCGCTTTATCCTTTTCCCTTGTCTGACGAATATTCATATCCGCGATAGTGGAAACTAGACCTGGAACGGCGGGATCTTGAGTAGTAATAGGGTGGTCCATCTTGTCATAGGCAATGGACATCTGGACAGACCTTTGCCTGTCATATAAGTCAGATTCAGTCAATTTGTTATCTAGATGTAACCTAGTCGTGGTCACAAGGTCGCTGCAATTTAAGAGAGAGAGAAGAAAACTCTATTAGCATGATGCTCATGCAAGTTTAGAGTGGTTTTTAATTTATCTAAACAAGATGGCTCCCACTGTTTCTCGAATCCCTCCTCAAACCATAAAAGAAGAATTAGCCAGGACTATTCTCACCGTACAATTCTTGCTTAACCGTTCATCCAGGTCAGTGTCGATACTTCGAGGGAGGTTTTCCAACGCTTTCGCCAAGTTCCTTAATTAAAGAACCTCTTTTCTCTTGGGGGGTAGCCCCTCTGACACCTTTCTAGGCACCTACTTGGTTTATAGCATTGATCGTTAAGTGACGAATCTCCTGATAAGTAGCATATACTCACAGTAGGATCGGGATCCAAATATCATCGTATGATAATGTTGAAGGAATCCTACCAACATTCATCAAACTCCAAATGGTATGCAACACTAGCAAGTTTCAGTTTCTTTAGAAACTCCCGATATGGATTTTTGCCCCATGCTCTTATGACCTTGACGAAGGCCAACAAATCATAAGTCGCATGTCAAGTTCTGCCCATCATTATCTTGTTAATTTGAACCCACCCGTACATACCCTTGACAAAGGCCAACAAGGTAATACGACTGTCCCAAACCAACACATCTATCTATGCACCAAATGAATACCCCGGCAGCTACCAAACACTATGCCTTGACGAAGGCCAACAAACATAGCTTGAATACTACTGACCATTCATAAGAAATGACGGAGGGCTACGAATGGTTTTGGCAAAACCATGAACGTAATGAACTTGATATAATCGAAGGAACCTGATAGCTTTTTAAAAGGAGTGGTTAAATCTCCGCAATTAAAAATTCTGCTCTTTTTAAAATAACCGAGTGGTTTCTTTTAAATTTTGTTCCAACGATTTAACTTTGGTTTATTTGCTTTGCATTATAATAATGCGTCCCGTCATTTATCCCATCATTGCAGAAAACAACGAAAATACCACGTCCTCTTATGCCATTCGCATTCGCCACTGGGTCCCGTCATCACCCGTTAGGTTACTTAACTAACGACAGAGCGGAGGCTAGGCTAGCGCAGGTGTAAAACATAAGTGACGTCTAATAGCTATCATATATAGATATTGTACATTCGTCAGACGCAATAATAAGCATTCCAGATTACAGATGAACTTTATTGGATATGCAAGTAATCCGGGTTTGCTTTGAGCCTGCAACAAAAAACGGATTACACAGTTGTGATGAATAGCCATTACCCCACCCTAGACCCCTATGGGTACGGCAAACTACCCGCCAAGTAGCCGAAGTGAAGCGGTCTCCCTCAACAACGTGAGTAGGCCACTAAACACTTCGACGTACCCGGTAGTTTGTGTACCCCACCTTGGGTCTATCCTAGGAGAAAAAACAGTAAAAAAGAAATAATACAACGGTGGCTACAACCGCAACCTGGATGTGCCCCGCAAAATAATATTACAACATATTACAATTATATCAAATGAATGAATATAATAACCCATCTCAAACCCCGGCCAATCATCACAACACTCCAATCAAGTCCATATACACAAACAGTAAACATTACAGAAATGTGCAACCCCCTGCCAACCGACATACTAGCAGTTAGGGGAGGTTTACGAACACATTAAACATTACAGATAAAAACCCAATTAACAAATATCTTAGAACATCGATCGACAACCATTTTCCGTGTCTACCCCAATTGCAAGCCAGTACAGAAGTAACCTGGACAGAAACAGAATATACAGGAAAACAAAACTCCAAAAAATATGAATTACTGTGCAAATCTGAGTCAACTCGGGGTTGACTCGGCGGCGGATCCGCGGCCAAAAGCACCATCTTGCCGCGGATCCGCGGCCGTCTTGCCGAGTTAAAGGCTCGTATTTTCCCAGTATTCTTATATTTCCCTGCTGTGAATTTTAAGGCATATCATATAATTTTTTAGACATGTTTAAAATTAACAGAAACTTAGGGGTTTCCGGGGTTTCGTTTTCGTGTTTTCCGACGATCGAAGTTCTAATTAGTTGCTAACAAGCTAGTAATGGTTTAGTTGGCTCTGATACCACTGTAAGTCCATGTCACACACCCCACGAACTTGCGGGGAGGCGGAATATATGAAAAACAATTATCAAAGCTTCACAACAGGGACTTGAGTGCATGAATCGTGTCTAAACCGTTACTAGCAAACTACGAGAGGTTTAACTACTCGGATTCGAAGTTATACCTCACGTTACTTGTCCTTCAGGTCTTCATCGTTGTCCTCCACTCCTCGTAGGCTTCTTGGAACATCGGCACCTCAACGACCTCCACGAGTCAAAGACGATCCACCCGAGAGCTCCTACGCCAAGCTTGATCTCTAACTTGAGATAACTAGGTTGCTCAAAGTGCTAATCTAAGCTACCTAGGGGATATAGAGTGAGGTTATGGATGTATTAGTCTAGCTAACCCTTGATCTCAACACATAAGAGGTTATGGTTATGGTTTCAAGAATGAGAGAGCTTGAGGAGAAAGAAGGTGATGATGAGAATGAATATGAATAATGAGCTCATTAGAATATAACAACCATAACAATTTATCAAATAAATAATATAAATGATTAATCATCATGGTTGATGCATTCATCTTGTGTGATTCATCATATGACTCATTAACTAATTAATGCATCATTTAATACCAAGGATGAATCACACAAATGAGTCATTAAGCAATTAATGTTTATGCCACCTTAACCCCCAAGTCACCATGCTTCTAGAAGTTTCCCGGAAAATTACGAGAACGCCCCTCCAATCCGTGAAAACGCGGAAAAACTTTAGACTGTATAAATCCAATAACCTGATACTAAAATCTGGCTTAAACCAAAGCCGACTAGTAAAAACTGTCCGAACGTCGTACGTGCGTTTAAATACGTATGCGTCCAAACCCTTGTCGTAAAACCATACGACCTCTATATCGTTTCTCCTGGAGCAGGGAAACTCTCTGTGTGGGACTCTAAAGACTCGACACTACGCTGGCAGTAGGTTTAACCACAAACCGCAAGCGGTACTAGCTGTACGTAACGGTCCCCAGGTAGATGTCGATAAGAAGGCCGATGAGAAAAAACCATCCGAACTCCTACTGAGCCTGATGTGACAATCTCCGTACAGTCCGGTCTGTTCGTCTAAGACTATCACATATGGAGCCTAGGGGGCGGCAAGTTTCAGTCCCCTAATAGCGGTATAAGTCATGTCGGAGCATAGCCCATTACACCCTGAGTAACTACTGGAACCTACCAGTAAATCTCTCTTGCCCTGGCCAGGGACTTTGCGTAATGGCTCTCTGACACAGCGCAATATCAACTCCCAATACCGGGAGAGACGAATCCTTTCTAACCGCCACTGCCTCCAAGTGCTCGGGACTGCACCCAACTGCTACCTGTTTGCACGACTCCTTTGAGCCGTGGTAGGGTAGCAATCTAAGAACATTGGGACACACTCGAGGCGAAGTAGCAGTGTCAAGTCTGCGGACTATGCTGTACTCATGTCACGTGGGAACTGTTAACTGACGATGGGTATAATACCAACCAACAGTTCCCCTGCGAGTCCTGTCCGGTGTACCCGTAACCTAACGAGCACCTGTATACTATCTCCGGTACGATGTACTGATGGCTGTGGGACAGACCATCTCCCCAACTAGGATGAGAAGCATACACACTAGTCTACTCTGGAGTATCGATGCCCAGTCTCGATAATCCTACGACTAGGGACAAGTATAGGATGTTGCTTATAGACTACCCAGCCCCCACTAGTGTGACTGCCATCACAACACTGGTAATCAAGCAAAGATCCTATGGGCTCTACTAATATGTATAAGTGATACGTTACAAGAAACATATGCACATATTAAAGTAGACACAAACCAAGTAGCATACTACCATTTTTAGCAAGACTGTATATACAACTGTGAATATCCCAAGCTTCCATTAAGTAATATACATACAAGTATGATACAATAATGGCCCCTAGGGCATATACACTAACAATTCCTCCAACCCTGATTATACATGAAAGAATATGGATCGTTTCTGGGTCTTTGAAATGCGGCATTGGTATGCTCTTGACCTTGAAACGAAGAGTTTAATGGACATTCTTCCTTAAAATGAGAAGGATCAGAACAACACCCACATACAGTTTTAGGGAGTGATATCGGATTTAGGGAGACTGCTAAAAATTTGTGTTCCATAGCCTCGAGCTTCTTTTGCATTGCTGCCATTTCAGCTCGAACACCTATGGACACATCAATTTGGTGTACGCCACCCCTTGACGATGACTGGGTTCCACTCTCCCACTGTAAGGATTTTTCAGCGAACTCTTCTAAAAATTTCCAAGCTTCCCCATCATCCTTGGTCATAAAGGTACCTTGACACATGTTTTCAAGGTTTTGTTTAGTGGTAGGGTTAATTCCCTCATATATGATTCGGCAAAGATCCCATCTCGGGATGCCGTGATGTGGACATTGAACCAAAAGATCCTTGAAGCGTTCAAAGCATTTCCAGAATGGTTCAGTCGGAAGCTGGGTGAATTGATTTAGTTCGCTACGGATTCGAGCTGTCTTTTGCATAGGGTAGAATTTCTTAAGGAATGCCGCAATGAATTCTTCCCAATTCGTAATGGAATGTGCGGTAGTGTTATACAGCCACTTCTCGGCTATATCGCACAAGGTAAATGGAAGAAGACGTAGACGCATAGTATCCACTGAAAGTTATGACGTACCCATCATTGCGCATACATTTTCAAATTTGGTGATAAAGACGTATGCGTCTTCAGTCTCGAGACCGTGGAATTTGGGTAGAAGATTGATGTATTGGGATTTAATCTCAAAATTATCCCCGTTGGCTGGTGGAATGGAGAGACAGGTCGAAAGAGGACCTCGTGTCGGATAACACCTCTCTTGGAGAGAGATGCGGGGTGGATTCTGCGTACCAACGGACGGCGGCAGATTAGTGGTAAAGAAATTCGATGAAGACGGATCCATCGATGTGGGTGTGATGGTGGGTAAAGAAGAAGTAAATGTAGAAATACCGACTTCGGAGTTGATCGGGGAAACACGGACTAAACGGGCACTAGAATCCCGTGTCCAGCCTATCTTGCACTAAAAGGGTTTAGTACAAGTGGCAGTGTGATATAATTAGAGGCAATGAATGAAGTGTTTTGGTGTTTGTTTTGAAAAATATACGGATTTTTGAAAAAATGATGCGATCACAACAAATATAACAAGCAAACCCCTAAAATCTAGTGGTCACCTAGGTCAAAGCTCTAGACCGCTCCTAACTGCCAAAAGACAAGTCACAGGATAAATCCTCCACTGCCTCTTTGTCTCTCCTGTGGCCAGGTAAGTGCCAGGTAAGTGGGAGGTTCTCCACTACGTAAGTAGTAAGCCTAATTAAGTAACCACTAGCCTTCGACACGCTTACCTTAGACACCACAAAAGAAACGCGGATAAACAATGGATTATCCACGGCCTTCTTCTGTCCGAAGTGAGCGCGACGGTCCTTAGAGTCATCTCTAGATATTTTTTAGTTAATGAGGGTAATACGGATGCAAGTTTGTGATTTTTGGGGCTTAGGAAGGGTAATGAACTCCCCACCTAATCTGGATTTGGTCTTTGCCCCTTAATTTCCGTATTAATATGCAAACAACCAAAAATCAAAAACACGCATAATTTTTTATTGCTTTTTGCGGCGCTGCGAATTTTGCAAAGAAATCTGCAGCAAATTGTTAATTGGAGCAGATGAGGAAGGAGATAAGAAAGTCAGGATTTTACAGAGCAAATTTCGTGCAGCGATGCCTTGAAGAGGCCGCGGAACCGCCGCAGGAGGGCGCTAATGCCGCGGAAACGCGGTGGTTTAGTGTGATCCCTGCACAAAAAATTCAGAGAACGCTCCCGATCACTTCCTTAGCTCTCTGGAATGTTCCAAATATTTTTCCAATTGCACAGCAAGCTCCAGATTTCCTTGCAACAAACCACAACGAATCGTTTAATGTTTTGTGCGAATTTTGATCTTAAAATTATAATAGAATAAATCTTTCAACTCAAATTTCAAAAACGAACAAATAAGAACACGATCCCCGGCAACGGCGCCATTTGATTGATCTCGAATTCTTGTTGTGTCGGTTTTTAGAAAAGTGAATAGAAATCACAATCAAAGGATAATTTGACCGCAATCAATAACGGTATCGAATGTAGCGCGTTAGTAAGTGCGGATCATCCACAGGGATTATGTGATTCGTTCGTATTTGTTTTATTTGAATTGAAAATTTAAAGAAAAGAAAAGAAAACGATTCAAGATTTATATCAATGAATTTCAAGAATTGTTTAGATCTAGTCTAAAATCAAGAACACATTAAACATCAAGAATCAAGAAGTGATATAATTCCAATCGATTTAAGTTTCAAGAATTGAAGTGAAACTCGTAGGAGTCGATTAAATCTATAGATGTGAAGAAGATTAGCAATTACCTTTTCTTATCTATTAACGAATTGATGCTAGATCGATGACGATTTATCGAGGATTAAGGATCTTGCGAGGAATTAGGGTTTCCTCATCTTATCCTTTGTCCTTTCGATTAATCTCATACACAAGATAGCTTCTAGGAAATCAAATGATCGATCGTTGATCTCTAGTTCCATGCGAAAATAATCAAGAAAGCATTTCGCATCGAAACTAGATCATCGATCATTCGATTTTCAAGAATTTACTAATGTTATAGGACTTACGAAAATGTTTAAAGATTCGTCAACTTCATCATCTATTGATTTTTTCGACTCCTCCACGAGCGGAGTTTACTCAAGCATCATCACAAAGAACACATTCAAGAATCTAGATTGAATCATAATGCTTGAATTTAAAGAAAGCAAGATAAAAGAATTTCACCTTTATTTATCGACAAATTCGTTACAACTCTCTTGAAATTTACAAAAGGAAAGAACTAGATCGTCGATTTTGGCGTCGCTTCGGCTCCTTGAGTCGCGGATCGGCTTGGATCACTTGCTCCGATGAAGTCCGGCTTTGCTTCTAAAGGCTTTGAAGGATTCTTGCTTCGATTGAACTCAAAGATCTTGAACTTTTGGCTTTTTGATTGGATTAGGGTTAGGGTTTTTAAGGCACAAGTTGTGTTACTCAACTTGTGGGGAGAATTGGTGAACAACCTTTTTAAGTGAAGCCTATGGTCCCTTTTATAGCCTTAAGAGTAGTTAGCTTCCTTAAGAAGCTTGGATTATGTTAGCTTCTCTCATAAGCTTAGTCTAAGTTAGCTTCCCTTGTAAGCTTTATCTAGGTTAGCTTCCCTTGTATGCTTTAGATTAGCTTAGCTTCTTTCATAAGCTTGGTAGTTAGGGAGAAGCTTCTAGGCTTTAAGGTAATTAAAGGGAAGCTTGAGAGTGCTTAGCTTTGAACCCAAGGCTTGCTGATCTGGCAGAAGGATCTGGAGTAATCTAGAAATTGCAGTGGCTTGATGAGGTGTTCTGAATGAGGGAAGAATTCTGCAGCTGAAATGGGCTGACGTGGCAGTCACGTGACCGTGGATCCGCGGCACAAGCCTGCTCAGGCCGTGGATCCGCGGCCATTCAGGAGCTTTAATGCTTCAACTTTACAGAGATGCTTCCATATAAAATCATGGTATTTTTCTGATATGTTTATTCTCAAAATTCCTTCTAGATTACTGCCTGATCTCAAGTCCTTGAGTTGGCGTATTTTTAACAGCACTGTTCCACAAATTTGGCCTTTCTCCTGGAATTTCCTGCACAGACTTCGAAACAAGTGTTGCGCAATACAAGGATGATGCGATGCCATGATAAACAGTCAATTTCCCTAAAAATGCCGGTTTTAGTATATAGTACAGGTAATTCAGTATTTTACAGGTGTTTTGCTAATATGTGCAATATGAATACCGAACACCTCTGGATGAATGCAAAAGATAGGGAAATTGCCGTGTTAATAATACAACATTTTCGACTGATCAGTTGTATACAGAATGAGGGGGTTTCCCTTGACCGGAGCGGCCAGTACTGGCGGATTCTGCAGGTATTGCTTGATTTCGTCCAGCGCGCTTTGGCATTTGCGATCCCAGACGAACGAGGTCCCCTTTTTCATCAGGTGGCTGTAAGGACGGCACTTGCCTGAAAGATTGGCTATAAATCGCCGGATGTACGCGAGCTTTCCTTGGAGAGACCGCAATTGCTTGAGAGTCCTTGGCGGGGGCATCTCCATAATCGCCTTGATCTTTGACGGATCTATCTCGATACCTCGGTGTCGGATGAGGAATTCTAAGAATTTGCCTGAGAACACCCCGAACGCGCATTTGAGAGGGTTCATCTTCAAGTTGTATTGCCGAAGGCTGAAATACGATCTTCAGATGCTCGAGATGTTCCTCATATGATTTTCTTTTAACCACGAGGTCGTCGATATAGCATTCAATGATTTCTTGTATAAGGTCATCGAAGATCTTCGTCATGGCCCTCTGGTAGGTGGCGCCGGCGTTCTTTAAACCGAAAGGCTTCACCTTGCAGCAGAATATGCCCAAAGGGGTCCGTAAAGCGATGTGCTTCTGGTCTTCGGGATACATTTTTATCTGATTGTATCCTGACGAGCCATCCATGAAGGAGAAAACCTCGTGGGTGGACGTATTGTCAATCATTAGCTCGGTGATTAGTACTGGGAAGTCATCTTTCGAGCAGGCTTTATTGAGATCCCGAAAATCCACACATATGCGTACTGTCCCATTTTTCTTCATCACTGGGACAATATTAGCGATCCATTCAGGATACTGAATCTCTTGGATGAAACCAGAGTCGATTAGCTTCTTGACCTCGGTGTTGATGCTCATCTCGAGCTCGAGCCGCATTCTTCTCGGCGCTTGTTTGATTGGCTTGACGTCCGAGGATATGGCCAGTTTGTGAACCGCAATCCCTGGGTCTAGTCCTGGCATCTCGGAATAATTCCATGCGAAGCAATCTTTATTCTGCATGAGCACATCTTTTAGTGTATCTACCCTTTCTTCAGACAACAACTCACTGACGAATGTCGGTCGCGGGTCACTTGTCGTCCCCAAATCAATTTTCTTGAGGTTATCTGCGGTGGTATGTATTCCATCTTCCAGCTCTTTTGGTGTCGGTGGAAACTCTGAGATTACCTCGTCATCATTGTTTTCGAAGCACCAGGGGAGGTCATCCATATTCTCGGGTTCTTCTTTTGATATTGTTATCATATGACAAGTACGAGCTCGCTTCCAAGACCGATGTAGATCTGGGTCTATTCTCGCTGTATGGGCGGCTTTTGGTTCGTGCTTCTGTGGCGGATTTATCCTCCAGCTTTTGGATAGAGCGAATTTGCCGAGCTGATATTGGTCTTTGTCACGCCCCGCTTCCCAAAATATGGAATACGAGGGGTAGACAAGGCCAGCCATGCTCCTACGGTCAAGGAAATGTCCTGCCGTAGTCACACTTCGGCTTCTAGTTTTTCATGGTAAACAGTAAATGATGCACAGGTAATGAGAAATGCAGTAACTGAAAGTAACAATGTAAAGACTGACCTGAAGTGGAACAAACGGATGTAACTCGGAACGGCAAGTAAGAAGTCTGTGATGCACTGGTCCAGGCTAAATCTTCTTCTCACACTGAGCATGCATACTCAGGTCGTCAGAGCGACACAATAGCAAAATAATATATATAAAATCAAGTGACAGTTCTAACAGTGGCAGTAGATATGAATAACAGTAATCGACGACAGCATGAATATGAATGTGCAGTAATCAATGCAGCGGAGCAGTAAAGCAGTAGAACGATATGTCACGTATATCAACACAGTATAAGGTATATAAATGCCAGTATCCCTATCAGTCTCTAAGTCTCAATGCACAGGTCACTAAGCCTATCGTCAGTCCAAGTGTGAGAGTCAACCACTCGCGAGTGTCCTCCACCCAAGGGTAGAACCCAAGGGCAAGGGACCATGGGCCCAGCATGTAACATGTATATCACGGTGTATATCACGTACCCTGTAAATCTCCATATATCTCCCTAAATATATAAGCCGGCATGGGACTCCCGAGATTCTGTTGAACTCACACTTAAACTACCCCACACCCCGTGGTCTACATCAAACGCTAACCATAACCATAAATACTAATCGATCCGTGACAAGTCTGCACGAGAACTGGAGGCAGGACCTCCATCAAGCACGTCCCGACTAATATCTAAGACAAATGGCAGTGTCGGATGCCTTATCTGTGATACCCGTGCAAGCGCTTCCATAAGTGTCCCATACCACTTATAGTCACACGTACACGCATCCCACAGACGTCGACAATGCAATAGAATAATAGGGTCACTGATTGTGTACAAGTACGTATCACTTTCACTTTATCACGGATACACGAACACTGACGTACTTGCCACAATCATCGCTAGAATCTAACACTGGGTAAATGCACGATATCACTAGGTTATCACTACAATGATATGGGTATGATATGATACGTGAACAGTATATAAGCACGATTAAGGTGTCACAAAAACAGTATTTTATCACTTGCATGATTTATTATGAAACTTACGTACATAATTTAACGAAACGATAAACAGGTAGTAATTAGTATGTTCAGTTATCTATCCATCAAATTTAGTTTCAAGCCAATCGGGTTCCAGGATCTTTAATTATAACCATTTCATTTTAAGCGTTCGCGGCTGGAAATCCGATTTCAGAATCAGATGTCCGTTTCGCAACGCATTTTGATCCCAGTTGGGATCGGATTTTAGCGATGCTACAGTTGGATAAAATCTAGGGTTTTCAGTAAGGTTTTCAACGCAATAGACAGATCTTCAATCGCATCTGTACGTCAGAAGATATACAATGTTTAACACTAATATGTCGGTTCTGATTCTGTTGGGACTGTTATGCGTCCCGATATTTTAAATTACAGAATAAATATCAAATGGTAACGAAACAGAATGAAATCAATTGTGTTGTCTAGCTAACAAATTTATCTATAATGAACAGTGGAGTTCCGTATCCTACGAGTTAAGGAAATCCTATGGTACCCAATACGGAACAGCAAGCAACCACTGGATTCGCTCTGGACTGCAGTCCAGAGTCGCACTCCGATACGAATATCATCACAATTTAAGTACAGAAATACTAGGAAACCGGTATAGGGTTAAAGTTCGTCGAGTCGTCTTCGATTTGAGCCCTCGAACGCACCATTCTAGTGTGTATATGATTTATGGTGAATTTAACGATTTTCAGGTACAATAAAATTTCAGTTTTACGATTAAACTTGGGGGTAGTCGTTTTAATCTTTAATGGTCATAATTTCCAGCGAAACTTGCACAAAGTATCCGTCACAGCAAGGGCCAAAGTAATTAATCCAGTTCTTCCAATTTAGAAAAATATTTCCTTTGGGAACACGCGTCGAGCAGGGTAGGCACATAATTAGTTTAAACTGTAACTTATAATCTATAAACTTAGCGATTGTAACTTAGGTAAAATAGCATGTAAGCAAGCAAAGAACTTGCCTGAGAAGGTCTCGGGGTTGTACGCTGACGGTAACGCCACTAACGCGACACGATGACCATAAGCTTGGGCTCGGCCAGGAAGCAGTCGAGGCTCATGGAAGTTGGGGCTCGCTATGTGCACAGGCGATGATGTGGCTGGGAACCGCTGATGCTGTCGAGGCCGATGGAGAGATTGCAGAGGAAGAGAGGGAGAATTTTAGAGTGAGCAAGAGTTAGAGAGAGAAAGTGAGAAGAAGGAGAGGGGAGAGATGGGGACAGAGAGGGAGAGAGAGTGAGAAAGAGAGAGAGTGCAGGCAGATAGAGAGAGGGATAGAGGGTGAGAGAGAGAAGACAGGCAGAGAGAGATAGAGGGATAGAGGGTGAGAGAGAGAAGACAGGTAGAAAGAGATATAGAGGGATAGAGGGTGAGATGAGAGAGATCTGATATGGGGAGAGTTACAGAGAGAGAAAATGAGAACAGGGAGAGATAGATGGAGGGTGAGAGACAAAGAGAGAGCGAGAGCAGAGGGTCTGCGAGAGGGAGAGAGCGACGAGAGGGATGGTGAGAGAGTGTGACGACGACGACGGCGTCGACGACGACGACGGCGTCGACGGCTTCAACGATGATGATAATGGGTCGACCGGCGGTGAGTGTGCAAGGAGGTTGGGTGTGCAGAGGTTCGAGCTCGGGTTGCAGTGGCGAGGGTGGTGGTTAGAGGAGCTCGGTTGTGGTGATGGGGTGCACAGGGGAGTGAGGGGTGCGGTCGGGGATCTTGGGTTGAGAGGTGCCGGCGGGGGTGCTCGGGTGTGGGTTGGGAGTGCATCGAGAAGAGAGGAAGATGAGAACGAGAGAGGGAGCGAGCGAGGAAGTGGGAGCAGTGGGTAGAGGAGAGAGGGTCGTAGGGGAAAACGCGCACGTCGTAGGGAGTAATTGTGCACGCGCGAGCGGGGGCGGGGGCGACGGCGAAGGAAACGCGCGCGGGAAAGGAGCCGTTGGGGAAGATGAGGCAACGGGTCGGGTCAGAGCAGTGGTGAGCGGGCTTGGGGAGACTGGGCCGGGCCAAGAAAAAAAGGAGAAAAGAAAATGGTTTAATAAATTTCCCTGGGCTCGGGCTGTTGGGCTGCAGAATTTAAAAGAATTGAAGAAAATGGGTAAGAAAGCTGGGCTGGGATTAATAAAGGGAATTTGGTAGGAAAATATGGAAGTGGGCCACAGAGAAAATTAAATAAAGAGGAGGGAAAAAGGGCTGGGCTAATGGAGAAGGCTGGGAGAAAAAGAAAAATAATTGGAAAAATAGGAACGGGCCTGAGGCGAGTTTGGGCTAGGGAAATTAAAGAAAATTAGATGAAAATAAATGAGTGGGCTTAAGGAATTTATTTGGTTTTAGTGTTTAGTTTTGAGTAAATAAAGGAAATGGTTGAAAGGGAAAAATTTGGGTTTTGGTCTAATAAAAGGGAATGGGCTTTAAGAGAAATAAAATTTATAATTAAATTTATAAAGTGACACAATACGAATTTTGGTATAAAAGGGGCTGGGTATTACAGTCTTCGACCCAGTTCTTGAAGGTGAAACAGTCTTCGAGAGGATGTCCTATTGCTCGGTGATAAGAGCAATAGTCTGGGTGGAAGATCTCGTTGACTTGTTCGGGGTCTTTGGATTCCGGAAATGTAATCATTTGATGTCTTATGGAGAGCTCAAGCATCTTCCGTGTTTTGTTCTGAGGAAAAGAGTATGCTCGACTCATCTTCTTCATAAGAGACGAATCCGGATTGCTCGATTCCCGATCGCTTGGCTTCTTGGTCCCGCTTTGTCGCTGTCGAATACCTTTCCCGCTCTTTGATTTATTTTTGCCTCTGCGTTGGGCCTTTTGTATGACGGGTTGATAAGGGAGAGCATTGTCATTCTCCGCGGCCTGTTGAAGAAGGTGCTATGTCTTGGCTTTCTCGTAAATGGCCATTTCACAGTTATGGTCATCCCGGATCTTTTGACCCGCTTCCTTGATAAGCTTGTCCATTCATTCTTCAAATGACGGACTTGGCATTTTGGTTGCAGGATCTCGTTTTGGTTCAGGGTCAGCGTTTTCTGACAGGGCGTCCTCTTCTTCATCGAAGTCATATATGACGTAGCTACCATGGACTCGTTCCCGTTTCCCGGATTTCACATATCCAAGCCCGAGCATTTCCATCCTCCCGTTGGGCGACTTGCGCTGAATTCCAGGGACATCCCAAATCCCGTTGTAGAACCGAGCTTGTCGAATAGTCTGTTTGAAAGGTACCTCTTGGCGCTTCAAGAGCCTTCTCAAGCCTTCCGAGTAATATCTAGGCAGACGGATGGGCTGGAGTCTGTCGAGCATAGAATCGGTGCCATGCCAGATTTCTTTCTCCACTTTGGTTTCCCCAGATCGGTAGAATAGGATCGCCTTTTCACCCTTTAGCCTGGGAGGGACGAAAAATGTCTGCAGTTCTTGCACACCATAAGCTTTTAGTGCATCGAGATCTTTGTAATGCTTCCGCGGAACCATGATAGTTTGCAGACTCTGATTATTGCCAGCGAAAGCTTGTATTGACGGCCGAGCAGAGAATACAGCATTAACCTCGTCTTCCGAGTCGCTGCCGAAGATCAACATGGGGGCGGACGATCCTGGGTTGTTGCGTTGAGGCGGCCCCGAATAAACTATCTCTTCCTCCTCCTCGGTATCACTCCCGAAAACTGGAATAGTGGTGATAGCTTTGTCCTTCGGTTTGTGACATCTCTCCGTGTCCTCGAAGTCTGGTAAGAAGTATTTTGCATCTTCGTACTTTCGGACTTCGTTCACGGAGAATGGGTTCAACTCTCCCGCCACAGTATACTCGAGGCCATCTTTAAAATACTTCATACACTGGTGCTGTGTAGAAGGAATAATGTTGTACTCATGTAAGCAAGGCCTACCGAGCAAAGCATTGTAGCAAGTCTTGGCGTCAATGACGTGAAATTTAATATCCGTGACGAGTAGCCCGGGACGCAGCGTCAGTATCAAAGACCCTAGAGTCCGTGACGACTAGGAGTCAAAACCAGAGATGGTAATTTTATCACGAGCGAGATGTTGAACGCTCATGCAGACCTCCTTCAAGACTCACACGTTAAGGAGATTGACGGAAGACTCATTGTCGACCAGGATTTTGCCTATCTTTATATCGTGGCAGTATCCTGAGACATAGAGGGGACGGTTGTGCTCGCACGTCCCAAGGAGGAGGTCTTCATCGCCGAAGGTAATATCGGCTGTGTGTACTTCTTCCAGCTCGTCTTTCATCTTTTCTTCGGTGAGAAAATCTTGGAACTGTCCTGGCTCTTGTAGCACCTTGATCAATGAATCTCTCGCCTCTTTGGATAACAGAAGGGTGGCGAGAATGCTGAGCTGCGAGGGTAGCTTTCTCAAGTGTACCAGAACATTATAGTCCATCTTGTTCTTCTTTGGCAGGTCCTTGGCAGTCAGCTCTTTGATGACTTGGTCATCTAGGGTGATATCCTCAGAGACCTTTTCTTTTCCATTATCTTTTTTATTCGTGGGTCCGAGATTCTTTTCTGGAAGCGTGTGGTTGCGTAGCTGAATATTTTCACAGGCCTTTGGTTCTTCCTCTTTCCCCGAGGTAGATTCTTTGAAAAGAGGGCAAAGATTCATCTCTTCGTCGGAGTCACTTCCGAAGGTGAGAACCTGCGATCCCCCGGCGTTGACCATGCGACAGTTGCCGGTAATTCTTTTATGCTCCTCGGTCGTACTTCTCTGCTCCCGACGAGTTTTGCGTTTCATCCGCTTAAAATGTTGCCGGTGAGCGACATATCCCTGCCACCATCTTTTAAAAGCGTTGCACTCTTCGGTGGGGTGCGCAATCTTCCAATGATATAAGCAGTAGCTAAGATGCATTTCTGCTTCATCAAGAATGTTTCTTTCAGAGGGTGGTAGCTTCATCCCCATTGATATGACTTTAGAAAACCTTTTCCTCGTCTTGAACTTATTTTTATTCACGACGGATGTCCCTTAATTCGGCGGGAGTGTCTTGACTCTTTCGTCCAGTCACCAGCATTTGGCCTTTTCAAATATGGCCATCTCACGCTCCCGATCAGCTTTACTTTTCAGAAGAGGTTTGTTTAGGAATGCGTCGATCATCTCGTCTGATGGCCCTGGAAATTCCGGTGCAGGCCCTGCCCCCAGTCTCTTGGTGCAAAGGGCTTCTTCATCGTTTATTGATGAGTGAGAGATCACATGGAAACTTGCCATGTAATCTTCAGATTCATCTGACGAGTCTTCTCCATCATCTCTGTCCTCAAGGACGTGACTGAGGAACTCTTGGAGCGTGATTGGAGTCCGCGCCTTCTGGTTATACTCTTCCAGCGCGTCAATCTGCTTTTGTAGGTCCGTGCGCTTGTCGCCAGGCTTCACGGGCTTCTTGTATTTCTTCTTCTTTTTCGAAGATTTTGACGGCTGGATGTGAACACTTTGGCCATCACCACTAATCTTTGGAGTTGGGCGCGGCTTCAGCATTCCTTCGATAATCTGGGGTTCTAGCAGATTTTTCCACCTGATCGCCGGGCATGTCTGGAGATCATTCAACATCCTTTTGGTTTTGGCTGAAAGAGCCACCTCCCATGGAGCTTCTTCAACAAGAGAGCATGTTTCCCCCGGTGTGTCCGTCTTCTTAGGAGTTTGCGGTTGTGG
The DNA here is from genome assembly GCA_030015575.1 of Agapanthus africanus. Classification (NCBI taxonomy): domain Eukaryota; kingdom Viridiplantae; phylum Streptophyta; class Magnoliopsida; order Asparagales; family Amaryllidaceae; genus Agapanthus; species Agapanthus africanus. Next base: position 296,638,182 of record CM057351.1, read on the forward strand.
TGGGCTTACTTTCCACTTCTCAGGCAGTGCAAACTTGCCTTGCTGATACTGATCCTCGATCCATCCCTTAAAGACGAAGCAATCTTCGATCGGATGGCTTACCGTTTGGTGGTAAGGGCAATAATTTGGATTATTCGCTTCGCTGGGTTGCAATGGCCGCCTTGGATTCGGCAAATTGATAAGCCTGTTGCGCATCGCCAGTTCAAAGAGTCTCCTCGTTTTGTCTCGTGGGAACGAGTAAGGGCGCTTCATTTTCTCATTATAATAGCGCCGTCTCTCTTCCAGTTGATCCGTTAACTTTGGAGCGCTGGGCTGCTGTTGAGTATTCGCCACGAAGGTCGCCTTTCCTTTACCCTTTTCATTTCATGGCTCTGGTTTCGGGGGAGACGGTCTGTGACCCATCTGATCCATCTGGGCTAGCTTGTCGATTAAAGCTTAGAATGTGGTCGGTTTGAAGAACATCATGAACTGTGAAATAGTTGCATGAGGGTCTAGGGTGCCTATGAACATGCCCACCGCTGGCGCTTCTTCGATGCACTGTTCGCATTTTGACCACAGATTTCGCCACCGGATTGCGTATTGAACCCAAGTTTCGCCCGGCTTCACCCTTGCATTGATCAACGCCGTTATTGGGGTGCGTTCGCTGGCACTCGCGAATCGCTGGGTGAATAGCAACTCCATCTCTGCGAAAGTTTTGACAGAATCATTTGGAAGCTCGGAGTACCACTCAAATGCGGTCTCCGACAAGCTGCCGACGAATTGACGGAGCAAAAGCTTATCATCGCCCCCGGTGTTGCCGCACAGAGCTCTAAACTGGGCGACGTGCTGGTGGGGATTGCCTGTCCCCTTGTATACATGGAATTTGGGGATCGTGTATCCTGGCGGGTACTTTATCTGATCATACCAGCCTGGATACGGTCGTCCAGTTTTGACAACTTGGCCGGCTATTTCATTTGCCTGGTGAACTCTTATTTGCTGAGCAATATAATCATCCAAGGCAGCTTTAGAGATTGTCTCCTCCTTGGCTGTTGACAGAGCCGGCAGAGGATTCGATGTTTCTCCTCTGTCATCTTCAATTATTACTGGAGGATCTTCGGGTGAGGGATCCGGCTGGACCATCATGCCCACCATGTCTTGGAAGAGAAGTGACATTTGCTTTATATTGGCCGCTTGTTCCGCTGCCTCTTTGTCCTTCTTTTCAAGCATTCTCCGAAGGAATTCAGCATCAGTTTCTTGTTCGTGACGCTGTTCTGATGATGCCTCCGGGCTTTCTTTTGGTCCAGTGAGTGCGGCCATCGCAGTCAGCATCTCCTGAAGCTTCTGCTGTTGCTGTTCCTGAGCTCTCGTGATGGATCGGGTGAGTGGTCGGTGGCCCGTAGAAGCGCGGTTATCCTCTTTCCCGGATGCCATGTAGACGGTATCCACCACAATGCCCCCAGACTTAAGGCGTTTGGGTTCAGCGTCTTTGTGGTCTGCCACGTTTACAGGGGCTTTATCTGGCCTCCTTCTTTTCTGAGTGGTTGACGTTGAGGGGGCCGCTGTTAGTGTATATGCCCTAGAGGCCATTACTATATCATACTGGATTGTATATCACTTGATGGAAGCTTGGGATATTCACCTTGTATTGACATTCTTGCTCAAAATGGTAGTATGCTACTTGGTTTGTTTCTACTTTAATGTGTGCATGTGTTTCTTTTAGCATATCTGCTTTACACATTAGTGGAGCCCTTAGGATCTTTGCTTGATTACCAGCGTTGTGATAGCAGTCACACTCGTGGGGGCTGGGTAATCTATAAGCACATCCTTATGCAGGTCTCTAGTCGCAGGACTATCGAGACAGGGCATCGATACTCCGGAGTAGACTAGCGTGTGCACTTCTCATCCCAGCTTGGGAGACGGCCTGTCCCACAGCCGTCAGTACGTCGTACTTAGGATAGTATGCGGGTGCTCGTTAGGTTACGAGTACACTGGACATGACTCGTCGGGAACTGTTGGTTGGTATTATACCTATCGTCAGTTATCAGTTCCCAGGTGACATGAGTACAGCTTAGTCCGTTGACTTGACACTGTCACTTCGCGTCGAGTGTGTTCCCACTGTACTTTGATTACTACCCTACCACGGCTCAAAGGAGTCGTGCAAACAGGTAGTTTTTGGGTGCAGTCCCGAAGCACTTGGAGGCGGTGACGGTTAGACAGGATTCGTCCCTCCCGGTATTGGGGGTTGATATCACGTTGTGTCTAGGAGAGCCATTACACAAAGTCCCTGGCCAGGGCAAGCGAGATAGACTGGTAGGTTCCCAGTGTTATCTCAGGTGTTCTGGGCTACACTCCGGCACGACTTGTACCGCTAGTAGGGGACTGACGTTTACCGCCCCCCTAGGCCTGCCATGCGATCTTCTTAGACGAACAGACCGGACTGTACGGAGATTGTCACATTCAGTCTCAGTAGAAGTTCAGATGGGGTTTACCTCGTCAGTCTTCTTATCGGCATCTACCTGGGGACCGTTATATACAGCCAGTGCCGCTTGCGGTCTGTGGTTAAACCCACTGCCAGCGTAGTGTCGAGTCTTTAGAGTCCCACACAGTCGGTTATTCGCCTTTAGGCAAAATGAGTAGAGGTCGCATGGTATTGCGACAGGGTTCGTTCACATCCGCGCACTTGTGCACGTTTGGTGTCCGGACAGCTTATACTAGCGGGCTTTGGTTTAAGCCGGATCCTAGTATATGATTTGGGATTGGTTTTATTTTATTGTATTCGTGTTCCTCGGTACACGGATACGGGTGTGTATGCACAGTTGACTGAGACAGAGGCAGAGGACTTTGATTAGGGTTGATGACTATTGTCATTTTCTTAACCCTAATGTTTTGTGTGAATTATGATTTATTAATAATTAGTTAATTATAATTGTGCATGGTTAGGGTTGTTGACCATTTGACTATACTTGACTTGTTGACCTAGGTTGACAAGTTGACCATCATCATTCCATATGAAAGATACTCTTTGATCCTTGGAAAAGCATTTAATGTGAAATGATAATGGTCATTTCTTGATTAACCATGACAATTATCTTGACTAATTATCTATTATTCATAAATCACATATATGTGAGAAGGTTGAGATATTTTTCTCACTTTTATCATTTCCATTCTCTCTCCTCCTCTTCCTCTCTCTCTAGCTCTCCGCTCTCATGTGTTGAGAACCATTTGAGCTTGAAATAATCCCTCCAAAAACACTCTCTACTCTTTCTAAGGTCCTAGGTCTAGCACACCAAGCACCTTAGTTACTTCTAGTTTGAGGTTGGAGCCAAAGGTTGAGGCCATCGGGTGGATCTTTCTTCGGCAAGAGAAGCGACAAGGAGAACCCTTTCTTTCACTCCAAGGAGCAAGGAGAGAAGGACTTGAAGCCCTAGGTATAACCCACTTTCCGAGTAGCTAATCTCTTTAGCTTTGTTAGTTAGTTTTGTTTAGCAAAGATCCGTCCTTTACATAGTCCATGTTGCCTAGAGTTGTAAAAATCGAATTTTTCATAACGTTTTCGCCTCCCCGCAAGCACGGGGGTGGGCAATATGGACTTACAGTGGTATCAGAGCCTAGCTAAACACAAACTAACTAGTTAGCAAAGTATATAGAACTTCGATCGCAAAAATCGCAAAACATTTTTTTCAAAACCCTAACTTTCTGCCGATTTTTAAACCTGCTTTAAAAATAATAAATCATACCTTAAAAATCGGCTCAGGCTTTTTTAAGTACAGGCAAGAAAAACGACTCACTGAACCAACCAACTCACCGTGGTTCCGCGGCCGAGTTGACTCGGCCGTGGATCGTTTTTCCTGCAGTTTACTTCTGGGGGTGTTTTGTGATTTTTGAGATTGTTTGTTTCCACCCAGTTTTTCCAGAGAACAAGTTGGTTTTTGGGGTGGTCACAAATCCGTATTTTTTTATCAAACTTCTTTACACTTTGGCTAATGGGTTATATCTGTGATGTGATATATGTATTGAACGTCCGCTAATCGCTATACGTCGATTAGTGGGGGTTATACATATCTGTGATCTGTAATGCTGATGGTATGTGTATATGAATTCATTGGATTATCGCGGATGAATAGCCGGGGGGTTGTGAGATGAGAGTTTTCTTATTCTTTCAATTCTTGTAATATGTAAATTGATGTAATAATTATTTGTATGGCCGCACAACCGGGTCGGGGTTGTAGCCGTCATTGTATAATTTCTTTTTACTGTTTTTGCTCCTAGGATAGACCCAAGGTGGGGTGCACAAACTACCGAGTATCTCGAAGTGCCGAGTGGCCTACTCATGGTGTTGAGGGAGGTTGCTTCGCTTCGGGTACTTGGCGGGTAGTTTGCCTCACCCGTAGGGGTCTAGGGTGGGGTTTGGCTATTCATCGCGACCGTGTAATCCGTTCTTCGTTACAGGCTCATACGAATTGCGGATTCCTAGTATATCCAATGTATTCATCTGTGATCTGGAATGGCTATCATTGCATGTGACGAATGTTTATATATATCTATATGATATCTATTTAGGCGTTGCTTATGTTTTGCATCCGCGCTAGTCCAGCCCCCGCTCTGTCGTTAGTTAAGTAACCTAACGGGTGATGACGGGACCCCGTGGCGAATGCGGATGGCATAAGCGTATGTCATATTTTCGTTGTTTTCTGCAATGGTAGGATTAAATGATGGGACACATTGGAATTAATGTAAGAAATAAAATAAACCAGGTAACAGTCGTTGGAACACTTTCAAAACCACTCGGTTCTTTTCAAAACCAAATTTTAAATGCGGAGCTTGAACCACTTCTTTTGAAAGCTATCTCGTTCCTTCGATTATATCAAGTTCACTACGTTCACGTTTTCGCCAAAACCATTCGTAGCCCTCCGTCGTTTCACATGAATGGTCAATAAGTATTCAAGCTATGTTTGTTGGCCAAAGTCAAGGCATAGTGATTGGTAGCTATTGGGTATTCATGTGCAGCATAGATAGATGTGTTGGTTTGGGGCAGTCGTTCTACCTTGTTGGCCAAAGTCAAGGGTATGTGCGGGTGGGCTCAAATTAACCTGGAGAATGACGGGTAGAACTTGACATGTGACTTATGATTTGTTGGCCAAAGTCAAGGTCATAAGAGCATGGGGCAAAAATCCACATCGGGGGTTTCAAAAGAATCGAAACTTGCTAGCGCTGCATACCATTTGGAGTGTGATGATTCTGGTAGGATTCCTTCAGTTTTGTCATGCGATGATATTTGGATCCCGATCCTACTGTGAGTATATGCTACTCCTCCGGAACTTTCTCACTTAACGATCAATGCTATAAACCAAGTAGGTGTCTAGAAAGGTGTTAGCGGGGCTACGCCCACAGGGAAAAGAGGTTACTTAATTAAGGAACTTCGCGAAAGCGTTGGAAAACCTCCCTCGAAGTACCGACACTGGCCTGGCTGAACAGGTAAGCAAGTATTGTACGGTGAGATTGATCCCGACTAGTTCTTCCTTTATGGTTTGAGGAGGGATTCGAGAGACAGTGGGAGCCATCCTGTTTAGACAAATTAAAAACCACTCTAAACTTGCAAGAGCATCATGCTAAAGTGTTTCTTCTCTCTCCCCTAATTGCAGCGACCATTTATTATGACTGGACTTAAGTTACTTCTAGATAAAAACATACTGACAGGGCCAAACTACAAAGATTGGCTCAGGAATGTCAAAATGACAATCACTTATGACAAGTTAGGGTATCTTCTTACCTCCAAGGCTCCCCCTGTCCCAGGTCCCACCTCCAGCGTCGCGGATAAGGAAATCCGTAAGACTTGGGAGATCGACTGTGCGAAGGCCAAGTACCTCGTGCTTGCCTCTATGGACAACGAACATCAGAGGAGGCACGAGAATATGGACCTCGAATCCATATTTCTCCATACAAAAGAACTGTATGGAGAGCAATCCCGTATCGCCAGATACGAAGTGTCGAAGAAGTTGTTTTTGGCGAGATTGGCCGTCGGATCATCGGTAGCGGAATACGTGCTTAAGATGATTGGATACATAGAGGAGTGTAACGTTTTAAAAATAATTAAATAAATAATTAAATGAATAAAATTGTTTAAGTGAATTTTATGATTTTCGGTAAAGCAAAATGTATTTTTCGTAAAATCAAACCGCAATTGTTTTTCATTATAAATTCAAAAATACCTATTTAATTATGTAATTACTAGTAAATAGTGTTTATTTAGCCACTTATAAATTTTTAGTTTAATTAAAATTTTTTCCTAAATTAATTATTTTAAATATTAACATAAGCTTTATTTTTACACTAAATTAGTGTAAATTACAAATTTAAATGGTTTTAATTTGTAAAAATGAACCATGGCATGTTAGAATTTAGTATGTATCATGCAAAAATTATTTGCAAATTTTTCCTATTTTCTAGAGCTTTCTTGAGTTGCTATAGTAAACAAATAAATAAATAATTAAATAAACCATGAAAAGACCTTTATGTGATGTTTTCTTCTCTTGAAAGTTCTACACACTTTCACACTCACTTCTTTCTCTTCCTCACCTCACCAAGGCCGGCCACAACCCCCCATGGCTACCCCCCCCCCATTTCCCACCTCATTTTTGCACAAAAATCCATCAAATTACATCAAAAATTCAACAAAAAATACACAAAATCCTAATCTCTTCATACCCTTTATTCTCTACCCTTTTTTATATGGATTTTGGAGTGGGAAAGCATGTATTTTGGAGGCTCATTTCTTGTTTGGATTTCACATTTTGGAGGTATAATTTTCTTTCTTTTGATTTATTGTTATTAGATGATCATTTAAGCTTAATTAGATTTAATGAATTAATTCTATGTTTTTTTTAAAAAAAAATGTAAGTTAGGGTTGTAAATTCAAGTTAGGGTTTTTAATAATTAATTAGGGTTATAATAGTTAGTTTAACACTTTTAGAATTGGAAAATATTGCATGGTTGTTAAATTGTAAAATTTTCATTTAAAATTGTTTTAAATAAGGAAATTAGCTAACTAGATTTTTCTAAAATGTGTTTGTGGGTAATATAAAATTCCAATTAAAGTTGCTATCATTAGATTGTAGTTTTAGTGAGAGTATTAGCATGTAAATGGAAAGAAAAACTTAGTTTGATTACTAGATTACTTTGATAATTGGAAAAATAGTAATAAAATGCTATTATTTTGTAAACTAGATTTTAGGAATTTCTAAATAAATGTGATTAAAAATATAAGTTATGGTTTCATTAAATCATTATCATCATGAATTGTGGTTTAATACATTAATTCATGCAAAATTATGTTTTGTGGTGGAATTGTGGTATTGTGCTTGAAAAATGTTAGAATTGTTAAATGTTGCAAACTAGAAATTTCAAATTAATATAAATTTGTGTAATAAAAATATAGTAACGGTTTGTATAGTCTAGTTATGCTATATAATGAGTTTTATAACTATTGGTTTCATTTAAATGTCAAGTTTTGATGAAAAACGGTAAATTGACAATTTCGGTTTTTACGAAATTGGACGGTTTGATGGATTTTAGGGTTTCGATGGATTTAATCGTATTTTATGGTATAAGTAATGTGTTTTAAAACTACAAGTTGTTTGATGATGTTATCTCGATCCATCGGAGTTTGTACGCCGATATCGAGCGGTATTTGGTTCTTTTGCGTGGACGGGACATAGGTTTTAACCTGTGCTTGTTCCTTGTATCGTTTGACTTTTGTATGTGATTCGGTTTACGATGCTATTTATATGTTTGCGTTTAGGTACCCCTCACGTGGACTGCGGGTGATGAAAAGGAGGATGGCGACACCGTCTTCGGCAGATATGGACCAGGTGAGTAGATGCATATTTACGGGGGGAAGTCGGGTGGATGGCGTTTAGCACCCCCGCAACGTAGAATAGGAATAGCACTTATTGACATTAGGAAACCAGATGTGACCCTAGATTCTTACTGAGTAGGACCCTGGTAATGACCCTAGGCGGGACTAGACTGATTTAGGAAAACCACACCTGAGGATGAATACTTTGGGAGAGGTTCGTAGGTTTCTGATAAAAACACACACACGCACACTAAAACTTGACATGGCGTATACGTATATGTGTGTATATATATAAAACTAGGTATAGGTGTATATATATACACAACACGTATATGGGATTCATTGATGTGATATGATATCCGAGATATGATGAAACAATGTAACTGGGCTTGATGCCGTAATTCTTGGCTATACAGTCGTATTAAAGTGTTAGCGGATCATTAGAGAATGAGACAATGAACATGAATATATAAATTATAAAGAGTGGTGGTGATATTGATGTACATGGGACGCTAGAATAGTACCCGGACTGTAACTTGTGACTGATCACGATATGATATATGTATAACTTGATTACGACATTATATTGGTGTGACCTGATGCCGATATCATATAAGTATGACTTAATCACAATATGATACATATGACATGATATTTCTGAGGATAAACTAATGATGCTTATCAGGATGGCAATGATATATGATTGATGTATGCGATCACAGTTTAGCACCTTGATCATGAGATGTGTTGATGATGACATTATACGAATGAGGAGACACCTAGGAGATACTTGACCGTACCCCGATATTGGGATGCCGTACGATGGATTTTACCGTACGAGGCTTAGATTTGATGATTGATCCGCACTCTTGATTCGAGGAAGCCGTACTACGTACGTGACGCTATTGAGGCGGGATCGCCGACTATTAGAGATATTGATTCAGACCTTAGGTAGACTCTAGTTTCTTACTGACTAGTCTATTAGGTTTAGTTCCTTAGGATGTTAGATGGACACTGGTTTAGGTTCGACTCATATAGTGGTAGTTGTACTCGTATCTCGCAGAGGAGTGGATAATGCACACCTGTATTTACATTCATACTGTAACCATCATGGTGCTTGTTCTTTTATATGTTGCTATAATCAGTATAAACTTTACCTGTTAGGACACCAGCACTATTACCGATGATGCGCATATTCCACGCACACTTATTTGCCGGCTCACACACATCATCATCGGTAATTGCTATGTCACGTACACTTTAGATCATATTGTCTTTTATGGATAGAATCAGTTAACAACTAGACAGATATAATATTGTGATTATTCTCTGACATTAGTACAGACATGATATTTATTGCTTAGACATTCATGCATTCATATTTTCATGTTATCATGCAGTATTATGGGCATATGCCGACACTTATCATATAGTTACTCATGGTTTTGAGATTTGGATTTCTATGAGATTTCTGGATTTTGGGGAAAACCGTAAGAATATGTAAACACTTTTCTCTCTCCTCCTCCTCTCTTTTTAAAAACATAAGATGCGGTTTTCTCGTGATGTATGTGTCGTCCACCATGAGATTTCATGTTTTCTGATGGATTTCGAGACCCGATTCGAGGAGTGGATGAACCGTCTCGGGTACATGGTGGGCCCGGTATGGTACCCCGGGGCAAGAAGATCGAGTTGTAGACGATGAGCCTGGCAGGGAAAGGCTACCTACCGGTGATGTCTGGCGCGGCGGATATCCGGAGGATACCGACCGTTGTCGTGGGATTTGATGATATGGGCCGATCCGGACTGACGGAGCCCGACATATTGAGACTTGAGGTTACATGTGTTGTGTCGATGCTTGACACGGATTTCCATGGATTTCATTGTTGAGATTTCAGATGCTTATACACACTTTACTATGATAACAGCTAAAGAGTTCTTATACATATATATCTGGATTTCAGGATTTGTTACTTTACATTCATTGTGCATGCATTTCATTTCATATGACATAGTACCATATGAGGCACTGACACGACACGGAGTATTTGCACTTACACGTAGTATTACCCTGCTATTCTAGATGATTGAGATATAGTAGTGTATTATTATGACCTAGGATAGCGTCGTGCATTCGATTTCTTTTCGTAGATGTCTTCTACTCACAAGTTGGCAACTCACCCCCGTTGTGCCAAATTTTTTACAGGTTCGATGTACAGGTTTCCCTGGCAGCTTGCTGGCACATCTATTCTTTCAGGGTGATTTGCACGGTAGGTTGGTTCACTTGTATCCGAACCACCATTGTACTTTTATTCTTTCATTTGTATCTAGTAAGCTCCATCAACCATATTTGTATTACTTGGTAAGTTATTGGAACAGTCTTTTATTTCGACCTTAGAGTCGCGCATGTATTATTCTGATCTGGTGGTTTTGTTTTCTTTTGAGTTTTGAGCCTCGCCTATTGGCGTTGTATATTATTGTGCTTGTTGTGGTTGTTTCCGCCTGTTGGCGTTGATGCTAGCTCCCGTTTGGGGATGCTTTTTATTGATTATGTATATTATACTTGTTGTACCCGTTTGGGGCCAGTTTTTACAGAGGAGACTCTGCCGAAATTTTTGGTAAAATTTGCTGATGTTTTTATACTTGTTTTCTTTTCTTTTCTTCTTTTTCTTCTCTTATGGTTTAGATTTCTGGGCTTCGGCTTACTTAGGTTACGTGGCGCCTCTAGACGCTTCGTAATCTAAGTGCCGGTCACGTTCCGTACTTTCGGGTTGTGACAAGGAGCTCGCGGACCTTGGGACCACATTGGAGAATGAGCTCTATACGGACTTGATTCTTCAGTCCCTTCCTTCCACTTACACCCAGTTTATCCTGAATTTCAACTTGCAAGAAAAGGAAGTTGAACTTTCAGAACTCCTCAACTTGCTGAGGAGTGCAGAGGGCACCCTACAGAAAGGTAGGGAAACATCCACTTTGTTTGTAGGAGGATCTTCCTCTTCTAGGTCCAGGGCGAAAGCCAAGGGAAAGAAGAAGAAAACCCCCGCCAAACCAAGGGGCGGTGTTAGTAAGGTGGATACGAAGGGAAAGGCAAAAGCAACAAAGGTAGCGGGGAAGCTTGTGGATAAGGAAGAATGCTTTTACTGTCACAAGAGTGGATACTGGAAGAAAGATTGCAGGGCTTGGAAAGCCAGAACACAGGATCTGAAGCAGGTTGCGGCTTCAGCTTCAGGTGTTTATGTTATTGAAAACTGTCTATCAATAAACTCTACGTCCTGGGTATTGGATACCGGATCAGGATCTCATATCTGTAATTCTTTGCAGGCGTTGAGAAAGCGTAGGTTTTTGAAAGCAGGTGACATGACCCTCAAAGTTGCAAACGGAGCTAGCATGGATGCTGAGGCCGTAGGGGACTATCACCTGGGAATGTCAGATGGACATGTTTTGGTTCTACGTAATTGCTTTTTTGTACCCAACGCAACTTGTAATATCATTTCTGTATCTTTGATTTCTAAAGAAGGTTATGAATTTGCGTTTGTAAGTAATGTTGTAAACATTCACCTTAATCAAGTTCTGATTGGGTCAGGTACATTGAGCAATGGTATATACGTATTAAACCAACTACAGATTTTCAATGTCCAGAATACACACAAAAGAAAGTCTCCGGAAACAAATCAGACTTTCTTATGGCATTGTAGACTGGGTCATACCAATGAGAGAAGGTTGACGAAGTTACATACAGAAGGATATTTGGATCCGTTCGAATATCAATCATATGCAACTTGTCAATCGTGTCTCAAAGGAAAGATGACAAAGACTCCGTTCACTGGACACCGAGTGAGAGCGGGCGAGCTCTTGGGACTCGTACACAGCGACGTGTGCGGTCCAATGTCTACGCATGCACGAAGCGGTTATTCTTATTTCATTACTTTTACGGATGACTTTTCAAGGTACGGTTATGTCTTCTTAATGAAATATAAATCCGAAGCCTTTGGAAAATTCCAGGAATATAAGAATGAAGTAGAAAACAAACAGGCAAAAGTATCAAGACACTAAGATCTGATCGAGGTGGTGGATACTTGAGTGCCGAGTTCCTGGATTACTTAAAAGAGAATGGAATTCTCTCTCAGCTTACTCCTCCATACACTCCGCAACATAACGGTGTATCGGAGAGACGGAACCGAACCCTATTGGATATGGTACATTCCATGATGAGTAACGCTGAGTTACCGCGATCATTCTGGGGATATGCGCTAGAATCAGCTGCATACCTTTTGAACCGAGTTCCAACTAAAACTATGCCTACCACACCATATCAGATGTGGTGTGGGAAGAGACCCTATCTTAATCCATTAAGACATGGGGATGTCCAGCTTTTGTCAAAAAGCAGCATGCGAACAAGCTCGAGGAACGCTCAGTACAGTGCAAGTTCGTGGGATATCCAAAGAACTCCAAGGGATATTTCTTCTATTGCGAAGAGGAACAAAAGGTCTTTGTTTCTCGTCATGCCCATTTCTTGGAAACTGAGTTTTTGGAAAATCAGATAAGTGGGAGCGCAATAGAACTGGAAGAAATTCCAGAACCACGAGCTATTACTGAAAGCTTAGTAGAACCAGAGGGTTCGAAAGATCAGGACATTCCTACGCCGCTCCGCAGAAGTAGTAGGCAGTCTCATCCGCCCGAGAGATACTACGGTTTTCACATAGACGGGGATAGAGAGGATTGCATCATTGATAGTGATGAGCCTACTAGCTTCCAGCAGGCCATTCAGAGTGTTGACTCGGTAAAATGGCTGGATACAATGTGGACCGAAATGGAGTCCATGTACACCAACAAAGTATGGACGTTGGACATTGCTCCAGATGGGGTAAAACCCGTAGGATGCAAGTGGATCTTCAAAAGGAAGATTGGTGTAGATGGACAGGTTGAGACCTATAAAGCTAGACTTGTTGCAAAGGGTTTCCGTCAAAGACCTGGTTTGAACTATGACGAAACCTTTTCTCCAGTGGCTATGCTGAAATCCATTCGGATCCTTCTTTCCATTGCTGCCTTCCACGATTATGAGATCTGGCAGATGGACGTAAAAACCGCTTTTCTAAATGGAAATTTAGAGGAGTGTGTATATACGTACCAGCCAGAGGGATTCATTCAGAGTGGGAGCAGCGGAAAGGTGTGCAAGTTGCTTAAGTCCGTCTATGGACTAAAGCAGGCATCGCGGAGTTGGAACATCTGTTTTGATAAGATGGTCAAGGAATTTGGCTTTATCAAAAATCCAGATAAACCATGCATCTATAGTAGATTTGTAGCGAGAACTGTAGTATTCCTCGTTTTATACGTGGATGACATTCTCTTGATAGGAAATGACATTCCTATGCTACAATCTCTCAAAGGGTTCTTGTCATACAGGTTCTCCATGAAAGACCTGGGTGATGCCTCATACATTCTGGGGATCCGGATCTACCGTGACAGATCCAAAAGGATATTAGGACTCTCACAGTCCAGGTACATCGACACCATACTGAAAAGATTCAGTATGGAAGATTCCAAGCGCGGTAATCTACCGGCTTGTCACGGGATCACCCTCTCCAAAGAGATGTCTCCCAAGACTGATTTGGAAAGGGATCGCATGTCTATTATACCCTACGCTTCTGCGGTAGGCTCTATAATGTATGCGATGTTGTGTACCAGACCAGATGTAGCTTATGCACTGAGTGTGGTAAGCCGGTATCAGTCAAACCCTGGGGAGAAGCACTGGATAGCGGTAAAGAACATTCTCAAGTACCTGAGAAGGACTAAAGAGATGTTCTTTGTGTATGGCGGAAAAGACCTCCAGATCGAGGCCTTTGCTGACTCCAGCTTCCAGAGTGACAAGGATGATTCCAAGTCCATGTCAGGTTATGTCTTTACCCTTTATGGAGGGGCGGTGTATTGGAAGAGTTCCAAACAGGAAACCATTGCTGACTCGACGATGGAAGCGGAATATATCGCTGCTGCAGATGCCGCAAAGGAAGCTGTCTGGATAAAGAAGTTCCTCACGGAGCTTCAGGTGGTTCCTACCATTGTTGATCCAATACCGCTGTATTGCGACAACAACGGAGCTATAGCTTTAGCGAAGGAACCCAGGTCCCATCAGAAGTCCAGGCACATCTTGAGGCGGTATCACCTGATCAGGGAGATCGTGGGTCGCCAGGAGATCGAGGTTCGGAGAGTTGCTACGGAAGATAACACTGCTGATCCATTCACAAAGGCCTTACCCCAGACTCAGTTCGAGCGGCTGATCGAGATGATAGGTCTTCGATACGCCAGTACATGGCCTTAGTGCAAGTGGGAGATTGTTAGTGTATATGCCCTAGAGGCCATTACTGTATCATACTGGATTGTATATTACTTGATGGAAGCTTGGGATATTCACCTTGTATTGGCATTCTTGCTCAAAATGGTAGTATGATACTTGGTTTGTTTCTGCTTTAATGTGTGCATGTGTTTCTTTTAGCATATCGCCTTTACATATTAGTGGAGCCCTTAGGATCTTTGCTTGATTACCAGCGTTGTGATGGCAGTCACACTCGTGGGGGCTGGGTAATCTATAAGCACATCCTTATGCAGGTCCCTAGTCACAGGACTATCGAGACAGGGTATCGATACTCCGGAGTAGACAAGCGTATGCGCTTCTCATCCCAGCTTGGGAGACGGCCTGTCCCACAGCCGTCAGTACGTCGTACTTGGGATAGTATGCGGGTGCTCGTTAAGTTACGAGTACACTAGACATGACTCGTCGAGAACTGTTGGTTGGTATTATACCTATCGTCAGTTATCAGTTCCCAGGTGATATGAGTACAGCTTAGTCCGTTGACTTGACACTGTCACTTCGCCTTGAGTGTGTTCCCACTGTACTTTGATTACTACCCTACCACGGCTCAAAGGAGTCGTGCAAACAGGTAGTTTTTGGGTGCAGTCCCAAAGCACTTGGAGGCAGTGACGGTTAGACAGGATTCGTATCTCCCGGTATTGGGGGTTGATATCGCGTTATGTCTAAGAGAGCCATTACACAAAGTCCCTGGCCAGGGTAAGCGAGATAGACTGGTAGGTTTCCAGTGTTATCTCAGGTGTTCTGGGCTACACTCCGGCACGACTTGTACCGTTAGTAGGGGACTGACGTTTACCGCCCCCTAGGCCCGCCATAAGATGTTCTTAGACGAACAGACCGGACTGTACAGAGACTGTCACATTCAGTCTCAGTAGAAGTTCAGATGGGGTTTACCTCGTCAGTCTCTTATCGGCATCTACCTGGGGACCGTTACGTACAGATAGTGCCGCTTGCGGTCTGTGGTTAAACCTACTGCCAGCGTAGTGTCGAGTCTTTAGAGTCCCACACAGAGGGTTATTCGCCTTTAGGCAAAATGAGTAGAGGTCGCATGGTATTGCGACAGGGTTCGTTCACATCCGCGCACTTGTGCACGTTTGGTGTCCGGAAAGCTTATACTAGCGGGCTTTGGTTTAAGCCGGATCCTAATATATGATATGGGATTGGTTTTATCTCATTTTATTCGTGTTCCTCGGTACACGGATACGGGTGTGTATGCACAGTTGACTAAGACAGAGGCAGAGGACTTTGATTAGGGTTGATGTCTATTGTCATTTTCTTAACCCTAATGTTTTGTGTGAATTATGATTTATTAATAATTAGTTAATTATAATTGTGCATGGTTAGGGTTGTTGACCATTTGACTATATTTGACTTGTTGACCTAGGTTGATAAGTTGACCATCATCATTCCATATGAAAGATGATCTTTGATCCTTGCAAAAGCATTTAATGTGAAATGATAATGGTCATTTCTTGATTAACCATGACAATTATCTTGACTAATTATCTATTATTCATAAATCACATATATGTGAGAAGGTTGAGATATTCTTCTCACTTTTATCATTTCCATTTTCTTTCCTCCTCTTCCTCTTTCTCTAGCTCTCCCCTCTCATGTGTTGAGAACCATTTGAGCTTGAGATAATCCCTCCAAAAACACTCTCTACTCTTTCTAAGGTCCTAGGTCTAGCACACCAAGCACCTTAGTTACTTCAAGTTTGAGGTTGGAGCCAAAGGTTGAGGCCATCGGGTGGATCTTTCTTCGGCAAGAGAAGCGACAAGGAGAACCCTTTCTTTCACTCCAAGGAGCAAGGAGAGAAGGACTTAAAGCCCTAGGTATAACCCACTTTCTGAGTAGCTAATCTCTTTAACTTTGTTAGTTAGTTTTGTTTAGCAAAGATCCCTCCTTTACATAGTCCATGTTGCCTAGAGTTGTAAAATTCGAATTTTTCATAACGTTTCCGCCTCCCCGCAAGCACCAGGGTGGGCAATATGGGCTTACAGCCGCTGCCGTGGGCACCCAAGTAGTCGTCATCTTTTATGGCTTAACAGGACGGTTTTCTTCCTGTCGGACCTTCAGCTTCTTCTGCTGGCGGAAGAAATTTCGATCAATCACCGAGTCTTGGACCTGGCGCCAGACCTTAGAGATTTTAGAGGACAGCCGCTGAGGGGACTATTCTGGCTTGGCTTCCGCAACATTCCACACCAGAGGAGGAGATCTTTTCAATACGGCGGTAAGAGAGTTCCTGTGCACCTTGTTCAGCAGCTCAAAGCTGTTCCCGGTTAGAACAACAACATTAATTTCCGCCGTTGGGGCAGGTGGAGTTAGGCCAGAAGGGGAGTTGCCCCCGGCCCTCCTTACTCAGCGCCAGTGGAGACGTCGAGCGTGTCGAGCTGTTGGGGTTGGTTCAGCAAAGGCTTTGTCTTCCCCCCTTTCCAGGTGAAGGGTTGTTGCTGGCGTCAGCCTATTGAAGACTGATGTCCTTTGAGTAGCGGGAGCGGGAGTTGGGACAATCAGTCTTGTAAAGACCGACCCCTTGGCAGGAGAAGCCGCCTTGACGACTTCAGGAGCAGGGATAGTTACTCTCTTCGGGATAACCTTCTCAGGAGGTGCAGGCTTCATCATGGACCCACCTGAACTTTGGTCCAATCTGGAGAAGACCGAGGCGCCGGTGCTGGACGACCCGTTGAGAGGGGCCGTAGTAGCTGTAAGCCGATCGAAGACCGACTTCTTGGGAACTTCCGGCGTTGGCACAGGAACGGTGAAGCTCGTTGGCGGGAGCATGGTCCCGAAAAATAACCCTGTGGTGGCTTGAGTGAACTGTTCCACGGGCATCGTGAACAGGGATGCAGCTTGGGGCCCGTAGGCTATGCCCCCAGTTGAGGCAGGACGCGGGTTGCAGTTGCATGTGGAACACTTTGAGCAGGTGAACGCCATTGATCATTTGCTTTCTGCACCAAGCAAAATGCCAAATCTTAGTACCTCGAAACCGAAGGGCAACCATTAGCAAACCGCGATTGGTTCGCGAACACGACACACGAAGTGTAGAGTGGAAAGAGGAAAAGGTCCCACCGGGCGTGCCAGAATCTTTTCCCCTCCGAAAGACGCGACAGAGACGCGGTGAACGTCTTGCCTGAAATTCGGGGCAGATGCTAATTGGTGCTATCCGTCCACCTCTCCGAAGATGCCAAATTGATTTATGACACCATGTATCGAAGGTTTAGACGGATGCGGCCGTTGTAGCAGACTTTGTCAGATTCCCCCTTGTCGAGGGGTTTTTGATTGTGGGGACGCTCTTCCCTACAGACGCAAGCCCCTGCAGTTAATTACGCTACCGCATCGCGGTAACAACTTTGTCCTTCTCCAGATGGTCATTTCGTGTCGTGGGAGTTTGTTTTATGTTTGGTTGCACGTGGATTGTATAAGGAGATTAAGTTATGTTGTCGCATGTAGGGCGTGGACTAGTCCAAATCCGTATTTTCTTAGATTTGGGTCTGGGGGTTTGGGTTTAAGGATACGTTAGTCTCATTTGAGACTAAGATCAACTTAAACGTTCGTTAAGGATACGTTAGTCTAATTTTAGACTAAGACCAACTCAACATTTGTTAAGGATACGTTAGTCTAATTTTAGACTAAGATCAACCTAATAGGATCATTTAGATCCAACAAAAGAGCATTTGAACTCTATTGTTTAGTTTAGGGACATTGCGGTCGATTACCAGTTTAAGGACATGGTGATCCAAGACCAGTTTAAGGACGTAGTGGTCTAATACCAGTTTAAGGACATAGTGGTCCAATGTTAGTTTAAATACATCGCGGTCGAGGTTAAGGACATCATAGTCTGTGAGTTTAAAGACCTCACAGTCAAGGTTAAGGACATCATAGTCCGTGAGTTTAAAGACCTCACAGTCAAGGTTAAGGACATTATAGTCCGTGAGTTTAAAGACCTCACAGTCAAGGTTAAGGAAATCATAGTCCGTGAAATATGTGGTTGTCGGGACCCGTCACCTCTTTGAAGACGTTGAAGGATTACAACGACAAATATCAAAGGAGTGAAGAGATGTACCCTTGAACCAAAGTGGATTTAGGGATCTGTAGTCCAATTTGAAACTAAGATCAATTTATTAGATTATGAGCACATTGGCTCAGTTGAGTCTGAGTTGAGGACTTATGGCCAACTTGGGCTAAGTCCAATTAAGTTTGAAGTGTCGGCCCTCTGTTGGACCATTATACATTTGTCTGAGTTCAAGCCCACATTATTTAGCAATGCTAAACGAGAGTTTGAGGGCTTTGGCAACATTTTTATCTTTGACTGAGCATGGAACATTATAGCTCTGAATTTTACTCAATTTTGAGATTCAGTTGAAGGGGAGTCTTTTGCCTCTGGAAAATTAGCCGGTTTGGCTAAACTAGTGTTAAACACTAAAAAGCAACAGTGTTAAACACTGGAAACACAACTCTCAAATTAGTGTTAAACACTAGAAAATGACAGTGTTAAACACTGGAAATGAAGTTGTCAAATTAATGTTAAACACTAAAAGATAATCAGTGTTAAACACTGGGAATAAAGCTCTCGAATTAGTGTTAAATACTAAAGAAAAAAGGGTCACGTATGGACACGTGAGGGCGCCTAAAGGTGGGACCAGATTCCTTTTCTTCGTTCTGCAATTAAGTGTTAAACACTTTTTATATTTTTATTTTGAGCATCACGTGTTGGCACGTGATGGTCATCTGTGCGCTGATCACTAAAGCGTTTGCTAAGGGGTCACGTGAGGCGTTGCCTCAGAGCCTTTTCCCTTCTCATTTTGGGGATCTTTTCAGGGGTCGCGTGGGGATACGTGACCTTAGTCTTTGCATGCATGGAGATCTTTTAAGTTCTCTGTTATTTTCAAGAATTGAATTCTTTTATAGGATTAAACCCTAATTATGATTTTGGAGGAATTAAATTCCTATTGTAAAAGAATTAAATTCTTATATAGAGTGAAACCCTATTATCATTGAGGAGGAATTAAAAATCTGTAAATCTGAGAGAATTAAATTCTCAATTAGGGTTAAACCCTAGTTCTGTCCATCTTGAAGGAATTAAATTCCTATAATTGTAGGAGAATTAAATTCTCAGATAGGGTTTAAACCCCAAGTTCATCATGAAGGAATTAAATTCCTGTGAGTTTGGGAGAATTAAATTCTCATATAGGGTTAAACCCTAATTTTGTTTTTAGGAGAATTAAATTCTCTAGACTCAATTCTCCCTCTAAGTTTTGGGTCTGCATAGCATGATCTCAACCCGATGAGAATTAAATTCTCAACTTATGGGAAGATGTGCTCTTCGCAGATCTTCAACCAGAAGAAGACCTAAATTCTTTTTTTTTGTAGAAGAGTTAAACTCTTAGATTTGAGAATTAAATTCTCTGTTTGAAGTTTTGATCCCCTTTCTTTTCTTACCTAGGGTTTTTGTTTGTAGAGAATTGAATTCTCCTTTCTTTTTCTCTCTGAAATTTCAAGATTCCAAAGCTCTCTCTTTTATAAAAAAAAACCTCTTTTTTTTCTTTCTCTTCTCTTGGCTCCTATTTATAGGAGAAGGAAAAGAATCAATTTGTTTAGCAAATCTTTCATTGAAAGATTTTGTTTGTTTTCATAATTAATATGAGCCTTTAGATCATGCAGTGAATTTTATTCACCGCTGGATTCTAAATCCAAAGATATTCTGTTTGTTATTTCTGGTGAGATTTTAAGGGAAATCTTTCCTTGTCTAAGACTTTTTCATAAATTGGTGATTTTTAATCACCCTTGGATCTTTAATCCAACAGTCCCCGTAATCATTTTCCATCTGGAAAGATTTAGAAGCTTTTAGAATTTAATTCTATTAACTGTAAGGCTTTCGAGACCAGTCACGTGCTGACACGTAACCCTTGGTCACGTGTGAGCACGTGACCCCTTATTGAGTCCTTTTCTCAGCGTTTACTTACGCTTCAGTTGTAACCATCACGTGTCAACACGTGACCATTGGTCACGTGTGAGCACGTGACACCTCTTTGAGGTATTTCCTTCAGCAGTTTGTTATTTTATTTCTGTTTTGATTGTCACGTGTCAACACGTGACCCTTGGTCACGTGTGAGCACGTGACCCCAATTGAGCCATCTTTCAGCCGTTTGTTATCATTTCTGCTTGATGAGATTTTAACCATCACGTGACCATTGGTCACGTGTGAACACGTGATACCTCATTAAGGTAATTCCTGATTTTTAATCAGGAAATAGTAGCCAAGACATTTCCCGAGATAGGATGCGATTGACTTTCATGCGGTCCGCCCATCTTTGGATATGGGGAAATAGGCGCCGGCTGTCTCGGGACACCGTTTCCCGGTTCATGAGCAAAGTCCTGCACTTGATTGGGCAGCTGAGAGGCAAGTTGGGCCATAAGCCGTAAGACGACATTTGTCAAGTCGTCGATCTTTGAGTAGAGCTTGGCCATCTCCTTGTCTTTGCTTTTGAGCTGTTTTTAGTGCTCTTGGAGAAGTTGCTGCTCTGCGGTCTTAGGCTGGAAAGTTGGCTCATCTTCGCTTTCCGAGCCCGACTCCTCATGGACCGAAGGGTCTTTCTGCCTATCGTCTTCATCGAGAGAGTTTTCATCACCCAGCGGAGGCGGCTATTCTTGGGAAACGGCAACCACATTCAATCCAGATTGGATTTGAGATGTGGTGGCCCAATCCTTACTCTTGTTGTGCGTGCCTACCATGTAAACAGTGTGGACCACATATCTAGCCATTTCCTCATCTTTAGCGGGGTAACCCTGTTCTTTGAACGTCATGAGGTTCAGCCTAGCAGGAGCCCTAGCCCTTTTGTTGGCTCTATATCTAAGCCTTTTCTGCCTTAGCTTCTCAATTTTAAGGGCTTGGCGGGCATCCATTTCCTGAGAAGCCACCGTGAGTCGATTAGCGGGGAGCTTAGAGTAGACACCCAATCGAGCAGTTGTCAAGGGCACCGCTGGAGCTTGCTCGGGACGTCATGTTGCTCTGTTGGTGTTGATGGCCTTGCTCCCAGCTGGGGCCATGGAGAGTCGTTTGGAAACGGACTTGCGTTTGGGCTGAGGTGCCCTCACGACCATGACGTTCGGCCTTTTCCCCTTTGAGGCTGGTTTATCCATCACTGGGGCTTGAAGAGCAGGGATGACGTTCGCTGGCAAGAACAGAATAGAGCCGAATGGTAGCGGCGGCTCCTCCCACTGTCACCCAAGACTGGCCGGAAGGACTGTTCTGGAGTCCATCTTCAACGTGTAGGAGACGGGAGCTGAGTTCATCTTCGGAGACATCGTTGAAAGGTGATTGCTTGAAAATCTGCATGAAAAAACATTATTTTAGTATAAACATAGATATGTATATTGATTGAGTTCGCATGAACGTTTAACCCGAAATATAGGAGGAGAGATAGGTCCCACCGGGCGTGCCAGAATCTGTAGGGTGTTTTTTGTCACCCCATTGAGATAGGAATACGCGCGCGCTTGTCAGGCGTACTACAGATTCCCCCTGCCTAGGGTAGGCCGGGGTTTATTGATTGTGAGGATCCGAATCTCCGGCAGACGCGGACTAAGCTGCCGTTAATTACCCCTCGCCTTTGGAGCGAGGGAACCTCCGATTAACGAGTTAAACTGGTTATGCGAACTCAATCAATGTGCAGTGTCGTGTTTTGGAGGGGTTTTGGATATATCGGGAGCCACGCAGAGTTTTTACGGGGGTCCCGCTACCCGGATAGCGGGCTGGGGGTCAAGGGGGCTAGCAGCCCCCTTGCGTGGTGCGGGGCAGTGCCCTGGCCCAAAAAAAATTTAGGGAGGGATAGTGTTGTAGAGTATGTGTGTGTGTGTGTACATATATATATAAAATAAAAAAAGGAAAGTGCATCCGAAGGATGCGTGGAAAAAGCGCCAGCGCTTTGGACGCTCGCGCTAGCGCACCACGTGTCAGCACGTGGACGCTCGGGTGCTAGCGCTTTGGGCGCTAGCGCAACACGTGTCAACACGTGGGCGCTCGGGCGCTAGCGCTTTGGGCACAAGAGCGCTAGTGCTTTAAGTGCTAGTGCACCACGTGTCAGCACGTGGGCGCTCGGGCGCTAGCGCTCCGAGCGCAATAGCGCTAGCGCACCACGTGTCAGCACGTGGGCGCTCGGACGCTAGCGCTCTGAGCGCAAAAGGGATTTGGTCCCTACAGTGGGAGTTGTACTCCCAGAAAGGAGCACTTATTGTTCTCTGTATATATATATATATATATATATATATATATATATATATATATATATATGAGGAGTTAAACTCCTAGGATGTTTTGAAGCTGATGAAGGGGGCTGCTCCCCTTGAGCCCTAGTTCTTCACCAAAGTGGGGTTTCTGGAGATGGGTCTCCTTCTTCTTCCTGTCGTTTGGCCGGATCTTGAAAAAACAAAGGGGTGAGACTTAAAAATCTCCCCTTTTTGAGATCTAATAGTAGATCCAAGTTCTCCTTTGTGGGTTTTATGGTGAAAAACTATTTAGTTTTGAAAAAATGAAGAGTAAAACTCTTGATTTAATTCAAAGGAAAGAAGAAGATTTTAGAACCTTCAGAAAGGGGAAATAGGCACAAACCCTAGTTTTTGGGGGAATGAAAATTGTATATTAGATATTTTCATCATGTTGCCTTATATAGGCTTACATATTTACATGTAGCCCTTTAGGGTTTACAAAATGACATTTTGCCCATCCCATGGCTCATGTGCCACACAAGCCATGGGCTTTACAAAAATTTGGCTTTATGCCTATTTTGCATACATTCATGCATAAAAATTATATAAAAATTATTTATTACATGATCTGTATTTTGGCATGGAGGAGGCTGGCCGCGGGCTCGACTTAGGCATGGGCCCGCTTGACCTGGGCTTGGGCCCACCTGGCTTGGGGTTGACCTTGACTTTGACTCGGTCAACCGGGGTGCAAATTTTGACCCCAACACATCTGTCATGAGAGGATTTGGAGATTTTGGCTTGGCATCTGCATTGCTGCACTGGAATAATGCCAGGAGCAACTCATCATTTGCCCCGGGAGGATTTGGGAATTGGTTCTTGTTTGGCATCAGTATCGCTACACTGGAATATGGTGCCAGGAGCGAATCATCATTTGCGCTTGCTTATTAGGAAGTGATGGCTTAGGAGACAGGTTTTAGGTCCCTATCACCTAAGACTTTTCAATTTTGTGAGATGTAAGGGTCTCACAAAGCATTTTCTCCCTACGGGTCATAAGAATCCCATAGGTGTATTTTCTCCTTAGGAGTCGTGGGGACTCCTAAGTGTGTTGCTCCTTTATGAGTCGTAAGGATCTCACGGGGGAATTTTCTCCTCACAAAGTCGAGAGGACTTTGTGAGTGGATTTCATCTCTTTTTCATAAGTTTGCGCCATTTCGGGTTTTCACAAACTCGCCGGCAGTCCTGCTGTTTTTACGCACGGAGCCCTTTCGGGTTTTCATCCGTGCCCATTTTGCATGTGGACAGACCTTTTTTTTGAATCTTCACCGCCGGTGGGACTTAGAATGTAGTCTCACCGGCATAGTCACAAATTTATGATTCGGCAATAATTCAGCGAGGTCAAAAATTCGGATTCGGAGAACTATTCTGAAAAAATCGGCAGGTATTCGGGAAAGATTCGGTAAATGTTCGGGAAGGGTTTTGAGCAAAAAATTAATATATGAGACGCTAGATTTTGATTTTATGAATTATTTGCTGTTTTTTGAATAATTGGTTGTTTTTTGGAATAATTCGGGAATTATTCGCGAATAATTCGCCTTGTTCGGTGACGGCGAATAATTCGCAGATTTAATCGGCAGATCAATAATTCGCGAATTATTCGTGAATTCGCCGAATAATTCACGGATTATGTGACTATGCACACCGGTAGGACTTGGGATGGATTAGGATTGTTTTACGCCCGTGGATTGTATATGGTTTTGCAAGATGTATAATCCAGACCGTAAGGCTGGAAAAATTTCAGGATTTTGTCGGCGTCTGTATCGCTGCACTGGAATATGGTACCAGGAGCGACTCATCATTCGCCGTTGGGGTATGGGATTTGGAATTTGGTTGGCGTCTGCATCGCTGCACTGGAATATGGTACCAGGAGCGACTCATCATTCGCCATTGGGATTTGCGTTTGGAATTTGGTTGGCGTCTGCATCGCTACACTGGAATATGGTACCAGGAGCGACTCATCATTCGCCATTTGAGAGTTTGGGTTTGGTTGGTGTCTGCATCGCTGCACTGGAATATGGTACCATGAGCGACTCATCATTCGCCGTTGGGAATTTGAGTTTTGGACGGCGTCTGCATCGCTGCACTGGAATATAGTATCAGGAGCGACTCATCATTCGCCATTGCCTGTTGGGGAGCGATGACTTAGGAGACAGGTTTAGGTCCCTATCACCTAAGGCTTTTCAATTTTATGGGCCGTAAGGATCCCATAAAAGCATTTTCTCCCTACGGGTCGTAAGGATCTCGTAGGTGTATTTTCTCCTTAGGAGTCGTGAGGACTCCCAAGTGTGTTTTTTCCTTTGTGAGTCGTAAGGATCCCACGAAGGTTTGTTCTCCTCATGAATCGTGAGGACACATGAATGGGTCTTCCCAATGGAGCATAATTTCAAGGGCGGAGACCAACCGCGTAACTGGTGATTACGGTGGGGCATGGGTATGATGAGAATTATTTGAGCCCGTGGATTGTATACGGTAGTCAATTTGGGGACTGGCCGTAGGGCTGGGAGAATTTTGGAAAATTGGATCTTGGTTGGTGTCTGCATCGCTGCACTGGAATATGGTACCAGGAGCGACTCATCATTCGCCGTTTTTTTTATTTGTTTATTTTTTGTTTTTTTTTGTTTTACCGCAATTGCTTTATCATTTCAGATTTTCTTATCGCGAAGGTCGCGGTTGCCCTATCATTTCGGCTTTATTTTTCATCTTTATTTTACTCGCTGATTTTTTTTATTGCGAGTTGCCCCATCATTTCGGCTTTTCTTTTTATTTATTTATTTACACATTCTTTCTTTTTTTTATTTACACATTTTTTTTACATTCCCAGTATAACGACTTAGAGGTCGATTATTCCCAGTTTAATGACGTGGTGGTCGACTGTTTCCAGTTTAACGACGTGGTGGTCACCTTTGCTTATCCCAGCTCCTTGGATTTTGATCTTGGCGGAGCTGTGTTGATGACCGTAGCTCTGTGGCTTGCCGATACATCCGAGGACTGTGAGGTTTTCCAAGCTTGTATTGGTCCTCTGCCCAATCTTTAAAAACACAGCAGTCTTCAATGGCATGACTCGCTACCCTATGGTATGGGCAGTATACGAGATTTTCGGTCATATTCATTTCATATGGCCTCTTCGGAACAGGAAATTGCAGACCGTTGTTCAAGGCTTCCTCGCGGACCTCATCCCTCCTGAAGGAGTACACCTTCTTCTTTCTCTCCATTAGAGTAGGTGTCCTTACTAATACTGGTCCTTGAGGCCGATCGGTCTTTGGTTCGCCCTTTTCAGATAATGGCACATGTCTGGAAGGATTAGGTTCCCAAAAGGCTTCGGTCTCCATTTGTATGAAATCGGCGGTCGTAGCTTGACTGTTTGCTAGCACGCCTTTAGACAGTTCTATCTCTCCCGTCTTGTATTGCCTTTCGACCCAATCTTTGAAGACAAAGCAGTCCTCAATGGCATGACCTATCACCCTGTGATAGGGGCAATATTTTGGGTCGTCGGTCATATTCGCTTCTTGCGGTCTCTTTGATTCTGGCAGTTGTAGACCGTTTCTTAGGACGTCCCTGAATATCTTGTGGACTTTTTCCCTTTTGAAGGAATAGACTTTTTCCAGTTTCTCTTTCAGAGGCGATTCCTTTCTGGCGTATGTATCGGAAGGACTGGAGGCTGATCTCCGCCGTTTTTCGCGAAGGCGCTCCGCTCTTAGGTTGACGGGGGTATCAGTTAGCTGCCTCCAGGTATCAATCCCTGGCTCATGAACCAAAATTTTATTCTGCTGTAATTGCAATCGGGCGACCTGGGTCGCGAGATCTGCCACGACGTTTGCCAATTCGTCGACCTCGGACTGTACCTTAGCTAACTTCTCATCTCTGTCCTGAAGCTGCCTCTGTAGCCATCGGAATAATGCTTGTTCTGTAGTTCCGGATATGACAACCGGGTCATCCTTATTGCCTGGGCACAATTCCGCAGGAACCCTGGGCTCTTTTGGCTTATCGGCCTGAGCGGGCTCTTCATCATTTAGACCGATTTGACATTGGGTAGCGTCCACCGTATCATCACCTTGGCTGTGAAGCATAGGAGGGCTCGTTTCTTCATGTCCGACCATGTATACAGTGTGGACTGCATATCCAGCCGTCTCTTTATCTTTGGCGGGGTGACCCCGTTCCTCGAACCTCATGAAGTTCAGCCTAGCAGGAGCCCTAACCCTTTTTTTTGCTCGGTATCTGAGCCTTTTCTACCTTAGCTTCTCAATTTTGAGGGCTTGGCGAGCATCCGTTTTCTGGGAAGCCACCGTGAGTCGATTGATAGGGAGCTTAAAAAAGATACCCGATCGAGCAGTGGTCGAGGGTACAGCTGGAGCTTGACCGAGATGCCCCGTTGCTTCGTTGATGTTGATGGCCTTGCCCCCAGCTGGAGCGATGGGGGGTCGTTTGGAAACGGATTTGTGCTTGGGCAGAGGTGCCCTCGCAACCATGACATTCGGCCTTTTCCCTTTGGAGACCTGTTTGTCTGTTACCGGAGCTTGAGGAGATGGGACGGCGCTAGCTGACACGAACATAATAGAGCCAAATGATAGCGGCGGCTCCTCCCATTGTCGCCCGAGACTAGCCGGGAGGACCGTCCTGGTGTCCATCCTCATCGTGTAGGAGATAGGAGCCGCGCTGAGAGCTGAAATCGTCCTTGGAGACATTGTTGAAAAGTGATTGCTTGAAGACCCTGCATGAAAGAGCATTATTTTAGTATAAATATAGATATGTATATTGATTGAGTTCGCATGAATGCTTGACCCGAAATATGGGAGGAGAGATTGGTTCCACCGGGCGTGCCAGAATCTGTAGGGTCTTTTTCGTCACCCCATTGAGATGGGAATGCACGCGCGCTTGTCAGACGTACTATAGATTCCCCCTGCCTAGGGTAGGCCGGGGTTTATTGATTGTGGAGATCCGAATCTTCAGTAGCCGTGAACTAAGCTGCCGTTAATTACCCCTCGCCTTTGGAGCGAGGGAACCTCCGATTGACGAGTTAAACTGGTCATGCGAACTCAATATGCAGTGTAGTGTGTTTTGTTTTGGAAGGGGGCTTGGATATATCGGGAGCCACGCAGAGTTTTTACAGGGGTCCCGCTACCCGGATAGCAGGATGGGGGTCAAGGGGGCCAGCAGCCCCCTTGCTGGGTGTGGGGCAGCGTCCCGGCCCAAATTTTTTTTGAGAGGGACAATGTTGTAGAGTATGTGTGTGTATATATACATATATAAAAAAAGAAAGGGAAAAGGCATCCAAAGGATGCGTGGGAAGAAGCGCCAGCGCTTTTGGTGCTAGCGCTTTGAGCGCAAGAGCGTTTGAGCGCTAGCGCTCCACGTGCCAGGCACGTGGACGCTCGGGCGCTAGCACTCTGAGTGCAAGAGCACTAGCGCTTTGGGCGCTAGCGCCCCACGTGTCAGCACGTGGGCGCTCGGGCGCTAGCGCCCCACATGTCAGCACGTGGGCGCTAGCACTTTGAGCGCAAGGGCTCTAGCACTTTGAGCGCTAGCGCCCCACGTGTCAGCACCTGGGCGCTCAGGCGCTAGCGCTTTGGGCGCTAGCGTTTTGAGCGCAAGGGCGCTAGCGCCTCACATGCCAAGCATGTGGGCTCTCGAGCGGCAAAAAGGACTTGGTCCCGGCAATGGGAGTTGTACTCCCAGAAAGGAGCACTTATTATTTTGTGTGTATATATATATGAGGAGTTAAACTCCTAGGATATTTTGAACCTGATGAAGGGGCTTCTCCCCTTATGCCCTAGTTC